>OY284414.1:67472251-69912992 GCA_958301585.1 Merodon equestris | reverse complement strand
ATTTCTCGCCTAAAGAGAAATGGTCTTTGGTACAACTCGCATTGGAGTGAAAGTGTACTTGCGGGAGAAATATCCTACGACCCCTGTCTCATGGATATGCCTACTGACGCAATGACACCTGCCATCCTACTGCGCTGTAACTTCACAGTCACATTTCCATGGCGTCAGGACTGGATTTGGCCAGACACTGAACCTGGAATGGAATGTCTTCGCATTTTCACAGATGGCTCCAGGACTGGGCAGAGATCCGGCGCTGCAGTTTTCTTTGAGCGCGAAAACATTCGACTGCACTTCTCGTTAGGAAAATATGCGTCTGTCTTTCAGACGGAGATTTACGCAATTTTAATGGCCATGCACTATGTTGTGAAACACAGGTGGAAGGGAAAAAGCATATGCGTCTGCAGTGACAGCTTTGAGTGACAATTTGGTGTGATTTCAAGGCTAGTGTGACATTGAGGTATATTTCTTCGAAAAAGCTGATAGTGCCATCGTTTAAGTGAACAAATTGCTTTTTTGCCTGAAGT
Organism: Merodon equestris; assembly: GCA_958301585.1. NCBI lineage: Eukaryota > Metazoa > Arthropoda > Insecta > Diptera > Syrphidae > Merodon > Merodon equestris. Next base: position 69,912,468 of record OY284414.1, on the reverse strand, counting down.
TAATGCCATGGACGTGAACGACGTTTATTTTCAGCAGGAGAGCGCGTCAATGCCACAGTTAGTGAAACAATGCTCTCTTGCGTGTCAAGTTCACTGGATGTGTGATTCTTCGAAATGGGGAAATCATGCGATTTAACAGCGCAAGATTCTCAAAATCAAACTGTTATTATGCGAAAACGTGATGAACAGTTTCATAAAACAAAATAGTTTTTCTGTAAAACCAGGAAGTACGTTTGGCAGATATTGTCCACTCAATTGCTAACCTTAGTTTTTTAAAAATTCACTTGTTTCATGACTTTACATCGTTTTACGCAATTTAGAAAAAAGTGATTATTTATTTAAGTGACAAATTAAGCTCGTCAACGTTAATGTTAATGCTAACACTGTAAAATTCTGTGCAAATGAACAACAATCTTGTATGCAAACCGTCTTTGCCCCAACAGGATTAAGTGTCTAACACGAAATCGGAATCAGACATTCATCATACGAGTACATACATACATACATATGTATGTGAGGTTAGGTCTGTTGACTGAACTCAAAATGAATTATAATATTTGACGAGTATGGTATATACAGCAGGCATGTCAAAATTTAAAATATTGTACTGTAAAAATACGAATGAGAATATTTCTTCTTGTTTACTCCTTTGAATGAAACGGTGGACCTGCTTTTATATCTAAGTAAGCTCAAACTCTTCAAATGTTTATTAATCAAAATTATTATTATAAATTGTAAACGCTTTCACAACAGACAATCAGCTCAACTATTCTTACAATCAATGTGAAGCTTATCACAGAGGATGAATCCATTATAAAAATCATCCAAAGTTAAACGTAAAGGAATTATGTTAGATCACGACAAGGTCATATTCACATAACTCCGGCCGTTCGTCAAACCTTAACGAAATTCGGATGGGTCTTGTTCCCACACCTACAGCCTTGGCCAAAAGTATTAGGCACCCTTCAGTGCATTAACCCGTTATTACACTGTAAAAGTGTATTGGTGACCTTCCTTAAAAAATAAAATTCATTTTTAATCTCACATAATGACGACATAAATCGTAATATTCACAGGAATAACTCCCGAGAAATGTTTTGACAGCAAAGAGAAAAAGAGAAGGGTGCCTAATACATTTGCTTACATATTCCCAACCTTACAAGGACAACCTTAGTAGTCGGGTGGTTCCACCTGAAGCCACACTGGTAGTCTCCGATTATATTCTTTGGGTATAAGGTTAGACTCTTTAAGAGAATATTTGACAACGACTTGATGGTAGTAATATTCCTTCAATTAAGAGTTTTCCCATTCTTCCGTGATAGTTTCGTCAATCCATATTGTTGTGATGAGCCCATGTAACTTCTCTATTAAATCAAGTCCAGCATAATTTGTAAATTCCCATGGTATAAGTTTGGTACCTGATTTGTTATTCTTAAGCCGATTGGTTGCTTCTTTTACTTTCCTTCGTAGAATCTGATATTTCCACTCGTGATGTCTTTAGTATTTTCCATGGATTGAAGTCTTTGAATAATATTTAGGCCTTTTATTTTTTTTGAAATTATTTAGTTTGTTTTCCGCTGCTTCCACCATAATATGTACATTTTACTGTTCATACTACTTTTACCTGTCCTGTTTCGTATCATCTATTAGGGCAAAGAGACCCTTGGCCACACTTTTCAATGTGGAATTTTTCGATACACCACTGTGTTACACTCCTGTGAATTTGGATCCGATTTATGATTTTGCAGACGATTAGAACGTGGTCAAAATTACTATCTGCTATGTGCTTTGACAAATAGTACGTTGGTATGGTGTCTTAGTATATTTGCCTACGTGTTACTCCGTTCGGTGATATCCAAGTGGCCTGTATACTCTTGTGTTACGGTTTTCACTGTCATATATTGGGCCTGCACACACGGGAGTAATTTTATCAGGAGTAAAACTGATGTAATGCTCTGCTCTAAGCTTACACGGAATGAATTAATCCTACTGAAAAAAATGTATATGTGAACCTCGTTTCATTGTGTTAGTGTTTTCTCGTCTTTCTGACATTTCATTTGACAGAGATATTTCGCAAAAGACGTCTCCTCTCCATTTGGTTTATACAGTGTTCACTGCTTGAAGGGCAAATTACGATTGAGACGCAACACGAGACAAAAAACGTGCCGACTCGAAAAGTATAGAGTTGTGTATGTATTAGTTTTGCGCTCTTTTCAACCACTCGATACGCGGTTGAAGATTTTACTCCGTTTCATACTTCACACTTCAGCTCCCTCTCCCATAAACTCAATTTTCAGCCGGTTGGATTACTCCAGTGTGTGCAGGCCCATTGGGAGTACAAATTAGTTCGGTCAATTTGAAAAAGATGACTATTTCATTGCTAGTGTCAGTGATTTCAAAGGGGCTGAACTATATGAAATGTGTAAAATTTGGTGCTAACTAAGCAACATTTGCGGGAGGTTTTAAGTTTTTCTTTTAATTGGAATAAAAGTGCATCTGAAGCGCATCGAATACTTATGGAAGTTCATAGTGACAATGCTCAAAATGATAATGGTTTCGACATTTTAAGAGTGGTGATTTCAACGTTGAAAATAAACTCCGCTCTGGATGACCAAAAAAGTTCGATGACAAAGAATTGGAGACATTACTCGATGAAGATACGAGCCAAACGCAAATAGAGCTTGCAGATTCATGGGGTGTAACTCAGCAAGCAGTTATTGTACGATTGAGACGGGAATGATTCAGCAAGGCATTTGAGTGCTTATGAATTGAAACCAAGAGATTTTGAAAGATGATTTTTCTCTTGCACGCAGCAGAATCAAAGGCAAAAACGAAGTTTTTCACATCGAATTGTGACTGGAGATAAGAAATGAATATTCTTAGATAATCCCAAGAATAAAAACCTCGACCTCAACGTCAACACCGAAGCAAAACTTGAGTTCGAAACTCATTATGTGTATCTGGTGGAATCAAAAGGGTGTTGTGCTTTATGAGCTGCTATAAACCGAAGAATCCATTACGGGCGGTCAATATAGGCTACAGCTGTACGTTTGAGCGGTGTATTGCGAGAAAAATGTCCAGAATGCGAACAAAGATATGACAAAATATTTTTTGTTTACAATATATTGCTCGACCCCATATCGCAAACATAGTACAAAAAAAAAATTGGAGACGCTCAACTCAGATGTTCTGCTGCACCAGACGTATTCTCCCAACCTAGTCCCTGCTGATTACTGGTTATTCCGACAGATGGAGTACGATTCGGCAGGTCACCGGCATACATCTTTCAAAATTGACTAGAAATTTGGATTGCTTTAAAAAACGAAACATTAAAGCGAAACAACGAAGCATTAAAAAATTGCTTGAAAGTTGACAATACTTTCATTAATCCATTCATTCATTTTTTTTTTAATAAAATGGACCAAATTAATTTGTACTACCAATATTTTGATCTGGGACTTAACTTATTGCCCTAGGACCATTACCGTTTGATGAGACATGGAAACGTTCTTCTCCAATTGTTGGAAAGGCTTCTTTTCCTATTTTCACTTTGGAATCCATGAGCATAATTTTTACGTCGAAGGATGAAAAATTGTCAAATATTTCAGCCATTGTTTGCCTCATACCTTTATCATCCGTAGGAAAATGAACGTGTAGAAGTACATACTTATGGTGGAGAGCACTGCTTGTGGCCATCGACATTTGGTCGTTGTAAAATATGTCTGTTTTGTTCTGCACAATTTTATTGCTAATACCAGTTCCGAGATTGTAGGTGACCGTACCGCCAAAAATGAAGGTGTTGACGTGCTTAACAATTGTTTCGTTTGAAAGGGATATTATTATCCCACCAAGCCATTTCGTTGAGTACCGTTTGGAAGGCACTCAGTCTGTACAGGGTTCGTATGTTCCACGTGTCCATTTTTAATTTGTATGTATTCTTTTTCGTGGGTGCTCTTCCTTGGGTAGTTCCCAGCCAAAAATCCTTTTGGGGAATTAGCTCGGCAATATTTTACCCAAGGAAAATAAGCCATATTCAAGATTTTTGATACTGTTTTGAATGTGATGTTGTAATGGCGTACTGTTGTAGTGATGTGAGTATGCGTACTACAGAGTCATCAGGTTTACCTACCATATTTATTCGTAGGGTAGAAATCCATAATTTATTTATTTATTTATTTATTTATTTAGTCAATAAAGTACATAGACTTACTTAGACCTATAACCTATAATTTAAGATATATAACTTTGAGCTAACAATTAAATTAGCTTTAAAAGATGATTTCGACATATTAAAGTCGATTGACGACGCACATTCATTATATAATAACAGCAAGCCATTTGAAGACGAGGAACGACCGTAGTTAGTATGATAGTGGGTTATGAAGAAAAATCGATTAATACGTAACTTGACGGATGGAACGTTAAGATTCAAGAGACCCAATATTTCAGGACAGTCAATCTCAGAAAGAGAGATCACAGAGATCGAACAAACGATACATATAAGGTTTTTAAAACATAAGGATCGATGAACATTTTAGCATAACGTTTTAACATTCCTAATGCTCTGTTAGTTTTATTAGTGATGAACTCAACATGAAAATTAAAGGATAGTTTACAATCCAACATAACGCCCTATATTTACTCAAGGGAGTAAGAGTAAATATAGGGAGAAGAACTTCGAGAAAAAGTAATAATCTAGCATTTACTAACATTAAGAGACAATTTGTTTTTAGAGCACCACAAAGCAAATATTTGAAGATTATCACTTAAACGATGAAAGCTGATGGGATCTTTGCATGCCGCGTAAATTTTAAAATCATCGGCAAACATTAGGATATTGCAGTGGGGTAAAAATTTCACAACATCATTAACGAAGAGAATGAACAAGAGAGGACCAATATGGCTACCTCGTGGGACACCTGATGTTACCTGAATTTGTACGGCAGTATGATTACAAAACTTTACAAATTGGACTCTATTTTCTAAGAACGATGATAGCCATCTGAGAAAGATGTTAGGGAAACCTAGTCGTTCAAGCTTATAAAGCAAAAGCTTACGGTTCACTCGATCAAATGTTTTACTGAAGTCAGTGTAAATTGCATCAACCTGGTTACCTTTACTAATTTCAGAAATAACATATAATATTTGGTGAAGAGGAGGAGATTAGTAACTGTCGATCTGTTTTTAACAAAGCCGTGTTGGTTATTGCAAATTAGATTTCTACAAAAAAAATTCAATTTTTCTGTTACTAAGGAATCAAACAGTTTAGGTAGGGACGATTGCTTGCAGCTGCCTCTGTAGTTTTCAATTTTGCTTCTGCTACCAGACTTAAGTATTGGAATAATAAAAGAGTTTTTCCGAATGGAAGGAAAAATACCACTATTTAATGATAAGTTAAAAATATGGCATAGTATATTGTGTAGTGGAACCGCACATACTTTTAAGAATCCCGAGGGGGTCGGGATTAAAATTCGATTCTACACCATTTAGTTTATTAAGAACATTTTCTACAGACAGTAAAATGTTGTTAAAATCAGGGGGAGGAATAGCACTTAGATAATCGAAAAAGTCCGCATCTATAGTTGAAACAGTTATTGAGTAGACAGATTGAAAAAATGAGGCAAAGGTGTTGCAGATATCACGAGGATTGTCAATCGATTGACCACCAAAGAGAAAAGAGGAGGGAAATCCGTCTCCTTTTTTTTGAGAGTTTACAAAATTCCAAAAGTTTTTTGATGACGACTTGATTTTGGTTTCAACATCATTTATGTAAATGGAGTGGGCATGATATAAAGAGGTTCTAAATTCAGATCTGATTAAACGATACGCAGTATAGTCCTCATTCAACAAGCTAGACCGCCACTTCTTATAGACTCTGTTTTTGAGCACCTTTAGTTTGCGCATAATTTCATTGTCCCAGGGAGAAAAGTGATTAAAAATGTTATTCATTTGTATAATGGGAACGTAGTCAAAAATTAAATTATCATGGCTGTGTCACAATGTGGCACTCGAGCGCTCGGGGTTTTGACAGCATGAGTAGAAACAATGAATTCATACGGAGTAACACGAAATGCGACCTCAGGCGTTGCCTGATCTAATATCGTAAATATTGTAAACTAGAGCTCAACGCCAGAGTAGAGCTACGGGCTAATCAGTCATGCGTTTTGACAGCTGACCATGCCTGTATAGATGCGCTATATGTGTATGGATTGTTTGAGGACACATTGCTTGCATTCTGTCATATTCCCGATCTTTGAATGTCCGAGAGCCTGAAGCCACATTTCGTTAGGAAATTACTAGGTCGCGCGTTTGACATACATATGTTTATCGTAAGTCGGTACAACGCCTGCCAAAATCCCGAGCGCTCGAACACTACATTATGATGCGGCCATTAAGAACAAGCTCCTCTTAAGATTGGCAATTTGGTCGTTTTTTATGGGCATGTTCTATAGATTTCTATGTATTCCTATTTTTTTTTATTAAATTGTCTTTCTTTCAGCGAGTTGCATTTTACTATGAATTTTTTTTTTTTTTTGTTCTGCGGTTTATTTTGAAGTTAATGTACAATATGAAGATTTTGGAGAATTTCAACGAAACAAACCTAAGCATAACTTAAAGATTACAAAACAAAATTCTAAGAAACTTATCATCGATTGCTACGAAACATTGAGTATAACTTTAATTTTATTCGAACATTGTTTCCGAACAGCTAACTTCAGAACTCCCAACACTGTAATAACTCTCCTAGTTGCTGTCCAGTTTAAGATGTTTTAGCTTAACCTTAGGGTAATATAGTTTTAATTTAGAATAAACTACAGAAAATATAATCATAAGATAAATAAAAGGACTAATTATATTTAAAACTATCATCTAGCAATAAGTAATTAAACAAAAAGCAGATGTACATCGTAGCAATGCAACGGTCGTAATGGCCCGACATGAGAATGAAATTACACATTACGACGAATTGAATTAATTAACAATATAATTGTCTATTTTAGTTATGGCATGCATTTATGAATCTTATCTTATCACACACTGAAACTGGCAGGTATTACGACACATCATTCCTCATTGTGAATGCAATAGCGATTGCCTCCCATCGAACTCGTCTGTTCCAGAACTACGCTATTCGTACCATCTTTCTTACTAGTCCATTCTTTGGAACTCGCTAATCGAATTAATTAAGAAAAAGAAAGAGCGCAGCCCATTCTATTGTATTTCAATTAAAAGGGGTGAACCAATTTTACAAACAATTGACCCTGCATTCCCAGAGCTCACCCCGCTCCTATTCCTTGATCCCCATCGGTAGACTGTAATTGATGGCAACTCTGGGCTTCGCAAGCTACGGCCAATAAAACAGCGGAAAATAAAAAAGGGAAAAGGAAACTGAAAATGTGTGTAAATGTATCTAGTTACGTTATACCATAATATGTTCGAGTATATATGTAATATCTAGAGTTGAGTTCATAAATATTGCTACTGCAAAAGTCGTATTGGAGAGGTCGATTGGTCAATTGAGTGGGCGTAGTAAAATGACAAATTACCACATGGTCTTAATTAATTGTCACCTCCGGACTCTTAATTGCCTTTTAATTAAGTTTATTTGAAAAATGAGCATTCGTTTTTTGCTCTTCGTCGATCAATTACTACAGCTGGATTCCGTAAATCGCCGTGTGATAATGTACATTCGAAGAAGAGCGTCTATCTTTTGATACAATTGATGGCAATTAGGGTGAAGATTTGACGGCAGGCATGATATGGTTTCATCGGAGTGAATAATATGCTTATTTGGATTAATTGAATGTATTGAGAAACAATGCTTCGAAATATTGCAATCCGCCTATTATCTATTGTCTTTTATCTTAGAATCGAGAATCCATGGTGAACATTTTATAAGAAATGGAAATAAATAAGCAAACTGGATTAGCAGACTTGAAAAATCATCATATCCCAGGGTTTCAAAAGGGTAAAAGTTCTACCAGGTACCAGATACACCCTTCAAAAACCATGTGTTTGACTTGTGCCGACGCTAAAAATATGTGGCCGTATTCGCTTAGCGGACGGTTAATCTGTTTCAAAGTTAAGTTACAATTTTAGTTAAGGAGTACACTCACTATTGGCTTATTAGGTTAGCGATAAGATATCCGTAATCTTGTAGACACAACGCAGAACTTTGTCTTAAATATATCTCATTTTTCTAGGAAGAGATACTAGCCAAAATTGTCTTTGACTAACCATCAAGTCAGAAAGTTAATGATTATGAAATTCCGCAGACTACTTGAAATACAGACAGACATTTACAACTCGGCGTACTCCACTCCACGAAAACACTTGCTGATTACAACAAAACATTTTATCAACTTCAGAAATAGCCTCTTTCTAAGTCCCACAGTAGATAGGACACTAAAATCTTTTCTCGACTTTCTTTTCTTCACTTTAACTTCATATCTCTTCCTTCGTTGGAAATTGTTCGTCAAATTTCCCTGACCATATACAAATAAATCCCTTATGACCATTTCCTTACAAAGTTGTAAAGCAAAAGTCCATAACCTTCCTGCTGAGCAACAAGTGAGGACTTATACTGCAGCTTCGTCCATAGTCCATGTATTTTATAAAGCAAATACAGAACAGCGACTGAATTAGATTTCTCCTGGCGCACTTAAAATTTATTGCCACAATTTAAAAGCCATAACCCGAACGCTGTGCACGAATAAAGGACTTCAAATTATTATCGGCTTTTAAGGGACTTTTATTAGCAAATTATTATTCTCAGCTATATTTAGGACATTTAAAGATGTAATCCAAGGGACAGATGATGTGATAAAAGAAGATTTTATGACAGAGCGGGTTTAGTTTTGTCCTGTTCGAGTTTAAATGTGCTCGTTGTGTGGCTTGAGAATCATGTAATGTATGTACGTTAACGAAAGTTACACACTTAATAAGCACAGGCCGATAAATTTAACCCCAGCGCTTTCATGGCCTACCACAGATATTATTATGTATAATGACCATAATCTGTGTCTATAAGATTTAACGTTCTGAAAAACTACTTCTGCTGTTAATTTATTTAGTTAATTCACGCTCACGATACATTGCATAATTTTATACCTGGCTCGTATAAAATCAAAGTTGATGTATTGTATATAACCAGAGCGCTTTAAAGTACAATATAAAAAATGAAATAAATATGAAATATAAATGAATAAACCTCCTAGGAATCCAAAGTCCCCAATTCAAACATCGTTACGATTTATGGGTTCATAAATCATAAGATGACTCTCAACATTCCTTTGTTCCAGTCCTGTCCAATTTTATTTCATTTCAACACATAAAAACATTTTACGAGAAACAAGGATTGCAAGGACACAAGATTTTATTGTAGCCAATTAATGCTCACATGAATTTTAAGAGAGAAGAATGGAGCGAGGTGCAGGGACAGAGGAAGAACACAACTGCTATTTAATAACAATTTGGCGCGTTAATTTCACAACAATCTCCCATGCCATCCTTTCCTAGAACACTAATAATATACAATGAAGGTAGGATTAGTAAGTAACTCAGATCTGCCGCAAAATGGATTACGAACATCACTGCTTTTTCTTTTTTTCAAGAACACCCTGGTTGCGAATTTATGGGGATAACGAAAAAAACCAAGATTTACACGTACATTTGTCTAGGTTAACGCATGAAGAGTATGAAAATAAATAAAAATAATAAGAATGCTTTAAAGTTCAAATGAGTATGATAAGCTTTAACGACAAAAAATGATTCGTATAATGTTAGAACCAATCTTCATTGTTAGTATGACTAGATCAAGATATATATATGTATGTACGTAGGTATACATATGCGAAAAGGTGAGATCATAGCCATGTGTTGTCGCAAACATATCTTGTATTGAAAACGACCATTCTTAACAATAACGATGGTTTTAACTTTTCCTCAAACCAATAAGACCAAAATTACATCAGCGGAAACGCCGATGACCATGTAGTTATTGTTACAGGCAAATGCGAAATTTCTGCCTGTGAACGCATGCAACTGGTGATTCAATTTATCTCTGACTGTTGTAGCAGAGAGGGTTTGTGTATAACCCAAATAAGACAACCTTGGTCCCATTTACAAGAAGGAAGACAATACAACCAATCGCAAATTTAACTGGAACTCCAAAATCAAAGACAAACTTGCAAAGGCGACAAAGCACTGTGGGCCTATCTACGGTAAAACCTAAGGTAATCCACTGGTTATATAACGCGATAGTAAGGCATATCATCACTAATACGTCTACCATATGACGGACAAAACAGAACAGCTGGACAGGACAGGAATAGCTAAACTTCAACGTCTTCAGAGACTAGCATGTCTCGGCATTACAGGCGCCATGCCAACTTGCCCAACGACAGCCTAAGAGGCACTGATCGGAATTACTCCACTGCATCTTTTTATTATAAAGCTATACATAGTGCAATCAGACTCCTCCGCTCCGAATCAGACCAGCCATGTAGACCATTTGATCAAATGCCCATCCTACAACACCTTCCTGAGCTAGATATTATTACCACAGTTACGGACGCATTACCACACACGTTCATCTTAGATAAAAGATTTGAGATAATGATCCCAAGCTGTAAGGCCTCAGGTACACAGGTGCTGGCATCTTTAGACCAAATCGGAAAATATCGAACGCCCTGGGAACGAGTCCTAGTGTCTTCCAAGCCGAACTATACGACATCCTGACGTGAGTCAATCTAAGCTTAGAGACTGGAATAAGAGGTTTACCCTTCAATATATTCTCAAACAGTCAAACAGCGCTTAAATCGTTAGACTCGTATAGTACGAAATAAAAATCCGTTAAGGAATGCCACGATGCCCTGCAGGACCTAGCCAAAGGAAATAATGTCAAACTCTGGTGGGTGCCAGAGCACTAGGGCATAAAAGGCAACGACTAACTCGCTAGGAAAGGTTCCAGCGAGAGGTAGTTAGGTGGCGAACTTTTCTGCAGAATCCCCAAGTGGAAGATATATTCATTTTAGACAAGTGTTATGTAAACCAGCAGATAGACTATATTAGAGGGTTTTAGGAATAACATTGAAGAAGTGATGGCCAGTACACGACAATATCAAACATATTTAAACAGATCATGTAGTCTACTGAGAAGGTCGATTAAAGAATTAAAAAAAAAAATTCTAATTTCGACAACCACTAACCTAATTGAACTTATCTGACAATCTTGGGTGTGTTCGAGAATAGTAAAGAAGTAGATATTGTTGTCACTGGCCTTCGACAAAATCTCGCAAAGAATTACTTTTCTTATATTGACTGCTCTTGATTTCCCCAAGATAGGTTTTATCCTACGGATCCAATTCTAACTCGAATATTGCCAGTATACTGTTATTATAAGATCTTTTTTATCGCCATTTCGTGAGCACCGCAAGCCAGCCAACTCGGCCCACCGATTGTTCTCTTAACTGTTAATTATGTTAACTGTGACAATATCTCGAAACATATATCTTACTCTGTTGATTGATACTTCCTGGATTCTAACGGCGTTAAAATAGGTACTCTATTTGGTGCAAAAAAAAAAACCATCTCCTATGCAATTTAGCCAATGTTAAGCTATCACTTACTCCCGTGAGCGTTTCCCTCCACCTGTGTTATCTAAAGTTGTTCCTCCTGTCCACTTTCTCGGTGATTTAGGTGTTATCAGTAACCGAGAACCTACACATCAGCAACATTATCAATCGTGCCGATTCCACCCTCGGTTTTGGGAAGGGGTTAATCCAAGGAGTTCTCGCATGCCGTTCAGAATAGTTTTACGCTTCATGGTCCTCCGTGGCCTGAAACTCTATAATTTACCGCCTTATAATAATCGCTTAAAACTAAACAACCTAATACACTGCTCCAAAAGATTCCCTTTAACACCAATCCCTGAAACCTTCAATCGATGTTTCTCTTTAGGTTCAGGTTTTTTCTTCCTTGTTTCAGCTTGCATTAAGCCAAATCATAATGAACTTTTACACAAGCGCTGCAGTATATTTTTTAAGGTCATTCTTACAGCTTAAATCCCGCAACTCAAATTAAGTTCAAGAAGCATTACCTTCAATGAAATGTACAATAGGTACAATAGGTAAAGCTGACTGTGATCTTTTTCATTTTTCTCTAAAACAATCAAGTAATAACTTCTTTTCTCGTCTTTGAATACATAAATAAAATTATTTTTGATTTTAAAAGCCATAACAAAATTCAAAGTGCTAACTTAGGACATAATTGAATTCAGAACTCGCGTTGAGTTATTCTCGAAAACTTTCTCAGCCTTCCTTTGTTTTCGTGGGTAATACCAATACTACTGCATTTGATATTTAAGTTTGTTTTCAGGTGCGAAAATAAAATCTTTCCTTCAACAGATATATTTATTCTTTTTTCCAACTCGGGATGACCCAAATGGATGAATTTTATTTTCACCTACTCAGCTGACAGTAAATAAACAATAGATTAGGGAAGTCTCTGTAAGTTCGGCAAAAGAGCTAAGGATTTGGAGAACCAATTGTTATTTGTGAAGCAAAGCCATTTTACGTCCTTAGACTGGTGAAGCGAAAAAATGTAAATAAGCAATTCTCTTATTTAGTGAGTTGTGGCACTGTATTTGTGCAAATGCGACCAGCCCGTTCTAGAAACGTTTCAAGATAATGCTGTTTATCACAATACACCTTTACAAAATCCTCCGCTTTTACTGGGTAAATGTAGAGGTTTACCGCAAAGGTTCACAATAAAGGTTTACCGCAAAGGTTCACAATAAAGGTTTACCTTTTATTTATTATGGATTCAAACCTTCTAAAACTAAAACTATGTATTGAAATCAACTGACTTCAAGAAAATATTTACAAATTCCTGGTCACATAGAATAATACTTGTTATATACAGTTAGGTGCAAAACTGAGTCACTTATACCTTTAAGTGCGCATTTATCAACGAAACTCAGAAATAAAAAAGCTTGATAAAACAAAATATTTTATTTTAAATAGAAAATAAAAAAATAATTAATTTTATAAAAATAGACTTGATACATTTTGACTCAGTTTTGCACCAGGGTGAAAACTGAAGGTATGAAGATTCTTAATATTTAGCCCAGAACTCTTTGGCCCTTTCAATTTGTGATATTCGCTTTGGTAGGCTTTCCGACTGTTAACGGCAATAATCGTTAGTGATCTTCGCCCAATGTTTTTGGCTCTCTGCCAAAGGATAGCTAAGTATGATGGTGGCGAGTCATATTCCTTGGAAAGAGCAGTTTTCAGGTATGCCCAAAGATTTTCTATTGGGTTTAGAACCGGGCTTTGCGCTTGCCTAGCATATTAAATGGCTGCCTTTGAAGCCAACTCTGCACTTTTTTGTGCTTCGGATCTCTGTCATGCTGAAAGATAGCTTCACTCGGAAGATAGGGCATATTACGTATTGATACGGTGAGGTTCGTTTTCAAAATATTTAAACAAACGTGCTGATCCATTATACACTTTATTAGGTGTTATTTTTCAACACTCAAAGCACTCATACTTCCCCACATCATAATTGAACGACCTCCGTGCTTAACCGTCTGTTTGACATGATTCAAAGACTCACCTCGTCTTTTCCAAGCAAACGATCTGCCATCAGTGCGATAGCGGTTTATTTTGGTTTCACCAAACCAAACACCACTTTATTCCAATCATCTTCCGACGGGTCTGCTACTAATTTGGCTTTGACGTTTTTCTTTCGATATCTACTACATTGTGCTTATGCAACATGCGATTAGCTGTCCATCGGCTTACTTATTTGCCAGTCGTTGAGTGAAGCTCTTTGGAAATCACGAACCTCACTAAAGCACGCTCGTCTTATTCAGAAAGTTTTTAGGGCCTTCCTTCTCGAGAACTAGCTATGTCCAGAACACACCTTTTTCTTAACCGGCAATAGCGGATTGAGTAACATGACACTCTTTCACTATAAAGCGCGTTGATTTTCCGTCTTTGAGTGGGTTTATATAATAATAATTTTTTTTTCATATTCTTTGCGGGAGACGCCATTTCTGCAACTTAAAATCGCATATCGAAAAAGCTTAAAAAAGAAAAACGAAGACCAAAAACCTTTAAAATTCTAGGCGTTCCTATCGGCTTCAGTGTCAAACTGCGAATGCCGCTGTAGGCAAAGAAAAAATATGGTGCAAAACTGAGTCCATATTCAGAGTATCGTTAGTTCCCTTTAATTAGACTCTGTGCAGCTACATTTCTGTGAAGTTTAGTCATTTGTCCATACAAATAAACACACTTATAGGAACAAATTCTATATAAAAGATGAAACTGACTCAGTTTTGCACCTAACTATACGAGGTTAGCTCATAAAATAAGGTGATTTTTTTATTTTCCACAAAAAATATTTATTTATTCATAAAATTTTTTGATGAATTTTCCCAATCCTCGACACACTTCTTATCTCTGAGCTCTTCTAGCGATGTGATCTTTATCTCCTCAATCGTAATAAATTTTGTGTCTTTTCAGTTTTGGGAAGAGGAAAAAATCACAGGGGGACAAGTCCGATGAATACAATGGCTGAGGCATTGTTTTTGGACAAAAAATTATGCACAAGCATCACTGAGTGAACAGATGCATTATTGTGATGTGCCATGCATTTTGTTTTCCACAAATCCGGGCATTTCCTTCGTATTGTTCCTCGTAAACGACGCATTTCTTATTGACCATATAACTTTTCGGCAAGAACTCATGGCGAATCACGCCATTGTTGTCAAAGAAAACAGGTCTTGACGCTTCCAACGAATGGAATGATTTGGGCTTCGGTTTTTACGTCATACCCATGTTTAGTAACCAGTGATGACCTTTCAGCAAATCTGCATCGTCAATCTCATGCTACAGATCTTTTGGTAAACATTTTGCAATTCCAAAATTTCTCGGCTAACACAGGTTTTATGCTCAAAATAACTGAAAAAATTATATGGTATGAGCTAACCGATATGCTAATGTCCTCAGTAATTTCATCGTTCGGAGTCGGCAATAAGCAGTATGACTTTTCCACTTAACACATCACTCAGTTAGGTCGTAGGGAGACTACAATAACTTCTAGAAATAATTTGGTTTTATTCATAAATATGTTATCTCCTTCAAAAGTTATACATTCATTTCAAGACTTCTTTAAGATTGTAAAAAGGTTTATCTGTGGCTACAAATTAGCTTCACTTTCGTTTATCACTTCTTCATTAGAGCCGAATCTAGACACGCGGTAGCGTGTCAAGCCAAGTTCAAGCGAACAGAACTAGCGTGCAGCACCGTGTGTAATATTACACGAACCATTTGGTATGAAACTAGATGAATGTACGAAATAATTTACATAACATACATCCTTGAGTAAATTGAATGTGTACAATGATGGAGGACCGCTCAAGGAATTTGGATGAAAGAAAAAAATAAACAATGAATCAGATTGTTGGGACAGTGAGAAAGGGGTCGGGGGAGGGGAAATGTCTTATCTAAAAGATCAAATTAAGGACGGACTTGATTACGGAGAAATGCAGAAAGAATTCTTAAACAACATAGAGAGAGTGTTTGAAGTGATTGAAGAAAAAAATAAAATTAAAAATTTTAAGTAACCCCCAACAAAAAAAAAACTCCAAAAAGTAAAAAAATTATTTTTTTTCTCTCGGCCTTTTGACTTCATTAAAAGAACCTATTAATATTTTTAAAATGACGTCGCCGCGTCGGGGCACCGCTAAGTGAAGAAAGGTAATTAATAATATCTACATACATACATATGTAGCTGTAATAAAAAAACAAAAAAAAACTTATAGCTTCAAATTGTACGTATGAACTTATAATAGTTTTGTACATCAATCTATCTGACTAGGTCTACTAAGTTCCTACAGTGTTTCGATATTGTACCACTTCTGTATGAGGCGTTCGCTTGAGAGCCGCGTGCGTTGAGTGATATGTGGGCACGGGGGCGGAGCGTGACAGAATGTGGCATCCCGAATGGGCAGACACATAAGGCAGAATTCCGATAGGTACGAGTAACTACTTAAATTAAATTTTTCGTAACACTCTACCGCATACAAACCCATATACATATAATTTACCACATTCAGCACATGTGTGTCAAAAATGTAATCTACGACGGAACTGTGTCTATTTTTTTATAATAAAGCTATTTTTGTTATTAATATCGCTATTCCGGAATAAACTCATTGTTTTTGAAGCAAGTATAGCACCTTAACTATAAACAGAACTAGTTAAGACGAATGTAATGAGCCCTTAATAGATTTACTAATAGGCAACCGTCTCCTTCCTTCGAGTTCCATCAGAGTACCAGCTCAGTAGTACCAGTATACATGGGTGTTTCGAATGTTAGGTCGCAGATATGTATGTATGTATGTATGTATGTTTGAAAGTAATGTAAGTACCCATTAGGTCTGTTCCCGTACTTTTTGGGCAGAAATTCACAGATTCGCATTTTTCCAAGAGTGGGGATGAAATTCTCTCAAAGAGAAGTGGAAACACAAAAAAGTACGGGAACGCGTTGAACCAAAAAAGTTGCACACATTTTAAATGTCAAAAACATATGTTTGAATTTGATACATTCTTGGATTCGTTAGCAGGTGCAATATACTAATTTGCAAAAACATACATATTATTTTCAGATTACTATTTATTAGATGATTCAGCATATCCATTCATCATTTAATAACGCCATATAGAGACAATGCACATCTTAAAAATGCACAAAAGAATTTTAATATAAAATTGAGCTCTTGTCGTATGACGGAATGACGGAAATCAGCTGATTTCACAAAGCTGTGACAAACTACCCAGATAAATTTCTTGGGTTGAAATTCGCAGCATGGGGAAATTTTTTACTCTCTCGAGAGTGCTCTCTTTTGTCCAAAAGTGTGAATTTTTGGAGTACGGGAACAGACTTTCGTAGTTTTTCGCAGTTTTTCGTAGATTTGGACTGTTTTTGTCAGGTACGGGAACAGACCTATTGTGTCTAAGATCTAGAGTTGCGTAAAATAGTTCCAACTCCGGAACGAACATGGAACGTTTCCTTTCCCAGTCGGAAGTAGTTCCGGGAACTAGTTCCTGGAACTATCTTCTCGGAACTGCATCGGAACTGTCGGAACTATCGGAACTACATATTAGTATGATAAGAGAGAGACATATCCGATCCTTCATACCTAATTCGTTCACGAAACACGGAACGAATTGCCTGTACGAGTATGATTGCGGACATTATTGTTTGATCACTCTTCTGCTATTCCATTCCAGTTCCAGTGTGTGAGTGTACAATGTGCATAAACTAGTTCGAGCTTATCGCTACATCAATGTATACGATATTTATTCAAATTTTGTTTTTGGTTGTCTTCTACGTAGTATAAGATATGTTCGATTGCATTTATCTTTCTTTTCGTTTTGTCTGTGATTACGTTGTTCTACAACATAGTCGTACGACCGCGTCGTTCGGACGTTCGGCTGGGTTGTATAATATGAACGCCGCTATTGATGAATTTCTAGGTTGAATGGAACTATGAACATGTTATCGTTCAGTTTGAGCAACGATCGGAAATGTTTCCGACTGAGGACATATGTATATAGTTCCTGGAACTATACATGTCCTGAAGAACTACCCAACTCTACTAAGATCCCTACGACAGCTAGCAAAAAGTGGTAGTAACCTTGAAACGGCTGAACAGATCTTCATAAATTGTAGCTAAGAACCATCTCGATCACGGTAGCGTTCAAACAAAAAAAAAATCATCAAAATCGGTCCATTCGTTCAAGAGCTACGATGCCACAGACAAACTGGCACGTTAAACTTATAGTTAAAAAGTAGCGGAAATTGAAAGAGATCGACAGAAAGATGATCACGAAGATGATGGTCTGGGGAATCCGCAATGGAATGTTTCAGAAATACTAAAAATTTGGTATCTGAAGATGATCTCGAACAAATGATAGAAGGTTTAAATGTAGACCAAAAACGTATTTTCGACAAGATACATATGTAAGACTTTATTAGACGAATCTAGAACTTTGAGAATATTTGTTAGTGGGACAGGCGGCACGGGAAAAAGTTATTTAATCAATACAATTAAAAACTGGGTTAAGAAGCGAATGAATAAGTTAGTTGCAGTAGCTGCACCCACTGGTATTGCCGATGTTAATGTAAACGGTCTAACAATACATAGGCTCCTACAGCTGCATGTAGAGCATGAATATTGTCCCAAGTACATTTCCTTATCAGACCAAGTACAAAAGTTTTAAGATGTCACTTAAAAGATGTAGTACTTTTAATAATTGATGAAGTGTCTATGATTTCCAATATAACATTAATGTACATCCGTCTTCGCTTATCAGAGAGATATGATACCGGTGACGCTGACGACGGATGGTTCGGTAAGATTCATATACATAGTGTTGTTTGGTGATCTGCTCCAACTGTCTTCAGTGAGAACGCCCTATGGGTCACACCGGGTCGCATCCTCAATATGCGGCTCACGTACCTGGGGGGCAACAGTATAGGGCCAAGTGGTGCATGACCTACATAGCTATTTAGCTGTATGGTTGTCAGCTATACAGCTATTTAGCTAATTTGAACGCAAAATGCCGATAACTAATTGGTTATGCTGTCGTAGTGACTGATAATCGATTGGAAAGGCAATTTGCTAAAGTAGCAAATATAAGGCTCCCAGTTGGGTGTAGGGTAACCCTGCTGGGAGTAACGGCTCGACCGGAGGCCTAATTCCGGGACCACGGGAGACAGGAAGCCCCCAGGACAATAATGTCGGACTGATAAATGACAATATGTCAGATATCGGAATGACAGTCTTGGCCTGTCTTTGCGGTAGGCCCCCTTGTGGGAGTATCGTGGGGGCTGTGGTTATCCCAAATCGCGGGAAAAGAAGACTTAATGAACAACAAGTAATTTATTACTTAGTTGTTCAGAGGGCGCCGATACCCTTAATATCGGCGAGAGGTTTTAGATAGGCCTCGCCCCAAACCAAGAGGATAGTCATGCCCCTACGCATGGCTAAAATCTGGTACTTATTGTAAGTGAAACACGGACCAATAAGGACGTTGGTTGTCGTCCATAAAATCAACTCCTTGCGGGAAGGCCCGCCGTGGAATTAAGCCATCATGGCAGGGGTCCACGTTAAACTAACAGAGCAATCTGTCTTCAGTGAGACAACTGTCGCCGTGCGAAGTCGCCTGACGTCCTTAAATGTTTAGTATCCCTTAGTGCTCCAAATTTATGGAAAGAACTATTTTGTTATGAGGAATTACCTGTAAATATAAAAAACGACCAACTTTTCGGGGAAATGTCTAGACAGTTGCACTTTATCTAATCGACTCCTCAAACTAACCGCTAAAAATCAAAACAGCCGGCTTAAAGAAATCATATCTTGTTTTAGAGTGCTGTCCGATGATACAGTATGTTGATTTCCCACTAAAAATATGTGTAACCAGTTTAATACTGCAATGTTGGCAAGTATGGAGCAACCAGAAATTAAATTAAATTCGATAGACAAAATAGACTGTCCACGGTATTTAAAAAAACGAGCAAATGAAGTACTCAAAAATAACGAGGATGATTCGTCGCTAACTGCTGGCTTAGCAAATGTCTTTACGATAAAAATAGGTGCACCTGTAATGTTGCGAAAAAACATAGATGTCAGCAAGGGACTAGGAAACGGATCCATTGGAAAAATAGAGAAGGTATCATAAATTGTAGAGTACAACCGCCTGCGCTCGTTATACTGCCCCGCCTTGGCCAAATTAATTATAAACAGAAAACGCGTAAAAAAATTCAGGACACTGAATGACCAATTCACTCGAACATCTCAAAGGTACAAGAAAATATAGAAAATAAAACAAAAAAGACAAAGAAAATAAAATAAAATAAAATAAAAACCAATGGTATTCATTTTTTGACATATAAGTACCTACTAATAATCTCGGTACAAAAAGGAATGATATCCAATCAAAACCATAAATGTGAAATGAGAGCCAAGTTCAATATTATGATATATGCCTTGGTTATTGACTTCAACGACAAAAGAAGTGAGATCTAAATGGGTGCCAAGTTCGATGGTCAGTTCTGAAATTTATTTATAACAACATAAAATATTTTATAACAACTTAAAATATCATTTCTTCTTAGGATCTTCTTATAACTTAGGATAATATATTGAAGCCTTGGCTAGTTTTCATATACGAATTATATAATAGCCTTCGCAAGTTCTAAAGCTGTAAGTTCTCGTTTTATTCTTCCGAAAATTTGGCTTACTGGTAGAAACTAGCCATCGAACATAGGGCTATGACTGTTTTAGTAGTACTTAATAATAATTCATATAATGAAACAACTCCAAACAGCACTCCCAATCGTCGACGCGTTGTTGAGATACCCACTTCGAATGGTCTTCTGAAATCTAAGATTTCAGATATCTCATAATTCCAATTTAACACAACCATTTTGTGCTGATTTGTTTTAGTACCGCAATGGTACACGACGATTATTGGTGATTTGCTGGTGAAAACGCTTCCCGGTGGTGCTTTACTCCGGTGAGATTTTCCTTACTCCTTAGTTCGTAAATTAAATTAGGGTAAGCTAGGGGATCTTTTGGAGGCTGAGCGCGTCAACATGCTTAGATGAACCTGAGATTTAACTGAAGCCTGTTAAGCTTGGTGAAGTCTCGAGTATGCAGAGTGAGCGAGATGGCGACGTCCAGTTGCTGAAAGACGCAATCAGGAGGGTGACCACTTGAAACGAAATACACCAACTTGACTATATTTAATTGTAAGAGTAGAATTAAGCAACATAAGATAGGTGAAGCTTTAGGATAGGAAAGTAAATGAATCTAGGTTTTTAATAAATTTTCCTAGAAAATCGAATTTTTAAATACAGTCATACCAAAATAGAATACATAGGTTTAAGCCAAAAGGCATTAGTAATTAAGAAATATAATTAAACAGAGTGTCCGCACAAGGCCAATAAGACACATTAAATATTAAAATATTTTTAGGTTAGATTTAACGTTTTGTCTAATAAATAAAAACAAAATAAGAACAATAAAAAAAATGACTTTTTTTATGTTTTATAAGCCAACTGCCGATTTTGAAGGCTGTAGTCGTCCATGACATGTAAAATCAACAAACCAAGTTTGATTCTTCCTAAAAACCATATGTATAATAACATATGTATTTGCCAATATTGTAGGTCATCTTAGGATGACTTATTGAATGATGTGTCACGGGAAAAATAAATCACCATATCTATAGGTGATAAAAAGAAGCTTTGGACCTCATTTTTCAATATTCGCGAATATTCTCCCTTTAAATCGTAACAAATTTGCTTGAATCCATTTAACCAAAAATTAAACTAATTTCTGGACAAGATTTTCTGATACAAAGAATGATTAAGAGCATAACCGTTTTTGGAACATTTACTGAAAGAGTGCGCAATTTTCTGTATTTTAGTTCATACTAAAGCTTACTTTGCAGTGTGTCTTCTCAGTTAGCTACCGACATAATACTCCAAATAATATTTGTCTGGAAAAAGGTTCTCAAAGCTCGTCGGTCGGCAATACACGTATTGCTAGGAATGAACCACACCCATTGCGGTAAGCTTTGGCCTCCGTTCTCCGCGGGCTACAACGCCCGTAGTAGGGACTAACTTAATCTCAGCATAAGTTTGCGCATTACCTAACAAACTGCCAATTAAGAACTTAGTCACCCCAATGTCCAAATGAGTTTATATATGTTATGTAGTCTTTGGCAAAAACACACCGACAAGCGACAACATTTACATTTGGTTTAACCTTTTGAATCATTCGTAAAAAGAAAAACAAAATGCATTTTTAGACGGACCACTCAACGTTAACTTTAATCACAAAGTTAAATACTTTTGCAGCTTTTAAATTAATTTAAATTAATTAACAAAGGGACTGTAATTGATGTCGTCTGATATATGTATGTTCAGTTTTCCATTTCAGGTTCGTAAATATACAAATACGAGTACTTTTTCAATTCATTTTGCTCATCATCGATAAAGTGCATGTTTGCTTTTAATAAAAAAAGAAAGAAAATCGAAATGTAAGCAATTATAGCGCCACAATTTAAGTACTCTGGAAGTACTCCAAAGTATAACATCTCTTCCGGCTGGTGTGAAGTGCCATTAGAGAACAACCGCGATTCATGCCGTGAGTGAACAAGCTAGCCTCATCCCATTCATTATCTCATGACAATCGAGATAAAAAACAATCAAAATATTCTATAGATGTGTAACATACATAGCATCATAATTAGAACTTACCTTTCCGGTAAGAGTTGCATTATGCAACTCATCTAATGTGGGACGGTATGCGGCTTGTATTGACATAATATTCCGATAATTGTCGAGACGGGGCAAAGCCTCTCTTGTAAAGTGCCTATAAACGAATAAAGTTTTAATATCAAAGGCCTGTAAAGGTTTCTCTTAAGAACTCACCGAAAACTTTTTCCATACTTCGTGTCGTACTCGTTCTCGAGTAATTCACGATCTTCATTCGAGTCATTCGAATCGTCTGTATCCTCGGCACGTGCGTCGACTTGAAAACGTGTCGTCTGCAGATCTTTAAAGCGGGATGGCTTGTCTTTGTCACGAAAACTGCTCTTTATCGACTGTATTCTATAGAAATGGAAGTAAGGTGAAAATTGGAAAGGTGTTGACTATATAAAGTTAGTTTACAGATTATGTAAACAAATTTCATTTACGTTAATAGCAGCTCTTACTTAATATCACGGCCAAATTTCATGATTCACTTTAGTAAACAACATACATATATCTCGTTGGGGGACGAATTTTGTCAAAATCTGTGAGCACGGGATTTTGATCCAAGAAGCTTGCAATTCTTTTTAAAGAAGCAAACGAAAATAGAACAATGTTCCAGAAAAACCATATCTTGGAATTCGAGTAAAAACTTTTTGATAAAAAGGCATATAATTGATAAATTCATTACGATGCTTACATATGTATTTTAAATCGACCACAAACGTTTTATTGCTTCGCAATAATTCCGTGAATATACTTAACCAGATCGAGAGGGTATTTACGAATCTGACATTCCAACCTACACGAGTTTTCAAGATGAACAAAAACGGTTGATTTTTTTCTGGGAACTGTCATTTCTAATGAGCATTAGTACTCATACGTAGTCGATTTTCTGTTTCAAGAATCTATTAGGACATTCTCTAAGTCAACAAAGATAAATATCTTGCCTTCCATATTATATTAAATGCTCTTAACGATACGTGAAGCATCCACATGCAGAATATTAGGGTTGCTGCCTACTCGTGCATGACGGATGAACGAGTATGTATCGAAGGAAATACTTTTTTGGCTGCGACTAGTCTGCCAAACTAACAAAATCTCATTTGGTACCCTTCAAGACAGAGCCCAGAGTACTTGAGATGGTCTGTTCATAGGAATTGAAAATGTCTTAATCCATATTTTGGCGAATTTTACCGACCATATACATATGTATGTCCTTAAGAGATGAAATTAACTCAAGCGTCCAAAGTTTGAAGAAAATTCAAAATTTCATAAAGTGCTTCAAGAGATTCCTTTGCATCCACAAGAAATAATCGTGTGTTGAGGATTCCATGCCGGAGTTGCGATGAAAAGTATTTTTTTGTTTGATGATTGCCAAGGAAGGTCGCTGTCGTGTCATGTGGGAAAACTTGGCAGAATTTGATGAACATCAGTGATATATGGTTCCATCAAGATGGTGCCATCTCGAGAAATGGTCCATTGGAATTTATTTTATGGGGTTACGTTGAGTCATTGGTATATGCCAACAAAAGAACAAGGTTAACAAAATTGACAGTGGTGGAAAATTGCATCCAAAAATCGGTCTCTCACGTACTCACAGTAGTCATATGTTATGGTGGAGATAAGATCCTTTTAGCAAGAATTTAATATGAGCACTATACCAAGAAAAAATTCTGTGTGTTACTCAAATATAAATTTGTAAGGTCCTTATTGAAACCCTTGTAAAAATGCGCGAAATAATAATACCGAATGAAAGTAACGAAAACTTAATCTGGATAAATCTAGTCCAGAGTAAATATTTGAAAAAGTTTACAAACTTGAGAACGTACATTCATACGACCGTTCATACGAAATCATACGACATCATTCTGAACGATGGACTCTCGTACTGGGGATCACTTTTTGATTTGAATAAACAAAAAGCAAAGGAGAATTGCAGTAGCGTATATAATTTTTATTTGAGGTGATAAATCAACGCTTGCCATTTATTATAATTTGTAAGTGTTGACCACGACTACGTTTTAAGTAGGTCTTACGGAGAGTTCAATTTTGAGTCATTTTTTCGACCATATTGGCTGGTATGTATATGGCTGATAAATAACGCTGGCTCATCGGCATAGATGAATAATAATGAATAATATAATTTGACCTCTCACCCTCACAAAAAATAGTTGACAGTATCTAACGTTGTTCCATACGTTGACCATACGAGTAAACCTCACCAAACAGTACATTTTGCCAGGTGTATGTATTGGCAGGTACTGTACTGCCTGACATTATTCATCGGACCAAGTACGGCAGTTTTGGGTATTAAAATACCCATTCCACCAGCTTCGTCGCTGAAGACAATTCTTCGATAAAAAGCGGATTTTCCTCCAGCTTTTCTAAGGCTCACTCACCGAAACTTCGACGCTCTGGCGGGTTATTTGGCTTCAGTTCTTGAACCAGCTATGTTTTGTAAGATTTTATACCAAGATCCTTGTGTGAAATTTTCCACGGGGTCAAATAAGACAATTCCATTTGTTGCCAATGTCAATGAAAGAGCAAATCAATGTTTTCATTAATACTGTCATGCCCTCGAGTAGGTGGTCTGAGGTCCAATAGCGTGAAAATTGTGCAAAATTTAGTGACTATGGCTTGAAATGCTTGTTCAATTACTCATAAAGACATAAATGAAATAATTTTGATAATAAATTTCAATAATTAATAAGCATTATTTGCATGTAAGCCACTTCGTGATAAAATGGCAATGCTCACTGAGCATACTTGAACATTGACGCATGTCGAATTCTGCGTGGGCTATCAAATATATAACACCGAAAAACTAAACAGAAAAATTCAGCCTTCAAGTTTATCGTAATCTTCACGTTTTATTCACATCGGCAAATAGTATCTCTAATCTCTCAAAATATATGGGTATTTAAAAACCTTATTCAGAATCACTATTCGATTTTTGTGATGAAAAACTGTCCTGACTATTTCATGGAGATTAACTCAGTATCAAAATCTAATATTTCCATAAAAATACTGACTTCGTTGTTCGACAAGGATTTACCACATTGAATATGGTAATTATCTTATCACAAACCAAACTAGGGTGGGCCTAGGCGGGCATTGATGATTATTGTGCAATGCCAAGAATAGGGAACGTATGTATTACAATACATTGTCTTATAATTTGTTTGATTGACTGACAAACACCTGCTAAGGATAATTAAATTAAATCTCATCTAACTACGATAAAATGTTGAATTTCCAAACACCCGGGTTAAAGCCGCAAAGGCATTAACTCTACGACATTTCCAGATAACATAGTAATTAACATTAATAGCCAAAGCAAGTAGTCCAACAGCTGGCACCTCGGTATTCCGTAACCAAACAGTGAGGATCTTTCAATCGTTTGAATACGGGAAAACAATCTGAAATATCTGTATAAACGGTAGTCAGATTATTTGGAAGTCCCAAAATGTCGACCAGAGTGTGTATCTGGTATCAAAGATCAAAATAGAAACGTCAATTTGGATAATGCTTTGTGTACCACAACCCCAAAATATGTGCAGTTATTTTGTTATAATCATATGTACAGATATAAAAGAATGAAAATAAACACGTACATATGTATGCCTTGGCCTTGGCGAATGACTTCAACATACATACATATGTAGATACTTTTTTAGAAAGAAGTTATTTAAGTGACTGATGCACTGAAAATTGAGCCAATCTACCAATCTAGTCGTGTGTTCGGAACAAGGGAAAGTATTGTGATTTGCGTACATCATTAACGAGAATAAGAAAGTTGATAGATAATACTAAATAGACGGTACCGCTCATTTTTACATTTACTAAGTATATTGTGCAGCTTGGGTTTCGATTTAAAATTCATGTTTTTCCCAGATTTCCCTGGCCTAAAACCACACAGACGCCCGCTAAATACCGCAGAAAAGCTCTTGTATATTCAAAGACTCTTTGGAAGCAACAATGAGTTTTTTTTACATTATATTATACTAAAAACAGTAATTATACTCTGCTGGTTTGGACACCAATATCATAAAATAAGCCTGGCATTAGAGGGGTATACTTCTGTTCCATGATCACTGATGGCAGATCGAGGACTACATCCAAGCAGCATATCCTAACATTCCAGCAATCTATTAGGAACATGAAAGCAATAAAGAGTCATCTTTAAGTTGACTTTTTTGCTGCTGCGTTCGTCCTTATATAATCATGAGTCAAGCCCTATTTATGTTGTGCTGCCGAGATTTTTTTTTTTTTTTTTCAACAGAAAGCCAATTAAAAAGCATGAATATTCATTTTTAGTTGTGGGTTTTTTAACAACACAAAAGATTGAATTCTCAGGATTCCTGGAAAAAGGAAAACGAAACATTTAATTGGGTATTTATGTTTCGAAGCATTTTTTATTTAGAAACCTAATCTTAAAAGGTTTTCGATATAGGTTGGTACCATAATTTGGTTCAATGTCGTTTTAATTCAACAAAAAACGCTCCTAAGGACATAGCCTTGGTCCTCGGACATATGCATACTATACATGGACATATATGACTATAGACCAAATAAAGAAGTTATTGCTGCTGGCCTTGTCCCAATAAACCAAGACAATCCTTTTACGGAAGAATATGTAATAATCAAATTCTTGCAGTCTTGAGGATAAATCCTTGTATTTATGTACGAATAATCGCATGTTTTAAATTAAAATTTGATTTGAGAGGAATGTTTGAAGGTCGAAAAGACTTATGGCATTTTTATTAACAGAAATTTAGAAATATGAATCTTGAGAATTTGGATGAATATTTTCATATTTCTCCTTAATGTATCGCATTAATGTTATTTATTATATTGAAGACTTTCAAGGCAAAATCCAGTGACGATGCATGTAATAAAAAGATTTTTAAAAGTAAAACAAATGGGGTTTTATTTGTAAAAACAAAAAATGCTTATATACGAGTACACAAGACCTAACGTAAAACACTCGTAGAAATGAAAGAAGAGTAGTGCGGACTCCTTTATATGAGTATGATACACTAGTAAAATTAACATTTTTTCCCCGTGAGGAATATGTGTTAGTGTTGCATTTGAAATAATGCTTGAATAAATGAAGTTTAATTTAAATGCACTTGCCTCATTTGACAGCCAATAAGTTCCTGTTTGTTAGTTCGTTCTCAACATAGTGACAGGCAAGGACCTGGAGTATTACCGATCTAACAATCTAAACTCGAAAATGGTTTGGTAATCTTGAAGTTTCCCACGCTATTTTTTTTCCGCATAAAATTTCTCGGTAACAAAAAGACATAAGACTAATGTTAAAAAAAAATGTTAGGGCGTTAGTGAGACAGGGAGACACCTGCAATGGGCAAATCATATACATCATAGATCACCTCAGTAGCGGGGTGCAGACGAAGTTCTTTGTACTGGGTCTGTTCAGAAAATATGGTGACTATTATTCTCGAAAAAATATTTGTTTATTTATCAATATCTAGTTGGCATTCTACAAGGTAATATATGGTGACTATTATTCTCGAAAAAGTATTTGTTTATTTATCAATATCTATTTGGCACTCTACAAGGTAATCCGCCTTAAATAAAATACACTGGCGTCAGTGCTTTTTCCAATTCTCGAAACACTTCTGATGTGCACTTCTGAACACACAAACAACGATAGTAGGCACATTATCGTGATCGGAGCATAACCTTAAGGTAATATTCCTTATTGAATGTATGACCTTCCAGCAATAGTGAGCTCATCAATTGCAGTAGAAGAAAATAGTGAACAAAACTTTCAAATTTATCCGAACTTGATGTGTTTTTTCCGGTCTTCTTGTCACTTTCATGGAATGATTGAATTTGGGTTTCGATGTCGTAATCAAATACATACCAAGCTCATGCGATGTTCTTTTGATCAAAATTTAGCAAATTCGGAACAAACTTCACTAATACACATTCAAAATATCTGGCAAAATTTCATGGCATGAGCCAACCGATATGCCAATAACTTTTTTTTTTTTTTGGTGAGAGTACACTCGAGAAATGTCACTGTCAACATTTTAAGTACGTTGGAATACTTAATTTTAGCATAAAATCGCCAAGCACACAAAAACATGTCTAACATTTATATCTGTGAAAAACGATATCTGAATATATACAGAATGACTCATAGATAACGTCATTATATGTATATAAGCAAAATTTAGGAAGCCCCTACAATATTAACTAGGGGTTGGCTAAGTTAATTATTCCTCACAGAGGTTATTTAAAAAAATGCTTACTTAACTTCGATAATGTCTGCTCGAAATCTGATGAAAGAAATTGAAGTAGGCTCAAATCGTTAAAAAAATATATTCAATTAATGGGGCATCTCTTTTTATGTCGACAAAAGCGAATACAGTACCGATAAAATGTTGTCCAAATCAGTTTGCCTCTTGCTTTATTATTGATGTGCTCATTCAATACTGAATTTAAAAAAAATAATTTGGGCAATAATTATTGACTAACTTCTCCCTTTCCTTAGATTCCTATAAGTACAAGTTTTCACGCCAAAATGTAGGAATAAGTGCAGTCTCTTACCCTAGGAAGAGAATTTATTCCAGTTTCTTCTTTTCCAAAAGGCTGTAGCGGAAAAGATGAAAGGCTAAATGAAATTTGTCCTTAACTTAAATCAACAAACATGTTTTCCAATCTTAGAACAAGATTGTTGCTGTAACTGGTGTAACTTAATGACCCAGAGTTCTATATATTTTTCTATGAACATTTGATATTGTGGCGTATCTGACAGCATATAAGCATGTTAAGAAAAATATTTTAAGGCGGGCAAGTTACTTGCAAAGAAATCGTCATCGCATTTTTATTTCTTGAGTTTGAGAAGGATTCGAAATAGGAAAATTAGTGAAATGTTATCTAAATAGATCGGTAATACTGTTATCGGTATAGATCGGTAATACTGAGATCAAGCTTAACGCATATCTAAAAGAGAGCTAAACGGAAAATTTAGATTAAAACAACCAGAACTGTATGTTATCTATAATATTTTTGCCAATCTCTCTGGGAAAACCCGAGGGCGCCCAGTCTCCGTATACTTACATATAATACTCGTATATATGTTCGCTTCTTTAGCACAAGTAATAGAAATGATTCAGCAAAGTGTGTGATTCTAATTTAAATTTGGCGTTTGAACACTCACTGCATAGTGTTCACACCCGTCAGGCATATATATAATAATACATAGCTCTAGGGTCGATGCCCACGTTCCCCATGCATGGCACCGAGCACGCGTTATTCTTCGTTGTCTGTGCGCCACAGTTGGATACTGTTAAAGTGATTGCGAGGCAGGATTCAATCGCTTGGGTTGCGTTGTTTCACTTTCAGGGGGAAGAATTTCCGCGAATGTAATTATCCGAATAAGTTTTAGGAGAAAACCACATGAGACTAATTATTGGACGTGGTAGCAGCATTTGTTTCGGGTGAGACACGTTCCTGTAGAGTGAATCTAATTATTGGCAGCATACAGCGACAAAGTAAGTGTATGTTAATTGATGCCCTGAAATTTAAAAAAAATCTACAAAAGATTGTAAAGGTTTTTAATGGCAGACTAATAGGTATTTTATTAACGGTTTGATCAGCATCATTGGCTTTTACCTCATAAAACTAATATAATATTACGGAGTCGAGGTGGATTAAGCTATGAAAATTGCAATGCTTCCCCCGTTAAAAGATTCGAGCCCTTAAATACGAAGTCGGAAATAATATAATATCGTAGTAAAAGTTCACATGCTGATATGCTACTAATTTCATTATGGATTTTCATTCAAGATGGAATTAAATTTTTGAATCATTTTGAATCATTCTATGAGTTTAATTGTATAGTCCGGTATTTTTAAGTCGGCATAGGGAGGATGTAAGAATAATTAATTAAATTTTTTTTAGAAGTGACCAATTTGGCCAAACCATATATTTTCTTTAGGTACATTTGTGAACTACCGATGATCTGTGAACTCAGTAATATGCTTTACCTGAATACATCATAAAGTCCAAATATTGCCATCATAAGCATTTAAGAAACATCATCTAGATACTGTTGTTCGCTTTTCGTTGAGAAATAATTTATTCATTTTTTTTTAATTGTAAAGATAATATGTACTTTTTTTTATGACAACTAAAACCATCATTTTTTCCTTATCTTTGCTTTATCTTTAATTTCTCAAACGATCAATTTATCTCCTCCCTGTGTGTCTTTTTTAACCCCCGACGTAAAAAGAGGGGTGTTATAAGTTTGACGTATCTGTGTATCTGTCTGTGGCATCGTAGCTCCTGAACGAATGGACCGATTTTGATGATTTTTTTGTTTGAAAGCTAACGTGATCGAGGTGGTTCTTAGTTACAATTTATGAAGATCTGTCCAGACGTTTCTAGGCCATGAGCTCTTTTAGGTGGCGCAAAATGTATCACCCTATCGGAAGATGTTATAATTTTTGCAAATGGGTCGTACCTCAATCATATTTGACACTAGTGGACTAAACTGCAGATAAGCAATGGAGCGCTATTCTCCGCAAGAGCGTGGAATAATTGTGTCGATTTTTTTGACCAATAATCGTTCCGTTGAATTTCGTCATCAATTTCCTTTTCGTGCCTCGCCAACCAAACATTCCGTTTAGCTACTCGACTTGAACAGACTGGAACGATAGAAGACCAAGCAGGACCGCCATCGCCACCGGACTGGTCGTTCGTCCGAGAATATCACGGCTGTGGCTACCGATGTCGCTGAGAACGAAGCAACATCGACCAGACAACGGACTACGCAATTGGGCATAACCAGACGGACCCTACAGCGAATTTTATTGAACGATTTACACATGTTCCCGTACAAAGAGCAAACAGCGCATCAATTAATGCCTGGTGACCGTCAGTCGTGTTGGACGTAAGCCATCCTTAGTCTCAACAACGAAGGGGACGATTTTGTGTCGAAAATCATCATGAGCGACGAGGTACATTTCCACTTAAGTGGTTACATCAATAAGCAAAATCTTCGTTTCTGGGGTACGTGTGATGCATGAAGAGCCATTATATCCACTCATGACTGGGCCGTATTTTTTAGAGCACGCCATCGACATACGATCACTGTTACTGGCGAACGCTGCAGGACCATGATAAACGACTTCTTACTGCCAGAATTAAATAAGCGGGGCTTGGTGAGGATATGGTTTCAACAAGAAGAAGGAAGCGTTTCCTAGTCGCGTAATCTCTCGTTTTGGGGATTTGGCATGGGCAGTAAGATCGCCAGACTTAACCATCCTAGACTTCTTCCTTTGGGAGAAGCCTTTAAAGAGAGTATTCGACAGAAATACGAACACTTATCACCGGAAATCTTGCGGAAAGTCATGAAAAATGCAATAAAACGGTATAAAGGTGTATCAACACTGGCGGAAGCCACTGGACGGATATCATCTTTCCCACACAACAGAAAAAATTGTAAAGGTCCAAGTAAAGATTTCCATCACTCAAAATCACTTTTGTTTTTGATAAAAAAGTTATTCAAAAAGAGTTATTCACAAAATTGGATGATAAATGTTGCGCCACCTTGTACATACAAGAAGCCCTATGCGTCGTTGTATAATACTTAAGAAAAAGGTTATTTAAGTAGTTACCTATCGCAATTAGTGTCCGCGAGTAATTTAAAAAGAATAAAATGAAATTAAGAATTTTAAGTAACCCCCGACACAAAAAGAAACACTTTAAAAAGTAAAAAAATAAAATTGTTCTCTTGCCCTTAATATTTTTAATATAAGTGTCGCCGCGTCGGGGAACTGCTAAGTAAATAATACAAAAACAGAATACAACTAAAAAGAATATTGATAATGATAAATTATGGATTATACAAGGACTTACTCTATATAAACAATATTTTTTTATCGGGTTTTTTTCTTGTTTGTATTTATTTATTTGGTTTTACCTTTTGATCTCTCAATTCATGTTTCTTACTCCAATAAGTCTTTTTGGCCTTCCACCACTTTAGATGAAACCGTTTTGTTTTTGCGACTAAGGTCTGTACGCGCATATACGTTTTCGTTTTATTTGGGCCACATTTCAGATACGTAATTCGATAAATAATTCGGTACTAATAACCGTCTATTTCGTTCATGTATGTTTATTTCAACGAAAAACTACACATTTAAAACAAAAAAAATCACATCTATTGTGTACAATTTCTATACAGAATATTATTAATTTCAGGCATATTAATATTATACCGCTTTAGATACGGTATTAATAAATTTTGTAGGCAGAACATTCATCATCATCCATTCGATTAAATGAAATATTTACATTACTTGGCCATCGTGACAGCATCGCGTTTCTTTTATAGTTTGCATACACATTTTGCATATGCATTTTCTGTTTAACAAAAATCCGGTTAATCCCATTATAAAGTCGTAAAGTGAGAATATATTGAACAGAAGCCAAAAAAATCATGAAAAGATGAATTAACCATGCATTAATAATGAATGCTGGCTAACTAAATTGCAACAATAAACAATTGTTGATTTTTTTAGTAAACATTTTCCATCTGCTAGCAAAAATAGAGTTTCAAACAAAACCACCGACATTGTTGATTTTTCAAATTCAAACATTGAATTTGACATCGAGATGTTAATATGAATTTAGATCGCGATCTATAATACTTGCTAGTGTGTTTTCTGAGTTCGTTCTAGAAAAAAATTGACAAACTGACGAAAATGAATTGTGTTTCGCGTTGCTTGCAAAAGAGTTTGGTTTCTACATATATAAAGTTTAGGCGTGTTTTGGGTGTGCTTGCCGATTTTTTGATATTGCTATTGTATTAAATTTTGTGTAAAAAAGAAAATGAAGTGTTCCAACGTATTTGAAATGTTGATTGTGGCGGGTTTATTCAGAGCAAGAAAAAATGCTTAGTACAAGCTCTTCACAGAAGGCCGAGATGCTGTTAATAACGATGCTCGCCCTGGATGCCCCAGCACGTCAAAATCAACACAATGAAACAATGAGACAATGAAGAAAAGTCACAAATCACTACAAGAGAATATCGGTTGGCTCATACTATAAACTTTTTTCAGATGTTTTGGGCTTGGGGTGGTAGTGGTGCAATGGTAATCATCACCGACTGTTAAGCGGAAGGTCTGTAGTTCAAGTCTGGCCATAGCCAAGAAAAATTCCTATACGGAAAAAACCCATGCAACAACACCAGTTGTGAATGAGAGATGATCAAAAAATGCTGACGAAGGCATAACACTCGCAGTATAAGATCACTTCAAAATTCATACTCTGCGTGTGCATTTCCAATATAAGATCTTAATGGCATGGAATAAAGTTACTGTAAAACTACAATCAACGCGACAAATTCAGTCGAATCTCTCGAATCCCAAGACAACCACCCCCGGAGAGTAGTGAACGAACATCTTCGACACAAACCATCTGCACCCCGTCCAGGTTGTGTGACAAACATCAAAAGAGCGTAACTCTTGAACCTGCACGAATTATAAAAAAAAAAAAAAAAAAAAAAAAATGAATTTGCCTAATTTTGAATAAAAGAACGTCGCATGAGCATCGCTCAGGTGCTGTTGCATAGTGTGAATGACGATCCAGATTTGTAGAAAAGGGTCATCATCGATGACAAAACAAGAAGGGTATTTGGTTATGACGTCGACACATCCTAATGGAAGCGAACAGATGATGGCGTCAGTCATCATGAGTTTTTGCCAAAAGCTCGTAAGTAATATCACCTTGAAGCTATGCTCCATTTGCATGAAGCAATAGGAATCGTCCGAATTTGTGGATAAACTTGTTCAATCATGCCTCAGCCACCGTGTTCACCGGAATGGGCCAACTGGGCTTTTTTTCTTGTCAAAATTGAGATAAAGACCACATCGCTGGAAGAGCTTAAGGCTCAAGGAATAAAGATCATATCAGAAGTGCTTCAAGGATTGTAGAAAGCACTGACGTAAGTACGTTATATCTGACGGGGATTACTTTGAAGGAGACAAAATAGATAGTAATGAATAAATAAATATTTTTCGAAAAAAACATAAAAAGTCACCTTATTTGATGAACAAACGTTGCATGGGCATTGCTAAACACATTGCTCTATGAAGGAGAACAGCAGAGAGCTTCTGTTGCTTTTTTCATTCGTACGCATCTAGTAAACTACTCGTATTTTGTCTGACGGTAAAAGTCAAGTTTTCAAAAAGCGACCAATATCGAATTTTTAAAATCGTTTAACTGAATTTAACCGAGAGTTTCTCCCAACTTGGTTCGGTAGTTAGTCAGAATGATATCAGCATAATGATTAAATGCAGAATAACTTATCATAGTCGCTGTTTTCTCGATGCCAGCAAACCGTTGAGTAACTAAACCTTCTTTCGTGATATTAATCTTCATAAAATACCCTCATCAACCAGTTGCTCCTTGGTCTCATAGAGACGTACCCGGTCAGAAAGGGAATCGTCGTATAAAGGAGCACGGGGATTATTAAAAATTATACCGACGTGTCATTTACATCGAATTAATGGCTTCGAAAGATTAATTGGTTCGACTGTCCACCACCCTAACTTCAGAAAGCGTATAGCTATGTTTGCCAACCTATATATGTACATATGTAGATGATTGACAGTACGGCACCGAAACCTGGTTGTTCAGAAAATAGCATCAAATGCATAAGTGAGGTCGCTCGATTCTCGAATAAACAGACAGAAACGTGGAGTAGTAATATCACACCCATCTTGGACATTCAACTTGGAAGCAGCTGTTCTTCCAACCTGAGAACCTACTATTAATTTTTGAACTATCGAGACTTTTACCGGGGATAAATTGGACCTTGAATAAGTTCTCTCTGATTTCCAACAGATTACGCACAATCAAGTATCAAGCTTGAACTTCAATGTATGTTAGTTGGCCGAATTGTAAACAATTTTTTATCATAATCGGATAAATAATGATTTCGATAATGAAGATAAAGAAGAAATATCGTCAGTAAAGGTTTTGCTTTGCATTTGATTAGAACAGCAGCGAATGATTTATAAGGAGTTGCTTAAACCAAACGAAATCATCAAAGAGATCGCCGTCAACTGCGATTGATGCATTTGAACTGAGCGTCGAAGGAAAACGGGCGCTATACGAGCAGAGACACGAGATGATTTAACACTACGACAACGTTAGGACATTTGTTGCTCAAGTCGTTAAAATCTACTTGAAAACTCCGAAATGGCATGTCCTACCTCACCGGTCGTATTCTCCCGACATCGTCCCTTCCGGCTACAACCTGTTCTAACCGATGATCTGACATGACCTGTCTGGTCAGTAATGATCTTCCGAAGAAATCAATTCAATCGATTCGTGAATCGCTTCAAAATATGTGCAGTTTTTCCAAAGAAGAATTCGTATGCTGCCAGGAAGATGAGAAAAAGTTGTAGCTAGCGATGAACTATATTTTAAGTGACATGTTTTTTGCGACATACTCGTACTTTAAATAAAACATTAATTTTCATGGAAAAAGCAATGAAAACTTATTTGCTGCTTTTATTGCAATTTAATTTTGTAAAGCCATCTCTATTGATAAATGTCTCTGACCTATTAACCAAAAAGAGACTTCTGTTACCAATTGGTACAAATCAAAACTATAAGTTGGCCAAGTCAGCACTTTGCTCATAGGGAAATTAAACTAGTTAACAATAGTGCATAATTTCAACTCTTACATCTATGGTTGCTCATAGCTCAATGCCGAACAAAACCAGCATAAGCCGACGTGTAGCGCTCTAAAGATTTTATTGCTATTAACATTAGGATCTCACCCAAGTATCCAAGAATTAAGTCAAATCGCATTTTTTTCGTCGTCCAGCCTGATTTAATTAAAATGTTGCAGAAAAGTAGTGCTTACGGCGAAGATAAAGAATAGGAAACTGAGTTTTACGCGGGAAAAATATTAGAAAAAAACAAAACTCTTCGGTCGTTTTTAAATTTTCTTTAACTCATGTACAGTTGTGTTCATAATAATAGGAGCGCCCGGTTAAAATGACCTTAAGTCCTATTCTGGTGAACAGTTGTTCCCTTAGCCTGTGTTTACTCATATGCATGTATTCTAACAGTTTTAGAGAAGCGATCTCGGTAAAAAAAGAAGCGCAGCTGTATCTGCATGCTTCTGTATTTGATTCATGAAGTGACTGCCTGCGAAAAAGTTGTGTTCACAATAATAGGAGTGCTTACTTTAAAAGTGAAAAATATAAGTTATCATTGTCAAAGAGTAAGAAACATATGTATCTATTTTATTTTTAGAATATTATTGAATGATTCTCTGATCATTTTTTTCAAGTACTGGTTACAAATGGGTCGAGGAAAACACACTAGCTCAGAAAATCGAGAGCTTATCATTAATCTGCGCAAAATAACACAAATATACAAAGAGATACAAAAAACTCTTTGATATGGTATTTCTACAATGGCGAATACACTGAATTTTGAAGAAAAGCTAGAAACGCAAAGGCAAAACGCAAAACCAACGAAAATGATGATAGGTTGATTATACAATTTTCTAAAAACAATCCAGGTGAATCTTCCAAGGTCAAGCTAAATGAGCTTCAACTCCCAATAAGTGCTGCTACACCGTTAGAAGAAGATTATGGAAAACAAAATTTTCTCCAGAAGGAAGTACCTACAGGCCCGCATTAAATTTGCCAACAACCATGCCGGTTGGCCTACTGCGAAATGGCACAATATTCTTTGGTCGGATGAAAGCAAAGTCGTCTTGTTTGGTGGAACTGGTTCCCGGCAATATGTTCGTCGCCCGCCCAATACAGAATATTTGCCTTAATACACCCAAAAAACCATTAAACATGGTGGTGCTAAGGTCATGTTTTGGGCATGTTCCTCTTACCATTGAATGGGGCCCATATATTTGATAAATAGTATAATGAATTAAAATCTTTATACCAAAATACTAGGAGAGATTATGTTCCCTTATGTCGAATATAATATGTAGCTAAAATGCGTATTTTAACAAGATAACGACCCAAAGTACACCGGCAAGAAGGCAAAAGATTGGGTTCGTGCCAAAGGGATTGAGATTTTAGAGTGGCCACAACAGTCCACCGACTTGAATCCCATCGAAAATGTAGGCTGTGATGTTATAAAATATGTTGCCGATGCGAAACCAACAAACAAACATCAGCTTTGGAGTGTCGTTAAGAAAGCCTGGCAGAAAATACTACCAACTCATTGCCAGCACCTTGTTGACTCTATGCCACGTCGATGTTTGGCGGTATTAACAAATAAGGGATATAATGCCAAATATTAACTCTTTCTTTATCAAATTATAAGGTTATTTTTAAATGTAAACAAAAAATATTTATGTTCCTATATGCGCTCCTATTATTATGAACAGCTTAAAAACCACTTGGAGTACATTTTCATTTTTTCTTTAATATCTCTTTTATGTTTTGTTTCTGTTATTTGCCTAAATTTGTTAAATAACATGTATTCTGTTTTATGAAAAAAGAAAGAATAAAAAAAAGATAAACATATAGAAATATAGTAATGCAACTTTTTTCCATTTATGGGCACCGCTTATTGGTTTAAAATGGATTTAGTAGATTGCGAGGCAATTCAAAAGCACTTTACAGAATTTCGGCCCAAATTCCTATAGAAGTCTTTAAAATGTCCTTCTTTAATCTGGTACCTTCTTTAATTCATTACAGCAGCATCATCTGTGTCATTTACAAGAAGGTACTCGGCACCACACTGTGTTTGGTTTTGTCACCGGTTAAGGTTTGGATTAGTTTGTGTCACGACCCAACCATTGGACTTTGATTTATTAGATTTAACGAAATCCGAATATGGATCCTGCATGTAGGGAAAATAAATTATTTCATCCATGTATCACTGGTACCTATCCTCTTTCCCATTCCTGCAAGACAATCGCGTTCGCAAAGAATTAAATTGCGTAATACGATGCTTGAACATTTTCAAGGTCATCACGCTTCATGCCATTAACGTTATAATTAAGTAAACTTTACGCATGAAAGTTTGCGAAAATACCTCTATAAATCCGATTAAGAAGCCGGGACCTGCAAGGATTACTTCATAAATTCGTTCGGACATTTCTAGGCTCTACACTCACACACTTACATATATTTTCAATTTTTCAAAACAATCACTACTTACTCCAGAAGATTTCATGAACTTAAAGAAATTAAAAACCGGTTAAATCATGTGTTAGCTACAGTAACGACTACAAATTTAACAAGTTTTATGCAGAGCTTTGAAATCCACACAACCAAAAGGCAATCCATTCTAATTGGAAAAGCTACATAGATAAACATGATGGTATCCTAAGCCGGATATACCAATATCGGAAAGGAAGCGAACGGAACTTGGGAATAAATCATGAATCATTAGCCCCGCGTAGGATGGAGGCCATAAAATTAGCCTAACGGCAGACACGTCATTAGGATCGATGGGTTGATGCCAATGTCGGGACAGGAAATAAGAAATATAGATTCGGTTCGAGAACAGGAGTATGTTTCATGTTTAATGGCATATTGGTGTTTAGGGAACATTGTCGTTGAGGTAATAGATACAACCCTATTGGCCATTACATTTATCCTCTTTTTTTTTGTATTTCCCCAAAAGGACATCGGAAGCATAACTTAATGATCGTTCAAATAACGATTAATGGTTGGTTTTATTTGCATTATAGGATTTAAGTTCCGAGAGTGGATATCAGAAAAATATATTTACTTGTCTGTGTCTGTCTACCATATTCACTATGGTAGATTTGTCTACAGGCGTACATCCTACGCTTCGACTAAATATATCATTTATCTAATTAAACTAATCGATGTAATCCACCCTTATTGTCATCAACTGACATGTAGACAAACGAATGGTGTACAGTGACAAAGAGCAATCAAACTGATCAGTGCTCAGCTGGTAGGTGGCATGTCGACAACCCACTAGCACAAAAATCAATCAGCAAAATAATTGCTTCTTCCCAATTCCCGTCACGAATCTCTATCCAAAATGCTGTGTTTACTCTATTTGCCTTCGAGCTACATGGACAATGATGGTCAAAGTAATATAATATGAGCCACATGTACATATGGTATATCCAGACTTCCAGTGATTTGTCCCGCTGGCATTGGTCAGTCACCCAAGGGCTTTGGACAACAGCACTCGATTTAGAACACATATACTTCCGTAGAACATATGATATCAACCATCAAGATGGATAGCCATGTGATGAGCAACCCTTAGTTCAAATATTAGTGCTAACTGCACATCATACGAATCTACTCAACGAAAATACAATTCTTCGTATATGACGATTCTGAAAGAACTTACCTTTGTTGTCGTGGCTGCGGGAGAATTTGCGGGGCATCCTCATTAAATTGATCGTCCTCGAGCGGTTCACCATCGATGTTTGTTAATCGCCTGTAGACTTCATGTGGCCCATCGTCCTTCCCACTATCCTTATCGCTTTTCTTATGGTTGACCGGATTCACTTGAAAACGAGTGGGTCGATCGACTGATCCCATTTCGAACGATGAAAAGTCCGACATTGTGCCACTTCGCAAACTGCTCTTTTCTCAATGCTAAAGGGTGTAAATCGCAACCAGTCTCCGCGCATCTATGGCCAATCGTTCACCTAAAATGGAAGAATTTGATAGCTTTACTCTTAACTTTGTGACATGCATCAGTGTAAACAATTAGTCAAATCACCTGAAATTGTGCACAAACAATCGATTCGAGAACTACTTGAACAGTCCCAACAAAACAAAAACAAACCCAAAAATAGAGAATGAAACGGAATACACCCTTAGTAACACACGTGCCAATCGCCGGTAAGTTAATCTATAAACTATAGGTAGAATTTTAGCTTTGCCTGTAAGTGCCGGTCAAAACAGACGTACTTACTGGTAGCTTTGCAGAAGGGTTTATGGGGTTCTAGAACGACTTTTCGGACCAAGGGGGGAAGAACAATGTGTAAGCAGTTATTGCTCTACATTGTTTACCTAACCTGTGTGGACACATGTGAATGTGTAACCGTGTGTCTTTGCGCGACAAAAGCATCCGCCGGCTAAAGTGTTAAGGTAAAGTGGTGCGAACGAACATAGTGTAGTGGGAAACAGAGGTTGTTACGTAAAAAGTATCTCAATAGAAAAAACGTATACTATGCAAAATAGCTTTGTATTGATTCGATTCGAGAATCTTCCCCTCTCTCCCCTGTCATTTTTTATATGTCATATGTCTTTTTTTTAAATTTACGAATAGTTGGTCGTTTCGTGAAATTCCCTTTTCTAAAAAACTGCCGTAGAGTGAAAATCTGGTAACTCGTCGAGCGATTACTCCTGAAGCAACACGGTTAGTCTCTGATTATTTCTTTTGCGTATGAAGTTAGTCTTTTTAAGAAAATATTTGTAGGCACCTTGTAACAACAATAGCAGTGATATTCCTCATTAATTGTTGTATTGTGTTCGGTCACCCTTCTAAATACGAGAATGATGACCGAATTGTCCCATTCCTTGGGGGTAGTTTCATTGTCCCACATAGTTGTAATGAGCCCATGTAAATTCTCTGTTATTTTTTCTCCTGTATAATTTATTTATTTCATATGCACTGCGTCCTTCTTATTCTTAAGCAGATGGATTGCTTCTTTACTTCCTCAATGGTTGGCAATTCTATTTGAACCTCTGTTGTGTGGATAGCACCGTTTTTCATTGCTGCTGGCCTTCCATCGGCAGTTTATCGAAATATCTCTTCAATTAGGCTTCAACGTTGTCCGATTATTGTTGCGGATAAATCCTGATCTGGCCTGGTATCCTTTTCGTACCGCGTTCAGTCCTACATACATTGCTCTCGTGTTTTTAACAACACAGTCTTCCTGAATTTTAACTTTCCTTTGCCATTGTCGTTTTTTATTCCGAAGAAGATGGATGACTTCCTTTCGTAGGGTTTGGTATTTCGTACGCGAAATCTCTTCGATATTTTCTAGGGCTTGTAGTCTTAACTTTTACTTTTTCCTCACTCGAACCAAGGCTTTCCTTTGAAAGCTTTTTAATTGCCTAGTTTTTTTTCCACTGCTTCCTTTGCGACACTTTTTATTGTTGACCATACTGCCACCTTTCTTGTTTCGTCATTTGTTTCTATGCCATCTAGTAGGGCGAACCGGGGATTAATTTTTTCCTGATATTGCATAAGAGGGTCCTTTAACTTGCTATGATCCGTTTCTGTGATTTGGAATCGGCTATTAATCTTGACGATGATTAGGATGTGTTCTGAATCGCAATCCGCTCCTCTGTATGCTTTAACAACTATTAAATTGGAATAGTGTTTTCTATCGACCAGAAAATTATCAACTTGATTGCGTGTTGATATCCGGTGATATCCGTGTAGCCTTGTGTATTCTCTTGTGTTCGAATGTTACAGGTTTCACGATCATATTTTTTGAGCTGGCGAAACGTATTGCTGGAACAAGGTAGTAGGTTAAAAATACTTTTCTCAAAGTACTGGCGCGGTACAGTACTGTCTCTGTGTTTTTACTTGAAACCACTTTTCTTCAAACCGGTTTGAGACATGACACTTTAACATGTTCACTATAATATAATGAAAAATTAATTTTTTCAAGATGCCGCGTATTTTGTTGATGGTTCTGGAGCTGATCAGAAAGTGCGTTATCTTGATGACCAATTTTTGTGATGAATCATTTTTAATTTTAATTTTTACATCCAGTTAGTTCAAAAAGTTACAATAATCTGCGTTTATTTTTTACCAGTTTGTAGGTAATCCACAAACAAAATTCTTTTGGATCCCAAAAGACTGATGTCTTCTGATGATGACTGAAGACCTCCTTGGACCATTTCTGGGCCCTAAATCGGTTTGGAAGTAAAGTAACTATTGGAGTTTACTCCACTTGCTAGTCTTTTGTTCTGATTCAGGATCATGGTGATAAAACGACGCACAAAATCGTTTTGATCTTTTCTAAAACGCTTCAAATGTTGCTGAAAAAGTCGCATACAAGTGTGTTTTCGTTCTATTGTTAGCGAATACTGCACCCATTTTACACGCATCCTTCTGTAACCCAAAACTTCATCCAAAATACTGTTGACATTGCCTAATGAGATGCCTAGGGCTTCTACTAAATCTCTCTAATCTAACCGACGTTTCATTATAAAAAACCTAGCAAAAATGCTGGTATTGATAAAATTTTTGAACATTCTTGACGTGCATCATCTTCAAGGCTTCTATAACCACTTTTAAATGCAGCGAACCATTTTTGTACTAGTCGAATTGAAGGCCTTACACAACTTTAAAAATCATTCATGAATCTGAAAAATAAGAATTTTGTTGATAATCGTGTAATTCAACTTCGTCAACTTCGAGCAGCTTTAAATATATAAATACACTTATAGCTTAAATTGCACTCTATAAACTAATTTTCAAAATTACTTAAAGGTTCCTTAATGGGCTCACCTTCAGGAAGCCAAGCCATCGTACAAGGAAATAAATCCCTTTGACGAGAACATATAAAAAAACTAGGAAAAAAAACGGTCTAACATCCAAAGTTCTTTAAAAATAGGTCAAATTGACTAACAAAATTCTACCTGTGGGTAATCTCCAAATAGACAAAAGAAGCTTACTTATCCGGCTTAAAATCAGAAAATCAGGTTCAATATGAGAGACAGTTGAATGGAAAGGACTCGGGTGTTTGAGAGACAATGTCTCAGGACTTGTCTTAGATTGCATAGAACACACGAAATTAACCCAAAACGAGGTCTTATAACATAGAGCTAGGATTTTACGAGTGGAAAATTTTCTGATAAAACTGATTCGAAGTCATATTGCAGGAGCAACTAATTAGGTCAATAACCTGATCTCCGAGCCAACTACATGTACCACGAGAATGTTCCCTTTAAATACTTTGTCCCCCCAGAGGCATTCCTCTATTTGGATCAACGTGAGCTGATCTTCCATGTGCCCCC
Source organism: Merodon equestris (assembly GCA_958301585.1). Lineage (NCBI taxonomy): Eukaryota > Metazoa > Arthropoda > Insecta > Diptera > Syrphidae > Merodon > Merodon equestris. Next base: position 69,869,119 of record OY284414.1, on the reverse strand, counting down.
TAATTCCATGGAGCGGTAGCTTTCTACGAATGTCATGTTGCTTTCCGTAAGCCCGGGCGCCTCAGATTTAGTAGATCAGTCAAACAGCATCAATGCTTTTGGTAGCTGGAGCGCACTGCGCAAGTGGTGAATTTTAATATGTTAGCAAAACCTGTGGCAGGTTTGCATAGTCTAGGGTAGGTTAAGATATTCTAGGGTTGTGGACTAAACCTGGTTTTGTTGGCAGTGGGTTCATTGACAAAGTACCAGATATTAATTCTTAGGTAATATATCTTCGAGTTTCTGCTAGAAATATTACCGCTTTGCTTGAAAGATTGTTTCAGTGCTTTAAAAATATAAAGATGTCTCATAGGTAAAATTCGCAACAAGGCATGTATAATGGCCAACTTTCAGCATAACGATTTTTGTTACAAATAAGAATAAGATGTTTCTGAGCTATCAATAAAATATTTGCGTAGGAATCACCCCAGCTGGATAACCCGTATTGTAGTTTAGAGTGCGCAAAACCATAATATATCGAAGTTAGTAACTTTTTAGAACGTAATGGTTTTAAAAGATACATTTTCACGTTATGAGCATCAAATGATTTCTGATGTTGTAACTATGGTCCTTCTAGTTTAGGTTATAACACAAAATTATTCACTGAATCCGTTTTAAAAAAATAATTTACATGTTGAAAATAAGGTTTACTTCAAATGTTAATTGGATACAACTTGCAGTGTGAAAAATGAATTATAATTACAACCTCGATGACCAGATCATTTAAAAGTCATGATTTTAGTTTTTTCTTTAATTGTTAATTTATGGCTAGGAAACCAAGTTCTTAGACCTTCAAGGTCCCCTTCAATTTATAAAACGCAATTAAGATCCGAATTTGATATAGGTAAATTATAATATAATAGGAGCGAAACTAAGTTCTCGCTGTTTTTTGATGAAAATGCAACTTTATTGTGAAAAAGCGGTTACAAATGAATCATTCAAAGTATCCCATCGCTAGCGATAACTTTTTCCTATCCTTCTGGCAGAGCTCACATACCGTCACGGTAGAAGTGCTTTATCTTTCTGCCAGAGCTCGCATACCGCTACGATAGAAGTGTTCGTCTTTTGGGGCTATCCACGAATCAAGCCATTTTAAGATGTCTTCATATTAATGGAACTGCTGACTAGCCAGACCATGTACCATCGAACGGAACAATTGATAATCGGACGGCGCAAAATCTGGGGAATATGGCGGGTGGAGTAGGACTTCCCATTTGAGCGTTTCTAAGTAGGTTTTAACGGGTTTGTCAACGTGAGGCCGACCGTTTTCATGCTGTAGAATCACTTCTTCGTGGCCGCTTTTCGCGCAGTGCTCAATCGCATCAATTGAGTTCGATACCGTTCCCCAGTGATGCTTTCATTTAGTTTCAACAGCTCATACACGGGCCTGATCTCACCAAATACACAGCATAACCTTCGTAGCGTGAATATTCGGCCGAGCCGACAACGTAGAAGCATGACCTGGCTGTCCCCATGATTTTTTTCTCTTTGGGTTGCTGTAATGAATCCATTTTTCATCACTCGTAACGATGCGATGAAGAAAACCCTACCTTTTTTGCCGCTGGAGCAGTTGTTCACATGCGAAAAAAACTACGCTCAACGTCTCTTGGCTTCAAATCATAAGGTACACAACCCTTAATTTTGAATCATTCCCAACGCATGCAATCGCTTGGAAATAGCTAGGCGGGTAACTCCTAATACTGAAGCAAGCTCTTTTTGCGTTTGGCATGGATCCTCATCGACCAATGCCTCACGCGAACGGTCGTCAACATGGAAATCACCGTCTTTGAAGCGATAGAACCAATCACGGTACGTTTTTTCACTTAGAGCAGCATCTCCGTAAACTTTTTGGAATTCTCGATGCACTTAAGCCGCCGTTTTCTTCTAATGAAAGAAGAAAAGCAACACTTTCTGCAAAAGACGATTATAAAAATAAAACTAGGTCAGTAGTTAACCATATTTTTTTATCTCGCTTCTTAAAGAGATGTATAACCTCAGCACATTTAAATTGATGGGAAACAACCTTGTTCAACACTTAAATTAAATATATAATAAAAATAAAAAAATATAATATCAGCATCCAGACAATGTTAGGCTTTCTTGTTTTACCTAAAATGCTGTTTTTTTATTCTTCTTTAATATTGCTCTTCGATTTTTCAAATAAGTTAAGTCAACAAATAAGTCAATTCAACATTTGTGCTAACAGTTTTACAAAGAGTGAGGTAATACTTTTTTACAGTAGTTTTGCATTATTTGGATATGTTTTTATCTTTATACTAAATTTATTATTTTTTTCTTATCTGCTCTTATTCATACATAGCTGTAGAAATGTCTGAGAGAATCAAGTGGTATAAGCTGGATAAAAGAAAAGGCGAAGCTTTTATTACCAGCATGAATAACTATCTCTTTTCCATTATCGATGAGGTCGGTAATGAGGAGTGCAGAGCACAAGACATGTGGGATTCCCTACAACAATCTGGCCTGGAGAAAGCCAAATCACTGCTCGGAACATCTAAAGGCCCCTGCCAACACGCAAAAGAAACCTGGTGGTGGACAGACGAAGCCAAAGCAGTGATACACGAAAAGAAAATGGCTTTCCAAGCATGGTCAAAGTGCTCTTCTACTAATAGAGAGGAAAAAGCCCGCCGTGAAAAGGTATATAGATATTGCAAAGGTATCGCGAAGAAAAAGTGCGCCGAATTCAAAGCGAAAAGCATGGAAGTTGTTTCAGGAGTTAGAAGAAATGCCGTCTTCCGCGTCTGACAGGAACCAGGCTATCCAGGAGCTTCGACAGAGCAATTTGAACAACGGAGCAAATATCTTTAAGATAGCCGCCCAGAGAAGAAGAAATGCTCAGGAGATTCGTTTCCCAAAGTTTATTAACAATGCTGAAGGCCAACTCCTTGTGGAAGACGAAAAAATTCTCCACAGATGGCGACAGTATTGCGAGGAACTTCTGAACGAAGAGTTTCCCCGAGTGTACTTTCCAAGAGCCGCCCCGAATCATGCCGAAATATCCGACATCACAGTCGAAGAAGTTCGGTACGCGGTTAAAAACTCCAAGAAAAGAAAAGCTGTTGGGCCGGACGGAATACCCTCTGAGTTCTGGAAAAAGATGGGAGACATCGGGTCTAGATGGCTCATGGTTCTTATCTCCAAACTTATGAGAGGCGACACTATGCCTAATCAATGGAGGGAAAGCTGTTTTCTTCTTTTGCACAAAGGAAAGGGTGATACGCGAAATTGTGATAACTACCGTTCTGTCAAGCTGATGTCGCACACCATGAAGATCGTTGAACGGGTATTAGATAGCCGACTGCGGAAAATAATACGACTATCTGATGTCCAGTGCGGGTTTGTCTCGGGTAAATCAACAACAGATGCAATCCAAAGTATAAGGGTCATGATGGAAAAGCATCGTGATTCGTCAAAGGACTTGCATATGGTGTTGGTTGATTTCGAGAAGGCCTTTGACCGGCAACCAAGAGATCTTTTATGGGTAGCACTAAGACAAAAAGGAGTCCCAGAAACCTAAGTGCGAGTGATCATGGACATGTACAATAGAGCAACGACAAGAGTAAGATGCACCGCAGGATTCACCGAAGAGTTCGCAATCAAAGTCGGTGTACACCAAGGGAGCGTCCTCAGCCCACTGCTCTTTATAGCAGTCCTTGATTGCTTGCTTGAAGGAAAAGTGACGGACCCCAATGTGCATCAGCCATTCTTTGCTGACGATGGAGCCATTATAAGTGATGATCAGGCGTCCCTACAACGAGCACTTGATGTGTGGGTGGACATTTTTGAGGGACACGGGTATCGTATTAGTTCAAGGAAGACAGAGTATCTGTGCAGCCCGTTCTCAGACCCTCATCAGCCTATTCCAGACATTTACTTGAATGGAAGAGTGCTTCCCAAGTGTGAAAAGTTTAAATATTTGGAATCTATGATTAATAAAGAAGCAACTTGTGATGACGACATCAACCATCGCGTATGCGTAGGGTGGATGAAGTGGCGGGAAAACTCCGCCATCTTCTGTGATCGAAAAATGCCCCCTAAGCTGAAAGGAAGACTCTACACTTCAGTTGTACGTCCGGCGCTCACATACGGTTCACAATGCTGGACAATGCACAAAAAGTATGAGAGCAAATTAACGGCAACTGAGATGAAGATGCTTCGCATGACAGCGGGAGTAACAAAGCGTGACAGAATTAGAAGTTCAAAGATCCGAGGAAGCCTCCACGTAAAAGAAACCATCACAAGAAAGATAGAGCGCGACCGACTCAGTTGGTATTGTCATGTTCAAAGGAGAGATCCTTTGAACCCCGTCCAAAAGGCAATATCAATCAACGTTCCAATTTCAACACGCAAAAAAGGCAGGCCGAAAAACAATTGGTGCAAAAAAATGTAAAAACACCAGCATTTGATTGGCCTCAGCGATGAAGTAATCAAACCGGCGGACCCCACAAGCGGACCAGTAGGAATGCAGTTAAGTGGGAAGGTTATGGTCCTACACTTCTGACCATAACGACGCCGGAAAAAAGGAAAAGAAGAAGAAGAAGCTTTAGAAATGTACCCTTATTAGACTTTTTTATCAACACGGAATCACATGACTCTATTTATTTTTTGTAAAATTAAGATAAAAATGCCAAACGAAGCATATGGGTCCTTTTTCGGATAAATTTGCTCCCAAATTCGTAAATATTCAACATAATATAATATCGATGGTATAATGCTCTTTTGCTTGTGCTACTGATGATGAACTCAAATTATTTTCTAACTCGTTAAATAAAAATATCGATTTATGATCAGTAATAGTTAGGTCGAAAACACCACCAAAAAACTTTAATTTATTACTTACTTTAAAACGGATAAAAATGTGGTCAATGCAAGTCCTTGAAAAATCTGTAACGCGGGTTGGCTCTATAAAAAATTTTCTTTAGACCGTTCGAAGCCATAAGTAGTAAATAATTTTCCATGCCTCACGTTTAAGAAATCAATATTCATATCTCTAATTAAAATTAAGTTGCGAGTTTTGTTTATACAAAGATTTTTACCCAGTTCCTTTATGAACAAACTTTTGCTAAACGCAAAATCTATATAAATCTATATAAACATAACGTTGTATAGTTTTCTTTTTGATAACAAAACGAAAACTTTGCAACACCCGCGACATATATCGATTTTAGAGAATTGGTGAACAAGATTCTCATCAATGTAAACTGCAACACCACCTGACGAATAAGATTCATTACAACAACTAAAAAGCGCGTAACCCGGTATATTATAAAGACACATTTAACTCTCATAAGCCCAAATCTCTTAAGTAATAAAACTACGAATAACTGGGACTTCACATATATTTTGAACTAAAGATGAATAGGATTAACAATATTCATAATTTATCAAAATTTGAAATATATTTAGTTCTTACTGTGTCGTCACCCTCATTCTTCCTCATAAAAATATTCGAATTTAGTGCTAGCGCAGTATCAAGAAGTTGACGCTTCTGTTGAGTTAAACAATCGTTGATGTATACATTCTCTGGTTTATCTTGTGCTCCAAACATTTTTGTCGTTAGTTGTTCTTTTTTCTCTCGTTTGGCTTTTATAATTTTTTCTTTTAAGTGATGGGAAACAAATTTGCCATGCAGAACATTGGTGCTCTTCGCAAGAGAATTACCTTTTTTAATTTTTTTGACAAAACATTTAGCGATGTCAGTCTCATTTAAAAAATACAAACTGCAAAACCGATGCGTGGGATGTCTTTGTTTACAATGGGAACATTTTACATTTCAATGCTGCTTGAAAGTAGTTATTCTAGATTGCCCAGCGACAATTTATTGTTCATTTTCATTTATTTTGGCAACCATTTCATTAATCTGAGCTTTGTGGTGGTTCTTTAGTTGCACAGTTTCAGCCTAAACCATCTATAAGGTAACAGCTGGAGGTAGTTCGTTGATCGATGGAATACTGTTGTGGTAACGGTTACGAGGGCGGATAATATACTCGTAGTTGCGGAGGCGATGGTGGAAGTGGAAGAAGAATCACCAATGTTGGATGATTTGATATAGGTGGTAGCGGTTGGTATCGATGGTGGCAGAGGTGGTGCCACTTCGAAGAGCATCAGATGCAATAGATGATGATGTAGCCGGTGAGAGTTCCGATAATGATGCAGTTTTAAATGGAGTTGCACCAGAAATATGTAGATCCTCTCCTCTCAGCGGTACAACTGAATATAAGATACAAACGTTTTCCGTAAACAATTTCAAGGTACATAGATGCAGAATGTAAGGGGTCCCATATTGTATTTATCATATAATTTCTAATTACTCCATACCTAGATTTCAAATGATTAATACGGAAATAATCGTATTTTTCCTTAGACGCAGTGGAACTTTTATCCTCGTTTTTTATTTTATAATTAATAATATAATAATAATTAATTCAAAGGAGACGCTGGACGTAGCATTCGAAGCAATCGAAGAACTCACTCAAGTTATTTCTCGTAAGTAAGTTCATCGACGTTCAGTTGATAGACACTGAAAGTGAAAGATGACTACTCAAACTTAATTAGTGAATAAGGATGTAGATCTGAGTGACCAGGCGGAAGGTTCCGATAAGTAGGCTAACAAGTTCTGACGTCATTGAGATACGGCCGTAATTGCAAAGATATTTTTTCTATGTTGCGAAACTTATCAAATAACATTATCGAACGATATTTCAATTTGAAAAAATTGTAAAACTTTCCTTTTTGCAACTTTGTTTCCGAAATGATTTATGTCATCCTTAACCCTAGTCCTACATACTTAAGTACCATCACTTCTCGTTGAATACTATTTTAACTCTAATTTTCTTTGCTTCCCTTTAAGGTGCTATCAACTAAACCTAAGTTCGTGGCTCAAGAAGAATAGTGTCAGCTCAACATTCCTAAAATGATATAATTCCAAGTGTTCACAAATATAGCAGAAAATCTTTCCCTACCCCAATTTGCATTAAAGCTTGAAAGTCAATTCCACCAAGTCGACAAAGTATTTACCAAATAAATACTTGTGCGTTATAATAAGAAATACGCGACAGGAAATTTTTCCAGGCTATAGGTATAGCATAGTGTGTTCCACATCACTGATCATTCTGATTCGTTTGCATGATGAATTTGGTTCATATTCCGAGCTGTCAAGTATGTAAGATAATTAGCGCTTCAGCTTTAATTTTGCTGCTGTCGTTTTTAGTTATATGGAAAACCAAGATTCTATTTATAAACTATCAAAAGAACAGTCATCGTCGAGCTCGCTTAATCAATTATGACATTCGTTCACGTTTACTGAAACCCCCATACGTGCTGTACGTACGAGCAGTCCCCTACGGGGGTACAAGTATATCTTTAAGTTAATATGAGTAGCACACAATTTCCAGCTGAACCAATAATACGTGAACCAGGAAGGCACAAAAGCAATATAGTTAGTAAATGCAATTACGAAGCTCATTAGTGCAGTGGTAATGGATTGCTCTTTGGCATTGAAAAGAGTTATATCCTCGGTAGGGATCGAAATTCTCATGCCAATTTGTACTTGCAGATGCTAGCGTCCATTAGTGGATGGAATCGTGGGCCCCTGCTGTTATTAGCTTTTAATTGCCTGCAACAAGCTGAAGTACATGAAGTACATCCAAGAGAACGTCGATTACTTAAGAAGTACAATAAAAAGTTAATTACTTATTAATGGATTTTAAAATTTTAGTTTATTTTCCTTTACTGTACAATAGTAACGACTATCAAAAATCATTATGAGTCAGTTTCAGTTAGTCGACCGGGTCACTGATGTTTTTCTATCGCGGACAGATTATCCATCCAAGTACCAATTAGAACGAAAAAGGAAATACACAAAGGGATGTATTTTTATTGAAATCATTTACCGACCATTTAGTTAGGAAGCAACCAGGGCGTATGGTTCATTATTTCTATTTTTATTTTTTAAAGAAGTAATAATAAATTACTATAAACTGCAAGGGATCTAAATATGTGTACAGAATGGGTATGACAGGCTTTATTTGTATGTATTTCATATTAATTGATGATGCGTTATTGGGGATCGAACACAGCTTAGTCGACTTTAGGAAATTCTCTTTGCCTTACATCTGAAATAAACTAGCAACCAACCATGACTGGAAGACACTTCGGTAGATTGCTCAATCCGGAAGACGATATTGGGAATTACAAAGCCTTGGTTTTGTGTACAAATATGAAGAACGGACTAACTTTGGTGATTGAATGTCTTTTTGGTTTGGCTAAAATAAAAGGCAAAGCGAGAGCAACAAATATTATTATAAAGATCCTATGTGTGATAGATTACAGTGATTGTCTATATTTTCAAATATGTATGCATCATAACTCTGTTAAAATATGTCTACCATTTAAAATATATGCTGATATCTTTGAGGTATGAGATTGCAACTTGTGCAATTGGGACTTGCAGTTTTTTTCATCACTTTGAAATCTTTCGAGATCAAAACTGGAGAAAAAAAAAAGAGTTGCGAATCTGCAAATTTCAAACGATCAGTTTTATCTCTCTGATCGTAAAAACCAAATATTAATTAAATTTTAGGTAAATTGAACTGACAAACACAATATAAGGCGTTTTGTTAGCTTCCCCTGATCATCATTCTTACATGCATATGCTTTTTTGATTTCCGAAAGTGTTTGCTTTGCTAGCTCTGATCAGATGACCAGAACGTGTGTTTTGGAAAACTGATGTGTTCACAAAAATTTAATCTTGATTTCTTGGACTATGTTACAAATTTATTTGAAAATAAAGTTTGGAATGAAAAAAATCATTCTTCGATTGAAAAGGTCCTAATGTTCCACCGAAAATTAAGAGTAAAGTTTTATTAAATGTCAATATCTTATACATACTTCGTTTAGCAAAGATGAGAAAAAAGAATTATATAATTTTGTAATGACTGTTCAAATGACTCCGTTTGGTATCCGGTGGTCGTCAATAGCAGGACGTACGTATTTAAAACATCTTAAAGAGAAGTCAATTCTTGTAGTTTAATATCGCTCTTGGATGTGATGAGGCTACCATCTGTGGCACACAATAAGCAGAATATCCAAATGTTTTTCTACTTACTCGTATAACGAGCATCAATAGCTAACTTTTCTAAATCTCTCATGTAAATATACGTATACAAATTGTCCTATTTTCGATGTGACTGCTCTAAACTAAGGAAGAACATAATCCTTCTCAGAGTCAATACAGTGTTGTAGGTGAGTAGATGTTGTAGGTTATAGACTGTCGGCCTTCTGGATACTAAAATCGTACTGTAGGTGTTCCCCTTAAACGCTAATTTGCATTAACAAAGAGCCAGAAGTCGAACGGTTTTAGAAGATACGTGACAAAAATTAGCGGATAATTAGAACTTTGTGCACCGGCGCATTGTCATGCAACAAAAACTAACTGCCAACTTCGATTAATTCCATCCCATCATCTTCCCAGAACACCCAAATAATATTAACCATTCACAGTTTGAACGATTTGAACTAAATTCCTTAAAGATAATGCAGTTGGAAACGGACAAAAACGAGACGAGGCCCCCTATTGGGTATGACAAGTCATCCTCTCAATGAGTCTAGCGGACACATAACGGTAAAATAACGTCATTTTCAAGGGCTTCACGACCGTCACGAAATATACCGAACTAGCGGAATACTTGGGCATGGGATAGACACTGGTCACCGGCAAGATTTCGAAAGTTTCTTGACCAGTTCTGCCGAACTTAAAATAAAACTTGATATTCACGAACTTGATATAAGCGATTTTTCAAAAACCTGACACATTGGTTATAATGACAAAGTTATTAGTAGACCAATGGAAACGCTACACATTCGATGTTAAGATAGATGTAAGTTATGTCTAGTAAGTTCAATAGACATGAAACCAGTGTCATGTTAGTGCTAAATCAAATAATATATTCAAACTTGCCTCGAATACGCTGCACGATTGAAGGGGAATCATGCGAGTGTCGTAGTAACAGGAAATACCAACATTCTTCTTCTTCTTCTTCTTTTCCTTTTTCCGGCGTTGTTATGGTCAGAAGTGTAGGACCATAACCTTCCCACTTAACTGCATTCCTACTGGTCCGCTTGTGGGGTCCGCCGGTTTGACCTCAGAAAGTAGCGGCAGGCTTCCCGGTTTGGGATTACTTCATCGCTGAGGCCAATCAAATGCTGGTGTGTTTGCATTTGTTTTTCGGCCTGCCTTTTTTTTTGTTTTTGTGACACGGGCATGCTCCTGATTTTTTTGTTTGATCTTACTTTTACAACACCGGTGATCTCCAGTCGTGTCAACCCACTGATACCTTTGTTTTTGTCGCCTTTTACGACAAGCGAGAGGTATCGCTGCAGGGATATTTTTAACCCGTCCCTGCACGGATCAGGAAATACCAACATTGTTCTAATAATTATTATTTGCATCATTGTCAAATATAATCGGTTTTATATTTACTTTTCTATACTACCGAAAGTAAAAATAAACGCTAGATACAAAAAAAAATATAAATGTACAATATAACTTGTCTTATTTTCCCACTCGTTAAGATACTTAGCTCTTTCGTTGATTTTCAAATCCATTCCCAAACACTTTTTTCATACTCGTCAAAACTGGAACCTTTCTACGCGCGCATTTTGGCATTTATATGAATGTGGTAAACAACGAGACTCGTGGCTTAACATTAACACTTTGCAGCAGTGACAGTTATCGCCCGAATAAATGTATAAATACTATAGAAATTCGTGGGTTGCGACTAAATAGTTTTATTTGAATCGTCAAGCAAATACTCTACGAGTACCAGTTGTTCTCCTGTTTCTTAGACTTTTATAAATAAATTAGAACATAGAATCCTACAATTGCATTTCAAACGAAAAACTCTTGTAAATGAATGCTTTGCTAGGAAATAAGCAAACAAATTAATTTTAATGTGGAATTAAAACTCACTAATTCTCAAAATCATTGAAAACCCGAATAGACACCTGGGGTAGACATCGGATTCTTGAATAATGCGGCCTTACCTCGCCTACTCAAATCATATCCAGGCGAATAAAGAGTTCTTATGTTTCTATTGAAAGCAAGGGTTTTTTCCCTATAGAAGGATTTCAACACTCACTGTCTTTAAATACTTCGTGCCTTTATAGAAATAGAAGCCAGGATAAAAGCCACTTCAATTAAACCACCTATCAGAAGTTCAACCCGTCACTATAACGCTGCTTAACTAAAGTCCTGATTTACTAATCTAACCCCATGTTTACAGCACCATAAATCCACTCGGCTCTGATAACATGACGACAGGAAACGTTAAACGGATTTACGACCGGAATAAGCACTTAACTATCATCCAAGGGTGATTCGCTATGGAAGTCGAACATCCGGCACAACGGATCAACAAACACATCGCCATTTCTTGATTTCGCCTTTTCGCATTTAACCCGAAATTGTTGACTAAAACATAAAAAATCCTAAGTAAAGCATGAAACATCAACAATCCAAAGCAAGCAAGGAAGTACATTTAGCTATAAGGAGGAATTAAATTTAGTCCCGAACCAGCGCCCTTTTCCGGGCCTTGTAAATTATTTGCATTATACATCCTCATCGTTATGGCGTTATTTGAAGACGGTTGTAAAGGATGTAAAACTGTCATTACCCCTAAGCGTGTGGCTACCAGTCTAAGGCCAGTATTAGAATTAATTTTACAGGTACCAGCACACTAAGACGCCGCATAGCCCAACGGTCGATTCTACGGGTGGAAGGTTGTGATTGTACTACTCGAGCGCTTAATGAAGAAATATTACGACAAAGCAGCAGTTGAAGCTCTGATTAATGTAATTAAAGCGGTGATCCTTCGAAATTGGATTCAATAAATCTGAACGATTCCGCTCTTGGAGAAGGCAGACCTCTGGTTTTATCTGGGTAACAAATGGCGGCGAGCATGACTAGAGTTTGCATGGTGATGGTGGGTGCATATATAATTTCCATGAGCCACGGAAGCATTACTAACGGAAAGGTGTATTATAAATTTATGATCTGTTAAGTGTCATTAATTCTCTGGCATCCAGGGAAACCCAGGTGGCGCACCATAAAATTCAAGTAAGTTAAAAATCTTTTAACACAATTTCGTTTATTAATACTTAAAAATATAACTCACGTCGAAAAAAAAAACAAGAAATAACATTTAAATTAAAGAAAAAGCCAAAAAAATTATTAATCAACATTTTCCTTTTTATTTTTATTTTACAAGCCCTCGGTTTTTGTTTTAGTATTAGGTATTGCTTTCCCGAGCATCTATCAAAGCAGTAACTTGTCGAGGCATACCTTGAATAAAAAAAAAAGATGTCGTAAAAACTACATTCCAACTCTTCCTCTACTGCAGGGGATGTAAGAGGGTTTTTAATCACCGAATATCGGTCAAGCCTTGTAAAATTTATCCTAGGACGATACGAGTCTTGACATCCGGTGTATTTGGTTTCTCTAAACCATTTAATGGATCTTCTTAACTTCATCACTGGTCTTCTAATCATAAGAGCGGCATACCTTACACTTCTGCGATCTTCAAAAAAAATCAACGCCTGTCGACTTTTTCCGCCGTTATTTACTTATTTTCTTTTTATAAAAATCACTAACAAATAATACAATAACTATATCAATATTATGTCTGTAGGAGAAGCTGCAACTTCTACCAAAAGGAATTAATAATTAACATTCTTGAGCGAAAAATATTCGAAAAATTACAGATTCATGGTAGCAGAGAAGTCGGAAGCTTTATCAAATCATCATTATGACTTCTGAAAATCGCGCTCCACTGTCGACGCCAATGAGACATTACGTTTTTAACAGGATGTTGTATCTTCGCTGAATTACCCAACGAGAAAAAGTCCACCGAATTCTCATTCGATATTCCTTTATTAATTTCAAATGGGATATGAACAATGTCACTAGCTAAACTGATGCGATTATAAGAAATGACAATGAAAAACTGCATCAAAGTCGCAAGTTAGAGGGTCATCCAATTTGAAGGCCAGTCTCGACATCCCTGTTTCAATGACATATGTCAAACCAAACTGTCATGCGAGCCATTTTAGAATATGGATCATTTAAAATTGCTGAACCTACTAAAATTATAAACACTAATTACAAAAATATGTAACGTCGTTTTTATGATGATAACATGATGTTTGGCTACCTTTTTCTTGCCATTATCGTAAAGGGAGTGATACAGTAAAGTTGAGCATACGGATTCGGAGTTTTTTTCTTTTTTCTTTGAGGTTGATTGAGTTGCTTACAAATAGTTTTTTTTTTGTTGTAGTTACTTTTCGCGCATTACGCCCAAATTATGGTCGACATAATCGTCCATTAGAGCGTACTAAGGAAACATTCTACTGTAAGGAAACATTCTACTGTAAGGAAACATTCTACTGTAAGGAAACATTCTACTGTAAGGAAACATTCTACTGTAAGGAAACATTCTACTGTAAGGAAACATTCTACTGTAAGGAAACATTCTACTGTAAGGAAACATTCTAAGAGACTTATAAAATTGTTAAGGCTTGATTATAAAATTGTTAAAGCCTATTCATCATCGAAATGCACATTTAGCACAAAATATAGCTGCCCTCAATGAACTTTTCTTAAAATATCCAAACTTACTGATTTCACGTTATAGCCAAACTTTAAACGAAGTATTTTTTATCTAAAATCCTGGATATAAAGGGTCCGCCATCTAACGTTTTTTTTTTCAAGTAGTGCTTATTTCGTGAATGGTATCACTTAGCTCATGTCTGATTTGACAGATAATTAGTTTTATCCTTCCGCTGAACGAATATGGTTGTGTATACGCTTGAACAACGCTGGGAAATATTGCGACATTACTTTGAAAATCATGGTAATGTTGCAGAATGTGTGCGAAAATTGCGTACGGATTTTGGAAGAAGAGAAGCACCGTCAGCTCCGTATGTTCGTTATCTTGTGAAAAAAATGAAAGAAACTGGCATCCTCATCGATAAACCAAAGCGTGAAAAGCCAAAAACAGTGTGTACACCCGAGAATATTGCTGCTGCGGCAGAAAGTGTGCGTGAAGCGCCATCAACATCAATTCACCGTCGTTCTCAACAATTGAACATTTCGGAGACATCATTGAGACGAATTTTGCATAAAGACCTTGGTATGACGCCATACAAAGTCCAATTGGTTCAGGAGTTGAAGCCAACTGACCATCCAATGCGTTTTCGCTTCGCTAAGTGGGCCTGCGATCGACTTACAGAAGATGCCGATTTTGCCAAAAAAATCATCTTTTCAGATGAAGCTCATTTTGATCTTGGCGGGTATGTAAACAAGCAAAATTGTCGCATTTGGGGCACAGAAAACCCGCACGCATACATTGAAAAGCCGGTGCACCCAAAACGAGCCACTGTTTGGTGCGGATTTTGGTCCAGAGGCATAATTGGGCCATTTTTCTTCGAAAATGAGCAAGGAGTGGCCGTTACAGTCAATGGCGATCGTTATCGGGCCATGTTGAACGAATTTTTGTTCACAAAAATTGAAAAGGAGGATATTGGCAACATTTGGTTTCAACAGGACGGCGCTATGTGCCACACAGCCGAAGCTACACTCGATGTTTTGCGCCCTGTTTTTGAAGATCGCATTATCAGCCGCAGAGCTGATGTCGTTTGGCCACCTCGGAGCTGCGATTTGACACCGTTGGACTATTATTTGTGGGGTGCCGTCAAAGATAAGTGTTACGCCGACAAGCCAGAGACAATTGACGCTTTAAAGGACAATATTCGTGAAGCCATTGGTGAAATACAGCTGCACACAATCGATAATGTGCTTAAAAATTGGACCGATCGTGTAGGCTACTGCATGGCCAGCCGAGGCAGCCATTTGAATGAAATTATTTTCCATTATTAACCGGAAGGATTGTACTTTCAAATAAAAAAAGAAATTTGAGAAAATATTCAGTAGTTTTTTTTATAGCATTTTCAAAAAAAAAAAAATTATTTGGCGGACCCTTTACTTAGATGGATAAAAGACATGTTGTTTCAGCAAGACGGTACCACTTCCCAAACAACACCACCCGTCTTGACTTTATTGTCAGAAAATCGAATAATCTCGCGCCTTGGTGATAACTGGCAACCAAGATCGTGTGATTTGCCACCGTTTGATTTTTTTTTTTGTAAAAAGACCGGGGCTATGCCAAAAACCGTATTTATACACATTTCGCGAGGTTTGCGTAAGTACCTATAAGTATTTAATTAAACTGAAATTTAAAAAAAATTAAACTTAGCAGATTAAGTTACTCAATTAAATAGGTACTAGTTTATTTACACAAGTAAATCGCGCGACAAGCTTTTATGATCATATAAATTGTGTATAATGAGGGTATAAGTTGGTAGTTAAAGTTTTAAAGGAAAATTGTATTTTCTTCTTTTAGAGCATTTAAATAAAAGCTTTTTTTAAAAAAGGTTATGAACAACCTCAGACGCTCATTGGTTTGGTTATTTAGCTGTTCTGAAATACCCTTTGTTATGAATAAAAATGCATCCTTTTGTCCAACATTAATTGCTCTTCTCGCATTGAGAAATTCGTCATCTGTCATGTACTGGCATCTCCAACTCTTCTTCAAAAGTTGACGTTTTTTTGCTAGTAAGGTGTTTCTTACAACGGTGACATAGCAAAATAGTTCCTTTACTTGCTAATTCTACTGGTAGATACAAAGCTGTACTTAAATTAATTTTGTGATTAGTGACTTGGTTTGGATAACATCTTTTAGTACAAACCTCGCAAATTTTGTCACAAAACGTATTTATAGTTTTAGTAAAAGTTTCTATTAGCGATTTTTCTGTTGTTCGTACTTGAGAGTTATGCTCTCGTAAAGCGCTCAAACGAACCTCTCGCTGTTCAGGAGTTTCCTCTGCTCTAATTTGAGAGCTATGCATTCTTAAATTGTTTAAACGTATCTCTCGCTGATCTGTAGATTCGTCTGCTCTAACTTGAGATATATGTATTCGTGAATTGCTCAAACGAACCTCTCTTTGTTCAACTGATTCGGTTTCTCGTATTTCAGATGTGTGTTGACGAATTTTTTCACAATTCGTGAATCGTGTTCCTCCTGTGATTCCGCTGCTCTTAACCGTTGCATGCGTTGCTTAGCTTTATCAAGTTTTAACTGTCGTTGAGTAGGTGTTTCGCTATTGTCCTGATCACGCCTTTTGTTGAGTCTTTGGCGTTTTGCATCATAGTCTTCGTTGGCAAGTTTTTCTTGCCGTTTTAGTTTCTTTTTCTCCAGCCTTCTCTTCCTTTGTGTTAATGTTTCTGTTTTTCCCATTTTGTTCCCACGAGTACCGAAGAAATATTCGCCGACCCTCCCAGAGCTCCGTTTAGAAGGGTAAGAGCTAATATACAACAGGGTTCGCCCAGGTGCCCTGAGGTGGTACGTTCACGACATCATATTACACCCCGATGTCACTCAGTCCTCGGCACAGCCTCCCCTTGACTTGGGTGTTTGGAAGAATGCGCCACTTATTTCAGCTTGGAGCTTACTTGTGCCTGACGAAATACAGTTCCGGGTTTGATTTTGGAGTTGTTCTTCTCCTAGACAGGTTGCAGACCAATGCTGATGACGCCCATCTCGCCAAATCACACAAGTCAAAGTTAATCAACCGATGTTACAGGCTCAAAAAATTCTACCTCAAGAATAATCGAGGTCTCTACAACAAATTTCAGGTGGATTAGAGCAACGGAGCTTATAATCACCATCTTTTTTTTAACCTGCATTTCTATTCTCAGCGAACCCTTTCATTTAATACCCATACTATAGGAAAGCATAAAAAAACTTCAAAAGTCCGCCATATTGGATTAAGAGTGATGTCAGAATATTTTTCTAATTATTCTCGGCAAGCCCTTTCATTTGATACCCATATTGCAGAAGTGCATAAAAAATAACTATTCCGCCATCTTGGATGGTCCGCCATATTGGATTTAGAATGACGTCACATTATTTTTCGAGTTACTCTCAACAAGCCCTTTCATTTGATACCCATATTGTAGAAGTGCATAAAAAATAACTATTCCGCCATCTTGGATGGTCCGCCATATTAGATTTAGAATGACGTCACACAGCTTATCGTGTATGGTCATCCAAACTAAACGTGTTAAAATATGTAAAATTTCAGCTCAATCGGTTGAAGATATCTGCTTGAAAATTGAGTAGCAAGATTCCACCCGAACAAACATACATACATACATACATTGCAAGTTAAATAAAAGCTTTTAAAAACATAGCACACAGAGACAAAAAAGCAAAAAAAAATAGACATATTCATTCATATTGATTCAAACGCAGCTTGTACGATTTCCCCTTTTGCCACAGTCTGTATATATATACATATGTATGTATATACATATGTAGTTATGTACTTTAAATAATTAAGAAGTCGTTGTCAATGCATGTTACATTTATATTATTCTTAGTATAAACTATGTTTTCATCGCTGTTTTCCTTTCTCTCCCTTGTATTGACCACTACATTACTAACTTTTTAAATCAAATAAGAATATTTATGGCCCTTAATAACCCATTACCCGCTATTGTCGGGTACCCGACAGCCGACATTGCCGGGTACCCGCGTAATCGGGTATTACCCGCATTACCCGAGTACCCGGGTAGCCGGGTAATTGCTAAGTTGGGTATTACCCGGGTAAAATCAAGAGCACTAGTCAAAACTCCTCGCTCGAAGAACCAAAGTCATGCTTTACAAAACGCTTATACTGCCAATCTTGCTGTACGGAGCCGAAAGCTGGACGATAAGCAGGACAGCGGAGCTGATTTTGGGTTCTTTCGAAACAAAAATTCTGCGCCGATTTTTTGGCCAAATTCATCAGCTTTGGAACAAACTTCGATGGCACATCTTTCGTGCCTAAAATATCTGAAAAAATGCATGGCATGAGCCATTCGATATGCCAATATCTTCAACAATTTCTCTAAAAATGATTCAACGATTGTCGATAAAAATTCTCTTCAGTGCGTCAACGTTTTTACCCATTGTTGACACACTGGGAAGCCCAGGGCGGTCATCGTCATTTACATCCATCTGTAAAGAGCTTGTATTACTTATGTATATCTTTTTTTTATTTATCAAAGTAGATTTGCAAATGCCACAGTCAGCATTTCAAGTACGTAGACTTAACTTAACTTTTCACTAAAAATTTACTTAATCCGTGAAAAACAAACTAAATATCCAAAATAGATGACAATGTCAACATATGTTAGGGAACATGTGTATCGGCATTACAAAAAAAAAATCAAATTTTGAAAATCGGATGAACTTAGCTCGCTAAATGTAAGAATCACCTTATTTTTTGATCAAAACTCGTAACTTATACAAGAGTGATTCAGAAAAGTTAGTTGGTTAGTTTGCCAACTGCGTGATATTCTCGACATAGTGTTCCCGACTGACACTACTGCCGGTACCATAGGGTTATTTCATTATGGAGTCCTACTATGTTGAGTTTGCAAAGGCACTTCCATCAAGACATTAATATTTTGTTATAAGTCGGAGCCGAGAACTTTTATGGATTGGTTATCCGATGTTGTTCTTATAATTCGACTTGAAATACTGTCCGAACGCTTTCCGGAATGTGGTCTTCTTCTAGATAGTCTACATTGGAATATGCATAAAGCATTGGTGTCAAGTTTGTTTTATCCAGGTAGGTCGTGTCAATCACCTTCACTGCTCACACTTATGTTGAAGTTGATATATAAATATGGATATGTCATAATGGTCAACATATGATACGCAACCTTTTTTGTGGCTCAAGTAAAATAGAATTCACAGCTACAGGTTCAAACCGGGTAGTGTGACTTATTGCATCGCGTGTAATATTTCGATTTCTACATAATCCAAACGTGTTCTAAAACCCAAAACAAATACTTATGTATATGCTGCGAAATAATTATAAACCAACCCGAAATTTCACAAAAAATGGTGGGAAAAAATAAAATGCTAAAATATAAAAGAAACGGTGATTTACGAGATGCATGAAAAAATTCTATAGAATAAATTAAATGTTCTATGTATGTTAAGCCCAAAAAAATGTTTCTTTTCTCGATTCATAAAAAATGGGTAAAAATATTCGGCATTGATTGGGAAAAAAATTACTTACCGATTGTATTTTATTCCAACTGACAAGCAATAACGAAAATTAACTCTTCTTTCCTGATCGTAGATGAATCAATATCAATACCCCTATACCAATATGGATGAAAGCATATTGTTAAACTTAATCCAATTAAAACATTTACAACAAATGTCATCTTATCAGGTTGACCTAATCTTGACCTTTCGTAAATTAAAATGGAGCTAGTTACTTAACGATTTTTTCCTATCTCAGAATTCATCAAAATCGGGTAACCCCATCAATATTGCAAACCAAATTAATTTCTTTGCCTTATCTCCGTGATATTAGGCGATCTGCTATCATGAAATCTCTGAATACCGCGGATCAATGAGGTTGAAAAAATGGTCGTGCTATCATTTACTTATACTATCATTTACTTATATCCCTTATCAAAAAATTAAAACACAATTATCTAACCATTCACCACGTTCGCTCTCTGGCTAAAAACGAATATACAATCGAACACCTCTTCTAACAACCTAATGCTAGACCAAAGCCATAGAATTGAATTACCTAATGGAAAGCAAACGTTTATTTTTACTTTTATAGCAGGTATAATAAGCCGTGGAGGACCAAGGCAATGATATTCTCAATCATCTTTGTCATGGTTAACCCATTTTTCCCGTAGGTGAAATGGATGCAAATGCTTATTGCTATTTCTAGAAGCCTTACCCGGGTTTTGTCAAAAATCCTAACTTTAATAATAATATTTTTTTATTTGGTTTTGAAATCCAATCAGGTTTACTACAAACTCTCTATCCCCGTTTATGATCAGAAATAACTTGTTTTTTGCTGAAAATCAATCTTATTTGCGCTCCAACATAAAACAGGCCAGTTCCTTAATTTGGATCATAAACAGTAGTCGCCTGTAAGCCTTAAATCTAATTCGCCCACCCCCAATGACAAAAGAAATGATTTTCTACTCGACTTCCATCAATCGCCTCCGCACAGGACATTAAGCATCGTCCAACGCCTGCATCGCATTTTGGTTTCCATTACAATCCCCACATTACGTTTCGGATATTTTGATTTTATACCCAAATGGAAACTCATAAAATTCATATCATAAATCCAAACGTTGAAGGAAACACTATCGAGAAAAAAAAATCGAAGAAATCCGTTGCCAAGGCGAATTTCAGCTCTTCCCGAATCGTGTTGAGGATTTTGTATTCCAAACTTTTTTATTATCTCTTCGTGACGTTACCCGGCGAGAGGGCCAGGAAAACTCGTGCGAAACCAAGTCAACGTCATTGTCATCATCATAATATTTCTTTTGCTCTGGACAATTTGATGGAACATTAATGGCTCCTAATTGGAAGGATACTAAAAATCCCACGAAAGAATATGAAAAAAAAACAGAAAAAAAAACCTTTGCAACTCGACAAAATGATGATTCAAGGATCTTACATTGATGTCAAAAGAGCAGAATCGATACGTTCTTCCTTTGTATTATTCCACGAAGTTTCGATGAAAAGTTTGAAATGAAAAGATTTTGCTTTCCTTTCATTGGAGCATTTTGGAAGTAAGATTAATGGCCTCAATATCGAACTGGTTACCAACTCGTAGATACATAAATATAATAGATAGTAAGCGTGTGAAAGCGTGTGAAAAGCAACACTCAAGTAATAGTTTTCGTCATCGTTGTTATGTAAATTTGTTATTGGACGACTTCCACTTTAATTCAGGTGTTGATTCTGTCACCGGATGACAGTCGGCTAGCTTTGTGTCTGCCTCATTCGTTTCGTTCCCATTCATTCCATTATTTCATTGAATGAATGAATATACTCTATCCAAGTGTGTCGCTCAGTTCCAGTCCAACCCACGACTATACGGTCAGTTAATTCGTCATGGGAGATGGAGAACTTACTGACCTGAAGCCATAGTTAATTGAAGCAGGGAAATGTCGGTGGCTATAGATTGTTACGCCGTTCTGTGCATGACGAATAGGCGAATCTATCTTCCGCTTGAAGCGAGGGCAGTCTCTTCATGAAATGCTAACAAAACGTTCGCAAAAGGTTATACCGATGTCAAACATTCTCTAACTCTTATCAAATAGTCTGTTAAAAAGGCTATGAATACTATCTTAAAAATGCTTAAATTTCAAATTACCAAAGTAAATACCTATATACAACGAAGGTATTTATTTTTTACAGTTGACAAGCTCAGTTTATGTTGACAGTCGACTAAAATCCTAATGGAACTCTGCGCCATGAAAAAAAGGCAGGCAGAGCATGAAAAATGCACTATACACGACCTTCCAAACAGTACTAAAAAAATTGGTATCCATATATATCGGTATTGAATCCGAGCTCCTCCAGAAAACTATTTATTTTTGAATCTACATTGTTTCGTTAAGGACGCGTTTTACCAATCAATGGATGAATTATTCGACAGTTAAAAATTCGACGTGAAAATTACATTCGAGGGAAAATAGAAAAAGGAGCGATATACATATATGTACATGCCAACAAACGGAGAAAGTTTCCATGCCTCCTCAAAGGGTAGGTAATGGTATTAGGGCAGTACAGTTCGACAGCTCAAAAAATATGATTGTGAAAACCATTCATACAAGGCTACTTGGATATCACCGGATCGAGTAATGCCCAACCGAATTGATCATTCTTTGATAGATAGCAGACACCATACCAGGCAAAGGCAAGCCTTGGTTCGACGAAGTATATGAGGGGAAACATAAGCCCTTGTTCTAAGATTTCAAACCTTAATAAATACTGAAGCGAAAACGAGTACAAGATATCAGATCCGAATAGATAATGAAAGGAAACCTTCGGGATAAAAAACCACAATGGCAAAAAAAAGTTAGTTAAAATTCAGGAAAAAAGTGTGCTATACGAAAAGATTATCAGGCCCGATCACGATTTCAACGCGGCAATAATAGACAGCTTGTTTTGGACAGCAGAAAAGTTTCAGAGTAAGATTGTGAATCCCGAAAAGTTGCTGAACTTGATACAAGTATGCCTTAAGGGACACAATGGCCAAGTTAAAGTACCAAACTTAAATAATCTTAATCTTACATGATAAGAATGAGACGCGCTCTTACCAATTCTCTTTAATTTCGTGCTGGAATTCTAACTTACGCTGACCCGGAGCTTCTGGGAAATAATTATAAAACAATTAAGAGAAACGCAGAAAGTCTAATAATGATAGATACTGAAGAGAAAACTAATATATGGTCAGTGGCTTATTTGGATCGATCCCAACCAGGACTGCACTCCTTAAGCGCTTGGAGAAAGGGGACCAGTTCAAATATCTGAGAACCGCACTGACTGTTAAAGACGACATAAGAATCGAAATAAATAAGGGGATGCATATGGGCAACACGTACTTCTTCGCGATGAAGGAACTACTCACACAACTCTTTTGTTCTTAATAAGATCATAATAATGAGAGTGACACTTTACTGATTTAAAACTAGGCTCCTGATTAAGAAGATTGATATTATATGATTGTTGAATAGACATTGGACGAACAGTGAAAAGAATAATGAGGTGGAAAATCCTGGGGTAAAAGACCGCCCGGAAGTCTGCGCCGTAGATAAGAAGACAATGGGTGTTTTCATAAAAGTCTGCCTAACTGAGACATGCGTTAGACGTGCTCATAAAGTCATATTTTTGATCGAACAAACCCATATGAATTGCAGAAGACATTTTCATAAACGTCATAAACCTTATAAGCGCCTGGCAGATTGTGCATCGATATTTTTTTTAAGGAAAGCGCGAGAGGTAAAGAAAAAACTTAAGTGTAAACTTAAATGTAAGTTTTGTTGGCAATTATTTAATAATTTTTTCGTTTACAATCGTCAGAAACTAAGCTAATCATTCTGATAGAAAAAGAATTCAATTCTAAGAAAAAATTATTGTTGAAGACGGTACTTTATGAAATTAAAAATGCTGATCTATTCTTCTTCTTTGAAGTCTTGGAGATCCAACAAAAAAAACCATCAAACACAACTTCTTTCGCGGTCATTTCTTTTTGTCTGAAGTTTATGAACAGTCAGTGCTACGTAAAATTGTACTTAAGCAGGCCTGCACACGTTCTGCAGGATGAATGTGTTCATTAATACAAAAAGGAAGAAAGACTATTGTACTAGGGCAGATTTTCGACATTTATGACAGCGAGGCTTGGCGAAGAGTTGTCAAAGAGGCTCTGAACTTGTCTATTGAAGAAGATATCGCTGGACGAGGTAAAATACATCATAATCAATTTTAATTTTGTTATGATGATCAGGAACACAATGGCTCAATAGTTCAATGGATTGTAGGTGGGCTGCTGGCATTTAAAGGTACTGAAAGAAGCTTAGGCTCTGCACTCCCACAGACAATTAAGTCAGCTATATGATCCGCAAAAGATTACTGCTGACAGTGATCAACTCGTCTCACCACTCTTACGCTCTCAGTAGTAATTTAAGGAATGTTAAAGTTGGCGATGACACGATTCTAAGAAAAAAAAAATTGAACAGAGTTAATTCGCATATCTCCGTGGCCAGTTGACGTCACTGCAACCTGATTTAATGCCACCTCCAACCTTTTAACACAAAGCATTTGACGTTGTACGAGAAGTGTGACATGTTGCTAAAACCACATGTTTTCCACATCAATGTTTTCGGTGTCCTCTGAGAAAGAATTAGTTATTAAACACATCCGGCTATTGCCATTTATTGGTACTGTCTGACCGTTATCATTAGTAAGGCGCAATAACGCCACTTGACCGCTTGGAGTCCCACAGTTATGATATAAGGACACGTGAGAATTTTCCTCGACCTATAAGCAGCAGTTTTGTTTACGGAGTTTCTAAAATGCTTTAACACATGCATAATCAGAAAAGAAAAATTTCTTTGAAAAAATCAGCACCAACTTCTTTACTTTTTGGTTTAGTGGAATCTTCTATGAGAACCACAGCCGCACTACAATCAAGTAATGTCTAAAGAAAACCCAAGTTCTGCCACGAATGGATAAATCCTGGTCATCAGTACCATAGCATCATTGGGCCATGGCGTTTCCAATTTCTTGATTTTTTTTGTTTGAGTACGTTGCGAATTGCTCACTCAGTAGAACAATTAATTTTGCTATAATCTTCCTGTTAGCCTCAATACACACGAGTAGTTCGTAGAGAGTTGTTATTTCAACAATGCACAGGCGTTAGGCGGGATTGATCGAGCCATTCCGTAAGTATGTTGTTTCAAACTAACACTTGATGTCAGTTCGATCGAATGGATGAAGATCACGCCTTATCAAAAGCTTTGTGTATTTCGCTTACAAGCTTATACTATAAGTGGTAGTACCTCTTCATAGTGGTAAGTGGATAACAGATTTGGGGTAAGTGATGAATGAAGATCGGTAGATAGATAGTTCTTTATTTCGCATACAATTTTCACAAAGGCTCGTTACCAATATCAAAAAATGACAGCAAAAGAGCATCTAGTGGCCATCAACCTATAATATGTATATAAAAGTCGGAGAAGTAACACACACTAAAATAAAGACGTCTGTCGGTAAGACGGTCAAATATAGCTGAGATGTGAAAAATGATATACAAAAAAAAAAACAATAATTCAGGAATGTGGACCACCAGGTTAAAATAATTTTTCTCTAGACGCGTCTCGCTGGAAGTTGGAGTATCTACCAATTTCAGCATAACAAATACGAAACTGTTCAAAAAATACAAAGTCACAAAAGTGTAACTTTTTGTATTTCGCGAGCTGGGTTTTATAATGTTGGTACACATGTTCCATAACATACGTTGACATTGTCAGTCATTTAGGATATTTAAATTGTTGTTCACAGATATAAAGATTAGACGTGTTTTGGTGTGCTTGGAGATTTTGATAAAAAATGGATCAGTGAATCTGTATTAAATTTTGGGTACTTCACTGTGACATTTGGCGAGTCTACTCTGAGCAAAGAAGGTTTATAAGTTGCACAAGATCTTCACAGCAGGCCGAGCAGATGTTATGCTGTCTCTGGACGCCCCAGCAAATCAACAACGGATGAAAACGTTGAAGCAGTGAAGAAAATAGCTATGGAAAATTGTCGAATAACTATCAGAGAAGTTGCTGAGGATATTGGTATATCGGTTGGAAATTTGTTCCAAAATTGCTAAATTTTGATCGAGCCGTAGACCCAGATCTAAAGGAAAAGGGTTATTACTGATGACTGATGTGTATATGACTATGACGTCGAAATCAAAGCAATGATCCCAATGGAAACAATCAGAAGGCCCGAGATGGAAAAAAGCACACTGAGTTTGGTCAAATTTCAAAGTTTTGCTCACTGCTCTCTTATATTACAATGGTGTGCTTCATTGTTTTTCTTTCCCGAATGTTTTTAAAACCTAGAACCATTTTTGGCATCTCTATTCTTTATGTTATTACGACACTACAAGACTGGGAAATATCTACATCACAGTGGTATCACAGTCTTTAGTCAAGTCTTTAACTAAAAGCATAGAAAAGCGTAAGTGAATGACATCTCACTCAAGAGTGACTTCTTTATAAAAGAATAAGGGTTTTCAAGGGAATTTAATAATATACTGTTTAATAGGCAAGAACACATTTTTTCCATACACTTCAAACACAAACCGAAACGTATGAAAAGATTTAAATATGTAAATACTGTTCCATAGTAACATATACGCTGGTATCTAAGGGCAAACTAAAAAAGCAAAAAAGGGAAAAGGGTTCTAACAAAGAGCAGGATACTGCAAACACTTGACTAAACAACTAGAGGCTAAAAATGATTTTCAACAGTTCTACGGTGAAATCTTCTTCTATGTAATCAAGTACAAGTATATGTCGCGATAAGGCCTGCAGCAGAACTGTAAATGGAGAAATGAAGACAACAAAGTACGATTAGGGATGATAATGGAACTGGTAACAATATACATCTAAGTGCTGCCGGGAAGAGGAAGATGGCACATTTCACATCTTTGGCTTCAATCACCAACGAACCTAGGAGTCAGCACTGAAATCGAAGCTTGTTCCATCGTGCCATTCCCATTGTTTTCGTCGGTAAAAACATTAGCAAGAATGACATACATATGTATGTATGTATATGGAGAAAGATCATAAGACTCGCAAATGCGGCAAAATAATTCAAAGAAATCAAAAGAAATGCTTTGAGTTCACAAAGTTAGAGACAATTCATAAATGAATATCGCCCATCGCAATTATCACATTGTTTAAAAATAGACGAAACGGAGTACTTCCCAATAAGCATGTCTGGTGAAAATATTGGAATACACAACTAGAATAGATATTACAGGAAAGTATTTAGGAAAACCAGAAAATTATTGTAGAAAGTTAATTCAGTAAAACATTATATTAAAATATTTTCGGTAGAGCATTGGTGGCATTGTTCCAAAAAGGTTTATCAAAGCCACTAAATGCACATCTCATCATAAAGGTACAAAATTCAACCAGCAACCACCAACCAACCATTTTGGTGCCAGGAGCTCTCCATCGGTAGTCCGGTTTCAAATGCCCATGTTTGGGTGAGAATGAGCCCTCAAATTTATTCATTAAGATGCAGTTCCAAAGGTATGTTTCCAATGGACCCACATATTTCACGTCATAGAGAAGTAAGGAAACTGTTAAATTCTAGCCTTACACAGATCCAATCACTTCCCCAAGGAATGAAGAACGATGCTTAAGACGGAAAGACAATTTAGAAGTGAGCAGATCCAACCTTCCGACTAAATTGTTGACTCTCTAATAAATACGTATACAGCAATCTGACATACGATTAAAAATATTAGACATTGTCACGTTCATACAATATTTATTTAGAAAACTTAGCAGCAGTCAAGACACTTCGGAGGTAATTGTCATCAAATCTGGGAAGGGTGCAGTTCATAGGCTAAACATATATTTTGCATCGGCCTTCAATGGGCTAAAGCTTAAAAGAGTGACCAAAACTGCAAAGAATAAATAACTTTTTGGCAGAAAATTGACGCTGGCAGATAATTAAAAATATAAGTGAATACATCCATTACTGGTAGAACTCGTAAAAAAGATCTGACAAAAGAGCACTTCAATATAATATGTTTCCCTAATATGTTTATAGCTTGTGCACTTGGATCTGAAACCTCTTTTTTAAGAATTACCTAAGTTTCTTACATCGGTCGTCAAGTCGGCTAAATAACTATTGTCCAAGCCAATTTATTCATTTTTAAATATGAGTTCCTGCATTGCAATTACTAAATTTCTTCCGCAAATTACCAAAGAGATTACTTACCAAAGAAACTGAATAAGCGGCCTACAGATGATAACATAAATTAATACAGACATCAAACAAGTCTGTGTGGGAATGCGATTAAACGTAGTTTATCCAATACAGCTTGGAACCCTCATAAGTTAGTAAACACAGTGTTCAATTAAACCTACATTCGTGCCAAAAGAATTAACATATATTCATTTTTTAGACCGACAACGTGAACTCAATAAAATCCACTGCAATAGGAAAACTTAATTAGATTGTCCGGAAAGTCTGTACGGATTTTTCAACAGTGACTTTTCGTTATCCCAAAAACATAAAGACATTCTTTTTGACATCAGAATATGGATGGAAACAACGAAATTTTCGGTGGAGTACTGGTATGCTTTTTCATTCCCGCAAAAGTAAGAATGCGTCCTTCCATCTACAATGCGGCCTTCCTGAAGGTATTTTTCCCTCGAGTTTTCCAATCATTATTCTTTTGACGGTTCGTCCGCCATTCATTAGTTCTACGAATTACTCGGACAATGCTTAGGGTTAAAAACAGTTGCTAGAGTTCTGGATTGTGCAGTCTTCTCCATTCGCCTGTTTCTTCATCCTATTTTCCAACATATGTATACATTCGCTCTAGGATCCTGTTTTCACCTCAAATAGACTTGAAATCTGTTTTACTACTTCTTAGCCACACCAGTAAAGCGCCACTTTGCGAAGACAAGAATTGTTTTGGATAGTCTCTTCATCGCAAAGTAGTACGCGTGGGAAATATGTATAATACCCTTTTATTTATTTCGATCTTTACGTCGTCTTTGGCAGTCAATGCGATTTCCAGATATTTGAACGCGTCCACCCAATTAAAGAGAGGTGGTGAAAAGGCATCTGTTTGTGTAATACAATGTCGATTATACGGCATCGAGATACGGCATGTCCTACTTTAACTCGTCATTTGGAAAAATGAATAAAGGAAAATTTATTCATAATATTTAATATTATTATTATTTATTATCAGTTTCAGCAATATTTTCGAGATTCCCAAATTAACAAGGATATGATACATCTTTAATCGGTTTATGGAGTCCCACCTCTTATTAAAATGTATGAGTAGTTGGCGGACGGTTTCGTGGCATTCCCATTTCTTTTCTAAAAGCTGTCGTACAGTGATATTCTGATCACTCGTCGAGCGGTTTATCCTGAAATCACACTGGTAGCCTCCTAAGGGAGTATTTGATTACACACTTTGTAATAACTCTGTAGCACACATACTACACACTTTGTAATAACTCTCAGTACTTATTGCATTTCGTTTGGTCATCCTTTTTAAACACGGGAATGATAACCGAGGTTTTCATTTCCTCGGAAATAGATAAATTGTTCCATATACATAGGTATGATGAGCCCATGCAATTTCTCTGCTCACTCGTCTCCAGCATATTTGATTAATTCCGTTGGCAATGGGTCCAGCGGCGTCATTATTCTTAGGCCAATGGATAGATTTTACTTCAACATTTTACTTAGAACATTACGGACTTTTACTTTTTAATTTTTAGGGCTTATTTTTGAAAGCTTTTGTTGACCATACTGCTTTTATCTCTTACTCCGTTGTTAGTTTCCATGCCATCTACGATGATAGGGCAAACCGGTTATTAATTTCTTCCTGGTATTAGCGCTGGATTCGAACGTCCTTTAACTTTTCAACGTAAATAGTAAAAAGTTATCTGGTGTACCCTGGATTTTGGATATTGACATTTGGTCATTATACAATACGTATTTACGTTCTGCACAAATTTATTGTTGAAAAAGAAACCTGTTACAAGATTGTGGGAACACGTACAGCTACAAACGAAAATGAAGCAGTCCTCAACAATTGTTTCGTTTGTAAACCGAACTTATTGTGATATCCAATTTATTATTACTGTTTCAAAAGCACCCGCTCTGTACAAGCTTCGTACTGTTCACAAGCCCATCCTTAATTTGTATAAATCCTTCTTCATGGATGCTCTTCCTTAGTATTTACCTACATTATATTTAATCCAAAGAAGAATAATCATATTTAATAATATTTAAGGTGTGTTGACAATTTTTTAAGTGTGGTGAACAGGCATTATGGTAACGTTCTTCTTCGAAGGATGATTTTCATCCGAAGAAGGTTATGAAAAGCATTTAGAGAATGGAAGGGAATAGTATACATTGTAAGGGGATTTTTTAAACTTCGCGACCTAAGTACATTCGATTTTCGATTGCTTTGTTATTTTGAACATGTCCAACATGTCATATGTTGACATATGTACATACTCACATACGCCGGGTTAAAGTGTTGAATATGGCATCTAGGGGTCTAATATTTAATTGGTAAAAGCCCTTCACAGCAGGCCGAGAAGATGCCTGCTCGGGACGCCCCAGCACGCCAACAACGGATGCAATCATTGAAGCAGTGAAGAGAATTGTTGTGGAGAATCATCAAATCACCGAAGTCGGCATGAAACGAAGTTTGTTCCGAAATTACTACATTTTGACTAAAAATTAAATTTGCCTGTCGCATGAGCATCGCATGACAATCCAGATTTGCTGAAAAGGTTCACTACTAGTGACGCAACATGGATATATATATGGTATAACGTCGAAACCAAATACCATTCATCCCAATGAAAGCGACCAGAAGAGCCACGACCGAAAAAGCGTGCTAAGTTCGGTCAAATGTAAAAGTTTTGCTCACTGATTCATAATGAGTTCTTGCCGAATGGGCGTACGATTAATCAGCATATTATCTTGAAACTATGAAGTTGGCGTGAAGCAATACAAAAAAAAAACGTCCGATTCGTGGAAAAAAAATATGACTCTTGTATTAGGTACGATAATGCACCTGCTCATTCACCCTTCCCTGTGGGTAACATTTTAGTCAAAAACAGTACTGAAATCATTCTTCAGCAACCTTGGCTTCCTTCTTTTCCCAATACTCAAATTTGCCGCAATTGAGGAAATAAAGACAGCATCGCGGGAATAGTTCAAGGATATACCAAAAAGCGCATAACAAAAGTGCTTCGAGAATTAGAAAAGCGATAGGGAAAGTGCATTATATTTAAGAGGAATTACTTTAAAGAAGAAAAAATAGATATTAACGAATAAATAAATACTTGTCGAGAAAAATGAAAAGTTACCACATTTTTTGAGCAAACCTCGTAAGTTACTGTCAGAAATCTAGCAGCCATTTCGAATAATTACTGTTTGAAGTTGGATTAATAAAGAGAAATATCGGCAAAAGGTGTTCAAAATTGATCAATAGGCTTGTTTTTCATCATGGCATCGTCAAAACTAACACAAGTTTGCCCACTCGCCAAAAATGATTACAGTTTGGCTGAGATAGTTTGCTTCATCCACGGCCTTTTCCGGACATTGCACCATTTCAATTTTGGAAAAATGGGTAACTAAATGAAGCATTGACCCTAAAATGTTGAAGAAGTTGATTGTGTTTCCTGGTTTCAACAATAGAACGACAGCGGTTCCATCTCCCATCTCTTCCTCAATCAAATGTTAACAAACTTTTAAAGAAATCATGTAGTTCCGCCAGGTGGTCGGTATTAAATGATGTGGTTATAAAACAAAAAACGACGCCTTAATTATCTCCACTCTTTTGTCAAGCACGAAAAAAACTTGTTCATGAAACATTACTTCTCGTGGCGCACCTACGTGTTTCCCAGAAGTCTGGAACGCCCCTTCTATTAAGTGTGTACAAAGAAAATAATAATTTTCTGTTTAATGAGAATTAAACAGAAAAACGGACGTGTCGAAAGTAGGAGAGCTCCAACTATTTGTCCACTGTTACGTGTGTAACTGGTTAGATTCCCAAGACTATCACGTATACCGATTAGCAACGAAGAATGTTAATGCTTTTGTTTGCGCATAATTCTCGAACCCGCATTACCCTAAGCTGCCTTTAATCAAACAATTACTTGTCGATCCGTCTATCGAGTTAGTCCTTAGAAATTTGAGTCCCTTCTGCCGGGAGAACAATAAAATAGTCTTCCGTTCTTGTTGTTTTATCTATCCCCTTATCGATTATGTCGATATGTGCGAAATACTTTTATCTAATGAATGCTATGGAGCGTTTCCATGACTCGTGAGTTTGCTCTTTTCACTACAATTTCTTCGAAGCACTTCAAACAATGAATGGATATGACCTAACTCCCGGCTCACTCCAGTGATAAGTATACGAAAATTCTAAGTCGTGAAGACCTAACTTGCAAACATAAAACTTGTTGGCTCATGGAGAACCGCTAACACCAACGTCTGGTCAGGTAGGTAGTGGCGTTGTTATATTATTATATTATCCAATTGTTAGACTCGAGTATTGTTCGAGTGGATTGTATCCTAAAACTTCTCTTCAATCTAAATATAGACATTCACACATTCTCGCATGACAACAATAGATAGTATAGAACTGAATTGAATTCTTCTTAAGATGGGGAAATCTCCCAAGGCTCGTGTACGAGGAAATCACATATATTTTTAGGTGGTAATTGTTTGGGAAAGGAATCCTTCGGAGGTATTGTACAAAATGACCAAGATAATAATTATGATTGCGATGAGTGTATCATTAAATGGACCGGCATCATCGTTGGGATTGAAAGTACAAACGTGACCGAGTGGTAGAGATTATACTGAGAAGAAGAAAAGTAAATGAGTATTTTGCACTGGTTACCATTCAGTTAATAGGCTCAATAGAGCTGGTTTTAACAAGTGACTCATTCGTTGTGTCACCGCTGTCGGAGGCCAATACGAGTACTCTATCGCTCATGAGGCTTTCAGTTAATTTAGGGAAAATTTCTACTATCAGCATGTGATTTTTCCTAATCAATTCTAGTATTAGTTAAAAAAAAGCCAACTTAAATAGCAATTATATTCAATTAAACGAAATGTTTAGGTAGTTTCCGAATTCGGGTTTCTGAAAAGACATAATTGACTGCAGCAAATTATATTAAAATAATTTCATTGTTATGATGTATGTCGGAAGTTATCGGAAGATAACTGAAATCCGCCGATCGCACATTAGAGCACGTAATACGCCTCAACGGAGTGCTCATGTTGTTTATTTGATTTCCAATGACGTTCGTGCATATGTTCCACTTCCATGCGTTTGTACAGCTGATGTAATTTAGCCAAACATGTCTGCTTGAGTCATTTCGCGTAGAAGACCCCCATATAAATTGCCTATCCGAGCCAAGGCGACATGTCCGATAACAGAATAAACTTTGAGAGTCACCTAGATATGCTAGTATATAATCCCAAACTAGCGCTGACGAGGGTATTACCAAACAGAGAATAGGCAAAATAACAACTCAATTTTATGAAACGCGTCCTTAGTTTGAACTGATATTATAGATTTCGTACTAAGAAGCGTAGAAAAACTTATGGCGCGAGTGTAAACTATGAGCTATAAAAACAATATGCGCCTTTGGGATGGAGTTGACATCTTATATGGTGTCTATTTATTATTATTAGATTTAAAAATTACGACTTATGAAGAGCCAGAACCAAGCTTCTCCCTATGGTGTCTAGACGGGATTAAATTTCAGATGCTTGAATGTGGCTGTGCTCAGATCTACTGCTGTTGTTCACATCGGTATCACATATGTTTTATTTTCTCACCTTCGAACGATTAAAATACATCACGTTTCGAGGGGCTATTAATAGGAAAGAAAAGGGTAAACGTGGCAGTTGTTCTGGAGGTATGGGCATCGAGGGAAATAATAAGGGGGGAATAGGTGTAGGACGGCGTATTTAGAGTAATTTTCATGAATTTTTTTTTAACATATAAAGAATAAATATACTTTATTGAGATATTGAGGATATTTTATAGACAAAATAAAAAAATTTTATTTTTTTAAACGTGAAAATTAAGTACGATTTTTTACCGTTTTTTTGTCCTTTTTTGCAATAAAAAATAAGTAAAAATAAAGATATTATTTATGATTAAAGTTCGAATAGAGCGTATATATATAAAGACAATGTGTGCTAAGTTTCTTAAGGATTGATCAAGAACTCGGCGAGGTAGAGTGTACACAAATTCGAAAAAACTAGTTTTGAGAAAAACGCGCTTGATTTAGACTGATTTTAAAATGTGAACGTCATCGCAGGGTCACTTATACTTAGACAGCTGTGTTCGATAAAAAAGCAGTGCGGTATCAAAATACCTAAATCCTAACATAAAACGTACAATAAGCGTCGTATTGGAAATCTTGGTTTTACGAAAGGTTTTACCAGTCCATAATATTGAGTTCGAACAAAAAAAAAACATCACTTGGCATCAATTTTCTAATGGAAAAAAAGATCGTACTTCCCAAAGTCTAAGTGAGCTCTTCTAAGAAATAGCAGTGTAGTAAGATCTTTGAATGCTTGAGTGATCGATTTCAGGATTTTCATTGTTTTTAGTTGAAATAATCAAAGGTAAGCTCATTTATGATGAAATTGAGCAGTAGTTAGGAAAAATACTTGATTTTAGTTGGAAAATGGGTCCAGGAAAACACTGTACCGAGGACACACGGGACTTAATCAGAAAGCTAAGAAAAGCGGGCCAGACGTATTCATTTATTCAAAAATGCTCAGAAAATATGATCAGGAATGCGATGACTTGGCATAAAAAGATAGAACGAAGGGGAAAAGGGCGCAAAACAACTAGCCGAGAAGACGTCCAAATAGTAAAAATGGCAAAACGGAATCCTTTCATTACATCTAGAAGGATACAAGAAGAATTAAATCTGGAGATTAGTGCTGTAACGGTACGTAAGGGGCTTCTAGAGGCCAATCTGCAAAGAAGAAGCCCGAGGAGAGTCCCCCTTCTGAGAGAAAAACATAGTGTGCGTAGGAATCAGAACGCCAAGGAACACAGCCAATGGCCGCTGTTCAAATGGAGAAATATTCTTTGGACAGATGAGTCAAAAAATGAATTTTTTGGCAGTAGCGGCACTAGAAAATATGTCAGAAGACGCCTAATTCCGATTTTTTGTTGTTTTTTTCCTTAAGTGAATTAAAATTGTTTGTAAAGATATTTCCTACATATTAATAAATTGACACATGTCTAAAAAATATATATATTTTCTAATATTAAATAAAATACATTTTCAAAATATGTAATTTTTTGAAATTTAAGGGTGCACTGCTATTTTATCGAACACAGCTGTATACATTTTTATACGAGGTCTCAATTGTTAATAAATACAAAAAAAAACATCTGCTATCGTTCTTCTGCCTCTCTTACACTATATACTTATAAATGACTATTATCATTACAGTCATTCATGAATGACTATAGCAGCTACGAAAGGACGCTCGCTCATATGCTTATAACTTTTAAACGGCTCATATGCTTATAACTTTTAAAACGAATCGATTTATGAAATTTTTTTTTTTATTTTTTGAGACATCTACACCTATTTCCCCCCTTAAAAGAAATTTTAACTTGAACTGATCATTCATATACATAGTTTTATTTCCGTCTTCGATACATTAACTGGCTCTGCTAGTTCGAGGTAGGAACGAATATTGTTTAAAGGTTTAAAAAAAAAGAGGTACTTAAGCCTAGCTTGATTTGAAAGGAATACTTGTCTTACTCTACTGCTGATTACTTTTTAATGAAGAGAATATTTTATGTTAGTAGTCAAAAATTTTATAAGATTGGCAGATTGGTTTTTGTGAATTTTTTTTAGGAACATCACCGAAATAAAGTGTACTAGCATGTTGGACAATATATGTATACAGATGTTCCTTGTGTTCCTTACGTTATCTAAAAGATGTAGTGTAATACATCTTATGATAAAAATAAAAGTAAAATATAAAATAGAAAGACGACCGAGGCATTAATTCTGGCAATCGGCCTTATGCTCTTTTTTCCATACATTTTGTATTGCTCTCATTAAGTTCTTATTTTGTAGGCAAAAATGTTTAAATCTAACTTAAAAGTATGAAAATATTCAATGCGTCTTACTTTTTTAATGACTGGGCTTCAGTCGCACGAGACCTCACCAAGGCTAGCAGAATTCCGTCAGTTCTTACGTTCATCTAGACATGATGAAGTGTCCAGGCTCCAGAAGATCCACTAGCTTATCCTAAGCTAACTTACAAACTAAGGAGTAAAGAGTACAGCACCACTCTAGGCAGCGTTCCCAACCGACAACCACTAATAATCGGCGTGCCGTTTAGCAACATCGGCCAGATCCCAGTCACTCATTGCAGAACTAAAACAAATGAACTCATGAGGTTTGTTCGGGATACCATCTCTATTTGGCACTAACCTCCTCGGCCGCCTTTAGGGGCGGGGGGGCTTAAGAGGCCAATGACCTTGAACTAAGACCCGGAGAACAGAGTTTTGATGGATGAATGGACAAACAGATAGATAATAATACTCCAGGTGGCACCCACAATAATAGAAATCCATCCGCGATCTCCCTGATCGCGGCCGGGCCAAGGATTCTGGAGGCCCTACCACTCATTCCTAACTCTCCGACAGCCCGGAACGACACCGACTCCTGCGGCTCATTGTCCGACCACCTGGGTGCAACCATGGTGGTGCAACCAATGGAGGCGACACCGACGATGGCGCCTCTCATCTGCAGCCTTCGCACTTCTTGGCGGCGCGCAGCGCAGAAAGCGTCGACGGCTAGTAAGGGCTGCTGCAGGAGGCACAAGCATGCCAGCACTTTCGGCATGCGCCTCAAACACTCCTCCTCTTATTGATAACGGTCAAATCCCCAATAGGAGCGTGCAAGGTTCCAAAACTGACGGAGCTGGAGGTGTTCAGGGTCCTGTTATGGCCGGCTGCCGAAAAAGGCGATGATGCTGACAGACAGGCTCTGACCGCAGAAGGCGAAGCGGTCTCGGATCCCAACAAACCTCAAGCTGGCTGTTCCAATGCGGCGTCGGAAGGGAGCAGGAGCTCGAACCGAAAAAGAAAAGAGCGCTCGCAAACGGAAGACGGCCGCCGGAGACAACCTTGCTGGGGAGAGAGAACGTGATGTCTCCTCCTCTGGAGTAGCGGCGAGAAATCGGAGTCCGAAGGTAGATGCGGCGATCAACAAAGATCAAAGCAAAAATCTGAAGATGGAGACAAGCACCTCTCCTCTGAAAAAAGAGGGCTTCACTCTGGTTGTAGGATTGGACAACGGCCCTGTCGAGACCCTGAAATCCGCGTACGACTCACATCCCTACTTCGGCCTTGGTAAGATTTTATTCCATTTTCATGTCAAGTAGTCGAAGGATGGAACGTGTTCCGCAGTCTAAGTCTATGATTTTCACTCAGCATTGCAAGGCTGCTACCGCTCTTCTCAGTAGCCGAATTGCATGCAGTAATACAAATCATCACATTGTATCCATTCAGGAAGCATGGATGTGGAATAAACGCCTGTGTGGTCTTGGTGGTATATGTGATGCTACGATCCTTTATGATGAGCGATCCGAAAGGCCCAGGGTCTGCCTCATCATATCGAACACGCTATCGGCAACCAAACTTGGTCAATTCTGTGGTCAAGATCTGGTGACTGCGAAAGTTAGCTACAAAGCGCACGGAGAAATTAAACACTTCGTCGTGGCGTCTGCTTACTTCCCCTACGACCCGGTACTGCCCCCGCCACCTCAGGCGGTTTCTGAGCTCGTAGAGTACTGTGAAGCCAGAAGGATTGGACTCATCATCTGTTGCGACGCTAAGGCTCAAAATACTGTTTGGAGCAGCAGCAAATGCAACCGGAGAGCCGGAGAGGAGACCGTCTTTTAAACTTCATTCTTTCGTCTAACCTTATCATCAACAATGTTGGCTCTCAACCAACCTTTGTGACTGCGAGACGACAAGAAGTGATTGACCTAACCCTGTCTAATAGGCATATGAAGGCCATCACTAACTGGAGAGTCTTACCAGATGTTACGCTGTCAGACCATAGATATATCGAATCCAATTGAAGTTTGGTATCTCCCCCCCACAGCCCAAGCGGAATCTGACAAAGACGGACTGGGTGTGATTCAGGGAGGAGCTTGAGAAATCCACTCAAGCCATGCCTAAACTCAAAACAAAGCAATTGGTGGAGGATGCCGTTCATAACCTGAGCAGCGCCATCACCAACTGTTTCGAACTCGCATGTCCTGTCAAAAAGCCTCCCAGCAAGAAGCCGGTTCCCTGGTGGAACGCTGAGCTCCAATGTCTTCGCAGGGAAGTCAGAAGTATATCGCTTAAATATCGCTTAAATCGAACTCGGAAGATGACTGGAATAATTATCGATCGAAGCAGAAGGAATATAAGAAGCTTATTAGTAAATCGAAGAATGATTCCTATAAGTCCTTCTGCGAAAAGATCAAATCCCTGAGCGCGACCAGCAAGTTGGTTAACGTTCTCAAATGATGAAAATCGACAAAGCTGGATGTACAGGAAAGTCTGATGGTACCTTAACCGAGTCTAGAGCAGAAACTCTTAGTATACTGTTTCAGACCCATTTCCCGGGAAATCAGACTCGTCATCGACTCGTTGCACACTCCCTCATTGGAAACTGCGACTGAAACGATGAAAACAACTCGACGTAGCTGGTATGTTGCGTCACGCGTGGCAACTACTGAGGCCATTCGTGTGGCATCTTTCGATGGTTTCAAGTCACCGAGCACTGATGGGATATACCCTGTTATAAGACAGCTGCTTCCTACTCTGAAAATAATTTTTACTGCTAGCCTGGCACTTGCCTACATACCTATTCCTTGGCGGGCGGTGCAAGTGGTTTTTATTCCCGAAATGGGGAAAGAAGATTACTCACTCGCCAAGAGTTTTAGACCAATCAGTTTAACATCCTTCCTGCTGAAAAGCATGGAGAAATTAATAGAGTTGCACTTGCGCAAAGTTGTCCTTCGAATGCATCCTCTCTCGGACATGCAACATGTTTATCAGCGCGGAAAATCCTGCGAGACTGCGCTTCCAAACGTAGTTGAGAGAATTGAATGCGCTCTCGAAAGAAAAGAGTATATACCAGGCATTTTCGTCGACATTGAGGGAGCTTTTGATAACGCTACTTTCGACAGCATGTGTAACGCTGCTAAACGGCATGGCGTAGATGAAGCACTGGTTTTGTGGATCAAAGCAATGCTTGTGCACAGGACATTGATCGTTGATGCAGGCCTCGAACAATGTGTCAAGTCTGGAGTAAACAGGGGCTGGCCGCAAGAGGGCGTCTTGTCTCCGCTATTATGGTGCATCTCTGCTCGATGCTCTCAATGCCTCTGGAATCTATGCCCAGGCCTATACGGATGATGTTGCTGTTTTCCCTGTCGGCTCATGTTTAGCGCATGTCTGTTTTAAAGCGCAGGCGGCGCTGGATATGATCGAAGACTGGTGCACGAGAAATGGGCTGTCGGTTAATCCTCTTAAGACTGATGTCATTCTCTTCACGAGAAGGAGTAAAAATAGTGGCATTACTCAGCTAGTTCTAAAAGGCATTCCCATCCGGATATCCAAGGAAGCTAAGTACCTGGGAGTCATCCTAGATAGCAAGCCTATTGGGTCAAAGCATGTTGAGTCCAAAACCACTAAAGCGCTGTCAGCTTTTTGGCAATGCAAAGGTGCCTTTGGCAAAACATGGGGCCTAACGCCGAAAAAGGTCCTTTGGATCTACACGGCAATGATAAGACCGATAATCTCATATGCATCGGTTGTTTGGTGGAGCAGGCTAACACGCAAACATGCTGTGGCTTCACTCACCAAACTCCAAAGAGCGGTCTGTCTCAGCTGCACGGGGGCTTTCTCCAGCACACCGGGAGCTGCTCTAGATGCTATGATGAATCTTTGGTACAACTCGCATTGGAGTGAAAGTGTACTTGCGAGAGAAATGTCCTACGACCCCTGTCTCATGGATATGCCTTCTGACGCAATGACACCTGCCATCCTACTACGCTGTAACTTCACATTTCCATGGCGTCAGGACTGGATTTGGCCAGACACTGAACCTGGAATGGAATGTCTTCGCATTTTCACAGATGGCTCCAGGACTGGGCAGGTATCCGGCGCTGGAGTTTTATTTGAGCGCGAAAACATTTGACTGCACTTCTCGTTAGGAAAATATGCGACTGTCTTTCAGTCTGAGATTTACGATTAGGATTTACAATCCTAATGGCCATGCACTATGTTGGAAACGCAGGTGGAAGGGAAAAAGTATATGCGTCTGTGAGTGGCAGCCGAGCTGCACTCAAAACTGTGTCCAACCCTTTATCCAACTCCAAATTAGTGCATGAACTCAAGACCTTTTTGAACAAAGTGGGAAGACTAAATTCACTTAGGCTTGTATGGGTCCCAGGTCACTCTGTAATCACAGGAAACGAGATCTCCGATGAACTCGCTAGAAGGGGCTCAGAGGAGAGTTTCTCAGGACCTGAACCCGCCTTAGGTCTACCTGCTTCCACGGTCAAATCTGACATCAATGACTGGGTCTTTGATGCACAAAGTCGTAGATGGAGGGAATATCCAGAATGAGGATGACTAAGCGCGTACGCCCTGATGTCTGCAAGAAGTCCGCAACATTTTTCTTATCCTTAAGGAGAAATTATTGCAGAAAGCTTACGGGTGTCATTACGGGCCATTACACTTTTGCCAAACATCTCTACGGCGCCGATGTGGTGGGTGCCCAATCTCTTAGCTCTAGATTACTGAAATGCTTTTGGGGCAGGTAAGACTGATTGGAGTGTGCTTTCGTGGTATCTATAATTGTGTTAGTAAGTCCCAGAGATTAGGTTATTTACGAGTACATTAATAATTGCCCTTGCGATGTAGTTTCGAGTAATTTTAATAAAAAATTGTCAATTGTGTTGAAGTCTGCTCTGTCATACAGGAGCTTATTAGAGTAATACTTAATGAACTGAGACTCTGGCGTTCTGTACATTCTTAGACAAGCACTAAGACACTGCCTCTCGAAAACACGAATCTTTTCCATATAAAATGGCGCTACATTAAATCACACCGGGCAACCATATGCGATGATGGACCTTATTAGGGCCACGTAACATATAATTTTCACTCTGCGGTCAAGTTGACTGCTGCAGACCAGATTTCTTGTCATACCAAAGGCTTTCTTAGCTCCAGCAAGACAAGAGTCTATATGTCTATTGAAATAGACAAATTGGCGTTTGTCAACTGTTGGTTGTCTCTGTTGCCCAACGATCACGAATTTCTGCTCAAGTTCCTTCTGGTATCCCTTGAGGTCCTATACAACGGAATCCTAAACAGTATCGTTTCCGACTTTGTATGATCGAAGTCACTCTACAGCATTAGATTGATCTGATTTATACACTACTAAATCACCTGCATACGCTACTAAGTGACTGAGGAAACCTATAAGATCCCTCTAGTTGTTAATTGCTCTAAATAAAATGTACTTATATAATGGAATTTTATCTGATATGAGCAGATTTTTACATAAACCCAATACGCTAGACAACATTTGTAATATGAGAGTGAGATGAATTTATAAAAGAAATCCAAAACAAATATAAGAAAACAACTCATTATATGAGAAAACAATTAATATAAAGTCTTTCAATTAAAATGTTTTGATAGGAAAACATAAAAGTATAATCATTCACACAATGAAAGAAATGCAAAGAAGTTTACTCGAAGGAATATTAGTAGGCAATGTAATATTTTCCAGCAATTAGTGAGGGTATACTTTACCCTCACGTCGTAAAAATGATCGTCGTAACGTTTTACAAATTAAAAAAAATGTATAGTATATACATATGTACAAAAAAAGTTACATAGCCACTATAAAAAAATAACTTCTGACATAAATCTGGCTTTTATTTCTGGTCGTAAAATATATTCATCTATGCACTAGGTTGTTATTTAAAAATTTAGTAAGCATAAGCACAAGCATTGGGTTGAAATGAACTATCGTAAATTGAAAAGAAATGCATAAAAGAGGCTATTTGCTTTGAATCTCCATTATATTAAGCACCGTAAGCGATATAAAAATTTTATTAACAAAGCGTTAAACTAATTACCGTTTTGCTTCAGTGTGATCAGATTTTATGACTTTTTTACCTTCGTAGCTAAGCTGTGTGTGTTTCTTCAATTATGAGCTAAGAGGTCGTGAAATAATTTATAAGCCGCAAATCAAAGGATTCTGATTAACAATTTATCGCACAATTACAATAGTTCGATGAGGCTAACAAAGCTGATTTAAAGCTCAAGCAACTAGCGGTTCGTCATTTTACTTCAAAGTTTGGGTAAGTTGGAACCGAATAATCTGGGTAATTCCCCACAGACTAATGTGATTAATATTAAATTGCTGAAATCTATGGTAAATTGAGGTTCTTTAGTTTAGGGGCAAACTATTGAGAACGTTAAAATAACATGAAGATAACTTGTGTTACGTACCGCTTTCTGATAGGGGTTGAAATGTAACCTTGGCTCGGAATGTCAACTATGTATGTATAAGAGGAGTCAACATTTCTAATCTATATATAATCTATAAAACAAAATTGGCTGAGTTTGATGCAGCGCTGATGACTAAATATGGCTGGTCTTCCTTGATTAAATATTCTACAGGTAAACTACAATAATTCCCCGATCGGATCTCTCAGTGGGAACTATCCAAACAAGAAAATCCGTGATAAGGAATACACAAAAATTAGGCACTTTCGTCTCTGGCGGTGCGGAGTCTTGAAACAGAAATGGACGTTTAAACCGTTTTACCCCGTCCGTATGTCAATGGCTAAAATCCGGGGTCCATGCAGTAACTACATATGTACTTCTGAACGTACACTATCCCACGGAAGATAAAAATAAAGAAATTAAATACTCGTTTAACGAAGCAATAGGTGAAGTACTTGACAATTTCTCATCCTTGGACATGAGAATCGTAAAAAAAATCAATATACAGGCCAATAAAGTAGAAGAAAGTCTCTGTGTCTCATCGAACGATAATGATCTTAGGACAATAAGCTAGGAAAACATGAGAGAATACACAAGGCTACCTGTATATCACTAGTTGAAGTAACGGGCAACCAAATTTGATCATTTTCTGATAAATAGAAGAACGCCCTGGATATCAAAAGATAGAGTGAACCGGATTGCGATTTATTGTTATCATCTATCATCTATAGCATATCATCAAAAGCAGAATCCAAGCTCTTACCAAGGACCCTGTTATTTAGCACCAATACCAGGATGGCATGGAAACTAACGACGGAACAATAAAGGTATTGTAGTAACAGTATTGTCAACAATAAAATTTGGAAAGGACGCAGCGGAATGCAATATCCTAAACATATTGCAAAGTTCCTTAAGGCAAGCTATAGTTCGACTAAGAATATGGGGAAAAAGTAAAACCCGTAATGTTCTAAGACTTCAAGCCCTGAAGTAAAAGGAGCAAACCTTCGGCTTAAGTATACAAGGTCGCAGGAATCGACCTATTGCCAACGGAATTCATTAAATATCCTTGAGATGAATAAACACAGAAGTTACATTGGCTCAATACAACTATATGGAACAATGGAATTATCCCGAGGAAAGAAAAAATCGCTCATCATTCCCGTATTTAACAAGGGTGACCGAACACCATGCAACAGATGTTGTCAGAAATTCTTTTAAAGGGTCTGATGTCATACGCTAAGAAAATAATCGGAAACTTCGTGGACGAATTAAAATAGGAAACGCCTTGACTGAAACATTGGAAACGTGGAGGATTAAAACAAGGAGACGCCTTTAATTTGGTGCTTCAGAAATATAAAAAGGAAATAAACCGTGATGGCATTACATACGCTCTTGTTTGCGTCGACGGCCTGAACCTGTTGGGGATAAAGAGGAAACAGTTAAGAGAAATGCAAAAGTCTAATAATGACGCGATAGCAAATGGGTTTAGAAGTAAATGAAAAGAAAACCAAAAATATGGTCACAAAAATATGGGCCCTGAGATGGTTAGGGCGAGGTTGCCTGTACTCGATAAACGCTTTGGGAAGGACGACGAGTTCAAGTATCATGAAAACATATTGACTGCCAAAAACGACATAAAGATGGAAATAAATAAATGGCTACATAAAAAAATGAAAGGAAAACCTGTAGGAAAAAGGAAGCCTGTATGTGGGAGAACAATATAGGAATGGACTTATAAAAGATGGAACAAACAGTGAAAGATGGAAAGAACACACTCATTACGGGGAGGCTAGGCGAAAGGATGTCAACGAGGCTCTTAACTTCGGAGCTCCAAATGGCCTTTGATGATGAGGATACGGTATCCTCACAAAAATTGAATATCTACGAATTTCATTGAAAATTTACGAAATGTTTGAAAACTCAAAAAAATTGTAGTTTTCCGCAAAAGAGTGACCTCGCAGGAGATTAAGAAATCTCCCCATAATACGAACTTCAAATCAAGCAAATTCTTTGTACTGATTTATGAAATCTGTCATAAGCAGATGTTACTGTTAAGTGCTGCCGGAATTATTTTTTCTGAGGTTGAGCATTTTTTGTGTGAAATCCATTTTATTCATCCATTTTTTTTTTACTTCAATAGAACTTTCTAAAAATAAACTACACATTTCCTCGGCGTGCACTTTAAAGCTTGTCGTTTAAAAAGTGGGTAAATTTCGTTGTTCCATGTTCATTTACCTTTTCATAGTTTTATGTATCTACACGAATACTTAAACCTCAATCCTTGAAAGATCTAAAAATGTTGGTGCAGAAACTACGCGACCAGAACCAATTTTCTCACTTCAGAAATAAGTTTTCAGTTGCAGTTTTCCCACTATTGACAAGCGAACAACAAGCGGTCTCACACTAAATTAGAAAATATTTTGAATCAATCAATGAGGATTTCATTTTCAAAAATATGACTTCATTTCCATTACACAT
Organism: Merodon equestris; assembly: GCA_958301585.1. Lineage (NCBI taxonomy): Eukaryota > Metazoa > Arthropoda > Insecta > Diptera > Syrphidae > Merodon > Merodon equestris. The sequence continues at coordinate 69,824,776 of OY284414.1, read as the reverse complement.
CATTGAGCACATTAATCAAAATATTGCCCATCGGAAGCTGTTGGCGTCTCTCTGCTAAATTATGGATACCTGGCCATAAAAACCGTACGCCTTTGGAAGCCAAGAAAGAATCAGATTTTGATGTCTTTAGTTGATGTTCCTGTTTTCTGAAAGACTATTCTGCGACTAAAACAAGTGAAAAGCAGAAAAGGCAAGGTCTGGTGAATACCTGTAAATAGTTTTTAATCGGTGGAGTAGAACGGGCATTGTCATATATATGTATACATAGGGCTAGTCGAACTAGTCAATAACTGGCCTGTGGTATATCAGTTATGTTATAACTGCTTGTAATATATCAGTCACTTCTCGTCCCGCCAACAACACATTTGCACCATGAATATTCGGTTTCGGAATCGATGATCCGGATTTACGAAGCTTTATGTATGGTTTCGGGTAGTTATAATGGATCCATTTCTCGTCCCAAGTCAAGAAACATTTCTGACATGTCGCCTTTCAACTACGTGGGACTTGAACTCATATGGCACCCAGTTTCTTTGCTTTTTTATAAATCCCAATGCTGAAAGTCGTTTGGAAATTGCTGCTTGCGTCTCTACCAATGATAGCGTAGGCTCTTCTTGGCTTTGGCATACGTTTTCGGCATCTAATACCTCCAAATCTTCGTTTTCCAACTTTTTCGCTCGGCCAAGCGACCTTTGTCTGCGATTTGTACTGAGATTAAAGCAGAACTTAAAAGTATTCGCGGCAGGATATGTTCTCCGTTTTGACAAATTTGATAACTTTCAGCAACACTTGCTTTGCAAATTGATAAAGAAAAACAAGACTTCTCGCGAATGCAGAAACCATAATTTGACACGTATGCCGACGAGTTTGAAGACAAAATCAATTAGAATGTTTAGTATGGTTATGAGTTGTGAAACCCAACTTACGCCATCTCTTCTAAATCATTATCGAATTATGCACCCGATAATATACAGGGTGTCCCACGAGCAGTGTGCCAAAAAGCTAGAGCGTGTAGGTCTGGTCAAGATAAGAAAAAAATCGTATGGGAGGGGGGTCTATTCCCCCCCGTTTAGCCGGGAGGGGCAATTTTCTAAAAAATTGACTTAATTTGGAAAAAAAATTATTAAAAATCAACAGTTACATCCACAATGCCGTGATATACTTTCTTGTAAAGCCAGAAACCTCTTCTTTCATCTTGTTTCTAAACGAAGCTGTTTTAAGGAATAGTTTTTGAGAAATTAATTTTCAAACTCAAAATTTTGAAAAAAAAATGAAAAAAAAAAATTTCGAACTATTTTTTTTCAAAATTTTATGTAATTAAGTACTAATTTTTTGTCCAAAATTCAATTTTCTTATTAGTTTTTAGTTAAAAACAGAAAACCGGATGCAAAAATGTTTTGTAGTTTTTGAGAAATTAAAAAAAAACCCGAACCATTTTTTTCTAAGAAAAACCTTTTTTTTGGTTTTAACGCGGCTGGACTTGTAGCCAAATTAATGTATGAAACATTGACATCTTTTTTATTATTTTTAAAAAATTTGGAGTTTTATGAGGATTCAATAAACTGACACAGTATTGGAATAACCCTGGATTAATCCTTTTTTTTTTCATTGATAGCGCCTGAAAACTGACCTGCCAATTTCGTCTGGGTCCGCCCGCCGCCAATGAGAATAACCTAAATGCAAAATAACCTAAAATAAGCTTTATGCGAAAGGCACTAGTTTGAATTTTCCCTCTCATTTATTATAGATTACATGTTTACCAAAGCATATCTGGACTAACAAAGAGAGATTTTGCAAGGAGTCTGTTTGATACCAGTTTCATTATAACGCAGCAGAAACAATTGAAAAAAAAAATTCATTGTAAGTTCATCTAAGTTTTCACTAAGGGGGAATATACAACTTTTTAGAGAGCAAAATGCTTTTTATTTGACCTTATTTCTCTGCATTAAAGTCGCACATAATTTTTATTGTTATTTTCTTTTTCTTTTTTTTTATATACATACATATGTACATACATAAGTTATACGAGGTTTGTTCAAAAAATAAGGTGACTTTTTTCAGAAATTTTTTCATCAATATTCATCAATATCTATTTTGTCTTCTTCAGAGTAATATCTCTGAGATATAATGCACTTGCATTAGCGCTTTTTCCGATCCCCGAAGCTCTTCTAATATGCGTTATTTTATAGTCTTAATTTCTTCCAGGAATACAGTCTTTACCTCGTGAATTGTGGCAAATATACGACCTTTCATATGTCTTTTCAGCTTCGAAAAGAGAAAAAAATCGCAGCGACTATTATGTAGCTTATACGTAATACCTATAATTGATGTAAACAGATAAATAGATAATAGATACTATTGTGAAAAAGCAATTAATATACCATGTAATCTTAGATAAAAATAGAAACTTCCGAGTCCAAAACAAAACATAGAAAGCGAAGAATAGTCGTAATACATTCAGCTTGCTCGTAAAACCAAGAATATAATAAAACCAATTAATCAGAAATTAATTACCCGATGTGGGAAGTATCGCAGCGATTTAAACTTCAAGTTTCATAAACCGCGTAGTAATGCGTTTAAGGGTGCGGGAGATAAAAGATATAAAATTTCAATATGGAACTGTTTGTCATTCTTACCCACAACTTTCAATTAATATCAAATATGAGATCGACCCATGTTTATGCGGTTCCAGATTGCCAAAACATCGAAGCGATGGTAAAGAATGAAAAGCACTTAGATGTTCATTTAAAGACGTGGTGAGGGCATAAATAGTGTTACACTGCCACACACATCGCGAGCCGAACACACCCAAATATCGGAATTTGGAATTAAGACGTACCATTGTGTCGCTCATGATAAAGAAAATCGTGTTGCAATGATACCTGTACAGAAATGTGGGTTGAAAAAAATGAACAACCCGTTTGGGATCAGTCAAATATTTTGTATCGATGCATTAAATTATTTGAGCTGATACATAAAAAACAACCACAGATTAAGCAGTAGCTATCACAGTACGACGAGGAAAGGCCATCAATAGTGTCAAGAGCAGGTAATAAGCAAATCCCGTGAAAAGGAATTAGGGCTTGGTGCCTACAGCGCTTATCATCATTCGAATAGTAATTATAGTTGAATGGAAAAGATCAGAACTGAATAATATTCCGAATTTCAGAGGGACTCCAGATTTCCAGTTTTGACTAATTTCCGGGATATAGTCTTCCATAAAAGCCATCATGATAGTAATCCCTTAAGACCGTCTTGGGCTATGCTGCGAAAAAATATCCGTTGAAAGAGCAACACCTTGTCATCATTATAACCATTAACAGGCTTAAGGCTAGTATAGAAGGCAAAGATTGAAGTAAAATCTTCTTCAAACCACAAAACGACGCAACATATTTTTTATATACAATGGCTGCAAAATCTACTCGCTCATCCACCCTGTGTGACAAGAAAATTATTGAAGGATAGAAATCAGGTTTATATATTGTATATTTATTGTAAAAATAATTCAAAAAATAAAAGCCACCAATGACATTTCACCATACTTAAAAAAACCAAAGGAAACAATTTTCATTGACCTCGAATTTTAATCTCCAAAATATATTCTTTCAGTTAATGATCGGTGTTTATCCGAAAGTAATCGAATCAGTATTTGTTGCAGAAAATAACGAAAGAAAAATGAAAAAAGTTGCGACCTTAAAACGGGTCGATAAAGAAAAGAAACAACATGGAAGATTTGTGTGAATCTGGTAAGTCGATTGTCTATCAGTAAAGGCACTAATCGATCATCCTTAAAAACATACTTGATAAGTACACCACGATCAGGAACACAGGGAAAAGTGTATGGTTATTAAAATGAAGTAGAAAATCAATTTAAGGTAACATTATTTTTTAACACCGTGAGAAAAATACTGAATGATGTACGGTAAAGTTGCTAGAAAAAGCCATACTAAGCATCAACAAGAGAAGACTTTCATTCGCAAAATAACATAAAAATGAATCTAAAGAGATTTTGAGCTGATGAGTGTAAATACATAATTTGCGGATCAGATGGTGGTGGGTGGTATTTAGAATAAAAAACCGAATGGAATGAGTGTGGTTCGGTTAAGACAGTGACGCCCAACATATATGTAGCTTGGAACACTAAGAATTGGCAACTCCAAAAGGGACTGAAAATGTGGAAATATTTTGGAGCAAAACATAAAAGATCATACAATCCAGAATAAAATTGATGTGAAGGCCGATTAAGTGACTCGAAATTCAAAGCTTCGCTAAAAGCCTGCGCCAATACTCCCTGTTATAAGTGTGTTCTTTCCATCTCTTCTAGGTTCATCCTTATACGAGTATTGTCCTCTCATCTATCGCGCAGCCTTCCTGACGGTCTTTTCCCTCGCGTATTCCACCCATCATTATTTTTATTGTTCGTCCAAAGTTCATTTGTTCTATACGTCCTTCTCATCCTATCCTTGACGATCTTAGAACTCGGACAATCATTGGGGCTCCTCTCCTTAAGATTTTGTTTTCAAAGACTCAAAATCTATTTTCTTTCTTCTTAGTCAGAGACCAAGTTTCACATCCGTAAAGCGTAGCTGGCATTATCATAGTTTCATATATGTGACATTGCGGGGCAAAACAGTTCTTTTAAATAGTTTCCTCATCGCGAAGAATCACGCGCTCTGAAGCCTATATGCAGCTTTTTATTCATTTCGCTATCGCGTTAGAAACGTTAGGATTGCAATGATCCAAGTCGGCAAGCGACCAATTATTTGGTCTAACTCATTTATTTCCCAGCCCACTTTCCTACCATTTGCAATTCTCATCTCATAGGAGGTCCAGATTGTCAGCATAAGCTAAGGCGGAAAATGATTCCATTAAGGGTTAATCCCTCGGTGACAAGGCGTCTCCTTGTTTTGATACATTGTTGAATGTTCCAGACATGGCGTCTCCTACTTTAACTCATCCTTTGTTTCGCTTAAGCATTCCTGTATCAGTTTCAGCATTTTTTTTCGGGACTGCCAAACTTACAAGGTTATGATCAATCAGTTTATAAACTCATACGCCTTCTTGGTGTTCCCTTGTCTAATAGAGGTCATGGAATTAAAATCAGGTCATTCGTCGAATGAATCTTCCCGAAGCTACACTGGTAGTCTCCCATTGCGTACTCGTATCGTATCAGTCTCTTTAATTTCTCGGTAATTATTGAAATGTGTTGTCACCCTTTTGGAATAAGGAAAATATGACCAACTTTTCCCACTCCTCGGGGAAAGGTTTGTTGTTTCATAAAGTTGTGATGAGCCCATATAGCCTCGCTAGAACTAACATATTTTATTATTGTCGAAGGTACTCGTATTATTACGATTCCTACATTATTCTTAAGTCGATGGTTTGATTTTTTTACGGCCTCAATAGGTCGATCTGAATTTCAGCTGTGTGGATAATACCGTTTTCCATTGCTACTTGTTCTCCATATACATTAAGCAGTTTATTAAAATATCCCCTCCATTGGGCTACAACCATTTCATTGTCCGAAACGAGCTCCCCATCATCGTGGAGTATAAATACTGATCTGGCTTTGTATTCTTTTCGTACCGCATTTTTTCCTGCATTCATTGCTCTCATGTTTCAACCGCACGTTCTTTCTGAATGTTAGCAAACTTTTTCCTTTGCCAGTGTCGTTTTAAATTTTCGTACGGTCTACTAATATCTCGGGTTGAAATCTTAGAACACTACGGACTTTAAAACTTTCCTCGCATTCCTCGTTAAACCAAGGCTTTTCATGGGTGCTTTACACCATTGCCTTGTTTGTTTTCTGTGACTTCCTTTTTAATTTCCATACATTGCTTCCACCTGTCTTGCTTCATAGTTTTTATGCCATCTAAACCGGATCACTGGATACAAGGGTCTTTTGGCATCATTTGATAAGAAAGGAAAATATCAACTTAGTTGTTCGTATAGAATTTGTGTCGATTCCTGTTTCAAATGTTATGATTTCTACCATCAATGAACAATGTTAATTTTCACATATTTCTGCCTGAATGCCAAAGTGATATGGATATAGTTATTTGGAACCAAATTATTCACGAAGCCTGGACATATTTTCAGCCATAAACAAACTGGTGTTGTGTAGATATACTCGTAACAACAGTCTACTTTTGCGAAGGCGATATTTTACTCAGTAGCGTGTATTGGCCCCTGCCGACAAAGACTCAAGATTCGAATGCGCAACAGCCAACTTTTCGAAATTGTATTACGGGGTTTTTGGGAATACTATCAGAATTTCTTGTGGTACACTTATTTGAGAAAAAAAACTTCTGGAAAAAAGGCAATATATAGGGTCCGCCAAATAACTTTTTTTTTTTTTGAAAATGCTATAAAAAAAAACTACTGAATATTTTCTCAAATTTCTTTTTTTATTTGAAAGTACGATCCTTCCGGTTAATAATGGAAAATAATTTCATTCAAATGGCTGCCTCGGCTGGCCATGCAGTAGCCTACACGATCGGTCCAATTTTTAAGCACATTATCGATTGTGTGCAGCTGTATTTCACCAATGGCTTCACGAATATTGTCCTTTAAAGCGTCAAATGTCTCTGGCTTGTCGGCGTAACACTTATCTTTGACGGCACCCCACAAATAATAGTCCAACGGTGTCAAATCGCAGCTCCGAGGTGGCCAAACGACATCAGCTCTGCGGCTGATAATGCGATCTTCAAAAACAGGGCGCAAAACATCGAGTGTAGCTTCGGCTGTGTGGCACGTAGCGTCTTCCTGTTGAAACCAAATGTTGCCAATATCCTCCTCTTCAATTTTTGTGAACAAAAATTCGTTCAACATGGCCCGATAAAGATCGCCATTGACTGTAACGGCCACTCCTTGCTCATTTTCGAAGAAAAATGGCCCAATTATGCCTCTGGACCAAAATCCGCACCAAACAGTGGCTCGTTTTGGGTGCACCGGCTTTTCAATGTATGCGTGCGGGTTTTCTGTGCCCCAAATGCGACAATTTTGCTTGTTTACATACCCGCCAAGATCAAAATGAGCTTCATCTGAAAAGATGATTTTTTTGGCAAAATCGGCATCTTCTCTAAGTCGATGATTTTCAAAGTAATGTCGCAATATTTCCCAGCGTTGTTCAAGCGTATACACAACCATATTCGTTCAGCGGAAGGATAAAACTAATTATCTGTCAAATCAGACATGAGCTAAGTGTTACCATTCACGAAATAAGCACTACTTGAAAAAAAAAAGTTAGATGGCGGACCCTTTATAATGAGTCCCTTACCCTTTCATTTATGAAAAAAATCTAAACTATGTATGTATATATAAATATGTTGGGAAGGGTCCGTGACAAATTAAATGGCACCTTCAAGCAACATCGTTCGAAAACGCAATTATTTAAAAAAATATTCGGCAAAATCTCTTCGACACAAGAGTGGACTATTTGAGTATAGCATTTCCTAAAACGAAACAAGTTGACAAACTTAGTTCAACCATTTTATCGCTTAAATATCCCAAAAATTGTACCCGAGATCAAGAATAGTTTAAGAACGTGTAGCATATGTGCTCCAGTTAGACCAGTGTGTATTCATTATGCCCCCAAATTCTTTCATTATTATCATCGGAGGAGTCGCCAAGCTGTCTCTTCCCCCTCTTCCTAGTTTTTCAGACAATCTATCCTAGATTTCGTACGCTAGAGACTGACGCTGATAAATCAGTGGATGTCATTCACTTTTTAAAGATTATTTCACGACTAAGTTTTGAGGGTTTCATGCGGAGAGTCCAATTTTGAATACATTTTTTAAGCACATTGTCTTATATAGACACCAATAGCAAGTGTAATGTTGTTTTCCAAGGCTGCAATTCACGCGGCCCATGAGCAAAGGTGAGTGATTTCACGCATCCCTATAAAAAATAGTATAAAGGTCGTACGATCTAGTCGCCAATACATTGAATATAATACAAAACATGGAGTCTAGCAATTTTGCGTTCATATATTCTCTAGGTCCCGGGAAAACCAAACTCATCAAATTTTATCAATGGATGAATCTTACACTTCATTTCGCACTTGTTCGATCAACAGCAAAACATGTCGATGAACTTTTGTCCCAATAAGAACTATATAATCGTGGACAGCAATAAACTCGTAATAAAGATTCGTGGTATAGATTCGATTTTAAACGGATTATAAAAACATCATAATCAGCAAACTTGAATTTTGGAGAAGACTATCAGGTTGAAATAAAGCCGTTGAACAGAGATGTGACTTATTGGAAGTATGTACTTGTATTTGAAATACAAATACAAAATGCAAAATACCTATTTTGTATTTTACATTTAAATACCTTTGCAAAAAAAGCATTCTGTATTTTATTTGAAATACTTTTCGGGACATATTTTCCATTTTCAAAATTCAAAGTACTTTGTGATATTATATTTAGTCGACACTAGTAACCTGTCGAAAACATTTTCGATTAACAAAATGTTCTTTTAATTACGAAAAGTTTATGGATAGAAGGTTAAAAATGAAATCAATACGAAGAGATCGGAGAATATTTGGCCACGGACAAGATTGATTGTTTATTAGTCAACTTCCGGTCTATTAGCCTCAGTGGCCTGGCGTTTGGTTTCGCTGGCGGCCTCGAGGCGCGGTGATTTGCGCTTGTTTGCCTGACGGGCGACCACTTCTTCCTTTTTCGCTTGCGGCGGCCGTTTCCTGGGCCCTCTTTTGCTTTTGTGCATACTTGGCCCAAAAATCCTCCAGGGTCTCCTGTCAACGATTTAGGTTGTCTTCTGGCTCCCATGTATTATCCTTGGCGGCGTAGTTGGTCCATTTCATCAAGAAGTAGCACTGGCCATCCTCGACACGGTGTTTGATGACACGCTCAACTTCATACTCATCACACCAATAAACAAGAGCGTTGCCTTCTAGCATGGTGATGGTTGCTTCCGGAAGTTCAACGTTGAAGCACGTGATGATGATGATGGTGGTGCTGATGATTAAAAATGATGAAAATGTAATAGGAATGATAATTTTTGACATTTTATTGAAGGTCGTACGATCTAGTCGGCCAATTCACCGGTTCAAAATGAGAGATAAATTGCTCACCGAGCTCTCTATTGATCCATCGATTCGCGTGCATTGTAGCATGTAGCGCCGTCTTGTTGGATGGAACAACATGCCAACCAAGTTCACCTCGTGCATTTTAAGCGCTATTGACGGTAACATTGTTCTCACGGTCATTGATGGGCCAATGACTCCGCAAGACCATACGAGTTTACGAGTCTTTGGATTCATTGGCAGCTCTTATAATGCTTTAGGTTACTCATCGGACCAAATTCAGCAGTATTGTTTATTATCATATCCATTGAATCAGAAGGTCGTTCGGTTTCAGTCTTGCACGAGCTATATTTTGTAAAGTTTTAGATCAAGCTCTTTGCGTAAAATCTTTCATGTGGTCGAGTAACACAATCCCAGTTTCTGCGAACGGCGACGAATGGACAATTACGGTCTTCATTAACACTGCACATATACGAGTAGCACCAATATCAGCTCTAATCTTGAAATATGATATCGCCCTGCAGAGTTTAGGTCCATATGAAACTCACTTCCTTAAACGGAATAAATAATAAATCTGTGAGCAAGAATAAATTGCTCACAGTTTTCAGATAGTCGGGGGAGTGTTGACTATCAATGGATTTGAATATTTATATTTGCACAGAAAGTAATATTTAGATGCCGCATACAGGCGTTACTTTGTAAGTAAATATTAACAAACAGTACCAAGCTCAAGTATGAATAAATATGTACACATATCCCATTTGTGTTTTGTTTTAGCAGCTTTGACACAAAACGTGTTTTCTTTCTATTTTTATGAATTTGCGATTAATCTTCACGCTTAATTGATTGTACCCGTAGTTTATTGTTAACACAGTATCTTAATCACCTAAAACGCACAAGTTTACAATCACCCTCAGTTAGTCATCAGATACACTCGTGACCTCACTCCATGTACAAACTTGATTATATACATATATAGTATGCTTATAATCAGTGATGCAATCCTTTTCGTAACATACGTACATGGCTTTTATGTCATCGCAAGTAGATAGAATTAAATCGCCAGTAACCCAATTGAACAAGTCGATTTGATCAATAATCTTGCTCGAGGACTCCCAACATATGGCCATGCTCAAATACTCAAATATCAAACAGCAATTAAGTTCAATGGCTTTGCTCCGACACGAGGCAGTTTGGTCAGACAAATGTTGAATGGATGAATCACAAAATCGAAATAGTTTGATTACATATGTATAATATAAGTATTCAGTGGCTTTATAGATACGTCCGAAATGCTAACAGGTCATGATTTAACGTTCAATTACTTGCGCGTTAATTGAGCTGTATGTGACTTTATGTTGAAGCATGGAATGCCTTTGGACAGTAGCATGACGCAGTTGAATGCACAGCTTGAAGTTTCTCGCAATTCAGCTTGTCTATTCGTTTTTGTAGTCGGATAGTGTTCGATATGGTGAGACACCAAAGCTGTATTATTCAAGTGCAAAAACAATCACGGAATGCAACTCAATGCGTTTTGTTGTTTCTATTACTTTTATAAGTAGGTGTACATGATTCTGTCGTTTGCACATACCTCTAGCAAGGCTTGCTTCGAGCTTATGCAAATTTACCTGCAAGAGTATCTCTTTCAGGCGTTACACTTTTTTTGTTACCACTTGCAGACTGTAAATTGACTTAGTCACCGAACCTAAAAAAGATAAACGCCTCTGTTCAGTAACTGAAAAGTACTACAATTCAAGCAACGTGGATTGTCTGACTGCAGTTTTACTATTTGAACTGGATTCGTTGGCGTGACACTGACACCGCACATGGACGCACCCTGTGTGAGTGTTTCTAAGCCATGCCTCGCTTGGTGACCATGGCTGCGAGTTGCACGATTCTTTCATTTTGGAATTTTAAGGAATTAGAGGAAAGGAATGCCACTAAATAACGAAGAATTCAATCTTAATAGTCTGTCCTTAAAGTGTTTAAATCCAATAGTCTTAAATATTCAAAATATTTCGCACCACATTATTTTAGCCATGTCTTCTGAATTTGCATATTAGTTGTCTGAAGCGTCGAGATGATGGTGTTTATTTCTAATACAATGCATCACATTTACTGTTTTTGATTTTTTACTGAACAGATTTTTTTTTTTTGTTGGAGACTATCTGCTATCTGTTGAAGCACTCAGGCGCAATTACTGGTCCAAATACAGACAGACACCTTTCTTTATTGTATTTTTCCCGTTGTCCGGAGAAAAGTGAGGAGGAGCTCCAGTAATGTAGAGCTTAAAGATTCGGCACACACCACCTCGGCCCCAAGGGTGCGTCATGCTGCGCGAACGAAGGCCTTGAGAAGGTCTTGAGTTCATGCAATAATTTGGAAGAGGTAAAAGAGTCGGACACGCATTTGAGTACAGCTTGGCTGTCACTGCAGGCGCATATGGTTTTTTCCTTCCACTTGTGCTTCACAACATAGTGCAGGGCCATTAGGATAGCGTATATCTTTGATTGAAGAACAGACGCATATTTTCCTAAGGAAAAGTGCAGTCGAACGTTTTCGCGAGTGCAAGTTCTACCAGAAACCCTTACTTTTGAGGTGAAACATGGCTTTAAGTGCACGTGAAGGAGGCAACGACGTGTTCGTTTGTTAGCCTGTTTCACCAAACAACCGATACATGTGGGATTATCGGTCTTATCATTGCCGTGTAGATTCAGAGGACCTGCTTCAGCGATACGCCCCATGTTTTGCCAAAAGCACCTTGGAGCTTCCTTGAATATCGGAATGGGAATATCTTTTTGCACCAGCAGAGTCATGCCAGCATTTTTCCTATTTCTCGTGAAGAGAACGACTCGTGTACCAGTCATCGATCAAATTTAGCGCCGCCTGTGCTTTGTGACAGACAGACGATAAACATGAGCCGACAAAGAGAATGGCAACATCATCCGCATAGGCCTGGGCATAGATTTCAGAGGCATTGAGAGCATCGAGCAGAGAGTCGACCACCATGCACCAAAACAGCGGGGATCTGTTTACCTCAGATTTGACACATTGTTCGAGGTCTGCATCAACGATCAGTGTCCTGTGCACAAGCATTGCTTTGATTCACAAAACCAGTGCTTCATCTACGCCATACCATCTAACAGCGTTACATATGCTGTCGAAAGTTGCGTCATCAAAAGCTCCCTCAATGTCGACGAAAATACCCAGTACGTACTCTTTCCTTTCGAGATCGCATTCAATTCTCCTAAGTAGGTCAGTTGGTTCCACTAGCGAACCAATTTCCTACAGGGAGGTTTTTTGACAGGATATGCGAGTTCAAAGTGATGGCGCTACTCTGGTTATGAACGGCATCCTCCACCAACTGTTTCGTTCTGAGTTTAGGTTGGGCTTGGGCTGCGAGGAGGAGATCCCACAGTTCGATTGGAATTCGACATATCGGATCGTTAATAATAAAGAATCATTGCTTCATGTATACCACCAAGACCACACCCATAATTCTTGAATTGATACAATGTGATGATTTTGCTACTGCATGCAATTCTGCTATTGAGAAGAGCGGTATCAGCCACGCAATGCTGTAGAATCAACTGAGTAAAAATCTGAGATTTAGACTGCAGAGCACATACCATCCTTCGACTACTTGACATCAAAATCGTACACAGGTTCCAGAATCTCGACATTCCCACAGCCAGAATGAAACCCTCTTTTCTCAGAGGGCTTTTACTCTCCTTGTACGTCGTGCGAATATTAATAAGGTTGTATAATAGTACCATAAACCTTTAACTTACTTAGAAGCAGCGTATTCTCAACATTGAATATAATACATTTATTCATTCATTACTATAAATTGCCGTTAAATTTATTCTCAACATGCAATTACCATTTTAACTTCACATATTGTGAAGTTCTCATTTTGATATGTTAAACCTCGATGCCCGATCCTGTCTTCTTGATTCCGGTTCCCTATCCTGTTCTTCTTAGTTTATGACATTGCTCTGATAGAATTAGTCTAAGTTTGTACTTTGGACGCAGTGTTCGACCTTTAACTGAGCGGTGCCTGAGCGGTGCCTGAGCGACTAAAATGCTTTTCGACGCAGTCTATTGTTTGAAAATCGTGCTCGTAGGAGTATTTATAGGTTTATTAAAACGGACGGTTCAGTGTTCAGATTATGGAGTATTTCATCATTTATAATAAAATCTTCGTTAATATTGTACCAAAACCATAATGACATGGAAACAAAAAAGTTACAGAGAACTACAACCAACGCGACCAATTCAGTCGAATCTCTCAAAAAATCCTATCTAGGACAACCACCCCCGAAGAGTAGTGAACGAACATCTTCGACACAAACCATCTGCACCCCGTCAAGGTTGTGTGACAAACACCATAAGAGCTTACACTTACACTATCGCGCGCTCAAATAAAACATAATTAACCAATCACAAAACTGTCTGAGTAGTTTACTACTACGAGATGCAATCTTTTTAAGCCATCATGTGTACGAGTGTGTGAGCCTAAAGGAACGTATGTATACAACGCGAGATATAGATTACTAAACCGTTTGTTGGTAAAATAATGGATAATGGATAGTATTTTTAATATCTAATATGTACTTTTCGTTTTAATTTATGCATTTTTTTTGATTTTTGATATTATAAACAGTTATGTAAAAAAGTTAATAAATCGTATGGCAACAAGTTTTCTCTTAAATAGCTTCGGGGATGTGGTTGGGAAGTTTATCGTTTAGTGATTTTATGAAATTAAACGAAACCGGCTTACTTAATACACCTGAGAAGGGTCCCGACTATGGTAGAGCTTTTTTTCCTTCCTATACTTTCCGTGTAACCCATCATCAAACATTTAATTATGGTAGATAATTTAACATAATATTAAACAACTTAACGTCCCTCCGTGCAGGGACGGGTTAAGAATATCCCTGCAGGGATACCTCTCGCTTGTCGTAAAAGGCGACTAAAACAAAGGTAAACAAAAATCACATCTAGGCAATTTAGAAAACACCAAGGTGAGCCTAGGGACACATACATATACCACCATTAAACTGCCCCACAAGTGTACATGCAAATCAGTGGGTTGACACGACTGGAGATCACCGGTGTTGTAAGAGTAAGATCAAACAAAAAAATCTGGAGCATGCCCGTGTCACAACAAAAAAAAAAGGTAGGCCGAAAAACAATTGGTGCAAACAAATGCAAAAACACCAGCATTTGATTGGCCTCAGCGATGAAGTAATCCCGCCGCTACTTTCTGAGATCAAACCGGCGGACCCCACAAGCGGACCAGTAGGAATGCAGTTAAATGGGAAGGTTATGGTCCTACACTTCTGACCATAACAACGCCGGAAAAAAGGAAAAGATCATTTAACATCTAGATTGATACGTTGCCCTAATGCAGACCCCAAGCCAAAGGCTCCTTAATCGAGTTGAGTAGTGTTCGGTCGAAAACCTTTGAAATTATCAACACCCGTGAGATCGGTCAATACGATTTTTGACCATCGGTGATTTGCTCGAGTTCGAAATCATTATTACTTTGGTGATTTCCCATTAAATTGACACATCTGGGTGCGACATTTACAAGAAATATAAGTTTGAACAAAGTTTTCCTTGGTAGAATCAAGCAAAAAATGTCTGTTGTGATTAGTTGTGATAGTTAGCAGAAGTTTTGTTCGACTTGGGCGTCTTTCATTCCTGGAAAGAGGTTGAGCCTAGAAATATTTTAAAGTTCCCTCGATGTATTGAACAAAGACTTCAATCTTTTATAAAAATATTTTCCCACAAGCTAGAGGAGGAGCAGAATGATATATACAACTTGATGATTGATAAGAGGATAATGTCATATCTCAAGAATTATGATGAAATACCGATATCTTTAAACAAATCGTAAATCGTATGCAAGATAGGTATAAAGAAAAACATAAACAGATATATTAAAAGAAAAAGAAGAAAAACATGGAGTTTAGCAATTTTGCGTTCATATATTCTCTAGGTCCGGCGAAAACCAAACTCATCAAATTTTATCAATGGATGAATCTTACACTTCATTTCGCACTTGTTCGATCAACAGCAAAACATGTCGATGAACTTTTGTCCCAATAAGAACTATATAATCGTGGACAGCAATAAACTCGTAATAAAGATTCGTGGTATAGATTCGATTTTAAACGGATTATATACCTATTATATAAATACCTATTTTGTATTTTACATTTAAATACCTTTGCAAAAAAAGCATTCTGTATTTTATTTGAAATACTTTTCGGGACATATTTTCCATTTTCAAAATACTTTGTGATATTATATTTAGTCGACACTAGTAACCTGTCGAAAACATTTTCGATTAACAAAATGTTCTTTTAATTACGAAAAGTTTATGGATAGAAGGTTAAAAATGAAATCAATACGAAGAGATCGGAGAATATTTGGCCACAGACAAGATTGATTGTTGATTAGTCAACTTCCGGTCTATTAGCCTCAGTGGCCTGGCGTTTGGTTTCGCTGGCGGCCTCGAGGCGCGGTGATTTGCGCTTGTTTGCCTGACGGGCGGCCACTTCTTCCTTTTTCGCTTGCGGCGGCCATTTCTTGGGCCCTCTTTTGCTTTTGTGCATACTTGGCCCAAAAATCCTCCAGGGTCTCCTGTCAACGATTTAGGTTGTCTTCTGGCTCCCATGTATTATCCTTGGCGGCGTAGTTGGTCCATTTCATCAAGAAGTAGCACTGGCCATCCTCGACACGGTGTTTGATGACACGCTCAACTTCATACTCATCACACCAATAAACAAGAGCGTTGCCTTCTAGCATGGTGATGGTTGCTTCCGGAAGTTTAACGTTGAAGCACGTGATGATGATGATGGTGGTGCTGATGATTAAAAATGATGAAAAAGAAATAGGAATGATCATTTTTGACATTTTATTGACCGTTTATACCGACAGTATGTCAATTTTGACCTCATTTTCTCGCAAGGTTCATTTAATCTATTTAAGTTAGACACTAAATGGTGCCTTTATTCGCGAGGGGTGGAGCCAGCTGAACTTTGACCCCTTTATGCTACCCTCTGGGGTCAGATCTACCTAGGTCAACGGGTGTTCTCGTGAAGTGGCCGCATGTTGGGGGGTGGTAGCTCTTAGTATATTTAGATTGAACATCGATAAAGTCAGATGTAAAAATGATTCATACCGGAAACTACATGGTAGTTACGGCTATGGCTAAATGTAAGGCTCTTTGAAATCTATGCGGTAGGTCGCCGAAAGCATCTGAAATTTTCTTGGAAGTTACTAGTAAATCTCCAACAAATCCCTGCCCAACTCGGTTGAATTTATATTATAACTGATATCTTAAAAGTTCAAGAAACTTTAAATGAAGCAATGAGAAAATTGGGATTGGCAGTCTTGAAGGAAATTGAAATTCAGTTCTTGGTTGAATATGTTAAAACTTCCAAGCCCATAGCTGAAGCAATTAGGAGGTTGGAAGGTGACAATGACACATATTATGGATGTCCTTAACCTGAATTAATAAGAATGCAAAAAATCTTGACTGCATTGGAAATGGACAATCCAGTATACTGTAGCATGTTGATTGAAATAATAAAAGGGCGCATTCAAAAACGCTTCGAAAAATATAAGTTAGAAGACCCTAGATCCAAAGGACAGCATTCTGGCTGCAGTATCATATCCTTTCATAAAATTGAAATGGGTGCCAAAAAATAAAAAGGAGCAAGTGAAGGAGTTGTTTATCACAGAAGTAAGGAAAATAAAATATGATGATTCGAAAAGTGGAGCTCTGTCACAGACATCAGAAAAAAAGAAAGAAAAAACGAGTCTTATTACATGTTCCAGGATTCAGACTCCTCAACAACCAGTGAGAGTGGTTGTACCAGTACCACGGTAGATCTGGAAACCCTTCAATATTTAAAGGATGAGTACACAAGTCTGGCGATTGGCGACCATTATCTCACAATAAAAAAAAGTGTTTTTAAAATGCAGCACATGTTTACCAAGCTCAGCACCAGTAGAAACACCTTTTTTCATATGGTGGCATGATAATGCGACCCTCCAGAAGAAAGATGGGCGATAGTGTGTTCGATCAACTTGTTAAAAAAAGTGTAATAAATAAAAAGAGAATTGAATTGAGCAAAAGGCATTTGTATTTAAAGGAAGTATTTGGAAAATACCTCTTTTACATTTGGTATTTAAACTACAAAAAACAAAACTATTTGGTATTTTGCATTTGAAATAGTAAATCGAAAAGGTATTTGCATTTTATATTTAAATACATTTCTTAAACTATTTTGTACATCTCTGCCGTTGAATTAACATATTTAAATTAATTAAGCTAACTTTATAAACGCTTTGTTATTAATGATTTTGGGTGTAAAGTGGTTTGTGTTTTATATTCGGGAGTGATTTGAGGGTGAAATGACCTATATCCAAATGGGTCTTTAACATATACATATGTTGTACGAGGATATAACTAGCCCACATTTATGATTATTTAATCGAAATAAAATGTAATCAGTGAATATTCCTATAACACGTTTTTCATTAGTAAACACTTAAAACAACATTAGGTTGTTTAACAGGCGCCACTTTTGCAAAATTAGTAGCATGAAACGACGTGCATATAATATATAATCGATTTTTCGGCTTCGTAATTTCCTGGTATTTTTTTTTCCGTAAGAATTCTAAATTTATGATTTTATTGCTACTTGAATTCTTTCCGAATAACAAAACCAAATAAAAATAAATACCTGAAGACCTTTTGGATTTTTTTAAGTAGAATGCACATGAAAAAATATGCAACAAACAGGTTTTATTGTGTTACGAATGAAAATGTTCCCCTGTTTCCCAATAGATGGCGCTAGTAATATTTGCTGATTAGAAATATCAGAAGGTAAGCCAGGGCTTCTATCAACTTAACTTTTTATTATTAAGTGCAAGTGGTAAGGTGAAAAGTTCTCGGGTTTACAATGAAAGACTGTGATATAAATTAAAAAATGATTTTATTGTTATTCTCATACTCCCCTTACTTCAAGACACTTGGTCCAGCATTTGTCCAAAATCAGTGTTAAGGCTGATGATGATGATGAGAAGCGAATCGAACTTCTTCAAGTTTGGGAATAGATGGAAGTTTGAGGGTGTCAAATCAAGTTCGTTGTTGCAGATGGTAGATGCCAGCAACTTCGTTTTCTTTGGCCCTGAACCACTGGGTTCCACCCACTGCTTGGACTGCTGTTTCGTTTCTGGCGTGTAGTGTTGTACCCAAAGATTGCTGCGAACATCGTTTGCGCATATGCTGTTGATCAGCATTCAGTAAATGTAGCACCCATCTTGCGTAGAGCTTTCACATTCCTAATTCTTTGTGCAAAGATTTTCACAACCTTTCTTCCGGTATCCCCACAGCCTCAGCTATCTCACTTACCTTCAATTCCCAATCGTCCAACCAAGATGATATCATGCACTTTTTCGATGGTTTGCGGTGTAATTGTTTTTTTAGGGTTCGTGCAGATTAAAGACTGTACGCTCTTATGGTGTCGAAGATGCTCGTTCGGATTTTTTGCGAGATTCGACTGAATTTGTGGCGTTGGTTGTAGTTCACAGTAACTTTTATGTTTCCATGTCATTAAGATGTTATATTGGAAATGCACACACAGAATATGAATTTTGAAATGATTTTGAAGCAAGTCAGCACTTTTTTGATCATCTCTCATTCATAACTGATGTTGTTGCACAGTTATTCCGTATAGGAATTGTTCTTGACTATGGACAGACTTGAACTACAGACCTTCGGTTCAACGGTCGGTGATGATTACCATTGCACCACGCCCATCCCCTAAGTTGCGGTTTCTGACCGTGGGTCATCTTCGGACGATGTGCGACCAAACTCAAACTTTTAATGGTGGACATTTCTATAGCACGGGGAAATTTCTGTTAGTGAAGTAACACGTCGCGAAAGTTTTTAACCCCCCTATAATAGTAGTGATGGAACACAAGGAGACAAAGCACAATCATTGGCTATTTTCAATATGCAGTTTTCCGTCATTTGAAAATCTTGGGAATGGGCCAAAAGCCCACAATACAAGCTGAATCTGAGAGGCGTCGAAGAAATTTTTTTCACGAGTGAACTGCTGCACCAGCGGCAAGACCAATAACAATAATTTACCTATAAGTCATGAATTAAACCCGTGGTGTGTATTTGGTGGGCCCAGCTCGGCTTGGCCCGGCTATCACCTGTTGCGATCGATGACAGTTTTTTCAACGTGGATTCATGTCTCGGAAAAATTATTATAGCTGGCCATGGACAAGACTTCAAGAACAAATATGTAAACATTTTACCGCAATAAAGCTCCAAATTTTGAAAAAAACAAAAAATCTACGAACTCTCATCTATACACCTAATATATCCATGCATGCACAGATATGTAGATTTATATATTTTGTTTTCATTTTCTCTCTCAAAAAATGTAAACAAAACTGTAAATTAGTAAGCACTTAACAGAGGCAGATGAAAATTCAATATTTGCGATATGAAGCGATTGTAGACCTGCAAGGAGCCTTTCTTTAATAATTTTTTTTCTATTTTATGGTCAGTATCTGTTATAGAACAACACACTTAAATAACGATCATAAAATTAAAAAAAAAAAAACATTACTCATAAATTAAGTAAAAATCAATTTCTAACGACAGCTAGCCCCCAAAGCAAAGCTAAACTACAATAGAATAATGATTGCTCGAAGCAAGTATTGCGTTTGAACACAGCCATCGATTCTTGACATTAATTGATTTTGGCATGGATTCCATTTTAGCTTCTACGCTTCTACAATCAATTCCACAGGGTCAAGCAAATGTAGGCAATAGTACAAGTAGAACACCAATTAATTCAAGGCAATTCCTCCTCCCTCCTATTGTCATTCACAATTCGATTTTATTCTTTCTGTTTCATTAAGATAAATTAATCAAGTCTTATGAGCCTTACAGTTGCTAATTGCCTTGTAAAAATGATTCACTATATGATACCATAAAAAAACTACTTAGTAAATTAATAATAGGTACATACATCTGAAATAATTAGATGAGTAACATCCATCAACGTGTATTAATAAATAGCAATAATGAGCAGCAGCGAACTTTCAACTTTTAATACACATAAGCAATACTTCTTTTCTTATTTTCATAGTGTAGGTCGACTACCCTAAATAGAGAAATGTGAAAATTTCAAGATAAGATTCAGGTTTTATGCCCTTAGAACATATTGTCAGAAGAAACGTTGAGTTTTTAACTGATTACCTTGATGACCAATATCGTAGATATCGTACGAATAAACCTTATGGCCTTCAGCTTAGATATCGATTTGAAACTTCATATAAATTCTCTATTATAAATCGGAATGAGATTCAAAAAATTGATTTATCACCGCTGTTTAAAATTTAAGCTCATGGAGTGTGGCCAGTTTAGATCGCAGTGTCTTTTTCAAATCGTACTCTTCTTAATGGCCAGTGGTCCAAAAAAGTAAGGAGACATTATGACCCAGCGGTGCCGATCGGCACCCATTTTTACGTGTTTCAACTTTCGCGCGTTACGTTGTTATGAGTGGCTAAAACGAAGTGTTTATATTTTTTCTAAGTGCCAGAAAGAGATAGCTATCGATCGTATTATTTCGTTTCAATAAGTAAACATCGCGCGACCGATACAGACAATTGACAGTTGATCACAGACCAGTGCAGTGATAGGAAGTGTTTCGGCTTGACTTACAAAGCAAAGCAAAATAGACAATAAACAATACAAGTGCGGACTTAAGCGAACATCACCCAACTATAAAGTTAGCACGGTGGTAGAGCGTCGGACTCATAATCCGAAGATCGGAAGATCAAATCCCCATTCGGGAAAAAAAAAATTTTTTTCGTGTTTTTTTCGTGTTCTTCTGCTACTAACAGTAGTAGCAACAGTAGCGAGAAGACATGTCGGGAGACGGCGGGGGAGGACCCGTTCGTCAGACGGAGTCGGAATCGGATGATTTATCATCCGATTTCGCAACGCCGGCCGCCGTAATGAAGAGGCGCAGAAGGGTCAACTCCAGGCCCAACTTAATTAAGCGCCCCTCCCTCACCACTTCGACTGAAAAGCTGCAGGTCGAAGCGAGGAAAGGGGCGCCATCATCACCACCATCGACGTCCGAAGCAGCCGGACAAAAACAGCAGCAAGAAAAGAAAATGATCCCCGTAGAAGCAGAGGTCGAATACCTCTCCGATGGTCGAGAAGGCCGCTACATGGGGGACAACAACCCCTTCGCGGCCCTCTTAAGTTCGGCTACGGAGGATGAGCGTAGTGCACTGGAGGAGCAAGAACGCTTCCTGCGCGCCCAGCTGCAGGCCGTAGTAGAAAAAATTAAGGCGTTGCAGAAGCTGAGAGAGGAGGCAACAACCGCCGAAGAAATAAAGCAGCAACAACAACAGCAGCCGCAGAAGAAGCAGCAGAAACAGAAGCAGCAACAACAACCGCAGCAACAACAACCGCAGCAGAAGCAGCAGCAGCAAAAACAACCGCAGCAGCAGAAGCAGCAACAGAAGCAACAGCAGAAACAACAACCGCAGCAACAGAAGCAGCAGCAACAACAACAAACGCAGCAGCAGAAACAGCAGCAACAACAACAGCCGCAGCAGAAACAACAGCAGCAACAACAACGACAGCAGCAGAAGCAGCAGCAACAACATCAGCCGCAGCAACAGCGCCCGAAAAAGGAGAAAGTGCCACCGATCCTCACCTATACCACTGCCTTACGAGAAACCATCGATCTATGTAAGTATGCCATTGGTGTAGGTAATTTTGAATTTAAATGTTTGGGCCAGAAACGCTATGCTATTCAGTGCAAGACACTGGAGCAACATAAGCGTATTAAAAGCCTACTGAAGGAGTCAACGACGGAGTTTTTCTCCTTCACTCCAAAGGCCGAGAGGTTGCGGACGATGCTCCTCAAAGGCGTGGAATCTATCACAGATCCCGAGGAAATGCTCTCAGAGCTCAAAGAGTTCGAGAGTGACGACCTCAAATTCGTGGCGGTTAAGCCATTTTCCACGGTGAGCTCCCGACGGGAGAAGCGAGTGATTCCCTTCTTCGTGGTACAGCTCACACCCAACAGCAAGCTGGAGAGGTTAAGGTCCATTACTTCCTTGGCTTCCCAGCGTGTAACATGGGAAATATTAAAAAGGCAAGGAAACATTTTGCAATGTATCCGCTGCCAAAGATTCGGGCACGCCGCGTCGAACTGCGAAATGCAGCCTCGATGCGTTAAGTGTGCAAAGAATCACAAGAACGAGGAATGCGACCTTGGGAAAGACAAGGTGGCGGACAGAGAGCAGCTCGAGTGTGTCTTGTGTCGGAACCGAGGGCACCCTGCAAACTATCGGGGATGTCCTAAGTTCCAGGACATCAAGAAAGAAAACCTGGCGCGTAAGCAGAAGGTCGAGGAGAAGCGTCCCTCGGGTCGCTTCCAAACACCAGCCGTCACATCCCAGTTGACCTACGCCCAAATGGCGGCAGGTTCGGGAAAGACGGTACAAAAACCCGTGGCTGTTCCTAAAGCCCCATTGCCTGTCTCTAAGGCACCGGGGGCCGAGGTGGATGTCTGTTCGATCTTGCTCGCAATCCAAGGGCAGATTGGGCAGCTCCAAAAACAGATCCAGGAAACGGCGACCCGAGTAGATAGTATCTGCTCGCTTCTGCCGGGCCTAGCGCACCTAAGGTCATGATGGGTACGCTGGCAGAGAGACACTTGAAGATCCTATCGGTGAATGTAAATTCACTGATAAGGATCGAGCGACGAGCCGTACTTTTTAACCTGTTGCAGGACGAAAGCCCCGATGTACTCTTGGTTAGCGAAACAAAGCTAAACCAGAAGCACAAAATCCGGCACAGTTCGTATAAAATAATTAGAAGAGACCGACCCAACGCTACTCAAGGCGGAGGAGTTGCGATCTTCATTAAAAATAATCTTAAACATAAAGTCATATATAGCGGTGAAGTGCGGAGGTTCCAGGTGCTAGAGGCCTGTATTGTGTGCATTCCTCTCCGAAACGGAAAGAGAATGTACATTGTATCAGCCTATGCACCTGAAGCACCTCAACCCAATATTTTTATCGCAGAACTCGAGACACTCTTTCGATCTCTGCGCTTGAACTCGGTAGAAAACTTCTACATTCTGGCCGGCGATTTAAATGCCAAACATAGTGATTGGGGAAATAACATTCCCAACACTAGGGGGAGCCTACTAAGCCATTGGTGGGTTCTTCACAACATTGAATATAGAGTCAAGTTGCTCGCAACGGATAGTCCGTCGTATCCTAGGAGCGGCTCCTATCTGGATCTAATGCTGATAGACTCTCGACTGAGACTGACAGACACGAACGAATGGTCTATTAACTGTCTACGGACCATTGTATACGACAGTGACCATTGCGGACTATGTGCCGTGATCACAGTACCTGACGAGTTCGCGGAAATGGCAGAGTACGTACACACGCACCCCTACGATTACAGTAGGGTGTGCTGGCCACGCTTCGCCAATTCCCTGACGAGAGCGCTCACTTCGAGCGCCTCCTTCCCACCAACTAATAGGAACCTGTCAAACCACGAGATTGACAGGTATCTCAAAGAAATGGACGATATCATTAAACAGACTATGAACAGTACGATACCACGTCAAAGACAGCACGATACCACGAACATATACCGAAACGCGACAATCGACGCACTGCACAGACAAAAAAGTAGACTCCTGACAAGACTCAAACTCTTGTACAGGCGGTTTACCGACAGACAAAACTCGGAGGTCAGGACACTGATTAAAAATCTCCAACAATTGATCAGAGAAAATTACAGAATATCTGTAAGTTTGCATTGGAACAACAGAATTCGTGCTGTAAAATCCAACAGCGCGAGTATGTTTCCGCAAATAAATAAAATATTTCGGAGAAACGATCAGAATGACATTCAGGATCTGAAACTTCCGAGAACGTCAGACAATGAACGTTTGCTACGGACAGTTAGCATCGATCCAGACAGCGCCATTCTGGATGAAGACTTTTTCGTGATTGAGGATCCTCAGGAGAAGGTGGCGACAGTGGGAGCTGTTTTCCAGGAAGTGTACAAGGTGAATGATAGTATTCGCCCGAACCATGACCTGGAGAACAGAGCCCTGCTTCATCACTTCTACCTTAGAAATGATTTCGATCATTGGCGATCCGAGAATCTTGGTTTTACCAGGTTCAATGAAGATTTCATGGCAAGCAATGCCATCGCCAGTGAGGGGGCTAACATCCTGTTCATTTCGACGGAAGATCTCCAGATGATCTTTCAGTCATTGAAAAGGAAAAAATCCGTGGGTATCGACGGCATATCCAATGTTGTGCTTAGGCACCTTCCACCAATGGCTGTAGAGAGGTACGCCATCCTGTTCAACAATGCACTGAATAATGCATATTATCCAGTGCATTGGAAGACAGCGGTGGTGCAACCAATCCCCAAGAAGGGTAAAGACACCTTTAACCCGGCAAATCTCCGGTCAATAAGTCTCCTTCCGAGTATTAGCAAGGTCTTCGAGAAGGTGATCCATAGGGCCCTGGCTAAATGGGTTGAGGACAATAAAATCATCCCGGATAACCAATTCGGTTTCAGAGCGGGGCATGACACTATTCATGCCGCGTCGAAGCTTGTGTCGGATATCCAATGGAATAAATGCCAGAACCAATGCACGGGTGCCTGTCTGATTGACTTGGAAAAAGCCTTCGACACCGTATGGTTAGAAGGTCTTTATTACAAGCTCAGTCGGCTGGGCATAAGTAAACCACTACTATATATGATTTTTGACATGTTAACCGGTAGAAAGTTCGTTGTGAAAATTGCCAATGTAACTTCTACCCAAATATTTGAAATCAAAAACGGACTGCAACAGGGTACGGTAAATTCGCCGATCCTTTTCAGCATTTACCTGAGTGATCTACTTGTTTCTCTACACCACTCAATAGCGTACGCAGATGACCTAATCGCGTACAGATCAGGTCCAACGATCGACGTCATTGTTACTCTTCTGCAGCGTGACTTCGAAAAAATTCAGCAGTATTGTGATGACTGGAAGTTGAAAATCAACTTCCAGAAATCAGAATCTATATTGTTCAGAACGCCTTTGTCTAGGGCCTCTCGGGACACTAGAAAAAATTGGCGCAGGTTCTCTATCTTTGGGCCGGACGGGCGTCCACTGGCGAGACAAAGTGTAGTCAGATACCTTGGGATCGTGCTGGACCAGTATCTATATTTTGACAAACATGTAGATGCTGCTCTGGCGAGGGCCCGGGGCGCTTTCGCACTGACAAGATGGCTGTTTCATAGCAGCCAACTTGATTACAGGGTGAAGGTAATCTGCTACATGGCCTTAATCAGGCCCATGGTTGCCTATGGATGTCCCGTCTGGTTCAATGTGAGAGCCAGCTTAATGGAAAGGATTCGGGTGTTTGAGAGACAATGTCTTAGGACTTGTCTTGGGCTACATAGGACTCCCGAATCTGAGTACACGAAATTTTACCCGAACGAGCTCCTATACAATAGGGCCAGGATTGTACGGATAGATAATTTTCTGATCAAACTGATTCGAAGCCACGTTGCAAGAGCAATGACTTCGGTCAATAGCCTGATCTTCGGGGCTTACTACCCCAATGATCTATATCACGAGAGAGTGCGCCTTAACGGCTTTGTCCCGCCAGAAGCATTCCTCTATCTAGATAGATGTGGGCTGATCCAGGACAGATTGGCGTTACCGCTAATCTTCCACGTGGGTCGCAATTCCGTGGAGCGGCGATTCCTCTACGGACCCGATGTCGCGCTCCGTGAGCCCGAGCGCCTCAGGTTCTGTAGATCGGTCTCACGCCGGGATCGAGGAGACGTAGTCCGCCAGCATCAACGCTTTTGGTGGCTGGAAAGAGCTCCGTCAACGGACACCTTGATAGGAGCAGCCTCTTCAAGGCAAGGCCTGCCCAACACCAATGGCAGGCTTGCATAGGCTAGGGTAGGGTAAGGTAGGGTAGGGTAGGTTAAGGTAGGCTAGGGCAAAAACGACAAAAAAAAAAAAAAAAAAAAAAAAATCACAAAAAAAAGAATAAAACTTAAAACAAAAAAAAATTAAAAATAAAAACATAAAAAAAAAGATATATATATAAAATATATATAATGTATATATTTGTGTATATATATTTTAGTTAAGTTAGAATAAGATAGGTTTAGTTAGGTTTAATTAGTATAAGGTAGGTTTAAGTTTTATATAAAAAAAAATGATCATATGCTAAGTTTTTTAATAAAAAAAAAACATTTTTCTTAGCTTAAGTTAGTTATAATAATGTTAATAGTAAATTTGTGTAGATGTCGAAAGACATAAGTATGTTTCAATTGTTCTGTTTGTTTTAGAGTGTCCGCCTAGGGCCAGTAAGATAGTTACATTTGTTAAGATAGTTAAGCTAGTTTTAAGCATTTTTGACTAGGGTAAGATAGATATAAGTTAATATGAAATAAAAATGAATTGAATTGAAAATTGATTGACAGACAATTGACAATCAGCTATATATGTTTTTAGGAGACCGAGTTTTTAACTTATTGCTAGATCAATCGCAAAAATATGCCGCTTTTCTAAATTGTATTGATCCAAAGATATCTCTTGAAGATATGAAGGTATTCATCGCAATTCTCATTTTATCTGGCTACAATACCGTACCATCTAAGAGACACTTTTGGGACCAAGGTGAGGATATGAGGAATTTGATGGTGTTTAGGTATAATAGTATGCGACGAGACAGATTCATGACAATCATGCGTTTCTTACATTGTGCGGACAACAATCACATGGTTTCCATGGACAAGATGTGGAAACTGAGACCGCTCATTGACATCATCAAGGAGAACTTTATTTCACATTACGTGCCATCTGCTACCCTAAACTATGACGAGTCAATGATCGAGTACTTTGGTAAACATGGGTGTAAACAGTTTATCAGGGGCAAACCAATTCGTTTTGGTTATAAAAACTGGTGTATGAATACCCCTTATGGGTATTTAGTAAATTTTGAAATATATCAAGGAAAAAGTATTGAAGACGATTGTGACAAAATGTTTGGAAAAGCAGTGTCATCTCTAATAAAGATGATAGATCATTTCCCTGAAAATGTCAAGCCCTTGCCAACAAGTTTCTATTTTGACAATTTGTTCACTGGTTTCCAACTACTTGCGCATCTCAAATCACGCGGCAATGAAGGCACAGGAACAGTACGTGAGAATCGCCTCCCCAATGATATTCCTATAACAAGCAAGAAAGACATGACCAAGGCAGATCGTGGTACCTACATTTACTCAAAAAGTGAAAAAGAAGATGTGATTGTAGTTCGCTGGAAAGACAATTCTGTGGTTACTGCAATGTCCACTTTACATGGTGTAGAAACTGTATCAAAGATTACTCGTTACTGCGCAAAAACAATAAAGAAAATACGAGTTCCAGGACCAGCTATCTTTACTGAATATAATCAACATATGGGCGGCACAGATTTGATGGATCAAAATATTAACACCTATCGCATAGGAATCAGGGGAAAGAAATGATGGTGGCCAATATTCACGTACCTTGTCGACGCAGCTATATGTAATCCTTGGGTACTATCAAGACAAGCAGGCAGTACCCTTACTCAACTGGCTTTTCGAAGAGAAATTGTCCAGACATACCTGTTACAATTCACAAGTGTGCCACACGGTGGTGGGCGTCCAGCAGTTTCAAAATCTTCGAAAAATGGAAATAGAATCAATGACAGCATACGTTATGATGGTCTTAACCACTTACTGGTTCCCAGTGAATCTCGTCGCAAATGTGCTTTCGAGACATGTAAGAGTCAGACCAGATTACAGTGCAATAAATGTAACGTGGGCCTTTGTGCAGCATGCAACTTAGAATTTCATATGTAAATGACGTTCAAGTTAAAATTATAATTAAATGTAAATGTTTAAAAATTGTTTTATTCAATATACATTATTTTAGTATCATAAAATAACAGTAATATTAAATAAATAATTATTTGACAACAATTAATTCTTACGCCTAGTACTAAACATATGGGTTACCATTAGACAAGGTATGAGCCTAGCGGTGCCAATTGGCACCCGGTGTTTTTTCCAAAAGTAATATTCAGAGCAACATTTTAGGTATCAGATGTGATTAAGGGAACCTCTAACAAGGACATATTGAAATATTATAGAAATCTGGAACCCTAAAATAATTCAGGTCATAATGGGTTAAGAAAATCGCCAGTGTATTTAATTGAATTTTATATGAGTTAGAAGTGCTGCATACGATCGTAAGTTGTGTGCAGGCGGAGAATCATCTGCCGGCTTCAAAAGCATTCACTTCATTAAAGCTGACGACATTTACGACTTTGATTTCACAAACGAACATTTAGATTTTACTCAGAATCTGTTTGAAGTCTCTTCAAAATTTCACCTAACGTTGCTACTCTCTGCCCCCTCACAACAAAATGAAATGGTAAACGTGAGTGAGATGGTCAAATACATCCTATTTCCAATCCCCCACCGCCGATTCATAGCCCGCTGTTGTGTCCAGTTCATATGTGATGACCCTCATAAAGCGGAAGATAAAGGATTTTGCTCAGAATTGGCCTAAATGATATAAATAAAAGCAACAGGTAAAGAACCCTAGCAAATTCAGAAAATAATACAATTTTCAGTGGACCTTTCTCCTTTTTGTTTCCTTTGTTTACGTGTTATAATCAGTAACAGGTAAAGCACCCTAATTATCATAACAAACTATGCTTGCCTGATATTCATATGGTAGAGGTCTACGGACAACTGAAATGTGCCTGTATCACATCTATAATTTCTTGGGCGATTCTATGTAATAACACTAAGGGTAAATGTAATTAAGAGGGTGAACGTTAAGATAGAACTAAATGGTAGACATTTTTAACATGAGTCAGTAATCTACTGACAACATTATGACTTTCCAAACGGACGTGTGTTATTTTTCAGAGTACACAGCTCTCTGTTTGTCTGCTTATGTGCAGTTAGTGAATAATCTTGGCTTATACTTATATCAAATAGGCAGAATACTATTTTGCATTACAAAAAGGAATTTAGGGTTGATCACGCGAAGCATCTATAAAGACACCTAAGCCTTTATCTACCAATTCCCATTATCACGCTTCGACCACCAGGTGTACAGTACCTTAACCTTCTTATGGTTGTTAGATATAGCAACCGCAGTCCGAGCAATAATTTATCCTCGTTTTTTTTGCAAAACAAACAGCCTTATCCAGCCTTATCCAACACTGTTCAGAAATAACTAACATTCTCGAATATCGACGGATTTCCGAGTCAATGTCCACGTTTAAAAACCATCAATTTTGCACCCGCAATGAAAGGTCTTTTAACTAGTTGGGGGAAGATAATTGGGGAATGCCCTAAGCCACGACATTACCGCTAGAGATTGCCAAAATATATGTATCCACTTTTCATAGCCAGTAATAATTCTAGTTATATGAAAAAAATAATAATTTCTGAAATGGTTTTTCGCATTTCCAACCAAGCGGACCATCAATCTAGCGACTAATATGCAATATCTGCAATGGTGAATAGAAGGGAACGGTACTATGAAATGCTTAAACCTAGTGAAGCGGTTTTTTTTTTTTTTTTTTTTTTTTTTTTTAATTCATTTTTTATTCAGTATTATCTTATATCTATCTTACCCTAGTCAAAAATGTTTAAAACTAGCTTAACTATCTTAACAAAACTAACTATCTTACTGGCCCTATACGGACACTCTAAAACAAACAGAACAATTGAAACATACATATGTCTTTCGACGACTATATAAAATTCTATTAACATTATAATATCTAACTTAAGCTAAGAAAAATGGTTTTTATTAAGAAAAAACTTAGCATATGATCATTTTTATATATTTTATATAAAACTTAAGCCTATCTAAAACTAATTAAATCTAACTAAACCTATCTTATTCTAACTTAACTAAAATATGTACATTATATATGTATATTTTATATATGTATATATCTTTTTTTTTTGTCTAATTTTACCTTATGCTAGGCATAGCCCTAAGCTATGCGAGCCAGCCACTGGTATTGTTGGCTGGCTGGTGTACCCTATTACTTAGTCGCCGACAGTGTCCCCTCCAGCCACCAAAAACGTTGGTGCTGCCGGACGACGTCTCGCCGTTCGTGACTCGATACCGCCATACTAAACCGGAGTCGCTCCGGCTCGCGGAGCACAACCTCGCGCCCATAGAGCAGTCGCCGTTCCACAGCGTTACGGGCCACGTGGAAAATTACGGGCACCGCATCTCTATCCTGGATCAGCCCGTCCATGTCGAATTGGAGGAACGCTTCGGGGGGAACAAAGCCTTTAAGACGCGCAAGCTCGAAATAGCGCTCGTTGGGGTAGAACGCCCCAGAGATCAGGTTGTTGGTCGAGGTCATGGCCCTCGCCATGTGCCTTCGAATTAACTTAATCAAAAAGTTATCTATTCGAATAATTTTGGCCCTGTTATATAGGACCTCATTGGAGTAGAATTTTATGTACTGAGATTCTGGTGTTCTGTGCAATCCAAGGCAGGACCTCAGACACTGCCTCTCAAACACCCGAATCCTTTCCATCAAGCCAGCACTCACATTAAACCACACGGGGCATCCGTAGGCGATCATGGGCCTGACTAAGGCCATGTAGCAGATTACCTTTACCCTGCGGTCAAGATAGCTGCTGTGAAACAACCATTTTGCCAGAGCAAAAGCGACTCGAGCCCTGGCCAGAGCAGCATCCACATGTTTGTTAAAATATAGATACTGATCCAGCCAGATCCCGAGGTACCTGACCACACTTCGATTCGCCAGTGGACGCCCGTGTGGTCCAATGATTGAGAACTGGCGCCAGTTCTTTCTAGTGTCCCTAGAGGCCCTAGACAACGCTGTTCTGAACAGAATGGTTTCCGATTTCTGAAAGTTGATTTTCAACTTCCAGTTATCGCAAAACCCTTGAATCTTTTCAAAGTCACACTGCAAGAGCGTCTTAATGACCTCGACTTTCGGACCAGATCTGTACGCAACCAGATCGTCTGCGTACGCTATTGAGTGGTGGAGTGAACCTAGCAGATCACTGAGGTAAATATTGAACAGGATCGGCGAGTTCACCGTGCCTTGTTGGAGTCCATTTTTAATGTCAAATATTTGGGTAGAAGTCACGTTGGCAATTTTCACAACGAACTTTCTACCTGTTAACATATTCAAAATCATATATAGTAGTGGTTTACTTATGCCCAGCCGGTTGAGCTTGTAGTAGAGCCCTTCCAACCATACCGTATCGAAGGCCTTTTCCAAGTCAATCAGGCAGGCACCCGTGCATTGGTTCTTGCATTTGTTCCATTGGATATCCGATACGAGTTTCGACGCAGCATGAATAGTGTCATGCCCCGCTTTGAAACCGAATTGGTTATCCGGCATGATATTGTTGTCCTCAACCCATTGAGTCAGGGCTCTATTGATCACCTTCTCGAAGACCTTGCTGATGCACGGCAGAAGACTTATCGACCGAAGATTCGCCGGGTTCGAGGTATCTTTACCTCTTTTAGGGATAGGTTGCACTACCGCTGTCTTCCAGTGCGTCGGATAATAGGCATTATTCAGTGCATTGTTGAACAGGATAGTGTACCTCTCTACAGCGATTGGTGGGAGCTGCCTAAGCACGATATTGGGTACTTGGTCAACTCCTGCAGATTTCTTCTTCCTGTGTGAATCAAAAATCCCCTGGAGCTCCACCCTCGATACGAACAGGATGTTAGGCCTAGCATTGGTGACGGTACCGTTTGCCGGAAAGTCGTCATTGAACCTGGTAGAACCAAGGTTCTCAGATCGCCAATGCTCAATGTCATATCGAAGGTAGAAGTGATGAAGTAGGACTCTATTTTCCAAGTCGTGGTTTGGGCAAATGCTTTCATTCACCTTATACACTTCCTGGAAAACGACTCCCACCGCCTTCACCCTCTCCTGAGGATCTTCGATCACGAAGAAGTTGGCGTCCAAGACGGCACCCTCTGGATCAATGTTCGCAGTCCGTAGGATGCGTTCATTATCTGGCGATCTGGGGATTTTCAACATCTGAATGTCATTGTGATTATTCCTCCGAAATATTTTATTTATTTGCGGGAACATGCTCGGGCTACTGGAATTTATAGCCCGATTCTTGTTGCTCCAATGCAAATTTACAGATAGTCTGTAATTTTCCTTAATTAGATGTTGGAGGCCTAGTGAAGCGGTTATTAGGGATCGCTGCCACCAATAAAGCATTGATGCAAAGCGGCCAGAATACATATGCTCAAAGGCACGCATCAACTATTTTTAATCAAGACCATACTCACATGTTGGAAATCAAGTTATAAACTACTTGCAAACATCAACTGGAAAGTTCTTTCCCATCCGCCGTATTCACAAGACTTGATTACAACTTGTTTCGACCGATGCGATGCAGCAAGGACTTTTGACCGTTTCACCGTATTCTATGATGAAAACCACGAGAACGGCATCGTCGCCAATGGTCGAATTTCTACATTGATCTCACCGCAGGTTAGATGCGGTGTTGCTAAGTTTTTTTATTAAATACATATATTTTCTCAGCCTTAATTAAGTTAAGATAGTCCTCAAGTATAAATATTAATTGTCGAAAAGAAAATTAAAATTATGCTGTTTATCTTGGAGTGCCCGCACGGGGCCAGTAAGGTATTTTAAGATATTTAAAAATAATTAATCTAGTTTTAAGCATTTTTGTCTAGGTAACTTTAAATATAACTTAATAAGAATGAATTAAGATTTAAAAAAAAAAACCGAATTTCTAGCAGTTTGTTTCGTACCTTATCACACAAACTGAATAGAGATAGAACAAATCCTGCCAATTTCCGATTAATTTGTTTGCTTTGAGCAAAAGTTATAAACAAAGCTCTGATCAAATAGGTTGAGGAAAAGAAATTAACAACAAACAGTTTGGTTTTAACATGAGGCGGATACTATTCATGCTGCGTCTAAACAAATTCCGAGTAGGATTTTTGGTATTATTGTTTCGGGCTCAATTGCCGAATTTTTTGGGTCTAATAAAGTCCTTCGTCGTGTATGACCGTTTTCTTCCTTTAGTATCGCCATATTACACGGAAAAAATTCGCATGTTCAAAAAACAGTGACTTAGAATCAGTCTTAGAATGTACAGAACACCCTATGAGATCTTCTACGATGGAGCAGAGAAAATTTTCTTATTAAAATGACCCCAAAGCACATGGCAAGGGTTCTGGTATGAATAACGACAATAACCGGGGCTTACTACGAGAGAACACTCCGATTAGGCTTAATTTCCCCATGTTGATTCCGAAAGGTTAGTGCAAAATAGTGATGGTATCCCGAACGAACGGCTGGTTACTCCGGTAAGATTTTCCTTATTCCTTAGTTCGTAAATTATATTAAGGTTAGCTAGGGGATCTTTTGGATGCTGGGCGCGTCATCTTGCTTAAGTGAACCTGAGAGCTGACTGAGGCCTGTTAGTCTTGGTAAGGTGGTTAGAGTAATTAGAGTTGAGTGCCGTACAGGTCCAGTAAGACACATTAAGATATTTTAAAGCGCGATTTGAACATTTTGCCTAGTAAATAAGTAAACCTAATCTAGGATAAACCTTAATCTACTAACACCCAAGATGAGGTACTTGGTCTCCACATCCAAAACAATAAATTAGTCATCCATATATAAACTTTTAAAAATGATTTTTGAAAGACGGAAAGATTTATGGCAATCCGCTCCAAATGCGAAGATTGCAACAGAATAATTGAAATTCGTCACTTTAGGTCTATGAAGCGGTCTTTATGTCTTAAGCAATAATGAAGCTTCCAAGCTATTGTCGCTATAGAGTAGAAAATATTATAGGTATTATACGTGCACTAGATGGTATACTAGGCCGCCCTCCTATTTGGATGCGATCCGAATATGGAGAAATAATAATCAATGGAGAAGCATCAGATAAATGTGTACTGCCATAAAGGGAAGGGAACTGTCGAGTATGATAAAATCGTCTAACATTTCACCGTATTACCTTGGTGTAAGCTGAGAAAACGTAGGGTGTCTTTAGGTGTACTTTTATGTAATCACATCAAGTCGAAATCTGTTGGAAGGTTTAATACTATGTTCCACACATTGCTACAGCGAACATCAAATTGTTATTTGTGAACCGAAAAAAAAAACCCAAATCAGGTGGGTCACAAATTTACATGCACTGAAAGCGCTTTACTTCAACTTTTTCAACTAAGCCTCAAATTTTCCATCCACACCGATTTCCATTCACAATCTCTTGCTGTGCCTACTTTCAAATTACGTCACTCATAAGAGAGTACGGAAGTGTACTTAGATCAGATGTATTCTGAAAATCCACTCTTTGTAAAATAAATTACATCATACGCCGGGTCGTGCCGTTGAAAATTAACACAGAAAATTGTAGATATGGCCTGGTCCCTACTAATCAACCCATGAATACATACATGTACATATGTACATAACCACCGAAGTAAGAAACATTTTGTGCATGCTATCGATTGGCATTAGAGCCTATTGCAACAGGTAAGCATGTAAAGTCTATAAGAAAACAGGGAGCACGATGTGAGCTGAATACCGATAGCACCCTAATCAGGAACGATTTATATGCGCAAGATGCAAACCAGTTTAGCTGGAAACCAGCCGAACAAGTTGCCAAAGGATTATCCATCGTACACATTAATTCACTTGGTGAAGGCTTATGGAGGTTTGCATGAAATTTCATTCGGGAATCCTCAAAAGTGTCGGTTAGAGTACAGATTTAGTTATATCATATTAAGTATGTATGTATCTATCGATACGCTTGCATTATGTGTAAGATACAGTGGTGGAAAAAATAATAGAAACAAGCTTGTTCTTCGACATTAATCGTTAAGAAAAAAATGTATTTGGGGAAAAATAAGAATTAAAAATATACTAATAGATTTGGTGCACTGTAATGCATAAAAGAAATACTAAATTTTTAATAAAAAAAGCGAGAACTAGTGGAAAAAAAATTTTGATTCCGGATTTCCTTGTACCATATTTCCCTGGAAAAAATAATAGAAACAAATTAGTTTTTTGTTTGGCTTTTGTAAATAAATTATTTACAGTAAAAGTGTTTCATATCCTTTTAATACTTAGTTGTTGCACCTTTGTTTTTAATGACTGCTTCGCATCTTCGTCCCATGGAATTGACTAGTTTGGTACAAGTCGCGGGTGGTATAGAGTACCATTCATCTTTTATTTTAGACCAAAGTTCTTCCTTATTTTTGGCTTTGCAGTCTCCGATCTTTCGCTTAAGGAGGCCCCATAGGTGTTCTATTGGGTTAAGATCAGGAGACTGCGATGGCCACTCCATAACA
Organism: Merodon equestris; assembly: GCA_958301585.1. Classification (NCBI taxonomy): domain Eukaryota; kingdom Metazoa; phylum Arthropoda; class Insecta; order Diptera; family Syrphidae; genus Merodon; species Merodon equestris. The sequence goes on along the minus strand of OY284414.1, from coordinate 69,789,196 downwards.
TCGACTTTGTTTTGGAGAAACCATTCTTTAGCCAATTTTGAGGTGTGCTTGGGGTCGTTATCTTGCATAAACTCCCATTTAATAGGCATGCCCTCTTCAGCAAATGGTAGCATAACGGTGTTTAAGATTTCTACATAATCTTTAGCACACAATTTGTCCTTTATAAGGAAAATTGGACCAACACCAGATGCTGAAAAGCACCCCCAAATCATTAAATTGCCTCCACCATGTTTCACTGTCTTTTTCGTATACTTTAGATCGATTTCTGTGTTCGTTGGTCGTCTGACGTACATTTTTCCATCGGAACCAAACAAATTAATCTTGGTTTCATCCGACCATAAGATGTTATTCCAATTCGCACGGTGGAGGTGTTTTTTGGCAAAAACGAGTCTCTGCTTTATATTTTTCTTACTCAAGTATGGAACTTTTCTAGGACTTCTTCTAGGAAGACCCGCTTCAATTAGTCTGTTTCTAATTGTACGGCACGTACAAGGTGCGTTTAATTCATTTTTTAATTCCGTTGAAGAAAAAAACGGCTTGTTCTTGGATAGTCGGTACTCCACGGTACTCCACGATCCATTTTCACAAAATTTTATTTTTACTTTTTTTTTTTTCTAACAAACACTAGAACACAATTCAAACAAATTTACGAATATCTCAATAAAGACGAACCAGTGGTTCACAATCACGATTGAAGACTGTGGTGATGGTTTGTTTCTATTATTAAATATCCCTTTCGGTTGCATTTTTTACTGCTAGACAAAAACAAAGAACTGATAAGAGCAAATTGATGCACCATATCAAAGAACTGTTAGGTACGTTTCGGGTATAGAATTGGTGTCGAAGAAAAACCAAATTGTACGCAGTTACTGATTGTTGATCGTTATCTAAACCTTTGTTTCTATTATTTTTTCCACCACTGTATACCTATGTATGTATGCATGGGAGTGCACATATGCGAATTTACGGGTCATAAACGGCTAATGTCAGTAGTAAGCGTGCGCCAACAGCAAACTGAATGTATTTTTATAAAGCCAAAGGTCAAAACGTAAAAAAGACTTATTTCTGGAAAAGAGCAAAAAACGAAACTAAAAAAAATAATTTTTCGGTGTCAATTCACCCTACCACTTAAGCATTGGAATATGCGGAAAAAAATCAAGGTTTTTTCCACTTTCTGTTTCAATGTAACTGATCTTGACAATGGCATACACTTGCTGGTCGCTTTATCATTCTTAGAAATATACAATTATTTCAGACAAAGTCTCGTTGCGTAATCCTCTCTACAAAGCTGCACACCGTTTCAGTCAGAGAATACTAAAGCAAAGAAGGGAGGGAACTAAATTAGAGAAGGATTCCAAGAAATACCCTTCATTTTTTTTATTATAAAGAATACGAGTATGCCGCCAATTAGTATCCTATAGTTGATTAAGCTCACGAATGAGTGGGCACGATTAGTGATCATTGTTTGTTTGCCTTTTTGGTGCCTTTTAGCTGTTGCCACGAATGCGAATGCCATCACCGGAAGGTAGCTATCCGGATGCGCCATTAATAATCACTACACGATGGCAAGGTGCTTGGAATCTTGAAATATGACAAAATTCATAATTCATAGATCCACAATCGTTCTATCTGCCACCTTCATGACGGCAACTAAGCGACTATTCATGATTCGTGTCCGAATGGCACACACACGTGTGTAGTTACTCGTGTGTCTTCTTGTCTACAATATCTAACCGCACGACAGTAGATCATTAGCAGAAAAGATAAAAAAAAAGCATGTATGTAAATCCTCAGAATCAAGCATGTGAAAGATAAAGTGTATAGAAATGCATATAGAGTACATGTCTAATCAAGAGACAAGGGCAATAGATCATTAGGCCACTTACATGGTGCACGATCCGCAAATAGCCGCTCCAGAGCTCCAAGATGCTTTTCATTAAAACAAAAGCATTGCACCAAACAAAAGTGAGACTGCGAGTCTCTATGAGTCTATAAGTCTGGGAGGAAGCTACTATCTATCCGTGTATCTGTGTAACCCTAACGTAAGCGCTCGCATGTACCACAAAATTGAATCTGCACTTTCCTCATTTTAACTGAATTGTTGTTGTTGCCTCTATGTTAGTTGGTTGTTATTGTTGTTGTTGTTGTTATTTTCGCTGCCATTGTCGCGCATTCTGATTTGTTTGAGTGGAATTGGTTCCTAGTTGACAGTACAGCACGGTGCGGTGCAACATTTATATGAATATTTAAGTAACACTCGTCTTGTTATACAACACTAAAAACAACAAACGTGTGCAAATTGGAAAATATCAGGTTTCCTCAAACACAGGCTCTTATGTGCATAGTCTCATATATTGATAGGTACATTTGCACATACGTATGTACATATGTATATAAATGGACAGGTATGAAGAATGACGGACGAAAAATATAGATTTGTCAGAATAAAGGCTGAAGGTGTTTATGTCGTTAAGCTGGACATTCAATAAAAAGGTAAGAATGTAACTTTGAATGTTGTAAATATGTACATATGTATGTACAAACGGATAAGATTTTTAGTCCCATGTCTGATATAATGCCGGTCAACACCCTCCCGATCGGCTACTTGCTATTGAATTGCCTTGAGCTGGTTAATTTTACGCACTGTGTTTTGTGCTACCATACGCCGGCTGGTTTATGAGATAAATCACAAGCCATTTATGTACATTATACCTATGTACATACATACTGTAAATGATCTCAGTGTAGAAGCGTAGAAATAATGACCTAAAGAAACTAGGGCTAGCAATGCCCTTTTAAAATGGATCAAGATAATTTACCTATGGACTTCAAACCAGTTAGTAGCAAATAAGTAGGCGTTATGCAATTTTCCTATATAAATGAAAGGCAACCAAATATCAACTTATTAAAGTATTAAACAAAGTTTATCTAACATAAACACGATCAGTCCATCAAGAATTAATGATCACTTTATTATTATGAATTTCAAAGGAGGAACTAACAAACAACCTGATCAATAGTATTTTTGAAAATATCCGAACAGTATTTTGTCAAATAGGCAGTGCTACAGCGATCAGCGATACCTAACAAGACAATGGCGCTAACAATGTATTATCGATTTCAAAAAACCAGTTTCACCTTAACCTTCCCATCAATCCGCAAATCAATAGCAAAAACAATAATCTAGCCAAACAAAAGTCGAAGATGCTTGAAGCTGTCACTATGCATCTCCACATCTCTTCAATCTCTCTTCTTCTCCCTACGCGGACTAAATGAATGCATTTTCAAGCTGTGCAAATGTTTATTGCCGCAACCTCTGTATCTACATACCTAATGAAAGTGGTTCTAACTTCACCTTCCAACTAAAATAAAAGGCTTTGCGGAAGTAAATAATCAAAATGGTCTTGCTGTTGCAGCCACTATCCAAACAAAATCCAGTGATTTATTCAAATAATAATATTTACTTAACATAAGCACGACTAGATAGTAAGGTAAATACCTTTGCACTCACTCACTTAATTTTCTTTTCCTTTCCTCTCCCACGTCGCTCTAAGCCTTGCTGCCTCACTCGAACTATTTTTAAACCACACTATTTAAAAAAAAAGTAAAAATCAACGATCAAGGGACTTTACACCGATCACTGGGAATAAATCTAAAGGCGGTCAAATGAATAGATCACTCGTTTCTAACACACAATTAGTAATACAACTTTTTTTATATTTTCATACTTTAAACCAAAAACATTTTCAAAATTAAACAAAAAAAAACACAATTTAGACGCGCCGAACACACGATAAATCCACCTCACCCACTGGAGGCCTTTCAAAGACTATCAAGAACCAAACCAGCAACGGCGGTTATCTTTTAGATTGCTTTTTCTTCGTTTTTTTTTATTTTGTTTTTTTGGATCCAAATTCAAAAAGAATGGAATGCAAAAACGAGAGAAACAACTCAACTCGATTCGAATCGAACTAGAAACACGAGCAAACGAACGCGGCACAACCAACGTCGTGGAAAAACCAAAGCAAAATGAAAAGACACCGATCGGCGATCACCAAAAAGAAGCTCGTCTGCGATGTACTCATAGTTAGTTGTAACCATGTAAGTCAGTTATCAGTAGAGTGGAGCGGTCGGCGTATAACAAGGGGATACACAATTATGAGTACATCTCGGGAATAGGATTCCGATGATAACTTATTCAATGGAACGACATCCGCGAGGGACTAGCATGGCGTTTGTTGTGTGTTTCGCTCAGAAGCTGTCAAATCGAGCACCCAAGATCGCTTCGTTTGAGTGGAATGGTTACGAAAACACTCAAACCAGACACAACCAATAGTACATGTGCTTCTTTCAAACAGAATTCAACTAGCTCGAGTAGTGAACTTGGAGAGGCAAGAGAATTGAATATGTTTTTCTGTTTTTTTTTTCTTATTCTTTTGGGTGGGGAATAAGTCTGGAGAACGGGTAATGTGTGCAGCATGCAATCAATTTTAAGACCAGCTGATGGTTCTCAAGTGTTGTCAGACTGCTGCTGCTCGAAATCGTATTTATTTTACTATACTTCCAAAATTAAGACCAAAATGCATAAAAGTAATTTAAATGAAGTTTCTTAAATTTTGTTCGTTGCTACTAATTTGTTTATAGCTCGGGTAGGTTAGGTTTAGGTTAGGTTAAAGAAGGGGATGGTTAAGCATCACTTCCACTCGGAGGCCAAAAGGCCCATTGTGATTCCTTTCATTTGTGTGGGTACACATAAAATTAACCTGTCCTATCACGTGATGGCTGAAACCACCCAGTGCTCTTAATGAATTTTAAAAGATCCGATATATCTGCATTATCCACATCCGCAATCTCTGTAAAGAATCGTTGGCCTAGCGACGCTAGGCGTCGATTCTGGAGAGCTGGGCAGTGGCAAAACAGATGCTGGATCGTCTCAGTTTCTTCCTCATCGCCGCAGCTCCGGCAGAGATCGCTGGATCCCGAGTCCCATTTCCGGAGCATTGCTCAAATTTGACAGTGTCCTGTGATCACTCCGACGAGCATACGGAGTTACGGTCCATCGCCAGAAGCTTCTTTGTTTTTCCGATATTGAGCTCTGGCCACGATGATCTTGTCGTGTAGCTGTCGTTTCTTGTAAGCCAAGACGAGTTGGCTTCTTTGATGATTGTGTTGTTTATGATCAGGTATAATGCGCTGATCGGTGGTTGCAATGACGTGTCCGCTTCGCTGATGTCCAGTTCAGACCCTTGCCTGGCCAATTCGTCTGCTCTTTCGTTCCCTGCGATTGAGCTGTGTCCCAGAACCCAGCAGAGTTTGACTTTGTGGTGTCTGATGGACTTCAGCGAGTCGCGACATTTCTTGACAGCCTTTGATCTCGTTATCTATTGACTTCAGTGCAGCCTGGCTGTCTACGAAGATACCTATAGTGATATCAGATGGTGGGATATCGGTTACCTGTAGGTGTTTGGCTGCTTTCTCTATTGCCAGGATTTCTGCTTGAAAAACGCTGCACAGATCAGGGAGTCTGAATGATTCCTGTTTGTGGAGGGTGTCAGAGTAGAACCCGACCCCAGTGCCTGTGTCCATTTTCGATCCGTCGGTGAAGAGAGTGATCTCGTGGTCGTTGATTACGGCGTTTGATAGTCACTCTTCTCTGCCGGGGAAAAGGATAGGTATTCTGAGAGAGAAGTCATTTTGGGGGAAATATAGTCGGTCGTAGCTGCGAGGCTACTAAAACCATGTTTCTTTCCCAGGTCGTCTATTATTCTGAGTATGGCCGCATGTCCATAGTTGGCTTGCTTCCACAGAGAGGACTCCCTTAATCTGAGAGCGCTCTTTGCAGCGCAGCCTTTTATGAATAGATCCAGGGGGAGGAGATGAAGAATCATGTCCAACCCTGCTTGCGGCGTGCTTCTCATGGTTCCCGTTGTACAAACAGCGGCTGACCTTTGTACTTTGTTGAGCATGTTCATATAGCTTTTCGTGCTGCTAGCAGTCCACCAGACTAGGGCCCCATAAGTTAAAATGGGTCTGATGATTGCTGTGTACATCCAATGAATGATGTACGGTTGCAAGCCCTATCTTTTTCCGAAGGTCTTTTTGCATGCATAAAAAGCGTTCAATCCTTTTTTCATCCTTTCCTCCAGGTTCCTTTTCCAGGAGAGTTTGGAGTCAAGAATGATGCCTAGATATTTGGCTTCCGCTTTGAGTTTGAGTGGAGTGCCCTCTAACTTTGGGGGGAGCAAATATCGGAATTTTCCTTTTCCTGGTGAACAAGACCAGCTCGGTTTTCTGGGGGTTTATTCTCACGAGGAGAGGAGAGTTCCCTCAACGCATATTCCATTAGTTCACTGATAGTTGATAGAAATTTATCTTTTATCAAGATAACCAGGTCATCCGCGTACGCTATGATCTTTGTGTCTTTCTCCATAAAGGATTTTGTTAGCTGTAAGAAGCCACAGTAGGAGGGAGAAAACTCCCACCTGTGGTGTGCCTCTAGTTGTCACTTTCCTTATAGAGCTGTGTCCATGTCTGTTCATCATTTTCAATCCAGATTACAATGAATTTGTCTACTTTTATGTCCTCTAGAGCTGTTATAATGACCTCTGTGTTTACATTGTTGAAGGCCCCCTCTATGTCGAGGAAGGCTGTCATTGTAAACACTTTTAGGTTCAGCGAGCCCTCAATTTCACGGACGACACTATGCAGAGCACTTTCCACTGATCTGCCTTTAAGTTAGGCGTGTTGAGTGTTGCATAAGTTACGTGAGTTGATGAGTCCTCTGATGTATAGGTCAAGGAGTCTTTCCAAGATTTTTAATAGAAACGACGAGAGACTAATTGGCCTATAGTCCTTTGTGGCAGTATGGGATGGTTTACCTGCCTTAGGTATGAAAATTACCTTTATTTCTTTCCACTGTGTTGGGATGCACCCCGCGCGCAGGCAATTGGAACAAAAGGTTTCGAGATGGGATACAGTGTGGGTCTGTGTTTTTTGAAGCATCGCTGGCAAGATATCGTCCGGCCCCGGAGATTTAAAGGGTTTGAACGAATTTATTGCCCATGATACTTTATCCGTTGTTATAATCTTGTCTATTACTTCTTCGGTTGTGTGAACCGTAGGAACCGTCGCGTCGTCTCGAAGGAGACTGTGGTTTCAGGGGTTTTACAGCCTGGGAAGTGGGTTTCAGTCAGCAGTTCTAGGGATTCCTGACTGGATTCTGTCCAAGGACCATCTTGTTTAAGGATGAATCCCGGGACGCAGGGCTCCTTGGATAGGATCTTCCTGAGCCTTGCAGCTTCGTTGAGATCCTCTATTGATTCGCAGAACTCCCGCCAGGATTTAGACTTTGCTGTTCTTGATTTGCTCTTGTATTCGTTGAAGCTGGATTTGTAATTATTCCAGTCTTCGGTTCTTTTTGAGATCTTTGCTCTACTGAATAGAGTTCGGGTCCTGGTCCTGAGTTGCTTTAGCTCTGTGGTCCACCAGACTGCGCTGGTCTTCTTGCGAGCACGTTGCAAAGGACTGGATTTTTTGAAAGCCGCTATCAGAATTCTCACAAGATTTTCGACTGAATTCTCAATGTAAGTTGGATCAGGATTAGTGATGGCTTGTGGCGGTACTAACCTGTTGGCAACTAGGTTTGAGAAAAGATTCCAGTTTATCTTCTGAGGTGTCGCACAAGTGCTCGGACTGCGTCTGGAGGTGGATCCTCCTCATCGTATGGCAAGTATGCGGACGATGGGAGCAAAATTGATTTGTCCTATTGTTATTACGTTACCACCGTGAGGTCTCCGTTGCTGTATGTACCTAGGAGAAAAATGTTTAAGTATCTCTTGGCGACTATACAGGTTCGTAGCTTCGGTATGTGGATAGTATAAATTATATACCTTAGACCTTAATCCCTGAATTTTGTTCCTAAGGAGCCAAGGTTCTTGGATTAAGACTATATCCACATCTTCCTGCAGCATGTACATCATCAAGTCGTCGGTGGCTGCTTTGCAGTGGTGTAAATTAATTTGCACCACTAGCAGCCTCCTTTGACTTGCCGCGTTCATTGGGGAGCCTTACCTTCAGGGTTCCCAGCCCGAACTTGATGCTGCCAGATCTGCTGCGGATGTGGTCGAGTGACTTTTAGTCAATGGTAACCATGAGGTCCTTTCCCATTCCGTTCTTACTCTTGGCTGAAGAAATTATTCTCCAGCTGAGAGTGTCAAGCTCTTTATTCTGCTTGTCAATTAGCTTCAATATGGATTCGTCCTTTTCGGGAACCGGTGGAGGGATCCATATTGAAGCCAACGTGCGAAGCGGAAGCATCGAACGAGGGATAACCTTGAGTTTAGCGTTCTGCCAGATTTCGCCACAATTGTCGATTGTGCGCTTTAAGAAGTCTAGGGACCTCTGATTGTCACAACCGACAACTTTGACTCCTTTCTGCCAGCCTGCTTCGTCGAAGTTGATCTCATCGCTGCTACCTGCGATAAGCATCGCTTCCAGTATTTTGGCTTCAACCGTGAGCCAATTGTCGGATGTAATCTTCCCATCCGGGTTGGAACGGTCGACAATAGCCACTTGTAGACTCATGGGGGGGTTGAAGCTGGCTGATGTTTTCGCCTTTTTCGCTTCCCTTAGAGTTTCTTCCCCGGAGCGCCCCCTCTTGACGTTCTGCTTCCATCCTGAGGCAGTGTGTCCTTTGGAGGTGCTCGGTTGCTGTGCGCTCTTTTCGACAGTGGCCGGTTGTGTTGGCTGTTGTCGAGTCAATTTTGGGACGTTGGGTTTGATAAGGGCCGTGTTCGATGGCTTCTTCTCTCGCCCTGTGTCCTTTTTAGAAGCGTCAGTGGCGGTGGAAGCCGATTTCTTCTCGAATTTGGCTACCTTTTTCTTGTGCTTCTTGATCAGGAATTTTTCGCGCTCGGAGAGCGTTGAGGGGTCTCTCGCGCTCATCTTCCTGATATACTGCACCGACCTCTTATAGCTGTTGTTTGCTTTTTGGGCCGGTGTTTTTGCCTTGATCGTTTCTTCAGGTTTGCCTGTGGCCTTAGGGTCGACCTTTTCTTCAAGCAGCTGAGCCTCAGTTTCAGAGTCCACTTGCATACTTGCATGGTGTTGCTTACCTGTGATGAAGCCAAGGATTCATCGTCGGTAGCGGTACCAATTTGTAGTCCCTTAAGGAGAGCCCCGGTTACGCTGTCTGTACCGATCGCGCCTTCGGCGGTGGCAACCTGTGCTGTTTGCCTCTTCAGAGGATGCATTTTTTTATTTTTGTCCGTGTTTTCTTTTTCCATGTGTGATCCCACGAGTCGCGCAGGAATGGGTGGTCGATCTGTACAGAGCCCCGCAGTATACAGGCAAAGTTATTTGATCCAGGAGAGTGCCTGGTATCCCGTTAGCGATTGGGCTATTATTTAAACTGGGCGCCCAGCCTGGCTGACTCTCGGCACGGTACGGTTTACACCTTAGTCCAGCCCAGGGGAAGGGAGGGGAAGGGAGGGGATACCCGGGGAAGGGTGGGGATCCCCGAGGAAGGGAGGGGATACCCGGGGAAGGGAGGGGATACCCGGGGAAGGGAGGGGATACCCGGGGAAGGGAGGAGGAGGTGATGGCTGCAGCTTAGCTTCATGTCTCGTCATAGAGAATTCACGTCCCATCATGGAGAGTGAATTCTCAAGAGTCATTGACAATTACTGAGCCTTCGCACCGCGGCAAGGTGTGCAGCCACGCGAAGGGCCATAGCTCGGGTAACAGCCCAGAGTCAAAACTTTCTTCACCACTTCTTTCAGTCGCCCATGATTTTAAATAATTTTGCTTTTATTTTGTCTTTGATCAATTATAACGTAAAAATTACCAACTTGAAGTTTTCACCTCCTATTACCTTTCGGCTTAAACTTCCTTGCTTTACACCTTCACACATATACACCTAAGATGTAACCTCTAAAATAAAAAGCCTTTTACCAGTAAAAGTTGATCGGTTCTACTCTATTTAAACTTTCACTTCATTTTGCAATCAGTTTGACTAGCGACCGAAGATTTCGTTGAATCATCACCCTCTCGATCGCATCTTTGGATGAATAGGTTACACAAGAGCCTCACAAAAGTAAAAAAAGTTGGTCAATCCTTCGGATCCCCTGTGTATTTTATTTTTTCCACGATTCGGAAGCCCGAATCTGAAATAACTCTACTTATTAAGTAACCCTAGGAAACTTCTATTAAGTAAAAAGATTTCTGGGCATCGGATTCTTCCGTGTTCTATTTTTAATAGCTCACGCGTGATCACGCGTACAGACTACTCGACTATTTGAAATATTTTACATATTGGTCGAAAACTTTAAAAATATAGCTCGTGCAAAAACTGAAGCCGAACGACCTGACAGAGCGTCGAATTTTTGATGAGTGAGGAAGATCCGAATTTTAATAAAAAACTTGTCTAATGTGACGAAGTTGAAATAAAAAACTAAAAAAAAAACTAAAAAGTTCATTTCTGGTTGAATGCGTATGTTCAAATGTTAATAAACAAAACAGTACAAGAGCTTTCAATGCACCTAGTAAAATGCACTATTTGGTGCGGTTTTCTCGTGAGTTCTAGAGGAATCATTGGCCCGTAGAACAGCGTTACGGTCAATAGCGCTAGCTATCGTTCAATGATTTCGACCATATTCTTGCCTTCCATGCGCTGATCCTTGTCGATATGTGGTTCCAGTAACACGGCGCTACATGCCACACAGCACTCAAATCGATGGACCAATTAAGAAATGAGTTCGGTGAGCAATTTATCTTTCGCTTGGACTTTGGCCATATGTATATGCGAATAATTCAGTATCAATTGCAGTCTTGCAGGCCATGTTCTCCAATTCTGACCATAAACCATAGTCCAGTGGATTCAGATCTGGACTCCCTGGCCAATTTTCTGCTGTTATAAAGCCAGAAATATTGACTCTGAGTCACTCCTGCGTGGTTTTGGCTTTGTGCGCTGGAGCAGAGTCCTGTTGGAAGATCCATCTGTGTCCATTGAAAAGGGTATTCGTCAAACCCTTCACAACACCTTCTAGCATATCTTCTTGGTAAACCTTTGCACCAGTTTTTACGTCCTTTTCACAGAAATGGATTGATGTGACACCATGCGGAGAGACCCCCAACCAAACCATTACGGAAACAGGATGATGGCCACGTTGAATCCTTGGAACAATTTTTTTCGCTTCCTTGGATGAAGTGGCATAAATCTTGTCATTTTGTTTGTTGGAAACTTCTTCCACGGTAAAAATGTTCTCGTCCGTAAACAGAATGTTTTCATGGCCAACTCGAAAATTTGGCCAGCACTATTTCCGCACTTATGCAACGCTTATTACCGTGACTCGATTCTCTTTTACGCCCCACTCCATGTTAATAGTTCACAAACTGAAACCAAACTGACTAGAATTCTACACTGATCAGGGCATGTGTTCTGAAAAAAAAGTTAACGTTTCTATTCCCGGAAAATTTTGAACGATAAGCGCTGGAAATTGTGTAACAGAACTTATGGCAGGACTAGGTACATTCATCTAAATACGGACACAAAAATGAAGAGCTGTCATCAAGTATTTGTGCTTGAAAAAGATGTCCACCAAAGAGGCACACACCGACTTGATGAAAGCATTGACAAACTCTGCTTATCCATATTCCACAGTGTCAAGCTGAGCCAAGGAGTTTAAGATAGGCAGAACATCCACTGAAGATAACCTAAAAAAGTTTGTGTTGACAGATCGAAGAGTGAGCATCAGGCTTATACATAGTAGAGGTAATGAGTATCTCGTATGGCAGCGTTCAAAATATCCTTGCGAACGAATTGCATATAAAAGAGATCTCTGGGCTTTTGGTACTGAGAATCTTAACCGACGAGTAAAAGAAAAACGAGTCGACATTTCGAATCTCAAGAAATTCAAAAAAATCAAGAAATGTTTTTGTTACATTTTTGTACCATTTTGGCGAAACCGGGATCAACCATGTTGATCCTTTGTTGCAAATAATACCTCTGATAACGGGCGATTTCTAGTGCGATGTTATTCACTGCGATTAAATTAACTGTTTTTTTTTTGCATTAGCTGTGCAATCTCAATGATGAATATTGAAGACCGAGGTACATATGTATAGATAATTGTAAACTTATTCATCCCTCTGTGCATAGTAATATTAAATATATTACTCAAGTAAGTGCATCAATCGTTTTTTTTTTGTCTTAAGTGAAATTTTCACAAGACATACATACGTTTTGATTCGTGTATTTTCGTCTAACTTAGTTTGCATAATTACTTAGGTGATTTCTCCTTTGTTGAGAACGTATGAATCATTTTTTGCGAAAATGTGCTAAAATTTGGGAAATTTCACTATATATAGATCCATTTTTTTTTATGGTCAAGTAAAATAATCAAGATCCGTAATAAATTTTATTTATGACGTAAAGTAAAGACTGGAGGTGCTTCTAAGCATAAGGAAACATTTGAAATCTTTAAACAAACACATGAAACTTTTACTCAGCGGGATATATTCCCTATGCCAGTCCTTCTAACAAAGTACAGTGACTAGCTTCACAGTAAAGAAGACTTCACTAAGTAAGGCCAGTGATAGTAAAAAATCTCAAGGGAGATTTAATTGATAAATTGAATTTCCTTACTTTATCGATTCTATTATATTATCTTTTAAGAAAATCTATTATGCCACCAGATACGCAGTATTAGCTTCTATCGTAAGTTGCTTCTTGTTCAAATTTACAATTGTTTGAAAAAAAATAATTGAAATTTAATTTTTTTCTGCTTTCAGCTGCAATATTTAAAAATGGCAGAAAATATTACGATAGAACATATTTCTTAAAAAGCTTTGGTTGATTGACTCACTGAAAAGCTAACGATTGAAAACAATAAAAAAAATTATGCCATTTGGCATGAAACGGATTAAGAAACTGTAGAGTTGAGCAGGGCCGAACAACAATACAAATCGCGGATCTATCTAGAACTACAGCGTGCGCCATCTCATATGGGTCGATGTAAATTTCGAATAACTTCAACAATTCTCAACCGATTTTAGAAATTCAAGAACGCTTATTCAAAATTTATGCAAAAATGGGCTGGTTTTCGCGCATTCTCTATGACTTTTTCGAGCATTTCGGTAGAAATGTCTGCGATTTCCTCACGAATGTTTCTTTTGAGCTTTTCTATTGTCTTCGGGCCGTTAGCATACGCCTTGCTTTTCAAATATCCCTAAAGAAAAAGTCTGGAGAAGTCAAATCCGGCGATTTAGGAGGCCAGTCAATATCGCCCTTTTTTGACACCAATCTTCCAAGGAAATTCTTACGCAAAATGTTCATTGTTTTGTCCGTAGTATTTCATGTCGCGCCGTCTTGTTGAAACCAAAAGTGAAATAAGTCTTTTTACGCATTTCTGGGACCACATATTGGGCCAACATCCACCGATATCGATCGCCATCCACTCTATCGCCAACTTTGAAGAAATACGGTCCAATGATGGTTTTAGCGCATACACCGGCCCAAACAGTAACTTTTTGATCATAAAGCGGCTCTTCGTGAATAATGTGAGGATTTTCGGTGCCCCAGAAGCGATAATTTTGTTTATTAACTGAGCCAGAGAGCGTAAAATGTGCCTCATCGGTCATCAAAATTTGCTGCCAAAACACCGGCTCAGCATAAATCATTGCAACGACATTTTGTGCATATGCCAAGCGCCGTGGCTCATCTTGTGGCAAAATTCTTTGAGTTATCTGCACTTTGTATGAAAATAAGTGAATATCATCCTTTAAAATTCTCCGCAAAGTGGTCCCACTGCTGCGAACGGCGCCGATATGACAAACTTGGGTCTTCTTGAACACTGAGTTTGAATGCCGCGGACGTGGCCTAGGTTGCCCACGAGGGCTTGCCACAGAACCAAATTGAAAAAAATTCGAGGCCCGACGACGAGTTGTATCTTTTTTGGGCGCAACACGATCACGATATTTTGCACGATACGCATCATGAGTTAGCAAGAACGAACGGTAATATTTACTGAACATTGAAAGTATTTCCGCGCGTTCTTTTGGTGTGGTGTGAATCGTTAAAATCGCACTGAATTGACGTTTCCAAAATGCTATGACATATGAAAATCAGTTGATAATTGTTGGAGTTATACGAAGTTTACATCGACCCATATGAGATGGCGCACTCTGTATTATTACTATGGAAGATCGGATTTATAATGTAAACCATGAGCTCAAGTTGACAATGGTGGTTTGGAAGGTGTGTAACGCCTTAACCTATACCGCTTCCCAATATGTGTGCGATATTTGCGGGACCAATCCAACTACAATGAATTATATTGAAGATTCTTTGCAAAGACAAAGACATGATAGTTTGAAATGTGGCTTATCGCCTTTGCATTCGTGTATACGTTTTTTTTTTAATTTTTAATTCATTTATTTTATAGACTTGATTTCAACAAATGACGTGTGGGAAAAACGAAGGACCTTTTCTGGACACAAAAATAACACACATACAGTATGAATTCAGATAAAAGACTGGTCTTAAAATTGATAAACCGAAACAAGGTGGAGAAAATTCAATGACGGCAATACGACTCGAAGATTTTTTGCAAACCCCTTATTATCTTCAGAATATAGGGGCTTGAAAAGTCCATAATTTGAAGATGTTCTGTAGTACTCAGAACTATGGCATGTGGCTATACTATTAACCCCTTGATGACCAAGCAATTAGAAAAGCAGTATACGATTTTTTTTTTTGATTTGAGAGTGTTATTAGAACGAAAATTCATGTTTTGATTTCTTAAGTACTTTCAAGGTCGAATATTGATGGTGGTACTCAAAAGTACCGTTGGGCTGCCGGAACACATTTTTTTGAGAAAATATATTTATAGGTATTCTTTTGCTGACGAAGTTTTTATAAATTTAAAAATATTGTTTTATTTATTTATTATAAGGTCAAAGAAATATTACAAAAGCTATTTATTACGACAGAACCAAAATCAACTAAAATAGATCTCTTCAAAGCTTAACGTGATATCAAAAAACACCGTTAAACTGTTAAAAAGACCAATCCAAGTAAAAAGCAACAGAAAACATGGAGATAATATGCTACTTAAAAGCAGCATTGGTCGCAAGTAACAAAATATTTTCATCTATAGGTTATATTTGAACTTTAACATGGTGGTACTTTTAAGTACCAAGATGTCGGTGTACGACAATGGGTTAATATCCAGGCCTTTGAAGAGCATGCTTTACAAACAGCAAGAGAAATTGTGGACAGCTTCGATACCTAAGGTACTAATCCATGGTGGACAAGTTGCCCAACATGCGATTGTGCCTGTAGGCCAGTTGACCAGCTTCTTCGGTCAACCTAATAATAAAAACATTGATCTGTTTAGGTCACGACATTCGAGCAAAATATGTATAAAGAGTAGCCATCAACACTGATTTGTTCAATCGATTGCTTCTTGATTCGGATCCGTTTTTAGCTAAGACAAGATGTTCATAAAATCTTGAAAAATCAATGCTAAACAAAGACGTTTTAAAAATCTTAATGTGAAAACTTCTCCTATATTGATTCAAATAGAACAAACTAAGCTTTTCAATAAAAATTGCAATTTATTATGTTAAATGAAATTTTTTTTTAAGATCGGTGATCACATATGTACATATGTATATATAACCACTGTGCGACGCCAATTAAATTCAAATTGTCATGTTCGGCGGGAAAGGTTATGGCATCCGTTTTTTTGGGACGCCGAAAGAATCAGTTGATCACAGACCAGTGCAGTGATAGGAAGTGTTTCGGCTTGATTTACATAAGTGCAAAGCAAAATAAACAATAAACAATACAAGTGCGGACTTAGGCGAACATCTCGCAACTATAAAGTTAGCACGGTGGTAGAGCGCCGGACTCATAATCCGAAAATCGGGGAGATCATTCGGGAAAAAAATATTTTTCGTGTTCTTCTACTACTAACAGTAGTAGCAACAGTAGCGGGAAGACATGTCGGAAGACGGTGGGGGAGGACCCGTTCGTCAGACGGAATCGGAATCGGATGATTTATCCCAACGCCGGCCGTCGTAATGAAGAGGCGCAGAAGGGTCAACTCAAGGCCCAACTTAATAAAGCGCCCCTCCCTCACCACTTGACTGAAAAGCTGCAGGTCGAAGCGAGGAAAGGGGCGCCATCGTCACCACCATCGACGTCCGAAGAAGCCGGACAACAACAACAACAGCAACAAGCAAGGAAAGTGAGCCCCGTGGAAGCAGAGGTCGAATACCTCTCCGATGGTAGAGAAGGCCGCTACATGGGGGACAACAACCCCTTCGCGGCCCTCTTAAGTTCGACTGGAGGAGCAAGAACGCTTCCTGCGCGCCCAGCTGCAGCCGTAGTAGACAAAATTAAGGCGTTGCAGAAGCTGAGAGAGGAGGCAACAGCCGCCGAAGAAATAAAGCAGCAACAACAACAGCAGCCGCAGAAAAAGCAGCAGCAACTAGAACAACTAGAACAACTAGAACAACTAAAGCAGCAGAAACAGCAGCAGCAACAACAACCGCAGCAGCAGAAGCCAGCAACAACAACTGCAGCAGCAGAAGCAGCAGCAGAAGCAACAGCAACAACAACAACCGCAGCTACAGAAGCAGCAGCAACAACAACAACCGCAGCAGCAGATACAGCAGCAACAACAACAGCCGCAGCAGCAACAACAACCACAGCAGCAGAAGCAGCAACAACAACATCAGCCGCAGCAGCAGCGCCCGAAAAAGGAGAAAGTGCCACTGATCCTCACCTATACCACGGCCTTATGAGAAACCATCCATCTGTGTAAGTATGCCATTGGTGTAGGTAATTTTGAATTTAAATGTTTGGGCCAGAAACGCTATGCTATTCAGTGCAAGACACTGGAGCTGCATAAGCGTATTAAAAACCTACTGAAGGAGTCAACGACGGAGTTTTTCTCCTTCATTCCAAAGGCCGAGAGGTTGCGGACGATGCTCCTCAAAGGCGTGGAATCTATCACAGATCCCGAGGAAATGCTCTCTCAGAGCTCAAAGAGTTCGAGAGTGACGACCTCAAATTCGTGGCGGTTAAGAAATTTCCCACGGTGAGCTCCCGACGGGAGAAGCGAGTGATTCCCTTCTTCGTGGTACAGCTCACACCCAACAGCAAGCTGGAGAGGTTAAGGTCCATTACTTCCTTGGCTTCCCAGCGTGTAACATGGGAAATATTAAAAAGGCAAGGAAACATTTTGCAATGTATCCGCTGTCAAAGATTCGGGCACGCCGCGTCCAACTGCGAAATGCAGCCTCGATGCGTTAAGTGTGCAAAGAATCACAAGAACGAGGAATGCGACCTTGGGAAAGACAAGGTGGCGGACAGAGAGCAGCTCGAGTGTGTCTTGTGTCGGAACCAAGGACACCCTGCAAACTATCGAGGATGTCCTAAGTTCCAAGACATCAAGAAAGAAAACCTGGCCCGTAAGCAGAAGGTCGAGGAGAAGCGTCCCTCGGGTCGCTTCCAAACACCAGCCGTCACATCCCAGTTGACCTACGCCCAAATGGCGGTAGGTTCGAGAAAGACGGTACAAAAGCCCGTGGCTGTTCCTAAAGCCCCATTGCCTGTCTCTAAGGCACCGGGGGCCGAGGTGGATGTCTGTTCGATCTTGCTCGCAATCCAAGGGCAGATTGGGCAGCTCCAAAAACAGATCCTGGAAACGGCGACCCGAGTAGATAGTATCTGCTCGCTGCTGCCGGGCCTAGCGCACCTAAGGTCATGATGGGTACGCTGGCAGAGAGGCACTTGAAGATCCATTGAAATGGAAAGAGAATGTACATTGTATCAGCCTATGCACCTGAAGCACCTCAACCCAATATTTTTATCGCAGAACTCCAGACACTCTTTCGATCTCTGCGCTTGAACTCGGTAGAAAACTTCTACATTCTGGCCGGCGATTTAAATGCCAAATATAGTGATTGGGGAAATAACATTCCCAACACTAGGGGGAGCCTACTAAGCCATTGGCGGGTTCTTCACATCACTGAATATAGGGTCAAGTTGCTCGCAACGGACAGTCCGTCGTATCCTAGGAGCGGCTCCTATCTGGATCTAATGCTGATAGACTCTCGACTGAGACTGGCAGACACGAACGAATGGTCTATTAACTGTCTACGGACCATTGTATACGGCAGTGACCATTGCGGACTATGTGCCGTGATTACAGTACCTGACGAGTTCGCGGAAATGGCAGAATACGTCCACACGCACCCTTACGATTACAGTAGGGCGCGCTGGCCACGCTTCGCCAATTCCCTGACGAGAGCGCTCACTTCGAGCGCCTCCTTCCCACCGACTAATAGGATCCTGTCAAACCACGAGATTGACAGGTACCTCAAAGAAATGGACGATATCATTAAACAGAATATGAACAGTACGTCAACGACAGCACGATACCACAAACATATACCGAAACGCGACAATCGACGCACTCCATAGACAAAAAAGTAGACTCCTAACAAGACTCAAACTCTTGTACAGGCGGTTTACCGACAGACAAAACTCTGAGGTCAGGACACTGAAGTCACTGATTAAAAATCTCCAACAGTTGATCAGAGAGAATTACAGAATATCTGTAAGTTTGCATTGGAACAACAGAATTCGTGCTGTAAAATCCAACAGCGCGAGTATGTTCCCGCAAATAAATAAAATATTTCGGAGAAACAATCAGAATGACATTCAGGATCTAAAGCTTCCGAGAACGTCAGACAATGAACGTTTGCTACGAACAGTTAGTATCGATCCAGAGAACGCCATCCTGGATGACGACTTTTTCGTGATTGAGGATCCTCAGGAGAAAGTGGCGACAGTGGGAGCTGTTTTCCAGGAAGTGTACAAGGTGAATGATAGTATTCGCCCGAACCATGACCTGGAGAACAGAGCCCTGCTTCATCACTTCTACCTTAGAAATGATTTCTATCATTGGCGATCTGAGAATCTTGGTTTTACCAGGATCAATGAAGATTTCATGGCAAGCAATGCCATCGCCAGTGAGGGGGCCTGTTCATTTCGACGGAAGATCTCCAGATGATCTTTCAATCATTGAAAAGGAAAAAATCTGCGGGTATCGACGGTATATCCAATGTTGTGCTTAGGCACCTTCCACCAGTGGCTATAGAGAGGTACACCATCCTGTTCAACAATGCACTGAATAATGCATATTATCCAGTGCATTGGAAGACAGCGGTGGTGCAACCAATCCTCAAGAGGGGTAAGGACACCTCTAACCCGGCAAATCTACGGTCGATAAGTCTCCTTCCGAGTATCAGCAAGGTCTTCGAGAAGGTGGTCCATAGGGCCCTGTCTAAATGGGTTGAGGTCAATAAAATCATCCCGGATAACCAATTCGGTTTCAGAGCGGGGCATGACACTATTCATGCCGCGTCGAAACTCGTATCGGATATCCAATGGAATAAATGCAAGAACCAATGCACGGGTGCCTGTCTGATTGACTTGGAAAAAGCCTTCGACACCGTATGGCTAGAAGGTCTTTATTACAAGCTCAGTCGGCTGGGCATTAATAAACCACTGTTATATATGATTTTCGACATGTTAACAGATAGAAAGTTCGTTGTGAAAATTGCCAACGTAACTTCTACTCAAATATTTGAAATCAAAAATGGACTGCAACAGGGTACGGTAAATTCGCCGATCCTTTTCAGCATTTACCTGAGTGATCTACTTGTTTCTCTTCACCACTCAATAGCGTATGCAGACGACCTAATCGCGTACAGATCAGGTCTAACGATCGACGTCATTGTCATTCTCTTGCAGCGTGACTTCGAAAAAATTCAGCAGTATTGTGATGGCCCAAGTTGAAAATCAACTTTCAGAAATCAGAATCTACATATATTGTTCAGAACGCCTTTGTCTAGCGCCTCCCGGGACACCAGAAAAAATTGGCCGGACGGGCGTCCACTGGCGAGACAAAGTGTAGTCAGATAACTTGGGGTCGTGCTGGATCAGTATCTATATTTTGACAAACATGTAGATGCTGCTCTGGCGAGGGCCCGGGGCGCTTTCGCTCTGACAAGATGGCTGTTTCATAGCAGCCAACTTGATTCCAGGGTGAAGGTGATCTGCTACATGGCCTTAATCAGGCCCATGGTTGCCTATGGATGTCCCGTCTGGTTCAATGTGAGAGCCAGCTTAATGGAAAGGATTCGGGTGTTTGAGAGACAATGCCTTAGGACTTGTCTCGGGCTACATAGGACTCCCGAATCTGAGTACACGAAATTTTACCCGAACGAGGTCCTAAACAATAGGGCCAGGATTGTACGGATAGATAATTTTCTGATCAAACTGATTCGAAGCCACGTTGCAAGAGCAATGACTTCAGTCAATAGCCTGATCTTCGGGGCTTACTACCCCAATGATCTATATCATGAGAGAGTGCGTCTTAACGGTTTTGTCCCGCCAGAAGCATTCCTCTATCTAGATAGATGTGGGCTGATCCAGGATAGATTGGCGTTACCGCTAATCTTCCCCGTGGGTCGCAATTCCGTGGAACGCCGATTCCTCTACGGACCCGATGTCGCGCTCCGTGAGCCCGAGCGCCTCAGGTTCTGTAGATCGGTCTTACGCCGGGATCGAGGAGACGTAGTCCGCCAGCATCGACGTTTTTGGTGGCTGAAGAGAACTCCGTCAATGAACCCTTCGTTAGCAGCAGCCTCTTCAAGGCACGGCCTGCCTAATACCAGTGGAAGAAGTGGATAAAAAGGCAAAAAAAAATTTAAAAACATAAAATGTAAAAAAAAAAAAGATATACATACATATATAAAATACATATATATAGTGTTTATATTTCTGTATACATATTTTAGTTAAGTTAGAATAAGATAGGTTTAGTTAGATTTAATTAGTTTTAGATAGGCTTAAGTTTTATATGAAATATACAAAAATGATCATATGCTAAGTTTTTTCTTAATAAAAACCATTTTTCTTAGCTTATGTTAGATATTATAATGTTAATAGAATTTATGTAGTCGTCGAAAGAGATATGTTTCAATTGTTCTGTTTGTTTTAGAGTGTCCGTCTAGGGCCAGTAAGATAGTTAGATTTGTTAAGATAGTTAAGCTAGTTTTAAACATTTTTGACTAGGGTAAGATAGATATAAGATAATACTGAATAAAAATGAATTTAAAAAAAACAAAAAAAAAAAAAAAAAACGCGAAAAGAATAATTATATGTAGTGAAATATTGAAAAAAAAGTGATTTTAAATCTCGGGATGGCGAATAGGAAAAAGCGTCTACCCCTTAATACGTTCAAACGGACCTACATATGCATATGTATGTTCCATTCATTCCTAATACTTAAACGCGGGAGCAAGAAGTAACTGGCTACCTATCATATCATTGACATACTATAGCTTAAGGCACAAATTGTCACTGCCCGGAAAATCTCTGAATCATACCTTGATGAACTCTTTTGTAATCTCAACAAATACGTTCATATATGTATAACGTGACAGAAACACATTTACTTATCTTCCTATCCAGACAGACTTCCTATCCAGCGTATAGTTATAAAAGTGACTGACCTCATTTCTGCTATTTTCACCCTGCAATTTCCTGCCGTCCTGTCTCTACTCATATTCTAATAAGTTTTATATTATTTATCTAAGTTTTATATTATCTATCTTACTTCCATAAAATAATTAACTGATATTATTTTTTTACTAGACGTGATAAGACTCAAAAGTGCTCATGATACTTTTTCCATCATCTTTCTATTTTTAGAGTGCCGAACATTAGGCGCGACCGTTAAGGGAAGGCACAATGTGCGACGGTCACTCACCAATCAGCTCCCCCAGTGCCAGACCCGATAATAGGTTTCAATTGAAGTGCATGTGAAAGCAAGATAATTTGTCAATTTAAAATTATTTTCTTTTTCTGCTGAAAAAATAATCTATTACCACGAGGTAGTCGGTTAATTGCGCTGGTATTTTTATTTGCTGTTATTATTAATGAAGTTATTCGGAAGATAGTGACACTTTAATTGCTCAGTAATAGTGAAGTATAGTATTAGCTTCTCTGTAGATAAGATCGGTTCAATCAATTTGGGCTTGCTCTATCCATCAGCTGTCAGTTAAAAATTGCGAAGAACAACAGAGATGGGTTGGGGTCTTTACGCTTAAGACCGCACATGGTGACTGATGATAAAAATTGCCATCTCTGTGATTGTTTAATTGTTTTCTTTTCGATAAAATCATTCGACGATGAATGGAAGGTGCAATATAAAAAATCAAATAACTAAATTTTGATTGACTAAAATTGTCAGGAATTATTCCTTTATTTTTACCAGCTTATACTCGTACATTATCCCAATCTTTTGAGCTACAAACACAATTTTATCTTTGTATTTAACAACTTGAAAGAAAATAAAGAAAATAACGAATGCGCTTGTTGCATAAGACTGACCAAATAATACTTTTTCAAAATATCTTAATGCAACCATTCTCTATTTTTTAAGCTGCAGTTAACGTGACTGTTGGCAAATATCGGCTCTGCTTGTCTATAATATTTGTAGTCAAAATAAGTGGCTTCTTAACGACCAAGACATTCAGAAGGACCCCATAATTTAATTGGGTGATAATTCTTCGACACAATTATGTTTATTGAAATATCTACCAAAACAGCATCAACAGAACAGAACTGAATATTTATGTACTCGTATATCTGTTTAAGAGGCACCACTTTCAATTCGCAAAGAATTTGTGCCTCAACTGCTCCTGAATAGTTTCTTAAATATTTGTCAAAAAAAATCATAAAACAACAGAGAAATTACATAAAATCGAAATGCATCGGGACCACCCCTCATTGTTCTTCGTTACGCATTAAATGCCAACTCTTTTTTCGAATCTGTTTTCCAGAAGTAATCACCAGAGTTACCAATTATGACCTTGGACAGACCGAAATACGCTGTTTTTATTATTGGCTTCATCTCAGTGACCTTTACAACTTTAACAATAATATTATTACTAAGCTCATCCGCTCATACAAAGAGAGCGCCGCGGCGCAGTGGGTAGTGTGTCGGCCGCTGACGCGTGATGAGTGAATTCGGATCCCGATAACACCCACGCCATCGAATGTTTAATTCGCGGCTTCTCTCCTCGGCAGTGTACTAGCAATACAATGGGCCAGTATTTGTGTCTGAATGCTCCAACAGATAGCAAAAGCTTCGTCCGCAACAGCTAGGACGAATTCTTGAAAACAAACCCAGATGTTCGATAAGAATGGTTCAGAAAGAAATGTTCTTGAATTCTTGTGTAGGTATTATCCGACACAAGCATTGTTATACAAGGTGTGGTAATGTAAAACAAAGTAATGATAATGAAAATAAAACACGGTGATTATACTTAAAAAAATGATTTAAAATGCCTCGAGGAAATATGTGTGTAGAAGTCACTGAGAACTAGATCTAGCCACTAGGATGCTGTTCGAGCACTTACAATCCCTTTTCTTTAATTGCAGTCTTCTTAACTGCGGCTTTGGGACGGGGCACGTTGTCTTTGTGAAACGGTCTTCCAGGTCGCACTTTGCCTTTTCCTTTTTCTTTAATGACCTCCCGCAACTATTTATTTGGTCTGCGTAGTAAAATCTCTTTTTTTTGTTTCTTAGCTTTATTGATGAGCTTTGGGCAAGCTCAGTGATAATCCTAACTTTATATTTAGAATAGCAATGAGAACTTTTACAAATCACTTCTTCTTCCTTTTCTTCTTGTTGTTGGTTCCACCCACCAATGTACCGTCCATCTCGCGAATCTTATACATATAGACTCATTGGTATTGTAGCATAATTAAAACCAGCCGGTTGCGGTTGCAATAGGAGAATGTACCAAATGCCATATGCATACTAATAAGGCAATGCTCTTTTAAACCGTCGGTTAGCGCTCCACTTCTCGAAAAAAATAGTCGTAAATATCAATTGTTTTCTTTTTGGCACCCTCAAAATCACGCCAGTATTGTATTGTATGTCGGCTGTCCAGTTTGTTTCCTGAACGGTGTATTTCTTGCTCCATTTTCTTTTATGGTATTGGACACATTCTCGAATGGCTCATAATGTTCGATATAAAAGTCTGGATAGCGATCCGGAAAGAAACGCATTACGGTTGCTAGTAGCACGTAATTTTGGACGCATAGGAACTACGTGTGCAAAATTATGAGAGACGAGAGCTTCTTTTCTTCTTTTCCCCAATGATTGTTTTTTTTTCCAATTTCTAACAAGAGGTTTTAAAAAAATCTTTAATTTCTTCAGCATCCCCAAAACCAAATACCATACCCTTTCCCGCCCAATTTGACACTTAAAATTTCTTTGGCGCCGGTAAGGCATGTGGATGGTTGCTCGCTTCCGATTATCGATTGCTGTTCGGTTTAAGAATCAAAATGATGGATGCAGGTCCACTCCTTGATTACGCAAAAAAAATATTGCCTGATCTGTTCGAAATTCACCCTCGAAATGTCGATTCATTTTTTCTTTTCCTCGTCGGATTATATTCTCGGTACCTTTTTCATATCCGGCATGGATGGGCGTCCTTCGATATGTTCCTTCGTGGATGTTAGGCCTATCTTAAACTCCTTGACCCAGCGTGCTACTGTGGAATGTGGAGAAGCAGAGTTCACGTTTTCATCAAGTCGCTGTGTATGTCTCTGACGGACAGCTTTTTCAAGCAGAGATACTTGTTGACAGCTCTAATTTCCTTTCTTTTAATTGTGATGTTATCCTTATACTCTTTGGCGCAAATGAGCTACAACAACGCAGGTTTTGTAACAGCTAAGCTAAGAAGGTTTATACATTGACATATGGATGGTTGCTCGAAGCTCACGCATGGCAAACCAGGCAAACCGCTATTTCTGGACCATACATTCGAAATGATACAGCCGCAGAGATAAAATTGAAATATTTTAGAGCATCATTCAGCTGGTAAAGGCGCTTTTTAAAACGGCACATCATTTCGTCCAGAGCAATATTATGGGAAGCTACCGGATAAGACGTCTTTTTTCTTTAAAATTCTCCCTAAAAAGACAAGACGAGTCCTGCTCAGGGGGAAAATCTTTCAAGGAAAGACTGACGATGTTGTATTGTATGAACTTGCCTCATGTAGTAGTTGAACCATTAGTAATCATTGGGAAATCCGCAAACCGATTAGAAAACGGTTAGCACGGATAACAACTTCTATAATGACGAAGTGGTTAAACAACTTTAACGTTTGACGATTCAATGAGAAAACTACGAAGGAAGATTTTATTTTTTGGGCAATAAAACTTTACTTTCTCATCTCATTTTAAGTAATATCACTTTAGTATTTCCTCCAGCACACACGGCATTTGTGGGTCAGCCTCAAGGTATCATCAAACATTTTTAAAATATTTTATCACGAAGAACTACTCCACCTCTCTGGTAAAATGAATAAAAGGATAATGTGGAAGAATCTTCTTCTGCAATAATTGTAATAAACGCCATTAACTAGGCTGCTGCAGCCTGGAACAAGGTTCTCCCGGAATAATTAAAAACCGCTTCGAAAAATCTGGGTTCCTAGACGATCAAACCAACCATCGATCTGTTCTCAAAGTGTATATTACTCGTGAGAAAATCCGGTTGCATGCTACATGTGACACCAACGTTCAAACCGTTGAAGGATAGATTGAGTGCTAGACCGAAACTCGTATAATCAAAGCGTTGTTAATGAGAAAGACAAAAGTGACCACTTCGAGGTTACGTATGCTTCGAAAGGAGATGATGAAATGGATTCATACACTATATCTACAAGAAGGCGTTGCTTTAAAGGGTGAACACAAGACGGCTATTCAACCGACATCTGCTCTCCAATTTCACTACGAGTCTATGGTCGTAAGTGATTGCACTCTCCATCAAAGCAAAATTTTTCTAAGAATTAAGAACTTCTGTGATTCTTCTACATCTACATAATAATGTACATCTATACTAATAATATAAAGAGGAAAGATTTGTAACTCAAAAACTACTGACCATTAGAATGCTACCCTGAGTAACATAGGCTATATTGATAGTTTTTATCTTGATTATTCACTTTCATATTTATTTTTGTAAATTAAATATTCATTAAATCTTTGTTATGGGACAATAATATGTAAGCGATTGTGTGTAGCATACATTTGTAAGAGTTGACGTTGTGAGTTAACTTACCGACACAATACCGACAATACTTGGTTATCTAGACTGGATAACTATCCAGTAGATGGCGTGGTGTTGCGATTTCTTTCGAAGCGCCGATTATTTTCGGCGCGCAAAAAGAAATAAAAATCAAGAATTTAATTTTTATTTGGGGACAACTAAAGGGTGTATTTTATAGAGGTATAGAACTTTGAAATGGAATAAAACAAAGATGATTTTTTTAAATTGACATGAAATTGACTTTATTCGAAAGATAATCTTCTAACATTAATTTAAATATAATTTCTGGCATATGACCGCCACGGCTGGCTCGGACGTAGTCTAATCTGGAGGTCAAATTTTCGATGATTTTTTCCAACATTTGTGGCCGTATATCGGCAATAACGCGGCGAATGTTGTTCTCCAAGTGGTCAATCGTTTCGGGTTTATCGACGTAGACTAGCGACTTCACATATCTCCACAGAAAATAGTCAAGCGGCGTTAAATCGCACGATCTTGGAGGCCAACTCACGGGTCCGTAACGTGAAATTATGCGGTTACCAAACGTTTCCTTCAATAAATCAATTGTGGCACGAGCTGTCTGACATGTTGCGCCGTCTTGTTGAAACCACAGCTCCTGCACATCATGGTTGTTCAATTGATGAACGAAAAAGTCTGTAATCATGGCTCTATAGCGGTCACCAGTAACGTTCTGGCCAGCATTGTTTTTAAAGAATTACGGACCAACCCATAAAGCACACCAAACAGTCAGTTTTTGTGGATGTAACGGTGCCTCAACATACACTTGAGGATTATCATCACTCCAAATACGGCATTTTTGTTTATTGACGTATCCATTCAACCAAAAGTGAGCTTCATCGCTAAACAAATCTCGCTTATGAAAATTCGGATCAACGGCAATCTTGTTTTGGGCGGTCATATGACTGAAATTATATTTAAATTATAATGTTAGAAGATTATCTTTCGAATAAAGTCAATTTCATGTCAATTTAAAAAAAATCATCTTTGTTTTATTCCATTTCAAAGTTCTATACCTCTATAAAATACACCCTTTATAAACGTCCCATCTTCACCTGCCAGAAGAGGAAAGAGTCGAAGACTGGTGTGTCGAGAACTGTGTGTGTTCCTGAATATATCGAATAATTACTTAGATCATAATTGGTTTAATAATCGTCCTATTTTGGCGGCAAAAATTGGTAATGTCGACGAAATTAACTTCCAGATACAACAATTGTTACCAGTTTATCTGATGTCTTTTAAATCAATCGACACTGAATATGAATATGAAGCTGTAAATTTTCCAATTGTAAGGAGGACAATTTAGAGTGTCGTGGCGTAGTGGCTAGTGTGTCGGCCTCTGACGCACGATGAGCGAGTTCGGATCCTAATAACACCAACGCCATCGAATGTTCATTACGCGGCTTCTCTCCTCGGCGGAGTACTGGGGAAACCCTCCGCAGTAACCTATACACTTGCCTCGAAAAAGCTTCTCGGCCTTCGCCGTTCGCAATCAGCATTAAACAGTACGTACCTTTCACTTGTGTGAAAAACAAATCGCACTCAACAAAAGTGAATGAAAGAGCTTGGTAATAGCTCAACTAAAAAGAAGAAGAAGAGAAAGAGGACAAAAATAAATTTCGATACGTTTCTTTTTTCTTGGCTTAATTTTCCTTCGCGACTTCCAAAAAACAAAAACGTGATCGTCCGAGATGACAGCCATTACATACCCTTTTTCATCAAGGGCGACCCTTTTACGAAGTCGGCTATGGTTCTCGTTGACAATACTACACTGCCGACATCGGGTACAGCGTTGTCCAACATTTAATTTACTAATTAAATACACTGCTCATCTTAACGTAAATCAAGTTCCAGTAATCCTAGGAGATTTTAATGCAGGTGATATTCTTTGGAATTGGTCCGATGCAGATCAGTGTTTATTACCTTCTAATATGAAAAAAGATTATGAATGTAATTTAATCGATTCACTTTTGCCCTCAACTTGTCCCAAATTAATTGCTATCCTAATTCTTTAAATAGACTGCTAGACTTAATTTTCGCAAGCAATGATTTAAATGTTAAATGTAATGAGGTGTTGTGTCCACTTCTAAATAATTCAATTCATCATATTGCTATTTATATTACTATAAATTTCTATGATTACTTAAATGAAGATCAAAGTGATTGTAATCTTTTTGCCTTAAATTTTAAAAAAGTCAATTATGCTGCTCTGGACTATTACCTTTCCAATTTAAATTGGGAAGACATTCTTCGTGGCTCGACTCTCGAGACAGTGTATTCTAACTTCCTGAATAAATTGCATGAAGCCTTTGCTGTTTTCGTACCCAAGACTAGGGTCAAACCGGGGTACAGGCTTCCTTGGTTTAACAAACGATTAAAGAATCTTAAAAACGTTAAAAATAAAGCCTTTAAAAGATACAAGACAACGAACGCAGATATTGATCGTGAACATTTTAGAAGATTGCGTCGTGAATATGAATTTTTAAACTCTTTTCTATACAAACAGTATATTATGCAAACTGAATCCTGTATAAGAACCGATTCAAAATACTTTTGGAAATTTATAAAGTCGAAAAATAAATCCAGTAGTTTCCCTTCTTCACTGGAATATAATGATAAAGTATCTACCGATTTAAAAGGTATTTGTAATCTATTTGCGGAATTCTTTCAATCCGTGTATCACAAACCGGCGACTACCCATTATTCCGAGAACTTTGAAAATAATTCCGAATTCTATCCACAAATTCCTAATCTTGTTCTCTCTGACGAAGATGTCTTTCTTGGCTTAAGTGCCTTAAAAATTAATAGTACCGCCGGTCCTGACAACATTCCAGCGATTTTTCTAAAAAATTGTAGGTATTCTCTTTTTACTCCCCTTCGAATAATATTTAATTTGTCGCTTTCTTGTGGAAAGTTTCTAGATACTTGGAAACTTTCTTTCATTGTTCCAATTTTTAAATCGGGGAACAGACAACATGTAAAAAATTATAGAGGAATATCGAAATTATCTGCAATCCCAAAGCTATTTGAAAGCTTACTTAAACAAAAACTGATATTCTATACAAAAAATCTGATTTGTCCACTCCAACATGGGTTCATGATCGGTATGTCGACTACCACCAATCTTGTGATGTTCTCGAAATTTGTTTTCGAGGCCCTGGAATCTGGGGCACAGACTGATGTGATCTACACAGATATTTCTAAAGCCTTTGATACAGTAGATCACAGCTTGTTGCTTCTTAAACTAAAACAGCTTGGGTTTAACATGTTGTTTTTAAAATGGATCTCCAGCTATCTAAAAAATCGACATCAAAAAGTAAAGATCGGCAACATAACATCTTCACCCATTAAGGTTTACTCAGGAGTCCCTCAAGGTAGCCATTTAGGCCCATTACTGTTTATTTTTTTCATAAACAACATCGCCAAAGTTGTAAATTTTTCTTCAACTTTGTTATTCGCTGACGATTTAAAGATATTTTGTAAAGTTAATACCGAAACGGATTGCCAGAATTTGCAAGTGGATCTGAACAACATTGTTCAGTGGTGCAAGATAAACAACTTATCTCTAAATATTGAGAAATGCAAAGTTTTCTCTGTTCATCGTTGTTCTTTTCCCATTCGTTACAACTACTACATTGGTGATAAACAATTAGCTTTAACTAACCAAGTTACCGACTTAGGGGTTATATTCGACTCAAAAATGTCCTTCGTTCCTCATTTTGAGTATATAGCTGCAAAAGCAAATTCCTTATTAGGTTTCATAAAGCGTAACTGCAAGGATTTCAACGATCCCTACACCTTAAAATCCTTTTATATTGCCTTAGTTCGCCCGTTTTTAGAATACTGTTCGATAATATGGGATCCATACTGCGCAGTATATATAAACAGGTTGGAACGTGTTCAGAAGTCGTTTACAAGATTCGCCTTTAGAAGACTAAACTGGCCTTTCATGCCATCTTATAACGCGAGATGTAGCTTAATAAACTTAGTTCCATTAGAAAAAAGACGTAAGATCCAAGGCATCTTGTTCGTGCATGATGTTCTCACTAGTCGAATTCACTGTCCCGAAATTCTTTCTTCTCTTAACATATATGCCCCAGAAAGAATTTTAAGAAAACGCCCGTTCCTCCAAATTCAACTCGTTAAAACTAACCATGCTCGTAATGAAGCAATCTTAAGATGCTCTTCATTATATAATACAGCCAGCGGCATAATTGACTTCAACATGGATAGAAATCAATTAAAACGTCGTCTTGAAAACGAATACATTGTTTAACTTTTGTTTATTTTGCTATTTTTTCTTTTTGTTCTATAAATTTTTAATTAATAATGAATTGTTAAGTAGTTTTAAGAATATTGTAAAGTATCTGTAAGAAATTTGTTTTCAGTAGATAATAAATAAATAAATAAATAAATAAATAAATAAATTTACTATATCTCGGCCGACTGGACAACTTGATCTACCTAGATCAACTCGGCAAATTGTCATTACATCGATTGAACTTAATCTAACTTAACTTATACGTACGGTGGATGACTTAAGTAGACTTATAACTTAACGAATCTGACTCCTTAGGAAAATATTCGCTCCATAATCGAATATTTCTGGCTTCTGTAAGACGATGAGGTCTTACATCGTAGGGTATCTATGTACGTTATGGGACAGTTCCAAATGTCCCGAACAATATACCTATCGTGTGGCAGAACTTTGTGAATGTCATATGGGCCCTGGAATTTCGGGATGAGCTTTTTATTAGTAACAATAGTCGTATCAACATTTTTAATAACGATATAGTCACTTACGTAGTAGGTAGGGGCGGGTTGGTTCTGCTCCTAGAAATAGCAGTGATTATACTCCCGTACCTTACGAATTTCCTCGGATGCCGCTCAAGTCCTCCCTTAGCCGCTCAAGGCTTCACACACAGGGATTTACACACTTCCCGTCAAGAAATTCGGTTAATTCATCTACTACGATGACCCGTTGATCAACCCCGAACGGGAGTCTACTGGGCGTTGTTCGAGTCGATCTGTGAAGGGTGTTGTTTAGTGAATACTTAACCAGGGTGCGTACCCAATCAGCAATCAGAATATTGCAAAGGCTCACTAAGCTTCCCTGGCATCTTCCCTAACCCTCGATTAACCACTTGGGCGTTAACCTTGGGCGACTGAACAGTCACTTTACCATGTGCAATATTTCGTTCCAGAAGAAGGGAACCAAACTGTAGTGACGTGAAACATGTGCCTCGGTCCGTAATCCATCGTGGTGGCCTGCTATAATACTCGAAGTTCCGATTAAGGGAAGCGCACACTTCCTTAGTACTCGTTGAGACGACGGAATACAACTTAACATATTTAGTGAAGGCATCAACTACCACGAGTATGTTTCCTCTTGGACATGGGAGGGCCCAGAAGTGGTCCAAATGGATGGTATGTATGAAAAGGCACCGGTTCCTAAGGAATACTAAAAATGTTAGGTTCACGCGTATTCGCAGGTGACGAGCGCACAATGCACTTGATACAATTTTTCATAAACTTTTCTATCTCTTCTCTCATCTTCGGAAACCAATATAGCATGTACATCTGGTCATAACACTTCGATACTCCCAAGTGGCCGATCATCTCACGCACATACCGGATAACATTAGTCGCTAAGTAGGAAAGAACATACATGTATAGCCTTGTCGAGAGATCTTTCCGAAACACTATCCCATCTTGAAGGACTTAATGCTCCAGTTCTTCAGAACACAGGATCTCTGCCCTGCGAGGCACTTAACTGATAGTCGATGTCCTCGGCATAAGCCCCTGCCACCATATAGCACCGGCTGAGGGCACCAGTATGAGCCATATCGGCTCCACGTCGGTCTTTGACCTTATAATTTTAATTTTCTAATTCTAACGCCCATCGGGCTATCCTTGGGCTTACACTCTTCTTGTTCAAAATCTCTTGAACCTGCACGAACTAATAAAAAAAAACAAAAAAACAAAAAAGGTTAACTACAGTCGGTTACTGCTGTGAATGGAATTCCTTCCATATACTCCCGGAAGCGCCGAAGGCCTGATATGATGGCCAATGTTTCTAATTCGAAACTAGGGTACTCTTGAGCCGAAGTACTCTAAGAGAAGTAGGCAGTCGGATGAAACTTTCCGTCGTCTTGCTGTAGAAGGACTGCACCGTAACCCAGAGAACTCGCGTCACAATGTCTGTAACTCCGTTTCTCATGTTGGGTCCTAGATTGCCAGAACGGGTGGGGACCTCAAACTATTCTTCAAATCTCGAAAGGCACTCTTACACTCGGATGTGAAAACATAAGGCTTATCTCTTTTCAGGAGGTCATACAATGGCCGGGCTATCCCGGAGAATGAATTTACTAATCGGCGGAAGTAGGAGCTTAGTCCGAGGAATGAATGCAACTCTTTGCTATTCTTAGGAATTGGAAACTGTCTATCTAATGGCTTTTAGACGGGAATCATTTGGTTTTATTCCCTACTACGTCACACTATACCCTTAGTATTCTATGGTTGAGAAAACGAACCGGCACTTAGACAGTTTTAATTCAAGCCGGTTTTCTGCCAGACATAGCAAAACACTTTCCAATAAACGCAGATGATCGGGCAGGTTGTCACTTGCGATAACAACTCAATGCGATTGCGACTCGGTAAATTTATGAAATGTTCGAAAGACAGATGAGATAAAGCGTTGAAATATACTGGGCGCGTTCTTAAGGCCAAAGGGCATCCTAAGAAACTCGTCTTGTCCCGTCGGAGTTACAAAAGAGGTAAACTGGGTAGAGTCTGGAGTACCCTTTACCTTATGAAAACCACTCTTAAGGTCGAGCAGGATGGTTTTTTTTTTGCTAGCGAAATACTCGAGACAATCTTCTATGAGTGGAAGAGGGTAGTTATCTCTTACAGTTTGCTTGTTCAGAGCACGATAGTCCACGCATAAACGTATTTCACCAGACGTTCTTTTTGTCAAAACGATGAGTGATGCGTAAGGTGAGTCGTTATGTTTTATTAATCTACATGGCAAAAGATCTTCAATAATAATGTCACCCTAATGCTTCTCTGTAAAAGACAACCTTCACGGTGGACAGAAGAATGGAGAATCCGCCGTGAGCCGATTATCCATTTCGTAATTTTAATGGATCGCTTTCGATTTATCAAAATTTATGTATTGTAGCTATCGAAACATACCTTCCTCCCTTTTCAGAAGTTATTGTGTGTAATCCTGATTCCACTACTAATTCATCATCCTGCACTATGTCACTTCCAAAAATGTCACATCCTTTCTCTCTATCGATTACATCCTGAGGGGCAAAACTATTCTCACTTATAGCAATGTCTTCTTTTGCTGTCACCACAAAGTTCGCTACCGCTAATAACTCAATAAATTTTTATTAAAGTGTTTGCCAGTAGTTAAAGTACATTTTTGTTCTGAAGGCGGAATGCATCCGTTAATCAGAATTCTTAATTTAGTTCTGAAGATCTTAAGCACATCGTGACCGACGATTAAAGGCACAAACAGGATTTCATCTGAAATGACCATAAATGAAATTTGAATCACCGATCCCCCGGTAGCCGGAGCAACTTAAGTTTCCTATTAGACAGTCCCACGGTACGGCAGACAATCAATATTGGCAAATTCCACTAATTGTGTATCTGCATGCCCATCAATTACATATATATTGGATGAGGTCGACTTCGTCCACGTTAGCGTAGGCAGCGATTTCTTGTCTTGTCAATCGCTTATCAAACTCCAGAATCAGATGTCTCTTTAGACTTTCCCTTATTGTCCACCCGTATGTGCACAGTTCTTAAAAGCATTTTGGCAGTTCCTTTCATGAGTCTCTTTGTGCAAACATATTTGCTTCATCACATCCCACCAATTGGGTCACATCTTCGGTAATCGGCAATCCACTTTCTAATACCGTAGTCATCGCCAGAAAAGGAAGAAACTGGATCTTCTATGTCATTGAAGTTTACTAGTATGGGTGATAGTATTGTTGGCTCAGTTGCTGCCAGCTCTGGGGAGAGGTCAGCTAAGCGCTTACGCGAGGCGGGGAAACTCGCGTTCTTCTTTCACATCTGAAGACGTTGCAGCGCTATTACCATTTCCAGCAGAAGTTAAGGCACTATGAAATTATTGGCATGACTGAAGTAACGGATGTTTCGGAAGTAGGTGTCGTAAAAGTTCCAGATGTAGCAAGAGAAGTCTCAGAAGTTCCGGAAGTGGCAGTTGCTAGTACCGAAATGGACACAGAAGTCTCAACGGAAGTCACAGATGTTGTCGGGGGTGTTACAGTCGAGGTGTCATCAAAATATTCGGAATCACCTCGTTCGTCCGAACATTCATTTGTGCGCAGCTCCCGATCGTGGAATGCGCGAAATTTGATGAGTGGTGCTGACGGTGGCACGACGACATTCGTCTCTTCAAGTGCCTCCTGAAGTTGCGCTTTCGATGTTGGCTTTGGTTTCGATGTTGGCTTTGGTTTCGATGTTGGCTTTGGTTTCGACGTTGTAACCGTGTACCCATGTTTCATCACAAATGATGAGCCCTTTCAGCAAATCTGGATCATTATTCATGTCCTTCAACAACTCCTAAACGCAATGCTAATGCGACGGTTCCTTTGGTGAAAATATAGCAACTTCGGAACAAACTTCGCTGACACACGTTCCATGCCCAAAAGTTCTGGAAAATGTCATGGCATGAAACAACCGATATGCCAATATCTCTCTCCGATAGTGATTCGATGATTCTCCATAACAATGTTCGTTTCCATTTGTTACTGGAATGCTGGGGCGCCCAGGGAGGGCATTGTCATTAACGTCTTCTCGGTTTTCTGTGAAAAACTTGAACTATTTATAAACATTTTTTTTTTCCTCAGAGTAGACTCGGCAAATGCCACAGTCAACATTTTAAGTAAGTTGGGGCACTTAATATTATTTGACAAACCTTTGCCAATCGTTGCGTAAACGCAACATTTAAATTTTGAGTTTTTTAGTATTGAAAATAAGAAAATAAATCTACACATATGACATGTAAACCAGTCTCGGAAAGAAGATCTTCTTTTTTAAATGCTTATTTTCATAAAAAAAATATATTATTTTTAATTTTCGAAAACTGCAAATTGAGTCATTTCAACGTTGATGTAACGTTGAATCGTAACTTTTTACATTTACTTCCAGGCAGGGACGGATTAAGGGGGGGCTAAAAGGGGCTATAGCCCCGGGCCTCACTTGTGAGAGGGGCCTCATGCGGTGAAGAATATATTTTTGGGTAAAAAAGAGAACCCGGGGTGCAACGATGCCAAGCGATCGGAGACAATGCCATGAAAAATCCAATTAACTTTTCCCCAAAGCTGTTAGCCCCACAAACCCGGGGCGCAACGAGGCCAATCTCTCGGAGACGATGCCATGAAAAACCCAAGCAGCTTCTCCCCAAAGCTGTTAACCCCACAAACCCGGGGCGCAGGGAGGTCAAGCTCAAAAAAAAAAAAGAAAAAAAAATTAACTGCTAATAGAAAATATATAGAAAAGCAAGTTGTCGATCAAAGTGGTTCTGATGCATTTCGAGTGCATACTTTTTATGTCATCATAGATAAATTATCTGCCGAACTTGAAAAAAGGCATGAAGCCTATAAGTACATAATAAACATATATTTGTGTTAGCCTCGGGCCTCATGCACCTTTAATCCATCCCTGCTTCCAGGAAAAGTTGCGTATACGCAACGTTGGTAGTACTAACGGTCGGTTGTTTTTGTTGGTCGGCTATCACATGTTGCTCAAGCTCAGTTGTTTCTAGTCGATTGTATAACGTCGAACTAACCAGCATTTTATTGCATTTATTGCATAGTAATTTTCAAAATACGATAAGTGGACGTACAAAAATCAAGTGCATTTTCTACAATATAAAAAAGTTATTATGGTTTGTCAACAAGTCAATCTTCCCAAGAAATTCAGGGCGTATTAGAAGGGGAAGAGGATTTACAATATGCTAATTAAGTCGATGCTGTGTAGATCCCTCCACAGTTGATTATCTCACAGACGATGAAGATCGAGATGATGACGTCCTGAGTGGTTACGAAAATACTCTGCCGATTTACCCATAGAGCCTGAAAATACGCAAGATGAGGTAAATACGCAAGATGAGCCCAATCCTTCAGCTTCGAAAAGGTCAAAACAGTCGAGGAAGTCCCCAAAATATGTCCCAGACTGAAAGAACATCCGACCCATACACATGTTCCTAAAACTAATTAAACAGTTAATTACAAAATATTGAACAACGTGTAGACGGAAAATCACCTTTTGAAGTATTTTCCCTATTTTTTAGTGATGAAGTTTGGTAACAGATTGTAGGTTTTTTCAAAAAAATATGCTTGTGATCATAATTGTCATTTATTCACTCTTACGGTAGCAGAACTCAAAAGATTTTTTGGTATATTGTTTTGATTGGATTTCATTCTTTGCTACGAAATAATACTGGTCTAAAGATGAACGCGCCGTCGCGCAGTGGGTAGTGTGTCGGCCTCTGACACATGATGAGCGAGTTCGGATCCCGATAACACCAATGACATCGAATGTTCATTACGCGTCTTCTCTCCTCGACGGGTACTGGCAAAACCCCAAGAGAAAGGCTACTTCGACACTGGCACTATCAGAGAAAATTGCACATTGAACAATACTTTGATAGCTACGACAACTCTTCAAAAAAGGAGAGAGGTTCATATGATTATTGCTTTAATAAAATACATGAAGTAGTTAGATGGAATCACAACTGTGATTGGTGTGAATGGTAACTGTGACTACTAATAATGCCAAAATAGAAAAATTGGTTACAGCAAAACGTTAAAAATAAAAAAGATGGTGTATGTGCAACAGCTTCAAGGAGCAGACCTCCATGATAATGGCATAGGCAATTATAGGCTTCGACTAAGAGGGAAAAAGTGGTGGTGGCCAATGTTCATCAATTTGTTTTGGTAATTCATGGAAAATTTACAATCAAGTAAATGAACGAACTTTGACCAACTAGAATTCAAATCTTTCTTTGCCGTAACTTTGATGAAACCGAAGAAGACCTTGTAGAACATATCCATTTTTTGGAAAGGCCATCAAAAAACGCTTTGTATTCTAATATTCGCTTTGATAATATTTGTTATGTTATGTTAACGTAGTAAAAAAAATAAACGTCGAAGAAGATGCCAACAGTGCAGCAGTACAGCAATTTACATGTATTAAAACATTCCACTTACGCTAATAATGTAGCACGCATGTCTATTAGTAAGTTGCGTAGACGCGACATTTTATATAATATAAACGGAACAATCAATTTTTTATTTTAATAAAATTTTCTCTTTTTGAATGTATTTATACTTGTTATAAACACAAAAATCAATTAGTATGATTTTACTTTCACCCTTGGGATTTAATAAGTTAACATACAACATTTAATAGAGATTCTTTGATGTCATGCCTAACCTGTGAAAAACAAACTAAATATCCAAATGGCAACATACGTTAGGGGATATCTGTATCAACATAACAAAAAATAAAATTCGAAACTTGAATGTACTCAGTTCGCGAAATTCAAAAATTACCTTATTTTTAAAACTTACCTCGTACATATTACATATTAAGTGCGTGAATTAAAGATTTTATATTCTTCATTACTCTCCGGGGGTGGTTGTCTTGGGATTCGGCAGATTTGACTGAATTTGTCGCGTTGTTTGTAGTTGTTTTTATTCCATGCCATTAAGATGTTATATTGGAAATGCACACGCAGATTATGAATTTTGAAATGATTTTATGCGAGTGTTATGCCTTCTCTCTCACATTCACAACTGGTGTTGTTGCACAGTTTTTTTTTTTCCGTATAGGAATTGTTCTTGGCTATGGTCAGACTTGAACTACAGACCTTCTGCTCGGTGATTGGTGATTACCATTACACCACTACCACCCCCCGTAGACATAGGCATAGGTCTAGATGCACAAAATTTTCTTTGAAATCGATGTTTTCATAAACGTGACCACCAACCAGCCACGCTTACAGCGTGTTACTACGTAAAATCTTCGACCAAGCAAATATCTATTAAGATATTACGAGAGATTATTTTCAATGCTTTCGAACGTATTGTAATCGTAGCTTACAGCTAACAACAAAATTGAAAAGTACAATTCTGGGAACATCGCTTGCTGGATGTTTCTAACATATCATTTCAGGTGTTATCAGGTCAGGTCTTCGAAACGTATAGTAATAAGTGTAACAGAGGAGTTTCTCGAACGCATTTTTGGATTCTTTGTATCGGATACAACGTACATATGTAGGCTATCATTGCACATATGCTAAGTTTTTTCTTAATAAAAATAAATAAAAATTGCCACTATTTACAGTTAATCACAAAAGTAAGTAAACATCCCCCACTCATGGAATGGTGGATAAAAAATTGAGTTCATATAAGTATTTCTTTTAAAACAGGAATATTCAAAATTAGAAAGTAATTAAACATAAAAAATATATTTCAACTTAACTGAAAACAATGGAAAATGTACTTATATCACAATACTAAGTAAACAGTTCGAATGAATGAATGAAAAATAAGAATACAATCAATAAATATATAATATTGAATTTAGTATTTTGTTGAGTATCCCTTAGCGCAGTGACGCAGTGGGTAGTGTGTCGGCCGCTGACGCGTGATGAGCGAGTTCGGATCCCGATAACACCAACGCCATCGAATGATTATTTCACGGCTTCTCTCCTCGGCGGAGTACTGGCAAAACCCCCTCTTGTACATTTGCCTTGAAGCTTCTCGGCTCTCGCCGTTCGGAATCGGCATTAAACAGTACGTCCCTTTCACTTGTGTGAAAAACAAATCGCACACAACATACAGTGGCGAGCAAAAATGAATACATGTTGCAGAAATTACAGTAAAACTAATGAATAGTTCCCACACTATTCATTAGTGTGGAGTTTGTTTGACATGGTAGAACATTGGCCTTTTAGTGAGGATTGAAGGAATTATGAATAAGGAGCAATATATCGATATTTTGCGGGACAATTTACCGGAATTTGTTGACGAGTGCGCCTATCCAATTGAAGAAGGCATTTTTCAACAAGACGGAGATCCTAAACATACCGCGAAAATTTGTACAAAACTGGCTTGGAGAGAAATTATTTCACACTCTTGAATGGCCCGCACAAAGCCCCGATCTAAACCCTATCGAGAATTTGTGGGCCATAGTTAAAAGAAAGCTGGCGCAGTATGACAATCCTCCTAAAAACACGAATGAGCTTATGGATACGGGTACAAGAAGAGTGGACGAAAATTTCTCATGAATATATCGAAAAGTTAGAAAGCATGCCTAAGCGAATGTAAAATGTTATCAAAAGCAAAGGCCTATGAACAAGGTATTAAACTCCAAGAAACACGTCACAAATAACAAACGTGCAAAAATGAGTACATACCTATTTCAACGTTTTTATTTTTTTACCTATTTTTTATTACAATTGTTATGTTTTCTTTGTTTAAAACAGTGAAGTATATTATTTTAATTAAAATGTGATTTTATTTTTAATTACCCCAAGTGAAATAATAAACCATTCATTAATTTTACTGTATTTCTACAACATGTATTCATTTTTGCTCGCCACTGTAAGTGAATAAAAGAAGCTTGACTCTGGCTCATCATGAGCTGTCTAAGGTTTATGTTTGGCAGTACAATGGACACAGTATTTGTGTCTGAGTGCTCCAGCAGAAGGTAGAAGCCTTCAACAGAAAAAATCCCTTAGCTTTATTAACAGCTTTAATGCGTGAAGGCTAACATTTGTGTCAGATTTGGCCCAATATGTACCTTTCCTCCTGAAGAACACGTTTTAAATCATCTTTAGTTTTTATCTCATATGCCCTTATCTTTCGGTCGAGGTGTTCAATTACATTCAAATCTGGTGATTGTGGTGGGATTTTAAGTTGAGTTCTAACATTGACAACCTTAGAAGTATGTAATTGTCTTGGAATACAAAAGACCTCTCCAAACCCAATTTTCGGGCACTCTCTTGCAGATTGTTCTTTAAAATGTCAAGATAATCGAATCGATTCATTAAAGAATCAATGAATACCAAATTTCCCACACCAGATGCTGACATGCACCCCGAAACCAACACATTTCCACCACCATGCTTTGTAGTTCCTGACATATTTTAATTATCGAACTCGGTATCTTTTTCTCCAAACTTTTCCACGTCCATCTGAACCACGAATGTTAAATTTGCTCTCATCGGAAAAAATAGCGGTAACGGTGCAGTATGCCTCCCATACGCGTAAAATAATCATACATTGAGTGAATAATTTACACTTTTCATATGTCATAAACTATATTTTTTGAGTGTTGGAATTTCGCTTTCTTCTCAATTTTTTTTTTTTAATGATTGATTTATCGTCCACATCCTTCCCGCTCCCAATTTTTGAGCATCAGAATAGAGTCACCTGATCTTCCCCTATCCTTTCCACCCCTCCGATCGACTGTTCTATCGTATATACAATACATTTACCAATTTTTTTTTATTTTTTTTTTTGTTAAAAAAAAAATGTATGTTTTTTTAATATTTTCTAATATTTTTAATGTCTAAAAAAGTCTGAATATGCTTTTTCAATTTAATTTTACATGACATTATTGTCTCTAAAAATTTGCTAAAGAACCATCATAACTTCATGTGGGGGCGTGACCGCCACATAAAATGTATGGCATAGTAGTGGAAGGACCCCTCTTTTCAATCCATTCAACCCCCAACCCCTCCGGGGATGGGGTCACAATCTGCACCTTTATCTTAATTTTTGAATTCTGCTTCACTTTTTTGACGATCGTCCAGATCTTTTAACGTTATCCACATTCGAGATGTTTTTATATTTTTTTATTATTTGATGAACTTTTGCCTGAAATTCTCCTGATTTCGCACTCTGACTTTTTTTCTAAAAAGTGTTTTCTTACCACTTCCTTTTTTCGTT
The DNA here is from genome assembly GCA_958301585.1 of Merodon equestris. Taxonomy (NCBI): domain Eukaryota; kingdom Metazoa; phylum Arthropoda; class Insecta; order Diptera; family Syrphidae; genus Merodon; species Merodon equestris. Next base: position 69,747,973 of record OY284414.1, on the reverse strand, counting down.
TTGAGAACGCGTCATTTTCATTGATGAATGTAAATACAATGTTTTTGGTGGTGATGGGCGCGTTAAAGTGTGGCGAAAAAAGAACACCGAACTTGATCCCAAAAATGTTCTTTCTTCTGTAAAACATGGAGGAGCATCTGTCATGGTTGGGGAGCGATGGCGGCAAATGCTGTCGGTATTCTAAAATTTATCGAAGGAATTATGGATAAGCACATGTATTATACATAACCATTCTAAAGAATAATAACCTTCCCAGTGTAGAGAAACTGGATTAAAGGGCAAAACTTATTACAGAACAATGATCCAAAGCATGATCCAATGTAGTAAAGGAATGGTTGCTTTATAATGTTACAAATGAGCTGGAACATCGACCGCAATCTCCTGACTTGAATGTCATAGAGCATTTTATGGGATCATTTGAAGAAACAAGCCAGAAATGTCAACTTCGATGTCACTTCGAAGGAAAGGAAAGGAAATGTCACTTCGATTTCAATGCTTAAGGAGGAATAATATAACGGAATAATAATATAATAAAAAGAATGGAATAATATAACGCCAAAAACGACACGTAAGTTAGCTGTTTCCATGCCTTCCCGATTGTCCGCAGTGATTGTGAGAATGCCCAAAGCTAAAAATATGAAAACTGTGTTTTTTTTTTATGAAGTAAGTTTTATTTAGTTACTATGTTATTTTTTAAAGTAAATAAATAATGTTATCAAAAATAATTACAACCTTTGCTCATTATTTAAGACGTAGAGATACTTTTGCGAGTGTGTATATTAGTTAGACAAACAATTACAGACTGTCGGCGACAAACATTTTTAACCGTTATGTGTGGTCATCAGACATTGGGTAGATGTTCAACATTATTTTTAATGCACAGTGGGAATATTTTTAACCCAAATTTATTTTTTTTCGAATAACATGCAACAATAGAAGGTGCTTACTTACTTTTGTGATTAACAGTATATCAGCATCACAATCAAAACTACAAGTAGTAATCGTCTGCTGCCTTCCAGGAACTGTATATTTCGTATATCGTTGGCGTGTAATTCTTTGATGATTTCCGGGAAGAGCAATTGTGCTACCCATTCGTCTTTGTTTTCTAGTTGAGCGATTGCGGGTGATTATCTCAATTTAGGGATTTGATAAGAGTTTGTGCTTCCCTAACGCTTGGGCGTAATGATTTTCGAACTGTTGTGTGCTCCCCCATTCAGTAGGTTCAGTAAGCATGCTGTTTTTCTTTTCTGCATACAACCAACTTAAATCAAATGTATTTTCTTCCCTAAATAGAATATTCGAATGAAAGAGTTTCGTAACATTAAATAACATTAAATTTATTTCTCTTTGTCATTATAATATTTTCGTTATATGTATATTTATATATCTATATATATATATTAGTTAAGTTAGAATAAGGTATGTTTAGGTAGGTTTAAGTCTTATATAAATCTTATATAAAAGAATGATCATATGCTAAGTTTTCTGAAAAAAAAATTTTTCTTAGCTTAAGTCAATTATAATAATGTTAATTGTAAGTTATTTATACAGTAGTCGAAAGGCATATGTTAAAATTATTCAGTTTGTTTTAGAGTGTCCGCCTAGGGCCAGTAAGATTCCTAAATTGGTAAGGATAGTTAAGCTAGTTTTAAGCATTTTTGTCTAGGACAAGATAGATCTAAGAAGCTATAAATAAAAATGATTTAAAAAAAAAACAAAAAAAAAACAAATTTCCAATATGTCAGTTTGTCGAAAAATCGCTATGGAACAAAGAACAAAACTGCTCAAGAAACATTCAGATCGATGAAAAATGTTGCCCGTGACAAGTATTCCGCTGGTTTGCTAGATCATATGATGGTAGTGAATACCGTGAAGACGACGAACCTTTATCGAAGCCGAGAATCTTGAGGAATGAAGAAAACATTGAGAAAGTCATGAAAATGTTGAGCTCTGTACGTCGTATGTCCGCGAGGCTTATTGAGGAAATGACTGTCATTTTTAAGAGTGTTGTCCATCGCGTTCTTCCCGAAGATTTGCGGGCGCCACATTCTGTTGCCGAGGAGCAAAATGACATGAGAGTGAGTCATTCAAGGACATAAAATCGAGTAAAAAAAGATTGAGTCACCAAATAAGTCGAGAGTATGCAGTGTATGCAGAAGAGTCGAATCATCTTGCTCACCGTTTCCGATTCCAACGCTTCCTGATGGATAATTCGTTTCACAAGGTCTAACTTCAATTCGTTTCACAAGGTGAACTTCTTCTTCTTCTTAGATGGCGTTACAGCTCATGAAGAGCCAGAGCCTAGCTTCTCTCATTCACTTATATTGTGTGCGATTTGTTTTTTCACACAAGTGAACGGGACCTACAGTTTTAATGCCGATTCCGAACGGCGAGAGTCGAGAAGCTTTTTCAAGGCAAGTGTTCGAGGGGGGGTTTTGCCAGTACACCACCGAGGAGGGGCGCCGCGAAATAAACATTTTTTTTTTTTTTTTTTTTTTTTTTTTTTTTTTTTTTATTTATTATATTTCTCATTAACAATTGAACATAGTAAATGGGATTTGAATACATAACAAAAACAAGGAGAAATATTAATGACATTAGATATTTAATCAAAAATAGAGTTAAATGTCATTACAGGAACTCTGATAACATAACATAACATAACAAAAATGTACGGTGGGGTGACCCGTAAAAAGCGGTATAAATAGCAAGTTAAAACTTAAGTATAAGCACAGACAATAAATTAGCTGAAAGACAGACTTTTATTTGACAAAATGTCAGAAGAAAGTTATAATGCAACGCTAAAAAGAGATTCCATTCGAGCATAGTCAAAATGAAAAAGCCAACGTTTTAGAATCTTCGCGAATCTACTAGGATGACGTATTCATTTTAATGAAAGAGGCAGCTGATTGAAAAGACGACATGAAACTACAGTATAAAAATTCCGAAATGCTGTGGTACGAAATCTGGGTATATTAACTAAGTATAAGGAGTTATTTCGCAAAGGGTGACTGTCAAGTATTCTATAGTTCCGATTACCCGATCTTAAAAAAAATTCTTTTAACACCTTGAAGCAATATAGATGTCGAACAGGAAGAATCTTCAATTGTTGAAATAGAAGAAAACTAGGATGCAGGCGGTGTTTATTGCAGATTGTCCTTACAGCTGATTTCTGTAAAATAATTAATGGTCTTAATCTGTTAACATAAACTCCTCCCCAACAACTAATACCATATTGTAGTTTTGTATGAAAAATACCGTAGTAAATGGTTTTTAAAACTTCGAGCGAGCAAACTCTGCGAAGATAGTACAGATTTCTTAATGTACAACGAAAGTACTTTGTAAGAGAAGCTATATGTTTTGAATAATTGAGTTTGTTTATTGCTTTCTAAAAAAATTGGAGAATAACAACAAGATGGGCAAAACAATTTAAACTTAGGACATTCAGGGGCATGAAAGAAAACATCACATTCAAAATTGATGTGGTCTGAAAGACTGTAAAACATAATTTTGGTTTTAGGGCTTTTAAGTAGTTTATGTATTGCAAACCAAATCCTCAATAGACTAGGCAGATCAGTATGCGCGGGCTTAACTCCGCTACTGAAAATTTTTGATCGAGCGAGCAAATTTGTTGTTTTATCAAATTACAATCATAACCAATACTCTCAAGTAAATACATATAGCTAAGTGTGATACATCAAATTAATTGTCTACTTGCAAGGACGTTTAGATTTAAGATCATATTTTCGAGAAACGTGTTGTTCTGAAGCTTTGACCACATCTTCGCACCTTTTGCCTTATAGGCTTTTCTGACGAAATTGAAAGCTCGTTGCATGCAATCTATGGATTCTTCTTGGGTACCTCTTAATAGTGTGATGATCCGATCAGCTTTCAATGCCTTTGCCAATTCCACAGTGAAATTCCTCAGGCCCCATTGCTCTCGAATACCCGGCGCATGGGGATCATATTGCGTCAACTTGTATTTGCCATTAATTTTATCCACCAATGCGACAATAGCGTGAAACGAAGGAATAATTAAGCCAGTGAGTGGATCTATTGCTCTCTTCTTTGTGACTTCAATTTCTTGAGTGGAGAATACAATTACGCGTTTTGAAGAAGACTGAAAATGTAATCGGATCGCATTGACAGCTTGAGAGATTGTGGTCTTATATCCGAAACATGGACCATCTTTATCGACGTTATTTCTCACTATTTTTCAATCAAACAATTTCATTTGATAATTTATGGCTCATCTACAGACCTAGATCTATCGAATGACATGCTGCACACATGTGTGGTTATAGCCGATATCTACATTTAGTGCGTACAAGATTAGTCCGAAATCGTTTTCGGACCACTATATTCCCCGTACATGCACGCGCTAGGCCAAAAAGTGGGTGATTGCTCTCGCTCCGCTACGCTCCGCTCGATCAATTAAGGTCGTAATTAATGTCAGAAGTTAAGTTAAGAGGCCTAACTGAACCATATACAAAAACGACATCGTCCACGAAAGCAGTGGGTATACCTTTAAATTTCAAACGAAACAAGGAGTCAATGTATATTAAGAATGACAATGGTCCAAGAACAGACCCTTGAGGTAGACCTACATTCACATATTTGAGATTACTTCTCACATCGCCAATTAACACACATTGTGATCTGTCTGTTAGGTAAGAACTAAACCACTCAAGCATAAAGCCACGGATGCCGGCTTGAAATAGCTTATTCAGTAGAATGTCGTGGTTCACCATGTCAAAGGCTTTACTAATATCGACAAACAGGCTCGCTGAGAACAGTTTTTTGTCTAAGTTTTGGAAGATTTGAGAACAAAAACAGAGAAGGGCATCTTTAGTTGATTTATTTTTTTGAAAACCGAATTGTTTAGGATTGAAAAAATTAATTTTAGACAGGAATTTGGTAATTCTTATTTTTATTGCCTTTTCAAAAACATTACTAATCGCGGGGAGAAGAGAAATGGGTCTGTAGTTACCAACATCATCTCTTGCTCCTTTTTTGTACAGTGGTAAAATGTTTGCACATTTTAGGGATTTAGGAAAGATTCCTGAAAAAACACTCTTGTTAAAAATATAAGTGAGGACATCTACTATAAATAGTGCAATGTTTTTTAGAGTATGGTTAGAAATACCGTCATTGCCGCATGAGTAAGAATTTCTTAACGAGCCTATAATCTTCAAGACCTCAATAGCGGTAATTGGTTCGAATGCAAAGCTGGAACTTCGAGTTATTCCAGTTGGGCTGGTTGTGAATAAGTGTGAGGGACAGAGCTGTGCGTGTGAACTTAAGATGGAAGTACTGGAAATGGAGATAAAATAATCATTAAACAAGCTGGCCATTTCAAATTTATCAGAGGTGATAGATCCATCTACACGTATGAAAGATGATGGATTGAAAGAGGTTGTCTTGTTTAAGATAGAATTGACAACTTTCCATTCACCTTTAAGATTTCCTCTCATTTTGTTGAACTTACGCTTGTAAAACCGATCCCGACATAAAGGTATTTCCTTCTTTAGTTGAGCGCACATTTTCTTGTATCTGTTTATAAGATTAAGGTTGTTTAGGTGCTTTCTAGTTTTCAACCTAAGCTTGTTTTTTAGGACGATTTTATTAAGTAGGCGAGAGGACACCCATGGTTTCAGTCTTTTGTTTGATTTCTTGATTGTTATCCTAGAACTACTGCGAAATATGTGCCCATTAAGGGTGGAAATAAAGGCATCATAAGCTACAGACACATCATGCTTACACACATCACATCATCCCAAAATTCCTGTGCCAGAGATGATCTAAGAAGCACATAGTCAATTTTAGTGATATGTCGAGGGAGGCTAGTAGCATCTTGCTTAGAAAAACTATGAACTAAAAGGCCGGTCATACAGTGGTCAGTAATTTTTAAGTCAAAAACACATTTGTCACAATTTTGTAGCATTTTAGCAAAACGTCCATAAATATGGTCAATACATTTACCCGATTGCATTCGAGTTGGCTCATTTATATAAGAAACTAGTCCGTGTGAAGCAATGACAGTCAAAAACGTTGAAATGGATTCACTATTTAAATCTAAAATGTCCATATTAAAGTCTCCCAAAATTATCAAATTCCTAGAGTTTTCCTGATCTAGAAGTAGTGAAAATTCCTCAACAAAGATTGAATTATTATATTTATTATATCTATAAACGCATAGAATCATGTATTCTTCACCAAATATTTTAAAGGATAATTTTAATACATCAGCAGATTCGAAATCTAAATTTGAGGTAACACAATCGTATTCGTGCTTAGCAAAACAGCCAACACCGTCTGCTGCATAGTTATTGTTACAATTAGCAAAGAAATTATACCCTGCGATGTTAAAGCTGCTAACTTCGAAATTATAAATCCACGTCTCCGAGACGGAAATAAAATCTGGAAGGCATGCAAAAGATTGTACATGGGCAACAACCTCTGAAAAGTTTTTCCTCAAGCTTCTGACATTTTGATGGATGATAAAAAGGTTATCATTCGATGGCGTTGGTGTTATCGGGATCCGAATTCGCTCATCGTGCGTCAGAGGCCGACACACTATCCACTGCGCCACGGCTCTCTCTAACTGTGAACACTCAATATTATTTTGGCCGTTGGTTTTTGTTAAATAAAAATCTAATTGTATGCATCGCAACGCTCGACTACCCGCCTCGTCCCTTGATATATTGAGCCGTCGGCACATGGTGAAGGAACTGCTAAGATATGGGCTGGAATAGGATACCATGCTAAAATTGAAAAAAAGTTCGTAGCACAAAAAAATGGCCAGCAAGAAGCAAAACGACACAGCCAACTGGTGACATTACGGACTTACCACTTATTTTTCAGCAAGACAATGCTGCTGTGCATAGGACAAGGATTGTCAAAAAGTATTTTTCCAATAGCAATGTTGATGTTTTAGATTGGCCAGTGTGATCGCCAGATAAATAAAGGGTCCGCCATCTAACGTTTTTTTTTCAAGTAGTGCTTATTTCGTGAATGGTAACATTTAGCTCATGTCTGATTTGACAGATAATTAGTTTTATCCTTCCGCTGAACGAATATGGTTGTGTATACACTTGAACAACGCTTCGCTAAGTGGGCCTGCGATCGACTTACAGAAGATGCCGATTTTGCCAAAAAAATCATCTTTTCAGATAAAGCTCATTTTGATCTTGGCGGGTATGTAAACAAGCAAAATTGTCGCATTTGGGGCACAGAAAACCCGCACGCATACATTGAAAAGCCGGTGCACTCAAAACGAGCCACTGTTTGGTGCGGATTTTGGTCCAGAGGCATAATTGGGCTTTTTTCTTCGAAAATGAGCAAGGAGTGGCCGTCATGTTGAACGAATTTTTGTTCACAAAAATTGAAGAGGAGGATATTGGCAACATTTGGTTTCAACAGGACGGCGCTACGTGCCACACAGCCGAAGCTACACTCGATGTTTTGCGCCCTGTTTTTGAAGATCGCATTATCAGCCGCAGAGCTTATGTCGTTTGGCCACCTCGGAGCTGCGATTTGACACCGTTGGACTATTATTTGTGGGGTGCCGTCAAAGATAAGTGTTACGCCGACAAGCCAGAGACAATTGACGCTTTAAAGGACAATATTCGTGAAGCCATTGGTGAAATACAGCTGCACACAATCGATAATGTGCTTAAAAATTGGACCGATCGTGTAGGCTACTGCATGGCCAGCCAAGGCAGCCATTTGAATGAAATTATTTTCCATTATTAACCGGAAGGATTGTACTTTCAAATAAAAAAAGAAATTTGAGAAAATATTCAGTAGTTTTTTTTATAGCATTTTCAAAAAAAAAAAGTTATTTGGCGGACCCTATATATATTACTGAAAACTGTTGGGGTCTTCTTGCTAGAGCTGTATATGTTGAAAACAAGCAGTACGAGAATGTTGGCAAGTTTAAACAAAGCATTATAACAAATTGGCGCAGATTACCACACAAAAGATTAGAAAAATTGTTTAAATCATTACCAAATAGAATGGTAGAAATAGAGGTCCTACTCATTATTAAGAGTTAAAAAGAAAATAAATTATACTGGGGAACAAAATTTGAACTTTGTCATGCCACACGAACTTCACTCATATTTTTTACTTTGACGGACGACTGTTAGTAAAAATAATTAACTAAAAAAAAGTTATTATATTATATAATTAAATATAATTAAAATATTTATATTTCAACACATAAGGTTAAACAGTCCGAAACAAAAAAGGTATAAGTTCTAATATGAATTTACGATTTAGCCTTTTCTGGCAAATTTAGCTCCTGGATGGTCCCTTTTCAACGTCCAGCAGCAATCGGACAACATTCTTGGATTCCATTTGCCCTGATAGCGCTTTTTCATCTGGGAAATGGCCGGATGGAACCTCTCCCTGAGCTCATCGCTCACAGCACCCAAATTCTCAGGAAAAAAAATCCAGATGTGAGTTTAAGAAATGAAACTTGAGTGACATGTTGCAACCCAATGCGTGATAAGCAAACAACAACTCGCCAAAAAACTCTCTGTACCTCTCACTCTTATGGTTACCTAGAAAATTTGCAACATCGTTTTTAAAAGACATCCATGCTCGTTTTTCTAGATCGTTCAATTTTTCTTCAAATACTGGATCTTTCATTACTCCCTGATTTGAGGTCCAACAAAAATACCCTCTTTTATCTTTGCGTCACTTATTTTAGGGATTTTTTTTATTTTTTTATATACAAAATTCCGCTGATATTGCGATTCATCGCCTTAACAAAAATTTTAATTAGGTCTAATTTAATGTGCAATGGTGGAAGAAGAACTCGACACGGCTGTACTAGAGGTAAATATTTCATATTTTTCTGTCCAGGGCTTAAAGATGTTCGCGTAGGCCATACTTTTATATGAAAATGGTTTCTTTTGTTCCGACTATCCCATTCACAAAGAAAACAGCAGAACTTGGTATAAGCCAGCTGAAGTCCGAGTAATAGGGCAATAACTTTGAAATCACCACAGATTTTAAAAGAATATTTACTACATTTGATTTTTTCAAGTAATAATTTCATGTTTTCATAGGTTTCTTTCAAATTAGCAGCATGACAGAAGGAAATACATTTCCCTTATGCAGTAAAACTGTCTTTAAGCTAGTTTTAGAAGAGTCAATGAATAAACGCCAATGAGAAGGATCAAAGTCGATTTCCAAATTATCCATCACCCCATTTATATCATTACAATACACCAAGTTTTCGTTTTGAAAATGGCTTATTTTAGTTTCATAATGTAGCGAATTTCATTCTTTCAAACGAGATCCTAAGAGTTCTGACTGCTTTTTTGACAAATTCAAGTCGCGAACCAAGTCGTTTAGGTCTTCTTAAGTTATCAAGTGTGGCTTGTTTGAGGTTTTTTCCGACTCAGAATCATCGTCGTCATCAACCGCTCTCGATTCACTCGAAGTGGGGGCTGTGAGTCGTTAATAGTAACGGACGCAGATGTAACTGGTAAATTGTCACTATGAAGTACTGGTCTCTTAGTTGACTGTAAATTAGGGTAACTAACTATGTGCTTTTTTGTAGAATTAATACCTTTTATATCAGTATTTATAGCAGTCCAAAACACGATTTTTTGGTTTGGTCCAAATCATGGGTACAGCAAACGGTATACGACAGGACCCTTTCTTCCAATCAGTCAAATTCTTAACCCAGGTTATGCAACATATATGGGTGGCCAACGATTTGTCTTGGTGAGCCACAGGGAAACCAAAATACTGACGATAACTCTCCATCACAATCATTCTGAAATTTCGTCTTTGTTTTTTGAAATTTTATTCTCCACAAATATAACAAAATGAGTCAGGATCGTTGTTACATTTTCTCGGCATATTTACACGATCACAGCAATTACTTATAAATCACTAAATTTAAACTAATACGAAAACAATTAATTTAACAACTATTTATTAGCGACCGCTTGTTCACGTTTACCAGCGTAGTACTGGTTAACGAATCAACACATCACAAGAAATCGGAGGCCAATCGAAATAATACAATAACTGTTTATTAATGAGGGTAGATGGCAAAAACAATATTAGCTATCAGAGTTCATGTGGCATGACTAGTGTTGACCAGTGTTATTAATCAATATATTGTTTTAGATATTAACACGTTCGCGGACAGAGCGGTATTATGCCGCTGAATTTTGCTGGGACAAAGTGGCATATCCCGTCCAATTTTGCTATCCTCTAAAACGCAAAGCGGCAAGCGGCTGGTTTTCCATTTAATTCTGTATACAATGAAGACTTGTGTTCCTGTAGAGAATAAAATATCTTGTAAATTGTCCCAACAAAAGCTTTGCATCTGCAGTTGCAAGTATCTCTAGGTTTGCAGTAATTCTTTTATTTTTTCCTTGTTTATTGGGTTTATTTGTCTATTCGTACGCTTAAAGTCATGATTTATCAGTTCAAATCGCTGTGTGTTTCAGTGCCGATCGTTCAAATTTTGGAATTTCTTAAGAACTGTAAGTACCTACAAAATTAGTGCAATTTTCTTAGCAAACGTACAAGTTAAGGGTCCGAGAGAAGAAGCTAGGGTTTAAAGATTAATGGAAGAAATAAGTACTGATGAATCAGAATTTGATAGAGATGATGTTGAGGGAGATCCCAATTATGAAGAATCTTCCGGACATAAATCTTCTGACAGTAAACCTGAAACATTTTTTTTAAGGTCAGACAAAATATCCGCCGATAAGAAAAATATCTTGAATGGACCCACTGTACTGTGCAATGTCCGGGAGGAAGTATGAAGAAATGCTAAGATGCTTTAATTGTTCTTATGCGCAAGAAGCGAATCAGTCCGACAAGTTGGAGAAAGTCACTCCATTGCTGAAAAAATTGCTAATCAGTTTCAGAAATATATATTATCTTCAAGAACAGGTGTCTTAAGATGAGTCTTTGCTGTTGTTTCAAGCTTTCGGCATTACACAAAAGGAAATAAAATCTAAGTACGACATTACATTCTATACCCTCCGTACTGCTAAATTCGACCATATGCAAAGGTAAAACTATCGTTAATGAGGGCAGGTCAAAGCTTGAAGCACTTGTTTTCGGTCTTATGGAGCCGTATTTAGACCGCGGACATCACTTGTTCACAGACAATTTTTACAACAGCGTAGACCTGGCGAAGAAACGGCTCATGAAAAAAAACGCACTGCACAGGCACCTTACGAAGCAACAGGCGCGGGAATCCGAAAAATTAACAAGCAAGAAACTGAAAAAAGGTGAGTATGTATGGAGCAGAATCAATAAATTGTATGTATCAAAACTGAAGGATAAAAAGGATGTTCTTGGCCTCACAACAAAATATCATCCTTTGCCTCACAACAAAATAACATAGTAAGCGTTGCCAATAAATTCAGACAAGTTAAGCAAAAATCGGAAGAAATTGTCAAATACAATGAGTTTATGTCTGGCATATACAGAAGTGACTTAATGGTCAACTATTATTTATCATCTCGAAAAAGCATCAGATGGTATAGGAAGGTTATCTTCCTCCTGTTAGACATGGCTATTTGGAATTCTATCTTCATAATGAAAATGTTTGAAAACAAAACTAATTTACTTGAGCTTAGAAAGGAGGTGATAAAAGATTTTCTCTCTATATCGCAAGACTTGAAAGATGGAAGGCAACTTGTTAAAACGGGGGTAAAATATGGTGGAAAAAAAAATGGAAGATGATAATTCCCAAGTCCTAATAGGGAACGAGCACTATCCGGACAATATTCCAAATCCCAATGATCCTGCAAAGACCTATCACATTAAATGCCGACAGTGGTTGAAGAACAAAATCGGGAAGTATACCAAATATTTATGTAAAACATGCCCCAAAAAACCACCTTTGTGTATTGTTCCTTGCTTTGAACTGTTTTATTCCCAACAAAATAGTTGAAATTCAATAAATTTATCATGTTCTTGTTTTATTATGTGAATTGTCATGTTTTTTTTATGAAGTACTACATTTGTTTTTTCTTATTTGAGAGCGGGATATCCCGCTTTGTTCCAGCATATGGAATATATGTATGTATATGTAAAATTTTGATTAGGTGGGGAGAGCGGCATTTGCCGTCCTTGTTTATTTTAAACACTTAAATTATCATGGTGATCATGTTGGTTATTATTTCGTTCGTTCGGGTGTACTTTTCAATCACCGTGTTAAATTTCAACTGTCCTCGAACATGTTAATTGCTGCAAATTTGCTTTTTATGACTCTTTGATTCAAATTAGATTCTTTTTTATTTCTGTTGTATTGCATTGCTTAAGGTAAAAAAAGTTCCATACATAAATTAAAATGACTCCAATATTTATAATATTTATAATGACAATTCATTATGTCTGTTTTATGTACATTTGTACAAAATACTGAAAAAAACGAATTATGCTATATTTTATTCGCACTCTTTATACAGGGTGTCCTACGAGCAGTGTGCCAAAAAGCTAGAGCGTATAGGTCTGGTCAAGACAAGAAAAAAATCGTATGGGGAGGGGGGGGCCCATTCCCCTCCGTTTAGCCGGGAGGGGCAATTTTCTAAAAAATTGACTTAATTTGGAAAAAAAAATATTAAAAATCAACAGTTACATCCACAATGCCGAGATATACTTTTTTGTAAAGCCAGAAACCTCTTCTTTCATCTTGTTTTAAAACGAAGCTGCTTTAAGGAATAGTTTTTGAGAAATTAATTTTCAAACTCAAAATTTTGAAAAAAAAAAATGGAAAAAAAAAATTTCGAACTATTTTTTTTCAAAATTGCATGTAATTAAGTACTAATTTTTTTTCAAAAATTCAATTCTCTTATTAGTTTTTAGTTAAAAACAGAAAACCGGATGCAAAAATGTCTTGTAGTTTTTGAGAAATTAAAAAAAAAACCCGAACCATTTTTTTCTAAGAAAAACCTTTTTTTTGGTTTTAACTCGGCTGGACTTGTAGGCAAATTAATGTATGAAACATTGACCTCTTTTTTTTAATTTTTAAAAAAATCGCAATTTTTCTTTATTGAAAAGCAAAATATTTGCAACCCAAATGTAAATAAAAGGCATCGCATTTTTAATAAAAAACCATTTCCAAATTGGATGTTAACTCATGAACACATTACTATGTCAAACTCATACTCTCGAGAAGAATTAACGGACTTGCACTTCTGCTACGGTTTAGCTAATGGTCGAGATCGTGAAGCCGAAAGACTCTACGCTGAAAGATATCCCAATCGGAGGTGTCCCAGTCGTAGCATGTTTTCAAGAATCCACCGACGTCTGCGAGAGAACGGAGTGCTAGAGCATCGAAGAAGCGAAAGATCAGTTACAGATGGATCAGGAATCTTAGATGAAAGAATTTTGGATTTGGTCCGATGCAATCCCTCCCTTAGTACAAGGAGGATAGCTATTATGCTTGGAGTGCACAAATCTAGAGTATGGAGAGTGCTTCATACCGAAAACTTACACCCGTACCATTTTAGGCCAGTTCAGGAACTCACCTCAAACGACAAGTTTTTGAGAGCAGAATTTTGTCGATCATTACTGCTTCGAGATGAAACTGAACGAAACTATTTTGCAAGGATATTCTGGACGGATGAAGCACAGTTTACCAGAGATGGGGTTACTAACTTCCACAATTTGCATCATTGGAGTAGCACCAATCCACACAACAAAAAACAAAATAAATCACAACACCGCTTTAGCTGTAATGTTTGGCTTGGTATTGTTGGACAAACTGTAATCGGGCCCCGGTTTTTGAATGCCGTTATTAATGGAGAATCATACCTGTAGTTCCTACGAGACCTTTTGCCCGATTTGATGGACAACGTTCCTTTGGCCATAGCAGATAATTTAATCTTCCAGTATGATGAAGCACCAGCACGCTACAGCTTACGGGTTAGAAACTGGCTGGATGATAATTTTAGTGACCGCTGGATCGGAAGAAGGGGCCCCACGGAATGGCCACCCAGATTTAACTCCTCTAGATTTTTATGTGTGGGGATTCATGAAGAATTATGTTTACGAAGTGGAAATAGTATCTTTGGAACAACTGAAAGAACGAATTGAAATCGCTGGAGTCAAATTGCAGGAAAATTTGTCAAGCATAGACTTATGTGCAGCCATTAAAAGGAGATATAATCTTTGCCTTCCAAAAAATGGGGATCATATTGAAAATTTATTATAATAAAACTCCGAATTTTTTAAAAATAATAAAAAAGATGTCAATGTTTCATACATAAATTTGCCTACAAGTCCAGCCGCGTTAAAACCAAAAAAAAGGTTTTTCTTAGAAAAAAGTGGTTCGGGTTTTTTTTTAATTTCTCAAAAACTACAAGACATTTTTGCATCCGGTTTTCAGTTTTTTACTAAAAACTAATAAGAGAATTGAATTTTTGAAAAAAAAATTAGTACCTACTTGATTACATACAATTTTGAAAAAAAAGAGTTCGAATTTTTTTTTTTCCAAATTTTGAGTTTGAAAATTAATTTCTCAAAAACTATTCCTTAAAACAGCTTCGCTTAAAAACAAGATTAAAGAAGAGGTTTCTGCCTTTACAAAAAAGTATATCACGACATTGTGGATGTAACTGTTGATTTTTGATAATTTTTTTCCCAAATTAAGTCAATTTTTTAGAAAATTCCCCTCCCGGCTAAACGGAGGGGAATAGACCTCCCATATGTATAGTAAATTGTTGACATATTACTTAATATATTTATTTTTGACAATTCTAAAGCTTCCTCAATGGTTAAATACAAAAGGTTCTCTTTATTAAATGTTTCAGTTACTAATTCTATTTCTTTCTTAGATAATAACATGGAATTAATACTAGCATTTTTCGCCCATTGTATGGCAAATTTGACATTTATGATCTCTTCTTTAATTAGCCTTATTCTATATTGAATACTTAACACTAATTCATTATTTACTTTATTATCATTTTTTATAAATTTCAACAAATCGTCTGTTATTTTGTTTAAATTGCTTATTCTTTCATTATATACTTTATTTATTATTACTTGTCTATTATTATTGTTTATGACATTATTTATGTGATTAGCAAGCAGTACCGATAAAGTTCAATGCCCTTTTTCTTTTTGGTTGAATAATAGGCCGAATGGTGTCTAACATATCTTTTGTTTGGGCGAGTTCGTGAGCTAGCAATGGATAAAGTGGACAGGATTTGGGGATCATGTCACCAATTTGATCGTTGACCTTATTTAAAATCTTGTCGTATTGGTCGATATTAATATAGTGAACAAACTTCAAATATCCCTCCTGTATTTTTGCTGGTCCTAGGTTTATTGTCACCATGTGTGTTCCTGTATGGTCTAGTATCTGTACTTTTCCGTATGTCAATGTCCACATTAAAGTTAAGTAAACGTTAGTTACGTATATGGCTTTTATGTACTATTTTTCCAGATCTTGTTTTGACTGTCGTCCTATAATTTTCTTGTACTATTTCCTTTTTGTATCTACTGTTAACTTTGATACTACTCTTTTGTTTATTTTTACGTAAATATGGTCGCCTGGATTATAGTCCTTGATCTCTTGTTTATTTTTGTTGTGGTACTGTAAGTCATTTTCCTGTTTCTTCAGTAATTTTTCAATATTGTCTTGTCGTGTTCTTTCGTAATCATCTGGTCCGAAAAGGACTACCTTACCGAAGAATAGATCCACTGGTCTCTTCTTCGTAGTGGAATGGAAAGAATGGTTATACTCGTTAGTTAGCTCGTTAGCTCTTTCTAGGAGTTCTTCAAAATTGTTGTGTAAGCGTTTGTCTTAATTCATCTCATTATTTCAGTCAAGGTAGAGTGGAACCTCTCCACTTTCCCATTAATAGAACTTTTATATGGGGGCGTCGTGTAGACTTGTATATTAAGTTCATCCCTAAGAATAAACAAGATACTCTCTGAATTAAGCGATTTTTCGTTATCTATGACTATGTGTTCGGGTACGCCGAAACGAAAAATGATGTCGCGGAGTGGGGCTTTAATATGTTCTATTGCTTTTGATTATATGGGTCTTGTCATCGCGAATTTTGTGAATTTATCTATTGCGGTTAACACATGAGTAGAGCTGTCAAGGGTTTTGCAATTTTCGCGTAATCGCGAATAAATCGCCTGTAGTAACCTGACATTCCGAGAAAAGAACGGAGATCTGGTAATGTTTTAGGAAGGGAAAATCTGCTATGACTTTAACTTTTACCGGATTGGTTTTATGCCTGCGTTAGATAGTATGAATCCCAGGAATTCCACTTCATGTTCTAAAAATTCGCACTTGTCGATTTGAACTTTTACAATTGCGTCTTGTAAGATTCTAAATATGATATTAAGGTCTTTAAAATGTTTTTCTTCGGTCTGGCTGAAAATAATTATGTCACCGATGTAAACATAACATCGAATGCCGATATGTTTTCTCAATATATCATCGATCGCACGTTGGAAAATAGATGGGGCATTTTTCAGCCCGAATGGGAGTCGGGTAAACTCGTATTTTCCATTATTTATAGAAAAGGCTGTTTTTTCTATATCCGAGTCTTTTAAAGGGATTTGATAGAACCCATTTTTTAAATCGATGATTGTAAAGAAATTACATTTACCCATATTATACAAGACATCATTAATTTCCAGGATAGGGTATCTATCCGGAACTGTGACAGTTTTCAATAATCAACAACTAAACGAAATTCCTTCAATCCTGAAGGATCCTGTTTTTTTGGAACTACATATTATTATTGGAGAGTTATAAGGGGACCTAGATGGTCGAATTATTTCATTTTCCCAAAGATCTTTGATGAGTTTGTCTACTTCGTCTTTCAATGCCCTTGGGGTATTGGTGTAGGGCCTGGTGTAGACTGGATTCTCGGAGGTAGTTCTAATCTCTCCTTTTACTGCTGTAATATAGGTTAATTTTTTATTCGGTTCACTAAATAATAGAGGAAAGGTTTGAATTATTATTTTCGTTTGTTCGAATGGTAATAGTGTTCACTGATTGAGCAATATGTTGCTTAAGAGGAAAGGTATATTGGTTTTTAAGAACGAAATAGTCCTTATCTGTGTGAATAACTGCACCCAGATCTTTGAATGTATCATTTGCAATGATTCCATCAAATGATTCGAGACCGCTTAGGATAAAAAACTTAATCCTTCCGATTTCTGGACCAAGTATTTTGCATAAAAGGCGGTATTATTGGGAATTGGTTTTCTAATATAAAGCGCTGTATATAGTTCTTATTAGAACCCGTATCCAGTAAGAATTTTAATAATTTTCCGCTCTTCGCCTTGAATTCATAATATGGTAGCAAAGAGCTGCCTAATCTAAAAAATTCAAGTCTTGGAATTCGTCACAGATTTCTAATGCTTCATGTTCTCGAGGCTCACTGCAAACATCCGATTGTTGTTCTCCATGTTCTTCAGTGGAATCATCCGTATGTAAGTGATAATTCTTCTGTGGGGCAAACTGCTGCAGACCCAATGCCATCCTTTCTTGTGTTTGATTCCTGTTTTGGAAAGCTGGAGCTCTAATTTTTGTACTATGTTCCCTGGCTATTGGTTCAGCTTTGATCTGTGGGTTTCCTGAGTTTTGTGGTGTTGGAGCAAATTGTGGTCTATAGTGTTGCTGGTAGTTGTTGGGATATCTATTCTGGTTATGGTATTGGTGGGTATTATATGGAGGGTAGCGAAACTAGTGCATTATTGGGCACTGGAAATTGTGGAGAATTAAAATCCCTTCTGTATTGGGGACGTCCGATGTTAGTGAATTGTTGTCTAGGAAGAGTAAATTGTTGTCTAGGAAAAGGAGAGGATGGGTGATTATAGGTTTTCTTATTCGCATTCTGTATCCCGTGCTGAGTCCGGAAATGTTGGTTTTCTAATTTTAAACACAGATGTAATGCCTGCGGTAAATTGACGGGCTCACGCATTGCCAGAAGACGTGGAAGATCTCTTATAAAAGTATCGAGTGCTTTATCTCGATATGTTTGAGTGAGCAGCATAGCCTCATTCCCTATATCAAGACATCCTATTTTATTCAAAATAAGGGAGAGGTGACTATATACGGATTGGTAAAATTATTGTATTGTCCCGTTTCCCTGTACCAATGATTAATTGATACTCGAGGGTTCCTAGGTCCCTCTTGTCAGCATAATGCATGACTAAGTATATGGAAATGCAACTCCAATTTAATGTTGTGTGTTATAAGATTCCAGTGCTATATCCGCTTCGCCCACTATTTTATTTCTCACAACGCTAAGGATGCAAAAATACTTGGGAGTACCTTGTAGTGACTCATATAGATCGAAGATTCGATCCACACTTCGCTTCCACGAGATGAATTCTCCGGGATTTCCTGAGAATTCCCTGAGGCATTGAACCACGTCGGATATTCTGTCTAGATCGGAAAAATCCTGTCTAAATCCGGATGTTATTGTTTGGTCTTCACCAACAAACAGCATTTAGGTTAAGGGCATTTTGGATCATGACGGGGCCCTGTTTTTCCAAAACTCGGTTTACAATTCCCGAAATCAAAGCATCTAGCTCGGGTGTTGAATTAATGCCAATGTTCATTTGTTGGCCTACTTGAGATGACGAGGATTGCATTGAGAAGTTGTGGACATCACTGTCCCATGTCGTTGATGGTAAGGATAAAACTGGGGGAGTTTCGGTAGGAACCGTAATTGTTTCTACCGACACTGTTACTATGCCGGACGAGTTGTAACAGATGGGTTAACTTTACTAGCTCGCGTAATAGGCATGATAAGAAATGTTATAAAGCTTTTTGAAAATTACGCTTTGAATTACTACTTGGATTACTCTTTGAAAGTCACTATTTCTTTTAAATTATTCGAAGATAATCGATGATTTATATAGATTTAGTACAGTTTTAGCTAAACAGAGATTTTTGAATTGTCTTAAGATTATAATTGACAAAATTATTATATTAATTGATAAGAGATATTTAGATAAAAATATATCAAAAATTGATTTTTCTTCTTTCTTCAAATTCTTAGTTTTCTGTTTTCAATTCCTATGATTCTTTGTTTATATGTATATATTTTTTAATCTTTTCTCACTTCCTTTAGGGGTTTTTTAAATAACTTAAAATTAGGCTTACATCGACGAAATCTTGATCATGGTTGCAGCTCTGGGATGTTGAGGAGGTTGATCGGGTGGTGCGGCTAGCTCTTCACAAACTTACAGTTCGTCTTCCTACAGTTGCTGTAGGGCTACTACGGAGCCCTTGGAACAACTCTCACAATATTCTATCCACCAATTATCCTGTCCTCCTTTTGGATGGACACGGCACGAATAAACACTGGTGATTTCTTTAGAACCGACTTTCAGATACTTGCGGCGAGCTACTTGAGGTCGACTTACGCTTAGGTTAAACTGAACGCACGATTCGTACGGCGAGCTACTTGAGGTCCACTTACGCGTTCGCGATTTCACCGTTTACTTTCCGTACCGTGTCCCTGCTCGGGCGCCAGATAAATTTTTTTACTTGTTATTTTATTTAAAAAAATATTTTTAGGAGGAGAAGCTCCTCTTTATTTTGATGTTCAAACCAAACTGAACTTACAAACTAAAACATTCAATATCTTAACCTAACTCTAATTCTAATGCTGGACGTGATGGAATGCACGCCGGTGTCAGGTGCAGGTGCAGGTGCCGGAAAGCATGGGTGGAAGATAATGGTGATGGATGGTGATGATGGGAAGTGCATGGTGTAGGGTATCCGTCGTGATCATGAGTTTGTGGATGGCCGGTGTCATATGGTGTCATGTTGAAACTTAATGGTAATGGAATTTGCGGAGATCGTGTTAACTTATATGAGTATAATCGTATGTATATTGTTACATTCAGTAATACCGTCTGTGTCAGCGACCTCTGCAGGAGTATAATAGTCGATTGCCATTGTATGGTTGAAGATACAGCCTGGTTGGAACGGATGTTTCGCATTGTCTCATCCAGCGCTTTTAAAAGTGTTCGTGAGCTTTCCACCTCTGTTGTACTCTGCCTGAGTATAAGGCCTGCGATTTTTAGTTAAAAAATGATTTCATTTTTCTACATAACCTTGACTTCAACACGTCCAGCATTTCTCTTCATTGGATGCGAAGCGCTTCTCAGAGACAAATTTCTTCAAGTTTGGGAACAGATGAAAATCTGATAGTGAATGACTTCGAAAAGGGGGGAATGGCCGACCAATGCACCCTTGTGCAAAGGTGGAATATGTTTTTTTTCTTCATCAAGGTAAGCCCCTTCTCACGAATTATGGCATCCAGCTACTCAAGAAGGTTGGAGTAATGATCGCCTGTAATTGTTCTGCCCTTTGCAAGGTAATCAACTGACAAGATTCCTTTCGTATCCAAAAATACACTGGCCACGGCCTTTCTAGCAGATGCGAGCAATTAGTGCTGATTCATCGGCTTCTACCCATAGCTTGGACTGCTGTTTCATTTTCGGCGGGTAGTACTGGATCCATGTCTCATCCATGGTGACAAATCACCGCACATAATCGGTCGAATCACTATTGAACCGGTTCGAAGATTGCTGCGAAAATCGTTTGCGCATTTATTTTGATCGGCGTTCAGCAAATGCGGCACCCATCTTGCGCCAGGCTTTCACATACCTAATTCTTTGTACAAGATGTTTCGCACCCTTTCTTCCGGTCACACATCGACCATGTTTATATTTAGCTGCCCACTTTTTAACGGTTGACATGGAACTAGTAAAGTCCTCGTAAACTTTTGTTAATGGAAACGGAAGCATTTTGTGAAGGAACGATACTCAAGTCTATTCTTTTTAATGAAAAACTCGCAAGACGCCAAGACCAAGTTGAACATTTTTATACGAATTAATGCCACGTCCACCCTGGAAGAAAACATACATTTTTGCTGATTGGAACACCATCTCTGTGCAAAGCTGTGTATACACAAGAACGGCAGAAATAATTGAATTAAATAAAAAAAACATTTGGATATTTAAGTACCTCAATTACGTTAATGTTTTTTTATTTATTTATTATATATTAATATATTTTATTTAATATCAAACTATACTGGATTATTGATTTGGAATTCGCTAATACTTAAATTATC
Organism: Merodon equestris; assembly: GCA_958301585.1. NCBI lineage: Eukaryota > Metazoa > Arthropoda > Insecta > Diptera > Syrphidae > Merodon > Merodon equestris. Next base: position 69,726,854 of record OY284414.1, on the reverse strand, counting down.
CAGTTTTTTTTCAGTTAAAGATAGCCAAAAAATAAGTTAGATCAATTAAGACTTAATCGGCTTTTCATTGCGTCAGAATGCGTTCAGGAGTGTCCCAACACACATATAAACTTCCCTTTAAAACTCATGACTTCGGGATATTTAGGCCTAAACACGTGAAGATGATTTAACTTTTTTAATTAAAAAATCTGACCTATTACAACAGCTTTCAAAGGGCAGTTAATTAAGAAAAACACAACAAAAGAAATTGATTGATTGAATACTCTGACCCAGATGCTGAGATTAAAAGTAGCTTAATACTGCTATTTTAGATAAATTTCCAACAGCCAATAATAGCATCAGTCACTAAGCATCTCCGATTATTCGGACACGGAATATAGATCAACTAAAACCATGCATTCGTGTTGAGTAATTATTATATATACATTCAATATTCAATATACATTATCTTTACAGCACATCGGACACACCTTCCATCTCAAATGAAGTATATATCGGGAAAAGGTTAGAAGTATGATTAAAGACACCTATAAAAACAACTGGCAGCCTCGCCATTGGCCCGGACGCTGACATTAACCTCATCAATGAGGTGAGGCCCTATCTGAATGTTTATTTAATTCGGGCAACACTTTCGCACACAGCACATACATACGAGGGTGGTCCGATAAGTACTTAGCCTACAAAAGAAAAACAAAAATTTTGGAGAAATGGCGATTTATTTTTCAATATAGTCTCCTTTTAGCTCGATACACTTGACCCAGCAATGCTCCAACTTCTTTTCCCCGTCTGAAAAATACGTTTTCTCGAGGTCTGCAAAGTAGGCCTCCGTGGCGGCGATGACCTCCTCATTCGACTGAAATTTTTGCCCAGCGAGTGACTTTTTCAAGTTTGGAAACAAAAAGAAGTCGCACGGGGCCAAATCTGGAGAATACGGTGGGTGGGGCAGCAGTTCGTAGCCCAATTCGACCAATTTGGGCGTGACAAGGGCGGAGGTGTGAGCCGGTGCGTTAAGTGGTGGAAGAACACTTTTTTCTTCGCCAAGTGGGGCCGTTTTTCTTCAATTCGGCGTCGAATCGGCCCAATAATTTGACATAGTACAGCCCTGTGACCGTTTCGCCCTTCTCCAGGTAGTCGATGTGGATCACACCTTGTGAATCCCAGAAAACAGTGGCCATCAGCTTTCCGGCCGATGGGACAGTCTTCGCCTTCTTCGGAGCACGTTCGCCGGGTGAAGTCCACTGTTTCGACTGTTCCTTGGTCTCTGATGTGTACCAGTGAAGCCATGTTTCGTCGACTGTCACGAAACGATGCAGAAACTCCTTCGGATCGCGCTTAAACAGCGTCAAACACTGCTCTGAAGTGGTCTCACGGTTGCGCTTGTTGTCCGGAGTGAGCAAACGCGGCACCTATCGCGCAGAGCTTTCTCATGCCCAAAATTTCATGCAGGATATGACCCACGCGATCTTTTGAAATGCCTACTGTCTCAGCCTTGGCTAGTTTTCATACACGAATTATATAATAGCATTCGCAAGTTCTAAAGCTGTAAGTTCTCATTTTATTCTTCCGAAAATTTGTCTTGCTGGTAGAAACTAGCCATCGAACATAGGGCTCTTCCATGATTGTTTTAGTAGTACTTAATAATAGTTCATATATGAGAACTAGCCAAGTCAGATCTTAGGCTTCAATCCTAGTATTATCCTAAGTTATAAGAAGAAATGATATTTTCAATTGTTATAAAATATTTTATGTTGTTCTAAATAAATTTCAGGACTGACCATTGAACTGGCACCCATTTAGATCTCACTTCTTTTGTCGTTAAAGTCAATAACCAAGGCATATATCATAATATTAAACTTGGCTCTAATTTCACATTTATGTTTTTGATTGGATATCATTACTTTTTGTACAGAAATTATTAGTAGGTACTTATTTATAATAAAATTGATACCATTGGTTTTTGTTAATCTACTGTATTTTTCTACGTTTACGGGATATAATTGTCTTTTTTGTGTTATTTTCTATATTTTCTTGTACCTTTGAGATGTTCGAGTGAATTGCACATTTAGTATCCGGAATTTTTTGTTTTACGGGTTTTCTGTTTATACTTAATTTGGCCAAGTCAGGGCGGTATAACGTGTGCAAGCGGTTGTACTCTACAATAGAGCTCTTTTGTGCCTTGATTTGACTTGGATCTAAATTGATAAGATGTACGCCATCTAAGGTTTTAACTCTGGAGAGTCCAACGTAAGCCTAACCTTTACTAAATATAGAGGAGCCTATGTCGAGAAGAGCGCTGTCAAGACTAAGGCCTTGTGATTTGTGGATAGTAATAGCATATGCTAAACAAATAGGAAATTGTTCCCTGTGAACATATACATTACTTAATATCTGAAACTTGGTCTTGACTCGTTCTAGTTCGTAAATTAAATTATTCTTAAATTGTATTGTAATTTTATGTGCTCTATTGCTGTTGTCGACGTCCCAATGTACCTTCTCTATCTTTCCAATGGATCCGTTTACTAGTCCCTTACTGACATCTATGTTTTTTCGCAACATTACAGGTGCACCTATTTTTATCGTGATGACATTTTCTAAGCCAGCAGTTAGCGACGGACATCCTCGTTCTTTTTGAGTACTTCATTTGCTCGTTTTTTTAAATACCGTGGACAGTCTATCGAATTTAATTCAATTTCTCGTTGCTCCATACTTGCCAACATTGCAGTATTAAACTGGTTGCACACATTTTTAGTGCGAAATAAACATACTGTATCATCGGACAGCAGTCTAAAATAAGATATGATTTCTTAAAGCCGGTCGTTTTGATTTCTAGCGGTTAATTTGAAAGGAGTCGACTAGATAAAGTGCAACTGTCTTGACTTGTTACTACACCCATTCTTAAACGATTCAACATTTCGCCGAAAAGTTGGTTGTTTTTTTGCCTCATAGTTACAGGTAATTCCTCATAACAAAACAGTTATTTCCATAAATTTGGAGCACTAAGGGATCTTAAACATTTAAGACGACTTCAAGTTTTCGAACGGCGACAGTTGTCTCACTGGAGACAGTTGGAGCAGATCGCCAAACAACACTATATGAATATTGCCGAACCATCCGTCGTCAGCGTCACCGGTATCATATATTTCTGTTAAGCGAAGATGGATGTACATATGTACATTAATGTTATATTGGAAATCATAGACACTTCATCAATTATTAAAAGTACTACATCTTTTATGTCACATCTTAAAACTTTTAGTACTTGGTCTGATAAGGAAGTGTACTTGGGACAATTTCCGTTCTCTACAGGCAGCTGTAGGAGCCTATGTATTGTAAAACCGTTTACATTAAAAGCGGCAATACCAGTGGGTGCAGCTACTGCAAATAACTTATTCATTCGCTTCTTAACCCAGTTTTTAATTGTATTGATTAAATAACTTTTTCCCGTGCCGCCTATCCCACTAACAAATATTCTCAAAGTTGTAAATTCATCTAATAAAGTCTTACATATCTTGTACGTTTTTGGTCTACATTTAAACCTTCTATCATTTGTTCGAGCTCATCTTCAGATACCAAATCTTTAGTATTTCTGAAATCTTCCATTGCATTCACAGCTTCAACAGGTAACAGTTCCAATGGATTCTTCAGACCATCATCTTCGTGATCATCTTCCTGTCGATCTCTTTCAATTTCCGCTACTTTTTCTTCAATCACTTCAAACGCTCTCTCTATGTTATTCAAGAATTCTGTTGTCTGGATTCCTCCGTAATCAAGTCCGTCTTTAATTTGGTCTTTTAGATAAGACATTTCCCCTCCCCTGCCTATTTGCAGTTTCCCTCCAATCTCATTCATTGTTTATTTTTTTTCTTTCATCCAAGATCCTTGAGCGTTCCTCCATCATTGTACACATTCAATTTACTCAAAGATGTATGTAAATTATCTCGTTCATTCAGCTTTACCTTCATACATACATACATATACATATACGTATGTATAAACAAGTTAAAAACCTTTCTTTAGGTTTTCTTTAAAAAAATAATTTTATTAGTTTGGGAGCTGACAGTGGCTAACAGAATATTTACTTATCGCCTAACTTATTCCTAATGTGCATCTTCGTGTACGTGTTGGAATGCGGTGGATGGGCAGGTGTCATATGGCAGCTTAGTGCATGTTGACTGATGGTGATGGGAAGGTGTAAGATGATCATACTGCTTCTGGATGATGTAGGTGCATGTAGACACGGAATGACCGGATGTCGTGTGGAGGATGCAAGATGATCGGTTGGCTGTGTAGGCGGTGGAATTTGGTGTTTGAAAACGTACGTTGTCGCGTTTAACTCTTCCCTCCTCAAAATCAAACGTCCTCGTTTGACCTCTTAGAAGAATGGTATTTTGCTCACTCTGGTTGTTTGTTGGTGTAGGTCAAGATTCCCTTGCTGAACAGAGGTGCTTGAACTGGGTGTCGTTGACATTGCTATTTCTTCGGAGATTTTAGTAGGTGGCTTCTCTGCGGTATTTTTGCAGTTGATTGATTTTACAATTGCGATGACGATTAGTATTAGGAAGGCTACCGATACTCCAAAAGTAATGGATGAATTAATTTGGTGTTTTGCTCCCAATTCTTCTATTAATTTGGTGTTGTTTATGTGGAGTTCTCTTAGCATTTCTAGTGATATGTAAATGCTCTTCGAATAGGGTTGTGCTGATGAGGGGATGCGCCGCTGCAGGTAAGGGTTCATGTGTAAGTAATTCGGTTGCTTCGTAAGTTATGTTGCCCAAGTTCACTGTTGAATTCTCTATCCGAATGAGAAAAGTCCCAATCAGATCCATACTTCGATTGGTTGTTCTTATCGTGCCGTTGTACTGGTTTAAAAGGAGGATTCCCGGAGAGATTTCTTCACGACGGGGATGTGGTGATTATTGATGGTGGTGCAGTTCGTAGGGGAGGTGTTGAGAAGATTAGGGATACACGAAGATTCACTTAATTTTAAAATATTATTACTCTTACATATTGAAATATTATTATACGTTTTACATACTAGTTTTATACCGTATATTGTTTTATTACATTTTAACACGTTTTCGTAATCAATTTTTAGACCAAGTTTTCCCCTTCTTACGGGCTTAATACATAAACGTTCACAAATTTCCTTATTCGTAGTCGGTATACTTACAATGTATAACAATGAATTTGTATCCGTTGCTACTCTAACTTCAGCGTATTCGAGCGCTTCATCTATGTTACTAAATGGAACGTTTTCGTTTTTCAAAATTCTTTTTACCTTATTTATTTCGTCGTTTGAGAGTATATATGAGTTTATAATATTATTCTTAGCCCAATGTATGGCGTATTCGATATTTACTAATTCTTCTTTGATTAATTTTATTTTGTATTGAATGTTGTGTACAAGGTCGTTTTCGTTTTTGTTTAATTTTCTTATGATTTCATTGGTAATATTATTAGTATGGTTTATCTTCTCTATTGATAATTTATTAATCATTAGCTGCTTGTTGTTATTTTCTATGACACTATTTATTTTGTTTTTTAAAATCTTGAAGTCGTCATGGTCAGGATTTCCAGCTATCCATTTCCATGCGCTTCCGATAATATTAATGGAACGTGGGGTTCTTTTAATCTTCGATTTGGTTAGTAAATTTTGTACTTGCGATATTTCAAAGGAAAGGAAGGGGTAGGTCGGGTGTTTGTCACTCACGTTCTGTATTAGCGTCCTGTTAACGTCATCTATAAATGTTCTATACGGTGTAAGGTCGATGTCGTGTATTAATTTAATCGTTCCTGTCTGTAGTTTAGATACGCCGGTTTTGATGACTATCGCCTTGGAGTGGGAATAGTCCAATATCTGGACTTCGGCCTGAACGATTGCGATTGCGAATAGTAGTCTACGGAAAGGTTTAATTTTTGATTTTACTTTTATGGATTACTCTGCCGGATTCGGTTAGTACAGTGGTGTTCCTATCTTCTTTAACTATTTCCTTTCTATACCTAGGGGTTAGTTTTGAGCCTAAACGTTTGTCTATTTTTGCAAAGATAATTTCTCCCTGGGAAAAAGTCTTAATCGGATGTCGTTTCTTATTGTGGTACTTAAGGTCGTCGGTCTGTTTTTGTTTTAGTTTTTCGATATTCTCTTGTCGCAATCTGTCGTATTGTTCTGGGTCATTGCCTATGTTCCGTCCAAGAAATATGTCAATTTGATTACAGGCCTTTTGCCTGTAGAAGAGTGGATTGATGAATTGTATTCGTACACACAGCGTTGTAGCAGTTCAGTAAAGTTCCTATGGGTTTGGTCTGGTTTAAGACACCTCATTATTTCTACAAGGGTCGTGTGGAACCTTTCTACTTGTCCATTTACGCTACTGGTGTATGGTGGAGTTTTGAAGATGTGGATGCCTAATTGATCGCATATCATAAATTTAATCGATTCCGAATTTAGGGACTTTTCGTTATCTATTACAATGGTTTCCGGCACGCCATAAGAGAATAATATTTATCTTAGAGGTTCTCGGATATCTTCTATTGCTCTTGATTTTAAACTTTTTGCTTGGGCGTACTTTGAAAATTTGTCTACCGCTGTAAGGGCTAGTTTTCCTTCTGTCATAAATATGTCTAAGTGTAAAATTTGTCCTGGATACTGTGGTATGGGTGTCTCCTGTAATTCTAATTTGCTGGGGTGTCTGTCATATTTGTTTGTCCTACAAACCTGGCATTGTCTGACGATTTTGCTTATTTTTGCATTCATTTGGGGGAAATAAAATTTTTCTAGTATTTGGGTCTTATTCTCATTAGCGTTCCGATGAGCTCGTTTATGCGTTTTTATTATTAGCTCTTCTTGTTCGGTTACGCTAGGTACATCCTGAACTTGTGTTTGGGTAAAACGAATTTTATATTTTTTGAAATACTTGGAGTAAATATCCTGAATTTGTCCCATAGTGGATTCATTAGTTAAAGGCCGTTTATAACAAACGGGTTAAGGAATCTTTTGAAAATCGATATAATATTTTCTTGGCTGTATCTAGGTTGGACAAAGGTGTGTCTGCGGTATTTAGGGAAAGGGTTTTCTAGTTTGTAGTTTTCAACTTCGCCTATGGAAAGAATAATTTGAGTTTTGAAGGCATTTACGGGTGTATTAACTGTAGGTATTAGGTCGTGGGGTGAGGATTCATGGCTGTGTTGCGTAGAGGTCGTAGAGTTGATTTGTGTTAAGTGTGGAGATCTTGACAGTGCGTCAGCGACGAGATTCGTCCTACCGGGCTTATAACGAAGTTCACAATCGTATTCTTCCAAGATGGCTTTCCACCTTTTCATCTTGGAATTCGTATTCTTGTTGCTAAGTGCGAAAGTAAGCGGCTGGTGGTCAGTGAAAATCTTTACCCTCGCTGAACCGTATAGGTATGTTCTGAGCGATCCCAAGGCCCAGATAATGGCCAGCATCTCCTTTTCGTTGGTGGCGTAACTCTCCTCTGTTTTAGAGAGGGTTCTGGAGATGAAGGTTATGGGTTTCCCATCTTGCTCTAGTACGGCACCTTTGGCAAAATCTGATGCGTCGGTTGTCAAGTGAAATTCTTTTTTGAAATTTGGATAGGCCAGAATAATATCTTCCGATGAGAGGGTGTTTTTAAATTTCTGGAAAGCTTCTTCGGCAGTGTGATCTAATTGAATTCGTTTTTTGCTTGATGCCGATCTCGAGACTCGACCTTCTTCGCCCCGTAGTAGCGAGGTGAGTGGTTTCGCAAGTTTAGCATTTTTTTTTTTTTTTTTTTTTTTTTTTGGAGGCTTCTGCTATCTGTTGGAGCACTCAGACACAAATACTGGTCCATTGTACTGCCAGACAGACACCTTAGATGGCGTTGGAGCTCATGTAGAGCCAGAGCCAAGCTTCTTTTTACTCACTTATGTTGTGTGCGATTTGTTTTTTTTTTTTTTTTTTTTTTAAACTTAGCATCAGATCATTTTTTTATAAAAAAGCTTATAACTAAAAACAACTTAACCCTACCTTAACTAAAATATATATACAAAAATACATACGTAATATACCTTTTGTATGTATAATATATCTTTTTTTCATTATTGTTTTGTGATTTTTTTTGTTTTTTTTTGTTTTTTTAATTACAGCTAAATCTAAAGTAAGCCTTCCAGCCACCCTTGCTTGCCTTAGCCTGTCCTAACCTATCCTAACCTACTCTAACCTCTTCTAATCTACCCTAGTCTATGCAAGCCTGCCACTGGCATATGGCAAGCTTTGCCTTAAAGAGGCTGACCTATTAAAGTTAACCACTGACGCAGTCTGCTCCAGCCACCAAAAGCGTTGATGCTGTCGGGCGACGTCTCCCCGATCTTGGTGCGACACTGATTTACTAAACCTGAGGCGCTCAGGCTCGCGGAGCGCAACATCATGTTCATGTGGAGCCGCCGCTCCACAGATTTACGGGCCACGTGGAAGATTAGCGGTACCGCTGATCTATCTTGGATCAGCCCACATTGATCAAAATAGAGGAATGCCTCTGGGGGGACAAAGCCGCTAAGGCGAACTTTCTCGTGGTACATGTAATTAGGGAAGTAAGCCCCGGAGATCAGGTTATTGACCGAAGTCATTGCTCTTGCAACGTGGCTTCGAATCAGCTTTATCAGAAAGTTATCCACCCGTACAATCCTGGCCCTATTGTATAGGACCTCGTTCGAGTAAAATTTCGTGTACTCAGATTCGGGTGTCCTATATAACCCAATACAAGTTCTGAGACATTGTCTCTCAAGCACCCGAATCTTTTCCATTAAGCTAGCTCTCACATTAAACCACACGGGACATCCATAAGCAATCATGGGCCTGATTAAGGCCATGTAGCAAATTACCTTTACTCTCGAATCAAGTTGGTTGCTATGAAACAGCCATCTTGTAAGAGCAAAAGCGCCCCGGGCCCTCGCCAGAGCAGCATCTATATGTTTGTCAAAATATAGATACTGGTCTAGCGAGATCCCAAGGTATTTGACTACATTCTGTTTCGCCAATGGGCGCCCGTCCGGTCCGAGAATTGAGAACCCGCGCCAATTTTTTCTAGTGTCTCGAGAGGCCCTAGCCAAAGGCGTTCTGAACAAAATAGTTTCTGATTTCTGGCAGTTGATTTTCAACTTCCAGTCATCACAATACTGCTGAATTTTTTCGAAGTCACGCTGCAAGAGAGTGACAATGACGTCGATCGTTGGACCTGATCTGTACGCGATTAAATCGTCCGCATACGCTATTGAATGGTGAAGAGAAGCTATCAAATCACTGAAGTAAATGTTGAACAGGATCGGCGAGTTCACCGTACCTTGTTGCAGTCCGTTGTTAATATCAAATGTTTGGATAGAAGTCACGTTGGCAATTTTCACTACGAACTTTCTACCTGTTAACATGTCAAAAATCATATATAGCAGTGGTTTACTTATGCCCAGCCGACTGAGCTTGTAATACAGCCCTTCTAACCATACGGTGTCGAAGGCTTTTTCCAAGTCAATCAGACAGGCACCCGTGCATTGGTTCTTGCATTTGTTCCATTGGATATCCGACACGAGTTTCGACGCAGCATGAATAGTATTATGCCCCGCTCTGAAACCGAATTGGTTATCCGGGATGATTTTATTGTCCTCAACCCATTTAGACAGGGCTCTATGGACCACCTTCTCGAAGACCTTGCTGATACTTGGAAGGAGACTTATCGACCGAAGATTTGATGGGTTAGAGGTGTCTTTATCCTTCTTGGGGATTGGTTGCACCACCGCTGTCTTCCAGTGCACTGGATAATATGCATTATTCAGTGCATTGTTGAACATGATGGTGTACCTCTCTACAGCCACTGGCGGAAGGTACCTAAGCACAACATTGGATATACCGTCGATACCCGCGGATTTTTTTCTCTTCAGTGACTCGAAGATCATCTGGAGATCCCCCGTCGAAATAAACAAGGTGTTCGCCCCTACGTTGGTGACGGCATTATTTGCCATGAAATCGTCATCGAATCTGGTAAAACCAAGATTCTCGGATCGCCAATGATCAATATTATTTCTAAGGTGGGAGTGATGAAGTAGAATTCTGTTTTCCAATTCGTGGTTTGGGCGAATGCTATCATTCACCTTATACACTTCCTGGAAGACAGCTCCCACTGTCGCCACCTTCTCCTGCGGATCCTCGATCACGAAGAAATCATCATCCAAGACGGCGCTCTCCGGATCAATGCCGATTGTTTGTAAAAGATGTTCATTGTCTGACGTTCTCGAAAGTTTCAAATCCTGAATGTCATTCTGATTGTTTCTCCGAAATATTTTGTTAATTTGCGGGAACATACTCGCGTTGTTGGAATTTACAGCACGAATTCTGTTGTTCCAATACAAACTTACAGATATTCTGTAATTTTCCTTGATCAACTGTTGGATATTTTTAATCAGTGACTTCAGTAACCTGACCTCCGAGTTTTGTCCGTCGGTAAACCGCCTGTACAAGAGTTTGAGTCTTGTCAGTAGTCTACTTTTTTGTCTATGCAGTGCGTCGATTGTCGCGTTTCGGTATACGTTTGTGGTATCGTGCTGTCTTTGGCGTGGTATCGTACTGTTCATTGTCTGTTTAATGACATCGTCCATTTGTTTGAGATACCTGTCAGTCTCGTAGTTTGACAAGTTCCTATTAGGCGGTGGAAAGAAGGCGCTCGAAGTGAGCGCTCTCGTCAGGGAATTGGCAAAGCGCGGCCAGCACACCCTACTGTAATCGTAGGGATGCGTTTGGACACACTCTGCCATCTCCGCGAACTCGTCAGGTACTGTGATCACGGCACATAGTCCGCAGTGGTCACTGTCGTATACGAAGGTCCGTAGACAGTTAATAGACGATTCGTTCGTGTCAGCCAGTCTCAGTCGAGAGTCTATCAGCATGAGATCCAGATAGGAGCCGCTCCTTGGATACGACGGACTATCCGTTGCGAGCAATTTGACTCTATATTCAATGTTGCGAAGAACCCACCAATGGTTTAGTAGGCTTCCCCTAGTGTTAAGAATGTTATTTCCCCAATCACTATGTTTAGCGTTCAAATCGCCGGTCAGGATGTAGTAGTTTTCCACCAAATTTAAGTGCAGAGATCGAAAAAGTATCTCGAGCTCCGCAATGAAAATATTGGGTTGAGGTGCTTCAGGTGCATAGGCAGCTACAATGTACATTTTTTTCCATTTCGGAGAGGAATGCACACAATGCAGGCCTCTAGCACCTGGAACCTCCGCACTTCACTGCTATATATGACTTTATGCTTTAAATTATTTTTAATGAAGATAGCGACTCCCCCGCCACGTGTGGCGTTGGGTCGGTCCCTTCGTATTATTTTATAAGAACTGTGCCAGATTTTGTGCTTCTGATTTAGCTTTGTTTCGCTAACCAAAAGTACATCGGGGCTTTCGTCCTGCAACAGGTTGAAAAGTACGGCTCTTCGCTCAATCCTAATCAATGAATTCACATTCACCGACAGGATCTTTAAGGGACTCTCTACCAGCGTACCCATTACGATTGTAGTTGCGCTAGGCCCGGCAGAAGCGAGTAGATTCTGTCCACTCGGGTCGCCGTCTCATGGATCTGCTGTTGGAGCTGGCCAATCTGCCCTTGAATGGCGAGCAGGATCGAACGCAAGTCCGCATCGGCCTCCGGTGCCTTATAAACAGGCACCGTCGCTTTGGGTGCAGCCGCGTGTTTTTGTACCGTCTGTCCCAGACCTGCCGCCATTTGGGCGTAGGTCATTTGGGGTGTGACGGCTGGTGTTTCTAAGCGACCCGAGAAACGTTTCCCCTCAGACTTCTGCTTACGAGCCAGATTTGATTTTTTCATATCTTGGAACTTAGGACATCCCCGATAGTTTGCAGGGTGTCCACGATTCCTACAGAGCACGCACTCGAGCTGCTCCCTGTTCGCGACCTTGTCCTGGGTCAGATCGCATTCTTCGTTCCTGTGGTTCTTTGCACACTTAACACATCGAGGCTGCATTTCGCAGTTCGACGCGGCGTGCCCGAACCTTTGGCAGCGGATACATTGTAAGATGTTTCCTTGCCTTTTTACTTTTTCCCATGTTACACGCTGGGAAGCCAAGGAAGTAATAGACCTTAGCCTCTCCAGCTTGCTGTTGGGTGCGAGCTGGACCAGGAAGAAGGGCAATACCCGCTTCTCCCGTTTAGCTCGCGCCGTGGTAAACGTCTTGACCCCCACGAATTTGAGGTCGTCGCTCTCGAACTCTTTGAGCTCTAAGAGCATTTCCCCGGGGTCAGTGATCGAGTGTACACCTTTGAGGAGCATCGATCGCAGCCTCTCGGCCTTGGGGGTAAAGGAGAAGAACTCCGTCGTGGTCTCCTTTAAAAGGTCCTTGACTCGCTTATACTGCTCCAGTGTGGTGCACTGGATAGCATAGCGGTTTTCGCCTATACCTTTAAATACAAAGTTATCAACACCAATGACATACTTACATAGATCTATTGTTTCTCGTAGGGCCGTAGTATGGGTAAAGATGGGTGGTACTTTGTCCTGAGTAGGATGTGGTTGATGCAGTTGTTGTTGCTGCTGTGGCTGTTGCGGCTGTTGTTGTTGTTGCGGCTGTTGTTGTTTCTGCGGCTGTTGATGCTGCTGCTGCTGTTTCTGCTGCGGCTGTTGATGCTGCTGGTGCTGTTTCCGTTGCTGCTGTTTCTGCTGCGGCTGCTTCTGTTGTGGTTGCTTTTGTTGCAGCTGCTTTTGTTGCGGTTGCTGTAGTTGTGTTTCTCTGTTGCGCGGGATCCTTGGTCCTCGGTCCGAGCACTTTACCGCTGGGCTAGCTATTGGCGACACCACCCAACACGCACTTGAGTATTTTAAAAAAAATTTCAGATTTTTTTTAATTTTTGATTTTCCGTTTTTTTACTTTTTTATTTTTTTATTATTTGCTGTAAAGCTTACTTGATTGAAATTGCGGAGACGTGTGCGATTTGTTTTTTCACATAAGTGAACGGAACCTAAAGCTTAATGCCGATTCCGAACGGCGAGAGCCGAGAAGCTTTTTCATGGCAAGTATACAACGGGGGGTTTTGCCAGTACCCCGCCGAGGAGGGACGCCGCGAAATAATCATTCGATGGCGTTGGTGTTATCGGGATCCGAACTCGCTCATCTTGCGTCAGCGGCCGACACACTACCCACTGCGCCACGGCGCTCCCAAAGACTATACTTCACAGGATCATTTCTGTAGTCAGTCTTCATTTACTTTCTGAGCAATCTCAAGTTTAGCATAGTCTTTAATGAAACGCCGGTAGTAGCCGGAAAGACCAAGGAAGGATCTAAGCTCCTTCAGCGTATTGGGCGTCTGAAAATCTAAAGGGTCCGCCATCTAACGTTTTTTTTTTCAAGTAGTGCTTATTTCGTGAATGGTAACACTTAGCTCATGTCTGATTTGACAGATAATTAGTTTTATCCTTCCGCTGAACGAATATGGTTGTGTATACGCTTGAACAACGCTTCGCTAAGTGGGCCTGCGATCGACTTACAGAAGATGCCGATTTTGCCAAAAAAATCATCTTTTCAGATGAAGCTCATTTTGATCTTGGCGGGTATGTAAACAAGCAAAATTGTCGCATTTGGGGCACAGAAAACCCGCACGCATACATTGAAAAGCCGGTGCACCCAAAACGAGCCACTTTTTGGTGCGGATTTTGGTCCAGAGGCATAATTGGGCCATTTTTCTTCGAAAATGAGCAAGGAGTGGCCGTTACAGTCAATGGCGATCGTTATCGGGCCATGTTGAACGAATTTTTGTTCACAAAAATTGAAGAGGAGGATATTGGCAACATTTGGTTTCAACAGGAAGGCGCTACGTGCCACACAGCCGAAGCTACACTCGATGTTTTGCGCCCTGTTTTTGAAGATCGCATTATCAGCCGCAGAGCTGATGTCGTTTGGCCACCTCGGAGCTGCGATTTGACACCGTTGGACTATTATTTGTGGGGTGCCGTCAAAGATAAGTGTTACGCCGACAAGCCAGAGACAATTGACGCTTTAAAGGACAATATTCGTGAAGCCATTGGTGAAATACAGCTGCATCGATAATGTGCTTAAAAATTGGACCGATCGTGTAGGTTACTGCATGGCCAGCCGAGGCAGCCATTTGAATGAAATTATTTTCCATTATTAACCGGAAGGATTGTACTTTCAAATAAAAAAAGAAATTTGAGAAAATATTCAGTAGTTTTTTTTATAGCATTTTCAAAAAAAAAAAAAGTTATTTGGCGGACCCTATAGTATTGCCCTGACTTTGGATGGATTTGTTTTGATGCCTTCTGATGATATTATGAAGCCAAGAAACTCCACTTCATTCTTGAAGAATTCGCATTTGTCAAGTTGCATTTTGACATTTGCTTCTTCTAGAGTTCTGAAGATTTGATGAACATTCTTAAAATGGGTTTCCTCGTCTTTGCCGAATATCACTATGTCATCAATATATATATAACATATCTTATCGACGAATTCTCGAAGTATATCGTCGATAGCTCGTTGGAATGTCGAGGGCGCGTTCTTAAGGCCGAAAGGTAGGCGCGTGAACTCATACTTCCCGTTATTTACTGAAAATGCAGTCTTCTCAATGTCAGATTCCTTTAACAGAATCTGATGGAAACCACTTTTCAGGTCCAATACCGAAAACCATTTTTTTGTCCGAGTTGGGATAGGGCTTGGTTTATTTCTGGAATAGGATATCTATCGGGTATAGATACAGAATTTAGTTTTCTATAATCTATAACTAATCTGTATTTTTTGTTCCCAGACGCATCTGGTTTTTTCGAAACGATCCATACTGGTGAGTTGTATGGAGATTCCGATTTCCTAATAATTCCATCGTCGAGCATCTGTTTGATTTGTCTCTCTACCTCGTCCTTCATGGCCATCGGATAAGGGTAGTACTTCGAGTGGACATGGGTATATGAGGAAGTTCGTATCTCTCCTCTAACATTTGTTATATATGTGAGTCTGGCATCATCTTCCGAAAATAATCTAGGGTGGTGTTGTACTAGGTTTTCAAGAGTTTCCTTTTGCGCTAACGTCATGTGGTCAGTTCGAAACATTAGGGCATTTACTGATTGTGAAGCCTGTTGCTTAATTTTGATCTTGGTTCCGTTTTTCCCTATTTCCATAAAATTTTTACTAACATGAATGACGGCTTGTATTTCTTTAAGGGTGTCGTTTCCTAATATCGCATGAAAAGATTTAAGGGTTGGTAAAAGGAAGAATTTAATTTTGGTATCTTTTAAGCCGAAGAGGGTTGTTTCTACATGCTGACTGATTTTAATATTGCCGCTTATTGAACTGGCATAGAAGCATTCTTGGTTGGGGACAGGTTTACTAACAAGACATGGTTGGATATAATTACGGTTTGAGCCCGTATCAATGAGTACTTTCAAAATGTTCCCACTCTCCGTTAAGTCCGGTTGTTCTTGTAAGTACTCGTCGATCGATTGGTCATAGTTTTTGTCTTCATTTTCTATGGATTGATCGTATGTTTCTGAGTCTATTTCATTGGTATCGATGTGATAGTTTTGACGTATCTGCATGCTTCGTCTCTCGGCAGGTTCCTGTTTTATTTGCGGTCTGGCTGGCAAAGGTGGATTTCTTCTAAAATCGGAACCTTGGTTAGGTTGGATTGGGTTTGGCCGTGATGCAATATAGGCCATGGAAGAATTATTTGGAAGATAGTTTGGTCTATATTGTTGTGGTTGGGTTTGCTGTGGTGGAGGATTGTATCGGGGATAGGAAGGTCTGGGTTGCATTGGTACGTATTTAAGTGGGGGTCTGTGTTGCTGTGGTGGTCCACGTGGGATTATATGGGACGAATTGGGGTTATTGAATTTCCTAGAGGGTCCTTGGTGGTTGTCGGCATAATTGGACCTAAAGCTCTGATTTTCTAATTTAAGGCACAGGTGTAGTGCCTGTGGGAGGTCGACCGGTTCTCTCATTCCTAGTAAACGGGGTAAGTCACCTCTCAAGCCACGGATAAAAGTATCCAGTGCCTTTTCCCTATAGGTCTGTGTCAGGACACGCATTGCTTCTGCGGAAATGTCCATGTAGGAGATTCTGTTTAGGATAAGAGATAAGTGGCTGTATACTGTCTGGTAAAATGCGGAAACTGTGCTATTTCCTTGGACGAGCGTAGACATTTGATACTCTAAGGTACTCACGTCTCGCTTGTCCGCGTAATGCATGGCGAGGCATTTCGACATGCTTTCCCAATTTAATGGGGTGTTGTAAGCTTCTAACGCGGCGTCTGCGTTTCCGATGATTTTGTTACGGACCACGCTGAGTATACCAAAATATTTTGGTGTACCCTTCTGTGACTCATATATTCGGAGCACTCTATCCACACTTTTCTTCCAGGAGGAATATTCTCCCGGATTTCCGGAAAACTCACGAATACTTCTTACCACGTCCGGTATTTTGTCCAGGTCTGCTAATCTGTCTCGGTATTCCGTATTGATGGGTTGTTCAACACCCGCAAAATAATCGGTCGGGATTTAGCATTTTTTGAATAACTTCCCGACCCTGTTTTTCGAGAGTTTTTATTACTATCGAGGATATGAGCACATCCAAGTCTGGAGTGCTTCTCACCTCTTGTCGGTTAGTATCGGTCATCGTAGAGGTGCTGGACTGGAAGGATGTATTCGCAGTGGGTTCGTCCATAATTTGAATAGGAGGGTTTGTGTTAGTATTAGAAGGATTCTGGGGTTGGTCTAGATTTTGTGGGGTAATTGTATTGCCTGATCTCAATAATGGCATTTTGATTTATACAAGTTAGAAGAATAAACGTCACTAATTAAATGTTAATTGTATTTTAAAAGAAATTCCACGAGTCAAATTATTTAAAAATATATTCTTTTCTTTTTATAGTTCACTTATATCTTTTGTTCTTTAGTGCCTTTTTATATGTATGATTTTTAATACCAATTGGTGTATAAGCAATTATAAACTTATAAGTAACTTACATTAAGGACATTTTGAGGTGTGGGCTGGTGTTGAGCGGCTGATAGTCTTGCTATCTCCTTTTCTTCCGTTGGGGCGGCTACTAAGGGGCCTTTATTTTTTTATCACACACCTTTCTTTTTGATTACCACTTTGCAGAGTTCTTGATTCTGCCTTTGACTGGTTTTCACTGGCAGAGTTTTTAGTTCTGCTGTTCACAACACGATTAGTGGTTTGCAGAGTTCTTACTTCTGCCTTTCACTGGTTTACACTGGCAGAGTTTTTAGTTCTGCTGTTCACAACACACACGGCAAAGTTCTTAATTTTGCACTTGTGTTTAAGGCGACCACAGGCTTTTCCGAAGCGGATTGGAGGCGTGCTACTTGAGGACGTACTTACACTTTACCACGTTCGCGGCCTGTGGTCCCTGCTCGGGCGCCAGTTAAAAACCTTTCTTTAGGTTTTCTTTAAAAAAATAATTTTATTAGTTTGGGAGCTGAACCTCCTCTTTTCAAATCGAAAACACAAGTGACTTAGTGGCTAACAGAATATTTACTTATCGCCTAACTTATTCCTAATGTGCATCTTCGTGTACGTGTTGGAATGCGGTGGATGGGCAGGTGTCATATGGCAGCTTAGTGCATGTTGACTGATGGTGATGGGAAGGTGTAAGATGATCATACTGCTTATGGATGATGTAGGTGCACGTAGACACGGAATGACCGGATGTCGTGTGGAGGATGCAAGATGATCGGTTGGCTGTGTAGGCGGTGGAATTTGGTGTTTGAAAACGTACGTTGTCGCGTTTAACTTACATAGGTACATATAAACAAAATTGTGTTATGATCAGATGGTATTATTTTTTCTTTATCTTCCTTCTTCTTTCTTCTTCTTTCATTTGAATTGTATATGTGAACATCCTTTCATTGTGTTAGTGACGAACACAATTGAAGCGCATCACCAGACAAAAAAACGTGCAGACTCGAAAAATAAAGAGTTGTGTATGTGTTACTCCGTTTCATACTTCACCTCTCCCTCTCCCATAAAATCAGTTTTAAATAAAGACCATTTTTCTTATGATTTAATTGCAAATGTATAGTTTTTAGATTTTTTTCCTGTACTTATAGTATATGATGATATTACTTGCCAAATTTCATAGTTCTAGGTCATCTGGAAGTGGGTTAGAGTTTTGATCTATAAGTCAGTGTCAAAAATTACGATTTTTGGACGTTAATATCTAAATAACCGTTTAAGGTGTGTTTATGAAATTTGGAGCACATACATATGTATGTATTTCGCATATGTGCCAAATTTGACATATTTAGATGCAATAGTTTTTGAGTTATGAGGGGGTCAAAAGTGGCTCTAAATGGTTCGTGTAATATTACACACGGTGCTGCTCGCCAGTTCTGTTCGCTTGAACTTGGCTTGACCCGCTACCGCGTGTCTAGATGTAAAGTTTGAACGAAATTGGTTGACGCATTCGTTATGACTTTTTATATCAACATCTGATTTTGACGCGGAAATCAACAGTTGCATCTGGTGATTTTCGGCAAACGTTGTCCATCATTCCCAGTTCAACCCCAGCTGATGGGATTATTGCATATTTGAAAAGTTCGTTTTTTGGGGAAATGTACAGAAGTTGTAGCTTGACCTAAATTGTGTGTGCGTCTTCAAAATGATCCATCAGCACTCTTCAATTTCCCGAGCGTTTATCCTTTGCTAGGACTGTTAATAAAACTCAAGGACAAATGTTTCAAGTGTGTTGAGTAAATTCGGAGAAACCGTGCTTTTCTCACGGACATTATACGTAGCATGTTCCAGAGTAGGTGCACCACACAATCAAGCAAAAAACATTGTATACACTATTGTATTGAACTGATTAATTTTTTTTTTCATTTTTTCCAAATAAAAAAAAATAAAAGAAACCAATGATTTTGATTAAATGTTAATATTCATGCTTAGCGAAGCACGCCGGGACTTGTTAGAAGGGTATATGATTTTGATTTTTAGCTTTATTGAACTTATTTCATTTTCAGTACTATTAGTAAAAAATTGAATTGATTCTGAGGCGGTACGAAGTTCGCCAGGTAAGCTAGTATAATATAAATGACATTAATTGGATCAGAAATAGAAGTTCTAAAAATGAGATTATACTGACGGTCTTCGATTTAGGGTTTGATCCATAGGATAAAACCGGGGGAAGCCAAAGGCCTTGCAGAAGTCTGTGGCAAAAACATCTACTTCTTTGCCGTCCTCAAGTGCACACAAGGATTGTGGGACAAACTCAATCAGTTAGTGAGTAATTAACCTATAGTAGTCAAAAGGTATATGGTTAAGTTAAACTGTTTGTTTTAGAGTGTCCGCCTAGGACCAGTAAGCTATTTAAATTTGTAAGGATAATTAAGCTTGTTTTAAGCATTTTTATCTAGCGTAAGATAGTTATAGGAAATGATGAAATAAAAAATGAATTCTAAAACTAAAAAAAACAATCTCAATCAGGTTAGTGGTTGTGATGTAGGAACCCATGTTGATTTATGGAGAAGGTAGGCTTGCAGTGACAAAATATTGTAGACGATACTCTCAAAGAGCAAGAGAGCTTGCCAACAGAGCGGTAGTTGTGCACCCCATTCTTCAGTCCGTTTCTGTGGATTGCATTTTTCCAAAGCTGAGGAAACGTGAACGTTGGGAGCAGATGGTTGGCGAATGTTTGTTTGAAACTAAGGCGAAGAGGCTGTTTCGATGACTGAGGCAGGAGATATAGGTATATTCACTGAGTCTTATACAAAGAATCGCTGAAAGTTTACAAACAATAGCCAGAATATTTTGGAAACACCTATGCAGCTACATACCTATACATAAGAAAGAATTCAAAGGCATAACGACATCTTCTCGTGAGAAAGAAGATGGGTCAAAAATCATAATGTGCGTAGAAGCGACGAGCTTTCTACTATACTCGTATTTCCCAGCTAATTCCAAATCACCATGCGAACATCAACACAAAATGACCAGACTCCTCCAACATCCTAACAAAGTGGCATCCAAAGATAAAATATTGTTATCTTTTAATTCTAGAAATCAACATGTCATTGTATAATAGTAGTTGCCCTGCCGAATTATAAAAGACCTCGGATTTGATATCCTTCCGGTTGAAAGCGATTGCCTACGGATACTTATCTTCCTTCTAAAAGGGTTTAAAAGACTGATTGATATTTATTTAAGAAACACATTGTTCCACACTGCTCTTATGAACTACATACACATACAATAAAGGCAAATCTGTTGGAATATCCTTACATTCACATATACACAAAATAGAAAAACAGTTCCCTTTTTATACTAAGAGGCAACAGTTAAGAATGCCATTCCAAAATAGTAAGAAATCAACTAGTTGTACCATATTTCGATAAGTTGGTGGTGCTTACATTCGATTAAATCTATTCAAAATTAAAAGGCCGAGAAGCTCAAAGTCTTGTCAGAAGGGTTACACCTTAATGAGGGTTCTGCTTTTACAATATTCTCTTGAGCTTGATAGCAAACCAACCAATCGAAGGTACCTTCATAATTTAAAAGGCTTAATGCGAATATTATTCTATAGGGTCCGCCAAATAATTTTTTTTTTTTTTGAAAATGCTATAAAAAAAACTACTGAATATTTTCTCAAATTTCTTTCTTTATTTGAAAGTACAATCCTTCCGGTTAATAATGGAAAATAATTTCATTCAAATGGCTGCCTCGGCTGGCCATGCAGTAGCCTACACGATCGGTCCAATTTTTAAGCACATTATCGATTGTGTGCAGCTGTATTTCACCAATGGCTTCACGAATATTGTCCTTTAAAGCGTCAATTGTCTCTGGCTTGTTGGCGTAACACTTATCTTTGACGGCACCCCACAAATAATAGTCCAACGGTGTCAAATCGCAGCTCCGAGGTGGCCAAACGACATCAGCTCTGCGGCTGATAATGCGATCTTCAAAAACAGGGCGCAAAACATCGAGTGTAGCTTCGGCTGTGTGGCACGTAGCGCCGTCCTGTTGAAACCAAATGTTGCCAATATCCTCCTCTTCAATTTTTGTGAACAAAAATTCGTTCAACATGGCCCGATAACGATCGCCATTGACTGTAACGGCCACTTCTTGCTCATTTTCGAAGAAAAATGGCCCAATTATGCCTCCGGACCAAAATCCGCACCAAACAGTGGCTCGTTTTGGGTGCACCGGCCTTTCAATGTATGCGTGCGGGTTTTCTGTGCCCCAAATGCGACAATTTTGCTTGTTTACATACCCGCCAAGATCAAAATGAGCTTCATCTGAAAAGATGATTTTTTTGGCAAAATCGGCATCTTCTGTAAGTCGATCGCAGGCCCACTTAGCGAAGCGTTGTTCAAGCGTATACACAACCATATTCGTTCAGCGGAAGGATAAAACTAATTATCTGTCAAATCAGATATGAGCTAAGTGTTACTATTCACGAAATAAGCACTACTTGAAAAAAAAAACGTTAGATGGCGGACCCTTTATATACTTATGCACCGGCCTTGTACTTTTGGTCGCACAACCATGCGGATAGATTAGGCTAAATTCCTAATGACTCTTGTGAAAACTGTGAGAAGGAACATGGCGAGGAAACAATTCCCAAAACAATTCCCCGGTTTTTTACCATACCGGGAAACGACTTTAATGCTCCCACTTTTCGGAAATTTTCTAAATCCAAGCCAAATTTAAAGATACGAGTATAATATTCTAAGCTTTACAAAGAACGAGTTGGGTTACTTACGAACTGTCAAAGGGCATATAATAGGCATATTTGATCTAAGTGCACGGCCTCCTTCTCCTTGAGATATCGTCTCAACTTAGGCTTGACAAAACGGGTTTCAATACACTGTGTATTTACATTGGATGCATTAAACTTAATAAGTGACTATTAAAGCAAAAAGATACGATAAACGATATGATGTTATGGTTGCTTAACAAAAATATTGTTACGAGTTTGTGAACACCACCGCGGCCCGCCATTGATTTTCGCCAGTTCGTTCCTGTCATCGCCTTCTTGGTGTGAAATTCGACTTCTGTTCTGCAACCTCTGATGAATAAACGTGTTTTATTTTTTTGTAATCCTCCATCATCGATTGCCATCCTCCTTAGCAATCGCTACACTGGTCTCAGAAGTGGGATCGTCAATATGACGGAGGAATTCGCAGAAAGTTTACAAAAAATTCTATCCACGTTGAATTCCAACACGACAAGTATGGAATAACAACGTGGCCTGAAAGAAGAACAACGGAGACACACCGAAGAAATACGCACATTGAGCGGAACAACTTTCGTGGATAAGGTCGTCCAGTGTTCTACTCCGAAAGGAAATGTTTTGGAAACCGACACTGTGGTCGCCACGGATGCACATGTGGCTGATCGACGAGATAGCCAAAAATCTTCACAACCACAGACGAATCCAACACCCAGTGGTCCGTGTAATTTATTTCCTCCGCCGTTTGATAGCCATACAACAAGCTGGCGCGACTATCAGGTGCAATTTGACATAATCGCTGAGGCGAACGAGTGGACATCCAAGCAAAAAGCTCAGACATTGGCAACGTTGCTACGCGGGGAAAGTGTGGTTGTATTGCCTAATCTAGATCCCGTTGATCGCACCGATTACGGAAACCTGGCTTCAGCACTACAACTCAGGTTTCTTTGTCAAGAAAAGCATGTCACTCAAGCGTCTTTTCGTTGCAGGCAACAACGTCAGAAGGAAGACCTCGGCGCATTTGCGAGCGAGATCCAAAGACTAACGAGAATTGTATTTGAGGACTGTCTAGCCGATGCCCAAGAGCGCATCGCAGTCATGCAGTTTGTGGATGGCATTAATGACCGGTCCGTCCAAGAGCGTGTTAGACTGGCAGAACCCAAGACGTTTGCGGAAGCTGTGTCCAAAGCTATCACCATTGAAGCTGCACTGCTAGCATCCCAACCGATTCACCATACCCGGGTTATCGAAACCTATGAAGACACGGCGTCGAATTGTCGCACGGCCCCTCATCTACGGAAAAACCAAGCTAGATGTGACGGAATGGAGCCAGTCACTATATCGGGAAACGATCAGCAGTCAGCGACCCGGGGTCAGCGCTGATGCAATGCATTCGACCCCAAATCTACAGTGATCACCCTCACGGCTTGCATAGCGGATTCATGGTAGCAGCAGTCCTTGGCAACCAACCATGCCAACTGTTGGTGGACACGGGATCGTCCATTACGCTAGTAAACCGATCAATGATCCCGTCTAGGGAACGCCTCCAAACTGGAACAGTAAACTTTCAAACGTTGTGCGGCAGCACGTTCCAAAACTCAGACGTGTGGCAGACAGTGCTTCAACTAGGCAGAGTGAAACCTCGCATAAAGGTGATGGTAGTCGATATTCCGTTTCCAGCCAGCTACCAGAGTATTCTTGGCATCGATGTACTACAAACCACGAGGACTGTTTTGGACTTCCACACACACATCCGGTTGCACTGTAAGGGTGATAAAGCTCAACATAAAAGCAAAGAAGATATAGATGAAGAAACTCAGCGTGTGGTTTTTCTACGTACTTCAAACGAAGTTTCCATAGGCCCTCGAACAGAGACAATTATCCAAACCGCCGCTTCGGCAACGCGTTCATTCGAAGGAATTGTCACTCCGATAGGAAAGAATCTATCGAAAGGGTTATTAGTTGGTAAATCGGTTAACAAAATTCAGGATGGAGGAGTGCTCGTACGAGTGGCTAATTTAGCGGATCATTCGGTTGTTTTACCAGTCAATGTGAATATAGCACACTTTGAAGAAATTTAGTGTCTGGATGTTGAACAATCGAACTTGGGTGCTTCTCCCAATTTCTTATCTGATCTGATCGCACGCTCACAAGCACATCTTCAACCAGCACAACGAGTAATAGCCGAAAATCTAATTCGGGAGTACTCTAATATCTTTTCAAGTGGGCCGGACGATTTAGGCAGGACAGATATTGTTCAGCATAGAATTGACGTTGTCGTAGCGAGGCCGCTTAAACAGCCCCCGCGTAGAATGCCGGTTGCCAAACAAGAGGAGTCTCAACGAATAATCGAGGACATGCTGCGCCGAGACATCATCGAACCCTCTTCAAGCCATTGGTCCTCACCCATCGTTATGGTTAAAAAGAAAGATATTTCCACGAGATTTTGTGTGGACTACCGTCGGTTAAATAATGTCACCATCAAGGATTCCTTCCCACTGCCCCGAATAGATGACACCTTCGATTCCGTGGCCGGCTCTGTATGGTTTAGCACCGTGCACTGTCAATCTGGATACTGGCAAGTGGAGGTACACCCCGAAAACAGAGAGAAGACTGCATTCGTAACAAGGGATGGACTGTGGCAGTTCAAAGTCATAAGTTTTGGACTCACTAACGCACCTGCCACTTTTGAGCGCCTCATGTCAAATGAAACTTAGTCCAAGCAAATGCGACCTTTTTCAAAAAGCAGTCAATTTTCTGGGGCACATAGTAAGTGGAGAGGGAGTATCACCCGACCCCGGGAAGGTCGATGTTGTTCGTAACTGGCCTACACCGGCGAATATATCCGAGGTGCGGAGCTTCGTTGGTCTATGCACTTACTATCGTCGGTTTGTACCCCAATTTGCTTCCATTGCGCGACCTTTGCACCAGCTGACTGAGAAAAATGCTGTATTTCGTTGGACCGAACAATGTGAAAAGGCATTTAACAACCTTAAGGAACGGCTAACAATCCTTTCCGATTTTGGGGCACGCTCAACCTGGTGAGGAATTTATTCTGGATAGTGACGCATGGGATTATGGATTAGGGGTTGTATTGTCTCAGGTGCAGAGCGGAACAGAGTGGGTTATTGGGTACTTTAGCCAATCCTTAAATCAGGCAGAACGTCATTATTGCACTACCCGTAAGCTGCTGGCATTAGTAAAGGCCATTGAACATTTTCATGTGTATCTCTATGGCCGGGAATCCTTGGTGCGGACGGACCATGCGGCGTTAAATTGGCTGCTTTCTTTTAAAAAAGCTGAAGGGCAACTCGCACGGTGGATAGAACGCCTTCAGCAATACAATTACCGTGTACAGCATAGGGCCGGAAAATCACATCTGAATGCGGATGCTGTATCACGCCGCCCTTGTGCTGACATGAACTGCCATCACTGTGAATCAAAGGAGAATCGTTTTCACCCCGATGAAAGATGCATCGTTGGATTGATTCAGCTGGCAAGTAGTAATGTTGATCTTGATAGACTCAAGCGTGCTCAAGAAGAGGACGAAA
Organism: Merodon equestris; assembly: GCA_958301585.1. Lineage (NCBI taxonomy): Eukaryota > Metazoa > Arthropoda > Insecta > Diptera > Syrphidae > Merodon > Merodon equestris. The sequence goes on along the minus strand of OY284414.1, from coordinate 69,701,574 downwards.
TTCTTTCCGTCGTAATAAAGTTGGTGAAGGATGGCCTCAGGCCAAACTGGCAGGAAGTCTCAGGTGAGGGTGGCATTATTAAAGCATATTGGGCACAATTTCCGGCTTTAGTGTTGCGAGATAACTTGTTATGTAAAAAAAAGGACGATGAGCGTTTTTGTATTGAATGCGATACTTGTACTTCAAAACGAGGGCCGCAGACCAAGACGAAGTTTATCTAGCTGGTGAACCATTCCAGCGCGTTGCCATTGATGTTTTAGGACCACTGCCATCGACTAAGTATGGAAATAAGTATGTGCTTGTACTGATGGATTATTTCTCGAAATGGGTTGAGGTGTTTCCGCTGCCGAACCAAACTACCGACACCGTTGCGAAAGTCTTAGTACATCAAGACTTCTGCCGTTATGGAGTTCCGATGAAACTACACTCAGACCAAGGTCGTAATTTCGAGTCAGCTGTATTTAGGGACATAATGGAAATCATGGGCATTCGTAAAACTCGTACCATGCCATTACATCCTCAATCCGATGGCATGGTAGAACGGCTGGACCGGACCATACTGCACTACCTTTCAAAATTTGTTCACGACATGGCCTACCGTTCGTCCGTTCAGGAATCCATTAAGGAGGCTCCATTCACAATGCTCTTTGGTTGTGATATGCGTCTTCCGCCAGACTTAGTATTCGGGCCTCTACCGGAACTCATCTCTTACACAGGTCTGGCCCGGGAGCTGCAAGACCAACTAGCAGAAATTCATGATAGGGCGAGACATGAACTACAGCGATACTCGCTTCGCATGAAAACCCGGTATGATGTAAATTTAAACGCTCTTAAATTCCAGATAGGAGACTTTGTATGGCTTTACAACCCGAAAAGAAAGCTTCGTGTGTGTCCCAAACTTCAATCCAATTGGGACGGTCCATATAGGATTATGATAATTTTAACGGATATCACCATTAAAATTCAGAAGACACCACGCTCTAAAGCCAAGATTGTGCATGTCAATCGTCTAGCACGGTACCGAGGGACCAATTTCGATGCCTGGTACCCGAAGGGTAGACTTTCGACAGAATTGGCTTCGGTTCAAGAAGGGGAGAGTGTTACGAGTTTGTGAACACCACCGGAGCCCGCCATTGATCTTCGCCAGTTCGTTCCTGTCATCGCCTTCTTGGTGTGAAATTCGACTTCTGTTCTGCAACCGCTGATGAATAAACGTGTTCTCCTTAAACTCGCGTTTTATTTTTTTGTAATCCTGCATCATCGATTGCCATCCTCATTAGCAATCGCTACAATATTTAAAATAAAAAAAAATATATTATTAAATTGAAGAAGATTTGAAATTATGGACACTAATCCATCAAACAAACGTAAATAAAGTACACAGCTAGATCAATAATTATGAGCAGAAGAGTAAAAAATATGGGGAGAATATTTTTCTTCTAAGATTGGTAAATACGAATAGATGATTCTTCTCCTTCTTAGATGGCGCTACAGTCCGGTGTGAATCTGGACCTCAACAACAAGCGTCTCCAGCTGGCACAATCTTTTGCTAATCTTGTTTCCAGTGCCAGACCCCCAGTTGGTTAAAGTTTCCTTCCACTTTAGATTCGGTCGTCCTCTGCTGCGACGTCCCTCATTTTGGATTCGACGTTGGATCTGAAGGCGTCAATGTTGCTGTACAACCCGTACAATTCGTCGTTGTATCTTTTCCTCCGTTTATACAAAGGGGCCATAGATCGAACGCAGAATTTTCCTCTCGAAGCGATCAAGGGCATCCTCATCCATTTTCGCTAAGGTCTAGGCCTCTGCGCCATAAAGTAGGACCGGGATGATCAGTGATTTATATAATGCTACCTTGGTTTTTCGAGAGAGGGCTCTACTTCTCAATTGCCTCTTGAGCCCAAAGAAGCAGTGGTTGGCAAGATTAATTTTGAGTTTGATATCAGCGCTGGTTCTGTTGTTGCTGGTCACTAGTGAGCCAAGATAGACGAAGTCCTTGACCATTTCAAATTCCTAGCCGTCAATTGTGACGTTCTGGTCAAGACGAAGACGTCGGTGTGTCTTTTTTGGATAACAGCATAGATTTGGTTTTACCCTCGTTTACCTATTTTAGCTGCTTCTGCTTCAATACTTTTGAACACCTCATTAACGTCTCGCTGTGCTCGCCCAATTAAGTCAATCATGCCGATCATTGAATACGGCGGATTGACTGCGGCGGGAGAATCTGTCACTTTTTCTGTTTTGCCATCATTGAAAACGCAAGTGAGTAAATGTCGGTAAAGAAGTCCAAAAACTAGCTATCATTGAATCCGCATACGATCCGCACTCCATACAAACTGTGACGTTTCTCATCCGCAACACAGTTGATGCGGATTCTAGTTAACAAAATGATGAAATTAAAGAAGTAAGTAAAATAATCGTAAATAGCTACAGGAAAATAACAACTGGTGGTAGCTTTGCCTTCAGCACGTCCAAAATGTATTTAAACCCAGCTTTATTTATTCGAAACTGTTTGATAAACCTACAATTAAAAATAGTAAATTCACGCTAAGAAAATTGTTCTCAACTTACTGAGCATTGGGTAACAAAAAAATGTCCTTTGCCATACTTCTTATTTTGTGGCGAATATGTCGGCAATCACATAAATCTTTCTCCAATTCGAAAAAAATCGCAATAGTGTCCATAATTTCAATTTATTTTAAATTTAATTTCAAATTTTCTTGCACAAACAGTTCAAAATGACAGAACACAGCTGATAAAATAGAAGATCGGTAATAAGGTTCTTCCGACCGATAATGTAGTGCATCCGTCGTTTTCAATGATAGGGTTAAACTGCGGAAGTGAAGTGATGCGGATTGGATGAACTCCCGCCGCAGTCAATCCGCCGTATTCAATGATCGGCATGAATGTCATTCGCGTAAGCAAGAAATTGCGGAGACTTGAAATAGAATGTACCTCTTGTGTTGGTCAGTGAGTCTCTTATGATCTTTTCAAGCACGATTTTCAAAAAATTACATGACAGTGCGTCACCTTCTCTAAATACTTTTTTAACATAAGAGGTCTTGGTTAATTTGCTACCGATCCTAATGGAGCAGCATAATCCGACGAGTTTGACAGGGATGTTAAAACTAGACATGGTTCGATATAGTTCGTCCTTATGCACACTGTCATATGTGGCTTTAAAATCGACAAAGAGATGGTATGTGTCGATTTGGAATTCTTGGATCTTTTCTAAGATCTGCCGCAGTGTAAAAATGTGTCTATTGTGGATTTACCTGGCCTAAAACCACATTGAGAGGAACCTACTAGATTATTTAAAGTTCGGCAGAGAAGACCTTGTCCACGATGTTATTCCACTATCGTTGGCGCAGTTATTCTGCTGCTTATCGACTGATCAAACGATGCTGAGATTCCATTCGTCGGGAATGTTTTCCTCCGACCATATTTTACAAATGAGCTGGTACATGCGCCCTACCAACTCATTTCCAGCCGCAGACAGACCGTTTGCCCCGAGTTATGGGATCATTGAAAAAAACTCACTGATTTATTTTATTTTCTTTATTTTCTAAATACATACACATTAACTTCGCCAATTTCGATCTTTTCCGCTTGGCAACTTACAGCAAAGTGAGTTTTAGGGTCTCCCACTTCCTACCTTTCCACCTGCATAGCAGGGCCCCATCCAACCATCATACAAATGATAGGCGAGTTGATAGAGCAGGAGAGCAGAGTCCAGACGTTGTTTCAACAATGCTCTCACAACCCGATCATACCAAAAGATATTTTCAATGGTAATTGGTATGCAGGGCGGAGCACGTGTTGGTACTCACTCGTATTTGCCTAGCAACAACCGGCCACATTTATGCATTAGCAACATGTTGGGTTCTGTCCTGTTGTGCTATTGTCGGGTGGACGGAACCTTACATCTTCGACCATTGCGAATGGATCATTCTGCCTGACAGCGGTATCAGATCTATCCTTGCCTTTATACAGTCTACAGAAGTGGTTTTCCATATTCTCAGTACCGACTGTGACTCTGCTACTAGTTGCCCGTCGTCATCCCTACAGGTTTCTGCTCTCGCTTTATAGCCCTGGCATGTTCGTTTTACTTTTTTGTAAAACTTACGAGCGTCATTTCTGTCCATCTCCTCGATCTCACGCTTTTCGTGTTCTCGAAACCCAGCACATCAGAGGCAGCGTCTCTGATGGCAAGCTGGCAATGCTCTCACTGTTGTTCTGTTTATTGTGCCGGTGTCACCGGACTTTGCGAGAAGTTGAGGGGAATTCGATCGGTGAAGATCCTAGCGGTCTCCTGCGATTGTAGCTGCCCGATATCCTCATTCGTATCTTGGCTATGACAAGGTAGTGATCCGAATCGATGCTGGCTCCTCGGAAGGTTCTTACGTCTAGGATGCTAGATGAGTGTCTGGCGTCAATCGCAACGTAATCAATCTGGTTGATGGTCGACTGATCTGGTGACCGCCAGGTTCCTTTATGGATGTTGTGATGTGGGAATCTTGCGCCTGCTACAAGGAGGTTACGCCACGCTAGGAAGTCAATTAGCCTGAGTCCGTTGTCAGAAACGGAGTTATTTAGGCTATGTTTTCTTATGATCGACTCAAATATGACCTCTTGGCCCAGTTTTTGTTAAAATCTCCCAGTATAATATTGACGTCATAACTGGAACATTGGACGTACGTTCGGCCCAGGAGATCATAGTAGGGGAGATCATTCCGTAGGGGTATAAACGTATATAAGGCTTATATTCCCGAGGTTGGCTTTGATGCGGATTGTTATGAGGCGTTCGTTTAGATATCGGAAGCTTAAGACTTGTTGCCGGAGTTTTCCTCGGATAAAAAATCCGCATCCAATATGCGTTGTTTATTTTCTTTGTAACATTTACTGTAATAGATATCACAGTTTTGCATCCTTTGTTTGCCTGGTCAATCCCATCGCATTTCTTGGAACGCAGTTATTAGGTGTGTAACTAAGTTCTCGCTGTTTATCAAGAGATGGCTCCAGTAGAAAGTGCTGGTCGATTGTGACGTATCCAAAACGTCATGAACCAAGCTTAGACATATTACTAGGCAGATCAGTATGCGCGGGCTTAACTCCGCTACTGAAAATTTTTGATCGAGCGAGCAAATTTGTTGTTTTATCAAATTACAATCATAACCAATACTCTCAAGTAAATACATATACATAGCTAAGTGTGATACATCAAATTAATTGTCTACTTGCAAGGACGTTTAGATTTAAGATTATATTTTCGAGAAACGTGTTGTTCTGAAGCTTTGACAATTTTGATTGCACGTGCCTGCAAAAGTCTATGGCACTTTTCTAAACTTTACTTCGTTATTTCTCACTATTTTTCAATCAAACAATTTCATTTGATAATTTATGGCTCATCTACAGACCTAGATCTATCGAATGACATGCTGCACACATGTGTGGTTATAGCCGATATCTACATTTAGTGCGTACAAGATTAGTCCGAAATCGTTTTTGGACCACTATATTCCCCGTACATGCACGCGCTAGGCCAAAAAGTGGGTGATTGCTCTCGCTCCGCTACGCTCCGCTACGCTCCGCTCGATCAATAAACAAACCGCCTTGAAACATTAGTGATTTTGTTTTTGCGTCATGTGGTCATATACTTCGTACTTCTGGTTGTGTGAAAATTTTTGATTTTGTGCCAAATAATCGTCATTTGCGGAAAGTGTTGTTTTTCTTCTTTCATTCAAAGAAAACGGCGGCTGAAGCGTATCGAGAACTCCAAAAAGTTTACGGAGATGCTGCTTTAAGTGAAATAACGTGCCTTGATTGGTTCCATCGCTTCAAAGACGGTGATTTTGATATTGACGACCGTTCGCGTGAAGGAAGTCCAAAAATCTTCGAAGACGCTGAATTGGAGGCATCGCTCGATCCATGGCAGGATCCATGCCAAACACAAAAAGAGCTTGCTTCAGTATTAGGAGTTACCCGCCAAGCTATTTCCAAGTGATTGCATGAGTTGGGAATGATTCGAAAGCAAGGAACTTGTGTTCCTTATGATTTGTAGCCAAGAGACATTGAGCGTCGTTTTTTCGCCTGTGAACAACTGCTCCAGCGGCAAAAAAGGAAGGGTTTTCTTCATCACAGTGTTACGGGTGAAGAAAAATGGATTCATTGCAGCAACCCAAAGAGAAAAAAATCATGGGGACTGCCCGTCCTGCTTCTACATTGTCGGCTCGGCCGTATATTCACGCTGCGAAGGTTAGGCTCTGTATTTGTTGGAATCAGGGTGGTGCTATTTATTATGAGCTGTTGAAATCAAACGAAACCATCACTGGGGAACGGTATCGAGTTCAATTGATGCAACTGAGCCAAGCACTGCGCGAAAGGCGGCCACAACGAACAGAGGCACGAAAAAGTGATTCTACAGCATGACAACGCTCGGCCTCACGTTGCCAAACCCATTAAAACCTAACTAGAAACGCTGAAATGGATATTGCGCCATCCGATTATCACTTGTTCCGTTCGATGGCATATGCTCTGACTGATCAGCAGTTCCATTCATATGAAGACATCTCAAAATGGCTTGATTCGTGGATAGCCTCAAAAGACGAATACTTCTAACGTGACGGTATGCGAGCCCTGCCAGTAAGATGAGAAAAACTTATAGTTTTTTCACAATAAAGTGTAATTTTCATAAAAAAAAACAGCGAGAACTTAGTTGCGCTTCTAATACATATATCTGTTTTGTAGCAGTCGAGGGTTTTTTCCAGTTGATTGTCTGCACCTGATCTGTTAAAGGACCGCACATTCAAGGTGCAGACTCGCAGATTATTTTTCCGTTTATATGGGTCGTCAACATTGTATCCTTCCGCATCCGAGGCTTGTTATGCCTTCGCACACATTGGTTCACTACCCAGCGAATGACAGGCCAGCTGTCCAGGAGAGGCCAAGTGGAGGTTGTGTGTCAACTTGGATTGAACAGATTCAGAGACTGAGCTGGTGTTTGCCATGTTAAACACGATCAACTTCTTTGCTCTGTTTGTTCGCTCCCTCTCTCCGAATAATTGATTACCGGCTGAATATTGGATATTATTGGAAATTGGAAATCAATTCACTTCTTTTTTTCGGATACTGTTATTGATACTGAAATATTTTACACCAAACTAAGCTCTTTTTGGACATATAGTCTCAATTCAACGTCAATTTCAATATCATTTTTTTTTCTTCCGAAAAGCGTCTTACCTTCACTCTTTTCTTATTCGCAGAGCTTAAGAGCAGATCTGGCTGGTAAAAAACTGCAGCTTCATATATTTTATGTTTCGCGCAGGGACAAATAAAATTCTAAGTCAGTCAGATCATTCAGTCTATTCTGTGTTTCCAATTTTCTGCCTTTCTGTCAAGAAGGCATCTAATGTAGTTTGCGTTTTCCTTTTGCGTTCTGTTAGAAGTTGTTGATAAGTGGATAAAGCATCTATAACACCCCGTCTTGCTTTTGAACTCCTGTCAAAATTTGGATTATTTTCAACAAATTGGTCCATAATTTCAGTTATAGTGGTCAAACTCCTTTTTACAAACGCCATCGAAAGTTCTTTTCGCTCTTCTTCAAAATCACTACTATCAATATTTTTGTTTTCTTCTTGCTCAGTTAATTCCTTAAGCTCATCATTAGAAAGACTAGCTGCTGTTTCTTGAACTATTTCTTCGACGTCTTCCACATTTACCTCATCTAAACCGGGTTGTTTTGCTAATTCCACTATTTCTTCCACTATTTCATCCATATCGACAATGTCTTCGCTCTTACTTAAATCAGGCCAAATTTTTCTGTTATCTCATTCCAAGAAAGGTTTAAATTTGCTACAGCATTCATGATATTGTAGTTTTTCCAAAATTCTCTTATTGATTGCTTCTCTTCTCCGTCTGTTTTTTCAAACATCTGCTTAAATGTTCGCCGCAAGTAATAATCCTTAAAATTGGATATAACGCCTTGGTCCATTGGTTGGATTAAGGCAGTTGTGTTAGGCGGCAAGAAAACCACTTCGACTGGAATGCATGTTGTTAAGTTTGATAAATTTGTTGGGTGGCTTGGAGCATTATCAATTAATAGTAGTGCTCTTTGTTCAAGTTTTTTAATTTCGCAATAACGTTTAACAGACGGGCAGAAAATGCGAAAAATAGAAGAAGAGAGTTTCCGTGCCTCATGAAACGACAATGATCTACTTTTCGCCAGCTCAAAAAATATGATCATGAAAACTAAATTACTTACTTACTTTTCAGGCCAGCAACCCATGGAGAATCTGGGCCTGAATGAATACATCCTTCCATCCTTGGCGGTCGAAGAGTCCAACTTGTCGGTATCCCCTTTCTTCTCGAACCAGGAGACCTGGATTCGAGTACCTTTTTAGCTGGAGCGTTAGTATCCATGCGGATCTTAGTTTTCCGGTCTATATCCACATCTTTGTACAGTTCATAGAGTTTGAGGTTATGTCTTCTCCAGCCAAAGATCAGATCTGCTGTCCTGCTTATCATCCAGCGTTCGACTCTATATCAATATCGTCTGCGTAGCCAAGCATCTGGACCCGATTTGTGGAAAATAGTGCTTTCCGTGTTGACGTTAGCCTGCCGCACTATTTGTTCCAAAAGGCTCGGAGGTTCTGGAACCGAACTGCGCGGTGCAACGAGTGTTTGTTAGCGTGGTTCGACAAATCCGGATCAGTTTTCCCGGGATCCAGAATTCGGCCATCGCGTTAAATGAGTGAAAAATACGTATTACTTAAGTCCGACGTTTTTATCTTATGCTGATGATGGTGGTGGCAGGAAAAAGAAAAAAGCAAGGAAAAACGAAAGACAACGTGACAAGCCGCAAATATGTGTAGTTTGTTCTGCCGCAAATTCTACAGATGATCTGCTGCTCCCTACCAGAACATCGCCTCCAGCTTTGAAGAGCTCTGATGGCATCCGAGCCTTCGGCATTGTTGTTCTTCATCTTTTTACTAGTTATGCCTACTTCTTCAATGCTCGGAAGGGGAACAACTTCGTCCACTGGAGTGTCTAGCGATCTCTGAGGTGCTCAGACTTCGTATGTCGAACCTCGTTTTGGTGGAGTAATGCAACTTTCTAACATTGGAAGGTCGGGCTCTGAGTCTTTCTGCTACTAGAAAATGATCAGAGCCTTCCTGTCTGAGCCTGTTCAACGCATGTCTTGCATCTATGAGCACATGTTCGCTGGGTAGATCTTCGTGCAAGGAAATCTTATGCTACTTATTACCGTATTACGAGTTACTACAAAGTGCTACAATCGTGAAAGCTTTGCTTTCCGACTACTCCGCCAAAGATGTTCGATGTCGTACTCCGGACAAGCTTCTTATACGTGTCGAAGAGGTTGGGTTGAGCCCTCTTGCCTAGGGCAGTAGCTATACATACATCAGTTCACCTCTCAACGGATGTTGAGAAAACTATCCAAAAAGTGCCGTAAGGAGGCTGTATGTCAACTTGAGTTGAACATTAGCAGGGATCGTCGCTGGCGTCGCCATATTAAGTGCAATCAGAAGCTTTGCCCTACATGCCCAGGCCCTACCCTCCAAATCGTGAGAACTACAATACAAGATTCAAACGCAAGAGAATACACAAGGCTACTTGGATACCACCGGATGGAGTAAAACGCAACGATATTGCAAAGAGAAACTCAGAAATGTACATATAGTATTAAAAAAAGCATTCGACACTGTCAACCATACCACCCTATGTTCAAAACTTAGAGATGAGTTTAATTTTTCAACCTCCGCTACGAGGCTTTTAAATTCCTACTTACATGGGAGACTTCAACGTGTTGTAACTGGCGAGCGATACTCTTCCCTTTTGCCCGTAAAGTGCGGTGTCCCGCAAGGATCAATTCTAGGCCCCCTACTCTTCTCCATGTATGTCAATGAACTCCCTCGACTGATCAAGTACTGCTCAATACATATGTTTGCTGACGACACACAAATTTACGTGAGTCGTCCTCTTGATCGTGTTAACGAAGCCGTGACACTCATGAATGAAGACCTCCAGCTTATTTTTAATTGGTGCACAAAACACGATCTACGATTAAACGCCCATAAATCAAAAGCGCTGGTAATACACAAAAGAAACTTGGATCTTAGTAATTTTCCCCTAATTACCTTAGCTCAAACCCCTATAGAGTATGTTGAAACTGCTAGAAACCTTGGCCTGATATTTAATCGAAAACTTGAGTGGAGCTCACACATAAATGCAACAGTTGGTAAGATTTATGGAGGTCTTCGAGCTGTCTGGACCACCCAACACTTCATCCCCACTCGGACAAAACTCTTATTGGCGAAAACTCTTCTTACACCTGTTTTGTTATATTGCTGTGAGGTATTCTGCTGTCCGGATTATGCTTCAAGACGGAAGCTAAATGTCGCATTCAATAACATCGCCCGATTCGTTTTTAACTTAAGAAGATACGACCACGTCTCCTCGTACTCGAAACAGTTATACGGACACTCCTTTGACAATTTAATAAAATATAGGACATTATGCCTATTGCATAACATCATGCAAACCAAAGAACCTAACTACTTGTTCAAGAAGTTACGCTTTTTGCAGTCAGACAGATTATGTATGCTCATACAAACAAGTTACAACTGCTTAAACTCCGAGCGTCAGTTTTTTGTTGTATCCTGTCGATTGTGGAATTCCCTCCCCATTAATATCAGGAGAATTAGAAGTACTAACAATTTTAAACGTTCCCTCTCTCACTATCTGGCCGTTGAAACTACCACTAATGACTAATTGGTATGTATACATACTATAATCAATATGACTTTTCCATTTGTCTCTAAAATTTAATTTAACTTTCACATCTTACACACATCAAACTAATTGCTATTTTGAAGGCTTGCAGAATTATAAGATGTATCATATCTTGTTACTGTAAGCAATATTTACACTAATAAATGTTAAATGTTAAATGTTGAAAAAATTTGCGGATGCGAATCTAGGCCTAATCAAAAAGGAAGAAAATTGATTTCGAGTCTTTGAAAACAAGAAAAATAGGACAAAGAAACAAGAAAATATCAAGTTGTAAGATAAGTATTGCCCTTTTTTCGCAGGTTATATTCCAATTGCCCTAAAATGCACAACAATCCCTTACTCAGTCAGCATGTTTTATTGTGTAAGCATTCTTAACTGAATTTTGAAATTGATGTTTCGGAAGAGCATATTCAGCATATTTCATTATTTTCATTCCAGAAAAAAACAGCATGGAAGTGTAGTCAATAGAAATTTCCAAAATGTGTGTAGAGAGGATATTCTCAACGAGTTGAAGTGTCAGCGTTGGCTTGCAAAGGATAGAAATGACAATTTCAATCTAAAGGATGAGCCTCGTTCGGGTAGGCCAAAAGAGCTAGACGATGGGCTGCAGAAGTCCACCGTCAAAAAAGAACCACTGTAACAGTAAGACATCTCGCAAGCGAACTCAACATAAGACATGTGACCATGCACCGATACCTAACACAAATTTGAAAAGTCATAAAGCTAGGAAAATTGGTACTGCAACACCTCGCAAAATAATCCTCAGCAGACCGAAGCTTGTACTTCATTTCTTTAACATCGTAATCAAGAACCCTTTTCAAACCGGAGTTACATTAAACGACTCAGCCCAGAAGACCGACCAGCACAACATTTCAGAGATGAACTTCGCCTAGTCAACGTCTTACTGAGTACTTGGTGGAATGTTGAGGGAATTTTTATCTTCTGCGTCATAACCAAGCTGTCACAGCAGAAGTCTGGTAAATAGAAACAGGATTCGCCGTCATACAGCTAAGGCCACTTGCACACATTGACAGGTGGTTGGTTGGGAGAAAATGGTGCATTCGCCTTATTCTCCAGATTTACCACCTTCATATTTTCATTTACTCCGAAGACTGCAAAACTTCCTTGATGGAAAAATTTTTAGACTTCAGGATGATGAGAAGCTCCAGGGGTGTTTTTTTCGTCAAAGGAAAAAAAAAAAATAAGTGATGACATTAAAAAGTAGCCTGACAGATGTGCGGAAGTATGGTCCAATGAGGAACTTACGGGCTAACCACTTACTTACGGGACAGAAGCAAGCAGAAGCTTATGTCAGAACCGAACGAAATTCTCCCCTCTGTTTCAACGAACCGTCACGATACCCATAATGAACCGGTGCAAGCAGGAGCAAGCAGAAGGAAAGGAACTGTCAAATTGTTTTTATTCGATTTGTTTATTTTTGGTGTGGCTTTGGCTTTTTCCTTTTTATTGAAATAAAAGCCATCTGCTTTATCATAGAGACACTTATTGCCCTGCACAAGTGAAATCAACTTGTTAACAAGCTCGTATTCCATATTTATTTTATCTTTTTTCTCTTTCCTAACCTCAAATGTCACTTGTCAAAAATTCCGTCCGTCATGTCTTCTTTCAAGAAGACCTTCCTTCTGCTCGCATCAGTTAACGAACATTTAATGAAACGTCACATCTGCCCATTGTGGGCATATCATATGCTTTGCATGTAAGAAGACATTCCCCTCTGCTTGCTTCTGCTTGCTCCTGTCTATTATGGTTAGCCCTTTACATTGACGACAAAATGTTGGCATTTGGTGCAAATTAGTTAACGTTAAACAGACATTCAAAAATCGTGCAATACTTATGTTACAACCTCAACCTGACATCACGTATGAATTCAACTGCTCTTCTTTTTACGATGCCAAATTTAATTTCGCACAATCACTTTTTTCCATATTTTTCGACATCGGGCAATCCGAACGGTTTCAGTAATGAATACCTTCGATAATTTTTCGGACAAATCAACCCATACTAATTTGTAGAAATCGGTTTACCTTGATACCAATTTGCTCCAGTTTATTTCCAAAACGTCTATTGACCCAACAGTTTAATTTCGCCATAACACCCCCTCTGTCCAAGCGGATGGGATCTCTAAATATATTGTAGGTATAGTACACAAAGCAAGTGAAATAAATGTCTGTTTGCTTGGCAAATACCCAATCGACATTAATTAAGCATTTAACTAAGGAAATTCATACCTCGAAGCAATATTTCTCCAGTTACAATCATCGTATAAATGCAAGTTAAACTGTTCAATTAGCGTTTGATGAGGCTCTAATGAAAGTAAACAAGATTTTGATTAGCACCTTTGGCTGCTGTTACATTCCATACTGGTAAGGTCCGGTTAGAGTAGTGGCGCTAATGCTTTAACTGAGCTTTCAGTTACCAAAGTGAGAAGCTATTAATAGTTCGAACCCAGCACCTACACAATGAACTTCCTTTAATCGACAGACCATATGCAAATAATGTAGGATTTCGCGGACAATCACGCGCCACGACCAATTGTATGGTGATGGTTCGAAAATTTCCTTATCCGTCGTGATGAGCAATTAGATATAGTCATTGTATTATCAACCTTGCTTAAATAAATTGCTATATAGGACCGACCGAGAGTATATGCAGAATGCTTGGTACTTGTTCTTTGGAGTTAATCAACTCTTTTAACAAATAATATTCCAAGAAAATAGGTCTGGAAGAATGAAAGAAATACAACACATAAGGCAAGACAAGGTTTTCAGTTTACACCCCATGATAAAAATATCAAGGGAGGCACCCTGGCTGCCATATAAATCTAGGCTCTATCCTATTAGGTCATTGATTTTAAAATTTATAGGTTTTAGGTAAGCAATGCTTTCAAATTGTACCAAAGCAAATATGCTTCATTGAAAAGGTTCTTACCCTTTTCGTTTAACAGGTCCTTAAAGTTGTATGGTATCTACGCTTATGAAACGTGTAATTTGGAGATGACTGCCCAAACTTCGGAAAAGGTTGTAATTGATCGGGGATTATCTGGTTGATAAGGTGGAGGAGGCAAAAATGTATTCCATTATCATACAGCAATATGAAAAATATGCCTATACAAGTAGGGCACTTAATTAAACTCCTAGAGGAGTTTTTTTAGTATTAGTTTTGAGTATTCCAGCCTCCGAACGACAGAGTTGTTGATAGGGAAACCAGTTGTATTACTAGATGTTATCATCATACTCGTAATTTTTCGGAATTTTTTTAGATTGTTGATTATGGTCGTCGATCAGCATGGGTGGGGGTGTTTTACTATATATTTGTTTGAGAGAAAATTTGGGTTTTTAATGTTTATTTTGGTGGGTTAATGTTTATTGGGTTCAGAAGTTGAGTTTGAGTGTGTGTGGATGGTGGGATGAGTGGAATTTGTTGTGTTCGATGATAAATTAATGTTTGGTAATGTGAAAGTAGAGGTGCAGTTGTATGAATCGTTGTTTGTACTAGGTAATGTGGTTTTTGTTGGAGTTTGGTTTGTTGGTATTACAGACGAGCCTTTGGAAAACTTGTTCGAGTTAGAAGCTTTAAGCGGAAAAGGGACAACTAAGTTTGTAGGTTTAACTTTTAGCTCTGAGATTATTGTGTTTGTTGTTGGATCGGTATTCATGATTGATTCTTTTGATGATTTATTTGGGAGAGAGGAGATATTTCTTTTTTGAGTGGTATGTATGTATATGATTCTGTGTTGGACGCAGGGGGAGATGGAGAAGTAGGGAGAGAGTCACTTGAGGGTTTGTGAGAGATTGGTTTTAAACCGGTTTTGGTCACGAGGGAGTAAGGGAGGAGGTAGAAGGGTAGGAATTCTGTATGCTGTAAATTTGCTTGACTTCAGCCAAGTTGCACTTATTAATTGCTTTAATTTTCAAAATTTCTTTTGCTTGAATGAAGCGTTTGCATTCTCTGGACGAAGTTGGGTGTTTTGCTGCACAGTTAGCACAATAGGTGCGTGAACAGCTTTCAGACGGGTGTGGAGGGAGATTGCATGTAACACAGGTTTCACTGCGGATACACCTGTTTTTGGTGTGACCAAGAAGCTGGCATTTTTTACAGCGCATTGGGTTCGGGAAAAATTCTTCCACTTTAAGGTTGAACCATCCCACATTGACCGTCGTGAGAGGGCGGTAGAGGTCAAATGTAAAAAGTACTAATCCAGTGGGTACTTCTAAGTCTTTGTCGTCTTTTTTTATAATTTTTCTAAACTTATAAGCTCCAGTAACCCCTTGGTCTTTCATCTCTTCTATTATCTCTTTTTCTGGCAGGTTAAATAGGGAGGGTGCATAAACGGTACATTTGGAAGAGTTAAGTTGACTGTGGAGTGAAATTGAAACTGGGCAAAGATTGGACAATGTTTTCTTTGAAAGGAAAAAGTTGGCCACATGTGATTTTACTAGAATAAGTATATTTCCATCTCGAAGTTGGGTATTATATTCATAAGATGTGCTAATCGAATCTATAGCTTTTTTTAATAGAAAAACACTGATCGAGGTTAGGGGCTTAAGCGGGTCTGACGAAGATATAAGAATGAATTTAGCATTTTTGGAGCTTGAGAAGGAAGGCAAATCAAAATTAGGGGTTGTGGTGGCCGTGGCATGTGTATTACTTTTTGCTTTTTTTTTAGGCGGGTCGGTAGGCTGATCTAGGTCAGCAAACCGATCCGCCGCGAGCGTATAAGGCCTTGAGGCCATTGCACTATTTTGTACTCATTATGAAAATCGCTGGACACTTGCTTGTTTGATGGAAAAAAGAGGTGAAGAGAGAAACAAGAAAGGAGAAAGCGCGGAAGAGAAAAAAATCACAAACAACTACGGAAGAGCAGAGATAGCAACGAATTTGATGTTGACGGCTCGAGGTATAGTTGTTGACTGCGTAAATAAAAGTATTTTTTCTTTCTTTAGTTAGACTTAATTAATCAAAATCTGCACTACAGCAGTCAAACTCAAAAATCGTGTTTACTTGTGTTATCTGGCTTGGAATAATATTAGAGGTACATAATTAATAGTAATTCATCGATTGAGTGGGAAAAATTTAAATTGTATTTGACAGACACGGCGAAGTTGGCGTTAGAAATTTACCCGTGGTGTAATATGTCTTCAACCGTTCATAAAAATTAATTCATGGAGCAGAGATTATAGAAACAGCAGCATTAGCGATTGGATTCCTTTCGGAAAAGGCATAAGAAAGCAGGAACAAAGACTATAAATGCTATCGACTTCTCACGACACTTCAAGGAAATGTTCCCGTTCAGCCTCGAACGAGGATGTCTTTCATAAATTGCTAGAGTCTTCAGATCCCTACATAACATCCATGAGGCCTGAACTCAAAAAGAAACTGACGAAGCACTCTATTTGGTAATGTAAGATATTAATTTTTTCTTTTTTGCATTTCCATCTATTATGGGTACATAAAATTGTTACTCAATATTATTATAAAATAAATTTAAATTCAATAATTCTTAAATTTTTCAATTTCAATTCTATTGTATTTTTTCATCCTGAATGGAATGAAACTATCCGCAATGTGATAACCCTTTTTTCCGAGAAATAGAGTTTTTTTCTGCTTTTTGGCCCTTTTGTTCCACTGTGAGGCGTGCTGTACATTTTAAAACGAAATCTAAGGCACTATCTCTCGAACAACCGAATCTTTTCTGTATTAGATGGAGCTACATTAAACCACACCGGAAAACCATAGGCGGTGATGGCCCTTGTTAGGGTCACGTAGTATATAATTTTTATCCTGCGGTCAAGTTGATCTCATCAATCATGCCTTACTTTAAAACTAAACTGGTTAACCCTGTGATGACCACTGGATATAGTGATGGAGACCGGGGTGATCTCGAAACCCAAATGCGAAAATACCTTTCCTCTTTTCTTTTTAGTGCACATTCAATTTTCTACGATGGGCCGAACACGTAGAGCGAAAGGACAGCTTAAAGGAAGTTAAAAAAAAAAATAATGAGTGGAGAACCCGAGGGTTAGATCCGGAGACAATATAAGGATAGAAGAGATAAGATAGAACAGAGAAACCTGGAAGGATCATATTTATGACAGGGAAGCTTGACGAAGTGTTGTCAACAAGGCTCTTACCGTCTGAGTTTAAAATGACCGTTAGCAATGATATTAATAACATGTGGGTCTTCCTTTGTTACGTTTTCTTACTTGCATTTAAGGCCGATTTTTTTCTTTTCGGGATATACGAGCACGAATTCAATGAAATATGTTGATAAATTTATGGGAATGTAAAGGGTCCGCCAAATAATTTTTTATTTTTTTTGAAAATGCTATAAAAAAAAACTACTGAATATTTTCTCAAATTTCTTTTTTTATTTGAAAGTACAATCCTTCCGGTTAATAATGGAAAATAATTTCATTCAAATGGCGGCCTCGGCTGGCCATGCAGTAGCCTACACGATCGGTCCAATTTTTAAGCACATTATCGATTGTGTGCAGCTGTATTTCACCAATGGCTTCACGAATCTTGTCCTTTAAAGCGTCAATTGTCTCTGGCTTGTCGGCGTAACACTTATATTTGACGGCACCCCACAAATAATAGTCCAACGGTGTCAAATCGCAGCTCCGAGGTGGCCAAACGACATCAGCTCTGCGGCTGATAATGCGATCTTCAAAAACAGGGCGCAAAACATCGAGTGTAGCTTCGGCTGTGTGGCACGTAGCGCCGTCCTGTTGAAACCAAATGTTGCCAATATCCTCCTCTTCAATTTTTGTAAACAAAAATTCGTTCAACATGGCCCGATAACGATCGCCATTGACTGTAACGGCCACTCCTTGCTCATTTTCGAAGAAAAATGGCCCAATTATGCCTCTGGACCAAAATCCGCACCAAACAATGGCTCGTTTGAGGTGCACCGGCTTTTCAATGTATGCGTGCGGGTTTTCTGTGCCCCAAATGCGACAATTTTGCTTGTTTACATACCCGCCAAGATCAAAATGAGCTTCATCTGAAAAGATGATTTTTTTGGCAAAATCGGCATCTTCTGTAAGTCGATCGCAGGCCCACTTAGCGAAGCGAAAACGCATTGGATGGTCAGTTGGCTTCAACTCCTGAACCAATTGGACTTTGTATGGCGTCAGGGTCTTTATGCAAAATTCGTCTCAATGATGTCTCCGAAATGTTCAATTGTTGAGAACGACGGTGAATTGATGTTGATGGCGCTTCACGCGCACTTTCTGCCGCAGCAGCAATATTCTCGGGTGTACGCACTGTTTTTGGCTTTTCACGCTTTGGTTTATCGATGAGGAAACCAGTTTCTTTCACTTTTTTCACAAGATAACGAACATACGGAGCTGACGGTGCTTCTCTTCTTCCAAAATCCGTACGCAATTTTCGCACACATTCTGCAACATTACCATGATTTTCAAAGTAATGTCGCAATATTTCCCAGCGTTGTTCAAGCGTATACACAACCATATTCGTTCAGCGGAAGGATAAAACTAATTATCTGTCAAATCAGACATGAGCTAAGTATTACCATTCACGAAATAAGCACTACTTGAAAAAAAAACGTTAGATGGCGGACCCTTTATTATACAATACAAAGAACACGAGTTCAGTTAAAAATCTCAAATTTAGCTCATATTGGTGGCAATTGCAAGGCTGTTATCAAACATTTTGTATAACGTGTTCTTCTTCTTCTTCTTCTTTTCCTTTTTATCCCGGCGTCGTTATGGTCAGAAGTGTAGGACCATAACCTTCCCACTTAACTGCATTCCTACTGGTCCGCTTGTGGGGTCTGCCGGTTTGACCTCAGAAAGTAGTTATTTTTAGTTAAGTTAAATGAGCAACCAATCAAATAAGTTGGCTGATATCAAAACGGGCCTTGTACAGTTGATAAAATAAATAGCATCAGAGCAGAAGTCCCATCCTTATACTTTCCAAAAATATAAAACATAATTAATTAAAGAAGTCTAAGCATCACTTTGAAGCGAATAAATCACAACATCATTCGTGGGCGTGAAGAAAATTACGAAATTAATCGATAACCTTTATATAGCATTTCTACCTATTACATGCCATTTTAAGAAAGTCAGACAGCTTGTATACTTCTTTATTCTTGTGTGATTGTGTTTAAATTATTTTTGGACCAAATTAAACTCATGTTATTCATTAATTGTGGTGACTTATGTACCATAAAAATTATGTATAATCAATATTTTTATATGCGATTGCTCTTAATGATACCTTCTTATTCTGATCGCGTGTCTTATTTACCTGATGATAAGCAGATGTTAGAAATATCTTTATAGTAGATTAAAATATGCGTCATAACATAAAAAAAAATGTATGTGCCGTTTCGAAAGTCCATAGATATTAAAGTAGATATTAAAGTAGTCTCATTCTGTGAATCTTAATGAAATATTATATAATGATGTACTAAGATACACGAATTCTTAAAAATATTCAAGAATCTTATAAAATGTATGAGTATAATACTTTTCCAATTTAACAGAGTTCAAAGGAGAATGCTGTATATTATTATTCAATGTATTACGTCAGATATCCAAACAGTTGAAAGGAGATGCTTTTAAAGCAGAAAACTGATTGCATGGTTAGAATGCTTTTCTCCAGAAAAAGTCAGTCTCGTGATTTTTAAAACCCTTTTACTTGGACGATTACAGTGAATTCGCTAATTAGAATCAACCATGACAATGTCATCGGTTAAGGACGAAAGGGTGGATCTTATGGTAAGCGGAAATAAACTTACATTGAAACACACATTGTGTGGGAATAATTAAAATATCTATCGATGAGATTGACGCGATTCCGTGAGTATTTCTAAAACTTGATAGGTAGCATTAAAATCACTTTATTTATTTCAATTTAATTCCTTATTTATTATTTAAATTTTGAACAAATAAATGAATAAAGTACGAGATTAACGGCGATAGATTTAAAATCATTAGTTTTGTCGCTAGAACGGAAACCAGTGCCTTATGATTTTAAGGTTATTGCTAATATCGACAATCAAGTGTCATATAAACTAATATATAATATACCTACTTCTTTTGTATAAAATTTAGTGATTTCATAGGGAAGGATTTCATCTTGGCTATCAAATCTGATAGTGCAAGACACCTGTTTGTCAGAAGCAAGTTTACACGAAGGTATTCTGAAAAGTTTCCGACTTAACAAAGATACAAAACAATTTTTATTAAAATTAATTTCTATTTTTCTACATAGTCTCCTTGTAACTCTACACACTTCTCCCAGCGATGCCTCCATCTCTCTAACTCGTCCAAACAGTACTCGGCGTTTTTCTTTGCAAAATAACTGTTGACGAAGGTGATTGCCCCATTTGACGAAAATCTCTGTCCTCCGAGCGTAATTTTTAGATTAGACAACAAAACGAAGTCGCTTGGGGCTAGATCTGTTGAGTAAGGTGGATAATCAAGCAGTTCAAACTTTAATTAGTGGATTTTCGCCACGGCAACCGCTAAGGTGTGAGACGGTGTGTTGTCTTGGTAAAACAGGATTTTCTTTTTCTGCAAATGAAGCCGTTTTTACGCAATTTCTGCCTTCAGTTGGTCAAATAATGATGCGTAGTATGCTCCTGTAATAGTTTTTATTTTTTAAAGAAATAGATTAAGATAACTCCATCACTATCCCATAAAATAGCCGTCATTACTTTCCCTGCCGAAAAAAAACATTTTTGCCTTTGTTTTGACTGTGTATACAATGGTGTATCCAAGTTTCATGGATTTATTGCGCCTAAACTGCGCCAACAGAGCGTTGAAAATGTTCATTCGAACATTTGAATCTAAGTGCGTGTTCACATTGGCGCAAGATCCATCTCCATCCAGATCCAATCCATCTTCAATTTGAATTTTCGGGTGAAGCAAACTGTTCCATTCTAAATTCATTCCATTTTTGACAGTTTTTCTTCATTTATTCGTGACTGTTGGACAGACAAGTTCATTTGGCTTGCAAAAATGACTACTTGGACGAAGGCGACTGAATGAAAATGACTACTTGGACGAAGGCGACTGAATGAAAATGACCTGATTCATGCGTTCCACTTGTCAAAAATTCAAGTGTGCTTCCACCAATGTGAACACTATTTGCCTTCTTGCGCTTGTCCTTCTTGCGCCAATGTGAACACGCACTAACGTGAGCAAACGGTGCACCCAACGCGCGGACAGCTTTCTCATACCTAAATCTTGAGTCCCTGCTACATACAGTCAGTGGCAAAATTATTTACACATAGCAATGCCAGCTTTCTCAACAGCTTTTAAAGCTACATAACTTCTAAAATAACAACACATTATCCATGATCTTTATCAATTTCATTCCTTATTATTTTATTTAAACAATAAACAAAAAAAAATGTATTCAAATCCAACAAATAACTGTTGAAATCGTAGGAAAATAAGAGGCACAATTATTTACACAGCCATTGAACATTGACAAAATTATTTACACAAATCCATTTTCAATTTTTTTTCACTTCTGTAAGAAAAAAAAGTTAATATTTTTAAGATTGAAGTAAATGGTTATTAAAATAACAGTACTTAATACGTTGTGTTTCCTCCTTTTGCCGCAATAACTTCTCCAAGGCGTCCGGGCATAGAATCAATTAACCCTTGCGCTTGCTCTAATGGGACTGCGCTTCAAGTTGCAATGAAATCTTCCCAAGTCTGATCAGCCGTTCTGCCAATATTTTAGGGCATTTTTGATTTAACAAGATGCCACAAATTCTCAATTACGTTGAGACCTTGGCTTTGCGGGAGCCATTTTAAAACTTCCTGGTCTATTTCAGCCAAATACTTTTTAATGTTCCTGGCTGTATGTATCGGCGCATTATCCTGTTGAAGGATGAAATGAATCCCGATAAATGTTGAGCCTGCGACCAGTGCAACATCATTTAAAATATTTAAATAATGTGACTGTGTCATATTACCGGAGCATCTGACAAGAGGGCCCACACCACTATGTGATATGCAACCCCATATCATAATTTTACCTCCTTTGGAGTGTCTTGTAGGTTGCGTGACGGGTTGTTTTGCCTTCATTTTAGCATCAGAGTAGAAATATTTACGACCATAGTTACCGTCAAGGGAGCAAGCAGTTTCATCCGTCCAAAGAATATTCCTCCAAAACTCTAGTGGCTTCTCTAGCAAATTGTAATCTGAGCTGCTTGTTTTTTGGTGTAATAAACGGTTTTTTCTGGATGACGTAGGCTTTTGTTTTATTTTCTTTTAGTCTTTGACGCAATGTTCTTTCACTGATACTGTTTTCTCTACCTTCGTTTAGCTTTGTGAGTACATTTCGAACACTTTCACATGGGTTTCTTTTGAAAGATCGAACAATCGCAGTATCTTCTCTTTTCGATGTCACCCTTTTTCTGCCCCTTCCACTTTTATTTTTTACACTTCTACATTCTTTAGACTTTGAAATTTGGTAATAAATCGTTTTCCGCACACAACCGTATTTTTTTGCGAGCTCCGCGGCCGAAATACCACTCTGAAACTCTGCCACAATGGCAGCTCTTTTCTCAAGGGAAAGTTCTATCATTTTTGTCATTTTGTGCAACCATTATCTCGCAAAGTTCTTACCAAACTGATCACAATAACTAAGTGACGCGCAAAGCATCAATTTATCAAAGAAATTTAGAACCGTTACCTTCCAAGTGCAGTTATTTGCACTTGTGTAAATAATTTTGTCAATGCTCAATGGCTGTGTAAATAATTGTGCCTCTTATTACAATCTACGATTTCAACAGTTATTTGTTGGATTTGAATACATTTTTTTTTGTTTATTGTTTAAATAAAATAATAAGGAATGAAATTGATAAAAATCATGGATAATGTGTTGTTATTTTAGAAGTTATGTAGCTTTAAAAGCTGTTTAGAAAGCTGGCATTGCTATGTGTAAATAATTTTGCCACTGACTGTATATCTCTCACTTTAATTCGACGGTCGCCTAGCAGCATTTGGTGAACTTTAGCGATGTTATCGTCAGTTGTCAGTCTCCGACTAACCCTCGAGCCGGCAACACGTAATCGTGGTTACTCAGTGAGTGAAATAACACATCCCATCGCGTAAACCCAGTTACAGCTCCGCTTGCTTTAAGTTCTCCCTCTCTCTCTCTCTCTGTAAACCAAGACAACACCAGAAAAAATATTAAATACATAGTTCGATCGTAGTGTTCTGAAATGGCCTCCGGGCCCCCCCCAGCCCTGGGTAACCGGTTTAGTGACCTCGACATAGAGGCACTTACCGAACCCAAAAACAAAAAAAGAAAAAAACCAATCTGTTCCCCCACTGCCCATCAACAAATTTTCTCCCCCTCTCCAAATACCAGCAACCCAAAATTTATAATTATGTCGTCAACCGACCCCGAAAAGCCTCTTTCATCACTTAGCGTCTTCCTCCTCAAAAAAGGCATAGACAGCATTAGTACGGCCTATGAAAGCATCTCCCAACTACGGGATGGAAATCTCTTAATATTAACGAAATCACAGAAAGTTGCGGATATATTCGTCTCGAAAAAAAACCTGTCAAACATCTGCCCTATCAACGTTTCCCTTCACCCTCATCTAAATGCTTCGAAAGGCACCGTCTACGCCCCCTGTCTCATCAACGTTTCTGAGGAAGAAATTCTAAAGGAAATGAAGAGCCAAGGCGTCATCGACGTTTTCAAATTCAAAAAAACAATCAACGATCAACAAAAAGCAACCGGATTAATCCTCTTCTCTTTCGATCTTTTCCGCCCCCCACCAACGGTCAACATCGGTTGGTACAACGTAAAAGTTGAAGAGTACTTCCCAAATCCAATGCGATGCAGGAATTGTCAACTTCTGGGTCACACAGCAAAAAGATGCAACAAAAACCCCTCTTGTGAAAGATGCAATCTCCCACCTCATTCCCCAAGCCCGTGCACCCGCATCTTATGCGCAAACTGCGCAGAGGAGCACCCAGCTTCTTCAAAACTATGCCACAGGTACCAACAAGCAAAGGAAATCCTAAAAATAAAAACCATAAACAAATGCAGTTTAACTGAAGCCAAGCAAACATACTCAGCGCAAAACCCACCCCCCACTTTGCCCACATCCTACTCTCAAACCATTAGAAACGCAAGCCAAGCACAATCACCTGACCCACCAACAACGACCAAATCTACTCCCGTTAAGACCGACATTGCCAACACGAACAACCATCCTGCCTCACCACCTACCAATACATCTGTTTCCACAACCTCTCAAACTCCGAACCAAAAAAAATCTATATCCACCACATCTCAAGAGAAAACTGCAAACCATGAAAAAAAAACCGTTCAATTAACTAGTCCTTCTAACCCAAAACCCAGTTCCTCCCAAAGCGCAAAAGAAAACCCCTCAAAGTTTAACCATCATAAAAATCTCCACGAAATCTCCGACATACCGAAGTCTCCAATCTCCGAACTTACTCATCAACACATACAAGATAGCAAATACGACACTCAATCAACACAATCGCAAGCTAACTCTCCCAACAACACAACCATACACGATCAACAAATGATTCTCACAACCAGAATAACACACCATGATGAATCTACATAATCATTTAACTGATAACAAACCCACCGACCCCGCTGTCTCAAAACCTGTCATCCCGAGCCAAACACCAGGCTCGCAAAAATTCAACTCAGGATGGCGGGGTCGAGTAAATCTTACCAACACTACAACCATCACCAACAATTCTCAACCATCTGCACATGCACTAAAAATACTGCAATGGAACATCAAAGGCTACTTAAACAATTACAACGAATTATTACTACTTATAAAATCTATCTCTCCTAAAATAATCGCCTTACAGGAAACTCACCTTACATATAAAGCTCACATTCCCATTCCCGTGAACTACTGCCTTATCACCCAAAAACAAAACCCCAACTCCTACGGTGGAATCGCTTTCCTAATCCACCGTTCCATACAGTACACACAAACTATAATTCACAAAGACTTTGAAGCTTTGTGCATTACAGTATCATCTAAACTCAAATTTTCAATCATAAATGCCTATATTCCCCCCACACAGTCCTTTAATACTAACAATCTAAAAAACATTTTCGAACCTGGACATCTCCCCACTTTGGTACTTGGCGACTTCAATGGCTGGAATTCTAGCTGGGGTTCGCCCAAAAACAATCACCGCGGTAATACTATTTCTAAATTCATAACGAAATCCGACTACCAACTTCTGAATGACGGTTCTCCCACCCACTTTAGTACCCACTCCACTCTCACTCACATAGACCTATCCTTCTGTTCCCCAAGACTCGCTATCGACAGCAATTGGAACGTTCTTAATGACCTCTGTGGTAGCGATCACTTTCCCATTATTATAACCATGTTCCACACGACCACCACCCGCCCCAAAAAACGCCCTAAATTTAAAATAGACCAAGCCAACTGGGCCCTATACCAAAAACTCCTAGACAAACATAGTTCCGAGCACCCATTAAGTGATAACTTGAACAAAGAGGCAGCTAACATACACAGAATTATCCTCCAAAGCGCCAACCAATCCATTCCACAAACATCGACCTTAACTGAAAGGAGAAAAGTCCCCTGGTGGAACAAGGAATTAGACCAATTAAAAACCGAAAAAAACAAATTATGGCAATCCCTAAAGCGTAAAATCTCCATAGACAACATTATTCTATATAAAAGAGCCAATGCTCGATTCAAGAGGCAAGTCAAAGTTGCAAAAAGAGAGTCCATCTTCAAACTCACCTCAGAAATCAACCCCAACACTCCCACCTCTAAGATTTGGTCCACAATAAGAACATTTTGTGGCATTAACACCCCATCCTACATCCATTCCATAACCCCTATTTACCCATCCACCACCAACATTACTAACCCTGCCGACATAGCTCAACACTTCGCAGAATATTGGTCCAACGAGTCCCACGACTCCAATTTCCCCCTTTCATTCCGCCAAAATAAACTTTCAAGTACCCCTACCACCTCCTACATCCCATCGAGCGATGCTAAAATTATTGAAAAAGACATCTCCCCTCTTGAACTAGAGTTAGCCCTCAATAAACTAAAAGGTAAAACCCCATCAAATGATCGAATATCATATCCCATGATAAAAAACCTCTCCTCCCCCATAAAAGCTAGGCTCCTCAAATTTTACAATCATATCTTCCGCCACAGTATCCCACAACTATACAAAAACAGTGCCGTTATCCCTATCCCCAAACCCAATACTGACAAATCCCTACCCAAATCGTACAGACCGATATCTCTTAATCCCTGCTGTGCTAAAGTTCTCGACAAAATAATAGCCAACAGACTGTGGTGGTTTGTTTCTCGCAACAAACTTCTCAACAGTCACCAAACTGGATTCAAGAAAGGCACATCTACTACTAACCCGTTAGTATACTTAGACTACCTTATTGCCGATTCCCTGTCAAAAAAAAGTCACCTCTCCCTTTTCTCCCTTGATTTCGCAAAAGCTTTCGACAAAATAGGCATTCATACAATAGTGGATCAACTTAAAGAATGGGAAGTAGGACCAAACATTATCCGATACATCTACAACTTCATGTCCAATCGGAAAATCCTAGTACGTGTTGGAAACTGCCTATCATCTGCATTACCTCTTTATAATGGCATACCCCAAGGTTCTCCCCTATCCGTTCCTCTTTTCCTTATAGCCTTCAATAAACTTTCCAACATCATATCTATCCACAAAGAACTAAAATTCTGTGCATATGCCGATGATTTCACCCTTGTTAAAAAACTAAACAAAAATAACACCACAGCCAACATCGACCTTAACCCCGTTATGCAAGACATACTTTTGTGGTGCGAATATTCAGGCGCTAAATTGTCTACAGACAAATGTAAGCACCTCCACATTTGCCGAAAGCACAAATGCACCTGCAGAGCTTTATCGCATACCATCAACTTTGAAAACGTCGATAAATTAAAAATACTGGGCATGGTATTCCAAAAAAACTACCGATGGAATGCACACATTGAATTCATTCGACCAGCTCTTGAAAAAAAGCTAAATATTATAAAATCCCTCTCCTACATCAGATTTAATAGCAACATATGCACCCTCACATCCATCATCAAATCAATTATAGTTAGCAAATTAGAATACGGTATTTTTCTTTACGGGTACGCCGCCAACTCTCACCTTACTAAAATTAAAAGCATTTACAACGCAGCTATAAGAAGAGCCACTAACGCCTACCGAACGACTCCCATTAACCAACTTCTATTTGAAGCAGGAATGCAGACTGTCGAAAAGCTAAGATACCAATCAACCCTCAAATTGCACAAATCCCTTCTATCCTGCGTTGATTCTCCCCTCCGAAAACTGTTAACCAATCCGAAAAAGAAAAAAGGTAAAATTGTATCCAGTATAGAGCGTTTCATAGCCTCTTGTGATGAAACTAACATTCCTCGTAAACCAATCCCACCCCGCCCCACCTTTCCTCCACCCTGGTTCCACCAGTCATCTTCCATCATTTCCACCCTCAGATCCTACAAAAAAACTTCCACTTCACCAGAGACATACCGGGCCCTTTTTCGTGAACTCAAAAACAGCCTTTGGGACCATACCTTCATCTATACTGATGGCTCAAAAATAGGAGACAGTTCCGGCTTCAGTGTTACCTCAGAAACAGAAATTATACATACCTTCCTGCTACCCGCCTATAGTTCTATCTTTAGCGCTGAAATAATCGCCATCCTCAAGGCATTAGAATATACAAAAGGGTCCAAAAAAAAATTCGCCATATGCACCGACTCCCTCTCAGCTATAGATGCTATCCTTAATAACAACAACCAAACCTACTACCCCTCTCTAATACGTAGGCTACTGTACCTCCAATCCCCCAAAACCAAATTAATATGGATCCCCGGACATATACAAATCCCGGGAAATGAACTTGCTGACCGAACTGCAAAAAACACCATCAAAACCCCTTCTCTCACTTCACCCAATTTCAACCTCCAAGACCTTAACAACTTCATTAAGAAACTGACAGCTTCCTACCATCTTCACCTTTGGGATAGAACATCACAATGGTACAGAACCATAAATAAAAATAAATTTACAATAAACAGTTACTGTAACACATCCGTAAAAATATCCCGACTCGAAGCATCAAAAATAGCCCGTCTTAGACTCGGTCACACCAAAGTCACCCATGAACACTATATTAACACAGGCAAAACATCCCAATGCCCATACTGCAATCAAAACCAAATTAGCATCCACCATATCTTCTCCGAATGCCCCTTTTTCCAAACCTATAGACAAAACATCCTTGCCCACGACCTGTTTAATAACCTCCTCTCCAATCCATATCCAGAAAATATAACAAAAATTCTTCATTTCCTAAAGGCAACTAATTTATTCCACTTAATCTAAATTAATTTAACATGTACATAGCCGAAGGCCATAGATGCTCTGGCTATATATATATATATATGTATGTATATATACCATATATATACAAGTAGCTATCTTAGAATTTTAATTGTAAGCTAGCTTTAAATAAATAAATAAATAAATAAAATATCGTCAGTTGTTGCTGTTTTTGGAAGTCCCGAACGTTCATCACCTCCCAAGCTCTCACGGCCATGATTAAATTCAGCTGCCCAAGATTTCACTGTGGTAAATTATGGTGCAGAGTCCCCATACACAGAATACAACTCATCTTTGATTTGCGTAGGTGTATTGCCTTTCAAAAGCAAACATTTAATGACAGCTCGATATTTAATTTTGTCCATTTTCACAAAAACACTCAGATCGACTCACTCAAACGACTACCAAATAAAAACTACGCCTCCAAAATGGCTGAAATTTTCGTGAGTAACTACCAAAAGATGCACAACTACATTTACTAGTTTTTATTGATGAGTGCGTTGAGGTCGAAAACTTTTCAGACCACCCTCATATTAATAGCTTATATTGCAGCAGATGAAATGACGTCTGATTCGACTATAGATTCTGCGTGGCATCCTGAAAGTTCATTTGATGAAACATTTTAGATTTGATTGAAGACACATTCGTAAAAGAAGAACATAGTTATCAGTAAAATTTATCGGATACGATGAGGATAACAACGGATCACAGTGGCGATATTACATGGGTAGGCACAACATTTTCGAATTTGTTGGCAAACACGGTCTTCAGGTTGAAGTTTCCAATCAAGCGTCACCTAAATAAATTTACTCACATATTTTTGATGACGCACTTATAAAGTTGATTGCTGCTGAAAGCCTGAAACCCATCGTCAAATATGGTCGGATAAATAAATGGATATCAACAGATTCTGAAGGAATTAAAATATTCTTTTAATCTAAGATTTAGATGAATTTGGTACCTCTTGGACGTATGGAGGACTATTGCGAAACGAAAGGTGTATTCAAAATGGCCTAACACGGTAATGACGAGGAATCACTTCCAGAACTTTGTTACATTTTGAAAATAATGAAACAACAAATTAAAACAATCGACTTCGAAAAAACTAACATAAAATACCTTACTGGACCTATACGGACACTCTAAAGCAAAAAAAAACGGCCTTAGGATTAAATAATTATAATTAAAGGAATGAATAATTACGGTTAAGAAAAAGGTTACAATGCAATCGGTTCCAGCCACAAAAAGTATTGAAGCTATCTCCTCGATCTTGGTGCGACCCTGATCTACTAAACCGTCATCTAGAGCCGTCGTTTTAATGATTTACGAGCCACATGGAAGATAAGTGGATCAGCCCACAGTGATTCAAAAAGAGGAATGCCTCTAGAGAGACAAAGCCTCTTAGACGCAATTTGGTGGTATATCTAGTTGGGATAGTAAGCCCCTGAGAACAAGTTATTGACCAAAACCATTCCCCTTCGAATCAGTTTTAGCAGAAAATGATCTACCTATAAAATTCTAGCTCTAACGCATAGGACCACTTTAGAGTAAAATTTCGTATTCTATTTATCAAGTTGTCTCTCACTTTGAACCACACGGGACACCCATAGGCAATCATGAGCCTGATTAAGGCCATGTAGCAGATTACTTTCACTCTGTAGTCAAGTTGGCTGCTATAAAACAATCATCCTGTCCAAGCGAAAGAGCTCGGTCAAAATCGTAAGGTGTCTGACAACTCTTTATTTTGTCAGTGGACGCTCGTTCGGCCTAAGAATTGAGAGCCTGCACCAATTTTTTCTAGCGTTTTGAATAAAAGATTTTCTGATTTTTTAAGGTTGATTTTCAACTTACAATTATCACAATTCTGCTGAGTTTTTTCAAGTCACGCAGCAAGAGAATGCGAATTACGTCGATCGTTGGACCTGATCTGTACGCGACTAAATTGTCCGCATATGCTATTGAATGGGATAAAAGTGTTTATTTTCAAAGCTCAATGTTTCCTCAAACAATCGTAAACAATCACTGCTCTGAACTGTACTAAACTGTACTGAAACTGTTCAAACCAAGTCAACTTTCAAAGTCTTTCGTTGCTTATCTTTGGTATGGTGGTCTACCCGATCAAATCCTTTAATTAGATCAGTATGAGGAAAGCTGTTATTTTCTCGGGATTAAGACTCTCAGACATTGGTGGGAAAATTTAGGAAGGATCTTTAGTTGGTTTGCAGTCGCTAAAGTCATATTGCTTGGAACTAAAAAACGAGCTTCTCTCGAGAGCCTTTCTAAGATTAAAATATATTTTTTTTAAAGTAAACATCATTCCTGGGTTGAACAATGCCAACGTTAGATTCAACTCAAAACCCAGAGATTTAAGAAAAAGCCCTCAAGAGGCATTAATAAATAGTGGGGTTCACTAGACCTCGCAGTCAAGTACATTTTTACAATTTACTGACTGAATCAATATTTTTGGAAAACCAAAGCTTAAATCAATCGCCTATATTGTGAAGTGAAGTTGTTTATCGATTCGGAATATCTAATTTTGAAAAGATTTTCCCAAGCAAGTTTAATACAAACGCTTATTTTATTCGTAAAGACACAAAGCGAAATGTTACAATTAGCGGATTTTGATCCCCGACCCGAGTATAGCATTACAATCTCCTACTCACCTATGAGTAAGCTTGATGAACGTTTTTTAGTTTTAAATCCATTTTTATTATTGATATTTTAAAAAACCTCTTACGCTAGACAATAATGCTTACTGACCCCCGTTTATTGACTCTGAGGCATACAGGACTGACGCAGTCCGCTCCAGCCACCAAAAGCGTTGATGGTGTCAGATGTCATCTACTCGATCTCGGGATGAAACCGACCGACTAAGCCTGAGATGCTCAGGCTAGCGCAGCGCGACATCATGTTCGTAGAGAAATCGACTCTACACGGACTTGCGGGATACGTGGAAGACTATCGATATCGCTACTCTGTCCTGAATCAGCCCACATTGGTCCAAATAGAGGAATGGCTCTGGGGCGACACAGCCATTAAGGCGCATTCTCTGATAGAACAAATGTTTGGGGTAATTTATAAAAATATATTTACTGCCTGATCCCATCGTTTCTGACTACATATCAATTCGTCAGTGGGAACCAGTCCGATCCAATCGTCTGCGTCTAGCTGAAACTCGGATGGCGACTTTTCGATTGGAAATTTGCTAGTTCAAAGTATCTTTATCACTCTTGGAGATTGATTGCACGCGCTGGATAATATACCTCTTACCCCTAATAAATCTAAGCCTAATAACCCATTAGAAATGTCTATTATAAAGTCCTGTTTTCTTAATCCCATCAAATTAGATCGGAATAATATCCTTCTGAAGGTCCATACGCGTTTCCTATTTAAGGCTAAGCGCAAATTGAGACACGTATAGCGCGTGTGAGGTGGCGCAGCGCGACGCGTGTTTTTGTAAACTACAGGATTGAATAGAACGGCGCAAATTGGTAAACACGTGTGACGTGTCGCGACCCGCGCGAGCCGAACGTCGCGCGGCGCAGTAGTCGAGACACAGTTTTACGTGCCATTCTCTCGCGTGTGGTTCTTGGTTTTGGATACATGGCAGAAGAAAAATTAATAGAGGCAGTTAGGGCTCATAAAGAGCTGTATGATACCCAATGTGCCAACTACATGAAGACAAAATTTAAAAATCGTATTTGGAGTGAGATTTAAATTTCCGGTTCATTAAGCAATACAACAAAGTATCCTCTTCAGCTTCATCTGAATCTGATTCGGAATTTAGGTTTAATAATATCAATTGTTTTGATCGCGAATCGGACATTATGGGTTCGATCGCGAGTACCTGCGTCTCAATTTGCGGATCACCACGCTACGCGTTTGGCACGTACGCGTCATGGCACTCGTGTCATGTCACCTCACACGCGCTATACGTGTCTCAATTTGCGCTTAGCCTAAGCCTTGATGAAGTGCTTCAAATAGTTTTCGAAAGCTTGGCATTCCCCTCTCCCAAATCAAAAAAAGTAGGAGCAACAATGAGCAATTTCTTAATAAATTCAAATGATGCTCTATTTGTGAGCACTTTTGTACACCACTTAGTTACACACAATCAGGGAATCCGAGCCTGTAGATGTTCATATTTACGAGGCATAGTAATTAGCTTAAAGTAAACGTTGCACAACAATTTATTGCATTTGCAGATGTCAACCCCTGCAACCTTAGCCTACAATTCAATTCTACAACAATGCCAATTATACTCACCTGCATTAAAGAGCAAACTGATAACAATGCAAAAAACAATTAGATAAAGAGGTCTAAGGTAGCATAATGTGCAATTTACTTATAATACCAGCAGCCACTGTCGCTCTCTGAAGTTGTTGTAAATAATATTACTGTTTGCAATCTAGGCTATACATAGATAATGTGCTTTAAAACTAGACGACAACGATGACTCAGAATTATAATTATAAATAAAACTGATTAGGGAATTTAGTCTTGCTTGTCTAGCCTTTTTCAAGAAGATATAAAGGAGAAATGCCGTACGAAACAGAGAACTTAGCATATACAGTCGACTATTAACCTTATAAGTAATAAAGATAACAAGTTAGTCATGATTAATTATACTTGATACGAACCTGTAAGATAAGGGTTACCTAGAAGTTACTTTAGATGTTAATTAATTTACATTTACCATTCTATTTCGTTCTTCAAAACGAAATCAACATCGCTAAAATCAGAGATAACAATTGCTCCTTGTACACACTTACCTACTTATAAGGCGCTACAGCTCGGGGTGAACCTGGACCTCAACCGACAACGTTATCCAACCGGCACGATCCCTGACCAGCAGGTTCTATCATCGTACGCCTAGTTGGGGCTAGAACTGAAAAATCTGCGGGCCGGTATAGTGGTATCCTTTCGCTCAACATGTTCAACAACAACATGATGCCTACCAAGCTTATTTAGCTGTACAGCCCCTACAGTTCTTGATTGTATCTTCTGATCCACTCTTCATTGCTACTCGCGGGACCAAAGTGAACAAGGTTTTTTTAAAGAATTACTTTGCCTTTCTGACTCGCGAGCTCAGGGAAATAACGATTGGCAAAATTATTCTGCATCTTATCTCGGTGCTGATGTAGTTGCCAAGTTAAGCGAGCCATGTCCGACGAAATTCTTGACTACTACACATTAAAATTTGATGGGAACAATTTTTAGTTATTTATGCTAGGGATTATGTTGGTTTCAGTCAGAGCGAAGATTTCGAATAGTAAAGCATGAGACTGTTGAAAGACTGCTTGGGTTTTTCAGCGAAAACCTCTTACATTCTCTCTGTTGTGGTCGGCTCTGCTTCGCTGGAGATGGGATATCCGCTTTGAGTGGACATATTGACGAAAGGTGTTTAGATCGTTTGATACTTTTTGGGGGGAGATACGAGGGTGGTCTGATAAGTACTTAGCCTACAAAAGAAAAACAAAAATTTTGGAGAAATGGCGATTTATTTTTCAATGTAGTCTCCTTTTAGCTCGATACACTTAACCCAGCGATGCTCCAACTTCTTTAACCCGTCTGAAAAATACGTTTTCTCGCGGTCTGCAAAGTAGGCCTCCGTGGCGGCGATGACCTCCTCATTCGACTGAAATTTCTGCCCGGCGAGTGACTTTTTCAAGTTTGGAAACAAAAAGAAGTCGCACGGGGCCAAATCTGGAGAATAGGGTGGATGGGGCAGCAGTTCGTAGCCCAATTCGACCAATTTGGCCGTGGCGAGGACGGAGGTGTGAGCCCGTGCGTTATCATGGTGGTAGATATCTTCTTTCTTCGCCAAGTGGGGCCGTTTTTTCATCAATTCGGCGTCGAATCGGCCCAATAATTTGGCATAGTAGTCGATGTGGATCACACCTTGTGAATCCCAGAAAACGGTGGCCATCACCTTTCCGGCCGATGGAACAGTCTTCGCCTTCTTCAGAGCACATTCGCCGGGTGAAGTCCACTGTTTCGACTGTTCCTTGGTCTCTGGTGTGTAGTGGATCCATGTTTCGTCGACTGTCACGAAACGACGCAGAAACTCCTTCGGATTGCCCTTAAACAGCGTCAAACACTGCTCTGAAGTGGTCTCACGGTTGCGCTTGTTGTCCAAAATTTCATGCAGGATATGACCCACGCGATCTTTTGAAATGCCTTCTATCTCAGCTATCTCGCGTACCTTCAATAGGCAGTTTGCCAATACGAGATCGTGGATTTTTGTTACGTTATCCTCCGTGGTAGCCGTTTTCGGGGCACCTGGACGTGGCTCATCAAAAACCGACGTGCGACCACGTTGAAACTCCATAAACCAATTTTTGATGGTCGCCATCGAAGGAGAAGAGTCACCATACACAGCATCCAAACGCTCTTTGATTTCGCTGCGTGATTTCCCTTCCAAAAACAAGAATCGAATCACCGACCGATATTGCTCTTTTTCCATTTTTCTAAAATACCCGGACACTCCCGCTTCCACATGCGGTCAAAACAAAACTACGAGTCCAATCCGGCTGACGACTGTAGCCGTCTACTAGAATGTACTACACGATAGTAAATTGCTCGTACGATACTGGCGCCATCTGGCGGTGAGGCTAAGTATGTACTTATATGTACTATCGTGCTAAGTATGTACTATCGGACTTGAAGAACTCGTGATACTTAAAAGAGACTGGCAAAGTCAGTAGTAAAGATTGCCTGGAAGGCCGCGCCGTAGAAGGGAGAACAATATAAGAATGGATCTTGACGAGATGGGACAGAACAGCGAAATGCGGAAACACAACATTTATAAAAAAAAGAAATAGTTCATAATTAATGCTTCATAGTTAACTTAATTTTATATTTGTTTTTAAATTATATCTTAATTTTTTGTATGAAACAATTTAGAACAGTTGGAGTCTTTTGTAAGGCAGATATATACATCGCACTTTTCACATTTTGTGCGCGAATGGCTTGCGCACTTAGGTAGCCGGCATTTCAGTGGTGCTTTTAGTGTCTCAACAACTGGCCAATGATTGAAGCCATCAAAAAGCTTGTCTTGCCCAGGTATTGAAAAAACTCTTTTCGTTTCCTTCTCAACCGGCCCCTTTTCTGATTCTGAGTCCGCCTCGACATTCATTGGTTTGCTCTTGTCCACACCACCTAATAAATATTCAACCACTTCTGACCTAAACTGTAGCAAGCCCTTTTGTTCTTTCCTTCCATAATTGTTTTGTGTGCAGTCGTATTTGTATTCTAAAAAAAACTAACAATGGTTTAGTCGAATATGTGAAGAAAGGTTTTTTTAATTTTTTTTTTTGTTATTATCCACATCCGATAGCACTCAATAAGTAACAAGTATCAACCCCATCCATACCTGCATTATAAGATGAAACGCAATCGGGCACGGAACGTCAATCCGTGCTTTTGCCGTTTTGTTTCAGCGTTTCACAGTACTAAAAGGCTGACTTCGAGCACAATTCGAAGCCATTAACACAACATTGGGGGTGGTAGTGGTGCAATGGTAATTATCACCGTCTGTTAAGAGGAAGGTCAGTAGTTCAAGTCTGACCATAGCCAAGAACAATTCCTATACGGAAAAAAAAACTGTGCAACAACACCAGTTGTGAATGAGAGATGATCAAAAAATGCTGACGAAGGCATAACACTCGCAGTATAAGATCACTTCAAAATCCATACTTTGCGTGTGCATTTCCAATATAAGATCTTAATATCATTGAATAAAATTACTGTAAAACTACAACCAACGCGACAAATCCAGTCGAATCTCTCAAAAAATCGTATCTGGGACAACCACCCCCGGAGAGTAGCGAACGAACATCTTCGACACAAACCATCTGCACCCCGTCCAGGTTGTGTGACAAACATCATAAGAGCGCAACTCTTTAACCTGCACGAATTATAAAAAAAAAACACGCTTTTATTGTCTTTCAATTTCACTATACGAGTACATAGAGAATTATCATTCAGGCAAATTTCTTCAAACTCGCCACGTTTCATCTTGGAATCTTTGATAAAAGTATAGCTATTCTGGCGATTGTTCATTAGAGTTCTGTGGCATAGATATGGTTTTCTTTTAGTTTTTGAAGAAGCGGAAGTATACTAAAACATCTATCGAAATAGACACAAGAGTTCCTTGGCAATGTTTTCGTCAGCCGTAGAATAACTGCTGGTCCTAAACCTAAGCTTCTGTCTTTAAGAGCCGTTGTTGCAACTTGATAGATTTCCAAGTCTAATACCATACCGCAAGATGACGTAAGCATCATTAACATATTGACGAACAGCTCATTGACCTAAAAATGGTATCATTTGCTCGTCAATTAAAAAGGTACTGAAATTGCCTTTTTACCTATTGAAATGTTCTTTCGCGTGATTGTTGCTGAAGTAGAAGCTTCTTAATCTGAAAGTTCAACGCTGACCTAATGGAATCTCATCTTCCGAGTCAAAACTGTCAGATCCCAACGCATCTTCTACTGCACCAATAAAAGATACGTTACTGATAATCATGTTAAAAATATCTTGATCTGTAACAAGTCTTCGCGTCATTCTATATAAATAAACGGATAAAAATTAAACTATGCAAGAAGAAAAGAATTCTCGCTTCGGCACTATATAAAACTGAAGAATGTGAAAATCGAACTTAATAATGTAAAAGACACTTATTCACTGTAAAATCTCAATCAACAAAATTTTAGAACTAATGCCTGATATTTAGAGATGAATAATTAGCAAAATACATTTAGGAAACTATTTAACGAAGTATTACATAAATAATGTTTGATGACGGGACGGAACAGTCGCCAATTGCCCTATCGAAGTGTATGGAGACATGAGCCGCAATCGGCTACAATATACCCGGAAACACATACATATTTGGTAAATTCACATTTGTGTGGTACAGGAGTGAACCAAGTAAATCAATTTTAGCTCATTTGACGGGCAAAATTCTGAAACTCATAATTGTGAGTCCGTGGAGGAAAAGGGCTAGAAGTATTTTAGTGTCATAATCATGGGACCTTGATCTATATTCTTTCTAGGTAGTTATACAAGTCGTCCTTTTGTCGGTGGCCTTTCTCTTCCATAGAGGCGCTGACGCTTTTTATACTTATATGAAATACTACGAATACTTTATACTTTCGCTCACATGCTAAAACTTAAGGGGGGAAATAGGTGTAGGACGGCGTATTTAGAGTAATTTTCACGAATTTTTGAAACATACGAGTATAAAGAATAAATATACTTTATTGAGATTATGAGGATATTTTATAGACATATTGAAGAACATTTAACATAATTTTCATATATTTTTCTTGAAAAATCCCCAAGATATCAGCTGCTGCACATTGTAAGTCGCTACCCGAATAGGCTGTTTGTGTACATGCTGGAGGTCACAATTTTTATCAGAAATCAATTTAAAAAAAAAAATTACTTTTTTCATAAGTGTCTCTTCTATTTGAACTACATTATCACAAAAAAAAAATAAAAAAATTAATTTTTTTAGAATGTGGAAATTAAGTACGATTTTTGACCGGTTTTTTTGTCCTTTTTTTGCAATAAAAAATAAGTAAAAATAAAGATATTATTTATGATTGAAGTTCAAATAGAGCGTATATACATATATTTCATTACATTTTCATTTATTGACAATGGACTTCAGAGCCTTTAATTAGTAAAAGTAAGGTTACATATATAATTAAATTATTGTATATTTGAGTTACTTTTAAAAATAGAAAAAAAAAAATAAAGAAAGAATACAAAAAGACAAGGGTTACATAATATACTTAATCTTTACATTCCGGATTTCAATTTAAACAATAAGTAAAAAACAGAACAATGAAAAACAATAATTATACATTTACTTGAATGCCATGTACGAAGGTGGTCCGATAAGTATTTAGCCTCACCGCCAGATGGCGCCAGTATCGTGTAGTACATTCTAGTAGACGGCTACTGTCGAAATTTCAGCCGGATCGGACCCGTAGTTTGGTTTTGACCGCATGTGGAAGCGGGAGTGTCCGCGTATTTTAGAAAAGTGGAAAAAGAGCAATATCGGTCGGTGATTCGATTCTCGTTTTTGGAAGAGAAATCACGCAGCGAAATCAAAGAGCGTTTGGATGCTGTGTACGGTGACTCTTCTCCTTCGATGGCGACCATCAAAAATTGGTTTATGGAGTTTCAACGTGGTCGCACGTCGGTTTTTGATGAGCCATGTCCAGGTGCCCCGAAAACGGCTACCACGGAGGATAACGTAACAAAAATCCACGATCTCGTATTGGCAGACTGCCGATTGAAGGTACGCGAGATAGCTGAGATAGTAGGCATTTCAAAAGATCGCGTGGGTCATATCCTGCATGAAATTTTAGACAACAAGCGCAACCGTGAGACCACTTCAGAGCAGTGTTTGACGCTGTTTAAGCGCAATCCGAAGGAGTTTCTGCGTCGTTTCGTGACAGTCGACGAAACATGGATCCACTGGTACACACCAGAAACCAAGGAACAGTCGAAACAGAGGACTTCACCCGAAGAACGTGCTCCGAAGAAGGCGAAGACTGTCCCATCCACCGGAAAAGTTATGGCCACCGTTTTTTGGGATTCGCAAGGTATGATCGACATCGACTACCTGGAGAAGGGCAAAACGGTCACAGGTCTGTACTATGCCAAATTATTGGGCCGATTCGACGCCTAATTGAAGAAAAAACGGCCCCACTTGGCGAAGAAAAATTGCTTTTCCACCATGATAACGCACCGGCTCACACTTCCGTCCTCGCCACGGCCAAATTGGTCGAATTGGGCTACGAACTGCTGCCCCAGCCACCGTATTCTCCAGATTTGGCCCCGTGCGACTTCTTTTTGTTTCCAAACTTGAAAAAGTCACTCGCCGGGCAGAAATTTCAGTCGAGTGAGGAGGTCGACGCCGCCACGGAGGCCTACTTTGCAGACCTCGAGAAAACGTATTTTTCAGACGGGTTAAAGAAGTTGGAGCATCGCTGGGTCAAGTGTATCGAGCTAAAAGGAGACTATATTGAAAAATAAATCGCCATTTCTCCAAAATTTTTGTTTTTCTTATGTAGGCTAAGTACTTATCGGACCACCTTCGTATTGCCTCAAGCTGAGAAGTACCACGATGTTTTCTGATAGAAATGGGTAACTTGTTCCACTGCCTTATAGCATAGACGAAAAACTGATTTTCGGAATTTCGGCAACTGAAGCTGGGTTGTAATATTGTAAAAGACCGAGACGAGTTAGGAAACTTAGTTTTTTCAAAAAGATATGTAGGTATTTTGTTCATAATTATTTTGTTAAGTGTTTTCACGGACAAGTATTTCAAATATGTGTGTATAGTGCAACCTAGAATGTTACTTGAAAAGTTTGAAATGTGATCATATCTTTTAAGATTATAAACATATCGAATTATTGAAGGAAACTGAAAGATTCCTTTTCATAACAGAGCGGATTAGGATTTTTGCTAACCTTAGTCGGATACGTTATGGAGTAAGGTGTTTCTACACAGATAGGCTGCCCAGAGAGAATATTTTCCCAGTAAACACTCTAATGTGATCATCCCAAGTAAGAGGCGAGTTGAAGAGTATACCCAAGTTTTTTGCCTGCTTATATGTATAATAAAATTTTTCATTTCCAAGATACAAAGATGGGAAGTAATCTTGCTCAAGTGGGGTGTTATATACAGATAACACTGTTCAACAAAATTCTTTTTTTTTTCTGTGACATGCATAAAACATAGTGTTTCTTAAACAAAATTATATTAGAAAACAGAAAATGACCTCAGATTTTCTCTATCACCCATCGATTTTTTGCTATAATGTATTTTGTTTTATACTAAATTTAAATCTATATCAATATGTTTGTCATGTTATTCCTGTGGCATCTCGGAGTAACGTCCACCAGTAATCAGCAAGCATGGTAGGACTCCATTTACCTTGGTATCGCTTTTCCATTGCTACGTTGTCCTGGTGAAACCTTTCTCCGTGTTTATCGCTTACTGCACCCAAGTTCTCAGAAAAGAAATCGAAATGCGAATCCAGAAAGTGAACTTTAAGTGACATGTTCCATCCCATTTCCTTGTTAGCACTAAGCAATAATTACTGAATTATTCAGTTACAAGATCTCTGTAATTTTCGGCTTTCACATTTCCAAGAAAACCTGTCACAACAGTTTTAAAAGCTCTCTATGCTCATAGTTCAACATAGCATGTTGTCAAATTCACTATTTTTCAAAGTTTCCGTATTTGTGTTCCAACAAGCATGCCCTCTTTAATTTCTGCCTCATTAACTCTCGGAAATTTCTCTTTCAGATATAAGAACCCTCTACCGGCCCGATCTAGAGCTTTAACGAAATTTTTCATTAAGCCCAATTTGATATGGAGCGGTGGTACTCGTAGAAATACGTTTTTAGGATCAACCTAAACCTAAGGGGTTCATTAGTAATATTTTTACACCCGGGGTTAGTGCTCGACGTATTGCCCATTCTTTCTGTATATAATAATGACTTCGTGCACGGTTGTCCCATTCGCAAAGAAAAAAAGTGGTCAAGGTGTGAACCGTAAGGTCCACACGACTAACTTCCCAGTGAGAAGAATGAAAGAACAATTTTTTTTTTTATTATAATTTATTATTAGTATAATTTTAAATTTATTTAATATTTTTTTTTTTATAATTTTAACCGTGGAAGCTTTGGTAAAGGTAAACACTTGCGCCACCTGATCGTCCTTTACCAAAGCCCCGACCTCCTTGCCATACTGTTCCGTGATTGCCTCCACCTCTTCCTCGACTTCCTCCACCTCTTCCTCGGCTTACTCCACCTCTTCCTCGGCTTCCTCTACCCCTTCCTCGGCTTCCTCCACCTCTGCCCCGAAATCCACCACGGCCGCCACCTCGTCCCTGTTTTCGGACGTGGCCACCGTGTCCCCCGGTAACCTTTGTTTTGACCTCTTCCTTTTCTGTCCTCATCTTATTTCTTTTTTTTCCCTCGGGAGTGGTGGGAGCCACCATTTCTACCCCATTCTGAAACAATAATAATAATGACATGTTTGATGATTGTTAATTGTCAACATTGTTAATAACAATTGAATATTGTTAATAACAATTGAATCAACCTTTACTTGCAAAAAGATTGTTAAATTGTTTGTATCCTACGATATCATTACATTACAGACATTTGAACTATTAAAACTTTGTTTTATTATAAGCAAAAATTTATCGACACTATTTTCTAAATGTTATCAACAATATCCAACTGTTACAAACAATATTAAATTTGTTTCAACTGTATTCAATTATTATTCATAATATTCGATTGTTATTCACAAAATTCAATTGTTATTAACAATATTCAATTGTTATCAACAATATTCAAATGTTATTAGCCATATTTAATTGTTATTAGCATAGAAAACAGGACTGTAACTAGAATTCTACATTTGATCCATCCATATCCGAGGCTCTTGGCTGCCTCTGAGCAATAACAACGTTCGGATAACGGAAATTATCCATTAATACAACCCCTAATCTGGAGGGCAAGATTATTGTCTACCCCAACATCAAGGCGGTGGACTGTGCCGCTTTCTGCCAGCCTGAACTACAAAATGTTTTAGTTGCCCCAATATTTTGTTCATCAAGTGTTCCTTTTTCACTTGTTCACGTATACTTGTATATATCTGGTATCAAATTCATTCACGGTTAAGTGCATGTAATTACAAACACCAAAGATTAGTTTAATCTTTGGCTGCAATCAAAAAATAAAAATTATATTTACGGTATGGTAAGCTGAAAACGCATGCTATGCGGAGAGCCAGGAGATCATCTTTAGTGTTTTTATGTGCACATACGATACTTTACCTATGTCAAATGTCGATTTCCGGATGTACACACAAATTTATTCTGTAACTACTCAGATACTGTGAGAATCTGTTTAAGCATAGAAATCGATAGAATACGTTATTGGCAAAGTCTGATTTCATGCCGTACATACCATCAACGCAGATGATGTTTTCTATGGCGTAGAGCCGGACTGAGTTCCGACTAGGTTTTCTTGTATGGAAAACATATACTTCTACATAGTTTTCAACTCAGCTTAACGTTCAACTTTCAGTAGATCCATTCTAATAGAAAAAGCTCTTTGTTTATCATGAATGGGGAGCTATAACATTGCCAATAAATTTAACTAAATTGTGGACGAAGATAGTTCTTCCCGAAACAAATGAAACAACAATAGGCTCGTCATATTGATATCGGTATCAAATGAAATGTGGCTCAAATAACTTTGTTCTCAACCTACTCATTTCACAGAAGGTCAGAGCTGTGAAGAATTTCTTAAGGCATTCGTTAAAATGGATATCGATCTCATTTTCGATACCACATAAATATGTACCTATATATTAAAGTAATATACAAGCTCAAGTGACGGGTTATACAAATGAAACTCTGCAGAGACTCGCTAATTATGTTGAGTTTTGTACATTGTAACAATGACAGAGAAAACTGATCCGGGTACCTTGTGGGAGAACACGACTTCATCTGAAATACATCCTGAAAGCAGAATGATTCTCGAAGTGAATTACCCTAATAGATGCCACCAAAATCTATTATAATTCGGAAAGTGTCACGATCCTGAATACATTAAAGAACTGACTACCTCTTGACTTACGAGGGTAATGAGAAATGTTCTCGGCCAGACAATAAAAGACTGCGATTTTCAGTAAAAACATTACTTCACTTTTCCACATAATCTCCCTTGACGTCAACACACTTGGTTTCCAATATCAGTATTCCGTCCCAGAACTAAGAGTGTGGAGGGATGTGAAAATATTCATCGACGGTCTTCTCTTCATTGGATGCGAAATGCTTCCCAGAAATAAATTTCTTTAAGCTTGGGAATGTCAGATGGAAGTCTGAGGGTGCTGAATCACGAAAATAGGGGTAATTTCCCATTGCTAACACGCCCTTGTATACAGGTGGTGAAAATGATATTTTTCTACTTCAAAAAAGAGAAGTCATGCCAGGAAGGTTGAAGTAATATTCGCCTGTAATTGTTCTGCCTTTTGCAAGGTAATCGATTAACAGGATGTCTTTTGTATCGCAAGAACACGTTGACCATAACCTTTCCGGCAGATGCGATCGACTTCATTTTACTCTGTGCGGAACCACCGGCTGAAACCCACTGCTTGGATAACTGTTTCTTTGCTAACGTGTAGTGATGGACCCATGTTTCATCCATGACAAATCGCTACACAAAATCGGTCGGATCTCTACTGAATCGATCTAAAGATTGCTACGAAAATCGTTTGCACATTTGCTCTAAATAGGCATTGAGCAAATGCGGCATCGACCTTGCACAGAGTTTTCGCATCCCTAATTCTTTGTGCAAGATGCTTCGCATCCTTATTCCGATATCCCCAGAGCATCAACTATCTCACTCACCTCCACTCGCATACCGCCCAACACAATATCATGCACTTGTTCGATGGTTTCTAATGACACGTGAAAAAGGCAACAAACATACATGTCGTCTGGTGAATGGAGCTAATGCGGACCCTTTCGCGGATATTTTGTAGCTGAAAGTCTCCAGTATAACCGAAAAAGACATGATAAAAGTCGTTTGATCCTTAAAATTTATTTTTACATTTTTTGAAACGTCACTTTATGTCTATACCATGGAATGAGCCTTTTTGAATTGTTCCAAATGATGCTGCGCTATTCTAAACGGTATTGTGTTTGGACGCACAAGATTCGTATGCAAGGCTCTCATGTAGCACTTCACTAAAGATTCCTCTTCTTCGGGTGGATTCAGGTATGCATTTAACCCTCCAAGTAACTGAAAAATAATCAAACAAACCATCTTAGTAAACAAATTAATTCTTCATTCAAAATTTACGCTCACCAAACTCTCATCGCAATCCAAAAATCTAAGGAC
The DNA here is from genome assembly GCA_958301585.1 of Merodon equestris. Taxonomy (NCBI): domain Eukaryota; kingdom Metazoa; phylum Arthropoda; class Insecta; order Diptera; family Syrphidae; genus Merodon; species Merodon equestris. Next base: position 69,657,355 of record OY284414.1, on the reverse strand, counting down.
AGATGCATGTTCGGACCAAATCATTCGACGCCATTTATTATCATATTTTTGTGCCAGTGGTATGAAAACCAATGAACTGAATAGATCATCTCCATAACTGGCGGCTTGAAAGTGATCAATAAATAGAGCATAAAGGTTTTCAAACTTGCATTTATCTGAAAAAAAAAAAAGGATGCACTGCTTTGGTTTATTCAAAAATCAAGATGACTTACCTTCAAACACTCTGTCGAAATCAAATTTCGTGTTCTCAGAGGACTTGTAAAATTGGATGATGTGTTCCTTAAGCAATGACTTCATAGTTGGTTCTAGAAATTGTGAGTCAGGTCCCATAAATGTTATCATAAGATACATCAGTTTTTCTGTAGGCGTTGTAATTTGTAAAGCCTCACTCTCAAGAAGGCTCGCAAATGTTAAAGTGACTTGTACTATTTCCCTTTCTGATTTATGTAAAGGAATTAAAAACATAAAATAAATTAAATCTGAACCATGGACGCATAATCATGTTTAACAATCATAATTGGATACGTAGGGCGAAACTTAAATCGTTAGAATATTTCAAACAGAGTTTTAATGCCAATTACCATAGAGCAAATATTGAACAAGATCTCGATTCAATTCGTTTTCGAATATGAATATTACCCACAGAACAATGAAAAAGTATCTTGGTGTTAAGCTAGCTAGATCAGTCTGATGTCTTTGACGCTACAATAAATTGCAAATAAACGTCCCCATTTACATCTCCCAGTTCTTTTGTCCCGCTTAAAGAGTAATTCAATTTTATGAAGCTTTACGGCGAAGTCCAAATGATTCAAGTCGAAGGGTTCAATGTTCTCAATTTCAAAACTATGTCAATCGTCTCATTCTTGATCAACCGAGTAATTGCTCTTCGAAACCATATGTTTCGGTCTTCACTTTTTTTCTGGGGGTTGGCGTTAGTATTGACTCAATACTTAAGTATATATTTTGTAACCGAAACTAACTTATTTTTTTCCGGAAGAAAATCTGTTCATTTCATTAAATCTCTGTCCAAATTATGACCCAATTCACGCCGTTATTTTATTGATCCCACAGATTACCGACAGTCATGAATCTTAGGCCCTTAACCTCTAATCAAGTAGCCGGGGGCAGATTGGTCAGCTCTATGGCAGGCGACCCGAGTATAGAGTATCTGCTTGCTTCTGCCAGGCCTAGCGCACCTACGTTCGTAATGGGTACGCCCGCCGGTGGAGTGTCCCTTGAAGATCCTATCGGTTAATGTCAATTCACTGATTAGGACGTGTGCACAAGGGGTTATGACTACCCTTAAATGTCAAGAAGTCAAGACACAGCGCAGACCGAATGTATAGAGGGAGAGAGGAAAAGGAGGTAAGGTGCACACGGTTTTGAATGTTTGCACACTCATTTGTAATGAGTGAGAAAATTTGAGCTGGGAAGCATTTCATATTCGTGTGGTTCGGCTAAAAAACGAGTCTCTAAATTGAATTGTGCGTCCGAGCTTAAGGGTGAACTGATGAACATTTCGGGCGAGACGTGTATTGCGGTTAAATTCTTGAGGAGGGAGGATGCAATTAATTAAGGGAGGCCTTGAGCATTGTTCATTAAAATATCGATAAAACAGAGAGAAAGATTAGACAGTCGATGTTCGAGTGAGTCAATCGATTTCGCGATATTTTTGTCTCCTATGACTTTTATCGTTCGTTTTGCATTCTATCTAGCAGATACAGAGAGTTCTTGGGAGCACCAGACCAGATATGAGCGTTGTACTCAAGCTTGGGCGGATGTAGGCATTTTAAATTGAAGCCAGATCAGAGGGGTGAAATATTTCGTTTGAGGAAATCTAGACGTTTCGCAGTGTACTTGGCGTGCGCGAACATGTGGCCATTTCAACTAGAAGTTTAGTAAAACTAAAGTCTTTCGGTTTCACCGACACAAGCGTCATTCAAGGATAATGGCTGATTATTGATGATTAGTGTTAAGAAATTCTATAAGGTTTTTTATTACTTGCTTTAAGGCTCTTTATATAATTGAATTTAAACTTTAATCACTTATGTAATCTCTGCCTTGATCACTTTCTATTACATTAATTCAACTATTACATTCATTCAAATATTACATTCTTCTTCTTCTTCTTTTCCTTTTTCCGGCGTTGTTATGGTCAGAAGTGTAGGACCATAACCTTCCCACTTAACTGCATTCCTACTGGTCCGCTTGTGGGGTCCGCCGGTTTGACCTCAGAAAGTAGCGGCAGGCTTCCCGGTTTGGGATTACTTCATCGCTGAGGCCAATCAAATGCTGGTGTTTTTGCATTTGTTTGCACCAATTGTTTTTCGACCTTCCTTTTTTTTTTTGTGACACGGGCATGCTCCCGATTTTTTTGTTTGATCTTACTCTTACAACACCGGTGATCTCTAGTCGTGTCAACCCACTGATTTGCATGTACAATTGTGGGGCAGTTTAATGGTGGTATATGTGTCCCTAGGCTCACCTTGGCGTTTTCTAAATTGCCTAGATGTGATTTTTGTTTACCTTTGTTTTAATCGCCTTTTACGACAAGCGAGAGGTATCGCTGCAGGGATATTCTTAACCCGTCCATGCACGGAATATTCAAATATTACATTCATTTATAATAATTGTTCACATTATTATCTGTCAATAAACTACTTCACTACCACTTGAATTGTCAAATGGAACGGTCGTTTTTTCCTTTAAGTCGCGTTTTGTAACAGGTTATGGGCCCAGAGCCGTAACCGGGAATTTTAAAATACAGTTATATTTAAAAACGGATAAGTTACGAGTAATTGTTTTAAAATGAGTAATTTTTCGGGAAAAATCCCATTGTTCAATGGGGAAAACTTCGGCACATGGAAGCATCAGATGGAGGCAATTTTACATAAGAGCAGGCTGTTAAAGGTGGTGACTGGAGCTGAAAAGAAGCCGGAAGATGCAGCGAAACTGGAGGAGTGGAAAAATAAAGATTTGGATACAAGATGCGAAATTATTATTTCTATGGAACCGGCACAGGTATCGCTTGTAAAAGGAATAAGTACTTCAAAAGGAGTGTAAGATTTCCTGGAGGAAACCTGGAGGAAAAATTATGCGACAAAAAGTAGAGGAATTCCGTAAGTTAATTAATCTAAAAATGCATGCACATATAGAAATGGAAATTCATCTGATTAATTTTAATTTAATTGTTGCTCGACTACGGGAGATGAATACCAAATTGGACGATGACTTGTTGGCTGTTCTATTGCTAGACAGTTTACCCGAAACATAGTATAAGGAACTCCAAGCAGCTTTTGACGCATCGTTGGAATTCCCCATTATAGAAGTGCTGCGTGCCCGCTTCCTTGAATTCGCTGATAAAAAACGGGCAAACAGCGAGGGAAGAGATAACGCGTTGAAAGTAAGGTTCAATTCAAGGAAACATGAACAACGACGTCCAGGTATGTATGTCAACCGTTGTTTTTAAGTATAACTGTCATCGTTGTGGTCAAAAATGGCATATGAAGAGGGATTGCCATGTGAATTTAGCAAAAAATAGGTCACACAAATTTTTTCAAATTAAGATTTTCTGGAAGATAACGGATTCATGACATTGGAAATTTTAAGGGAAAAGAGTGATGTAATCCAGGCCATTACTCATACTGTTAAATCCGTTAAGCAAGATTCGGAAAAAAACAGTTGGTACATTGATAGTGGTGCTACCTCACATATGTATGTGCTGTAAGCAGGAGCTTTTTACAGTTCTAAATATATGTACATACATAGATTATACGGGTGCAGTTCAAGTAGAAAATTATAAGTTTTCTGAGGTTAAAGGCATAGGAACCGTAGCGATAAATGTTAATTTGAATGGTAGTCCGAAAACTGTCTTATTATATAAAACACTCTTCGTACCTGATCTTAGAAGTACATAATTTGATTTCTGCGAGTAAAGCTACTGACAATGGATGTAAGGTTGTAATGAAAGGGAAACATGCAGTTATTTGGAAAAATTAAATAATTCTAATGAAAGCAGTTAAATCAAACAAACAATCTATATTTGATTAATTGTTTAGGAAATGTTAAAGCATTTAGTATATCACATGAAGAAAATAACTTAGAACTATGGCACAAACGTTATGGCGATCTTAATAGGTATACAGACGCTTTTAAAACTCAAAGATCACCAAATGGTACTGGGATTACCCAATTTTGATAAAACGCCATTTATCTGTGTTTCATGTATCTTTCTTAGCCTCGTGCAGGGACGGGTTAAGAATATCCCTGCAGCGATACCTATCGCTTGTCGTAAAAGGCGACTAAACAAAGGTAAACAAAAATCACATCTAGGCAATTAAGAAAACACCAAGGTGAGCCTAGGGACACATATACCACCATTAAACTGCCCCACAAGTGTGCATGCAAATCAGTGGGTTGACACGACTGGAGATCACCGGTGTTGTAAGAGTAAGATCAATAAAAAAAAAAAATAAAAAATCTGGAGCATGCCCGTCTCAAAAAGGAAGGGAAGAAAGAAAACGGTCAAACCGTAGCATTATGGAAAAGAACGCTAAAAGGAAAAGCACTACCCCGCCAGGCACTACTAATGGTCGTGATCCTGGGACGAGCAGCAATGCTCGGGTCAGAGCTATAGGATTTCCGGGGGATAGCAAAGTAATGCAACGGCGTAAGCCACATTTAAGAGTCGCGAGTTGGAACGTTGGAAGCATGAGTGGGCGCAGCTATGAGCTTGAAGAAATGATGGTTAGAAGGCGAGTAGACATCCTGTGCGTACAAGAGACGAAATGGCGAAACACCGGTAATCGGGCACGTTTCTTGGACGTTAAAACAAAAGCCTACAAGATGTTTTACTATGGATTGGAACAAGGATAAAACGGAATCGCCATCATCCTTGCGGCAGAGTTACTTGGCAACGTCTTAACCATTTCAAAGTCCAGTGACCGTTTGATGGCTCTCAAATTGGTGATGCATGGTGAGGTGTGGAACATCGTAAGCGCATATGCCCCTCAAGTAGGACGCGAACAAAAAGAAAAAGATGCATTCTGGCTAGATTTCCACAACCTTGTCAAAATCATCCCAAAGTAAGAGCTTTTGTTTGTTGGGGGAGATTTAAACGGACATGTCGGGAAGACAAGCGAAGACTATGAAGGCTACCACGGAGGGCTGGGATACGGTACCAGGAACTCTTCAGGTGAAGATATCCTAAACATGTGCAAGTCGTACGGTCTTATAGTGCTAAATACCATGTTCGTAAAACAAAGCCGGCACCTGATCACTTATAGCAGCGGCGGAAATGAAACTCAAATAGACTATCATTTGGTATCCAGTTTCATGAAGCCACGAGTTAAAGATTGCAAAGTGATCCTGGGAGACGCGATCGCCCCTCAACACCGTCTCCTCCTGACTGAATTTTTTATGGATGCGAGAAAGAAGTCAAAGCAGCAAACGAAGGTATCTGAGAGAATCAAGTGGTATAAGCTGGATAAAGGAAAAGGCGAAGCTTTTATTACCATCATGGAAAACTACCTCTCTTCCATTATCGATGAGGTCGGTAATGAGGAGTGCAGAGCACAAGACATGTGGGATTCCCTACAACAATCTGGCCTGGAGAAAGCCAAATCACTGCTCGGAACATCTAAAGGCCCCTGCCAACACGCAAAAGAAACCTGGTGGTGGACAGACGAAGCCAAAGCAGTGATACACGAAAAGAAAATGGCTTTCCAAGCTTGGTCAAAGTGCTCTTCTACTAATAGAGAGGAAAAAGCTCGCCGTGAAAAGGTATATAGATGTTGCAAAGGTATCGCGAAGAAAAAATGCGCCGAATTCAAAGCGAAAAGCATGGAAGGCCTCTATCAGGAGTTGGAAGAAATATCGTCTTCCGCGTCTGACAGGAACCAGGCTACCCAGGAGCTTCGACAAAACAATTTGAACAAAGGAGCAAATATCTTTAAGATAGCCGCCAAGAGAAGAAAAAATGCTCAGGAGATTCGTTTCCCAAAGTTTATTAACAATGCTGAAGGCCAACTCCTTGTGGAAGACGAAAAAATTCTCCACAGATGGCGACAGTATTGCGAGGAACTTCTGAACGAACAGTTTCCCCGAGTGTACTTTCCAAGAGCCGCCCCGAATCATGCCGAAATATCCGACATCACAGTCGAAGAAGTTCGGTACGCGGTTAAAAACTCCAAGAAAAGAAAAGCTGTTGGGCCGGACGGGATACCCTCTGAGTTCTGGAAAAAGATGGGAGACATCGGGTCTAGATGGCTCATGGTTCTTATCTCCAAACTTATGAGAGGCGACACTATGCCTAATCAATGGGGGGAAAGCTATCTTCTTCCATTGCACAAAGGAAAGGGTGATACGCGAAATTGTGATAACTACCGTTCTGTCAAGCTGATGTCGCACACCATGAAGATCGTTGAACGGGTATTAGATAGCCGACTGCGGAAAATAATACGACTATCTGATGACCAGTGCGGGTTTGTCTCGGGTAAATCAACAACAGATGCAATCCAAAGTATAAGGATCATGATGGAAAAGCATCGTGATTCTTCAAAGGACTTGCATATGGTGTTGGTTGATTTCGAGAAGGCCTTTGACCGGCAACCAAGAGATCTTTTATGGGTAGCGCTAAGACAAAAAGGAGTTCCAGAAACCTACGTGCGAGTGATTATGGACATGTACGAGAGAGCAACGACAAGAGTAAGATGCACTGCAGGAGTCACCGAAGAGTTCGCAATCAAAGTCGGTGTACACCAAGGGAGCGTCCTCAGCCCACTGCTTTTTATAGCAGTCCTTGATTGCTTGCTTGAAGGAAAAGTGACGGACCCCAATGTGCACCAGCTATTCTTTGCTGACGATGGGGCCATTATAAGTGATGATCAGGCGTCCCTACAACGAGCACTTGATGTGTGGGTGGACATTTTTGAGGGACACGGGTATCGTATTAGTTCAAAGAAGACAGAGTATCTGTGCTGCCCGTTCTCTGACCCTCATCAGCCTATTCCAGACATTTACTTGAATGGAAGAGTGCTTCCCAAGTGTGAAAAGTTTAAATATCTGGGATCTATGATTAATAGAGAAGCAACTTGTGATGACGACATCAAACATCGCGTAAGCGTAGGGTGGATGAAGTGGCGGGAAAACTCCGCCATCTTCTGTGATCGAAAAATGCCCCCTAAGCTGAAAGGAAGGCTCTACACTTCAGTTGTACGTCCGGCGCTCACATACGATTCACAATGCTGGACAATGCACAAAAAGTATGAGAGCAAATTAACGGCAACTGAGATGAAGATGCTTCGCATGACAGCGGGAGTAACAAAGCGTGACAGAATTAGAAGTTCAAAGATCCGAGGAAGCCTCCACGTAAAAGAAACCATCACAAGAAATATAGAGCGCGACCGACTCAGTTGGTATTGCCATGTTCAAAGGAGAGATCCTTTGAACCCCGTCCAAAAGGCGTTATCAATCAACATTCCAATTTTAACACGCAAAAAAGGCAGGCCGAAAAACAATTGGTGCAAACAAATGCAAAAACACCAGCATTTGATTGGCCTCAGCGATGAAGTAATCCCAAACCGGGAAGCCTGCCGCTACTTTCTGAGGTCAAACCGGCAGACCCCACAAGCGGACCAGTAGGAATGCAGTTAAGTGGGAAGGTTATGGTCCTACACTTCTGACCATAACAACGCCGGAGAAAAAAAGGAAAAGAAGATCTGTGTTTCATGTATAAAAGGGAAACAAACGAGGCTATCCTTTAAAGCTAAAACCGAAAAATCGTCCAACGATTTATTGCAACTTGTCCATAATGATTTATGTGGGCATATGTCTGTTGAATCAATAGGAAAAAAGATATATTTTGTTACATTTATTGATGATTGGTCAAGAAAAGTTTTTGTTTATTTCTTAAGGAAAAAGAGCGAGTATTTGAAAACATTTCAAAATTTTAAAATACTAGTAGAAAACCAAACCAATCAAAGAATCAAAATACTTCGCAGTGATAACGCATGCGAATTACTGAGTTCAGATTTTTCTGAATTTTTAAGGGAAAACATCAGCTATCAGCCGAATATACACCCCAACAAAATGGTGTAGCGTAGCGTATGAACCGAACCTTGGTTGAAATGACGAGATGTTTTATGATAGAAGCAAATTTACCAAAATATCTATGGGCCGAACTTATCAATACATCCGCATATATACGTAATCATTGCCCGACATCGCTCAATATAAATAGAACACCTGAGCATTTGTGGACCGGAAGAATACCAATCGTAGGACATTTTAGAAAAATTGGTTGTCGAGCGTTTGCATTAAATAAAACTATTTCTAAATCTAAATTAGATGCAAAAAGTGAGGAATTTGTTCTAGTTGGCTATTCAGAGGAATCCAAGTCATATCGCTTATGGAAAAGAGGATCACAAAAGATTGTTAAAAGCCGAGACGTTCGTTTCATAGAGGACTTTTCTAAAGAGCAGGTCACCGATAATTCTTATGAATTTTTATTGAATGATGGGAAGGTAAATGACAATATGACGGATAAGAACGAATATAAAGGCGATAAAGATGATGTAAAGGAAAATGAAGAAATAAAAGAAAACAATTTTGAATATGTATATACTTTCGGAATCTGAAAATACTAGAAATGAAATTAAAGAAAATGAAATCATGAAACCAAAACAGGAAAATGTAACGAAAGAAAATATAAGGGATATACTTAGACCGCGGCGTCATTTAAAGAATGTAAGTGAAGTTGCGCTCCACACGAGTTCATTTTCAGATACAACAAATTTAAACGAAGTTCAGAACTCGCCGTATGCTATCAAATGGTATGAAGAGTTTAACTGTCTTATGAAACACAATACTTGGACTTTATGCGATTTGCCAGTAGGACGTAAAGCCATTGGGTGTCGATGGGTATTTCAGTCAAAACGCAAACCAGATGGGGGCATCGATCGTTGGAAAGCTAGGTTGGTGGCCCAAGGCTGTTCTCAAAAATATGGGATTGATTACATGGAAACGTATGCACCTGTTATTCGACAGAGTTCACTTCGACTTATCTACGCCTTATCTGTGGAAAATGATTTACAACTTCATCAGCTGGATGTATCAACAGCCTTTTTAAACGGAAATTTAGAAGAAGAAATTTACATGAAACAGCCAGATGGATTCATTGATATGAGTAAAAAGAATAAAGTATGTAAACTTAACAAAGCTATATATGGATTAAAACAAGCAAGCAGGCAATGGCACAAAATTTTAGATGAAAGATTAAAAAACTTGAATTTTAAACAATCAAATTATGACCAATGCATATATTACAGAATTGACTGCAATGAGATTACAATTCTCGGAATATATGTGGATGATATTGTTGTTGCATCCAATAGTAGTAATATTGTTCAACAACCATCTTTCTAAAAGTTTTGAAATCCGTGACTTAGGACAACCATCATTTTGCATTGGACTAGAGATTGAAAGAAATCCTGAAACTCTCTCGATTTGTCAAACACATTACATCAATAAAATGTTATCAAAATACAATATGCAGAACAGTAAATCATCTAAAATACCTAAGTTAAGAAAGTTAAGCTTAAATTGGAAAAGGAACCTATTATAGCTGGGGACCGAGTAGCTGTCGACGTACGCGTCAGTTTTCTAGATCAATTTTAACAAAACCCGAAAAAAACAACATTGGAATGCTGCACTTTATTTATTACAATATTTAAATTCTACAAAAACCGCCAAAATAGTTTATAAAAAGGCTTCATCTTCTTTAAAGGGTTAGGTCGATGCTAGTTGGGCCGAAGACTGTAATGATAGAAAATCTCAAGGGGCATTTTGTTTTCTATTTGCAGGGGCCGCAATTAGTTGGGAGTCGAGGAAAAAGCACACCGTAGCAACATATAGTGCCGAGGCTGAATATATCGCACTCTCAAAGGCAGCAAAGGAAGCGTATTCACTCCGTTTTTTACTCAAGGAGTTGAAGGTTAAATGCAATGAGCCGACTACAATATTTTGTAACAGTCAAAGCGCACAGCATATAGCTAACTATGGCGGAAAACATTCCCGAACAAAACACGTTCATTACAAATACCATTTTATAAGAGAAGCCATCGAAAAAGGGACAGTTCAAGTTAAATACCTTCAAACAAATCAAATGCCAGCTGATGCTCTAACCAAGGCTGTTCCTAATGAGAAACATCGATACTGTTTCACTACTTTGGGAATGCAATTTTAAAACTTATTAGCTTCAAAATTGAGGAGGAGTGTTAAGAAATTCTATAAGGTTTTTTATTATTTGCTTTAAGGCTCTTTATATAATTGAATTTAAACTTTAATCACTTATGTAATCTCTGCCTTGATCACTTTTTATTACATTCATTCAACTATTACATTCATTTATAATAATTGTTCACATTATTATGTCAATAAACTACTTCACTACTACTTGAATTGTCAAATGGAACGGTCGTTTTTTCCTTTAAGTCGCGTTTTGTAACAGTTAGCTTAAGGGACAGTAGATAACATTTTGTTTTGGAAGCATTAAGGGGGTAGTCTCATGATTTCGACAGTAAAAGCTATCGAAAATATGCTGTGAAAAATTCAGACCGAAATTCCTAGTATTAAATAATTTACAACTCATAGTCGCCGACGCGCCGTAAGCGACTTGTTCTGCTCTTGAAACTTTAAACGCATTTTTCTCGAAACATCATTTTCTAAAACTAAAAAAAAACTATTCAACTGATTGCTTTGAAATTTATATATGTTCTTCTACACATTAATGGTTATCGGCCGGACCAAAATTGCTTTTTTTCGAAAATATTTTCTTATTTTTTTTAACGAATTTTGATAGTGCCGATAGCGACAGACCTTCTCAATAATAATCCATTCGATTTTTTTATTTCAGACAACATGACCAGCCGCTATTATCTGCTTGTCTTTTTTGGTGTATAATTTAATTTAAAAAAAAATATATAAAAAATGTAAAATAAGAAAAAAAAAAATTATTTTTTATACAATTTAAGGGGGTAGTCTCATGTGAACGCATAAATTTTAACGAATTTTTTTATTAAGACAATAAAATTCAATCATTTTAATATTTTTATGTTTTGATTTGTATCTTAAACTGTATAAAATTTTTTTTTTCTTACTTTACATTTTTATATATGTAAATATATTTTTTTAAATTAAATTAGATACCAAAAAAAAAGCAGGTCGATGGTCATGGTAATAGCGGCTGTTCATGTTGTCTGAAATAAAAAAATTGAATGGATTATTGTTCAGTAGCTCTGTCGCTATCGGCCCTACCAAAATTAATCAATTTCAGTGAAAAAAAAAAATCGCGGACTGCAGAACATATAACATATAAATTTCAAAGCAATCGGTTGAATAGTTTTTTTTTAGGACCATGACAGTTTTAGAAAATTATATTTCGAGAAAAATGCGTTTAAAGTTTCAAGAGCAGATTTTTTATGGAAAATGTATCTTCTTCTTCTTCTTTTCCTTTTTCCGGCGTTGTTATGGTCAGAAGTGTAGGACCATAACCTTCCCACTTAACTGCATTCCTACTGGTCCGCTTGTAGGGGTCCGCCGGTTTGACCTCAGAAAGTAGCGGCAGGCTTCCCGGTTTGGGATTACTTCATCGCTGAGGCCAATCATTTGTTTGCACCAATTGTTTTTCGGCCTGGCTTTTTTTTTTGTGACACGGGCATGTTCCAGATTTTTTTGTTTGATCTTACTCTTACAACACCGGTGATCTCCAGTCGTGTCAACCCACTGATTTGCATGTACACTTGTGGGGCAGTTTAATGGTGGTATATGTGTCCCTAGGCTCACCTTGGTGTTTTCTAAATTGCCTAGATGTGATTTTTGTTTACATTTGTTTTAGTCGCCTTTTACGACAAGCGAGAGGTATCGCTGCAGGGATATTCTTAACCCGTCCCTGCACGGTAATTTATGGAAAATGTATACTTACGCTAATCTGTTATGCCTGGACCATACAATAACCCTTCGGTGGCATCATTTTCTGCCAGTTTTTGTGACCTGAGGGAAGCCTTTGCCTTTTTGGATGCCTTGGACATGGATCGCTCTGCACGGGTTATTCATCGTTCATCGTACTCCTCAGCATACGATTAGGCGTTTCGGCCAATTAGCGTACCAAAAATCTCCATTATTTTAAGGATGGGTGAAAATCCTTCATTAAACATACACGCATCTGTCCATGAAGCAATTTCTAGCGTCTTTTTTCCAACAAAATGATACTTTAGAGCCAAGTTCCAGATGCGACTGCTAAACGACTCGTTATTGTTCTGAGTGTTTTTTCCCAAGCACCTTTGTATCAGATCATCAGATGATAATTCTTCGTAAATTGGTTTCAAAAAACTGGCTGTTTCTTCATCAAATGCTGGAGGATGTGTGTAAATTTCCTCTGTATTCTTTGCCGTATGTTGTAACTACTTGCACCATGTAATTGAACAGAACAAGTGCTGGAGGTTATCATCGGTTGAAATGTAATGATAGTATGTAGCCCACATTGCTTTCTTCATTTCTTCTTGGGAATCTGGATTTCTCAAAATAGCAAAACAATAGTATGTACTTAGCTTAACCATCATGATATTGGTCTATGCAAGAGTGACTTCTTTGTTGCAGCACAGAACATCAAAAGTGTACTGGTAAATTTGTTCTAGGATTTTATATATATTCAAGACAAAAATTTATATACACTATTCCGCATATACACAGGTAGTTAATGTACTAAAGTTGACCGTCAGAAACTCCGTACGCAGGTATAAAAGACCGGTGACAATAATAGAAAGGCTGCAGACCTTTCGCGCGGCAGACAAGTCGCTTACGGTGCGTCGGCGACTATGAATTGTAACTTATTTAATACTAGGAATTTCGGTCTGAATTTTTTACAGCATATTTTCGATAGGTTTTACTATCGAAATATGATAAAAAAAATCTATTTATCGAAGTGGTCACATGAGACTACCCCCTTAAGAACAATCAGGGTATCATGGGAGAGATGGTGGTACTTTTAGCTGGTAACTATGGCGATGTTGTCGAGTACCTATCAGTAAACAATATTATTTACACTGAGCAAGTGACATCGTACTCTATAGGGTTTCTTAATTCTTTAGAATTATCCGGTGTGCCTTCCCATAAGTTGAGGCTGAAAGTTGATGTTCCAGTAATGTTTGTAATGGTACACGGCTGTAAATTACTCATCTGGGACGCAATATTATAAAAGCTACATACAATCATGACTGGAATGGCAAAAGCACGAAATGTTTTAATTTCCGTATTCCGATAATTCCGACCGATTTGCCATTTCAGTTTAAAAATAACTATTCCACGCTAGCAAAATCGCGGGCAAGGAATTTTCGGTTTTCCTATTACCATCAGTTTCCTTTTTCCTATGCCATTCACATTGGCAGCGACAAGTACTGTCATACACTCTTTGGATAGTTTTCCACCTACACACTTCTCTTCTTTAAATTTTAAAGTTTTATCCGGCGTCAACTTGTAGAAAATTCAGGCTTCGTCAGCATTAAAAATGTAATTTGGAGTATAAATTTCTTGTGGACACCTGTTTTTTTATTCCAGTTATGAGTAACATTTGTATCGACGTCTCGTGCTTTTCCATTCACTTCATCGTAATCGATACGGTGACATTCCTTAAACTTTCAAAGCCATCCTTCTGACGCTTTGAAATCAGTTATGCTAAGTTGTTTAGCAATTTTTCCTGCCTTAGATTTCATAATAGGTCTTCAGGAAGGAATTATTCTGACGATGCTTACAAAACCATGACAACATTGCCTGATACTAAGTTCAAATTTAGATTTTTTTAATTTCTTTCCATCTCTGCCTGTAGAAAATTTTCCTTGTTTTTCCTTTTCTATCGCGCGAATTAATGACACTTTTTCGTCAACTTTGTGTAGTCTTTCTTTTACTCGCCATGTGTACAATTCAAACAGTTGAAAGCAACAAAACCCACAGCAATAAGACGATAATAGGTTTTTTTTTGGTTTTTATTCTTTTTTTTTTTTCTATCCTACCCTAGCCTATGTAAGCCTGCCATTGGTGTTAGGCAAGCCCTGCCTTTCAAGAGGCTGAAGCTATTGAAGTGTCCACTGACGCAGCTCCTTCCAGCCACCAAAAGCATTGATGTTGGCGGATTACGTCTCCTCGATCCCGGCGTGAGACCGATCTATAGAACCTGAGACGCTCGGGCTCACTGAGTGCTACATCCGGTCCGTAGAGGAATCGCCTTTCCACGGAATTGCGACCCACGTGGAAGATTAGCGGTTCCGCCAATCTGTCCTGGATCAGCCCACATCTATCTAAATAAAAGAATGCTTCTGGCGGGACAAAGCCGTTAAGGCGCACTCTCTCGTGATATAAATAATTGGGGTAGTAAGCCCCGGAGATTAGGCTGTTGACCGAAGTCATTGCTCTCGCAACGTGGCTTCGAATCAGTTTGATCAGGAAGTTATCCACCCGTACAATCCTGGCCCTATTGTATAGGACCTCGTTCGGGTAAAATTTCGTGTAATCAGATTCGGGTGTCCTATGCAACCCGAGACAAGTCCTGAGACATAGTCTCTCAAATCCGAATCCTTTCCTTTAAGCTGGCTCTCACGTTGAACTAGATGGGACATCCATAGGCAACCATGGGCCTGATTAAGACCATGAAGCAGATTACCTTCACCCTGGAATCAAGTTGGCTACAATGAAACAGCCATCTTGTCAGAGCGAAAGCGCCTCGGGTCCTTGACAGAGCAGCATCTACATATTTGTCAAAATATAGATACTGATACAGCACGATCTGATTACACTTTGTTTCGCCAGTGGGCGCCCGTCTTGTCCAAGAAGGCGGACCCCACAAGCGTACAGTAGGAATGCAGTTAGGTGGGAACGTTATGGTCCTACACTTCTGACCATAACAACGCCGGAAAAAGGAAAAGAAGAAGAAGAAGTAAAAATATGATAAAATTGAACGGAAGCAATATGCGTTTTGAGCTGCGAGCAAGCATTTGCTGGAATTTTAATTTATTATATTGATTCATTCTAGTCAATAAACACTATGTAAGTAACCCCGCTCCCAAGCATACACCCCACATCGCGACAATATTTCCTCATTTCTGACAACGTCCCTAGCTACGGTATAGGACTTTCCAACAATCTCACCGGCCTTTCGGTAGGTTTTTTTCGCAAACTAACGTTAAGATAAGCTTCCGCTCTCAGAGGTTCCCGATTCTTTTTCGCCCCATTTTGTTGTTTTTTTTTTGTTTTCTTTATTTTATTTTCTCAGAAATATCTTCTATTCTTCTGCTTTTTGCCTTGGTCACAGCATTCGACAGAATGACCGGATATCATAACACAACGTTTCACGTTAGAGCTTATTTCGGAGAAGTCGAAGAAAACTACCCTTCGGGATGAATCTGAGACATGAATATGAGTATTGAATATACAGAGGAGAAGTACAATAGTTACTTTTCAGGTCAGAGTTATTTTCGGAGAAAATATTATATAAATTCGGCTGTAAATCTCTTATGCGAATAATTTTATTCGCATTAAATATGTGTATATGTATGTGTTACTTCCTGCTACATTTGGAAACATATCTTTCTCAGAAAAATGGTGAAGTAACTAAAAAAGTTACTTCTACTCTAGCAGGATCAACCCTCAACTTTATTAGGAGGATTGGGGATATCTTCGCCTTTATGGGAATTAACAAAATTACCTGAAAAAATAACGGCAGGCTTCTGATGAATATTTTGCAGATAATTGTCTAAAATTATTCTTAGGTGGAAATAGGGCCAATCCCGCGGCAAAATTGGATTCGAAGACGATGGTAAAGCGAGTGAGATCTCTGTGGGGGCCTAAATGCAAAAAAAAAAAAACATTATTATTGAGAAGGTTAAGGCGTAAACACGTCATTTACCACTACCACATAGTGAGGGTAGACAGCTTCTAAAAATAATTTACGCCATTTGTCCAGAGTCTCCTGACTTTCGACATTCATATATTCTCGATTGAACACAACTCCTTCGAAGAGCTTCTCTATTTCTGGTATATGTTCAGCACTTAAGCCACACAAGAAATTATACACTCCCTGTAATATCGCAGTTTTGCCGAGGTACTCCTTAAACCCAGCAAAGGAAAATAATTTGTATATCAACTTTAATTCACATTTAGCGAAGAAATTCGTTGTCAAATATGTATTCATTTCTTGAGAGAGCGTCTTCAAGAACTTTACAATCGGCTCTATAGTTTTCACTTGAATAAGGCAGTCTACAAAAGACCTATCATATACAGTATATTGTTCGACAAGTTGCCAGAGTGATGTCAAAAAATACACGCAGTACGTCTGTGGAACAGCTAGCTGGGGAGCTTGATTATGCATAAGTACGCTTCCGACGTTAGGCAGTCCCGGATAAATATTTCGGCGATCGAACACATCTTGCCAATGAAGAATAATCGATGTGTTACTGTAATTAAAGTAAAATTAATCTAGTAAAATAATCCAGAAACCATAATTCTCACCTTAAAGACTCCTCGAACAATAAGAAGCTATTGGATTCAAGAAATATTTTCAAATATTTTCCCATAAAGTCACGAAATTTTTCAAAGTCATTGTTTCTTGTATACCAAACGACTGCGTTCAAGCACGACGTTAGCAACGTTGATTGCGAAAACTAAAATAACGGCATTTAACACGATTTTGATTAATTTTTTTCATTTAAAAAAAATCAAAGCGTTTTCTTACCTCCTTAATGCCATATTGCGTCGCTTTATGGAACCAATTGCAACAACAATCGACCAGCACAGTGCCCAGTACGGAATTTACTTCGAAACCATTCGATCCGCTTGATATCGCATTAAGTAATGCCGATGCGTGCTGTCTAATAAGATAGGGACCGCCCTCTTCGTAAATGACACGATTAAAATGCCATTCGAGCAAGTGACGGAAAGCAGGCAGAAACTTCCTATTACAATAAATAGTAAGTATCAGTTAAGTATGTGTTACCTTCCCAGTTACGTGACATGATACTTCAAAATATCAATGTCAAAAATTTCAGTTAGTATAAATAGCAACGCAAATGGGTTTCAGCAGGAAGTATTCTGTAAGACATGAAGAACAAGTCAATAATTTTCCTAATTTCCTT
Source organism: Merodon equestris (assembly GCA_958301585.1). Taxonomy (NCBI): domain Eukaryota; kingdom Metazoa; phylum Arthropoda; class Insecta; order Diptera; family Syrphidae; genus Merodon; species Merodon equestris. The sequence goes on along the minus strand of OY284414.1, from coordinate 69,640,178 downwards.
CATCGGATACGTTGCGTTAGGCTATGGGGTTAGTATCTGATTTGTAAACTTTACTACATAACATTGAGGCTTTTCTTGCAGATTGAGATTCCCGAGCACTTGAAGGCACATGCAGAGAAATTACATCAAAAGTGCCAACAAGATATCGGAGTGGATGATGGTAAAATGTCTGAGTTAACGATAAACACTAATAATTAAAGAAATTCTCAGCTTTAATAGCCCAAACTTATAATGGAGACTTGCCAAACGACAGATCTCTTCAGTGCTACATCCATTGTCTATTTGAGACAACTGGACTGGTAAGATTGCATACAGACGGAAAGTCTCACCAAAATGTATCATTAATTTCTTCATAGATGGATAAAAACAATGTCATCCACTTGGAGCACATCATTGAGGTCCTTCCAACTGAAATGAAAGAGATTATCGACAACCTAGTCTCTACATGTGGGACTAAACGTAAATGCTTTCAATGTCTCCATCATAATATTTCTTTTAAGTAGTTTTCTATTTTTGGTAGATGGAGCAGACGCTTGCGAAACAGCATACCTCACAGTCAAATGCTATTTTGAAGCCGACCCAATTGTACGACTTAAACCGTTTACCATTTTACTCAGTGTAACAATTTTCTCATTTACAGCATGCAAGGCTCATATAAAACATGGTTTTTATACTACTCACCTGTACAGGCAGTTGTCGGGGCGCAATAGCATTAGTGACCGGAAAACTCGTAGCGATTCAATTTGAACTCTTATAAGGTTTCCCTAAAAATAAATGTAAATTAAAATTACTTACATTTGCTCTAATACTCTTACTCTGATATCTTCCTGAGTAAAAATGTAATCCTGTACACGTTCCACAATGTTTTTTGAAAGAAGTTTGATCGCGAACGACAACGACTGAGAGATAAGTATACGATACAGCTTTAAAACTAGATACTGAGGGTAATTGTAAAATTGCGGCTGCGAAGAAGATGTATCTAGAACAACAAAAAAGCATAGTAATCGTTTTAGTTTTACTGCAATAAATTATTACCAACGCTTCGTAGGGTAGGAAGAAAATACTGAAACAAGCAGTTGATTAAATCATCGGAGTTTACAATTTGCAGAGCAGAATTTTTATTTTTTCTCGCAATGCGGATTAAGATTTTTAAACAGGATGTGATCGTGCTGTTGTCAGGTTTAACGCTGCTTACTATAAAGCTAAAATGGGAAAATACAAAAGAAAATAAGAACAAGGGATTAAGTTAATTAACTAATTACTTGACAGATGATGGCAGACTTAGTTCTAGACTTAGTGAAGCAACAGCCATTGCATTCTAGAATGGAGTCTAATAATATACAACAAAGGTGGCAAGTCAAAGACTAGCTCGGGTTTCCTCTAAAGAAGGAGACTTGGAATAAGCTACAATTCTTTGGCGATGAACCCTATCTCCCCTTCAAAAGGCAGAGATAGTGGTCATTTAAAGGAAATCCTGTTTGCTTCTAAAGGATAATTGCTGTATGTTCGATACGAAAAGCGCTGAGGGCGATTTGATTGCTTAGTCGCCGGGCAAATTGCTTGTAACTAAAACAGAGAACTCGCACAGCACTATTTAAACTTATACCAAATTAGTCTTTGTTATAGCAAGACTTGGAGGACTTTGAGACTGTGGATAACGAAATTAAGCTGCAATAAAACTACAAATACATAACAATCTAAAAAGAAATCCTCTATCAGAATTGCAGACAAAAAATTTAAACGAAGAGTGATACAAAAATAATGATAATCGGTTATTTTCAGTCCGCCTAAAAATCTAAAAATTGCTTGCTTATATGTATACCCACTAGGTTAGTGGAAGGGATAACATTAAAATGAAGAAAAACGAAATTAAATCTCTTGTCAACTACGTCTGTTTGAAAAAGCCGACGGACTTTACTATTCTACATTCCTGAGTAGCACACTGAGCCAAGGAGTTTAAACTTGACAGAACATCCACTGAAGATAACGTGGAAGAAGTCGAAAATATTATGTTGGCAGATCGAAGTGTTACCATTAGGCATTTAGTAGAGGTTACAGGGATATCATATGGCTGCCTTCAAAGAATCCTTACGATCGCATTGCATATGAGAAAGGCTTCTAAGCATTGGGTACCGAATGTTAATCGACGTCAAACGAAAAAACGAGTCGATATTTCGTGGGTGATTCTCGAGAAGTTCCAAGCAGATCAGGAAATGTTTTTGCTATGTTGCATGACCATGGAAGAGACCTGAATCCACTATTTTCATCCTGAAACCAACCAATAATCGATGACGGGAAGTGAGACTCCTCATCAACGCCAAAGAAATGTAAAGTGTCAAGTTCGGCGGGAAATCTTACTCATATGGCCATATCCATTTTTTGGGACGCTGAAGGCATGGTGGAATATTTGGAAAGGGGAGCCACTATTTCGGGATCTTACTACACAGACCAAATTAGAAGATTGTGGGAGGTCATTAAAGAAAAAAGAATGCGAGTTGTAGCACTGTTTCGCCAAGACGACGTACCCGTTCACAAAGACGCAGTTACGATGGCTGCCATTCAAGAAACGAAATTCGACCTGCTCGAAAATCTGCCCTATTTGCCAGATTTACCTCCCAGTGACTTCTATCTCTTTCCTCAGCTCAAGGATTAAGCTCCCAGTGACTTTTACCTCTTTCCTCAGAGGAAATTCAGATTTCATCCGAGGCAAGAAATTTGAAAACCATAGCGAAATGATGGCCGCTATTGAACCGTTTTTGGAGGATCAAAACAAAGATCCTTTTTTAGGGGAATCCTGGGCTTAGAAAAGAGGTGATTATTGTATTGACTTGATAGGAGAATATGTAGACAAATAAATCATTTTTTAAATGATAGCGTGTCTAGTTAAATAAATATTTGGATAAATATTCCAAATAATATCCTAAGGAAACAAGTCTTATATTATAAACGCTACATCCTGGGTCTCCGCCCGAAAAAAAATTGGCAAAAATGTCACTGGAAACACCATGCTACATTCCATTACTGCCATTGCAACGCCTGACGGATAAATTACATCGCCCCAAGGCATAAGCTCTTTCATTACCACTTTAGATTCGCAACACAAAAAGCGACTGCTTTAGCCTATTCGCCTAACCCTTATATCTCATGCTTCACCCTTGAACTTGATTGCAACTTAACAATCCCAAAGCAATGGAAACTCACAACGGTACTACCTCTTTTCAAACTAAAAAAAAGTATTAATGAAATTAAAGGCTACCCTCCCACCTCACTGATTCCATGTACAGTTAAGACTTAGAAAAAATAGTCGCTCGCCAATTACTATGGTTCATTGAAACTAAAGCACTTCTTAGTAGCTTTTAGAGCTAACAAGATTTGTATCGACGTCCATATTCAACCATATTACTATTCTTTCACTCAACTTTGAAAAAGCTTTGGACACAGTTGGAATTCACCTAGTTTTTAACAAATTTAAAAAACTACAGTCAATCCTTTCTGAGTAACAGAAAAGTCTGTGTTAGAGTTAACCACTTCGTATCCCTCTTCTCCTACCTCCCAACAATTTCAATCTACAAACCTTTCGATTAGTGCGTCTGTGCATGTGCGGAAATATTAAAAAAAAAATCTAGCTGCTGGGGTTAATATTATTAACTGCCTTGCCAACAAAAAAAGTAATGTACGCAGTAGATCAATGATTCTATGTAAGATCGACTATGGGTTATGCAACACACCTTCGAAGCTGCCTTGCCAAATATTATATAAAACGTTTATCTGCAGAACACTCGTTAATCGACAGAGATTTCTCCTTATCGAAACGCAGAAAAATCCCAGCCACAAAACAACTTAATGTCGCAGAACTAGAATTACCTATGGTAATCATATGGCATAAATCCAGCATCTTTCATTATAGATCTGACAAATTAATATATCAAACCTTTCATTCAATTCTATGCATTGCCTTGATACTTATAACGGTAAGATGATCTTTGGTCTATATAGATGGGACAAAAATAAACGAGAGCACTTCTCTGTGGTTACTGATAACCAAAGGCCTATTGCCAACACATGTATCAATCTTTACGGGGCAAGCTTAAGGCGTTTACAAAGCAGTATTCTCTTGCCTTAAAAAGAGTGGCAAGCATATTATCTGCTTAGATAGTGTGTCGATTAACAATGTACTACGTAGCCATAAACACAATGCAATTTTAATCTCCAATACCAGAAACTGCCTTTTCAGTGCATCGCATAAAATCACAACGATGTGGCTTCCAAGCCAAGTAGGAATAAAAGGCCATGAACCAGCTGACAAAGCTTCTTACTAAACTTAACCTTTTGCCAGTAATTAAAAGCAAACTCGGAACAAAATTAGTATCTGACTGGCAAGATTACCACCACAGGTGCATAGTATCTAACCCCGATCGTACCCATGTTTCATTTAATAGTTTAATATAACATTTCCAAGGTTTTGGACACACAACTTTCACATATCAACATCTATTGAAAGAATTGCCTCATCCAAGATGCACCACTTGCAATTCACTGTACGATGACAGCTACTTATTAGTACATCTCCAGCTTCCCAACTCCTACAGAAAGCACCAATACAGCAATATATTCGGGTGCTATTCAATTTTATCAGGAACTTCAATGGAGATACTTAAGACTAAGGATATATAATAGAGCCGCAAGCCCCAGCAGTTAGTGCTTTCTTTTTTGTAAGTCCCTAATTTTAATTATTTGCTAATAAATAATGATAATATAAAGTAGCGATTGTCCAGAGCAAAGTTTTGCGTAGCGGAAGGTAGATAATTCCCTGCCAATTCCAACAAACCCACAGCGAAACCTTCCAGGATGTCAACCCTGGCTTAACCACCATGTCCGCTCACTATGACTGTTTTCGCTTGAAGCTATCGTAAGTGATTCAATTTTGTCACCACTTGATTCGCGTTAAATCGTGTGGTACCCATACATCAAGCTTTTTTTTGTATCCAGCCTTATTCAAATGGTTCAAAATGTTTTTTTTGCGAATATTTAGCTCCTGAGCAATCGAAACAAAGCATACAGGACGATCAAACCCGACGATTTCCATGATTTTATTGACATTGTCAACAATGTTCTATTGGAACAATAATGGATTTCTTTTTACAGCACCTAATATTGAATTCTAAATGAGTAAAACTTAAAAAAAACTCAAAGATATTAGCGGGACTATATCATTGAGTCAAATGGAGAGCGTTTTTGTTCTTTACTTACTAAATTCTCTGGATGATGTTAGACCTAAGCAAACATTCAATCAAGTCCTTTTCAGCTAGTTGAAAATCGCTCATTGATGTTTTACTCTCTTCTTCCGACTCTTCAATGTTGGATTTTATCGACGAAGCCATTCGCAAGTTGTTCATTTGCTTCTGAAGATTCTCAACTGACATTGGGTCATCCGAATCACCAACCGATTTTACTTCAAGTATCGGCTGCCAATAACAACCTGTATTTTCATACGTGAAATCCAACAGTGCCTGTAAAAAGGACGATGAGTATTAGACCTTAAAATATGATGAACCCACCTCATCCGTTTCATTGTAAAATAAAGTTGCTATTGCTTTTGATACTACTTCTAAGATCACAGGGGTATTCTCATCCAAGCCAAATCGAAGGAGAAAAAATATTTTTGCTATTGGAAGCTCAAGAATGAAGTCGTAATAGCCCTGATTGTAAATACCCAGAATGCCACCCACAGCTGTGAACGCAGACACTCTCTGTTGAATGATATTCGACCTAAAACAAATATACTCGTATGTGCATTCAATTATTCAATTGTTCAATATTTTTACCGTGCTAATCGAAAAAGTTCCTGAAGAGTGTACCCCGGCCTGAATGGCTCATCTCCATGTAAATACAGCTCTCTTTCGTCTTTGGCTTCATCATTTTCACCCATGTACGGGAGCAGTACGCCTTTCCAATCAAATCTGGCTTCATACGCTTCACCAGCCTTTGGCAATTGTATTCTTTTAGGTATATCCCTCATCCATTCCAATTTGTCCTTCTCTACAATATCAAAATGGATCCACTTTTCAGCCGTGCTTTGATTTAACAATTCGACCGCAGGACTATCGTTGGGAAGATACAAGTCATCCTTGCTTTCCAAATAGGGCGGGAGAAAAGGTTTGGAATCGTTTTGTTTATCTATCATTTTTTGTTTCCGTTTCTTTGCCAGGAATTCCAACAGTGACGGAGCTAAATGCATTGTCAAAACAATGTTGCACAAGGCTAAGTAATGTTTCGTTTACCTACCTACTGACTGCAATATTTTCTGGCGTTCTGCCAAAATCTCTTCTTCTTTCATTTGAGCAAGAATATCCATATTTTCCTTATGAATGGATTCAGCCGCATGAGCCTCTTGTATAATACAACTTGTATCTCCAAACACTGATTTATGATTTTCCTTTTTCGTGTCGCTGTCTACTTCCATCGGTTTTTCCTCACTGTGCTTCTTCTCATTGGCAACTTGTTTGTTATGTTTTTTAGACTCGATTGACATGGCGAAAAGACTTTTTCCCCCGGATCTTTTCTAAAAATGAAATATTAAAACCCAAAGGCCAACACATTTCAAAGTGTGTACCCTGATAGAGACACGTTCCACATTTGGAAAAGCGGCATCACTCAGTGGCTCTGTTGCTTTTGGAGTAGCTACGATATTTTCCCGGATATCCCCAAGAATAATGTTTGAAGAACTTTTTTCATTTTTGTTCACCGACTTTGGTGGATTCATATTTTGCGGTCCACTAAAATCCCTGCTCTGGGCGAATAGGGATTTCTTCTGGGCTAAGTAATATACGAACATTAAACGTAATATACGAATCAAAAACAGGAATGGAGTTGGTTTTACCTGTTTCTATTTTGACGACACTAGCAGCGGGATGGAATGAAGGGTTCTTTGATTTTTCAGCAAAGAAATCTCGTTGCATTTTAAGGATATCATCCTCAGAATCTTTATTCGTGGGTCTCTTGTTCATTTTTGATTAATAAACCGGTGTTTTCTATCGGAAAATAGTCACAACCACAGGCAAACAGACATTTGTGTGAAATGTCACAATGAAACATCAAATTAGAGCTCTGACAGCTCTGAGCTCATTTAACAAAGAATCTCCATAGATGCCACTGAATCGTGTTTAATATTCGATCGTTGTTCTGAATTTCGAATCCAGATGACGCTCTTATAATAGATGAGAATTTAAATACATTTTTATAACTTAAAATACAGATTATGAAATACACTTGCGGTAAAAAAATTTAAATTCAAAAAATGCTAATAACTGCATAACTGCAATCATGATTTTTGTAACAATAGGAACGTTTTGTTGAGAAAGTATTTTAACCTAATTTTCATTTGTTTATTTAATCTTTGAAAAAAATATGGACAAAAGGAGCGAAAACAATGGATTTTTTTTATTATTTTGAAATTCCATTAGTATTAGTTAAGAAATCGAACGATACATTCTTATACATCTATAAATAAAATGTTTATTTATCCTAGCTTGCGTCAAAATCATTGCTCCTCTTAATATAGCAGTAATAAGCCTTTTATTTTACAAGGCATCGAGTTTAGTAAAAGCCCAATAATATCCTGGGATATTTCAGTATTCAATACATGGTCCAGAACTTTATTTAGCTCTTTTTTTTTACTCTCTGAATTGTGTTCAGCCACTTTACGTTTCATTAGGTACGTATGCCACATGTGTTCGATTGGATTTGAATGGGGCAATTTCGCTGTCCAGTCTAGTCTGGAAATTTCGTGGTCGTCAAATGTTTTACTGAGCTACAAATTATTGAAAGACTGTGTTTGCTTTTTATTTATTATTTATAAAGTGGACATTTAGTGTTAGTTTATAAAGTTTACTTACTGATTTGGCTCAGTGACAAGTTGCAGGCTCAGTGTCAGTTTAGGAGTTTAATGGTTGCTACCAAAAACTTCCTTATTACTAACCATATCTTTAATGGTTCACAAAGTCCCAAAACGTAAAAAGAAAAGCATCCCCAAACCATTTGGCTTGAAGAAAACTTCACTTCACTTCTCTCTCTTGACTATGACAGTTGACCATCGTACGTATGGCAAATTATCGACACACAACAAAATTAAATTTACTTGCGTCGGACCATATCACACATCTTCAATCAACCTGCATCCAATTTTTACAATTTCTAGCCCACACCAAACCAGCTGTATTTATTTTTGTCGCTAAACAGATGTCTTCCATGATCGTCTTCGTTATAAACATATCTTCGGTGGGCTTTTGCGTATCGTTTCGGCGCCTAAATCAACTTGATGAAACTCACGTAGCTTTGCTCTTATACGGACAGCACTTTTAATACTGCTAATTCTTTGTAATACGCTGTCCACCTTTTTGGATGAACCTTTTTTCCTATCCAATTGATCTTATTTTGTCTTTATCAGTCATATTATTTTTTTCATCATAGAGAAGCAACTTGTGATGACGACATCAAACATCGCGTAAGCGTAGGGTGGATGAAGTGGCGGGAAAACTCCGCCATCTTCTGTGATCGAAAATTTCCCCCTAAGCTGAAAGGAAGGCTCTACACTTCAGTTGTACGTCCGGCGCTCACATACGGTTCACAATGCTGGACAATGCACAAAAAGTATGAGAGCAAATTAACGGCAACTGAGATGAAGATGCTTCGCATGACAGCGGGAGTAACAAAGCGTGACAGAATTAGAAGTTCAAAGATCCGAGGAAGCCTCCACGTAAAAGAAACCATCACAAGAAATATAGAGCGCGACCGACTCAGTTGGTATTGCCATGTTCAAAGGAGAGATCCTTTGAACCCCGTCCAAAAGGCGTTATCAATCAACATTCCAATTTCAACACGCAAAAAAGGCAGGCCGAAAAACAGTTGGTGCAAACAAATGCAAAAACACCAGCATTTGATTGGCCTCAGCGATGAAGTAATCCCAAACCGGGAAGCCTGCCGCTACTTTCTGAGGTCAAACCGGCGGACCCCACAAGCGGACCAGTAGGAATGCAGTTAAGTGGGAAGGTTATGGTCCTACACTTCTGACCATAACGACGCCGGGATAAAAAGGAAAAGAAGATTATTTTTTTCATCATATTTTAGCCACAATTGTATGGAAAGTTATCCTCAACCAAAGTCAATATTTTTACTTTTTCGTCTTGAGTCAGTTGCTGATGTTTATTGAACATATCACTTCTATGTACCTAGCACAATCACAAGTCAAACAGACATTTTCTGCACTCCATACGAAGCCAAATATCGCTGTTGGAATGTCGCTCATTATCGTTATTATTACTATGGCCATTTGGAACTCGAAATTTCAGAGACAACCCTTCGCCAAGCTTCCCTGTCATGTGTTCATTCCATGTTTCGCTATTCTGTCCCATCTCTTCTAGATCAATCCTTATATTGTCCTCCCATCTACGTCGCGGTCTTATTGGAAGTCTTTTTCCAATGAGTTTTCTATTCATTATTCCTTTGATTGTTCGTCCACTGTTCATTCGTTCTACGCATCCTGCCCAACTTAAGGGCCAACCATAATAGACATAAGCAAGCATAAGTTTATGTCAGAACCGAACGAACTGCTTATGTTTCAACGAAAAGCCGGGTTACCCATAATCAGAAACCACCAATGAGACGTACCGCTTAAAATGGCCGCCGACGTTTGCCTACAAGCTCGGGCGAGCACGTGGGTACCTCAAGTGCTGTCAAAATTTTGTAAACAATCACGCACATTGTTATAATTCCAAGAGTGTGTGTGGCGGGAGTACACTGCGGTAAAATGAAATGAGCTCACACGTATTCACGGATAGAAGTTCGTTTGTAACGGGTTTTGTCGCTACAAACATGAACTTCTTTCAAAATTTCAGGGTGTCACGGGGGAAGACGTACGAAAGACGCACGTCTCATTCTGGTTTCTGCCCATAATGGACTGAAGCGAAGATAAGAAACTGTCAAATTGTTTTCATTCGGTTTGTTTACGTGCGCTTGGTGATGAAGTTACAGTGACATCTCAAGTTAAACAGGACAGTATTTTTAGTTTTCCGCTTTTTGACAGCTAACATACGGCTGTCCTTTTGTGTTCTAACTTGATCTGACAGTTTTCACGAATCTGTGCTGTCCTGTCCTGTTCTGATCTGATCTTTTCTTCATTGAACACAGCTTTTGTTTACTTCTAAATGTTCTATTCGATTTGTTGACGTTTCAGCTATGTACATATGTGTAAAACTCCTTCGTCGTCTATATCAAAGATACCTGATGGTATTTCAATCAGAGATGAAGAATGAGATATGCAACTTTCGTACTGTTCCCGTGACACCTTAAATTTTTCAGGAAATTTTGACAGGAGTTTGTGTACCAAGCCGACAACCCCCGTTATAAACGACTCTATCCGTGAATACGTGTGAGCTCATTTCATTTTACCGCAGTGTACTCCCGCCACACACACTCATGGAATTATAACAATGTGCGCGATTGTTTACATAATTTTGACAGGACTTTATGTACCCACGTGCTCGCACAGCTTGTAGGCAAACGTCGGCGGCCATTTTAAGTTGCATATCTCATTCTTCATCTCTGATTTCAATATCACCTAGTGTAACGTTCAAAAGCGAGATTGTTGATATGGCATTTTCCACCTCTTCATTGTCAGGTCCTTCTTCTGGAATGCAGTCTGGTTCTCCTTGTATATGTTCTTCTGAGGTGTAGGTTAACTCTTTTTGAGCACAAATGATTTCTTTTGGATAGTCTATTGGCTCTGCTGGCAAATGAGGTTGAAGTTCTGGAACATTAGATTAACTTTCGGGGTTGCGGGCCCCCAACATAATCTTCGTCAGATATGTTTTTTGGAGAGCCAGGTGATACATTTGGAATGGTCGATGCTTCAGTTATAACTTTAACTATGTCATCAGGATTGAGTCCTCATACACGAACTTTTGAAGACAACTCCAAAATAACCTCAGCAGCAATTTTATACCTATCAGAGAAACACATTTCAGACTGAATGCTACTACAAACGTTGATTGCAGTCGTCTTTACACACCTGGTATAATCCACAGCATTCGGATCTAATGCCGAGAAGCGCTTTTTGCAACAGAGGACAAAAATATTTCTGGGTAAAGATAGCACCAGGATTCTCTTTGCCAGGAATGCGCTGTTTATTTTCAACTAGACTGTAAAGGCTTAAAGAGGCTAACATCGGCAGGTTGCATAATGTGAGTGGTATTAGGTGGCAAAGCAAAGAGTATGATATTTTTCTCACTGTAAAATTGGCTTAACTTCATTGTAAGATGTGACTTATGCCCATCTACCAATAATATAACTGGCCTTTTGACATTTTCCTGTAAGCCATTTATCGACACAATTAGCCACGTATTCAAAAATGGTCTCACTCTTCATCCACCCACTTTCGGTTCGACCCACAAACCAACGTTCTGGCATGCTATTCACAATATATTTTGGTGGTCTAAGATATGGAAAAATTACCATGAGAGGATGCATCATTCCATCCGCAGAAAATACAATAAGAACTGTGCTCGTGTCTTTTTCGTGAGCAGTACTTATTTGATACACATTTTAGTATCCTTTCGGTGCAATAACTTTGCCTGTTTTTGGACACAAAGACAAAAGCTAGTTTCATCCCCATTTAGTATCCGAGACGGATCTTGCATAATATCTTCGTGTCCTGTATTCTTCAGATATTCTGTGAGCTCCAAGAACCACCTTCGTATAGAGTCCTCAGAAATATTTACTCTGGCTTTGCTTATTCCTTCAGCTTCCCTTACAGCAAGTACAGGATTTCGTTTGAAAAATAAAGAAAACCAAGTTTTCCAGGCCTGGAATCTTTAAAGGGTGTTTTCTTTTTACTATGTTTAATTATCTCTTCTCTTTTCAGAGGGAAACCGCACTTACCTAGATTAATTATCCATTCTGTGATTTTCTTTTCTTCATCTGCTGAAAGGTAAGATTCCGGTCCAAACCTCGAAACATCTTCAGAAATTCTACCATGAAAGGGATCTTGAATTGTTGCCCTAGTAATTCCATAGGTTGCGGCGGCTTTTCTTATGCTCAAAGTATTATTTCCTATGTTACGAAGAGCCAAGGGCTTTATTTGACCTACTTGTTGTTTTTATTTGGCAAGATTTTTGATTTTGATTTGTTTTCTGCCTTACTTCCTTTTCCATTTTTTGTTTTCTAAACGAAATTTGAAATCGAAGTAAATTAGACAAATAGGTCGATACCAATCCCAATAAGCTTCAGTGGCCAAACACTAGCTTCGTAATTTCAATAATCGGCCGGGAGTGCGCCGACAAGTTTAGTACCTGGCCGTGGCCTAAAATTCTCGAACATATGTTTGCTTAACGGTGAAATCAGAGAAATTCATTAATAAACTTTCTATATTGTACGTCAAAAGATAAATTTAAGCTATAGTGCATTTCTTTAGTGCTCGGCCATCCCAGGCCGAGGACTGAAATTCGCAGTAAATTGGATGCTAGTAGTCGGCCACCCCATTACTTACACTGATATTAATATTTTGTAATCTTTGCATCACTAAATACATAACTTATGCTTTTAAGAACAATACGAATTTATTAAAATGTTATCTTCCAAACAAATTGTAACGTAAATCAACACTTTTGTAAATACGCATTACTAAAAAAAATCGGCAATCACCACGTTCTTACACTTGCACAAGAAGATGTGTAGGACATGTACCTGCTTGTAACTGCATGTAATGTACCACTTGTAATGTATCTTCACATTAACAAAATTCCTAACGGTATTTATATTACATGAAGAAAAGGGTTAAATGGCCGATCACTAGAGAGTGGCCGACCACTACTGCCGTTACCCAATTCCCATTATGAGCGTGTCATAGGCTTTGCATGTTAAGACATTTCCGTCAGCTAGCATATGCTCGTTTATGTCTATTATGGTTGACCTTTTAGTCCTCGCGATTTAATTACGCGGAAAGTGCTTGGGACTGAGTAGAGTTCTTTGAGTTCTTGATAGTGTAGTTTTCTCCATTCGCTTATTTCTTCGTACTGTTTTCCACCATAAATTCTCCTTAAGATCTTGTTTTCAAAGATTCGAAATCTTTTTTCTTCATTATGAGTCAGAAACTAGAATTCACACCCGTAAAGTGTCACAGGCATTATTATGGTTAAACAAATACGGAATTTAACATTGCGAGACAAAATAGTTGTTTTGAATAGTTTGTCGCGAAGAAGCACGCGTTAGCCATATACAACTTTTTATTCATTTCAATCTTTGTGGTTTTTGGCAGTCCAAATATTTGAATGCATCTTGGGATCTCATTACGAATTCTTGCACCAAATTAAAAAAAAGTGTTGACAGGGCATCTCCTTGTTTTAATCCTTCACGTATTCCGATTATTTCATATAAGGCGCTTCTTATAAGGCTTACGTGGGGTTGCCTTCCGAGGCATGAAAGAGGAAGGGTCCTAGATACTCAGGGGGTATACGCTCTTATCAGTACTTTGTTTTCGTACAGTAGCAAAAAAATGCGAGCAAAAGGGTTATTTTGCTGTGGAAAATAATGGAAAAAGAAGGATTTTCACAGTTCACATCAATTATTCAAAAACTGAAGCAGAGTTGAGTATAGTAAAGCCCTTAATTCTTTAAAATTGCATTCTTTAAAATTTGGCTCAGGAATGGTTTCGACAACACAAGATCAATGTCGTGGGTGACCATCGCAGCCTCCCGATATGAACCCCATAGAACACATTTCGGGTATTCCAAAGAGAAAGATCAGGGTTACCCGTGCCAGAAATAAATCAAATGTCCAAAGTACATGGCACTCCATACCTGCCAAAGCCAATGAAGTTGGTATGAAAACAAAGACGCAGCAACCAAGTATTAATACAAAAAAAATTGATTTAATTCTGTTTCTATTATTTTTTCAAGGCTAAAGACCTTTTTTTTTATAAAAAGACTAAATAACATGTGTTTGATTTGTGTTTTCATCCTAATACTTTTCATTTTTTCAATAAATGTCACAGAAATATCTTGTTTCTATTATTGTTTCCAACACTGCATGTATGTTAACATATTGCAGCTTAAATGTAAAATTGTTCAGATCATGAAATAAACAAATTTAACTAAATTTGAATATACAATCGAATTTCCATCAAAGAAATCAAGTCATTTTATGTCAAACGATTGTAGCTTCATAATCTGCTTTGTTTGTTGTATGTTGTTTAGATAGACCGATATCTGGCAATTGTAGGAGAGTTCTTCACAATCCAAATTTGTCACATCTGAGTCTTTCGAGTTGTACTCATATACTTGGGATCATTGTCCTGACTAAATCCCGATCATTGTTTATTATCAATCCCGAAAGATGAGCTTTGTTAGGAAAAAGATACTACAGAGTTTTTTTTTTCAATTTTCCAAGGATTTCCACGAAATACAATTTCGATGACTTGTCTGTAGCGGAATTCCAACCCTTCATCATCGTCATCAGAAACGCACAAGACACCAATTTCTGCCCCCGTTCTTGGCCCCATTCTTGTTATATAGTAAAGATTAATTTTATTTCTCCTATAGAGTTTGTGCGTTTTGAGAACACATCAATACTGTTTGTAGTCCATTCTAGCGTCAATAAATTCCAAGCCTTTAGCACTCAAATTATGACAGATCCATCCCATGCTTGAATTTTTGTTTCCGTACAAAGCCATCTAATTCAAAAATATGTAAAAAGTGAAAATATTAACTTCCATACCATCGTGGAAATGAAAACTAGATTAACAATGGTACCTAACTATCGAATGAATTCAACTATCGACGGTTAATAATTGATTAACTATCGTACCTTGAAATGGCACGATATTTTAAAGTTCAAGCGAGTGAATATACATCAAATATTTTTCCACTGATCCAAAGGTCAATATTAAATAACAACAGATATTTATACAAAAATCTCCGGAATGAGAGAACAACAACAACAAATGTTGGCCAAGCACGAATTGCCAGTCTTCATGGGCAAAATGTGTCAAAAGTATTCATACACAAAATCAGTTAAAGCGAACATTCATAAAAAGCATTCAAAGTAAACTGGAATATTTAAATGTTTTTTTTCTTCTGTTTATTTTGAATAAACGATTTCTGAACAATAAATACAATAAGTCATACAGTCTGTCTGTTGCAGCGCAACATGAAGAGAGTTTCTCGTACATCTGAAGTCACCGAACATCACCAAACGAACTCGAATTGCGTAGTCAAAACCGAAGTCGTATGCACCTAGAGCTGTGCAATAAATACGTATCAGTACTAGCCCCAGTTGACGTACATAACAACTGCACCGTTGCAAACGAAATCATCAAAGCAACAAGCAGGCGGAAGGCGAAAATCACTAAGAAGAAGTAATTATGACGAAAACGTGTGGAACACTTGTAATGAAACAACCGTCAAATAAAGTCGTTTTTTTTTGTTAAATTGATTTTCGCGTGCGTTTTAGTTGTTGGTTGTAAAGCTCGTTGTTTCAGAATCCAACCCGGTCGTACTGTGAACCACGTTCAAGTCGGCAAGTATCCAAAGGCGATACACTGTCACATAATTGTTTGCAAAAGGAAAAATTGCTTGCAATTTCAGTTGAAATGTTAAAATTTATGGAAACGCATTGCTTTTGTTATTTTTTCTTTTTATAATTTTATTAATAAAATTATTCTTAATAACTACAATAAAAAAAAATTTTAAAAATTCAAACAGGAATGCAGGCATCGTCCGCCTTTTTGGTCATTCCACTCTTAACAGCGTTCAAAGCTTTCTTTAAGTCATCCTCTGAGTACTTTTTTCATATTTTCCTTTATTGGGATTGGGCATCTCTGTTAACTGCTAACAGACGATAAATAAAAATAACAATAATAATATCATAGATCTGGTAACGGGCATTGTGCCGATCACACAATTTAATTATACGCAAAGTTTTTTGTTATGATCGACATCATGCCGATTAATAAAAAGCACGGTTGGTAGAATCTTATTATCGGCATCGTTATCTATGTATACGAGTATCTTATATATATAAAAAATTGTTGCAAGTTTTGGTGTGACTTTATAACTCGCGAACGGCCAAACCGATTTTGATAAAATTTTCAGGGTTTGTTTGTATAGTCGTGTAGATGAGTCTTATGTTTCGGATCGTTGTCCGAAATTTAAAGTTTTGCGAATTTCCCATTCTTTCCGCACTTAGTCTTAAATTTTTCTTTAGTATGTTTAAATAATACCTTCTATAAATACCAAATTTCCAACGCCTTTAACCGATATACACCCCGTCCATGTTTAACAATTGGTTTTATATTTCAACTTTCGAGCTCTTTATTTGCTTTCCGCCATACCATTACCTATCGTTTCCGAAGGGATTGTACTTGCTTTCATCTATCTACAAATATTACGTCCTCCCACCAACTACCATTTATATTTTGATGTTCCTGAGCGAATTGTAATCGAATTCGCCTATTATGCAAGCTAACAAATTGTTATTTTCTGGCTGCACGACCATTATATCCATGTGTTTTAATAGTACGACGCACAGTTGTTGCAGATATTTGCTTTCCACATCCAACCAGCACTTCTTTCACAATCATGCGTTCTTCTTTCTCCGTTAACTTTTCGGTTGACTCAATTGTTTCCTTGATTCGATCCTGCCTTCAGTTTTGTATCTTCGAACAATATCGTCGACAGTACTTGGCTTCATGTTTAAAATTTCAACAATTTATTTGTAAGTTTCACCTTTTTTATAATGAAAAATGACAAGATATCGTTCTCCTAAAGTTGAATTTTTTCCTTTTTAGCCCATTGTGATTTCTTTGAATAGAACTAAACGATCTTAAACTCCGTTTATTTAAGTAAATATTGTAGTATTCCAATAATTAAATGAGTAGTTTACTAAAGCAGATTCCAGAAAAGGAAAGAAAAACCGAATACCGAAAATGCTTACATTTCGACCTTTTACGTTTACACCTCTATCGGTTGATAAAGCAAACACATTACATTACATTTCATTATTACATTATTTTATTATTTTTTGTGCATTACGTAGAGGATAATACATTAGTTAAGAATAATGAAAAATAATCAAAGTTATCTTAAAATTTAGACACCACTGTACGTATCAGTCAATGATTACATTTTGTATACATAGAAATCATTTGAAATGCCACGTCCAAGACGGTCGAATATTGGAAGACGTACACGTCATTCGAGTCATGTAACAACCAATCGAAGATCACTAAGTGAACGAGATCGTAATCAAGAAAATTCATCACGGAGGGAACAACGTAGACGTATAAACCAATTGGTTGATAACGCAAGCACGATTAACAGAGCAAGGCAAATAAATCGACGTACGCGTTCCTCAATTCAAAGCGTATGACAAATGGAATTGGCAGCTTTTAATTATGATAGAACAACTAATTATAGTATGCATTCTCATATTGGCCAAATGAATAATTAAATGTGTGCATTGTAATGCATTAAAATTTATGAATGAAACGCCTGGCATGTGCTGTGCTGGTGGGAAAGTTATATTGCCTGTTTTAGAATCACCACCAGATGCTTCGCATTCACTAATTTATGCCAACCTACCCACGTCAAAGCATTTCTTAAGAAATATTCAAAAGTATAATTCATGCTTTCAAATGACATCTTTTGGAGCTTCAAATATAATAAGAGATGGATTTATGCCGACGTTCAAGGTAAGTACATCGAATAGAGTAAATGATATTAAATTTGATTTATGTTCCGTCCCTGTATTTGATGTCTTAAAAAATTCAGATTCGTCATCATCATGATATGGTATTTCAATATTACAGATTCAACGTCAGATATACCATAGAGCTGGATCATTGTTGCCTTTCCTAGATGCTGATCATCAGTTTCTGCAAATATATTTCATTGGTAATGAAAACAGTGAATTGAATCAACGTTGTGCAATTGCTTCAAATACAAGAAGAGAAATCGTGAGTGAGCTCCAAAAATTTTTCCATCAGCACAATGAATTGGCCAAATTATTCAAGACCGCACTGAATCAGATGCCCACCGATAATTATAAAATTATAATACGTGCCGACAAAATACCAATCGGACAACATGCCAGGCGATTTAATGCACCCACAGTCGATGAAGTGGCAATCGTAATAGTTGGTGAACAGTTTCGACCACGAGATATTGTTTTGTACCGTAGGAATGAGCAATTAAATCGTATCTCCGAACTTCATCGTTGTTATGACGCATTGCAGTACCCGATTTTGTTTTGGAGAGGAGATGATGGTTATCATATCAATATACCTATGATAAATATAACGACTGGTACTTTTATGAATAAAATTTGAATTCCGTTACCTAAAAGAATAATTTTTATTATTTTCAGGTCAAGAAACAACGAAAAGAGTTAGTGCGATGAATTTTTATTCATATCGACTTATGATTCCTGACCAAGAGGATAATTATATTTTGCGATGCAATAAACTTTTCCATCAATACATTGTGGACATGTATGTTAAAATCGAAAGCGAACGATTGAACTTCATCCGTCATAATCAAGCCCGATTGAGGTCTGAAGAGTACATACATTTACGTGATGCACTATTGAATAATGTAGATGTGAATAATATTGGTCGTTTGACAATATTACCATCGTCATATATCGGTAGCCCACGTCATATGCGCGAGTATACGCAAGATGCCATGTCATACGTTCGTCATTACGGTCGTCCAGATTTGTTCATCACATTTACTTGCAACCCAAAATGGACTGAAGTGGATCATTACTTATTTGATGGTCAGGTGGCAACAGATCGACACGATATAACTGCTCGCATATTCCACCAAAAATTAAAAAAGTTGATGGATCTAATTGTCAAACTCCGTATATTTGGAGAAGTGCGTTGCTACATGTATACTATTGAATGGCAAAAAAGAGGCTTGCCGCATGCTCACATTTTGATATGGTTGGTACGGAAAATAACACCAGATATGATTGATAGTGTTATATCGGCCGAAATTCCAGATCAAACCATCGATCCACAATTATTCGCAGTTGTCACGAAAAATATGATACACGGTCCATGCGGTGAAATTAATACAAATTCACCATGTATGATCGACGGCAAATGTTCAAAAGGTTTTCCAAAACAATTGATTGCTGAAACAATACATGCATACAATACATACAACGACTACTATTCAAATTCGTAACCAAAACATTGAAGTTGATAACCGTTGGATAGTGCCGTATTCACCGTTGTTATCAAAAATGTTCAATGCTCACATAAACGTCGAGTATTGCAATTCAGTCAAATCAATAAAATACATTTGCAAGTATATTAATAAAGGCAGCGATATGGCTATTTTCGGAGTGACTGCTGAAAATAGAAATGATGAAATTTTGCAGTACCAAATGGGACGATATACGAAGCTATTTGGCGAATTTTATCGTTCCCAATACATGAGAGACATCCTGTTGTTATTCATTTAGCAGTCCATCTTGAAAATGGCCAACGTGTTTATTTTACTGATGCAAATGCAGTACAGCCTCCACCAACTGCACTGACAGCTTTTTTTCAAATTATGTGAAACGGATGATTTTGCCAGAACATTATTATATTCGGAAATACCACGATATTTCACTTGGAACGCATCAAGAAAAAAATTTCAGCGGCGCAAACAAGGTACTTCTGTTGATGGTTACCGGGGTATTTTTTCAACGGATGCTTTAGGTCGCATTTATACAGTTAGTCCAAATAATGTTGAATGTTTTTATTTGCGATTGTTGTTGGTGAACGTTCGTGGGCCACAATCTTTTCAGGATTTTAAAACTGTTGATGGTGAATTGTGTGCAACATATCGTGATGCATGCCAACGGTTGCGTTTGCTTGAAGATGATACGCATTGGGATGCTACGCTTCATGATGCATCAGCCTCAGCTCAACCAAATCAAATTCGTATGTTATTCGCAATAATAATATCAATATGTTATCCATCAAACCCACTTGAATTGTGGAATAAATATAAAGATTTTATGGCTAAAGACATTTTGATTCGACTTCGCCATCGTTCTACGGTTCCTGATTTGGCACTTACATTAGAAATGTATAATGAGGCTTTGATATTGATTGAAGATATTTGCCTTAATAAAGCATTACGACAATTAGGCATGATCGCACCAAATCGTCCAATGCATGATTTATTTGAGCGAGAATTGCAACGTGAACAGCAATTCGAATGTGATAAATTGTGTGCGTTTGTGCAAACACACATTCCACAGTTGAATGATCAGCAAAAGAATGCATATGATAGAATCATGCAAGCCGTCATTAACAATACTTGTGGATTCTATTTTTTGGATGCTCCTGGCGGCACTGGAAAAACGTTTCTCATTTCATTAATCTTAGCAACAATTCGATCCAGACGGAAAATTGCATTGGCACTTGCTTCTTCTACATTATAGGATGGCGGCCGAACTGCACATTCCGCTTTAAAATTGTCATTAAACATGCAAACGGTTGAAACTCCAACGTGTGATATTTCAAGAAATTCTGGAATGGCCAAGGTTTTGCAAGAAGCAGCAATTATTCTATGGGATGAATGTCCGATGGCCCATAAAAAATCATTGGAAGCATTGAATCGAACATTGCAGGATCTACGTGGGAATCAACAGTTGTTCGGCGATGCATTAATATTGGCATCTGGTGATTTTCCGCAAACGTTGCCCATCATTCCCAGATCAACCCCAGCTTTGGTGGAATGTTCGTTTCTTTGGACAAATGTACAGGAGTTATCCCTTGACATACATATGTAAATTGTGTGTGCGTCTTCAAAATGATCCATCAGCACGTGAGTTTTCAAAACAATTGCTGCAGATTGGCGATGGCGAAATTGCAAGTGATTTAAATGGCTTTGTCACGTTACCAAATAATTTATGCACAATTTTAACATCAAAAGAAGAATTAATTGATCGCGTTTTTCCAAACATTGTTCAAAACTATTAAAATCATGTTTGGTTAAGAGAACGCGGAATTTTAGCACCAAAAAATGCAAATGTTAAAGACATCAATTTTCAAATTCAACAGAAATTGCAAGGTGACTTGGTATTATACAAATCCATTTATACCGCTACGAATAAGGAAGACGCGGTAAATTATCCGATTGAATTTTTGAAATCTTTCGATCGATCATAATTCTTCGAAATCTCAATTCACCAAAACTTTGCAATGGAACGAGACCTTCCGTGAAAAAATTAATGCCCAATTTGATCGAAGCAACAGTTCTCACCGGGAAAGCAAAAGGAAAAATTCTACTGGTGCCGCGGATCACATTAATACCAACAGACATGCCATTTCAATTCAAACGTCTTCATTTCCCATGCATTTATCCTTTGCTATGACCGTTAATAAAACAAGTGTGGAGTGAATTCGGAGAAACTGTGCTTTTCTCTTCAACTATACATAGCATGTTTTAGAGTGGGAGCACCCAAACATTTTTTAATGCACCACACAATCAAGCAAAAAACATTGTATACACTATAGTATTGAACTGATTAATTATTTTTTTTTAATTCGTTTTTTCCAAAAAATAAAAATAAAAGAAACCACTGGATTTGATTCAATGTTAATATTCATGCTTAGCGAAGCACGCCGGTACCCGTTAGAAGGGTATATGATTTTGATTTTTAACTATTATTGAACTTATTTCATTTTCAGTATTATTAGTAAAAAAATTAATTTATTCTGAAGCGGTATGAAGTTCGCCAGATCAGCTAGTATACTATAAATGTAATTCACTTTTATATTAAATAATAACTTAAAACTGAACTTATAAAACTTAAAATACTTTCAGACAGAACATTGAACAGTTAAATTAAAATATGCTAGTGAAATTTATTAGGAACTTACCTCACTTTCTTAACAAAATTCTCTTGTTTTTCTCGGTTTTGTCTGCTACACCCTACTGGGAATGATCTGTGCAAAACTAAGGACAAACTGAACTGTCATATTTGAAAGTAGCATGCAAAATACCTTAAGCAGACTTGCCAGATTAATATAAAATGTTCAAAATAGCTAATTTAAATACTAATTATAAGACAGACTGTGAAGGTGTGCCGATCACCGGAGGCTGTGCCCGACACTGGGTAGTTTACTCTATATAGATGGAATGAATAAATTTGTGTGGATAATGCCAGACTTAAAAATGTCTTTAATATTTAAAATTTAACTGGCCAAAATGTTGAATTATTCTTTTCGCCGTCGTTTCGCTGTCCAAGTGAATAGTGCCGTCTCTGAACAAATTAATTTCAACTCTGGTGTCCCACAAAGTTTGGATTTCCCAATTTTACGCGACTGTCATACTGCAATATTTGGTTATGACAGCCATTTTTTCTGCACATGAATTTGCTCCCATTATTGATAGAAATCTAGTTAATGTGTTCAGAATAATGAAAAACTATCTTAGCAAATCGAACTTAATGAGGAAAAAACGCAGGCTATCTTTTTCACAGGAAAAAGAAAGCCCTGTTGCTTCCCAGCGGACATTTGCAGCTTTAAACTTGGAGTCCACAGTACGGTATTTACGGATACATCTAGATACGAAACTGACTTTCAATAGATATCAATCGTACAAGGTTGGGATTGCGACCAAAATGCTCTACCCATTTATAAATAGAAAATCATTTCTCTCTACGGAAAATAAGATGATCATCTACAAAGTTATCTTTCAGGTAATTATGCTAGGGTAAACGCACTAGTATCCGGACACTTAACGTTTTTCCTAAATTTGACTTCGACTTATTTTCTTACTATAAAGGCTACCGCGGATATTTATATTGTTCGTAAGAATGTAGATATTTCTTAACCTTCATCCGTCCCTCGGGTCTTTTTGACCCAGAAGTGGCCTTTCTTTCCAAATATCTTTTAAAGTACGAGATATATAGTTTTGAAATCAAGTGACTTTTAATTTTAGTGTGTAACTAGCACTTCTGGCAAAAAAAAAAAATTTAAATCGATTATTAGGTTCGTCGTAGTAAAAATAGTAACACTACAGTTCCTCGGGTCAAAATGACCCATTAAAGTTATTTTACTGCATGTTCGCGTTTATGATATTGTGTACATAATATGCGTATATGTATATGCACATTACCAGTATATATACTTCAGGTGGGAGATTGGCTTCAGCAAAGGTAATTCATACAACGCCTGGTATTACAAGATATGCAATTTCTCGTATATCAACGGAATTGTTGGTATTTCGGCTGCTATTTTCACCCAGACTCGAAAAAATTATTTTAGATAATACCAACTATTACAAGGTCAGCGTGTCTATAAAGAAGATTGGATTCGCGTAGATAGTACTGAACTCGGGGCTTTTATTTGCCTTTTGATATTAGCAGGAGTATACAAATCAAATAATGAATGTTTAGAGAATTTGTGGCACGAGATCAAAGGAAGACATATGTTTCGATCTACTATGTCCCTGAAACGTTTCAAAATAATATCAAGGGTTCTACGATTTGACGACAGAAGCACCCGATTAGCTAGAAGAAGTTCCGATAAATTCGCTCCTATTCGAGAATTGTGGGAAAAGTGGGTTGAAGTACTACCGCAATTGTATAATCCAGGTGAATACGTAACGATTGATGAACAATTAGCTGCATATGGTGGAAAATGCCCATTCCAACAATACATGCCGAAGAAACCAGCAAAGTACGGAATTAAATTTTGGGTGCTATGAGATAGCAAAAATAGTTATGTGTGGAACATTCAAGTGTATACTGGAAAAGAACAAGGAGCCCCACCGGAAAGAAATCAAGGGAGGCGAGTTGTACTCGATTTATGTGAAGGTAGAAATGTTACAATGGATAATTTTTTCACTTCGCATGAACTCGGCCAAATCTTACTGCGAAAAAAAACTCACTATGATCTACAATTCGAAAAAACAAACCATCTATTCCTCCTATTCTACTGGCAGTAAAGGAGAAACCAATTTACACATCAACATTTGCGTTCACTCAAGATACGACTATGGTATCATACATACCGAGGAAAAACAAGTGTGTTTCAGAGCACTCTCCACTGCACTAAAGAAGTTAGCAATGATGCTGAAAAAAAACCACAGATCATTCTAGATTACAATGTTACAAAAGGAGGTGTGGATACGTTGGACAAGATGATCGCAAATTACAGCACTAGGAGAGAAACCAACAGATGGCCAATTGTTGTTTTCTCTAATATTTTAGATATTTCGGTGTCCAATTTTATTCACATCCACTTCTCCAAATTGGAATGTTACAAAACACCATCGAAGGCGACTTTTTATAGAAGCTGTAGGAGAATCGCTGATAAAGGAGCACATAATTAGACGAGTAAGTCTACCACGGTCAGCCAATTTCAAGCAGTTCGTCATCAATCAAATTCTTACTGCTCAATCGTCATCGAGTGCATCTATTTCAATAGGCAAGTCTCCTAAAAGAGGTCGATGTAAACTGTGCATTAAGTCAGATAACAAGTACGGTACCAAATGCACCATATGTAATATGTTTATTTGCAAAACGCATAGCCACAACATACATATTTAATAATTGTGTAAAAAGCTAAATAATTATTTATTATAAACAAACCTTGTGTTCCTTATGTTTCTGTAATTGCTTCCTTTATTCAATCTAAATCGAATTAGGCTAAAAAAAGGATCATTTGTATCAAAAAAACCTTATGGGTCAAAAAGACCCAAGGAACTGTAGTGTAACATTTTTTTAGGGACGGATGAAGGTTAACAATATAGCGTCTAAATAAATTGCAAATATAATACTGTTATAATTAATAAAATAAAAATTCAAAAAAGTTCGATTTTCGCTAGTATCCGGACGGCAAAATTTAGTTTCCGGACAGGAAAAATTAATATGAAGTTATAACAAAACACACACTTATAAACAAACACTTATAGTTTCCTTTAATATATTTTATTATAAGGCTTAAACATTTCCAAAAAAACAAAAAATTAACAAATTCACTTATTTCCTTGTATATGTATGTATATAATACATAAAAGATATTGCATTAAGTAATTATGCATAGGCAGGTCGTTAAGTACACTCAAACACTTAACGATAAACTAACTAAAAAAATTAATACGTTATATAAGGACACATTTAGGTATTCAGGTAAGTTTTAAGAGGTTAAAGTTTATAAAAAAATATTTCTTTTGGTGGACGCATATATGGAAAAACAACCATTGGTTCGAACAGTTTTCCGTCCGCTGAAAAAACTATAAGCACCGTTAATGTCTCCTTTTCATTTCCGGCTACAATTTGATAAATGTTTTTATAGACCTTCGGAGCTATAGACTTTTCCAGTTTTTGGGCAGAGGCAAAAGCTGGTTTCGTCACCATTTAAAATTCTTGACGGGTTATTCATAATGTTTTCCTGCCCAATGCTTTTTAAGTAATCTTCAAGTTCTTTGAACCATTTCAAAATTGTCTCTTGAGTCACTACTGCTCTGCCCTTACTTATGGTTTCCGCTTCCCTCATTGCTAAAAATGGATTTCGCTTTATGAAAGCTTGCATCCATGTCTTCCCCGGTCGATCATTTTTAAATGGTGTTTTTCTTTTCGTGTCCCTTATAATCTTTTGAACCGTATTTAACAAATCGTCAATTTTTAGCGAAAAACCACATTTGCATGGATCGGCACACCACTGAGCAATCTGTTGTTCCTCTGCAGATGTTAAATAAGGTTCTGGGCCCATCCTTGTTGGCTTTTCACCGAATAATCTTTTGCCCTTTAATCGGTCATGCAATGTTGAGCGGCATAAACCATATTTATTTGCCGCTTGCCTGATGCTGATATGGTTTGTCCTTATATCCTCTAAGGCCTGAGCTATGTTGTCTGCATTCATTCCCTAAAAATAAAAAGTAGGACAGTGTGTCCGCTAACTGAAAATCTTCTTCAATTTTGGTTTTAGCCAAAGAATTTAATTAATTTGATTTTTTTTTTCAAATTGTTTAAATTTATTGTATTTCAAAGAAAACTAATTACTTTCCATTATAATAAGTTAATAAATACCTGTTCAATTACTTACTTCTTTAAAATGCTCCCACTATTTTTTTTTTACACAAAACGATAACAAAACCGAACGCTCAGACCTCAGACACTGGACTGATGCGTAACTTTCAAAATACGCATTTGGTGTTCCTGAAACTTTGCATGTATATGTAGGAAACATAGGTGATTGCATTTTTATTGTTACTTAATACTTTCTATGAGTAATGTATCTATTATTCTCGAAAAAAGTTCAGAGTGTCCGGACACTAACACTGTCCGGATACTAGTGCGTTTACCCTATATGGATGTCAAATTTCGGAAGACTGTTCCCAAAGTCATATTAAAAGATTGCAGGTATCTCAAAATAATGTACTCAAAAAACTTAGGCTAAGAGGTAGTGGGTAACTTAAGTTTAGTTAAGTTTATTTTACCTATTTAGAAATAAAAATAATGCACATACCATGCATTTAATGTACATATATTATGCATATACATATATTGTTATATGTATTTTAGTTAAGGTAGATTAAATTAGTTCTAATTAACTGTAAGTTAGCATTGAATCGATGCTCGTTAAGACGCTACTGGTCCCTATTTTAACGTACGCACTCCCAGTCTTCAGCTCACGCAAGCTAACAATTGTGTTTAAAAGCACAGTATCCTTCACATACATATTACAATGATGGGATCATATCTCGTCGTTCGTTATGGACTTTCAAAGCTTAAGTTTAGGGTACTAATGTTCCTTTCAGACTCAAACAGAGCAAATCACCACCATATTTACTTTACAACTTATACGATTATGTGTTAGTCTATGCTTTTAAATAAAACCAAAATAAAGGTTAACAAAAAACGTGTTTAAATAAGAATATTGCATTTATTTATTGATTTGAAATGACAGCCCTTGTTAGATGACCCTTTTACGGAATACTGTCAAAACAATCTGTAATAGGCGTGTCAAATATTTCACATAAAAGATTACAGGTCCTTCTAATGGGCTGTAATGCCCTTAACGCAATTATATTAGTATCTCATTGATAAAATCGAGCAGTAATGTTCTTCCACAAACCAGTTCCATCTCCATTCCGAGTAGTATCTCATTCAAATGTGCTAACAATGATTCACTAAATTTCAGACATCAAATTATAAACAAGTAAATAACGATTTCTACCAATTTCTTTTTATTTTGTTTTTTTTCCTCTAAATTAACATAAAATGCTATATTAATGCAATCATATACGCAATTAAATTGGGTGGGGATATATGTAAGTAACTAAAAAAGTTTAATTTATGCTATATTGTTGTCGTTTATGTGGTTTATGATTTTAATGCAAAAAAAAAAATCGTATAGCTATCCAGGTGAGTAAGTAATTATTTAAAGCTTTTAACATACTGATAACATTATGTTTTATGTTCTATTTTCTGTTAATTGTAATTCTATCCCAATCTTTGCCTTCTTTGTATTTAATTTATCTTTTATTTTATTTGTTTTTTGTTTTGTTTTTTGAATCGATGCTTTGGCTTGGAAATAAATATTTCTATTTAAAAATTGGTAATTAACATGTTGACAATTTTAAAGAAACGAAAATTGATTTAAAGGTACTGAAAAGTTCGTAAAAGTTTGATGAGGCGCATAATATGCAGTTGTCATAAATTAATCGTATGCCTAATGCATGTTACTGTATTAAAATAAGTGAAGAAATAAATGCCCAAAATATCAGTGGGAGAAATAGATGTTTTCGTTTCCTTAAGCCAGACATGCTTATTATGTTCAACAGGTTCGTTTTAACAGGAATTTTACCTATAAGAATTTACTCTTTGCTAAGGTATTCAGTTAATGACTGCAAGTCACGTTTCAACCAAGCTGCATTTAATCTGATTGTCTCAATGGATTGCGATACTGTTCTTTCTGTACCAGGGAAATCTCTGGTTTTGAAAAATTCCTCCACTTCGACCGCTCTCTCCTCGGATGCAAAGTTCTCAATCAAATACTTAACAAGCCGTACTAGCAAGAATCCACCCTAGAAATAGACAATGCGTGAATTAGTATAATTGAAACAGTCAAGACTGACAAGAATTTATCAAATTTTGCAATGCTCCTAAAAATTGATGCAAAAGTTAAATACAATATAAATAAAATGGTATTTAGAGTCAGGACCCAAATTCTCTCATTTACGTATGTTGTGTGTTATTTATGTATTCCGTATGAGTGTAAATGATACACTTCGAACTTATTGTTTTCTATTGAACATGTTCTAGACCAATACCCATTGTCCCTTGACTTCCTAAAAAACAAAAAAAAAAAAAACATAACATAGTTTTACCTGGTATTGCTCCAAAAGTTTCGGATAATTCTCTTTAAAATACTCCCAAGTCATATCACGCCCTTTTGGATTCATTGCAACTGCGACTACGACAAAAACAGCATCTTGTGCCCGTACCTCACCCTGTCATAAACAGCATATTAAATTCCATAAATAAACGGAAATACTTATAACAATGTTATAATAATAACTACTTACCGACATGGCAAAGTCAACTACTTTTCTAAGAAGATCGACGTTTTTAATAGAACCCAACGCCCGGGAAATACGATCTTGCTCTTCGTGCAACTCTGTTGATCTGTACATTTTCAACATTTTTTCGAAAATATTAGCATCACCCTCCATGAGGATGGCTTTATAACAAGTTGATCTGAGATCAGCAGGCAGTGCAGCTACCCCATCAATGTGATTTTTGAACCTAAACGTTTTTAATTTGTTTACAGATTCTAATGCAAATGAAGTATGAAGTATACAAACCGTTTTTTGCCTTCTTCAATTGTTTCCTTGCACTCAAATGAAACCAGGCGTGATAAAACCAAGCTCCGGAGCAGGGTATCCAAATGATTTTCAGCCTCTTTCGCGTCCCAACCTAAACGCTCGGCAACGGGTTTATAAAGTTGAACTCCGAAACGATTGAAATCCTCAGTCAAGTTAGTATGTGATATCAGAATTTGTAAATTGCTCAAGGAATTCGATATAGCTGTCCAAACGGTGTAATTGGTTTCATTTCGATAAGCGTCAATCAAGGCAAGGACCTACGTATTAACATACTTTACTCAAAATCTCACCTAACTAGATATCCAATAAGTCAACCTACCGAAGATGTACTAGCTTTGCCTGCCTGTACCATTGCAAACATGTCATCGATCAATCCTAGGCGGTCCAAGGGTGGCAACTCCATATTCCTAACAGCTGGTATAAGTTGCTCCAGCATTTTTGGCGAATAACTAGTTCTATAATAGCCTACAGTTCCTGGATTAATCTTAATCCAATCGGTCTCACATACATCATCCAACGTGACCTCCATATCCTCCTTATCCAGTAAAAATGTTTTAGCGATATTATGGGGATCCTTTGATGTTGATACAGTGATTGGAATAACCCAAGTGTAAGTGCCATCGGGTGGTGATCCATCGGCAGTAAATTTACTTTGCTTCAACTTAAGGACCCGTTGTGAGCCTTTCTGAATTGAATCTACAGTGACCACTGGGAATCCTTTCAGTTTAGTCCAAGAAGACATCACTTCAGCAACTGGCTTACTGCTAGCCTCTTGCAAAGCCGTCCATAGATCTTCGGTGCTGGTATTCTTATATTGATGACGAATCAAATAGATATTCATGCCCATGCGGAAATCTTCATCACCGATGTAATGATGCAGCATTCGAATGACACTCGCCCCCTTATTGTAACTGATTTCATCGAAGATTTCATCAATTTCAGATGGATGTCCCACAGGCACTTCAATAGGATGCGAGTTCTTCAATGAGTCTAACTCTAAGGCACGTGTGTACATGTCAGTTACGAACTGCGTCCAAATATCATACTCAGGGAATAGATGATTAACACATAAAAATTCAACAAACGATGCATAGCCCTCATTGAGCCATAAATGCGTCCACCACTCCATTGTAACCAGATTGCCAAACCATTGATGTGCGATTTCATGGCCCACGGTCAAAGCAATGGATTGTTTACGTATTAGAGATGTGTTTTCGGGATCAACAAGCACAAACGTTTCACGGTAAGTTACCAAACCCCAATTTTCCATGGCACCAGCGGAGAAATCCGAAATTGCGATTAAGTCCATTTTTGGCAAGGGATACGCAATGCTAAAGTAACTCTTATAATAAGGCAGTACTTTCCTGGCAACTTCGAGGGCAAACAATCCCTGTTCCTTCCTGCCGACTGGGGTAAAAACTCTCACTAGTACACCATCTTCAGACATGCCCTCGACATGGTCGTATTCACCTACAACCACTGCTACTAAATATGTTGACATAATAGGCGTCCGATCAAAACGAATACGTCTCAGGTTGTTGTCAAGGGATTCCTCTTGGTCGACAGGCATGTTAGATAAAGCAACTCTGTCTTCAGGTACTACAAGTGTAATATCAAAAGTGGCTTTAATAGCAGGCTCATCCCAGCATGGGAAGCAACGGCGAGCATCGGTCGCCTCAAACTGTGTTACGCCAGCATAACGTTCTTCACCAGTTGATGTAAAATATTTACTACGATAAAATCCTTTCATTTTCTCATTGAGTTCACCCCGGAACTCCATATACAATGATGCTTTGCCGACGGGAAGATCATTTTCAAACACTAAAGAAGCCGTTTCGTCATCAGTTGATAGTTTGACATCCTTCGCTTCTAATTTTACATCGGCTGATGCGGATTGAAAGACAACTTTGCTGATAACCAAATCGAGAGCATTTAGAACTATGGTATCTATAGGGTTATTCACCTGGAATCAAATTAATTTTACAAAAATGGATCAAATGTTCGTGCTTAATTTCGTCAATAGATTTAAATTAAATAAATTGTACAATTGGAGTCGACCACGGGAGAAACCGGTCATAGATGACGATATGGATAGGGGTTAGAATATAACTGCGGCTTGGAGTATCAGTCGTAAGAGGCTACTAAATTTCTCATGAATCTCTACCGCATGAAAAAAAATGGCGGAAGTAGGCTCAGAGCTGATGATTCTGCACTACCCACACTCACATCACTTCACCAATACACCATCACAACACCACAATCAAAACAATATTAGAAATCGTTGACCCACCTTGGTGTTAAATACGGCTGGTCTTCCTTAGTAAAATATTTCGGAAACTATCCAAGGGAAAGCACAAAGAAAAGAAATGCACAAAAATTAAGGGTAGACTCGTGGAACGTCAGCTTATACAACAAGACTCAATGAAATGAGTAAGTATAAATTGGACATCGTAGCCATACAAGAAGTTCGACTTTCAAACGGGATATTCTTTCGTTTGTGGCGATACGGATACTCACAATCATGGAAAAGACTTCTTCATCAGCAACAAAATGCAGAACGTAATGGACGAAGTATTTTAAAACGACCAAATGTGGACTATGTGGAGTCGCTATGACTATTTACTTCTGAACGTACACTGCCCTGTGGAAGATCAGGATGATGAGGTAAAGGACACATCTTATAAAACAATGGATGATATATTTGACAATTTCTCATCCTTCGACGTGAAGATCGTATTCGGGAATCTGAACGCGAAAATACGAAAAGAGGGATATATAAGTCAACAGAAAGAGAAGAATGTCTCCGTGTCTTCTCAAAGGATTAATGTCTTAGGACAATAAGTTTCGCCAGCTCAAAAAATATGATCGTGAAACCTACAACATTCAAACACAATACACAAGGCTACATGAAGTATCATGGAGTAACGCGCAATTAAATTGATAATTTTCTCATAAATAGACACCATACCAACATACTAGACGATAAAGCATACAGAGAAGTAGATTCAGACCGCATCTTAATTACCGCCAAAATCGAGCCGAATCGAAATTCACAGAAGCGGATGGCATTAAGTTATTTTATAAGAAAATTCAACATTGTAAAGTTATAGGACCCTCGTATGCAGCATCAAATCAATATCAGGAGCAAATTAATAACTGGTTCGCCCTAGTAGAAAGCACAAAAACTAAACTAGCAACGAAACAAGACAGGTAGAGTAGCACGGTCAACCATAAAAAAGCGTCGTAAAGGCTAGGAAAAACAAACTAAGCTTTTGCAAAGCCCTAAAAGAAAGCCTTGGTTCGGCGAAGAATGCGAGAAACTAGTAAATTAGCGAAGAGATCCCGCGTACAAGATATCAATCTCTGCGAAAGGAAGTCATCTCCTTCAGAATAAAAAAAAAATGACAATAGCAAAGGAAAAATTTTGCTCAAATTCAAGAAGAATGTGCAGTTAAAAGCATGAGACCAATGTATGCAGGGCTAAATGCTGTATGAGAACCATACCAGATCAGAATTTATCCGCAACGATAATGGGGAGCCAATGGAGGAAATATCTCCATAAACTGCTGAATGTGCATGAACAGCCAGCAGCAATGGCTCACAGCATACCACACAGCAGATGTACAGGTAAAACTGCCAACCGTTGTGGAAGTAAGGCTTAAGAATAACAAAGCCGCAGAAATCTTCCTAATACCACCGGCATTTATAAATTATGCAGGAAAAATAATAACAGGACAGTTGCATGGGCTCATTACAACTATATGGAACAATGAAAGCATCCCTGAGTAATGGGAAAACTCATCGTTTCCATATTTAAAAAGGATGACCACAATGCATCAATTACCTAGAAATATCGCTGCTATCAAGTTGTTACAGGGTGCTGTCAAATATTCTCTTAAAGACACTCACATAATACGCTAAGGAAATAATCGGTGACTACCGGGGCGGCTTCAGGAGGAAACTCGACGGGCGACTGTATGAAAGCCTTTAGAAAAGAAATGGGAATTCCACGAAATGGTGCACCAACTATTCAAAGATTTTAAAAAGAGATATGACTCTCTATGAATCATGTCCATGTCAGGAAAAAGTTGGTGAAAATAATACAAGTATGCCTAAAAGGAAACAAAAGGCAAGATAAAGTAAGAAATGTGTTATCGGATACTGAAACTGTCACGGAAATACGGGAAGGATTAAAACAAGGAGACGACTTGTCACCACTTCTTTGTAATTTGGTGCTGGAATTCATAATCAGATCACATCAAGGAAAGGAAAGGGGAATAACCCTTAATACTGACGATCTGGACCTGCTGGGAGATTTTTTTTTGTGGAGGCTTCTGCTATCTGTTGGAGCACTCAGACAAAAATACTGGTCAATTGTACTGCCAGACAGACACCTTAGATGGCATTAGAACTCATGAAGAACCAGAGCCAAGCTTCTTTTTATTCACTTATGTTGTGTGCGATTTGTTTTTCACACAAGTGAACGGAACCTAAAGCTTAGTGCCGATTCCGAACGGCGAGAGCCGAAAAGCTTCTTCAAGGCAAGTGTGCAACGTGGGGTTTTGCCAGTACCCCGCCGAGGAGGGAAGCCGCGAAAAATGAATTCGATGGCGTTGGTGTTATCGGGATCCGAATTCGCTCATCTTGCGTCAGCGGCCGACACACTACCCACTGCGCCACGGCGCTGGGAGATAGTGGGAGAATACAGTGAACATTGGAAAACGTGAACCCCCCAAAATGTGAACTACCCCAAAACGTGAACACTGTATTTTTTACATTGACTGCTCTAAAACGTGAACACATCTAAAAGCTCTAAAACGTGAACAGATTTTTTTTTACATTTCTACATAAAAATGCACTGAAATCATTTCCAAGAGTTCAGGGATCCGTTAATATTAACAATGCGTAGTATTCGGGGGATCCCATAATATTGACAACAGTATGTATTTGGTACGTTTTGCTATCATCTCTCATTCAGTTGCTATTACATATTCTCTTGCATAATTTGGGTTGATCAACGTCTTATTTTCTGTTGAAAAATGTGTTCGAAGAAAGTGAAGGTTTTAACATTAAACGAAAAAGCTGAAATTTTGGAAAACTTTAAAAAAGGAGTAAGCGTGATAAAGTTATCAAAAAAGTACGGTGTCGCTAAGTCAACAATATGTAGTATTAAAAAGAAACGAGATTTAATTTTGAAATGTGTTAGTAATACATACTCTGGACCGGGAATAAGAAAAACCTTAAGATCATCAGAGCTGCCAAAAATGGAAAAATGTCTTTACAAGTGGTTCATTCGTATGCGAAATAATAATTGGCCTGTAAGCGGACTAATGCTGAAAGA
Organism: Merodon equestris; assembly: GCA_958301585.1. Taxonomy (NCBI): domain Eukaryota; kingdom Metazoa; phylum Arthropoda; class Insecta; order Diptera; family Syrphidae; genus Merodon; species Merodon equestris. Next base: position 69,605,942 of record OY284414.1, on the reverse strand, counting down.
AAAAGCAAAAGATTTACATTCAAAAATAAAGGAAAATGAAAGTGTTTTTTTGGCGAGTGACGGGTGGTTAAGTGGTTTCAAAAAACGATATGGCATTCGACTTCTAAAAATAACGGGCGAGAAGCTCGCAGCCTCACTTAATTGATCCGTTTAAATTAAAACTAAAAGAAAAAATTTAAGAAATGGGACTGTGTAAAGATCAGTTATACAATGCAGATGAGTCGGGCTTGTTCTGGAAACTTTTGCCAGAGAAAACCTACGTTTCAGCATTAGAGAAATCTGCTCCAGGCGCAAATACAGAGAAGCAGCGATTTACTTTCTTGTGTTGCTCAAATGCTTCAGACACATTCAAGCTTAAATTGTTGGTTATAGGAAAAGCGAAGAACCCACGCTGCTTCAAAAACTTTGCTTGTCCGACCGACTACAAAAGCTCCAAATCGTCTTGGATGACTACGTCAATTTTCATGGAGTGGTTCCATCAGTCCTTTGTACCACAGGCAAACATTTTACTTATCCAATTAATTAAAGGTTTTTAAAATTTGGACATTTTTAGGTTAAAACTTTTCTGAGTCAAAAAAACTTGCCACATAAGGCTCTTCTATTGTTAGATAACGCACCTTCTCATCTTAGCGAAAGTAAACTAAAGCTGGAAGATGGGAACACAAGCGTCATGTTCATGCCGCCTAATGTAACTCCGCTGATCTAACCTATGGATCAGAATGCCATAAAAATAACAAACTTGTACTACAGAAACAGTTTTCTAGCATCGATTGCAGCAAAGGAATCAAATCTTATTGAGTGCATGAAACGCTTGACCTTGAAAGAAGCTGTTATTCTCTTAGCAGACTCATGGAATAGAGTCAACACAGAGATTTAAGCTAAACGCTGGGCCAATATTCTAAGTTTTTTAGGAAATGAGGAGGATGAAGAGGACAATATGCCATTAAGTGTTTTAAAGGAGAAGTGGGACTCAGAGCTTAAGCCGTTGATATGATCTACAATACTACTTCTTCAAAGTTTGAATCCTCAGGTTTGTTATAGTTCTGATTAACCTTTAATCAAATTACAAATTACAGATTGACTATCCATTATCAATTGTTGAGGAATGGAATGAAGACAATTTTGAATTTGACCCGTCTCAGAACCATGAACATGAGCAGGAGGAAGACGACGGCGGTGCCTATGTTGAAAAAGATGATGTTCAAAGAGTAAGCGCAACTGAAGCAGTTAAAATATTTAACAAGGCTTTGGAATGGTGTGCAAGTGAAGCTGTTGACCAAAGCGACCTAAACGTACTTAGACGCCTACGAGAAAATGCAGCTATTCAAATGTTGGAAAAAATACAACAGAAAAAAATTACAGATTTTTTATTACATAAACCTTTTATTTATAAAACGTCCATGTAAAAAATAAATCTTATCAATTTTGTTAATGAGCCGTCCCAGTATGTGTAAATATGTAAAAGTATTCATGAATTGAAGCATAAATGAGATAAAATCGAAGAAAATGTGTTTTATTTTGATTGCGATAGTAAGACAATGCGGTAGTAATACAATTTAAATCATAAACTGTTACATTCCAAAACATGAACAATCTCATAAACATGAACACCCTCGGTTTTAATTAGTTCACGTTTGCCAATGTTCACTGTAGTTGAGAGAAATGTAGAAAATAGAAATGGCAGGAAAGGAAGTAGGCTTCGAAGTACAGTGTCGGACAAAACATTTGCAACTCGAACAGAAACTGGGAAATTTCATAAAATATTTATTCTAAAATATAACAATCTTCACATATTTTTAAAGCTCTATATTTAAGTAAAATAAAAATATATAATTCATACAAATCCAATAAATATTTCTTAAGTTACGACAAATTATGATAAGGAACTTAAAGTTTGCTCGCGACAACACAATTGCAACTGAAGTGACTCAACGCTCAACAGTATTTTTACCGTTACATCTCTGTTGTTTTCTATTATTTCTAAGTTGTGTCGTATCGAGCACATGTCTGAGGTTCCTTGCCTGAAGGCTCATTTGCGTAACAATTTTTTACACAGAGCAGACCTCGAGTGATCTTGAAAAAGGGTAATAATGGCACCTTATAAATTTGGTGATGCGTTAAGGCAGCGTATTCTGGACGATTTCACATCAGGCATTTCACAAAAGGAAAAAGCTGTGAAATCTATATATATAAAAGAAAGTCGTGTTAGTTACACTATTTATAACTCAAGAACGGCTGAACCGATTTGGCTGAAAATTGGTGGGGAGGTAGCTTAGAACCAGGAGACGGATATAGGATACTTTTTATCCCGTTAGACCGCGTTCCCGTGTGACGTGACATAAAACGTCAAAGAGAATACAAGTCACTATAAAACTTGCTATAATAAAAAAGTATCTGACATGGAATAACAAAACGCAAATGACAGCTAAACGTAATTTTGTCTATGGTTAAGTATGGTTGAAAATTTGATAATTATAAATTTTGTCAGAAATCAATAATCATCAGTAATTTGTATTCTCTTTGAATCATCAATAAGAATGCTGCGACCAAGACGATCGAATCTTTTCCGACAAAGCCGTAATGCAAGAAGGATACGAAACATTGCGAATGAAAGGACTGAAGAAGAACAAGAAATTGCCCGTGAAGAGCGCCGCGTTAGTATGGCTTGACTTCGTGCTTCTCAATCACAAGAGCAAAGCGAAGCAGCCCGTTAAACGAAGTTGCCATCCTGATTGTTGGTGAAAACTTGGAAACACGCGATATTGTGCTTACACGTCGCGATACTGGGCAACTGCAACAAATATCTGAAACACATCGTTCATATGACACGTTGCAATACCCGCTGATGTTTTGGCAAGGAGAAGATGGATATTATTTTAATATCAAAATGATAAATCCATTGAATGGTGAGTATCAATATCATAGTTCAACATGACATACATTTTGCAATTTCATCTCAACGAAAGAGGAGCTCATCAACAAAGTGTTTCCGAACATCATTGCTAACCACAAAAACTACTACGATTGGTTGAGTGAAAGAGCAATTTTAGCGGCAAAGAACAAGAATGTGGATCACTTAAATTGCACAATCGTTGGTTCCCTGGATTCCTTCAAATCTATCGACTGTGTAACAAACGAAGACGAAGCAACCAACTATCCAACTGAGTTTTTGAATTCCTTGAGAAACCAAACATCAATTTTCCTTCTAATAACAGTCTTAAATCAAAAATTATCAAAAAAAAAATCTTATAATGCTTTTTTGATTGCTTGGCCAACAAGGAGTTAAATTATTGACCAACAATATATTGGTTCATTTTTTTATATTCCAGATAGATAAGTTTGTTTAAAATTACATTTTCACTTGATTTTTAAATTTTATTTATTTTTTTCTACTTCTTCCTACCCCATCCAATCGAACATATTTGGCTTAGACAGAATGACGTCTGTCGGGTCAGCTAGTACAAAATAAATAAATCCTCGGTCTCTCGAATTATAGCTCGATATAAAAAAATAAAAAAATTCCTGTTGTGCACGACCACGTAAAACAAACTCCCGGACGGACGCTTTGTTGGCACGAAAAGTTAAAATCATATATATCAGCGCCAAAATTAGTTCAAGACCGTAAGTGCTAGAACAGTATCTAGTCGGTTGACCGAAGTTAATTTGGGCACTTATCGACCTGCCAAAAAACCATTGATTTCGATCCGAAACCAGAAAAAGCGAATTCAATTTGCAAAAGAACATCTATGTTGGGACATTCAGAAGTGAAGCTCTGTCCTTTTTAGTGATGAGTCAAAATCAATACCATGGGTAGCGATAAAATTTCGTATGTTAGGAGACTACTTGGCAAGCGACTTCAAAGTCGCTATTGCTTAAAAACTTTTAAGCATGGCGGGGTCAATGCGATGGTGTGGGGTTGTTTTTCTGCTGCTGATTTGAGCCCAGCAACACGCATATAAAAATATCTTAATCGATGTTATACTACCATATGCGGAATGGGAAATGACGTTGCGTTGGGTCTTTCAGAAGGATAATGATCCAAAACATATCTAAGCTTTTCAAATCGTGGCTCAGATCGGTGTTATAAATTGGCCACCGTAGTCGCCCGATTTCAACCCAATTGGGAATCTTTGGGAAATTGTAAAGCAGCGAATAAATCAGGTTGATGTTCGAAGTGCGGACAATTTTTTCTCAAGAATAGAGAAAGCCTGGAATTACATTCCCTTGAATATTTTAAAGAATTTAATTGAATCCATGCCACGACGATGCAAGGCAGTGATTGAAAATAAAGGATTTGCCACGATATATTGAATATTTTTTAAATTTTTTTGATTTGAATTAAAAGTGGCAATTGTTTTGTCGCGAAAAAAAATTTAACTTCGTCATATCATAATTTATCGTAACTTAAGAAAGATTTATTGGATCCGTATGAATTATATATTTTTATTTTACTTAAATATAGAGCTTTAAAAATATGTGAAGATTGTTACGTTTTTGAATAAAAATTTTATGAATTTTATGAAATTTCCCAGTTTTTGTTCGGGTTGCAAATGTTTTGTCCGATACTGTAAATACAGAGCAAATCAAATATATGGTCACTGACCAATTTGGACTGATCCAAACCTCTCATCTGACTGTACCCGATATGCGCTTGAGAAAGTGGACGAATTCAAATATCTGGGTTCCATATTGACTGCCAAAAATCACATACAGATCGAAATAAGTAGAAAGCTGCATATGACTTGTACTTCTTCGCAATAAAGAAATCATTCAAAACAATTTTTTTTGTCTCGCAATGTTAAGATCCGCATTAAATAAAAACTAAAAATAAAACCTTAAAACTACCAGTGAAACCTGGTCTCCAATTAAGAACACGGAAAATAGATTTCGGGTCATTGAAAGTAAGATCTTTAAGAGAATCTATGGTAGAAAACAGAACGAAGAATGGGCTAATGGAGGAAACTACAGAGAAGGAGGAGAACTCGAGGAACTCTATTCAGCCCCAAGCATTGTCCGCGTAATTAAATCGCGAATACTATGATGGGCAGGACGCGTAAATCGAATGGACATTGGACGAACAGTCAAAAGAATAATTAGTTGGAAGGACAATATTAGAATGGATCTAGAAGAGATGGGATGGAACAGCTAACGACCGTAATGCCCTGTAATAATAATAATATTGTAATAATTTTACAAAACTGCATTTTAGACAATTTTGTTGTTATTGTTGTAAAGTAAGTAAACTTAAAATGTAAAATTATACAAAAATGTGTTGAAAAATGATTTCAAAACTCTATAATTAGTTCAGCTAACTTTGTATTGTTTAACGATCCACATATCGTAAGCTGTAAGGACTTGTAGAGAATTTCGCCTTCAATAAAATAAAATAAGTACACTTGCGTTCATAAAAACCGTATAATATAATGTGTTCTCAGGAAATGAATTGAATGAGATGAAGCCTCCCTCGTTTGGTGTGGGCTAAAAAGTATGAAAATTGCAGGATGATTGGAGATGTGTGATATAGTCCGGCGAAAGTAAATTTAATTTGTTGCGACAATTTGCAAATTTAAGGACTTGATTTGACGCCGCCATAGGGGCACTTTATTAGCTTAATGCCATCCTGAACAAAAAACTAACTTATTAACTAGGTGGCAGGGTGGAAACGATTAAGGAGAGTGTGAAGAGTTGTGGTAGAGGGCAATTCTAAGGCTGGACTTTTTGAGGTGAAGGTCGAAAAGATTGGTATTAGCTTTGCGATGCATTCTGGACATTGGTTCGTGGTAGCCATAATTTTTGTGCGGTGAGTGTTTATATGGAAAAGGGGCGTGGATCGAAGGTTACGTGGGTTGGTGTTAAGGGGAATCATGTGCAATAATGAGGGGCTGTCAATGTTACTGCTGAGAAGGTCGCGAATAAATAGAATATCTGCAACATCACGTCGTTCTTTAAGGGGTTGGAGGTTGATTAATTTTAGGCGATCCGTATAAGGTGGTAAATTAAGGGGGTCGGCCCAGAGGAGGCCACGAAGGGCAAAACGGCAACCAAACTTGGTCAATTCTGTGGTCAAGATCTGGTAGCTGCGAAAGTGAGCTACAAGGCGCACGGAGAAATTGAACACTTCGTCGTGGCGTCTGCTTACTTCCCCTACGACTCGGTACTACCCCCGCCACCTAAGGCAGTTTCCGAACTCGTAGAGTACTGTGAAGCCAGAAGGATTGGACTCATCATCTGTTGCGATGCTAACGCTCAAAACACAGTTTGGGGCAGCAGCAAATGCAACCGGAGAGGAGACCATCTTTTAAACTTCATTCTTTCGTCTGACCTTTTCATCAACAATGTTGGCTCTCAACCAACCTTTGTGACGGCGAGACGACAGGAAGTGATTGACCTAACCCTATCTAACAGGCATGCGAAGGCCATCACTAACTGGAGAGTCTCACCAGATGTTTCGCTGTCAGACCATAGATTAATCGAATTCCAATTGAAGTGCGGGATCTTCCCCTCGCAGCCCAAGCGGAATCCGAGAAAAACAGACTGGGTGCGATTTAGGGAGGAGCTTGAGAAATCTACTCGCCTAAACTCAAAACTAATCAATCGGTGGGGGATGCGGTTCATAACCTGAACAGCGCCATCACCAAATGTTTTGAACTCGCATGTCCTGTCAAAAAACCTCCCAACAGGAAGCCGGTTCCCTGGTGGAATGCTGAGCTCCAACGGCTTCGTAGGGAAGCCAGAAGTCTTCTGAATAGATCGCTTAAATCGAACTCGGAAGATGACTGGAATAAATATCGATCGAAGCAGAAGGAATATAAGAAGGTTATTCGAAAATCGAAGAATGATTCCTATAAGTCCTTCTGCGAAGAGATCAAATCCCTGAGCGCGACCAGCAAGTTGGTTAAAGTCCTCAAACGAGGAAAATCGACAAGGCTGGAGGTACTCAGAAAGTCTGATGGTACCTTTACCGAGTCTAAAGCAGAAACTCTTAGTTTACTGTTTCAGACCCATTTTCCGGGAAATCAGACTGTCATCAGCTCGTTGCACACTCCCTCATTGGATACTGCGGCTGTAGCGATGAAAACAACTCGGCGTAGCTGGTTTGTTGCGTCACGCGTGGCAACTACTGAGGCCATTGAATTTGCTGTGGCATCCTTCGATGGCTTTAAGTCGCCGGGCACTAACGGGATATACCCCGTTATGCTGCAAAAAGGTATAAGACAGCTGCTTCCTACACTGAAAAGAATTTTCACTGCTAGCCTGGCACTTGCCTACATACCTATCCCTTGGCGCGCGGTGAAAGTGGTCTTTATTCCCAAAATAGGGAAAGAGGATTACTCACTAGCCAAGAGTTTCAGACCAATAAGTCTAACATCATTCCTGCTGAAAAGCATGGAAAGACTAGTAGAGTTGCACGTGCGCAAAGTTGCCCTTCGAATGCATCCTCTGTCGGACATGCAACATGCTTATCAGCGCGGAAAATCCTGCGAGACTGCGCTTCAAAACCTAGTTGGGAGAATTGAAGGCGCTCTCGAAAGGAAAGAGTACGTACTAGACATTTTTGTCGACATTGAGGGAGCTTTTGATAACGCTACTTTTGACAGCATGTGTAATGCTGCTATACGGCTTGGCGTAGATGAAGCACTGGTTTTGTGGATCAAAGCAATGCTCGTGCACAGGACACTGATCGCTGATGCAGGCCTCGAACATTGTGTCAAGTCTGGAGTAAACAGGGTCTGCCCGGAAGGTGGCGTCTTGTCTCCGCTGTTATGGTGCATGGTGGTCGACTCTCTGCTAGATGCTCTCAATGCCTCTGGAATCTATGCCCATGCCTATGCGGATGATGTTGCAGTTCTCTCTGTCGGCTCATGTTTAGCGAATGTCTGTCTCAAAGCGCAGGCGGCGCTAAACGTGATCGAAGACTGGTGCACGAGAAATGGGCTGTCGGTTAATCCTCTTAAGACCGATGTCGTTCTCTTCACGAGAAGGAGGAAAACAACTGGCATTACTCAGCTGGTGCTAAAACGCATTCCCATCCCTATATCCAAGGAAGCTAAGTATCTGGGAGTCATTCTAGATAACTTCTCTGTCAAAACACGTTGAGTCCAAAACCACCAAAGCGCTGTCAGCTTTCTGGCAATGCAAAGGTGCCTTTGGCAAAACATGGGGCTTATCGCCGAAAAATGTCCTTTGGATCTACACGGCAATGGTAAGACCGATAATCTCATATGCATCGGTTGTTTGGGAGAGCAGGCTAACACGAAAACACGCTGTGGCTTCACTCACCAAACTCCAAAGAGCGGTCTGCCTCAGTTGCACGGGGGCTTTCCCCAGCACACCGGGAGCTGCTTTAGATGCTATGATGAACCTTCCACCCCTTGACATATATATCAGAGGGTGTGCACTGAAAACTATTTCTCGCCTAAAGAGGAATGGTCTTTGGTACAACTCGCAGTGGAGTGAAAGTGTACTTGAGAGAGAAATATCCTACGACCACTGTCTCATGGATATGCCCTCTGACGCAATGACACCTGCCATCCTACTGCGCTGTAATTACACAGTCACATTTCCTTGACGTCAGGACTGGCTTTGGCCAGACACTGAACCTGGAATAGAATGTCTTCGCATCTTCACAGATGGCTCCAGGACTGATCAGGGATCCGGCGCCGGAGTTTTCTTCGAGCGCGAAAACATTCGACTGCACTTCTCGTTAGGAAAATATGCGCCTGTCTTCCAGGCGGAGATTTACGCAATCCTAATGGCCATGCACTATGTTGTGAAACACAGATGGAGGGGAAAGAGCATATGTGTCTGCAATGACAGCCAAGCTGCACTCAAAGCTGTATCCAATCCTCTGTCCAACTCCAAACTAGTGCATGAACTCAAGACCTTTTTGAACAAAGTCGGAAGATTTAATTCACTTAGGCTTGTATGGGTTCCAGGTCACTCTGGAATCCCAGGAAACGAGATCTCCGATGAACTCGCTAGAAAAGGCTCAGAGGAGAGTTTCTCAGGGCCTGAACCCGCCTTAGGTCTACCAGCTTCAACGGTTAAATCTGACATCAATGACTGGGTCTTTAACGTACACAGTCGCAGATGGAGGGAATATCCAGGATGCAGGATGACTAAGCGCGTACGCCCTGACGTCTGTAAAAATTCCGCAACATTCTTCTTATCCTTAAGGAGAAATGACTGCAGAAGGCTAACGGGAGTCATTACGGGCCATTACACTTTTGCCAGGCATCTCTACGTGCTTGGCATCAGTGAGACGCCTACCTGTGCTGCTTGTTACGAGGAGGACGACACAGCGTAACACTTTCTCTGCGACTGTCCCGCCTTCGCTCGTGCACGGTGGCGCACCCTTGGGGCCGAGGTGGTGGGTGCCGAATCTCTTAGCTCAACATCACTGAAGCCCCTCCTCACTTTTCTCCGGACAACGGGGAAAATACAATAAAGACAAGGTGTCTGTCTGGTAGTACAATGGACCAGTACTTGTGTCTGTGTGCTCAAGCAGATAGTAGAAGCCTCCAACAAAAAAAAAAAAAAAAAAAAAAAAAAAAAAAAAAAAAAAAAAAAAAACAATGGGATTCGTAAGAGGGGGACCAGACTTGGCTAGTATATTCAAGAAGGAAAGTGATGTATAATGATTTCGTAACGTAAGGATTCGAGAATTCTTTGGACCAACGTTTCACGAAACCGAGGGCAGAGTTAGCAAGTTCGATAATGTTGGAGGCGAAAGTTGAGTTCACGGTCACAAATAACCCCTAGATCAACCAAGAAGTTGATCAGGGGGAACGGTTTCATTACGAATAATGTCGGTTCTGGGGGGTAAGGAAGAGCGTTTGCGGGAGTAAGTGATGGTTTGACATTTACTGACATTGAGCTCGAGATGATTTTTTTTGACACCAAGTAGTGAACCTGTTAAGGTCCAATTGGAGAGATCAGGAGTCGACAGGGGAAGATATGTGTTTAAATATTTTCATATCATCAGCATATACATATGGAGAGCTGAGAGTTCTGAATAACACTTTCCACATCATTAATGGTTAGAATAAATATCAGTGGGCCGAGATGATTACCTTGCGAGACACCGGAGGTAGCATTAATTGGATCAGAGATAGAAGATCTGAAGATAACGTTATATTGACGATCTTCAAGATAAGATTTGATCCATGAGATAAAACCGGAAGAGAAACCGAGGGTAGTGAGCTTGAGGAGAATAATTTGGTAAGACATTTTGTCAAAGGCTTTGCTGGAGTCAGTGGCGACAACGTCTACTTCTTTGCCAGCTTCGAGTGCACACGAACATTGTGAAACAAACTCGACTAGATTAGTAGCTATCGATCGACCTCTTAGGAACCCATGTTGGTTAGGAGAAAATGTGGGTTTGCAGTGGAAGAGTATTGCATCATAAACGATGCTCTCGAAAAGTTTGGGTATGCATGAGAGCTTGGCAATGGGACGATAGTTGGACGATGGACATCATTTTTCAGTCCATTTTTGTGTTTTTTTTTGGATTAATGAAGTGGAAGAAACACTTGGGGACCTAGATAAGAGAGGATTGCATTCTGTTCAGGTATCGGAGGTAGATTGATTCACATAGCGTGCAAATTTAGTGTAGGATTGCATGTAATTAGAATAGTCAGATGCAGAGGAGGATCTAAGATAGGCGTGCCAAATTTTGTTTCTTTTATTGCGCAAAGAGCGTAGTTCCTTGGTATACCAGGACGAAGATGAAGTGTAGTTCTTTTTTGGTGAGAATGGGACTGAAAGAATGACGCAGCTGAGGATTTTGGTGTAAAATAGCGCAAGGGTTTCGTTTAAGGATATGTGTGAGTTAGGGTTAAGGAAGAAGTTAAAATTAACATTGTTGAGCAGATTATTTAGTTTTACGAAGTTAGCTTTCCGGAAATTGAAACAGAACGTATTTTCGGAGGGAAGAATAGTGAATTGGGTCTCGAGTGAAAGAGTTACCGATAAAGGTGGATGAAGGGGGTCTAAAGAGAGAGAAAATGGTTGTTCAGGGTAACAACGCAGTTTACGGCATCAGATGAGAAAATCAAGTTGAGTTGTCTGTCCATGTTATTGGTGATGTTACCGATTTGCAGAGGGCCGGAGTTAGAGAAATGATCCGTGAAAAGGATTTCTTTACCTGAGGAGGGGTTAGCGGCGATATAATGGGTCTCATCATCGGATTGAACCTATTTCAGGTGTGGGAGATTGAAATCGCCACAGATGATGATGATGTCATTGGGTTCGGCGATATCAAATATGGAGTTGACGAGATCAACGGCGAGTTGGTAGCAATGTGTGGGCTGTGAGGGTCTTAAGTAACAGCAGGCAAGATAAAGTTTCCGTTTAGGGAGACTTATTGAAGCACTAGTGAAGTTCATGTCAGCGGAATTCGACGATTTGAAGAGCAAGGGATCATAGCGGCTGTGGTTTGCTAAGAGAACTCCGCGACCATCCGGATCGGTAGAGTTGTCGTGCCCATCGGCCCGAAACAGAACGAAATCTGAGGTGAATAACTCGCTGTCTCCAATGCTGGAGCATAAATTTGTTTCAGTTAAGGCAAATATATCGTAGGGGAGGTTTTGGGAATTAAGAAGTACTGCGGAGGTTTTGGTGCGTAATCCTCTGACGTTCTGATAGTACAGGGATATGTTTTTGTAAGAAATATTCGATGGGTGGGAAGATGTAGTGATATTTAGGTTAGGATTTAAAATAGTTTTGAAATCAAAGCGGGTACTTTTCAAGTGTGCGATGCGCTTTGAACTGACATGGGCGGCGAATGTGGAGAGGTCGTTATTTACATCAATGGGAGAGATATTAAGGTTTTCGTGAAAACGGATAAAGGTCTTTTTTAACGCGTGGGGGTCTGTGGATAAGCCTTCTTGGTGGATTGAAACTTGGACGTTGGTTTTAGTTTTGCCGTCGATACAAATGGAGTCAGGTTTGTCGTGGACGTAAGCCAAATGGAGGCGTACATTATCGTAGATTCTTCTGTCTCTTAAACGTGACATAACATGAAATTTAGCGGTCTTCGGCGTTAAGCTCGGCAAGATGTTTGGTGAGTTTGACCGTGGGAGGAAGAAGTGGATCTAAGAAAGAGGGGGAGGAGAGAGGGAAGGTCGTGTTGTGAGAAGCTGAGGTGGTGGAGGGGCTGGAGGTAGTGTTGTAAGAAGCTGAGGAGGTGGAGGGAGTTGGGTTCAGAGTGTGAGAGTGTATACAATTTGGGTAATGTGGATACGTGCGGCTGTTACGAGAAGCCTGGGTGTTGGTATTGGGTATTGAATTGACAATATTCGGTGAGGGGGATGAGGGTCGGGAGCCGGGCGCAAGCTTAAAGGATACGCGGTTATGGGTACATGCTCTGTTAGGAGTATTATTAGGTGGAGGGATGTTGAGGGTAGTTGTTGATTTGCTATCGAGCTATCGAGAGAGGAAGAGGTCGGGAGAAATTGGGGAATATTCCAGTCCTTAATTCCGATTTAGTTCCTAGATTGCGAGGGGGTTGAGAAGGGGGGGTCCAGGTTTGGGTTGGTTAGGGGATTTGTGAGTGCTGAATTTACTTATATTTAGGTTTAATGTTAATATTGTTCTTACGATCCCTAACGGTAATCCGCATCCTGTCGACTTTGATTTCCTTATTGGGGGGGCTGGGAAAAAGCCATTCATATTGCGGAGGGATGGTAATTTCGAAGCAGTTTATACGATGGAATTTGGAAGGGGCGAGTGCATAGCCAAGAGAGTGAAGTTTCCTCAAAGCCAAATGGTTTGAGAATGCTTTTCTTTTTACATGTTGGGCCTTTTGCACCTTGTCAATGGAACTATGAACGCTCAAGGATATGTAAAGGAGTTTTTGGTACCAGTCATCATCATTCCTATACTGACAAATGCATTTTTCAATGTGATTCTGTACCTTGTCAGCGAGCCAAATCGCTTTTATAACTTTTAAATGCCTACTTTATAAAAAATAAATAAAAGGCAACCACTCTCTTTCAATAATTTTCAGCCAATAAAACATTTGATGACCTCGGAACCAGACTGGTCACCAACTTCGCCCGATTCAAATCCAATCGAACCACGGAGTAAGACAAAGCTAAATAAAGTTCTCAACCATGAATGGAATATTGAAATATCATGGGATATTATTGTGCTTCTAGTAAACTCGATACCTTCTAGAACAAAAGCGGTTATTACCGCTAAAGGAAGGGCAACTCGGTATCAATGGCTTTGTCCTCAACCTAGGACATATAAACATCGCATATATTTATATAGAAAAAAAATATTTCGTTAAATTTCTTATCAATAATAGAATGTTAAAATGATAAGAAAATTCATTGTTTTCGCTCTTTTTGTCCTTATCTCTTTTTAAGATTAAATAAAGAAATGGAAATTAGGTAGAAATATTTATAAACTACTGAGGAGTTTTCAACAAAACCCTAATTTCATTACCAAAACTATGATCGCCGTTATTAGCAATTTTTCATTAGTTTTAAAAAGTTTATTTTTTCTAAATCAGTGACGCCCACTTTATAATTTATGTTCTGGCAATTGTTAGAGTACGCATACGCACTAGCAGTGTACGAGACAAGGTTTGGACTTATTTGGATAAGTTATATCCTGTCTAGCGATCGATTAATTGATTAAAAATGAATGCGACGTGAGGAGGTATGGGAGATCATTCGGCAATAGAGGCGTAAAAGCAGGACTTACGAAACTATCATTACAGAGATCCTAAAATACTGAAAATCATTTAAAACAAGAGGCAGGCCACGGCAAATCAGGTAGACCCGTTTATCAGATAGCTAGATTGGTCAAGAACCCTTCTCCCACTTCTGCATAAATAAAACAAAATATCTTGCACTTGTTTTTAATGATAACAATAAGACGACAAATAGAAACTAATTTGTCGGCTAGAAGGCCAAGAGGATGTCCGTTGCCAACAAAGGAAGTTGCTTATCCAGGAACATCTCAATTAGCCAAAGGAAAACCGGTAAAATCTTGTGGTCCGACGAGTTCAAGATAAATTTAATTGGTGCCAACATTCTCATTCACATTAAAATAGTCAAACATGGTAGTGACAGCTCAATGGTTTGGGGATGGTACGGCGTTGGTCCCAAAATTCTCGAGACAACTATTGCGTTTGCCGCTTCTGTGGATCTTTCCTGACAATTATAAAACAAAGCAGCTAGGGTATGGTTTGAGCACAATAAAGTAGATGTTATGAAATATCCAGCGCAATCACCAGATTTTAACCCTACCGAACATATTTGGTATGATGTTCAGAAAACAATAGACTCCACTATACACCGAAATAAAGAAGAATTATGGCAGTATCTGCGAGCAGCATGGGAGTTTAACCTGTTCAAAAACTGAGAATGTCTGGCTGACTCTATGCCAAGATGGCAGGATATGGATATGGAACAAAATATTGGGTATACACATAGGCGTATCTTAAGAATTTAGGGCGCTACTTAACATACTTTCGTCTTTTGACAGGATTGTGGAAAACGCACAAAATTAATTGTTTCGAATAAACATTAAAATTAAAATATGTACATGAAGGATAAACAAAACAGCGCAAGGACTTTTTCTTACTGAAAAGCAGCACACACAAAATTTATATTATTTAAATACGCACCTATTATTTTGCACAACGCTTTGTATATTACAATCATACAGTGCTGTGCAAAACATTTCCAACTGCGGCTGCAATGAGATCCAGCAGCATTTTTAACGGAATTCCTAACAGTTATCTGAACTGGAATATACCAATAAACTATCCTATAAATCAAGTGGGACATATTTCTTGACAACGAAGAAACAAAACATATATGTAATACGAGGGTGGTCCGATAAGTACTTAGCCTCGCCGCCAGATGACGCGAAACATGGATCCACTGGTACACACCAGAGACCAAGGAACAGTCGAAACAGTGGACTTCACCCGGCGAACGTGCTCCGAAGAAGGCAAAGACTGTCCCATCGGCCGGAAAGGTGATGGCCACCGTTTTCTGGGATTCACAAGGTATGATCCTCATCGACTACCTGGATTATT
This sequence comes from Merodon equestris, assembly GCA_958301585.1. Classification (NCBI taxonomy): domain Eukaryota; kingdom Metazoa; phylum Arthropoda; class Insecta; order Diptera; family Syrphidae; genus Merodon; species Merodon equestris. The sequence goes on along the minus strand of OY284414.1, from coordinate 69,590,884 downwards.
GGGCCGATTCGACACCGAATAGAAGAAAAAACGGCCTCACTTGGCGAAGAAAAAATGCTCTTCCACCATGCACCGGTTCACACCTCCGTCCTCGCCACGGCCAAATTGGTCGAATTGGGCTACGAACTGCTGCCTCATCCACCGTATTCTCCAGATTTGGCCCCGTGCGACTTCTTTTTCTTTCCAAACTTGAAAAAGTCACTCGCCGGGCAGAAATTTCAGTCAAATGAGCAGGTCATCGTCGCCACGGAGGCCTACTTTGCAGACCTCGAGAAAACGTATTTTTCAGACGGGTTTAAGAAGTTGAAGCCCCGCTGGGTCAAGTGTATCGAGCTAAAAGGAGACTATATTGAAAAATAAATCGCCATTTCTCCAAAATGTTTGTTTTTCTTAATTAGGCTAAGTACTTATCGGATCACCCTCGTATCTCAGTTGCAAATGTTTTGCACAGCAAAAAACCTAACTATTCTCAGCTGTTTACTTTTTAATAGGAATGAATTATGTATATTTTATTTTCTTTTTAATAAATTATAATATGTAAGGTTTATAAAACAATACATTGTATATTATTTCTGTAAACATTTACATAACCAACACACGTTAAAGTTTTAACTATAACTAGTTGCAAATGTTTTGCACAGTTGTGTATATACAAGAAATAGTTTACACAGTTTATATTACGATAACTCTTTTAGTACCCCCGAGATAAAATCTAGAAATTTGATCAACCTATCAACCTATCACGTCTACATCGGTTTACATTCACTTTAAAAAGGTATTGAAATACCTGCAATTTTTACACGTTGCAATTCTTTTAACACCCGACTTGTGAACATTTGCAAATGGAAAACAAATGCACCTTCCGACAAGACGACAACTGGCGTCGCAGTGGCAGTCATTGTACGGAATCAGGTCAAGTAAGGCAAAGCAGCACAAACAGAGAGGAGGAAAACACAAAAAGCGCACGGTTGCGGGAGATACATTTACAAACATACTCGTACATTACGGAGGCACAAAGTGAAAGCGAAAGTCTCTTAACTTCTTTTTCTTTTTGTTTGTTTTACTGCCACATTTAACTCGATTTCCAGTTTCATTCCTTCTCCAGCACGCACGGTCGCACTACGCACAGATACGATTATCAAAAGCAAATTCGTATCAGAGCAATATAAACATATGTACATATACGTGGCGTTGAACGGAATGGAATTAAGTGCTCACGAAATAATGTCGATTGATTTGCTATTTATTTAATTTTTTTTTATATTTACATACCTTAATTTGCACAGTTGTATTTCCCTCGAAAGTAAATGCTTCCAGGTTGGGTTTAAGTTCCAATTCGTAGTGAGACGGTATGACCGACTTGGGGAGACGTTGAAAGACCTTTTTTGACATATTTTCCAAATTATCAGTTTCCTGCTCTTCGATTGCAGTCGAGTTTTTTTCCTTTGGTCGAACGTCCTCAAAACGGGCCGATGAAAATTTTCGGTGAAAATGACTAAGGGATTTGATGAATTTGACACCCGTATGTGACAGCAAAATATCGAGACAACCACCACCACTCGCCTTAACGGAACTAATGCAACTGGAAATGTTGCTGGTCGAATATTTTCGCAAAATATTTGTGTGTTGAATCGAATGTTGCACGGCCACTTGATTTGTTGCAGGAGCGGACGTCGAGGTATTTGAGGTGCAAATACCAATTTTCGAAGCTGTTTTCAAATTATTGTAGTGATTTTTCCAAATCAAAGCTTTCCGGTTGATTTTCCTTTGGTTAACCAAACAAATATCTGAAAAGTGACAAGTTTCGATTAGTTATAGTGTGCGCATGAGGCATAGAGCTACACATAATTAGCAGCCGGTAAGCTGACAACTGCTTTCCGATCTGTCTTAAAATGACGAAATCTTCATTGTCACCAGCTTATTTTACCAGTAAAATATTGTTTGATGAATTTAGAATTATAAACGCATGTATTTCTATACATATTAAGGCAAAACTCGTTGAAATTGTTAATAATCTAGGCGGTGTTTACAGCGTTAAATGTTTTATGGGAGAACTGTTTGTTTTGTCAGATAATTTCCAACAAAAATTCCAATGAACTGTCTAATAAAACCTGTGTATTTTCATAATTTCAGAATGATTTAGTCAGATGAAGTCACCTGGGTTATTAATTAATATTATACAATAGTTCGCAGAAAAGCTTATGGACGGTTAGAACCTTTGGTAATTATTCGGAAAAAGGCCCTACTCACCGATTTTGATGAAATTTCAGTATGTCAGATTAGGATTTTTTCTAAGAATTTTGATATATATATTTTAGGTCGGACTTATCTAGTTTGGAAGATATAAGCTTTTTAAATTTTCCATACAAAATAAGATTTCATTATGCCTAAAAGTATGCAACTATGTTTTAAATAAAATTATTATACGAGTCACCCACATAATACTTTAAATACACCGGACTTTCTTACAGGCGCCTGCCAGACAGTCGTAGACATACCCTTAGCGGAGCGACGAAGTCGCGTGAGCGGCTAAACCCTGCGAAGAAAAGGGTTAAAATCCTGTTAGCGAGCGAAGCGAGCCACCCACAAGTGTGGTTATTTCTAACCTCTTGCATAGTTCCAGGCATAACTATGATTCAACTAAATCAAGCCAAATCTGTATTTTGTATGGGAACTTCAAAAGCTTATATCTTTGAAACTAGGAAAGTCCGACCTAAAATATATATATCAAAATTCTTAGAAAAAATCCTAATCTGACATACTGAAATTTCATCAAAATCGGTGAGTAGGGCCTTTTTCCGAATAATTACCGAACCTTTAAACAACGAATATATTGTGTTTCATACTACTTTTTAATGTCGAATCCGATCGACCAACTTCGAAAAGTTTTTCAGATGTCATACATACCTAGGTACATGCTATAGGAGGTTTAATCCCGTTGAGGTGAAGTACCGCGAACTACGAATCCGATGGCTTGTCTGTTGCGATGGTGAAGAAGAGATTCAACACGTAGCCCGGAGACATCACATAAAAATCGCAGCTCACCCCAACAATGAAGTAAATTCTTTACTATGTGTATGTAGTACAAGAATAAGCGGAAGACGACGACTAAAGAAAACCTTGATAAGAGGGCTCATAAGATCAATAACTTAAAAGTCATCTAAATCTAAACAATATTCTAAAATAAAAATAGAAAAAAAAAGGACTAAGGAGGATCTGAAAGTTTATGTAAATGTAATCCCAAAATCGAATTGTACAAACAAACACCAGGTGTCTACCAGACAGAAGTAATCAATCAATTGGAAAATAAAAAAAAACATTAGAATGGTACTGAAAGGCGTGTTGGAACACAAACTGATACGTTTGTGACTACATTTCCAGTGAAGGCTATAAAATTATTAGTCTGTTCAATGAGGCTGTTCCGGACTGTTCTGGACTTTTCTGAAAATAAAAGTACACGTTTTGCTGTTCAGTGACGGTGTTTCGGACACTTCAGAACACGATTTTCTGCACCTACTTGGGAGTCAGAACAGATTCGTGAAAAGTGTCAAAAGCAGCTGTCATTGAAAAAAACACTAAAGTCCTCGCTCAAACATACATATCATCACTGAAAAATGTTGTTGACGAGTCACTAATCACAGTAATTTCACTATCAGTGCCCACCACAACTCTGCCAAAGCATTTTTATGTGAATTCACTTTTGTTTATTATTTAATTCTAAAACATGTTTATTACAATCTGACATATAAGATGTTTCCGCTTTTTGACAACTAACATACGGCTGTACTTTTCTGTTCTAACTTAATCTGACAGTTTTCACGAATTTGTGCTGTCCTGTCCTGTCCTGTTCTGTTTTGATCTTTTCGTCATTGAATACAGACGGAAATTCCTAGGTCGCGCCTTTGACATACAGTGAACCAAAACAAAAGTTGGACGGCATGTAGACTGCAACTGCAACTTGAATATTTTAGAGGTATGTAGGGATATTGATATCAAATAAACTAGAAAAGAGACTTAATTTTTCGAATATTCCAAACCATATTATTTTTTTTTTCTAAGTTGTTTCACGTTATTTTGAAACAAACAATCGGCTGAAAATGTAATTTCTGAGAACCAAAAAAAAACTTAGACAGTTCTTCTTTTCACTGGAATTTACGGTTTTTTCCTGGTATATGGTATTTTTATATGTCATTTTAAAAGTCACAGACATTTCAAGTCACTTCGGGTTTATAGTGCTCAGAAGTATGCATGTATTTTCATTAGCGATTACAGTTAAAGCTGGTTAATTTGGAATGGTTGGGGGGAAGGTGAGTCCGAATAAACGAATTTTCCGAATTAATGAGAGATTTTTTTTATGCACTAAAACGCGTTCCTATTGATAAAAAAATGCAAGAACTTAAAACGAAAAATTATTTTATTAACACAAAAGATTGCAAATAATACATAAAATGTGTTATAATTAATTTTTGTAACTAAAAACACAAAAAAAATTATATAAACGTATTAAAAAATGCAAGAAATGAAAAACATATAAAAACATCATATTTAATACATACAACATACCTACATATTTTTAATCGTTACTATATATTGCTATCAATATTCATTTCAGTTGGATTAAAAAATGTTTCAATATGACTTTGTTTAATGTTACTTGTTTGTTCGCGTAAAAGACTAGTTCTTAAGTTTTTAACAGAAGTGTAGTAACCTTGAATTTCTGGTTCACTGAATCTTGTTTCTAAATAACTAATTGTTTTGTCCAAACATTGCAGCACTTCCCTTCGAGTTATCTTGCATGTTTCTCTTTCTACGTTATCATCAGACTCAGAAGAAATTTCCATTGAATTTTGATCCAATAATGATGCGGATATTTCCTCCTCATTCAAAACTAAATGGCCCGGGTCACTTTGATCAATATAAGCCCAGTTTTCTAGGTCTTCTTCCGTAAAGTTTTCTGCCTGACGTGCCTGACGAATAATGTTTGCCAAATCTGCCAAACTGATGTCGTCTTCACTGTCATAGTGCAACATTTATTCTTGGATAAGTAATTTTTTCCAACAATTTCTTAAAGTTGTTGTTATTATTTCAGCCCAGGAATGATACAAATTGTAAATAGCTTTTCGCAAGTTATAATTTTTCAAATTTTTTAAAGTTTGCACTCCAACATTATCACACTCGTTCTAAAAAAAACCAAACAATCTTCCAGCTGTCGACGACTGTATAATCGTTTAAAAGCCATGATTATACCCTGGTCCATTGGTTGAAGTATGGAGGTTGTATTTGGTGGAAGAAATTTACATTTTATACGTTCATCGGCGCTCTCTAGATCGGTGGGATGAGCAGGAGCATTGTCTACTAGCAATATTGCCTTAACTTCATCTTTTGGTATTTTTAGGACATTTTCCTGGTACCACCTTACTTCACTGATAATTTTTTTTGAGAACCATTCATTAAAAATCCGTTGATCGAACCAAGCTTTCTTCGAGTTGTAATAATGTACCGGTAACTTGTCCATAATATCCTTCAGTACTCTTGGTTTCTTCGATTTCCCTACAACTGCAAGCGTGTTGTAGGTGTGAGAACCATTCGCATTTGCATAATACAGAACCGATAAACGATCTTTTGGCTGCTTATGACCAGAAACGTTTTTGTCCGATTTACCAGCTTGTGTTGTATCTGGCATTGCTTTCCAAAAAAATCCTGTCTCATCTGCGTTATATATTTGGAAATCAGAAAGATTTTGCTCCTGTACAAATATTTTAAAATCACTTTTAAATAATTCTGCATTTTCAGTGTCAGCACTTAGAGCTTCTCCAACCACTTTTCTATTTAAAATACCGTGTCTCTTTCTAAATCCTGATAACCAACCATCGCTAGCTTTGAAATCGGGTTCTCCAAGGGCCTGTGCAAAACGTATGGCAGCAGTTTGAATCTCAATTCCACGAATAGGGATACCACAGGATCTCTGCGAACAATACCAAGTGTAAACGGCACTGTCAATTTTTTAAAAGTTTGGCTCTCTCAGTCTAATTATATTTTGATTCGATTTTGTTTCAGATTCAACGAAGCTTTTTAATTTGTCTTTATTTTTCTTTATGTCATAAAATGTAGATTTAGTTATGTTAAACTTTCCTAAAATGTTCTTGTAATTCATTCCACTTTTTACACATTCAAGAACTTCTAATTTTTGTTTTAAGTTTAATGATTTGAATAAACCTCTACTTCTTGATTGTTTAACTAACATTTTCACCTGAATTATAATTAATTTTTACTTATGCAGAAATATGTACAAATTTGTGCTTAGCCCTTTAACCACTGAGATCACAATTAATTTTACCGTCCATCCACACAGAAAAATTTACAGAAATGCCTGTATCTGTCACACTATTGAATTCAGCGCAATCAAATCGGTACCGTTAGAAAGGGAATTCAAGCGAAAAAAAAACAACACCGGTGTTAGGGATTTACATTCCCATTCCCATTCGCCAACTTAAACTGTATTGGTGTTTTCTCAAACAATATCTAAATGCGGATTACTGGGATTCTCCCAATAGACATTTTGTTCCGACATCTACATTTTTGAGATCTGTTTGCCATCTATACGTGTTCAATCATTGTGTTATTTAATTTTTGCTAATTTAATTTAATTTTTACATACAAAAATTTAAAACCGACTCTCATTTATTCGGAAAAATTTCTTTTATTCGGAAATTTTTTTTTTTCCGAATAAACTAGTTTTCCGAATTAAAGAGCTTGTACTGTATTTACATACATATACAATAAAAATGAAAAAAAAAAACATCCATTGATATGAAAGAACTAATTATAAAGTAAATTTAAAAAAAAATAGAGTTAGAGAAATTGCTGAAATTGTGACAAAACCTAGACCAACAGTACATTATGTTATTCAAGAGTATAAAAAAAAATGTTTTGCCAAGACCCAGTGGTAGTGGGCAACCCGAAAATTGCAACTTCTCGACCCGAAAGAAAAATAGCTCGATTAGCTGTAAACGATCCTAAAATGTCTGCGGTAGAAATTGCTAAGGAACTTCAGGAAAATAAGGAAGCGCCTGGAATATGCACAAATTTATGTTCATCAACCTTTAGAATTCTGGAATTCTGGAATTTTTTCAGACGAATCGAAGTTTAGAGAAAACAAGGTAGCTTTAAGTCCGGCAAATGTAAAGGCCACCGTTAAGCATGGGTCAAATGGAGTAGGAAACATGGTATTTTTTGTAGGTAGTATGAACAAAATAGATAACCTTAATATGCTCAAAAACAATTTACCAGCAACTGGTAATAAGCTAGGCATAAATATTAGTTTTTGTTTTGTTCACGATAATCACCCTAAGCATGCGTACCCAATTAATACGGGAATGGCTGATCTATAATGTGAAAAAAATCTTCCATCCGCCTCAAAGTCCAGATTTAAGTCCTGTAGAGCACCTCTGGGCATATATGGAGGAAAAAATTGAGAGAAAGGTCAATACACAGCAAAAATGACTTGAAAACCGCCCTTCAGGATATAAGAGCCAATACCCAAGGAGTTACTTTGGTTGAATATACATATGAAGTGTATGAGAGAGGGTTCCGATGAGAATTCAAGTCTTGATTCGCCGATGCTTAGATATCTGCGGTTGTTGTTGTGAATTGCCTTCGGCAGGTTTTTCCCTTTGATATTGGATACTCTTGAATTCCAGTCAATGTGTTTTGCGTTAAAATCATCAGTTGCTATGACTCTGGATCCTAGAGACGTCATGTAGTCTTCATATTATGGAGTTGTTATAGCATTCTTAGGTGGATGGTATAGGCCTGAGGAGGATAATGGTTCGGATTTGTCTTCTATTTGAATTGTAGTCGATTGGATGTATTCATGGTTGTAATCGTCAAGTTCAATGCATTTTATTTTGTTGTTGACTATAATAGCTGTACCACAATGTACCATGTGTTGTAGATGTTATATCCTGGTATATACATATAAATATCCTAAAGCTTCTAGCTGTGAAGTGCGTTTCTGCAATCTTTAGAACGTCAATGCGATTATCCCTTATGAATTGTTTTCGTTCTAGCGCATGTTGATGCAGTCCATTCACGTTCCAGGTGATGATGTTAAGTTCGTTATGCATGTGATTTGATTTGATTTATTTTTTATTATTTCATTCATACAATTTAGGTAAATTTACAATGATTACCCGCAAAGCGCAGTGCTTATCTGCAGGTGGTTGAATATCTTTATAAATAAGGACTTAGTTTTGAAGTGACATTTGTTACATTTTAAAGTTGTATATTACTAAATGTATTTATAAAACATGTTTATTATATTTTCATTTGGAAGTTTCATACTCAATTTGTTTAATTTTATTACATAACACAATATACATCAAGAAAGTATTTTCTTATTTTCTTTTTTCGCTTTTTAAAATTTTGAATGTTTCTTAAATATTGCGGAGTTGCATTTAATATTTTTGGTATAAGATGACATAATTCACGTTTTCCATATATGTTATAAAATTCCGGAGTATCTAGCATTCCTTGAGCTCTTCTTCGGGTGATTAAGTTGTGACGTACATGCTGCAGAAATCTCTGGTCGTTCATGTAGTTTATTAGAGATGTCATCTGGAAAATTGCGTTAACATCTAATACCTTAAAATGCAGATGGGACGGTCTTATAATTTTGACGATGCGATGTTGAAGATTCAATATCTTTTCCAGGTGTGTCTTCGATGCGTTTCCCCAGGCCAGGATTCCATACTTGATTCGTGATTCTACTAGTGAGTAGTACACCTGTTTTTGAGCTTCGAAATTAGAATACCTTTTAAGATAGGCCATAGCAAAGAGTGAGCTCTTAAGCTGAAGCCGAAGAGCATTTATATGCTCGCGCCAGAGGAAATGCTCGTCTATAATTACTCCCAGATACTTGGTGTGTTTGACAACTTCTATCATCGGCAGTTTGTCGACCATGAACAGCTTTGGTTCCTATGATATATCTTGACGTCATCTTTCGGTTTCGATGGCATGCGTATGTGCATCACTTTTGTTTCTGCTGCATTAATTATGAGTCCATGATCGTGGCACCACTTCGAAACAGCATCAAATTCTTTTTGTAGTATTTCTACGGCCGTGCTTACATTTTTGTGTTTTACAATGATTGCTATGTCATCCGCATATGCATAAGCAGTACTAGTTTTGAAGACTCTCAGAAGTTCGTTCATATAGAGTATAAATAGTATAGGGCCCAGCTTAGATCCTTGTGGAACACCATACACACTAGGTTTTTCTTGGCTAGTGATTTTTGATATCACTACCTTCATCGTTCTATCATTTAGGTAACTTTTAAGCCAATTTCCCAATTGTTCTCGCAGGCCTATCCTGTTCACACTTTCAATAAGCTTCCCATGCGTTAAAGTATCGAATGCTTTACTAAAGTCAATGAAAAGGACAAGCACACTTTGGTTTTTATTTAGACCTGCATTGATTACATTCGTAAACTCTCCCAGGAGCTTCTCCGTACTTTTATTTTTCTGGAAACCATACTGATTTGGATGAAGAATTTGGTGTTTTTTAATAAAATTATTAAGGCGTTTTACAATAATTTCCTCCAGACACTTTTCGACAGCTGATAGTATTGCTATGGGTCTGTAGTTTTCTGTTTTGTTTTTTTCACCGTTCTTATAGATTGGCCGAATAATCGATGTCTTCATTAGTTTTGGTACGCAAGCTTGTGTTATACTGCGATTGATTATTGCCTGTATAACGGGGGCCATTAGGTTTCGTCATTAGAACAGTTAGAATTTGTAGCATGTTTGCCATTTGTTGAATGTGGTTCTTCATAATATCTTTTAGTCCGCCGAAGTCATTTTTGTTGTTGTTGTAGGCTATTAGTGAGGGATTTTTACTGGTGGGGAGTTTGCTGTGTTTTCGTTTTTTTTTTTTTTTTTTTTTGTTGGAGGCTTCTACTATCTACTGGAGCACTCAGACACAAGTACTGGTCCATTGTACTACCAGACAGACACCTTGTCTTTATTGTATTTTCCTCGTTGTCCGGAGAAAAGTGAGGAGGGGCTTCAGTGATGTTGAGCTAAGAGATTCGGCACCCACCACGTCGGCCCCAAGGGTGCGCCACCGTGCACGAGCGAAGGCGGGACAGTCGCAGAGAAAGTGTTACGCTGTGTCGTCCTCCTCGTAACAAGCAGCACAGGTAGGCGTCTCACTGATGCCAAGCATGTAGAGATGCCTGGCAAAAGTGTAATGGCCCGTAATGACTCCCGTTAGCCTTCTGCAGTCATTTCTCCTTAAGGATAAGAAGAATGTTGCGGACTTTTTACAGACGTCAGGGCGTACGCGCTTAGTCATCCTGCATCCTGGATATTCCCTCCATCTGCGACTGTGTACGTTAAAGACCCAGTCATTGATGTCAGATTTAACCGTTGAAGCTGGTAGACCTAAGGCGGGTTCAGGCCATGAGAAACTCTCCTCTGAGCCTTTTCTAGCGATTTCATCGGAGATCTCGTTTCCTGGGATTCCAGAGTGACCTGGAACCCATACAAGCCTAAGTGAATTAAGTCTTCCGACTTTGTTCAAAAAGGTCTTGAGTTCATGCACTAGTTTGGAGTTGGACAGAGGATTCGATACAGCTTTGAGTGCAGTTTGGCTGTCATTGCAGACACATATGCTCTTTCCCCTCCATCTGTGTTTCACAACATAGTGCATGGCCATTAGGATTGCGTAAATCTCCGCCTGGAAGACAGGCGCATATTTTCCTAACGAGAAGTGCAGTCGAATGTTTTCGCGCTCGAAGAAAACTCCGGCGCCGGATCCCTGATCAGTCCTGGAGCCATCTGTGAAGATGCGAAGACATTCTATTCCAGGTTCAGTGTCTGGCCAAAGCCAGTCCTGACGTCAAGGAAATGTGACTGTGTAGTTACAGCGCAGTAGGATGGCAGGTGTCATTGCGTCAGAGGGCATATCCATGAGACAGTGGTCGTAGGATATTTCTCTCTCAAGTACACTTTCACTCCACTGCGAGTTGTACCAAAGACCATTCCTCTTTAGGCGAGAAATAGTTTTCAGTGCACACCCTCTGATATATATGTCAAGGGGTGGAAGGTTCATCATAGCATCTAAAGCAGCTCCCGGTGTGCTGGAGAAAGCCCCCGTGCAACTGAGGCAGACCGCTCTTTGGAGTTTGGTGAGTGAAGCCACAGTGTGTTTTCGTGTTAGCCTGCTCCCCCAAACAACCGATGCATATGAGATTATCGGTCTTACCATTGCCGTGTAGATCCAAAGGACCTTTTTCGGCGATAAGCCCCATGTTTTGCCAAAGGCACCTTTGCATTGCCAGAAAGCTGACAGCGCTTTGGTGGTTTTGGACTCAACATGTTTTGACCAGAGAAGTTTGTTATCTAGAATGACTCCCAGATACTTAGCTTCCTTGGATATAGGGATGGGAATGCGTTTTAGCACCAGCTGAGTAATGCCAGTTGTTTTCCTCCTTCTCGTGAAGAGAACGACATCGGTCTTAAGAGGATTAACCGACAGCCCATTTCTCGTGCACCAGTCTTCGATCACGTTTAGCGCCGCCTGCGCTTTGAGACAGACATTCGCTAAACATGAGCCGACAGAGAGAACTGCAACATCATCCGCATAGGCATGGGCATAGATTCCAGAGGCATTGAGAGCATCTAGCAGAGAGTCGACCACCATGCACCATAACAGCGGAGACAAGACGCCACCTTCCGGGCAGCCCCTGTTTACTCCAGACTTGACACAATGTTCGAGGCCTGCATCAGCGATCAGTGTCCTGTGCACGAGCATTGCTTTGATCCACAAAACCAGTGCTTCATCTACGCCATGCCGTCTAGCAGCATTACACATGCTGTCAAAAGTAGCGTTATCAAAAGCTCCCTCAATGTCGACAAAAATGCCTAGTACGTACTCTTCGTGTTTTCGTTAGGGTTGTTTATTTGGGGTGTCTTGCAGCTGATTGTTTGGGCGTAAGTTGTATCTGATGTGATGTTGGTGGGGCGTTGAACATTTGCTTTCCTTCACTTTTCGGAGGAATCTTTTTTCGGACTCTAATGTTTTTACAGCTGCATTTTCACCTTAGGGTAGAGGTAGTTCTAATGTCACTTGCCTACTCTCCAGAATTGTATGCCTTTTGAGGTATAAGTATAAGACTTTAGTCCTTGAAAATGGAATTGTAACAAACGGATATCAAATACTCACAACTGCCATCAACGATGCATAACAGCTTTTTACTTAAAATGTATATGAACAATACCAACTATGGGAAATGGTACTGATATTTATACGGGCAAGTTTTTTGTCCAGAGACTAAAGACGCCCCCTTTTTTCCAAAACTATTTTGTTAATGTTTTATTGAACACCACTTTAGAACATCAGTACAATATCTAGCATATTGTCTCGATGTTAGCCTCTGAAGATCAACATAAAACAAAGTATTTGTGTTGCCTGTCGAAAAGGAATAATACTTAATTGAATCATCTTCATTCTGCCTTGCGCTGACAGTGAGAAAGCAGTTAAGAAAAACGCACAAAACATATCTGACTGTATTGGATAAAAGCTTTGAAAAGGTGAACGAGTTCAAATATTTGGGTCTGTAGGAATATAAAAATAAAATGCTGCATATGGGTAACGTGTACTTCTTCGCGACGAAGGAACTATTCAAGATAACTATTCTGTTCCGCAATGCCAAAATCCATATTTATGAAAATATAATATTGCCAGTGACATTTTACGGATGTGGAACTTGGTCTCTGATTAAGAAGGAGGAAAATATATTTCGGGTCTTTGAAAACAAGGTCTTAAGGGAAATACTCGTACAATATATAGTGATTAATGCGATGCAGAGACCGGCTAATGGGTAAGCCCTATTCATCCCCAAGCATTGTCTAAGTAATAAAATTGCGAAGACTGAGATGGTTAGGATACATAAAACGAATGTACAGTGGACGAAGTCAAAAGAATAATGAGTGAAAACTCGTAGAAAGAAGACCCCCAGGAAGGCCGCGCCGTAAATGGGAGAATAATATAAATATACCTAGAAGAGAAGAAGCAGAACAGCCAAACATGAAAGGAACACAAAGAGGCTTGGCAAAGGATTGTCAATGAGGCTCTGAACTTTCGAATTCCAAATGGCCGGTAATAATAATAATAATAAATAACAATCGAACAACGATTGCTTGTTTTATTTTTATTTGTACACCTCAGCTACTGGCGAAAATGATTACTTCCAACCTCAAAAGTTATGACCTTCAAAGAATCTCTCTTCTGGTTTTTTTTCTTCTTAAAGGCATACACACTGGTGTATATTCCGTGTAATTATTTTTTGGCTACAAGTGTAGGGGGCCTTAATAAACAAATCATTTTGTCAAATTTTCGTTTTAATTTTATTTTTTTAGTTTTAAATCCATTTTTATTCATAGTTTCTTCGATCTACCTTATCCTAGACAAAAATGTTTAAAGTTAGCTTAACTATCCTTACAAATTTAATATCTTACTTGGCTCTAGGCAGCCTTCTAACATTACATTACATTATTATAACTTAAGCTAAGAAAATCTAAAAAGAAAAAAAACAACTTAGCATATGATTGCCAAATTGTCATTTATTACATCGATGACCAGCATACTATACATTGAGTGCTGTCATTCATTCCATTCGGATTGGTAAAATACTAATTAATGTATGCTTTTTTGTGATAGTTTTTACAGTCTTACAGTATAATTTGAATATGTCATTTAAAAAAAAAACTAATTTTTTTTAATAGGTTTGAAATTGTAATTTGACAATCCTTTCCATTGCTTCTGCAAATGTCAAGGCAAACAGTCCACTGGAATCAGTCAGAATAACTTCCCCATCTTATTGGCACTGTCGATTTTTCACTATTGTGAATTGTGTCTTTCATAGCTGTGAAGGAGTGATTCGGCCGTCAAGTTTTCTTTCCGGAGTAAAATAATTTATCGAAATGTTGTCGAGAGCCGCTTTGCTTTCAGGTAAAATATTGTATATACCCATTCCAAGGATAAGTACTTGGTTTTCGTCTTTAAGAAATTATTTTCAACCAACCTTTTCAATATTTGGTTTGGCAATAGTTTATGTAATCACTTGTCATTTTCTGCTCTTTCAAAAAATGTGCCTAGTTCATTTCTAATTATGTCAACTATCATTTCAGTCCAAAGACCTGCCGCATTTACTGCGATTAGGACCGCTGCTGCCACACCGGCTTCTTCGGAAAATTTCCAGCGACCAGTTCGTCCAGAACTGCCAGGCAAAGTTCGGATGGGCTTTATCCCAGAAGAATGGTTCCAATTTTTCTACAACAAAACTGGTGTCACGGGCCCCTATACATTCGGAGTCGGTTTAATAACTTACTTGTGCTCCAAGGAAATCTATGTAATGGAGCACGAATACTACTCCGGTCTTTCATTTGCCATTATGTGCATTATTGCCGTGAAAAAATTGGGTCCATCTGTCGCTAAATACTTGGATGGCGAGATCGATGTATGTATAAATTGCATTCATAAATGTCACAGAATAAGAAAATGTAAAAAATCATTTAGAGAATCGAAAACGAATGGAATGGAAGTCGTACGAGTGAATTGAAGGCTTTAAGTGATGCTATCGAAAGCGAGAAGAAGGAACAATGGCGTGCTGAAGGTGCCCTAATGCTCATGGATGCCAAGAAGGAGAATGTTGCCCTTCAATTAGAAGCTGCCTATAGGGAACGTGCCATGAAGCTTTATACAGAGGTATGATATGACGAACTGCATTTATCTATTTAATTTTTTTACATATTTTGATTGCGTCTAGGTTAAACGTCGCTTGGATTACCAAGTAGAATGCCGTCATGTCGAAAGGCGACTTAATCAAAAGCATATGGTTGATTGGGTCGTAAATAATGTTCTTAAGTCGATCACACCACAGCAGGAAAAGGAAACACTCAACAAGTGCATTGCTGATTTAACTGCTATGGCTTCCCGTGCTAAGTAAACTATTGTATTGGTTGCGATTGAATTTGAAATCCATTGTATATCTATGCATTAATAAAAAAAAAAGCGATAAGTCAGGACTACGACAACATATGTTAGCGTTCGTTATTATTACTAAATATTCATAAAAATGATTTAATAGACATTAAACATGAAAATTTGTTTTGGCATGTAGCAGGCGCTATACATATACATATCTCAAGCAGTGTTATGATAAATGCATAACTGATTTGGGTTTAGGACTAGCTGCCTTATAAGCCTTACTGGCTTATGACCTTGACGGCTTCGCAAATTGATTAAGACTTATTAACTCAATTAACCTGGTAAATATTCTATAATTATTAGCAGGACTGTATGAGTCAAACTATTAGGTGCCATTGCCAGCCGACAATGCTACACTTGTTGCTATCTACCCCTAAGCCCAAGTCTGGTAAGCATTGGAGTTTTTTTTTTGCCAGTTTTAAACCAAGATACAATTTACGGAAGACTGATAGAATATAAGATTTTGACATATTATGGTTAGTGAATATCTTTGGCGGAAGGAAAGTGATTAGCTTAATCAGGAACCCGATCAAATGGAGATCCTGCTGACTGGTTGTCATTAATGAGTACCTCACCGCTCTACTTCTGTGTCTAATATTCTTCAAGATCACAATCTATCATTTGGAAGAAATAAACCGAAGCAAAAGAAAAAAAAATCACATCTACTGAGCAGAGCTAACTTGTAATATGTTCGTTTAAGGAGTCTGTGATTATTTTCTCATTTAATTCTTTACGCGTTAATCATTGAATAAGTTTATATGTGCACGCAAACCTGAACATATATTTTTCTAAAGACATTAGTATTTTTATCAACCCTGTAAAGGGCAATAATATATCGATATACCTGACGCTAGTTATATCGTGTAGTTCATAGCAACGATACTTAGTAACAACGTTGTGAAGTTAGAATTCTTATAAAATAAACTCGAGAAAGTATGGAAGGACTTTCTGACTTTGCAATAGAGATAGTTGAATTTCCAGCATATAGAAGCGAGACCTTAGGAATTGAACATGAAGAAATTTCAACTGGAACTGGTCCACTGCCTAAGTTAGTGGAAAAATCAGTGGAAACTAATCGAAAACTGAACGCAGAGGTTCGTATAATATTTTGTGGTTCATAAATTGCATAACATTTTTCCATGCAGACACAAACTGAAGCACCGATTTTACATAAAGCAGATTTCGATGAGAAGAAGTTGGCAAATTGGTTGAAACGTGTATGTCCTATGGTAGAGTCTGAGTTGCTTAAGGGGATGACACCTCTACCCGAAAACTACGGCTTTGATTTAGATGATGTTGATGTAAAGGACATTGAAATACAAATATATCAGAAAATCTCTTTCCCATTCAAAGAAAATTTTCACGGCTTAGCCACTTGGCTCTCGATTTGTACGAATAACACGCCAGCCTTAGCACTTGCAACATCCGTTTCACATGACAGTTGGTGTGAGCACGTTGACCAGATTGTGAAAGTATTCACTCCCCGACGAATTCAATCTAGCACATTTGTTGTGTTTCAAGAGTTGAAGAGCATGCCCACTAAAGGATGTTTGTCAAATCTCTCAACAAATCCTTTTGATAAGAATATATTTGCCGGAAGTACAGTTTCGGGTGATCTATACATTTGGAAGTTTATCCTTAATAAAGCTCAAGGAGATGTTAAAGAACTTCTATGCCAGTCTCTGGAACATGGCAATGTAGTTAGTATTGATTGGCCAAGTACCGATAGACTTCTAACGTGCCACGCTAACGGACTGGTATGTCTTTGGATTATAGGGAAGCAGTTGTTTAAGGAGAATGAGTAATTACTTAATAAGGAATAGTGTTGAGAGTGCTAATGATGTGTTTCGTTTAAAGATTTTCAATCAAAAATAAAAATAAGGAAATGGTGATATTGTCAATTCTCGCTTCGATATCTCCGACCGAATTCGTAGTAGGATGTTCTAATGGTGACTTGTATCACTGCACCGGGAGGAACATCGGCTCAGTGAGAAACGAGATTGAGTTGGCAAGAATGAAGGGTCATCAGTTTTCAGTGTCAAGTCTGTTTAAGAAGAAAATTGCCGGCAAGCCACTGGTAATAAGTTGTGATTTGAGCGGAGAAGTCTTTTTCCACGATATGGCTAATCAAGAGGAGGTACGTGGTTGATATATATACATATGCACTTACACCGAATTAATTACCTTTTTTAGGATGGACCCGAAATTATTTCGAAGATTCCTTTGCCTTTTCAAAGCAATATTACTTGTTCTAAGAATGGAAAAATTCTCTTTTGTCCGGGCGTAGATGGTGCATTGGAAATCTACAGGTAACTTATGTTTTTTCTTATTCACATTTGGAAACTTCAATTCTGAGAGATTCGCTACGCAGGATCAGCAGCGGCACGCAGACGACCGTAAAAGGAGTATTGCAAGGTCGAGGAAATATGATAAGACTGAGTGATAATGAGTATAGAAACTTAAACTTTCATTTTATTTGTACGTTAATCATTTCATATTTGCAGTCATTGGATCGTTACGGGACTTTATGGCGGTGACTTTCAAATATATAAATTATGGGACTAAATACAATTAATTACGTTTGAATTTGAAATTATTAGAACGAATGTATGGTATGTCCGATTTAAAACGAGGTTTCCTCTTGCGCTTCGGTTCGTGTGGCTCATGTAATTTGCGTTCATTGCCAAGTTGTGTCCACAGATCGCCACGGTCCGCTTGAATGCTATCCCTTAGCCTCCTCTCTTCTTTTGCTAATAATTCGGGGTCAACGTCGAGATCTTGTTGATTCAATAAATCCAGGTAGGCGTTTTCTACGTCGTTTTCTTTAGATTTCTCATTATAGTTAAATTCTTGTACTTTCTGACGGCAATCGGCCCCAGTACCGCGAAAGAATTCCCTGAAGACACTCTGCTGTTCATGACATATCTTACATTTCCATTTGTTTGCCTTTTTCACGATATCTGCCTAAGGAATGCGCTAAGGTTTTACATTTTTTTAAAGAAAATACTAGACTGTCTTACCTGGAATGTCTTGCATTTGAAGCAACGTAAAACACGAATTTCTTGGGCCAAAGAGTGTGTCTGTCGTAAAGAATCCATACTTCAAAGTATTTACTTTGGTTTCCAAATATACCGAAAAGGCGGAACGGTTGCGTATTTTTTTATCTTTCCTTTTTTTTCGATTTCAAAACAGAAACATTCAAATTCAACTAACCATGGAAGTTCGACGTCTGTATGCCCATATTAAGAAATAAGTAATGCCAAACTGTCGCTATTTTACTTTTTTTCTTTTGACAAACGATATTGTTTTGTTTGATATTAATAAGTAAATCAAAATAGAAAAAGCAAAACGAAAATTACCACTAAAAAAAAGGTTTTTCAATGTTTATTTAAATAATTTTGCAGCTCGCAATATGTAATGAGATAAAAAAAAAATTGTACGTATCTCGTATGAATTTTGCAATGACATTGGCCACTCTAACCAGAAGTATTTGACTATTGACAGTTCACATATAAACTGTCATGTGGTTCCACCCTTACTAGTCAATGATTTTAGCAATCAAAAGAAGAATTCTAAATAGAATGGTGGAATTGGGTCCGTGTTGATAAAGTGTTTTGTACAAAGAACAAAAATCTTGATATCTGCACGAGTTTTGCTTAATACGGCATTTGCAAATCATACTTTATACAAACGGTTTTGGCTGTTGTTTTCCCTAACTTAGTTCGATTCCTCAACGACTTTAAGCTGGAGAGGAAAAACGCAGAAAACCTTAGCCTTTCCGATGAAGAATTTGTTTATAATGTAAATTGCGATATTGAGAATTTTTTGGCGAAACGGGGTTGCAATTGGTAAGGATAAATGTCAAATATTTAGATAGAGTAAAATTAGGTCTCAAATAACTGTGGTGTCAAGCTCCGAATTAATATAGATATGGGTGAACGGTGGACGAAAATAAAATTTCAAGGACAGCGCATTTCTCATTTTTTTTCTTGTCTTCTGCTCTGTCGCCTTCAAGTTCTTTGCTTTTAATTGTTTCTTTACATATTTTGATGCGTGTGAGTTATTTATTCAATTTACTTGTTTTTTTTTATCAACGAATAGTGCAAACCGTTAACTTTAACCTAAAACCAAAGACCGCATTCCTGGATTTCCATATCAGCCTGACTCGGGCGGCAATATATACCCAAATGCCGAAAGAAAGGAAGGAAAAACAGAGAAGCAATAAACGAAATTGTTCGACAGCACCTTGCGTTATTCCACCAGCTTAGATTGTTGGGTTCGTTAACAGTAGGAAGTGAATGCGAACCAGACTACCGGTTTGTTTAAACTCATACTTTGGTTTTTGCGGCGGATTTATGCGTCGCCTGAGCTTCTACCATGCTGACTGCATGTTGCAGCCGCGCTCTACACCTACCGTCTACTGTGGGCAACTTATTACATTATCAGTGATCGTAGACGCGGAATATTACATAATTTTCAGCGAGGTATTCTCATTTGTGTGTGTTTGTGTTGTGATGGGCACTATGTGTCCATCATTATCGTTGTGGCAATTATTGCAGCACAATACCATATAATTTATGACAAATTTGACCAGGTTGTTTGAAACACGAAATCACGACCCATTTGGATATATATATTTGGTCTTGTTTCTTATAATTTTCTAATACAAATGTGAAGCGACTTTTTTGTTTAAATAATTTTTCATATATGTATGTATGTAAGTACTTCCCCAGGTGGCATTCCCACCCAAATAAGCATGAAATCCTTGGAATGGTGCATCGTGCATTATTGGCGAAATACTATATAAAAATTATTAAAATTGAAACATTATTTTAATTGTGGACTGCTTCGAGATTTGTGTGAAAAATTTGTATATTTTATATTTTTTTTTTGTTTGGGGAGTCATTGTATAAAAACGTGCTGTTCGTTAGGTTTCTTTTTTCGACTTGCTTTTCTTCGTCCGGTGTGTACATATGAGCAGAAAATAATTGGATTCAACCAGCACCAGACGGCTGGTGATGGAATTAATTGTCTGTTTCTGCACAGTTTGTTGTTTATTTCATATTTAATCTGAGCGTGAATGGATACTTATATTTTTTTCAAGCCTAGCTAATAATGAGAGTAGTGATCTGGCATTTTTCTTTGGAATAGACCGGCAATTTCCATAAAAAAAACGTCATTCATAATTTAATTCTTTTTGCTGCCTAATGTATTATAGTTAACAATTCCTTTACATGGTTTGTTCTTATTTATAATGCCCTCAAACACCTTTCTCTTATTCTCACAACTAAGTTTTTCAAATATGTGTAGTTAAAAAATACAATTTGTTAGTACTGGGTTGTACGGGTGGTCGACTCTCTGCTCGATGCTCTCAATGTCTCTGGAATCTATGCCCAGGCCTATGTGGATGATGTTGCTGTTCTCTCTGTCAGCTTATGTTTAGCGACTGTCTGTCTCAAAGCGCAGACGACGCTAGATGTGATCGAGGACTGGGGCACGAGTAATGGGCTGTCGGTTAATCCTCTTAAGACTGATGTTCTATCACGAGAAGGAGGAAAAATACTGGCATTACTCAGCTGGTGCTAAAAGGCATTCCAAGCCCGATATCCAAGGAAGTTAAGTAGCTGGGAGTCATCCCAGATAGCAAGCTTCTTTGGTCAAAGTATGTTGAGGCCAAAACCACCAAAGCGCTGTCAGCTTTTTGGCAATGCAAAGGTGCCTTTGGCAAAACATGGAGCTTATCGCCGGAAAAAGTATGTCCTTTGGATCTGCACGGCAATGATAAGACCGATAATCTCATATGCATCGGTTGTTTGGTGGAACAGGCAAACACGTTTTGGCCTCTTTCACCAAACTCGAAAGAGCGGTGTGTCTTAGCTGCACGGGGGCTTTCCCCAGCACACCGGGAGCTGCTCTATATGCTATGATGAATCTTCCACCCCTTGACATATGTATATATCAGATTGTTCGCACTGAAAGCCATGTCTCGCCTAAAGAGAAATGGTCTTTGGTACAACTCGCATTGGAGTGAAAGTGTATTTGCGCGAGAAATATCCTACGACCCCTGTCTCAAGGATATGCCTTCTGACGCAATGACACCTGCCATACTACTCCGCTGTAACAGTCACATTTCCATGGCTTTGGCCAGACACTGAACCGGGAATGGACTGTCTTCGCATTTTCACAGATGGCTCCAGGACTGGGCGCTGGAGTTTTCTTTGAGCGCGAAAACATTCGACTGCACTTCTCGTTAGGAAAATATGCGTCTATCTTTCAATCGGAGATTTACGCAATCCTAATGGCCATGCACTATGTTGTGAAGCAGAGGTGGAAGGGAAAAAGCATATGCGTCTGCAGTGACAGCCAAGCTGCCCTCAAAGCTGTGTCCAACCCTCTATCCAACTCCGAATTAGTGCATGAACTCAAGACCTTTTTGAACAAAGTGGGAAAACTAAATTCATTTAGGCTTGTATGGGTCCCAGGTCTTTCTGGAATCCCAGAAAACGAGATGTCCGATGAATTCGCTAGAAGGAACCCAGAGAAGAGTTTTTCAGGACCTGAACCCGCCTTAGGTCCACCTGCTACCACGGTAAAATCTGACATCAACGACTGGGTTTTTAATGCACAGTCGTAGATGAAGGGAATATATAGGATGCAGGATGACTAAGCGCGTACGCCCTGATGTCTGCAAGAAGTCCGCAACATTCTTATCCTTTAGAAGAAATGATTGCAGAAGGCTTACGGTCCATTATACTTTTGCCAAGCATCTCTAAGTGCTTGGCATCAGTGACACGCCTACCTGTGCTGCATGTTGCGAGAAGGATGACCCAGCAGAACACTTTCTCTGCGACTGCCCCGCCTTCGTGGTGTGTGTCGAAGCTCTACATCACTGAAGTCCCTCCTCACTTTTTTCCGGACACCGGGGAAAATACAATAAAGACAAGGTGTCTGTCTGGTAGTAGAAGCCTCCAACAAAAAAAAAAAAAAAAGAAGAACTGGGTTGTACCACATGAAATGTCTGATTTTCGCTCAATCGGAAATAAGTTTTCGAGTAAACATCATTTTTTTATAAAATAAAGTGGTACGTGAGCTTGACTTGTGAGAATTATAGGGTCCGTTACAATTCCATTTTTTTTTCTAGGAATTATTTACCATGCTTTAGAAATTTAAAATGAGACATAATGCATCTTCGGCAATGATAAACATTAATGACGCATTGGAGAATGTAGCGGTTAACGAACGCATTATACGACGATTTTAGCCTCAAAAATGAAACACGTGGGAAGCCGGAAACTTTAGTTGGCGATGATGTTTTAAGAGCAACGGTGGATGTGGACCCAACGAAATCGGTGTGGGAGATTGCACAAAGCATGGGAGCATCCCCAATGACAATAAGTCGACACTTTTCTCTTATAGGAAAAGTAAAGAAACTTTATAAGTGGGTAGCCCATGAACTGAACTAAATACATTAGTATCCCCAGCGCTTCCCAGAAACAATTTTTTTACAAATTGGGAACGTATGGAAGCCTGAGGGTGCCAAATAGGGGGGGGGAGGGGATTGCTGAGCAAATCCTACCCCCAAATCCCGTAGTTTTTTCATCACCAATGCACCCTTGCGTACAGATGTACTGTCCTGGTGATAATTTTTTTATTTAATATTCGCCTGTAATGGTTCTGTCTTTTGCAAGGTAAACAATTGATAGGATCCCTTTCACATCCCAAAACACGCTGGCCATGATCTTTCCAGCAGATGTGATTGTTTTCTCTTTCTTTGGCGCTGAATTACCTTCTTCCTTCCACTGCGTTTCCCATGTCTCAAAACGCAGCACGGTTCAAAGATTACTGTGAAAATCGTGCGCGCATTTGCTTTTGATCGGCATTCTACTATACGGCACCCATCTCTCACCTTCACTTACTTATCGTCCAACACGAAATTATACACCTTTTTGGACGATCTCTTGTGTGGGATGTGAGACTACATTTTAAATTCAGCTGCCCACTTTTTAACGGTTGACATCGAAGAAGCAGAGGCACCGTAACCTTTTATCAACTTACAAACTTCCTTAGGGATTATCGATCCTTAACGAACAACGTGCAAGACGTATACTGCATAATATCTCATCTGCATTGTAAAACTGTGACCCCTAATTAATCACCTTTTTTCTGCAGCAACTTCTTAAATTGCTCCACCAATTCAGGATAGTAAGACAGCTTTTCTTCTATAATTTTATTAAATTTAATTTCCAAGTGCAGAGACTTTGCTTTTCTTTAGTAACTAGCCTGTTTATGGGAACATTTTGTTTATACTGCTGAATAACAACAGTGCCTTCTCCATTTTAGGCAACTCGGATGATCGCAATGTTTTCCTTTCAATTCGCTTTGAAATTGGTCGTTCACGCATTTTTAAATTTGTAGGTCCAGGTCTCGTCTTTGGTCACGGAACGTAACAAAATCATTTCCTGATCTGCTTGAAATTTCTCGAAATTCATCCTCGAAATGTCGACTAGTTATTTCTGTTATTCGTCGGTTAGCATTCTTTGTAGCCAACACGCGGACACTTTTTTCATATGCAAATCGTTCGAGATCTCTGTAATCTTATATGCCTGATGGTATCTGCGAATACAACATTTTCGTTATCTTACCTTTTTGTACGTTATCTTCAGTGAAGGACGTAGATGGGTGTCCTTCGCGATGTTCATCTATAGTAAATGTTCTGCCCATCAGAAATTCCTTGGCCCAGCGTGCTACTGTGGAATATGTAGGATCAGAGTCTTCCAATGTTTCCACCAAATCGCTGTGAATGTCTTCGGTAGGCAGTTTTTTCTTCATTTCATTTTTCTCGATTTTGATGTTAATTCTTCGACGGTTCGTATTCAAATGAGTTTACCCCTTCGTCTATTCATGATATTTTTAATCTAACCTAGTGGATATATAAGCAAGCGGAACAACTGACTGAAAATAATCAGTTTGTCATTACTTTTGGGTCACTAATCGTAGAATGTGCTGGTCTGCTTACAATTTAACGGGGATCTTACCTGATATATTTCCCATCTTCATATTGATAACAATGTAATAATTTGGAAATGTAACAATAAATTGGCTGTCATTTCATCTGAACCGAATTTTGAGCTAAATCAGCTTCATTTGAGTAGATATGTATATAAGTGAAGGGCGGAAGGGTGCGGTTAAATAATTCTTAGTTCTAATCTCATAGCAGTTAATTTCTATTTTATTTTCACTCAAAGCAAGCCACTAGTCGGTCGTCTTGTTATATTACAGTAAGATAACATATTTTTCTAAGAGCAATTTACGCTTTTCTAAATTCCTGCATACATACTTACATACTCGTTTTTTCGTGAAATGAAATACAAAACAAATATACCATATTACGAGAAATAAACCCTATTTCTAATTAGCACCACAAAAACATCCATTCGTAATATTTTTTTATTTTGAAACGTCCTAGCATCTAAGCTTATACGGCAGTTTAGCTTTTCAGTGTGTCCTTTCAGTGCTTACAATCGACTATTTAGCGCCCCACAACGTTAATCCTCTCTATTGGTCAATTAACTCCGGAAGAACTTTAAATGAGAACTACAAAATACACGTTATTATTATTATTAGCTTGGAAGTTCAGGGCCTCGTTGATAACCCTTCGTCAAGCCTTCACGTCATGGGTGTGCTTCCTTCATGTTTTGCTGTTGAGAGATTGAAAGCCTTATAAGTCCATTCTTATATTACCCTTCCATCTACGTCACGTCTTTCCTTTTGGTTTTTTTTTCCTTCGGACTTTCAACTCACTATTCTTTTGATTGTTTGCCTATTATACAGGGTGCGGCAGAGAAAAGGATCGTATTTTAAACGATTCTAGCGCCGTCTGTTGTTAATTTAGGAAAACGATCTTGGTCTCGTTTGAAAGAAGAAGAATGCCGAATTTTTTTCATGTATTTATTTATTTTGACAGTTTACCAGTTTTAAAAATAACGTCATTCAAATGACACCCCTCATTTTCGATACAATTGCGTAGACGCGAAACGAAATTATCGTACACTTTTTTTAACATCGTCACCGGAATTGCCGCAGAATGTCGTTTAATTTCAGTTTTCAACTCTTCAAGGTCGCGTGGCTTCGTTTCATACACCTTTGCCTTCAAATATCCCCAAAGAAAATAATCGCACGCCGAAAGATCTGGCGAGCGCGACGGCCAGGCGATTTCGCTGTTTCTGGAAATTATGCGGTTACCAAACAGTCTCCGTAAACAAACCATCGTTTCATTCGCTGTATGGCAAGTAGCACCGTCCTGTTGAAACCATGTGCGCGATAACTTCCTTCTCCTCGCCAGTTCGGGTCGCACAAACTCATTTAGCAGCTGTTGGTAACCTGGTTGGAATAGCCTGGCGCACGCGTTCAATCGTCGGCGGAGTCCGTACACTCTTCGGCAAGCCAGGAGGTTTTTTTTTACCTACCGAGCCGGTCTCTCGAAAGTTTTTTACCCATAGTCGTAAAGTTTTTTCAGTAAAAATAGGCTCTTTACCGGACAAACCGTAACGTTTTCGAAACTCGCGTACTACCAAAACGTATGAGTCATTATGACGGAAAAACTGCTCAACAGCAAACGCGCGTTTATCCATCGACCACTCAGCCATAATTATTTATTATATTATGACAAAATTATGACAAAAATTCGGCATTCTTCCCCTTTCAAACGAGACCAAGATCGTTTTCCTAAATTAACAACAGACGGCGCTAGAATCGTTTAAAATACGATCCTTTTCTCTGCCGCACCCTGTATATTCTTCTACGTGCCCTGACCATCTTAATTTTCACGATTTTATTACTCGGACAATGCTTGAGATTGAATAAAGTTCCTCGAGTTCTTTTCTTTTAGTCAAAGACCAAGTTTCACTTCCATAAAGTTTCACTGGCAAACTTATGATTTAATAATTATGGATTTTGACTTAGTGTGACAAATAATGGCGTCGTTTTGAATAGCTCCTTTGTCGCGAAGTAGCACACGTTCCCTATAGGCAGCCTTTTATTTATTTCGATCTTCATGTCTTGGCAGTCAGTACAGTTCCCAGATATATGAACTCATCCATAAAATAACTATTTTATACTTTTTATTATTGTAGTTTTGGCGGCGGGGAAGTCTATAATGATCGTGCGTATAGTTAATTTATTTCCTCTTTAATTAAATGAAAAATATTTTTTTAACGTCTCTAAAATAGTGACGTTATATATAGTTTTGAGTCATCAAAATGCGATGAAACACAAAAAAAACCAATACGTACTCAAAATTAAAAAGTTATACTACGGCTCTTATAATACATACTTATACATATATATTGTTATACATGTTTGTATAATTATCACCGACTCTGATCTCATGAACTTATCTGTAAAAATAAATAAAACAATTAAGTACTTGCACATAAATTATAAGCAGAGGTCAAGCAACTTTGGAAGAGGACGCCAGAGTAAGAAATTTAAAAAGGGTAATTTAATGAACTGGGCAAAAGCCTTGAAGATTGATACTTACATTGTATATTGTAGAAGTGCACACATGGAGCTGTTGACTTATACTGACTACTTTCTTATAATGTTCTAATTAAAAGTAAGCGGCTCAGAATTAATGACAAATTCAGTTTCCTAGTAGAATTTGTGGTTTTGTAAATGGTGAAGGACGAAAGGGAAAACTTGAATAGGAGGGAGTAATACTTCTTGTGTTAGTTGAAGTGGACGAATTTCGTGTGTTTCTTTTGAGCGAATAGTTAATGAGTTTGAACGTAAAAATATTGAGCTGTGATTAACGATATTATTTGCCACTCGATGATCAATTATAATTTCCGCAGGCAAATCATCGATTTGACTGAATTAGCTCAGAGATTAGTGTGGTTTCTGACGCTGAGGGCGGGTTTCGAGATCCTAGATACCCAAGTCACGGAAATTGCGGTATTCCTCCTCTTCCCAACGAAAGTTCATACTACAAGCTTCTCGAAATTCATTATTTAGAGGCGGTTATGAACTCTATATTCCTTTCATTAATAGGAAGAACTAAATCACTCACAAAATATGTAGGTGATTAAGAGAAATACCGGCTCTGAAACTTTACCTAATAGGACGGGTTTTAGGTGTGACTGGCCTATCTACAGTACCAACTACCGAATGTTTGAGGTGAGAAATTAACATCTTTATTGCTTCCAATTTGGAAGATATTGTAATGGGCTTAAATTTTCAAATGAAAAATGTAGGTATATCTTCCTATTTCATTGTGCTTGGAAATGGAAATAATTATTTTTCGTCAAATTATTGTGTGTGCATATACACGCACGCTCGTATGGTCATGAAGTTTTTTCGCCTCATATATCATGAGAACAAATAATGAGATCGACTCCAGACCAATATCATTGAACGTATATTTGCATAATAAATCTCTGATAAGGTTTGCAATAAACTTCAGTTGGCAATTTGTTTTTAAATATTGTAGACTTTAATACGTAAATGATTATTCGTCGTCGTGATGTATTATGTTCGGTGTTTAGAGCACCGAGAAACAAAAAGGCACGCACATTTTTTTTCCATTTCCATAATCGGACCCATTACAATAACTTCCAAATGGGAAGCCAACAAATAAACACAAAGCAGTTTCGGAATGTGGACTTCTATACATTCGCAGGCATGTTCGAAAGCTTTTTTCGAATAATTGAAGCTCCTCCATATGTGATGTATTAAGGTGAAATATCTTTATATGCTTGCATAAATCATAATTAGACGAGTAAATGCTTGGTACTATGTATGTGACCTTTACATCGAATCTCAGATCGTTGGAGTAGGAAATAGTTTCGAGCAACATAAATGCCGTTTTTGCCCTTTCTCACTCTATACCTATTTGCTCATATAATAAGGTATTCGAAATTGTTTTACAAGAACTCCAGCTGGGTCCCAAATCCGGAGAGCTATATCATATGTTTTCATATTTTGCTCCATTAATTCTAAAAAGCTATTCTCCAATTCACTTTGAATGTCTTGTATCCTCCAAGTATAAAATTTGCAAGCAAACGACGAATCATTCACACCCCTCAGTAATTCAGGAACATATACAGTCTGTCACATAATTGTTTGCAAAAGGCAAAATTGTTTGCAATTTCAATTGAAATGTTAAAATTTATGGAAACGCACTGCTTTTGTTATTGTTTCTTTTTATAATTTTATTAATAAGGTTATTCTTAATAACTACAATAAAAAAATTAACAAAATTCAAACAAGAATACAGAAAAATAACAAAAATAAAAACATCTTCATATTTTAAGCTGTTAATTAATTGTTTGCAAAATGAAAGAAACGAAAAAAGGAAATACAAATAAGAATTGTCCTAATATTTAGTAAGCCTACCATTGTCATCAATAGCCTTGTAGCCGTCTTGGTATTGATCCAATGAGGTGCTCCATATCGTAGTAGTCCGGTATCTTTTTTTACTCTTCCTGGATTACTTTAACAAGTGCACTTTGTAATGTAGAAGCCCATTTTGCTACCTTCTTTTTTAAAAATTGTCACAAATTTTCAATTGGACTTTGCGCAGGTACATCGAACACTTTGCTGCAGTTGTAAAGCAATCATGTCCTGCACAAGAGTGACTTGTCCTTCAGGTCATTATCCTGGTATAACTTGTACTGCAGCCTTTGAGGATTTTTGGGACTAAACAATCCGAAACTTGCAGCAATTTTGGACAGTTCATTTTGGAGTATATCCAAGTAGTATTCCTTGATTATTGTATTGGTAAAAATCCCCACTTCTCCGACGCCCTTGGATGAAATGCGTGGGGATGCATCATGACGGACAATTTTCCAACTTTATTGTGTGGATAATATTTTTGTTTTTCAAAGCTGCATTTGGTTTCCGCCATACAGTTTGAGGTCCTTCGTTGTAATGCAACTTAATTTTTATCTCATCACAAAAAATTACAAATTACAGATGCAGCGGGCTATTTTCGACGAGCATTTATTTTTGTTTACACGCCGACTAGTCTCGTCTCCATGCAATCGGTGTTTACCTCTGTCACTAATTGCCTTAAGCTGATTTAGGGCTTTTTAATCACAGCTCTAATGATTTTAGATTCATTTCTTCAGAACAGCTTTGTTAGTCGGCCTCCAGAATTTCTCAACTCCAACCGATTTTCATTTACTGCTGGTGTTTTAATGTTGGCCACATTCCTCAATTTAACTGATAAGAGTCGAAAATTCATATCATAATATATAACATCCAGTCAATCAAAACCTTGTCAAAAGTTTTGATATCGACGAAGCAGGTATCTATACAACGTTTGGTATTTAGATTTAAATTAACATCGGAAATCGTTTTGTGACAGTGTACCTACAGAAAAAGCTTAACATACTCACTTATAGCTGTTAATAATTTAACTTCAAATATCATTTCGTATTAGGCAGAAGACTTATTGTCCTAAGTCAGAGGGTTCAGACAGTCCCATATTCTTTTTAATCATTGGCGAATTATCAAATATTACGCAATGTTTCCGTATGATTTCGTCCGACATAGGCTTTGATGTGATATTGGAATGTTAACTGCTCGATTTTCAGTTTGCTGAATATATACATATATCATTTGTCTATTATTGTAAAGTACCACACAATCCGATTATTTAAGACACATTACGCTATTATTGGCAGCATCCAAATGGTAGCCGAACCCATAATGTTGCCGAACAGGTTTAGTTTAGCTTTAGCTGGATCCAAATTCTATGACCTGATACTTATGCATTAGGCGTCATTCGAAAGTTGCTGACTTGAAGTACGTTATCTTTAGCTAACAATATCACCAACTGGTTTTAAGTTATATAAAGGGGTGTGCATGGTATTTGGAATCTAGCTATATGGATTACATATGTTTAAAAAAAAATTGCTGATTTTGGGCTGATAGGCAAAGGACGCATTGGTAAAACCAATTTTCTTAAGTGGTTTGTTCAGATTATTACATATTAACCGAAAATACTGCCCCAGAAAGTGGCAGAATTTAAATTCGTTACACTTCGTATAGTTGACCAATTTCACTGGAAACTTCATTCTTGCTGGTAAATTAACCCGTCATCTAGTTTATATTGGTAATATGTATAATATCCTACACCTATTTACAACGGCCGATTCGTTTTATTTAAATTTTAACAGGCGATTGGATTATACCGAAAGCTAAAATCGTACGAAACGAACTTGGGAACATCTGGTTCGCATACATATTTAATCACCAGTGTTTTCCTTAATCCTTGTTTTAGATTACTTGTAACCTTTAGATTTAAAACTTTGAATTATACGAGGTTTGTTCGAGAAATAAGGTGACTTTGAATTTCGAGAGCATAAGTTCATTCGATTTTCGAATATATATATTTTTTGGTTATGTTGGTACACATGTCCTCATATGCCAACATATGTTACATTGTCAGCTATTTTGGATATTTAGTTTGGTTTCATAAATGTGAATGTTGGACGTGTTTTGGTGTGCTTGACGATTTTTTGCTATTGAAAAAAATGGATCAGGATGTGTGAAAATGATGACGATGCCCATCCTCGACACCAATGGATAAACACGTTGGAACAGTGGAAAAAATTGTTATGGAGAATCGTCGAATAATTGAGTTGCTGAGGATATTATTGTATCATATCGGTTGGCTATGCAATAACATTTTTTCAGATATTTTAGGCATGAAACTGCCAAATTTTGACCAAAAGAACCTTCGCATGGGCAGGAGCTGTTGTATGATGTGACTGACAATCCAGATTTGCTGAAAATAGTCATTACTGTTGACGAAACATATGGTATATGGTTATGACGTCGAAGCTAAAGCCCAATCATCCCAATGGAAGTGGCTAGAAAAGCCAAAATGGAAAAAACACGCCAAGTTAGGTCACCTGTAAAAGTTTTGCTTACTGTTTTCTTGCCGAAAGGTCGTGCGGTTAATAAGGAATATAATATTGATGCTATGAACCATTTGCATGAAGCAATACGAAGGAATCGTCCGGATTTTTGGGAAAATAAATCATGACTGTTCATCATGACAATGCACCGACTCACATCATTTTTTGCCCAAAAACAATTCCGCAGTCATGCCTCAGTCGCTGTATTCATCGAACTTGGCCCTCTGCGATTTTTCTCGTACACGATTGAGGAGATAAAGACTACATGGCTGGAAGAGCTTAGGGCTATACCAAAAATCGCATATCAGAAGTTTTTCGAGGATTGGAAAAAGCACTGCCGTAAGTGTATTATATCTGAGGGAGATTTCTTTGAAGGAGGCAAAGTAGATATTGATGGCTAAAATATTTTTCGAGAAAAATAAAAAAGTCATCTTATTTTTTGAATAACCTTATGCCCATTTAGTTTTTATATTTTAAAGATTTTCTTAATTTTCTTTATAGGGTTTTGCTATTTCCGCCGGTTAACAATTATCGCCGTTACCTCATACACCGATCATGTGAAAAGTATCAAGAGGACTTTGATCTCTTTACATTCTCAGTCGGTCAGGGGGCACACCGTCGTACAGTAATTTGTTTCAAAAGTCAATTATTGGATCCCACGAAATATACGGCATCATCATCTGTTGAAGCGTATGTAAAAAAAAATTTAAAGACGTTTTCATATTACTACTCCCATCCATGCTTGCCTTGGTTCTATCATAGTGTTACATAATATTATAATATTTCCTAGGAAAAAGCATTCGCAAGTGAAAAGCTGGAGGAGCGGTGGTGAAAATATCGAAAGCGCAGCCACATCGTCCATATCGTGGTCTTCACCATCGTCGTCTTATACGAAAACAACGAAACGAGATATTGCCTCAACTGCCATCGTCAACCACACCATGGGAGTTGAAAAGCATCTGGATTCATCTTCTTCCGCATCAACGCGATGTAAGTGTATCTTAAAGCATTTGTCAATAGTAGGGTAGTAACAAAGTTGTATAACCCGTTTCATTTGCTATGTGGCGATGTTAGTGGGTCGCTGTATCAGAAGTATCGGGTTTCCTCACATGTTCAATTATACAAGATGCTAGTTGCAAGTTACCTATCTCGCAATGCAGTTCGCAATGATCACAGTCTAGTTGATTGAAGTACGTTGGTACCGACTTTCGCTTTTTTTTCTTGTATTTGTTATTTTAAGGATTGAATTATAACGTGAGGTTTTAGCTGCCTGAACATCCCCCATCAATTCTATGTAAAGAGACACTGCTCCAAACAGGTGATTGTTTTCTTATATCAATTTTGAAGGATCATGTACACACTATTATAAAGGACAAGTAATTCTTTTTCCGAGTTTATAACAAATAACAAACAGTAATATAAATTTCGTTCCACCTGAACATTTCAAATATACAAACATATTTCTAATACAAAACGCCGGCTAAACAAATGCAATATTCAAGGTCGCCCGCACCGTCTACACAAGTATACTTTTAATGTATGCCTTCGACAGTTTGTTATGTGATCTTGCATCATGTTACAAAAGAGCACCGATATATGGTGAGAAACCGTGTTCAAGAAAGAGGTGGAATGTGAAAAGCGCGCTTAACCAATCGTAATACAAATTTCATTTTTGTTTTGTTGCCAATTGTCTCTCAACATACATATGAACGTCTATCTTATGGATGTACCACAGTCGACGTATTCAGGTCATCGTCATTAATTTAGTCCTCAATTTTTGTTTTTCTTGTTTCTTTTTTTGTTCGTTCCCCTTCTGAACTCATTCGGCGCTCGCCATGTGTTTTCAGTAGATTTTTGGTGTTGTACGAGTTTGTGAAAGATGTTACGGGTCGCAGCGAAACACGGCTTGAAAAAATTATGTCATCTGATATAACAATTAAAAATCCATCATTTATTTATGTAATTTTCTTTATCCGTTTTATTTTGTTTCGTAGTAAATAAATCGCACTCAGTTGATATATATCGTCCACCAGCGCTGCGTCGGAATTTAGAATCGGTTGACAACGAAAATCCTAATCAACAGCAATTGCAATTGTATCAACAACAACTGCAGAAAGAGAACGAAACTCAAGAGCATCTGCAACCTCTCCAACCAAATGATAAGAATTGCATTTCAGCCAAAGTTCTGCCATCTACAGTCTCTGATATATCGAACCAAGTCAATAAGTGTTGCAATGGTTTAGAAAATGCAACAAAAGCAACGTCATCGGCAGCACTCTGCAATCAAAGGTAAAGCATGCCAGTCACATACTCATCACCAACACAAATACTTATTTTCCTGTTTGTTGTTGTTATCGACAGACAAGTCAGAAGAGAGAGGCGTCCGGATAGAGCAGTCTATATTCCAAGGGCACGACGTAGTCAAACAACTCCACCTGCCGTTTTGACCCAACAACTAACACACGAACCATCACCGCAGCAGCATGCCGGCCCTGTGACGGAAAATACTTTGCAGCTAACTTCATTGACAGCCACAACTTCGATGATCAACGACACTGCTACTACTACCGCTATTTCAACGGCAAACGTTTGTACGAGTCCATCAAGTGCAAAATCAACAAATCGTCGATCAAACAAGGATCGTTTAATTGGCACGTGCAATCGTAAGGAAAAATCCTCGTCAAAACGTTTGTCCATTGATGAGAATGAAAAATCGAACATTCACAAAATAAATAATTCCACAAGTCATCACAACTTAGAAATAGAACCAGTGCCCATGAATCGCGAGCAGCGAAAACATTTACATGAGCATGGGAGTCGAATTGACAAGCAATCAACTGATGATGCACATTTAAATGGTTTATTAAACAGTGACGATAACAATTTACTATTAATTAAGGACTGTGATATTTCAAATCCAAAAGAATTTTCCGAGAGTACAAATTTAGTGAACATCAAAAAGAGTGTTAGTATCGTCGCGAGTGACACGAAGAAAGGGAAACCAAAAATGGCAACATCATCTCCAATACCACCTGCATCAGCGTTAGGAGCATCCACAGATCAATCTAAAAACCTGGATAATCTAAGAATAGAGGACGCTTTCGGAGGAGCAGAAAAATCTGAAAAATGTGATCGGGATGCCGAAGAATTAGTGAGAGCATCGAAGGTATGTATTCATTTTACCTGTATCGCATGTACATTTATTTGTATTTATTTTTATCGATTTTAAAAATAGCAGAGAGCTACATATGTACATATAAGATCTTGTATATGAGAGCACGTGTTCGGTGCTCTGTATGGAAAAAAATGTATCCATACGTGCGTCTTTGTTTGTATGTTTTTTTTTCAGTAAATTTGCTTTTGACTGTATCTCTACAAGGTCGTGACGCGTTCGCTAACACGTACAAATTCCGGTTTCGTCCAATTTCGTCAGAGTTCGAGCATTGTTAATGTGTGCTTCAGCTGGAAAGTTGTTTCTTTTTCTTTTTATTCGTAAAAATATTGATAAATACTTGTTCTTTGCAAATTAAAAGTAGCTCAGTGGGAGGTATGTCGACCTAGGACGTTGATGAATCCTCATGACATCGAAAGTTATCGCAATTATATTTTTAAAATGTTTCTCCTCAGCTCTTTTCTTACTGCACAATTACAGTGTTAACTCCAAAGTCCACTATTTGTATCCAGTCTTTAACGTTAAATTTATAAATAATTGGGTGAGGATGCCTCCAATTTCATCCAATGCGCCGAGTGTTAAAGGTCGATATATGTTATAGTATTCATTATTTATTAAGTTTATGCATGGTACAGGGTGCGCCATCTCATATGGGTCGATGTAAATTTCGAATAACTTCAACAATTTTCAACCGATTTTGGAAATTCAAAAACTTTTATTCAATTTAGACCTTTACAATTTTGATTAATTTTTGAAAACAATATCAATTTAATGAGCGCCTTTATTGCCGATGCAATAAATGCTTGTTTTCGCGCATTCTCCATGACATTTTCGAGCATTTCGGTCGAAATTTCTGCGATTTTCGCACGAATGTTTCTTTTGAGCTGTTCTATTGTCTTCGGGCCGTTAGCATACACCTTGCTTTTCAAGTATTCCCAAAGAAAAAAGTCTGGAGGAGTCAAATCCGGCGATCTCGAAGGCCAGTCAATATCGCCCTTTTTTGACACCAATCTTCCAGGGAACATCTTACGCAAAAGGTTCATTGTTTTGTCCGCAGTATGGCATGTCGCGCCGTCTTGGAGAAACCAAAGTGAAATAAACTTTTTTTACGCGTTTCTGGGACCACATAATGGGCCAACATCCACCGATATCGATCGCCATCTACTCTGTGGTGATGGTTTTAGTGCATACACCGACCCAAACAGTAACTTTTTGATGATATAGCGGCTCTTCGTGAATAATGTGAGGATTTTCGGTGCCCCAGAAGCGACAATTTTGTTTATTAACTGAGCCAAAGAGCATAAAATGTGCCTCATCGGTCATCAAAATTTGCTGCCAGAACTCCGGCTCAGCATTAATCATTACAACGATATTTTGTGCGTATGCCAAGCGCCATGACTCATCTTGTGGCAAAATTCTTTGAGTTATCTGCACGTTGTATGGAAACAAGTGAAGATCATCCTTTAAAATTCTCCGCAAAGTGGTCCCACTGATGCCTAATTGCTGCGATTACCATTTTGAAGGTAATTATATTATGCCATAGTAGCCCTCGTCGTCCATATTGGGAAAAAAAATTGGAGAGACCTTTTTCACAAGCCGAATTTTCCACCAGCAAAATCGTTCGTTATGGACAGGAACATGTGGATACATAAAAACTTCAAAACCAGGCTCTGGGAGCTTTTGGTGAATCACTATCCATGGTCTGGTGTTGTTCTGATGGTACCCAATTCCTCTCCTGACCAAAGCTGCATATTACAGTTTCGAATTAAGAGTTTTGTTGTATCGGGAGCACCTCATAGAAGATAATCTCCCAATTTCGCCAAACACAAAGCAAAAGCTTAAAACTTTCTTGCAGTAACTCGTGTGGCACGCATACATCGAATTTTTTTGTGGAATATATAGCTCCTGTGCGATCATAACTGTGCTTACATGACCATAAGGCTTATTTTGTCGACATTTTCAAAAATTGAACTTCCAGAGCGTGGCGCATCTTTGACATTGAAATTACCAAAACGGAATCGCCGAAACCAAAATTGCCAGAAAAAATTGGATATTGCAGTGTAAACAATGTAAACACTATTTACATTTTTTTATCCCTCTTTGTTGCTGTCTATCTTTGACACGCTCAAATAAAAATGAGTCAACCAATAAAGCAAAAAAAACTATCAGAGAAGCTTTTTAGTACGAAACCTTCTAAGGCTAATCGGGCAATAGGGGTAAGCGACGCGAGAAACAAATTACTAAGCCATCAGTTGGAAAGATGAAGGTTTACTTTTATTACACCTTATATCATAAAACATGCTTTTATACCGCAGACACTGACGCCATGGTGTTGTATGGCCTCTGAAGCAAGTTACAACAGGATCGAATCCCAGAAAGAGTTAAACCGCATTTCGTAGCGTTTCTCTTTATACCCGAGACAGCCGTTTCTTCCTACAAATACTCCCCCGGAGCCATTCAACTGATTTTGACTAAACTTACCAAGGTGATCATGGACATCGCTGAGTGTCCGTACGTTTTGTTTTTTCAAATCCGACTTATTATTGAGGAATAATCACCGAAAACCTGATTTTCCTATGTGGAATGTTAAGATCAGACTCACTATCGGGAAATAGTCACCGAAAAACTAATTCTCAATTGATGTCTATGGGAAAAAATGTCACGTGCAATATCGAATTTCCCGGCGAAGCCCTTGCCAGTTTGCGCTGCGCACCTCTCGCTTGGAACTCAATTTTTTCAGAACTTTTGGAAATTTTTCGTCTTTTTATTTTCCAAAAATAATCATAAATATTGGGGCACCTTTTTCGTATAAGGTAATTAGAAATTGATGTTATAACAACTGAGATATTAACGAAAATCGTTCTGATAGACTTACTATAAAAATAAATACATAGGAAAAAATAACCCTAAAGGATAAATACCATAAAAAACTAAGTATATCAATTGAGCTAAAAAGAGGTAAATAAGACATTGTGTTATAAGCGAATATCTTTTTACTTATAAATTGCTTAGATCATGCCAAGGTTGCGTCAAAGAACTAACATTAGAAGACGAACAGTGAATGCCAGACGACACGACAACGAATCGTCCTCCAATCAATCTAATGGCAACAGTGAGGACACACGAATTGTACAAGAATTCCAACGAAATCTGGATAACAAGTCGTACTACATGTGCTCAAATTGCTACCGTTTAGACTACAAGAATACAACTGACAACTACATCTGCAATGCTTGTGTTAAGAATCCAACTAAATTCACACCTGTAAATAACATGTACCCTGGCGACGTTCCATCAGAACTCAAAGAACTGACTATGGTTGAGCAATTGTTTATAGCTAGAGTCTTCTTCTTCTTTTCCTTTTTCCGGCGTTGTTATGGTCAGAAGTGTAGGACCATAACCTTCCCACTTAACTGCATTCCTACTGGTCCGCTTGTGGGGTCCGCCGGTTTGACCTCAGAAAGTAGCGCCAGGCTTCCCGGTTTGGGATTACTTCATCGCTGAGGCCAATCAAATGCTGGTGTTTTTGCATTTTGCACCAATTGTTTTTCTTCGGGTTTTTTTTTTTTTTTTTTTTTTTTTTTTTTTTTTTTTTTTTTTTTTTTTTGTGACACGGGCATGCTCCATATTTTTTTGTTTGATCTTACTCTTACAACACCGGTGATCTCCAGTCGTGTCAGCCCACTGATTTGCATGTACACTTGTGGGGCAGTTTAATGGTGGTATATGTGTCCCTAGGCTCACCTTGGTGTTTTCTAAATTGCCTAGATGTGATTTTTGTTTACCTTTGTTTTAGTCGCCTTTTACGACAAGCGAGGGGTATCGCTGCAGGGATATTCTTAACCCGTCCCTGCACGGAATTGTTTATAGCTAGAGTACACCCCGTAATGAGAATACATCAAGTTCGCACCTATGGTCCAAATGGACAGTATCATTAGCATATAGCTAGAGTACACCCCGTAATGAGAATACATCAAGTTCGCACCTATGGTCCAAATGGACAGTATCATTACTCTGGAAACGTAATCAATGTAGCTCAAGATATATTTCCACCCGCAACTTCACTTACTGTTGCACCAGATAACTTGGATATAGTGATCGTCAGACGTGTTGGTATGGATGGTTTTACTGATTTCAGAGTTAGAAAACATGTTGTTCTGAATGCATTGATATGTCTTCAACGAATCAATCCTTTTTATGCTGATGTAGTAATTGACCAAGATCGAATTTCAAGTTTACCTGATGATGGCTATATTGCGAATGATTTACCGTTCATTGAAGATGGAGAAATTCTAGAAAATGAACCTGAAGTTATAACTATAGAAAATAATGTTGTCACGTTTGCCACAAGACCAGGTCAAGAAGCAGCAGTTCAAGCTATGTTAAATTGGCCTACAGCAAACAGTGATCCCATTAACGAATTCCGTCAGAGTGGTTACATTATGCAAGCTTTTCCTGACCTTTTCCCCACTGTAAATGAGATTTTCTTGACTTCAGTCGTGGTTTCAAAGTAACTTTTCGAGAGTGGTGTGAACATCTCATGAGATTCCGCGACCAATGATTTGCACAAGAACCTCGATTCCGGTTTTTTTGCCTAAATACTATGCAACGCCACGACGCTTGTAGACAGAGCGGTGTACTAGCCAAGACGAGTGACCTTCAAAACGTTCAAAATATCCAACAACTTGCTCAGAAAGTTCAGCAACAGCCAACTCTCATTAAACGTATTCTGTCTTGGGGTGCAAAGATCCGAGGCACTTCAGCTTACTGGTACCAACAGCGTTGTGAGCTTCTTGCTATGGTTAACCAGCTTGGTATCCCGACTCTATTTCTAACACTAAGCGCAGCTGATCTCTGGTGGCCATGTCTAATTCGTCACTATGGGATATCTTAAGGTGCACAGTAAAGGTATTGTATATCGAAATTAAACAGTGAGACAAAAGGGTTCGCTCAGCTCAATTTCAATCAAAGCAGCCCACATGCATTGAATTCCTAGTTTAAATGGTCGCGAAATATGCTGCTCAAGATCAATAGCCTATAGATTTCTTCCAGTAATTGAGTGGAGTTTTATGATAGCCCTGGTCTTTTAAAGATTGCAATCGGTCAAATATACGGTATAATGTAATAGGTGGTCCAATTCGAATATCCTATATTGGTAATATCGTAAGAGATTGCCGAAAATGGTACGCTTATTAAACTCAAATATTGCTTCATACTGTTCGAAACCACAGACTTAAAAAAATTTACAAAATTAATTTCCTAACTCGCATTAAAGATATTCAACTGTTCTATTGAAATGATTAACTAGGTACAAACTATATACCGATGTTTACGGGAAGGGCAATTTGAAAGTCCTATTGAGTAAATAATTCTTATTTTACTGAGCCAATGGCAGGGTTTTGCTGAGTACATTAAGATACACTAGGATGTCTGCGCTTAAGTGTTTAGCTTATACCTTTGTAGTTTTTCAAATACCCATTGCCTGTGAAATAACATGAGAGATGATGGTGTTTTCGTCTCATCACAGGGCAATAAATTAAACGTGTTATTGGATTGTAATCGATGAAATAAACGTCTAGTGTAATAACAACTCGTAGGGTCAATAAGTGAATCTCAATTTGGATTTAGAAATGGCTTTGGGACACGAGGGGCACTATTTGCGCTCAACATGATAATCTAGCGAAGCCTAGAGATGAACAAAGCAGTCTTTATATGCTTTGTCGACTATGAAAAGTGCAACATAATAAGAAGGCGGATATCCTAAAGAGGTGAAACAGAGACAGAAATGATATTAGGGTCACAGAAAATCTCTATTGGAACCAAAAATAGTCATAGAAGGAAGAATCAGAGTAGATAGAGATCTGCAAAGGAGTCAGACAAAGTTGCATATTATCATCGCTCTTGTTTAATATTTATTCTGAAGAAATTTTCAAAAACTCATTATTAGGTTCAAGCGGAGGAATCAAAATTAATGGAGCCATTGTCAACAGCATCAGATATGCAGACGACGCGGTAATAATCTCAAATATTATAAACCAACTAAACATAATAATGGATAAACTAAATGTGGAAAGTAACAAATCCAAGCAAAACAAAATTCATAGTGTTTAAAAGAAGACACGAAGTTCGAAATTATGAATTGAAAATAAACAACGTTAAAATAGAAAGAGTAAACACCTATAAATACTTGAGAACATTAATAAATAGCAATGCCAACCCCTCCAAGGAATTACAGTGCAGAATAGAACAAGCAAGGGCAGCGTTCTGCAAAGTAAAGAAAGTGCTACTAAGTAGAGAAATAAATTCAAATCTTAAATGTAGCATTGTCGCTTCTTATATACGGCGCAGAGACATGAACACTAAAAAGAGCAACAATAAGGAAAATAGAAGCCTTCGAAATTCGGATATTCAGGCGAATTTCACGGATCTCATGGGTTGATAGAATTACAAACGAAGAAGTTCTAAGACGAGTCGGAAGAAAAAAGGAAATAATTATGCTAATCAAGGAAAGAAAACTCGAATACCTAGGACACATAATTAGAAATAACAAATATCAGCTGCTCAAACTAATTATACAAGGAAAAATCGAAGGAAAAAGAAGCGTAGGAAGACAAAGGCTGACATGGTTATTAAATTTAAGAGAATGGGTAAATCTTTCAACGGTAGATATACTTAGAAGAGTGACAAACAAAGAGTGGAACCATAAGAAGAAGTATGTAAAACACACACATCTTTCAAAACCAACAATAAGGAGCCGAAAGAAAATCACAAAAAAATTGACTTTTATCACGAAGAAAAAGTAACGAAAAAGTACGAGAGACGATCCAAAAGTGATTATAATGAAAATAAAACACGTTGGTTATAGATAAAAAAAATGATTAATTTTTCTACATAGTCTCCTACCAAGTCAATATATTTAGTTCATCTTAGCCCAGGATTCCCTTAGAACAAACATTCTTTGTCTTGACCCTCCCAAAAGGTCTCAACAGCTGCCATAAACTTCGCTATCATCTTCAAGTTTCTTGTCACGGATGTCTTCCTTGAACCGAGAAAAGAGCTAAAAGTTACTGTGAGCTAGATCTGGCGATTAGAACTGATGTACGAGCAGGTCGAATCCCGTTTCTTGATTGGGAGTCATCGCAACTGTGGCTTTGTGCCCATATAATGCAAGAGCCCCTTAAGTTGCCTAAAGTCAAAATGCGATACGGAACAAAGAAAAGAAAGGGGAAGCCGGAATGATTTTTACGGTTTTTAAATGTTTATTCGAGGAAAACCGCTTGAAGGTAGAATGAGTACACTTGAAGAAATGATTGGACGCGTCTATTTTTTATATTCAGTTTGATTATTGTGTAGAAACCAAAGTTTTGTGTACGAATTACGTTCATCATAAAGCATTCGATGTGAGTCCATAAACAAAAGCAGCCCTGACTGGTTGTAAGAACATTATAGATTTAGATATTCTGGTAACAGCGATATAATATCAGCTGAATTGAAGACAAGAATTTATATGAATTTTCTCTTTAGCTCTATGCTTTCGTTGGCAACCTTTAGCCAAACCTCCCTGTCATGAGTATGTTCCGTTCCATCTATATTGCCCTTCCTAGCAATCTTTTCTTCTCGGGTTTTGCACTCATTCCTTTGACTGTTTGTGTTACCTTACTCTTCGCGATTTTATTACTCGAGTTCTTAATTGTCTAGTGTTCTTAATTTGTCCGTTTCTTCATCCTATTTTCCCCCAAAGAATCTTCTTAAGATCTTGTTTTCAAAGATCCAAAGTCTATTTTCCTTCAGCTTAAGCAGAGACCAAGATTCGCATTCCTAAAGTGTCACTGGCTTTATTATGATTTTATAAATGCGAATATTGACATTGCGCGACAAAAGAGTTGTTTTAGATAATTCCTTCATTACGATGAAGCACTTTTATTTATATCGATCTGTATGCCGTTTTTAAGAGTAAACACGGTTCCCAGATATTTGAACCCCGTTTGTGTTCTCAAAACTTTTATCGAGTTCGGTCAGGTGCGTTCGATCAAAGTTGGTCAATGATTATATATTTGGTTTTCTCTTCATTTGCTTCTGTCTACCGCCTTTCCTGCCATTATTATATTTCGGCGTCTTAACTTTTTCCTTACTACCTCCCAAACGGTGCAGGTCATCAGCATATGGTAGAGCGGGTGTGATTCCATTAAGGGTAATTCCCCCTTCATTTTCCTGAGCGGATCTCATTACGTATTCC
Source organism: Merodon equestris (assembly GCA_958301585.1). Taxonomy (NCBI): domain Eukaryota; kingdom Metazoa; phylum Arthropoda; class Insecta; order Diptera; family Syrphidae; genus Merodon; species Merodon equestris. Next base: position 69,548,502 of record OY284414.1, on the reverse strand, counting down.
AGTACCATATTAAAAAGAAGTGGAGACAAGGTGTCCCTTTGTTTTACTCCTTCAAGTATATCGATTGATTCAGATAAGGTGTTATATATCACTTTCACCAACTTTTACGGAATTTCCAAGCTTACAAGTTCATGATACATTTTCGTTCGGTTTGTAGAGTCATCTGCCTTTTCAATATCTACGAATAGACCCATTACTTTTCTGACAGCTTTCGTACAGTAAAAATCTGGTCCATCGTCGGGTGGTCAGCCACACTGATAGCCTCGAGACCAGTGGAGTGAATAAAACTTAAACAACTCTGAAACTTCTTACATACGAGTAGCAATTCAGTGCATCGAATGAAATTGGTTCAGAGTCCATAATCCAAAAAAGCATATGAACACACACACACACACTTTCAAGAGTGAAGATATGTAACATTTTATCATTTGAAAATTCGATCCATTATAATACCTATGTATAAGCAGAATGTTTACGGAATGAAGAATTAAATAATTTTTAATTATTATTTGCAGGAAATTAACCGAAGTAATAGGCGTATAATTAAACAAACCTTCAATTCGGATGTGTTAGAAATTCCCGAAAATGTAGTGCATAGTTTTTATTCATCAAACAAGACCAACAACAAAGACAATTACAAACAACATGTTAATGAAGCGAAAAGTGGCACAGATGATGATCAAACCGAAGAAGATGATTGGGACGCGATGTATGATGACAGTGGCGATTGTTTGGATCCCAAAATTCTGCAAGAACTAACAGCTTCTGTTGGTAAAGTAAAAATTGAGCTGCCAAAAATGGATTATTCGGTATGAATTTGATTTAAAAATTGAAAACAAGAAGATACTATAAATCTTATACTTAATTGTTTCATTTCAGGCCTACTTAACGAAACAATCGATCCTCAATGAGGAAGAATTTCCGCATGTGTTAGAAGTGTCGAATTTTCCGGTCGAGTTTAAAAATCAAGACTTATTAATGGTTTTCTCGCAATACAAAGAATCTGGATTTGATATAAAATGGGTTGATGATACTCACGCATTGGCTGTGTTCAGCAGTTCTCAAATCGGTATGTAATTTTGAAGCATAAGTGATTACACTGCATAAAATGCTTTAAGTAGGGCAAACATTAAGTTCTAACTGCCAAAAATAATAGTAGCAACTTTATTTTTTCATTCTATTATACAAGACCGAAATAAAAATTAGACATCCTTTTTACAAATGGTGGATCTCTCTCTATTCGAATTGTTACCCCCAATTCAAAAAAAAAAAAACTTTTTTCTTCTAACTTTTACCATGAGTTACTCAGTTCTCCTATCACTAGAATGTCGGCCCGACGACCGATGATGGCGGTGACAACTGACATTTGCCCTTAAAGTTTAATGACGCCCAATTCGTCAGATCAGGAATTGAGCTGGAAAAAGTAAAGTCAAAAATGTACAAAGAAAAAATTAAAGCACCGTATTCAATTCGACTAAAAGTGAATGTAATTGCTTTGTATATTACTGTCATTTCCATTTTGATTCATTCTTGTCAAATTAAAGCAAAAAAAAAAAACAGTTTAGTTTAAAAAATGATTTGTAAAAAACATATTTATATTTGAATATTTTCTCATAAAATTATCGATGCGCGCCATCATAGTTGTCATACTTTTTTTTCTCGCCATCTCCTTTATCTATCAATTGCCCTTGTTGTTCTTCTCCCTCCTTCTTCTTCTTATTTATCAATTGGATCCCCAAAGTTTCCGTTACTTATGCTTTCATTTGCTTATATCTCTGTTAACTTTCCTAATAGTATGTTCATTTAAATGTCTAGCTACATGTACTTAATTGCCTTATTCATTTTGTATGCTAGCTGCTGAGGTTCTTGCCAAGGGACATCCTTTCGTAGTGCTGAAACCATTAGCTGAAGCAACTGTAGAATCACGGTCGAAAGCGAAAAAGTGTTCAGCATCACTGCAACCATATAGACCGCGACCAGAAACCTGTGCAGCTTTAGCTCGTCGATTGGTAACTGGTGCATTGGGCGTCCGTTTGAAAACCGCGCCACAAGAGCGGGAAAATGAAAAACGAGTGCTGCGCGAAGCCAAAGGTAATCAACTATATAACATAAAACCTTAGTTATTACATTGGTTATTTTCTTTTTTTTTTATATAGAACGCAAACTTTTGGCAGCAAAACAACGTGATGAAGCGTGGGAGAGTTAAAATTCTATCAATCAGCCATTCTTTCTTAAGAAAATGAACACAATTTAGACATAATTTTTGCATTAAAACAGAAGCGTGTATATTTTATTTCTTGTTCCCTGTAAGAACAAGATTGTTATTTTTTAAGTTGAGCAACTTTCGTTTGCATAGATGCAATTCTACATGTGCAATATCGGCATCTTCCTGTAAGTTTGCTGTTTTATGTAACTGAAAGTAATTGTTAGAAAATGAACGAAAATTTATATAGTTTCTACATCCAAACATTTATATGTATGTATATATACCAATTGAAAATACAATATTTTATATCAATTGTGTGACTAAAATATTGATAAATCGTATACAAAGAGAAAACGGAATATATATACATATACACTGATGAATATTTTTAATAAAGTGTATTTAATTATAAAACAAAACTGTTTAGTTGAGTGCAACTAAATAAATATTTCTTTTAAGGGCTTATTAGGATTCTTTACATACTCGATACTGATTCCTCAAGTATTAGTTTGTCATGTTAGTAAGCGTGCTATACTATATGCTACGAAGCATATAAATTGTGTCTGATGTATGACAATATTTATGTGACTGAGGACCCCATCTCTATGCAAAATTGGAGATGGCTGGGAGCTTGTTGATTACTTTAATAAAAAATATCAGAAAGAAAATATTTACTTGATAAAATAAATCAGAGGCGGGTGATAAGGAAGAATTACTCGTACCTTTACTCTCCTTCAAAGACGAATTTGAATTTTGGATTCGAAATAAGTGTATCAATTTGACCATCACTGGGGCGACAGAATTTCTTATGGCTTCTGTAAATGAGTGATTTGTTAATGTTGGGAAAACAGTTGTTGTGTACCCGAAACGACAAGATTTGATATATAACTATGATATATTCACTATTGCGCAGAAAATTTTTTTTTTATTAATATCTTTAAGAAATAATTGTTGCTTCATTACTACGTTCAACTAACATTTACAAAGAACAAGTTGTCTGACTGTGTAGACGTGTTCCTTTCGTTTCTTACTCTTGATCTTAAGTTTCATTTTAAATTTTATTTTAAATTTTAAAATGTCAAGCAACTGTGCCGTTTGTGCTTTGAGAATTCTTCGCGATAAATTTATTGAATGCGAAGGTTTTTGTGGTTTAATTAAAAAAAAAAAAATGTGCAAAATTAAGTGATGAAACTGATATAGCTCTCTAACTGGACCGCAATCTCACTTGGCGTTGTGATAGTTGCACTTGTGTTAGTAGTTCTCTCTTATCGCTCATTGTCCAACTAAAAAACGATGTTGCAGTAATAAAATCTAAATTACATAAAATTGACTCTGAATCCAAAACTAAAACAAACATAAATAAAGCGAATCAAAGAATTTCAATAAGTGCTACCGATTTGCAAAAAGTTCCGGAGGTTACAAAAATTAACTATGAAGCGGCAACAACAAATCAGCTCACAACAACTTCAGCAACAAGTACCCAGTCTAGCATCGAAACTATTTTGTCACCTAGTTTTGTTTCCAATCGCCATGGGTCCACCACAAAAACAATAGAGCCCATACATTCATCTTCTTCAACGTCAGTATCACGAAAAGCAAAAACAACAGCTTCAACAAATATTCAACTTATCGTTACAGCTATTAGTTCTTCTCATGCAGTACCTACACCTAAAACTATGCCCTCATTATCTTTTTCGGCACCATCATCTTCAACCATCGTTCCTGAGGTCTCAATGGATTTGAATACAAATCAATCGCAGCAAAATAAAAAACGATCAAGCCAACGAACGAAACTCATTGGTAACTGCTACTGATAGCACAGGTGTAGCCTTCTGATCAGTACCTAGAATGAAATTTCTTCATCTTTCTCGTTTGAATAAAAACGTTACTTTTGGCCATTGGGTGTACAAATTAAAAACTTTATTCAACGCCCAAAACCAAAAAAACGAGAATGCCGCAAACGAATTTCCATATTCTCCACATATGTATGTATCTACATCTCAATTAAGTATTTACTACCGAAATGCTGAGCTCCGCGATCATATCACCCCATACGTATAATTTTGACTGACCAATTACATCAATTAAAAGGTCAATTAGTTTCATTAATTGGTCAGCGATAGAAAAAAATTTATTAACGGTTAACGTTTTTCAAGGTCACCCAGAAATTCTAGCACCTCATCATCAATAAAATAAAAAATAATTACATCATTTCAAAGGTATTATTTTGTGAAAAGTGTTGCATTTTTTTGGCTTATGTAAATAGTTCCTTTACAAGGAACAAGGATAGGCACATGCAATAGCGATATCCTTGATCGCTTCCGGGGCAATGTTTTGGAGGCCCCACCACTCATTCCTAGCAGCCCGGCAGCCCGGATCTGAACCTAGAATGGATTGTTTTCTCATTTTTTCTCATTAGTTCGGGTGTTGCGGGTTGAAAGTTGTTGGCGGTGACTGTTGAGTTGGTAAGTTTGGTGCGACCCCGCCATCCTGCGGTAGTGTTTTGTGGCCCTGATGGTGGGCTCAGCATGGATGGCGGGGTCGGTAGGTTTGTTGTTGGGTGGCTGGTTAAGATGGTTCATCATCTGTGTGGATGTGGTGTAGTTGTTGTTGTCGTTGTTTTGCTGACCGTTGGTGTTTAGATTATTGAGAGGAGGGGAATGTGGTTGTGGTGGTTGAGTGTAGTATTTGTTTTCACGTATGAGTTTAAGAGTAAGATCGGTGATTGGAGATCTCGTGGATCTGCATTTCCATTTTCACAGTAGGGGTTTTTGTTGCATCTTTTTGCTGTGTGGCCCAGGAGTTGGCAGTTTTTACACCGCATCCGATTTGGGAAATATTCTTCGACTTTGACGTTGTACCAACCGATGTTGATGGGTGTTGGTGGACGGAAAAGGTCGAATGTGAGTAGCGTTAGTTGCACGTTGTTGGTCGTTGACTGATTTTTTGAATATAAGAAATCGATGATGCCTTGGTGCTTCATTTCTTTGATTATTTCCGACTTGGGTACGTTGATGAGGCAGGGGGCGTATACAATGCCTTTCGATGTGTTCAGGTGGGGGTGTAGGAAGATAGTGCAAATGTTTGGGAGCGTTTTTTTTATGAGGAAGATATCAGCTACTTTCTGAGATTTTGTTAAAATCAAGAGTTTCGTCGCGTAGTTGTGATATGCTCTCGTAAGCTGTGCTGATGCTGTCGATTCCTTTTTTTAGGAGGAAGACGCTAAAGGATGTCAGTGGTTTTTCTGGGTCTGCAGGCGAGATGATAATGTATTTCGGATTGTCGATAGTTGGAGTCGGTGTGAAGTGATTGTGGGCTATGGGAGAATTGTTTAGTTTTTTTCTTTTTTTTTATGGGTTCGGTTAGGGGGCAAAGGCCGTTGGGGTTCACTGTGCTGTTACTAGTTTTTATAGTTTTTAACTGTTGTTGTTAAGTTAGTTAAGGTTAAAAGGAGAACGTATGAGATGGTGCGTTAACGCGAGAAAGATGTCGATAACCGTAGGGGAATAATATGCAGGTTGGGTGTTGCTGGGTCAGTGGTTAGACTGTGACTGTATGTGTTCTTGTTTCTTCACATAATCTAAATAAATTAGAATATTGCTTTGTTGTTAGCTATATTAGGCCTAAGAGCAGTTTAGATTTGTACATTGATCTTATTTCAAATGTAAATAGTTCAGTAAATAATTTGTCTTCTAATCAATATCCATGCATACTTGGTGACATTGATTGGCGTTATCAAGAGGACGACCAAATGCTTGTCCCGTCTGATGTTTCTAGGACAATTTTTTTTCGTTAGGGTAAATTCAAATGAATCATGTAAAAGATAGTTTGAATAGAGTACAAGATCTCGTACCTATTCATTTTTAGAGATGTTACATTTATGGTCTCCGAATCAGACTTTCCTCTAGTAAAAAATCAAATTCATCATAAAGCTAATTTTGTTATACATATTTGAATTTTATGACTTTCAATCTATAACTACAGATCACAGTTATACTTTTAATTACACGAAGGCTGACTTAATTTCTTTGAACAATTACTACAGTTCCATTGATTTGGAATATATTATAGCAGATAAATCGTTAGATCAAATGTATTCCATCTTTAAAACACTTTTATTCGAAGTTAGTCCCTCTGGTTAGAAAGAGATCGTCCTTTAAGTATCCTTGGTTCAATGAAAGGCTTAGGAATTAAGAAAATGTTAAAAAAATCTGAAGACAGAACTCGTTTTATGCAACAGAGAAGGGAGTTTGATTTTTTAAGCAGATTTATTAATTCACTATATACGAGTATGTATATGTAATAAGAGAAAGGAATATAAAATACAATTCTAAATCTTTTTGGGTTTTACTGAATTCGAAACGCAAAGTTAATGCCTTTCCTATTTCTATGGATCTTGACTGTGAGAACTCGTATGATAACAAGACCACATGTAATCTTTTTGCTATTTTTTTTTAATCTTATTATAATTCAGACTGTGAAAATTTGTATAATGATATCAATTGCCAAGTGGATTTTTTATTGTTTTTCGTTAACAGATCAAAAAGTGTTTAACGGCTTAACTCATCTTGATTTGAATAAAAATCCTGGAGTGGATTTAATCCCTCCCCTCTTGCTGTCAAAACTTGCAGTTTCACTTTTTAAAGGATTGCAAGAATTTTTTAATAAATCGCTTTACACTAGTATTTTTCTTAATGAATGGAAAATATCTTCCATAAGTCCTATTTATAAAAGTGGTTTAAAAAACTTAATAAAGAATTACATTGGTTTTCAATAGGCTTAATTTTGCTGTAAAAGGCATTATGACTTCGAGACAGCATAGTTTTTGTAGTGGACGGTCTACTACAACTAATCTGTGCCTTTTCACAAATTTTTGTCTCTGTTCCTTAGAAAATAAAATGCAGGTTGGTGTTTTATGAACTGATTTTGTAAAATCCTTCGATAGCATCCATCATAAACTTCATATTAGGAAATTTGACAGAATGGCTTCCCTCAGAGTAGTCATTTCGGGCCTCTTCTTTTCAATATTTTCGTTGATGACATTTCGGACTTTTTACAGTTTGCTACATGTCTGATGTTTGCAGACGATCTGAAATTATATCTTCAAATATCCTCGTTAGAAGATTGTCTTAACTTCCAAAAAGACATAGATAAGCTTTTTAAGTGGTGCAAATATAATCATCTTGAGTTAAATATCTCCAAGTGTAAGATTTTTAGAGCTTTTCGGTCAACACCTAGGATGCTGTTTAGTTACAGTATTGGTAATAAAAGTTTATCAACTGTTAGTAAAGTAAAGGACTTTGGTGTTATTTTTGATACTAGGTTATCTTTTTCAGCACATATTAATTACATAATATCCAAAGCAAATTCGTTGCTGGGTTTTCTAAAGCGTAACACGGTAGTATTTAGGGATTGCTATACTCTTAAAACGATTTATACATCTTTGATCATACCTAATACAGATGCATTATTTGGTCTCCTTTTTATGAAAACTCTTCTGAAAGGATTGAAAATATTCGAAAGATTTACACGTTTTGTTTTGAGAAATTTTGGATTGTGTGAAGATTTCCCTTCATATAAATCTAAGTACTCATTAAGGCTTGCATTAAGTCAGTAAAGTGCTCCTATAGATTCATCAGATTCAAAATTGTATTGTATTGTATTTATTGTTAAAATATAAATTAATCTACAGTGGGTATAGCACTAGCTACCAGGGCTATCGGCTAGAATTAATAAAGTTATTCTGTATTAAATTTGATTTACAAGCATAAGTGTTTGTAACAGTCTGTATACGTCTACAATGTTTTGGGAGTTTGTGTGTTCCGGATTTAAAACGTTTTTGTTTTAGATAAAATATTATAATTTACAATATACATACATATGTATGTAGTTAATGAATGTAAATAATTGTTATAACTCTGTTGTGAGTCACTGCACACGCACAATTGCATTGGTCAGCTTTCGTTTCTTGCACATCGTGCGTAGTTATCACCCAAATTGTTAACTTGCTCTTTATTGTATTAAAACATATCATATTTTACTCCCATTGTATTTTTGGTTAGCCGGTGCATGTGCAATGTCTCTCCCGAAAGTGCTCTCACCGGTACTCATCGGCCTAGGCTTTCACACATAACATATGTATGTTGCTTCGATTACCCGCATTTCTGCGGAAGTTGTTTTTGTTTTTCTTTTGCCTATGCTCGTGATAACGAGAGAACTACGGCTTTGAATTTGTGATTGCGAAGGTTGATGATTGCCGCTAAGATCTTGTCTCGTCCACTTGGATCTTGGACACCCCAGAGGAAGGAAGGTTAACAATAAAACATTTTGTAACGTGGTAGTTGGTTTGCCTCTTAATCTATTTATTATCTTATCTCACATTAACATACATATGTATTTTCCCAAGAATTTTTATTTCGCTTTTTCTTCAATTCCAGTACAGCTGGTCCTTCGAGCCGGATCGAGTTTTTCCGGTGTAAACTAATAAAGGCTAAATAATGGAATTGAATGGTCGAATGCTAAGGGACAGCTTACGCGCGAGTTACGGCGGCTACCTCTATTCCCGTCGCCCCCTAACCAACCAATAAGGATAGTTCCGGTCCAGAGTGGACCGAGTATCTACCATAAGTTGTTTTAAAGTATCTGGATTTCCCTAATCCTTAGCCGGTACTTTCCTATTGTAATAAAATTTACGACCGGAAAGGACAAAAAGGATATTGGGAATTTTCCATCATAAAATATCGGAGGGTCACTTCCTGTATCTTTTTGTATATTTAAGCTATAGTGTAAGAGAATAAAAATGCAGTCTGTTGTGGATTTTGGGAGGAACGACAAGTTCACGATCCCTTACTGAATGTTCCGAAATTTAGAACGAATAAATTATAACGTTTTTTCAAAACTCGTCTTTTAAATTTTTAAATACATATAACTGGCGCAGTCGGTAGGATCGGTGACGGTTTCTTTTTTTAATTAAAGTAGTGAATAAATTGTGAATTCTTAAACCGTGGGTTTCTACCCTTTATCACCGCCGAACACCATATACATACAAATACAGTGTCGTGTCCAACAAAATCAAGGAAAAAACAGAAGTGATCAATAAAGAAAATCAATACAGTGAAGAAAAACAAAAAAAAAAAAAAAAAAAAAAAAAAAAAAAAAAAAAAAAAAAAAAAAAAATTTTTTTTTATCCTTAAATCAAATGGCATGATCAGAGCATAGCGTGATCGTAGCCAATCGATTATCATAAAAATGATTATCAGAAAAATAATAATAACAATAATAATAATAATTTAAAATAAAAACATGGTGTGATTGTGAACAATCACTACCTCGAGAATATGTGACCAGGGCATATGGTTAACATTACTCGAAATGGACATGTAACCAAGGCATATGGTTAACATGATCCAAATAATACTTAATGAACGTGTAACCAGGGAATATGGTTAGCACGATTCTAATAATAAAAAAAAAAAAAAAAAAAAAAAAAAAAAAAAAAAAAAAAAAAAAAAATATGAACATGTACAAAACCAGTAAACAGAAAAATAAAACATGGTGTGATTGTGAACAATCACTACCTCGAGAATATGTGACCAGGGCATATGGTTAACATTACTCGAAATGGACATGTAACCAAGGCATATGGTTAACATGATCCAAATAATACTTAATGAACGTGTAACCAGGGAATATGGTTAGCACGATTCTAATAAAAAAAATAAAAAATAAAAAAAAAAAAAAAAAAAAAAATAAAAAAAAAAAAAACAAAAAAAAAAAAAAAAATATTAAGAAAAGAAATAGCATAAGTCGAAAAGAAAACAAAGAATACCCATTCTTCTCTTCCTCACTATAGCTAATTAACTTTCCAATTTAACTTTAACACTAACTTCACCCTTCCTACACTTTTAGCATACCACTCATTTCCTTCCAACTAATAAAAGTTCACAATATCAAAAAAAAAAAAAAAAAAAAAAAAACCGCGACGTACTTCTGCTCCGGCTAGGAACCGGATCGTATTATTAACCTGGACGATTATGAAACCAATATAGGGAAAATAACTAACACTTTAAATACCTTTCAACAGAATACAGCAACAAAATAAAGAGAGAACAAGACATACTGACTAAAAATCAATACCTTAACCAAATTAAGTTTAATATATATCGACTTACGATATGATACGATAATAACGAGACAAAACTCATAATAACAAAACCATTTATTGCATACAATGATCAATATGCACAACACTTTAATACAGCTTGCCCCAAAACTGGAGAGACCTACGTTTGTATGCAACCCGAACTGGTCGAGAAAATGCCAAAATCGAGATGCCTAGGGAGACTGTTGGAGAACCAAGTCGCTCATTGTGGATTCGACAATGTGGGCAAAATCGAGTCGATAACTCAGCTTCAACCTAATTACATACTTTTCACTAATGCACCACAAGTCCTTTTTTGTTTTCTCCTCTTGCAGCCCGAAAACCGGTACAATACAGGATACAGCTTTGCTACACTTCCGAAATTGCAAAGTGCAGATCAACGGCATCACATATGAAAACGACCCAAACACCTACTGGGACGAAATACACATCCCACCACCACCAAACAGCATCATTAAACCAACCTATACCAAGGAAGTCCTTAGTCTAGAGAAGCTGAAGAAATACAATTTCAAGACGGATGTCAATCTTACCAACGTAGGCATCAAAACTGAAGTCTTACACTATATAACCGCACCAACTACCACCACATTCACCATCATCATAATCATCATTGTAGTCATCATCATGATCACCAAGAAAAAAAAAACTCCACGTCACTTCAACTTTAACCCCAACACTTCAATCCTTCGCTTCAGCCCCAACGACTTCATTGCGGCCTTCGCTCCATTCTAAGGGGGGAGGAGTTACGGCGGCTACCTCTATTCCCGTCGCCCCCTAACCAACCAATAAGGATAGTTCCGGTCCAGAGTGGACCGAGTATCTACCATAAGTTGTTTTAAAGTATCTGGATTTCCCTAATCCTTAGCCGGTACTTTCCTATTGTAATAAAATTTACGACCGGAAAGGACAAAAAGGATATTGGGAATTTTCCATCATAAAATATCGGAGGGTCACTTCCTGTATCTTTTTGTATATTTAAGCTATAGTGTAAGAGAATAAAAATGCAGTCTGTTGTGGATTTTGGGAGGAACGACAAGTTCACGATCCCTTACTGAATGTTCCGAAATTTAGAACGAATAAATTATAACGTTTTTTCAAAACTCGTCTTTTAAATTTTTAAATACATATAACTCGCGCGGTCAATTTCGCCGACGCTATCGATGAATCTACCCCGGTCGAACAATTAGAAGTGCGGTTAGAGAGACTAAATGAAGCGTGGAATAGTTTTCGTACGTTGCATGATGAGTGTTTGCGATATATTCCGACTAGTTAAACTTCCGATGAAGTAGAACGGGAATTCGCGGACTATGAAACTAAATATTATCATGCTCATTCGGGACTTACTCGCGCGCTTAAAATTCGTCGTCAATCGCCGCCATTGGACGATGCAAATGAATCTGTTTTACAGCAGATTGCAAGCGAAAAAATGAGCTTTCTGGAGCGGTTAAACTGCTCATCAAACACGTGTTCCAATGTTAGTCTCCCCAAGATAATTATCCCCTCGTTTTCTGGCAATTATAAGGATTGGCCATCATTCAGTGACCTCTATCTCGGATCGGTCGGCAACAAGACAATCTTGACGCCGACGCAGAAATTTCAATATCTCAGGTCAGTTTTACGGGATGATGCGGCCAATCTTATAAAGCATATACCGGTCAGTGATGCGAACTATGTTGAAGCATGGGATCGTTTAGAGTCGCGATATAACCGTCCACAAATAATTGTGCAATCCTTTATCCATTCGTATCTTTCCCTCCCTTCAATGAGCACCAGCAACATTCAAACACTGCGAAAAATTAGTGATGGTGCAGATGAGGTAGTGCGCGGCTTAAAGGCTTTAAATAAAACCAACCGTGATCCGTGGCTAATTTATTTGCTCACCAAAAAACTTGATTCTGAAACCAACCAAGCTTGGGCAGAGCATATCGGTTCTCGTGATGGTTGTACCATTGACGAACTCCTCAACTTTTTCCAAGTTAGATGTGACGCGCTCGAATCATGTCAAATAACTCCGCATTCTTCATTTCCGCGGCCAAAATCAACATCGTCGTCAGGTTCCCTTCGCGCGCACGTGGCTGAAACTAATAACAGCATTCAGTGTCCTAATTGCAAGGAATCCCACCGTCTATCTCGGTGTCCAAAATTTCTATCGTTAGACATCCAATCGCGTCGTCATTTTGTTGAAACGGAATCGCTATGTTTTAATTGCCTAAGGAATGGGCATACGTCGGGCAAATGCCATTCAACTTTTCGCTGTCGCGTATGTAGATCGCGTCATCATTCTCTCGTCCATTCCGATGAATCAAGTCCGGACAAATTGGCTTCGTTACAAACCGCTACCGATTCAACTTCGTCACTATCCTCGTCTTCGCTTCGACCAACTTCGAATTCAAATTTGACTCCTAAATCATCACCAATCATCAACAACATATCGCTCGATCCGTTTCATCGGAAGCAAACTATCTTACCAACTATACTTGCGTCAATTCGAGACTATCTGGGCAATCTTATAGTCTGTAGGGTATTGCTCGATTCGGGTTCCCAGTCTTCGTTCGTGGCTGAGTCGCTGGTTCAAAAACTCGGTTATCCTCGCACTCATGCTAAAATTCCAATTTTCGGTCTCTCGTCGGTAGATGCAGGCTATACAAAGGGTTGTGTTTCGGTTAAACTCTCTTCGCTCCATGGCTCTGCCTCGTTACTCATTGACGCATATATTATGAATAAACTGACTTCTAATCTACCATCGAAATCGCTAGATGCATCTTGTTGGCCCCATCTGGAAGGTTTGGCCTTAGCTGATCCAGACTTTGGTGTGCCCTCTCCTATCTAAATAATTCTAGGTGCTGACAAACTGTGGGGAATAATCAAGGGCGATCAAGTAAGTGGGCCGGTGGGTTCTCCAATGATACTTCATTCGGTTGGGTAGTGACGGGAGAAGCCTTTAAAATGGCTGATGCCCATATCAATTATCTGTCCGCCCTGCATTCGAACGATGCCTTTGGTGACATTGACTACATGCTACGTCGTTTTTGGGCGATCGAAGAGGTGCACCCTTTCAACCCAAACTCTCTTTCGTCGGATCCTGTAGAGAAACATTTTCGTGAAACCGTCGGGTGTGCTGCGGATGGGAAATATATGGTATCGCTTCCGTTTAAGGTTAAAAACCCCTCATTTAGTGAAACTCTTACGTCCGCGGTCGCACAGTTAAGGTCACTGGAACGTCGATTTCGCTTTAATCCTACCCTAAAACGCTTGTATTCGGAATTCATGAGTGAATACCTTCAACTCGGACATATGACTTTGATTCCCCCCGATGAAATGAGTTTGAACCCCGGTCGGCAGTTTTACCTCCCTCACCACGCTGTTGTGAAATCGGACAATTCTACCATGAAAATTCGCGTCGTATTCAACGGTTCGGCAAAGGACTCTACCGGGGTTTCACTCAATAGTATGTTGTTAGTCGGTCCACCAATTCAGCGCGATTTGCTGGGGGTTTGTCTTCGGTTTCGGAAGAAGCTGTTTGTTTTCACCGCAGACGTGGTTAAAATGTTTCGCCAAATCTGGGTCGATGAAAATCAAACAGACTTTCAACGCATCGTGTGGCGCGAAAACCCGCTTCATCCTATTCAACATTATCGTTTGCGCACCGTTACTTACGGTACTGCTTCTGCTCCGTTTCTTTCCGTTCGCGTGTTAAAGCAACTGGCCGAAGACTGTCAAGCTGAATACCCCACCGCGTCTAAGACATTGTTAGAGGACGTCAACGTAGACGACGTAATGACAGGTGCAGATTCCGCAGATGAGTTGATCGCGCTAAAGTCGGAGTTAGTGTTGTTGCTGTCTAGGGCAAATCTTCAACTCCGCAAATGGAGCTCGAATTGCTGGCCCTTACTTTCTACGCTGCCACCAGACGATTGTGAATTCTCTGCACTGGATCTTGAAACATCGAACTCGCTTATTAATGTTCTTGGTATGTTTTGGAACCCCTCTAGTGACGAGTTCTCCTTTCGCATGTCCAAACAGGATTTATCCATGTCAGCGACACGGCGTTCTCTTCTCTCGGAGGTGTCCAGAATATTCGACCCCCTTGGATTGCTGGCTCCGTCCATAATCCTCTTTAAAATTCTATTCCAAGAACTTTGGTCAACAGCCCTGAATTTGGGATGGGACGATCCGTTACCTTCCACTTTGTCCCAATGTTGGATGAATTATCGAAAGGAACTTTACCACTTTGAAGAAATTCGAGTTCCAAGACCTATCTTCGCATCATCAGATGAATTTGAGCTCCATGGGTTCTCGGACGCGTCGTCGGTAGCGTACGCTGCTGTTATATATAGCTGGTGCAAGACCAGCGCAGGAGAGTATCTTATTAATATCATCGCTTCTAAGACCAAGGTGGCTCCACTAAAAACTATTTCTATTCCGCGTTTGGAACTCTGTGGGGTCTTGCTTTTGACTCGTCTATTTCGTCTTATAACTTCGTCCCTCACCATTAAGCCCAGCGGCATATTCGCATGGTGTGACCTCGTCGTTGGGCGACCTTTGTCGCCAATCGTGTATCTGCCATCTTGCAGGACATTCCCCGACATTGCTGGTTATATATTTCATCCGAATCAAATCCAGCAGACTGCGCTTCTAGAGGCGTGCTTCCATCGGCTCTTCCTTCTTATCACCTCTGGTGGCTCTCTGCTGACTGTAGTTCCTGGTCTCAATCGAAATTCAACATAGAGGATGTTAATATCAACGACCTTGAAGAGCAATCGCATCCCAAATATTTGTTGATCGCGTCTATCCAAGAAACAAAATTCGACAACACACCAGATGATGACTCGGAAATCATCCTAGACTTCGAATTCGTTAACTCTCTATTTCGTAAGTACTCATCGTGGTTGCGTTTGTATCGTGTAATTGCTGCATGTCTCCAGTTCCGCGCCAATTGCCGCCTCCATAAACTTGGGATCGATCGTTGCACCACACCCTTTTCAGTCTAGGAGCTCCGCGAGGCAAAAAACTGTATCGTTAGACTCGCTCAAATAATTGATTTTGGAAACGACATCAGATGTCTCAAACGGGACAAAATTCTTTCACCCAAGTCTAAGTTAGCAAAGTTAGCTCCATTCATCGACAAGGATGGCATTCTCCGAGTTGGCGGCCGACTTCGACACTCTCATCTTTCCGTTGATATTAAACATCCAATTATTCTTTGCAGCAAACACATGATCTCCACCCTTATCGTAACGGATTTCCATCGTCGATATCTACATCCAGGAGTCTCGCAAACCTTCTCAATCGTCCGTCAACTGTTTTGGATATTGGGCAGCAGAAATCTAATCCGTAAAATTATCTTTAGGTGCATGACATGCTTTAAGCAACGGAAGGAAACTAGTCGTCAACTGATGGGTGATTTACCACCATGTCGGATCCAGCCCTGCCGCCCTTTCACGAACACTGGTTGTGATTACGCAGGGCCAATCACCATAAAGCTGTCAAAAACATGGAACGCCAAAACATCAAAGGCCTACATCGCACTCTTCATTTGTATGGCAACAAAGGCTATTCACCTGGAGATAGTGAGCGATCTCACTACGGACGCATTTCTAGCTGCCTTACGGAGATTCATCGCTCCCCGTGGGAAGTGCAGCAACATATATTCCGATAACGGCACTAACTTTCAAGGAGCTCGCCGTTGTCTCTCTGAAATGCACAAGTTGGCCTTGTCGCAAGTCCACAACAATCTCATTGCTGCTGACGGAATCGCATGGCATTTTTCTCCACCCTTGGCTCCACATTTTGGTGGACTATGGGAGGCCGGTGTGAAGTCGGTTAAATTTCACCTACGTCGCGTTATTGGATCTGCTGTTCTCGCGTTTGAAGACCTTTGTACCATTTTATGCCAAATTGAGGCTGTATTAAATTCTCGACTACTATGTTCTATGTCAGACTCAGATTTAGATCCATTAACTCCCGCACATTTCATTACAGGCGAGCCATTAACCGCAGTTCCAGAGCCGAGCTATATCGACGTCCCAAGTAACCGACTAGATCACTATCGTCACCTGCAAAGCTTGGTGCAGGGGTTTTGGCGACAGTGGCATGTCGGGTACCTGACTTCTCTTCAAGAGCGAGGCAAGTGGCAGAAATCGACAAACAACATAAAGGTCGGTGACCTGGTGAAGGAGCCAAACTTATCACCCACCCATTGGGCCATGGGTCGTATAATCGATGTCCATCTGGGCCGAGACGAACGTGTGAGGGTGGTATCAGTGAAAACAGCGACGGGTACTTTCACACGGTCGATTGCAAGGATTGCTGTGCTACCTGTTTCCTGGACTAGTCCCAGGGGGGCCGGGATGTTCCGGATTTAAAACGTTTTTGTTCTAGATAAAATATTATAATTTACAATATACATACATATGTATGTAGTTAATGAATTTCCTTTACTATGTAAATAATTGTTATAACTCTGTTGTGAGTCACTGCACACGCACAATTGCATTGATCAGCTTTCGTTTCTTGCACATCGTGCGTAGTTATCATCCAAATTGTTAACTTGCTCTTTATTGTATTATAACATATCATATTTTACTCCCATTGTATTTTTGGTTAGCCGGTGCATGTGCAATGTCTCTCCCGAAAGTGCTCTCACCGGTAATCATCAGCCTAGGCTTTCACACATAACATATGTTGCTTCGATTACCCGCATTTCTGCGGAAGTTGTTTTTGTTTTTCTTTTGCCTATGCTCGTGATAACGAGAGAACTACGGCTTTGAATTTGTGATTGCGAAGGTTGATGATTGCCGCTAAGATCTTGTCTCGTCCACTTGGATCTTGGACACCCCAGAGGAAGGAAGGTTAACAATAAAACATTTTGTAACATGGTAGTTGGTTTGCCTCTTAATCTATTTATTATCTTATCTCACATTTAAATATTTTCCCAAGGATTTTTATTTCGCTTTTTCTTCAATTCAAGTACAATAGGTCTATGAGTTTCTATTTAAAAAGTTCGTTACAATGCTGATTAAACTGTCGGGCAATCGTGTATGAGATGTTTGGCTGGTAAAAGAGCTTCTAGTTGGCGAAGATGACAGGTTGGAGGGTTGCTTTTCATAAGAAGATGTTTGTGCGTTATTTGTGTTTGTCCGAGTCTCAGTCTCACAAAACACTTGTTCATCTTGAAAGATGTATTTGTTGGGTAGGAGGGCGACGGATGGGTTTAACCTCGAGTAGTGGTGGACATGCTGTCTCGAAGACGTTATTTTTTTTATATGCCTATCATAGGATGTTCCATTTTAGCGGAACATGAGTAATGCTTTGAAATGCCAAAATAAGCCCGAAACTCGCGGACCTAAAAGAATGACCGGAAACTTATATAGTTGGTAAAGCAGATTCCGTCAATATGCTCCAGAAAATAAAAGACGAACTCCAACTCTCTGTGAGCGTTGTTACGGTAAGAAGACGCCTGCTTGAAGCTAAACTACCACCTCGAAGTACTCGCAAAGTACAACTTTTGACAAAAAAACATGTGGCAAGAAGATTGGAATTTCCAAAAGTGCATCAGGAATGGTCAAAGGAGAAATGGAGGAATATTCTCCGTAGCGATGAAAGCAAAAACGTTCTTTTTAGGTCCAAATGTCGTTTGGAATATATAAGAAGACCCCAAAAGACCTCCGTACACAGTTAAGACTGTTAAGCATGGAGGTGCAAAGCTCATGATATATGCGTGCTTCTCATAATACGGGGTTGGGCCTATATATCCTATCAAAGGCATAATGGACGCTGCAGAATATTTAAATGCCGTTAGTTTGGATCTACCAACACGCTAACGACCCAAAACAAACGGCAAAACGAGTAAAGTCATGGTTAGAAGAGAAAAAAATATCCGTTATGGAGTGGCCCGCACAATCGCCTGATCTTAACCCCATCGAAAACTTGTGGGGCGATGTTAAAAATGCCGTCCAAAAGTGAAAACCCAAAGAATTGTGAGAGGTAGTGCGATACTCATCGCAAGCTATACCAGAGAAGAGGTGTCGCAATTTGATGAACTCGATGCAACACCGCTGTATCTCGGTCATGAAAAACAATGACTACGCCACAAAGTATGCTATAAGTGAGCTATAATTATTTATGATTTCCTATCGATTTTTTAGTTTAGTTTTCTATTAATGTTTTCTGGATGCAATAAGTACTTAAGCACTGCTATTTTTAGGAACAATCTAATAATATAATTTAAGTTTTGTCTGCATATTTAGAAAAACAATATATAATCATTAGTTATTTTTTAAGAATGTAAAAATGAAATACATACTTTAATTTGTTCTATATTGTTTGTTAAAAAAAAAATAATATTTTGGATAATTTGAACATTTTTGTCTTATTTGGGGACCACTGCTATTTTTGTGAACACAACTGTAGGTGTTTACTTTTGTTTGGGGATAGTATAGACCCCGAATAGATGCAACACATATTAAGCTCAGTAAGAATGGTTTGGAATTTGTCTCGGGTGCTTATTATGTCGTTGCATTTAGATAGTAGGACAAGGTCATCCGCATAGAGGATATGGCTGATTTTGTCTGTTTTTGAAATAATTTCACTTATATCATTGTATGCAATGATGAATAGTGTTACTGACAAAGGTGAGCCTTGGGGTTTGCCATTATTAAAGTTGTGCACACTGGAGTAGGAGTAATTTGCTTTTGTTCGAAACTTCCTGTTGGTTAGGAAGGCTTTTATGTAGGAATACATTTTAGGTCCCACCTTCCACCATAGACCCCAATGCGGTCAAAGGCTTTCTCGAAGTCTTGAGAAAGGATCGAGAAATGGTTTTTGGTGGAAAGTGCCGATGCAACATATTCGTCGATGTGGAGTAAAGCATCCATCGTGCTTCGCCCGTGTTGGAACGCCACTTGGTTTGGATTGATGAGGTTTTTATCTTCTACGCACCAAAGGAGTTTTTTGGATATAATTTTTCCATTACTTTGCTTAAACATGGGAGCAAGGATATAGGTCTATAAAAATAAACATTTTCTTAGCTAAACTATTTTCTTTTTCAAATTATTTGTAGTCAAGCATTAGGTCGAAAGACATCCTCGTAGTTTACTCGCAAGTTGTTCTTTGTACTTTAGAGTGTCCGTATAGGGCCAGTAAGGTATTTTAAGTTTGTTAAGTTATTTAAGCTAGTTTTAAGCATTTTTGTCTAGCCTAAGATAGCTCTAAGTAAAAATTGAATAAAAATTAATTAAAAAAAAAATAGGTCTATAACCGTTTATGTCTATTGGTTGGTTATTGGGTTTTGGAATCGGGACAATTGTAGCAGTTTTCCAAGTTTGTGAAAGGTGAAATAGGCTTAGCATTATGTTCTTTGCGATCGAAGGTGCGTTTTTTAGCGTAGGGTAGGTCGTAGCCAGGGTTTTATTGGTTTTTCGATTAATTTTGCTGTGAAGTTAATAGGATAAATGAGAATTGTACATATTACTCATTGCAGAGAGTTTTGCTGTGAGGAAGCCGGGGGAAAAATGTCGGTCGTTAGGGAAGTCAGACCAGGTTTTGGAAAAATGTTCACAAATTTTATGTGGGTCGGAGATGAATTCGGATTCAGTGCATAGGGTTTTAATTTGGTGAGGTGTATAATGTCCAATCAGTGTTTTAATGTCAATCCACAAGCATTTACTGGTTGAGCCTGGGTTTATGTTGACAGAAAATTTTTGGAAACTCTCTCTTTTAGATGTTTTTGCTTTTTTCCGAAACATTGCGTTCGGTTTGCGGTAATTAACTAGATTACTTTCGGTAGGGTGTTTTTTGAATAGCTTCCAAAGGTTTTGTTTGTTTGTTCGCAGGATATTTATGTAACTCAGGACTCCACCATGGAACAAATGATTTGTGCAAGATGTTCTTCGATTGGGGAATAGAGAGGTTAGCAGTAAAACGGAAGGCTTTAGTTATAATAGCCGCTTCTCTGTTAATGTTTGAACTTTGCTGATTATTGCTTAAGAATGATTTTGTATTGCGTTTAATCGGTCGATCTGTAGGGGTTGGGCTTATTTCCAAGGGAGATAGTCGTCAATATTGGAAAGTGTTCGCTACCGTGGAGATTTTCAAGTACGGACCAAGAGGTGTGGGGTATTAGCTGGGGAGATATTATGGTGAGGTCTAAGTGTGTGAATGCTATATGGGTGGAAAAGTGTGTTGGGCTGCCGTCATTTATAATCGAAAAGTTTGAGATTGTAAGAAAATATTCAACTTCTTTACCTCTATTGTTAGATAACTGCGAACCCCACAAAGGGTTCCAGGAGTTGAAGTCGACTGTTAATATTATGGGTGTGTGGAACGAGTTGACGAGATTATAAATGGCAGTGAATGGTTGAGAGGGAGGAATGTAGAGGGATATAACAGTAATTTTAAACCTGAGGAGAATTTCGACAGCGAATGCCGAAATACTTGATTTTATTGTTAGTCGTTTGTGCGGTATGGATTTGTGGATCAGTAAACAAGTTCCTTGCTTTGCTGAGTTGTTTGTGGCTAAGTTATGGAAGTATGCAGCGTAATGTCTAGGGGGATTTGCGGTTGTACTATCTTGAAGGTGGGTTTCCTGTAGAGATATATTTGATGGGTTGTGATCTTTAATTAATAATTGGAGCTCGTGTAGGTTGTTAAAATAACCTTTGAGATTCCATTGTAGAATCTTGAGGTTCGTTTTATTTGGAAAAGAAGATTTTGGAGCAATATGTGTCATGACATATTGCGCAAAATCCGATGTGGCGGAAATAGCGGGGTGGGCTATGGGTAAGTGACTCTGCCGTTCCGATGTCGAGCCATCGGGGTTCAGTGAGGGACCTGAAGGGCTCGACATCAGATCGGCAGAGTCAGTGAGTTGGTTAGTATTTTTGTAGTTAGTTGTCGTCATCGTCAGTTGCAAAAGATTTTAGAAAGTATTGGTTGGAGTTTACAAGTGGCTAAATGGTGTTTTGGGGTGGGGAGTTCACCAATGTACCTGCGTGTTTGTTTATGTTTGGTAGGAGAGAGTGAATTGAATTAGAATGAATGAGAGTTGAGTTTGAGTTGTTTAAGGTGTGTTGTTCGTTTGACATATGGTTAGGCGATTCACTTGTACTGATAGTGTAGAAGTTCAATGTGGAATTTGTGTTAGAGTTCTCTTTGGTGGAATGAGTGGTGGTGTTTTTACGTAGGATCGATGTTGTTGGGATAATTGCGTTGAGTGGAATTGAATGTGTGAGAGTGTTCGTTTTTGGAGTTTTAGAGTTTCATTTTTTGCAACAGGGGAATATGAAAGGCTGGTGGTAGACAGTGGGTTCTGTTCTTTGTAGATTTTTTTTTTACTTCGGCCATGCTGCATTTTTTTATAGTTTTTATTTTCAAGGCTTCTTCGGTTTTGAGATATCGGGGGCATGTTTAAGAGGATGAAGGGTGTTCGTCGAAACAGTTTGCGCAAGATACACGCGAGCAGTTATTGGAAGGGTGAGATGGTAGATTACATGTTTCGCACGATGCATTTCCATTGCAGTTTTTTTTTTTTTTTTTAGTTTTTAACTCATTTTTATTCATAATTTCTTAGATCTATCTTACCCTAGACAAAAATGCTTAAAAACTAGCTTAACTATCTTAACAATCTAGATATCTTACTGGCCCTAGGCGGACACTCTAAAATAGACGTAACAACTTAAGTCTATGTCTTTCGACTACTATATCAACTTACCACTAACATTACTATATCTAGCTTAAGCTAAGAAAAATGTTTTTTATTAACATTTCCATTGCATCTCTTGGTAGTGTGGCCTAATAATTGGCAATTTCGGCAGCGCATTGGGTTGGGGAAATATTCCTCGACTTTGGTATTGTGCATATAGTACCAGCCAATGCTAACTGTGTTCCGGGGGCAGAAGATGTCAAATGTAAATAGCATGAGGCCAGTGAGGCGTTGGACACCATCTGTGAATTTTTTGAATTTGAAGGCTTCCGTGACGCCTTGTGACTTCATTTCCTCAACAATCTCATGTTCTGGTACGTTTATGAGAATAGGGGCGTAGACTGTACCTTTGGATGTGTTCAAATTGGTGTGAAGTGTTACATTGATAGGACAGAGGTTGGAAAGAGATTTTTTGGATAGGAAAAGATCGGCAATTTTTTTTAGATTTTACCAGGAATAAGAGATTACCATTGCGCAACTGCGTTATGTAGTCGTGTGCGGTACTAATGCCATCAATTGCCTTTTTTAAGAGAAAAACACTGAAATGGGAGAGTGGTATATCTTTATTGGCTGTTACGATCACTATAAATTTAGGATTATTTTGGGTCGAGTTATCATAATTAGGTTCAAATGTTGTAGAAAAGTGGGAGGTTGTTTTTTTCGTTTTTTATATTTGGGTTCGATTAGCTAATCGGCGTTGAGTCCGCAGAATCGATTTCCCAAAAGGACACGTAGCCCGTCGGTAATCAAATATACATAGTTTAAGTTTTACTTTGCACTATGCACTGTATTTTTCCAACTCACAGAGAGATAGAGAAAAGAAAAGGAGAAAAAGTCAAGCTATGTAGAAATAGCAGGGAATGCACCAACGAAGTGAGCGGGCAGAGCGAGGGTTCGAAATGAATTTACGAGCGCGATGTTGCCGGCCTGAGAGTTAGTCGGTGACTGCAGATACAAAATTAAAAAGATGGCTAGAAGAATATAATATCGACCCCGTGCGCTGGCCCGCCCAATCATTTATCGAAAATCTTTAAAAAAATTCCTCTAGAGCTGAAAATCTAAAAATAAAGAGAAAAAAAAATACCTGCAACTTGGTACGCCAAACCATCCAGTATTTGTCATGTGTTGGTCGAGTCTTAACCAAGGAGAGTTTGTATCAATAAATCTGTGAAAATATTCGGCGGTCTTGTTGTTTTGTCCGTCACTGTATAGTATTTCCTTCGCAGCCAATTCGAAGTAATAACAACATAAAATGAATAATGAAATATGATTAGTATGAGCCGTAATTGGAAATGTTGCAAGCATTTTGTCCGAAATGTTTATATACATTAATTCTGAACTAATTGCGGATCGACCTTTATCTTAGTTTCAAAACACATGTAGGTTAGCCAACTTAACTAAACCAAGATGTCATAGCATGTTGCAACATAAGCAAAAAACTTGCTGCCTTCTATGTTGAGTGTTCTGTCTTGCAATGCCTAATTGTTGTGTAGTATTGTTCCTTGGGATGTGTTTCAAGTGATAGCTCGACATTTAACTTTAATTTCGGTCAAATATCGATTATAATTTTACAAGCAAATGTTTATGTTTTGACAAAGCGTACACAAATGTTTCGTTTTTGATAGAAGATGAAGAATAAGAGTGCTGTTTGATGTCGCGGTATTTGATGGTGTTGTGCTCAGTGAAAATTTGTTTCTTTTTTTACAACGAGAAATGGCTGCTACACCGATTGAAATTGAGGAATTCCTTAATGGGGCACTCGTAACTTGGGTAAGCTGTTGACTGTATTTAGAATACATATTTCGGATTTCAAAATCCAAAACAAGGTTTCGTTGCAAATGATATTTAACGTTAAATGTCTAATTTAGGATTAAGTATATCTAGATATTTGTTGATGTAAATACTAACCATGAACTTGCCGAGCTGTATAGGACGCGCAATTAATATTCTTTGCGTATTTAATGTTTCCTCTGATACCAAACATGAGATCAAAATATGGTTTTTGTATAAAGTATAATCGACAATTGTTAGAGTACAAAGATATGGTACATCAATCATACTTAACCCATTTGCCGCAAGACAATAAAGGAATTTCTGCTTATACAATTGTTAATCGTTCATTTCGGTATTGCTTTTGATGTGATTTACATATTTATTTTTGTATTGTTATGTATTATGCATTATAACAGCAACAGTACGTACTCTTTTAGTTGGAGTCATGTTTACCACGGCCCGAAATTCTATCCGGATATGGTTCGCTTCTAGACGGAAGCATAATACACAGCGTGTGGCTACAAATTGATCCTGAACCTCCGAATCATCCGGCAGAGCTCAACGGCTTGAACGGTCCAAATCTATGTATTGCGAGGGCAAAAAACTTCGAATGCATCATCCGAAATTTAAAATGTCTATTCGAAGAAGAATTCAATCAGACGATACTGGTGCTTCCTAACGCCTACGTATTAGGCTTTTGTTCAGGTATTTTACAACCATCTATTGCCTCTCGTTCAATAAATGCAAAATCTTTTATTTCTGTAGAAACACGTAATGGATTAGAACAAATGAAATTGCTCCTAACACTCCTGCTTGGTGCAGCTGTACAATGTCCCAATAAAGAGCTGTTTATCGCTCGTATTAAGGAGTTAGATGTAGACACGCAACATGCCATTGTTGAACTCATTAAGCAGGTAATTTGAATTGTGACTGACTATAGCCCGAAATTAAATAACTCTTCGTTCTTTTCAGGTGACTGACAACCAAAGCCTTGTGTTAACAGACGAATCTGTTGGTGTCCTCACACCCGCAGATATGTATACACATATCCTGCGGCTAACAAAGGAACGCGATTCTATTTACATCAAATGGATGGCATCGATTTCTTATGAACCAGAGGCGAATGGAACAGATGTGTCTCAAAATTCCCCTCTTTCGCCAACTAGTAGAATGACAGCCTCGTCTTCGACGAGTTCGGAAAGCAATCATATGGCAGTGGAGTTGGCAGATTTGAAATCGAAACTGAGGAAACTACGTCAGGAATTGTGAGTAAATAAATCTTATAAAGTACCCAATACCATAATAACTGAATTTAGGGAGGAAAAGTCAGAAGCTTTTCTGGAAGCTAAAGAAGAACTCGAACACAAAAATGCCCAGTATGAAAAATTGAGAACTGATGTGAGCTTACATGTGGCCTATGGGATTCGTTTTACATAATCTAATTATTTTTCTTTTAAGAGCCAAGAGTGGTATTCGGAAGCAAAACGTGCATCTGCCTATCGAGACGAGGTAGATGTTTTGCGAGAGCGTGCCGACCGCGCGGATCGACTTGAAGTTGAAGTACAAAAATTTAGAGAGAAACTTACAGACTCAGAATTTTATAAATCCAGGGTAGAGGAATTGCGTGAAGATAACCGAATGCTTTTAGAAACAAAGTAATGTCAAGGTTAGTGTTATTTGTTAAGAAACGACTATAACTCTTACAATTGCAGAGAAATGCTTGAGGATCAATTACAACGATCACGAAAACGAAGCGAGCATGTGATGACTTTGGAGTCCGAAATAATAAAATATAAACAAAAACTGAACGATTTGGCTTTGGAAAGAGACGCAGATCGCAACAAATTAGAAGAACTACTTGAGGAAAATACACAGCTGCAACTGGTCGCAAAGAACATTAATACAAATCAAGACATCGATAAGTCATTCTCTGAAAACGAAGATGATTGCAATTCCGGAGACAACAGTCTTTCTGAACAGTTAACAAATAATGCGCAGGTGCGAACTGAAAACGAAAACATTGTTCTCTTTATACTCAAAAATAATTCTCGATTATTGTGCTTTCAGACTAGGGCGCTTAAGTTGGAATTGGAAAATCGGCGATTGCTTGCTGCTCTGGATCAACTTAAAGAGTCTTCATTCCATGAATCAACAAACAAAATCCTCGAATTAGAAAAAGAAAAGAAAAAGCTCTCTCTCAAGTTGGAACAAATGCAAGAAAACATAAACCGCTTATCCCAGCAGAACAAAGAGCTAGAAAACGTATTCAAAAATGCTCTTGAGGAAAACAAAAAGCTCCAAGACACAATCGATTTGCGGCAAAAGTCCTACGAGCGCCAAAGTCAAGAGCGTGAAATTGACCGAAGCAAAATGATTGATCTGGAAAAACAAATTGAGATTCTAAATAAAGAGAAAATGAGGATTCAGACCTTGAACGAAAGTATTCAGAGACGTGCCGAGGACATGGAACGCTTGGTAGATAGTAAATCAAAAGAAGTTGAACAACTGATGACAAGAACATCTGAGTTGGAGTCTGCTCGGAACAAATTGTACGAATTGGAGTCCAAAGTATCGGCACAGGATCGGGAAAATAATAGTTTACTTAAGGAAGTTGCCAAACTCAAAGAAAACCTTGAAGAGAGGGCGGTTCAACTAGATGAAAAAGTCCTACAGCTTGAGGTACAAACAAAAGAAGTTAAAAGGCTCAATAAGAATCTTGAGAACTCGGCACAAGCACAAACAAAATTTGTAGAGCTGGAAAAACAAAATCATGACTTGATACGTCAACGAGAAGTTGATTTAGAGACAATAGCAACATTACGCAACGATCTTGTGTCTGGAACTTTAGCAACCAACAAAGTGAAACAAAACCTTGAGAAGCTAGGTTTGGATAATGCGGCGATAGAGAATTCCGAGCTGAACGTGGAAAATGTTGTTGAGAAACTAGTTCAGAATCCAGAAACGTTCAAAACGGTCCGCAAATTTATGCTCAACGTTTCGAAACAACAGAATGCAAAGTCCGACATGTGTGTCCTATGTCATCGGAAAGAAATCTTCACCGTGGAAAAGGACATTGAAATAACAGGTGAATTTGACAAACCCTACAGTATTCAACATTCGATTCAATTAGAATCACCGGAAACCAGAAAATTGAAAGAGGATATAGATCAACTGAACGTACTTAATTGCTCTCTGCAGTCTACAAATCAAGGACTACAAGCCAATAACGCCCGCTTGAATGTTGATATTGCTACATTGGGTTCGCAAATTACCTCCTTAAATACCCAGCTGGTTGCTTTACAATTAGCTAACTCACAACTAGCCGCTGAAAAGGACATGCTTCTTAAACAATCAGAGGTTTTGAACCATGACCATAAGAATCTCTTAAACGATCAAGTAACTCTTCAATGTTTGCACGATCAATTGAGTGCCGAATATGAGTCATTAAATAAGGAGAAAGAGCAATTAAAAGTTACTGCTCGGGATCTTCGTAATGAAAATCGTGACTTAAAGGATCGCACGCAAACTCTCGAGAAGCAATTAGATGACCTGAAAACAGAAATCTCCACCGTTAAGGCCAGCGTAGACGATATGACCATTCTACGAACAGAACACTCGAAGCTAACGGATGATTTCCGTAGTTTGTTTGCTACCAGCGATCGGTTCAAAAACGAATATAAGAACATACAAGTAGGCTTATATCTTATCTTATCCATGTCCACTAGTTTGCGTTGTTAACTTTTTCTTTGTTTGTTTGTTTAGGAACAATACAAAATGATTCGTGCTGAAAACAGCCGTTTAAAACTCCAAAACACCGATCTGTCGGGTGAGTTAAATGCCAAAAGTGATCAGCTGAAGAGTTTGGAGATTGAATATTCGAAAGCAGCGCAACGTTGTGAGGTGAGTCATATAGCAATTTTACATTTACACTGGAAACAATTTTAATTATTTTCGTAACAGATGCTACTTCAAATGAACTCTGATTTGGATACTGATCGTAAAACCTTAATGGACAATGTATCACAGCTGCTTTCGCAGTATCATGAATTGTTAATGCATTCGCTTGAAGACAGCCAGCATTTCCATGAGGAAGAAAAGAGCTATACTGATAAAGTTAACAACTTGAATAGGCAAAAGGAAAAACTGGAAGAGAAAATCATGGAACACTATAAGAAGTCGGAGAGTTGTGTCCCAAAGAAGTGAGTAATACAACGAAATACGATTGTAGTAGTGTAATACAGTTTGAATCTGCTTTTAGAAAAGCGTTTGCAAGCAATCTTGTGCGACGAGTTAAGAAAGCTAGTACGGACCTTATAAACAAAGTCCCGAGCAGAGTAAGTATGATTTTATGTTTATATTTGTATGTGCTCTTATCTGTGTGCCAAACTAATTAATAACTTTTAAGTTCTGCTTGCTATGCTTATTTATAAATGTAATCAAACACCCCAGCAGTATAAGGGAGTTGAAACAAAAATATATGCGAATAAGTCATGTGCGCAAATCTTCAAGAGAACGTATGTAGTTGTTTCGAAAAAAGAATTAAAAGTACGAGTATGTAGAAAAAAAATTAATATTAAGGCTGAAAACACACACTTTGAACACACACCAAGCGAAACAAAACGTTTTGTTTTCTTGTTTCGTTTGGTGTGAGTTGAAATAAAACAAAATGGAATTCACGACTTGCTTTTCAACGTGGTCGAATTCAGACGATGAAGTTGTGCCAATCTAAAGGAAGGGCTATCTAATGTTTTTTACTAAATCATCAATTATTTTGATACTGACAGCTGCTTCCGAAATCTTGAGAGAAAGCCAGTATCATACCTCCGCGGAACGAAATGAATCGCTTTATGCTTGAACAACGTTGAAAAATATTGAAAACTTATTTCCAAAGTGAGTGCTGTATAGCCCAAACAGTGTGTCTTTTAAAAATAAGTTTTGTCCAAAATGAAGCACCCACCGCGACTGCTGTACGCAAGTTTGTGCAAAAAGTTCGTGAGAATGGTATGATAGTGGACAACACTCATGGGCACTGTCGTCGTACGATGAGAATGTGGCTGCTCTGGCCGAGAGTGTGCGAATTCAAGGACATCAACGCACCATCGATCGCAACAGCTCAACATTTTACGCACTAGCCTAAGGAGAATTGACTCAACAATTGAACGGTCGCGACCATCCGCTTCGTTATCGCTTCGCTGTTTGGGCCTTAGAGCAGCTTGAATTGGACAACGATTTTGGGAGAAAAATCATATTTTCTGACGAGGCGCATTTTCATCTCGGCGTTACCGATTCATGGATTTGGAAGACCTCTCGTTCATGCAGGATGGCGCGCCATGCCACACAGCCCATGCCACAATCGATCTTTTGCGCACCAAATTCCCAAATCGTGTTATCAGCCGTCTTGGCGATGTCAATTGTCCGTTTCGGAGCTGCGATTTGACCCATTTGGACCTTTTTTGTCGGGAACCGTTAAAGTTCAATGTTATGCCAACAATCCGGAAACGATTCAAGCACCAATATCATCTAAGCAATCGGTGAACATTGCACAGCACAGCTCGTATTTGACTCACCATTTACAATTTTTGAATTGAGGAAAAGGACGCAAATAGCAGAGAGTGATGGGTGCATCATAATTTTAATAGCAGAGTTAGGAACTTATCCTTGGAAAAGTCCGTTTTTCTCCTTCTACGTCCATATTTGTTGAAATTTTTTGACGAAAAAATATCAAATCGAATCGAATCAAAATTTTGTTTTGCCTAAACAAGAGGCCGGCTATCGGCAACGAAACATGTTTTTGTGTTTTGCTTTGCTTTTTATGTTTCGATTCATTTGGTGTGTGTTGCGCCATAAGAAAGTAGGCAATTATCATCAAAGACTCGAATCAGTTTTGTCTCATTCGTGTTGCTCGTATACAATGGAATGTATTTTCGACAACCGTCACCGAAACACTTCCAAACAAAAAAGTGTGTTTTGCTTCGTTTTATTTGGTGTGTGCAGTTTCATAAGAAAAAATGTTCTCTTGTTGCACGAAACAAAAAAACACGTTTTGCTTTATCCGGTGTGTTTTCAGCCTAAGACAAATTCAAAGATAGTACAATAATGATAGTTTTGTCCATATTTTCGATACAACTATTAACCTTATTTCGAGTAAAATTGATGACTTTAAAGAAATTTAAAAATAGTAAACTTCAAAAAATTCCTAATAGTGAACTGCTAATACACGAATAATTTTCTCAGTGGCAGAGTGTTTACTCTTTCTCTGACTTAGCCAAAACCATGCCATTGTTTGAATATTTCTAAAAAGGAGAACTTAGTGTTCTAGCATTTGACATGTCTTCAACTGGGCACTGAGAAAATCCCTGTAGTATGTATATTTATCTGCTTTTTTTTTGAGAGCCGGGTTTTAAGGCTTAATAGAATTAATAGAATTAAGAAGATTTACGCCAGTTTACTGAAATATTCCATCACATTCAAATCTTATTATGCTTATTATACCGGCCATTTTAAACCGAGAAGTTAAGAGTCTCGTAGATAACCCTTCCCCCAAACCTCCCTCTTATAAATGTGTCTTTTCCATGTGTCACTATTCTGTTCCATCTCTTCAAGTTCCATCCTTATATTTGATGGAAATTAGGAACTCCATTTAAGATAATATTAAAGTTTGTTTACAAAACTAAACGATGTATCGATTCATGAGTTCACATTAAGGTTTATTCAATTCAACAAATGTGTTAGTATATAAGTAGGAAAGAGCTAATATCATACATTTTGTGTTGGGTTGGGTATCATCTACAGGGTGCGCTATCTCATGGATCGATGTAAATTTCGAATAACATCAACAATTCTCAACCCATTTTGGAAATTCAAAAACTTTTATTCAATTCAGACCTTTACAATTTATTTTGATTAATTTTTGAAAACAATATCAATTAAATGACCGCCTTTATTGCCGATGCAAAAATGGGCTCGTTTTCGCGCATTCTCCATGCCCTTTTCGAGCATTTCGGTCGAAATTTCTGGGATTTCCGCACGAATGTTTCTTTTGAGCTGTACTATTGTCTTCGGGCCGTTAACATACACCTTGCCTTTCAAGTATCCCCAAAGAAAAAAGTCTGGAGGAGTCAAATCCGGCGATCTTGGAGGCCAGTCAATATCGCCCTTTTTTGACACCAATCTTCCAGGGAACTTCTTACGCAAAAGATTCATTGTTTTGTCCGCAGTATGGCATGTCGCGCCGTCTTGTTGAAACCAAAAATGAAATAAGCCTTTTTTACGCATTTCTGGGACCACATAATGGGCCAACATCCACCGATATCGATCGCCAATTTTGAAGAAATGCGATCCAATGATGGTTTTAGCGCATACACCGGCCCAAACAGTAACAGAGAGCGTAAAAAGTGCCTCATCGGTCATCAAAATTTGCTGCCAGAACTCCGGCTCAGCATTAATCATTGCAACGACTTGTGCGTATGCCAAGCGTCGTGGCTAAATTCTTTGAGTCGAGCGTTCATTTTTCATGAACATTGAAACTATTTCCGCGCGTTCTTTTGGTGTGAAGCGATTCATGATTAAAATTGTACTGAATTTACGTTTCCAAAATGCTATATGACATATGAAAATCGGTTGACAATTTTTGAAGTTATTCGAAGTTTACATCGACCCATATGAGATAGCGCACTCTGTATCTGTTTATCGGAAAATGATCAATTTGGTTGCGCGTTGCTTTATCCGGTGATAAACAGGTTGCCTTGCGTATTCTCTTGTGTTTGAATTTTATGGTTTCCACCATTATATTTTCTGAGCTGGCGGAATTTATTTTCTTACGTTCATTTTCAAGAGGCTTGGAAGATTTCTTTTCATATTGTTGGCATCCCTTCTTTTCCTATTTTCACATTTTTCATAAAATGCGTCCTTTTCGTCTCCGTTTTTGTTTTTCGTAGAACAATGTACGCTAAGAAGTACATAGTACATAGGATTTTGGCCATCGTCATTGGATGCTTGTAAAATATTATGTCCACTACGTTGCTGATGAAGAACCTGCTCCAACATTTTGGGTATCCCTTGAGCCACAAACAAAAGTATAGCCGTCCTCAACAATTTATTCTTTTTGAAAATCGAACTTCTTGTACCACTATGATATCCAACTTATACTTTCTTATTCCGCTGAGTACTGATTGGAAAGCGCCCAGTCTGTCATCCCACAAGTAAAAGATGGCAATTAACGCAGCCCATAATAGGCTATCTTTTTTACTTAACAAAGCTCATTTACATTGAATATATTCTATCTAGGACCCCACGTCCATCTGTTTTTTGAGTGTCTGAAAGTTTGTCTAAGGACACATTGCTTAGAATTTTTGTCAATGCCGACCATTGCCTGAAGATGAAAAGCCATAGTTTTAATCTAGGTACATTTTTTCTACAATCTACTTTCATAGTTGTAAGGCACCTGTCAAACATCCAAAAATGTAACATAGGTATAAAATGTGTTAGGCATTATATAATAAAAAAATTCAACATCAACAGTTTTAATGGCCGAAATCTTCAGTTATTCGAAAATTCTTGACGATCTTTCTCAAAGTATCTAAAAACTTGTACATGTCTAAATTCAAATATCTGTTTTTCTGAAAGGCAATTTGTATAATGTTGTAAAAAAGGTAAAACTGGACAACTTATAATTGGGCTCATATTCATCAACTGAGTGACTTAGAATCCATAAAGTTATGGTTAGCATTCTGACTGCTGACATGCAGGTACTACATTGCTACGGATTCTAAACCCAGCAAAAGCGTTGTAGTTACAGTTGCAATTGCGTTGCATACATCATACTTCTCTGTCTTGTCGTTCGATCACTTGATTTATTGTGACACTTTATATTAATGTTATTTATAGAACCGAAGATCTTGGGTCGATGATGCACGATTGGCACCGTCACAATTTGCCATTGGTTCAGAATCTGGCGGTAACGACTCCGACAACAGCATAGAAGAACCGAGCTCAATCGTATCCGACACGCATCTACTCCAACGAAATCTTCCGTTGCGACAAAGTTTACAGC
Source organism: Merodon equestris (assembly GCA_958301585.1). Classification (NCBI taxonomy): domain Eukaryota; kingdom Metazoa; phylum Arthropoda; class Insecta; order Diptera; family Syrphidae; genus Merodon; species Merodon equestris. The sequence goes on along the minus strand of OY284414.1, from coordinate 69,515,606 downwards.
GGTACGTATCCAGATGTTTTTGTTAACCCTTGTGTTTTTGTTTTATGTATGTCTTTCAAACAATGGTTCCGGAAAACAGACACAACTCTTCAGGAGATAAACACATAGTGCTATTTTTATTTAATTTCTAATCAATTTATTTTATTGACACATTTTCTTTCGTTTGTTTAAAATATTTAGAAAATCAAGCGATTTGATGGATAACCAAATAACACGTGGTGGGATCAGAAGTAGTTTACAGTCGCAAAAACGAAGCGACTTGAGTAGTTCTCGTAGAAATAGTGTCCATGGGTAAAAATTATTTCATTTAATTCAGTTAATATTTGCATAAACACACATTTACGGATAAGAAGTTATTTATTTATTATTCAGATAATCAGATACATTTTTTTTTTTAATATTGAACACGAATATTTCTCTGCAATACGAACAATTGTTTATATGTATAATCGCAGTTTCTATGTAAACTAGGAAATGCTTGTCCTGTGCCAGTCGTTTGTGAAAGTGTTGTTTTTTGTCGACAATATATCAATAAGATGCTTAATTTGATACTAACATCACGTTTGTTTCCTTTCTCTTTGTACAGCCTTGAAGCACCCGATGTCACAGGAAGTAGTTTAACCTTGGGCACTGCTGGAAGTCGCAGAACAGTGTATTTAATCGATGAAAATCAAAAATTACCTGAATCCGGACAATCACCCTCCCCCAACACACCGGAAGCTCAAACCCCAACAAACAATGGAAACGTCAAACCGACAAATGATAATCCGTCCACTTTTCTCATGTACAATAGAATAAACACGATGATAGGCAATGCAGATGGCGTATCCAACGACGCAACGACAGCCGGTGGTTGCAGTAGTAATAGTACCAGTGTGCCTGCACCCAACCAAAGCGGAACTTCTTCAACTGACGACAAGTTACTATCCCGTAAACGAACCGAAGACAAAAGTAACAGTATTTGGTACGAATATGGCTGCGTGTGATCTACGATAATAATTTATTTGAATTGCATTCTGCGCTGACATATAATATTTGCCTGATCCTTATTGTGGTATTAAACTTAAATAGTTCATTATTATTGACGTCTTCACTTTACACCCAACAAGTATTCTAAGTAATTTTGATAAGCATACGAAGTCCATCCATGTGGATGCCTCGGCCTTGTTCGAATTAATCATTTTCAATGGTCGAGAATGTATTAAGGTTTATTTAAAAAGAAAGAATATTTTAATTCTTTGTTCCGTAAACGATATAATAAAATAAGTTATACAAAGCAAATAAGTTGTGCGTGTCGACGAGTCAACGAGGAGAGCTTATTTGTAATGCATTTATCTATTCACGTCTTTTTTTGTAACAAAAAATATATAATGAGGAAAACGTACGTTTGCGTAGTTTCTATGTATAGGCTACTGTTGATGGTATTGCTTGCACATCGAAAGCAATATGTCTGTTGAAATAGTGATTATTTTTGGATTGTTAGTTTGTTAATAGCAAATAAAAATATGACCAATACGGTATCCGTTGTAGATATTTGTGATGGACTGGACAGCTGTGCGTTTCTTGAGTCAAAAGAATGTGGGAGCACAATGTTAAATCATGCGTGAACGTTTTGGTTGTATGTAAAACAAACATACAGATACTCTCAGTGAAATTCAATTAAAGGCAACGTGTTATCCTTTGAAATATTAAAAATAAAGTTGATTTAAGTATAATACTACTTAAAAACTTATTGAATGCAAATAAAATTATTTATTTAAGCAAAGAAAAGAATTGACTAAAACATGACATAAACATGTCTTTATTTAGTTAAACATACAAGACTTAATTTATACTATGAAATTCGATTAAAGGCAGTCAGGGAAAAGTAAACATAAGAAATTTCAGTACAACAAATAAAGTCTAAATTAAAAGTGAGTCCAACCTCCCGACTTGATTATAAGTTCGAAAATCTGACTTGGCATTGAACTAACCATGTTTTTAAACTCCTGAGCTGGAGTTCATTCCGTTGTAACGGCCTTGCGTAAGTCCTCCAAAAAGGACAATTTATGCCAATAATAATCAAAACCATCAAGATTAAACTTTTTCTCTTCCGAAAAGATCATGCTTTTCTACTATTCAGACTGTGTCATGTATTCTTTGGCAAAGTCGATTGGTGCCAGCTAAAATGCCAGCACGTTTAGATATTGACAACTTTTGATCTGAAATTATTTTAGACGCAGTAGCTTTTTTTGCAACCCAGCTCTGATAATTGACGATTTCTGCCTTCGTGAAACTTGTTGATTGTTTTTATTTCTTCGGTTCGCGTTGTAATTACTTTCTAATTAAATAATTTTATCGATTGCGAAAGCCGATCGATTAATTTTAACTGAAATTTGGAGATTGGATATATCGGTATCCTATACGCATGGATTTCGGCGATTTCCTGAGAGCGTTCTACCTTTTCCATTCTGACTTGAAGCTAACAATCATCGAAATCTAAAATTTGTAAATGTAAAATAAATATTTTCAACTGTAATCACCCAAAAAAAAAAAAACTTGATTTCGTTTCCAACTCATTGCTTTTCAGCATAAACACGACTGCTTTTAATTGAGTTTCGCCCCGTCTTTAGTGACAAAACAACAGATGTAACGGTACTTTCAAAACATTCGTTGAAGAAAGGACAAAGGAAAAAATTGGACATAAATGATCGTTTACACTACGAACACATTTTCTGGACAAAAGTGCATCTGCATTTAAATGAATTTCGCTGAGGATATATTCCCATTGGGGACAGCCTGCAATAGGTGTTAAAGTCCCATTTTAGCATGAAATGCTTAAGAAAAATGAAGTGGAAATCAGTATGTTGCATTGATGCAAATGATGTTGATTAAGAACTGTGATTCATAATGACTGATATCTAACCGGAGAAATTATAGAGTTTTCATCAAGAGACTAGCTTGTTATCTAAGCTCGCGGTAAATCACAAAGCTGGACAGAGCAAATACTAAACCTAAGCCTTGTCAAAAACAAGCCTCGCAGTGAAAAACAGGTCGAAATAGAACTTTTTATCACCCAAGGATGGCACAAGACAGTTCAAGTAAGCAACACTAGTTCTTATGCCATTACAGAACCAGAACGTTTACGGTCATTGCTTGTGATCTTGTTTCGTACATATACTCGCATATTTCTAATTCAGTGCTAGATCTCTATGACAGTTTTCGACACCCTACGGGACAATGGAAGTCGTTTTCTTTTTAGAGAGAAAGAGAGAGCATCAAGCATATAATTGATACATTCTGAAAAACCTAGGGAAAAGATTTTAAATTCGATATATTCAGCCAACCAGAACACATGTTTTTTTTTTTGAGATTTTACACTCAAACCATTGTTAAAAGTTAATGCACAAAGGAGAGAGAATTTTAACTGCATAGTAGAGTGAAGTAAAGCAGGATAGAAGATTATTGAATTTGCTTCATAGATGAATGAGGGACTGATTTATGGTCAGATCTCTACAGAAATATGAGATCTCTTGCCTGTCTTTGGAATGACAATAACGTTTCCATACCTACCAGGAATACGAGGGAAGATCCATAAGTTATGATAATCGGCAATTTCCGGTATATATTAATAATTTAAATTAGCATAAAAAAATCATATAACAGACTACAATTCTCAGGAGGTACATTTATTTGAATACGGTACGTCGAAAAGATAACATCAAAATGGAGAAAAACGAAATTAAAACTGTCATCAAGTACCATCAAGCATATAACTGAGATCACAGGGACCTCATATGGCACCATTCAAAGAATATTTGCGAACGAATTGCATATGAATTATGAATGCATGCGTTGGGTACCGAGAATGTTAACCGACGAGTTAAAGAAAAAAACGAGTCGACATTTCGAGGGTGAATCTCGAGAAATTCCAGGCATATCAGGAAATGTTTTTGTTACGTTTCGTTACCCGAATTCCATTTTGATCCTGAAACCAAACAACAATCGATGACTTGGAAGCGAGCCTCCTCACCTACGTCAAAGAAATCCAAAGGATCAAGCTTGATGGGAAGGGTTATACGAGAGGCATCCGTTTTTTGGGAGGCTGAGGGAATAATTATGGTGGAATCTGATACGCAGACTAAATAAGAATATTGCGGGAGGTCGGGAAAAGAATATTGCGGACGGAGGAAAAAAGACGTGACAAACTGCGAGCTGGAGTGCTGTTTCACCAAGACAACGCACCGGCTCATAAAGCCCCAGTTGCGATGGTTGCCATTCATCCAAGTGACTTTAACTCTTTCCTCGGCTCAAGGAACGCCTCCGAGGCAAGAAATTTGAAGACAATTGTGAAGTTATTTCCGCTATTGAGGCGTTTTGGGAGAGTCAAGGCAAAGAATTTTTTTTTCTAGCGGGATTCTGGGTTTAGAAAAAAGATGGATTAAATATAATGACTTGTTAGGAGACTTTGTAGAAAAATAAATTATTTTTTTAAATTATTTTTTAACTTTAACTATTTTATAGTAAAAATAAAATAAAAATTTAAAAGCCAATATTATTTTTCCGTTTATTCGACCAAAATAGGATCCATTAGCATCTATGACATTCTTCCAGCGTGATATAAGGTCAAACTGACTTTTTGAGGCAATGAAATCTTCAAAGGCTTTTATGATCTCTGCTCGGTTCCGGAAGACCTTCTGCCGGCAAGTTGAATCCAGATTACGGGAAAGATGATATACCGTTGGGGAAATATGAGGAGAGTACGGTGGATGCGGAAAAATTTCAAATCCCAACTGTTCAATATTACAATTTCGGCAGCGTTACTTGTGAGGTATGGGGTCTAGAATTGTCATGCAAACGGATCGGACATTTTTAACCAATTTGACACACAATTTGCCGATTTCCTCACAATATTTGTTGCGTTTATTGTTTCTCCTGGTTGAAGAAATGAAAAGGGATTGCTCCTTTCGATGTCCATTATATTGTCATCAAAACCTTTTTTGGGTGAAGATCGGGGGTGTGTTTTGGTTTTTCACCAGCATTCAACTACTGTTCAGATATTTTACGATTATCATACAGAATCCACTTTTGATCACAGGGACTATCCGGTGCAAAAACGGTCCAGTTTGGTTTCTTAATCTAAGCGGTGCGCAGAATTCCAGGCGCCGCCATTTTCGAGACTTGTTCAGTTCGTGGGGTACCCACTTATCGAGTTTCTTTACCTTTCCTATGAGAAAAAGGTCTGTCATTGAGAATACTCCCATGCTTTGTGCAATCTCCCGAACCATTCACACATTTCGTTGGATCTACATCCACCATTGCTCTTAAAACATCGTCATCAACTAGCGTATCCGGCTTCCCACGTGGTGCATTTTCGAGGCTGAAATCTCCCGAACGGAACTTTCCAAACCAATGTCGTTTATTTACCGCTACATCCTCAAATGCGTCATTAATGTTTTTCATTTCCAATGACGCATTATGTTCCATTTTAAATTTATAAAGGAAGAGGGTTCGAATTTGAACTGCCGACACCATGGTAAACAAAAAAATAACTTGTAACGAACCCTAAAATTCTCACAAGTCAACCACACGTACCACTTTACTTTATAAAAGAAGAAAATTTAACGTTCTGGCACAGATGTTCACTCGAGAACTTCTTATGTCCGACTGAACAAAAATCAAATATTTCATGTGGTTCAATCCGTGTTTTATTTTCATTATCATTATCATTCAGATTAAACCTCGTATATTTTCAGGCTATCCAAAAAGATATCCATTTCAAAGTCTGTTGCAATTCAATGTGGTAAATTTCATCCATTTATAGAGTTAGAAGCTACTTATAATATTAAAAATACTCAGCATAGTTCGAGGTTCCAAGAAGATACCAGGATTTATCAGGCTTTATCCGCAATGATGATGAGGAGCTCGTTTCGGACAACGAAAGAGCGCAGCTCAATGAAGGAGTTATTTCGACAAACTGCTTTATGTACATGGAGAGGCAGCGGCATTATCCACATAGCAGAGGTTCAGGTAGAACTGCCAGCCATTCATGAAGTAAAAGAAGCAATCCATCGGCTTAACCTTAACAAGGTCGCAACAAAATACCAGGAATAGAAAAACTTGTTCATCATTCCCGAATTTAAAAAGGGTAACTGAACACAATGCAATAATTATCAAGAAATATCGCTGCTATCAAGTTTTTACAAGATGCTATTAAATACTGAAATCATACGCAACGGTACACCAATTATTCGTAAATTATAAGAAGGCATATGACTGTTAATCGATCGAATTTGTATTACCTACATTCTTGTAAGGCTGAGAATTCTGAATAAGTTGATGAAACTGATGCCTAAAGGGAAACAAGGGACAAGTTAAAATAGGAATATCTTATAGGAAACACTCGAGATACGTGAAGGATTAAAACAAGGAGATGTCTTGTCAACATCTCGTTTTAATATGGTGCTGGAATTCATAATGATATCCCTACAAGAAAATGAAAGAGGAATGAACCTTAATGGAAGTAGGCTTAGAAGTAAATGTAGAGAAAACAAGATATGTTGTCACTGACCGAATTGGATCTACCCAAGACTCTACCCTTTGACTATACTCGATAAACGCTTTGAGAAAAACCATAATATTGTCAGTCACATTTTACGCATGTGAAACCTAGTCTCTGACTAAGTAGGAAGAAAATAGAGTTCGGGTCCTTAAAAATAATATCTTAAGGAGAATGTATGATGGAAAAGAGCACAAAGAAATAGGCTTATGATATAGAACTCGAGGAACTCTATTCAACCACAAGCATTGTCCGAGTAATTAAATCGCGTAGTCTAAGATGACACGTAGATTGATGGACATTGGACGAACAGTTAAACGAATAATGAGTGGAAAACCCGTAGGAAAAAGACCGTCAGCAGGTCGCGCCGTAGATAGGGGAACCTAGAAGAAATGGAAGGGAGAAATTTGGCAAAGTGTTGCCAACGAGGCTCTGAACTCCCGAACTCCGAATAGCCGGTAATAATAATAATGATTTTAATTATAGTTACTGAAAAGGTTTCAGATAGATAAAGAACTTCTGTGAAACTGGTAAATTAGAACGGGGTAAAAAAGACCACGACGGTGGTCCGATAAGTACTTAGCCTCACCGCCAGATGGCGCCAGTAACGCAAGAGCAAATTACTATCGTGTAGTAGACGACAACTGTCGACATTTCAGCCAGATTGTTTTTTTGTTGTTTTGACCGCGTGTGGAAGCGGGAGTGTCCGCGGATATTAGAAAAATGGAAAAAGAGCAATATCGCTCGGTGATTCGATTCTTGTTTTTTTAAGGGGAATCGCGCAGCGAAATCAAAGAGCGTTGGATGCTGTGTACGGTGACTCTTCTCCTTCGATGGCCACCGTCAAAAATTGTTTTAACGAGTTTCAACGTGGTCGCACGTCGGTTTTTGATGAGCCACGTCCAGGTGCCCCGAAAACGGCAACCAGGGATGATAACGTGACAAAAGTTCACGATCTCGTATTGGCAGACCGCCGATTGAAGGTGCGCGAGATAGCTGAGACAGTAGGCATTTCAAAAGATCACGCGGGTCATATCCTGCATGAAATTTTGAGCATGAAAAAGCTATCGGCGCGATGTGTGCCGCGTTTGCTTACTCCGGACAGCAAGCGCAACCGTGAGACCACTTCAGTGCAGTGTTTGACGCTGTTGAAGGGCAATCCGAAGGAGTTTCTGCGTCGTTTCGTGACAGTCGACGAAACATGGATCCACTGGTACACACCAGAGACCAAGGAACAGTCGAAATAGTGGACTTCACCCGGCGAACGTGCTACGAAGAAGGCGAAGACTGTCCCATCGGCCGGAAAGGTGATGGCCACCGTTTCGGGATTCACAAGGTGTGATCCACATCGACTACCTGGAGAAGGGCAAAATGGTCACAGGGCTGTACTATGCCAAATTATTGGGCTCTTCCACCATGATAACGCACCGGCTCACACCTCCGTCCTCGCCACGGCCAACTTGGTCGCATTGGGCTACGAACTGCTGCCCCATCCACCGTATTCTCCAGATTTGGCCCCGTGCGACTTCTTTTTGTTTCCAAACTTGAAAAAGTCACTCGCCGGGCAGAAATTTCAGTCGAATGAGGAGGTCATCGCCGTCATGGAGGCCTACTTTGCAGACCTCGAGAAAACGTATTTTTCAGACGGGTTAAAGAAGTTGGATCAAGTCGTTGGATCTGGGTCAAGTGTATCGAGCTAAAAGGAGACTATATTGAAAAATAAATCGCCATTTCTCCAAAATTTTTGTTTTTCTTTTGTAGGCTAAGTACTTATCGGACCACCCTCGTATTGAGAAGATTTTAGCAAAGGATGGCACACATTTGCCGGCATACCTTGTTCAAAAATAATATAATGAAACTAGATTCAGACATAGGACGATTTGATTCCGTCCATGAACATTACTCTGAATGTCCGCTTGGCTAAATTCAACTTAATACGGATACCAATTAATAATATTCGTAGGGAATAAAAGCATCTGCGAACTGCATCGGCTTCTTAGATAAGTACATACAATTCTCGCCGTCTTGTCTTGGAAAAACAACCTTCCACTGTTCGAGCCATTGCAATTGCTGTCAACAATTTCGTTAAGAACTAGGTTTTTTGAAAGCACAACCACATATGACTTAGCTTACCTACCTTCTCTGTTTGAAAATAATGCAACCAAATTAGTTTTTTTTTCTGTTATAATTTGTAAAATTAAGTATTTATTAGACTTGATTAAAGGTTTCTCTTCCCTAATCTGTTTGGAACGAGAACGAGATGTATGTATCCGAGTATTTAATCAATAAGCATGCAGGACCTTAAGATTTAGAATATATATATGGATATGTACGAGTATGTATAGTAATAAAAAAAGGTATACAAACGAGTACAATAAGAAGATGTTGGTGCCACTTGAGAATTAGTAAATAAAAGAATGCGCATTTGAATGTTGGTCATGTTTACAAAAGTATAGGACTACAATTCGATACTTAAAACTAAATTGTATTTTGAAAACGTTCGACTGTTCATTGTGTTCAGGGATTCAACTTATGTACAAAAACACAGAAGGAAAATACAAAACCAAATGCAAACGTAGTTAGTCTTTAAAATGAAATGGCTGTCCGTTTGCCACAATCGATTTACCTGGTGTACAATAGATTGGCAGTGGTGAGAATACAAACTGGAATGAAAGAGAGTGTCAACAAATGTAAATAACAATCAATATAAAACGAACCTTTGGAACTTTATACTCTGTACTCATGTAACCAATACAGAAGGCCTTTGTCGTGTGACCCCACAAAACTTCGCCGCAATTCGATCGTGGATGATAGACTAACGATAAAGCGCCTCCATACAGGTCTTGATTTATCGGTAGGAATGGAGAATCGAGAAAATTTTCTTTAAATACTTTATGCAGGCTAGTGACTGCGCACTCGGACGATATCAAATCGGAACAGATCTCTTTAGCTAGAAGAGTTTTCATCAAATATTCCCCATTTCCGGTAGTACAAGTAGCCACCGACATATCTGGCGTACTTGTTGCCCAGCATCCTGCGCCATAGGTGGCTGCCTGCCCCACACGTCCCGAGACTTTTAGTATAAGGCCACCCGAGCTACATCCAGCCGCACAATTCCCATTACCATCGACACAGATAGCTCCCACTGTGTCCAATGAATTTATTTTTATATTATACTGATTTTCACAATCCGAAATCTTGGTCTTATAGTGATTGTAACATATTCTGGCCTTGGGAGATATCATTGCATCAGCTTCGATCATTTCACATCCGACTTCCGTGGCATATTGTGCTGCGCCTTCCCCGGCCAACACCATAGGTGGTATACGATCCATTGGTAACATTTTAGACTGCCTGTCACAAATAATGCGTGCTAACTGAATAGGATTCTTCACAGTCGATACATTTGTGCAAGCACCAAACTGTAGGCTAGCACCATCCATTATCGATGCCTCGCATTGAACCTTTCCGTCCCACGTGAGGTTCGAGCCGAATCCAGCATTCGTGTTCCCGCAGTTCTCGAGGATAATAATAGCTTTTTCGCAAGCATCCAGTGCAGTTCCTCCATTTCTTATAACATCAATTGCTTGAACGCAAGACAGCTTAATTATATGTTGATATTTTGTTTCGTCAATGCTATTGCCGGCCCCTGTTACAAACACCAAAACGAAAATACATTTAGTTATATTATGAGAAATGTGCTTTAAATGAGATCTACATACCAGTATGTACAGCGATAAATCCACTCATTTTTCAAGTAAAATGTCGAAGCGCTGCAGTTAGGAAACCAAAATACCGAGTCCGTGGGATAAAAACAAAATTGTCTAACGTAAACAATGCCAAAGGGTGGGGGAGGTGTCAAAGCTGCTGCGAGCAACAACAGAAGAGGCCACTAAAAACTACCAGAATCATTTGATTTATTTTTAATATCATGAAACTGATAGTTTAGAGATAAGAAATAAAGTATTCAATAATATACAATTGATCACATAAAAGTTTCATTGTGAAAAGAACATTTTTAAATCGGGGACCTGAGCCTAGAACACACCACAGTGATGGTCAGGACCAGGTCAGGACATTCAAGCGCAGCATGTTGCCAAATGCGCAAAACGCTGTATACATACCTTAGCGACATGTCAAAGTGACAGGTTGCCGAAGGCTTCCAGCTGTTTGGGTGCTGTCAACTCGTGGAAAAGCCGGAATTGATTACTTTTATTTTCTTTTATTTTATTTTTTGAACGTCGCGGTGTTGTTTCTTATCTTTTGGTGCTAGTTTCTACTTTTTCGTCAATAATATTATCTTCTTCTCCGCACTTCAAATGTTGTCCGTTTACATATGTTAAACAAAGTAAAATAACAGCCATCAACATGAAGATCTATAAACTTTACACGCACCAAAAATCCTTTAATAGTAAGAAAGTTAATGTTCCTTTTTATATTAAGATGAGTCTTTATCAAATTTCGTTTTGTTTTAGCCGAAGATTTGGTTTTAAGCCCTAAGGAGCACCCAGACGCTAAACTTGGTGATATAGTTGAAATCTACCAGCCGGAGGATGAGGATTCTAAATTGTTGCTGCAGATCACAGTGTTCAATGACCTCAAGGGAAAAGATGCGATCAGCATTGAAGCAAGCATTGCTTCAACATTTAATATGAAAGCATATTCAGATGTATTCATGCGGATTGTGAATGCTTCCGATGTTGCATTGGATTCCATTGAAATCACTTTTAAGGATCAGTACATGGGCCGATCTGAAATGTGGCGATTAAAAACATACTTAGTAAGTTTTTGTACCCATATTCGTGTTTTACTCAAACAAATAGTGTATCCAGGCATCCCTTAGTTGATGGAGAGTACCATAAACCCTTAAAATTGAACGAAAATTCTATTTCAACTTTATGTTAATCACATATATAATTGCAAAGTAGCCGTAGTAATAGTAGTAGTAGTATAAAGTGTGAAGTCAATAACATTTTGTTTAAAACGTTTTGAGCAATGTGTTGGAGATACATAAGCTGTTCTCAGGTTGCTAATTGCTTTTTTCATTTATTGATTGGTAAAAAGCAAATTCATCACAGTGATCTTGGTTCGTAAGCAAAAAGCTTAACTTCTGCTAAATAGACGGGGCGATTTTCATGCTTTGATATTGCGAATGCAACAACAGCATTGTCTCAGAACAAGAAGGTAAAGTTCATACAAACTCAAGTCTAGAAATTTGTTGTTTCATTAGGTCAAATGGCTGCATAATGAATTTTTCTCGGTGTCATGGCGCAAAGCCTTTATCGTTTCAAATAGATTGGACAACTGATCAATTTCCTTAATACTTCTATTGTTTTGAGACTAGTTAGCGGAGTTAGTGGAAATATAAAGTTAAATACGGATTCAAACTTCTTATGAGTTTGATAACAAAGGACCATGATATGTTTCAATTAATATAATGAATGAGACAAAGAAAAGTTTTGTATACCTATTTGTAAAGTTTATCCAATTTTTTTTTTGGAATTATATGCCTTTTTAAAATCTATGAATAATTGGTGAAATTCCCATTCTTTTTTAAAAGCTGTCGTAGAGTAAAAATCTGGTCACTTGTCGAGCGATTCCTCCTGAAGCCACACGGGTACTCTCCGATTATTTTCTCAGCGTATGGTGTCAGTCTCTTTATAAGAATATTCAATAACACCTTGTAACAACTTGATAGCAGCGATATTCCTCGGCAATTGTTGCATTGTGTTAATCATCCTTTTTAATTTCCATTCCTCGGGGATGGTTTCATTGTTTCATATAACTAGTTGTCATGGGCCTATGTCACTTCTCTGTTAATTTTTCTCCTGCATATTTTAATACTACCATTGGTATTAGATCTACTGCTGCGCCCTTGTTATTTTTAAGCCGATGGATTGTTTCTTTTACTGCCGCAATGGTTGGCAGTTCTACCTGTATCTCTGCGATGTGGATAACACCGTTTTCCATTCCATTCTGCTGGCGCTCCATGTACAGTAGCAGTTTATCGAAATATCTCCTCCATTGGGCAACTCTTTCGTTGTCCGAAACGAGCTCTCCATTATCGTGAAGTGATATAGCCTGACCTAGCCTGGTATCCTTTTTGTACCGCGTTTAGCCTTGCATACATTGTTCTCGTGTTTTTAACCGCACATTCTTACGAATTTTTCCTTTACCATTATCGTTTTTCATCTCGAAGTAGATGGCTGATGATAGACTCGGCTTTTAATTTTGGCGGAAATTAGGAGGCACTATGAATCGCAATCCGCTTCTTTGTACGCTTTAACGTACGTTGTACGTTAGTATAGTGCCTTTTATATATAAGAAAATTACCAATTTGGTTCCGTATTACTCCATCCGGTGACATCCACGTCACCATAGCTTATATTCTCTTGTGATTGAATGTTTTAGTTTTCACGATAAAATTTTTTGAGCCGGCGAAACTTACTGCCCTAAGACCACTATCGTTTGATGAAACGTATATTGCTCCTTTTCCTATTTTCGCGTTGAGATCCTCGAGTCCGACCTTCTTCGTCGAAGGATGAGAAACTGTCAAATATGTTATCCATTGTTGTCATAAAACCCGTCCTTTATAGTGGGGACCTTTGCACAATTTTGTTGCTGATGAAGAATCCTGTTCCATAAGCGAAGGTATAACTGCCCTTAACAGTTGTACCGTTTGAAAGTCGAACTTCTTGTACCGCAGCGATGCCCATTTTATACTAACTAATATCATTGAGTGCTGTTTGGAAAGTACAAGCTGAGTACGAGTAAGATTTTTGATGGTGTTTTGAGTGTGGTGTATTGGTGTAGTGATGTGAGTGTGGGTCGTGTAGAGTCATCAGCTCTGGGCCTAACTATGACATTTTTGGGGCAATGATTCATTAGAAATTTAGTCGGCTCCGAGCTAAACCCTATCGCACAGGGGGGAGGAAATATAGTAAATTAACGATAACTTGAGATGAATTGTGGAAGATCGTTTGGGATGTTTTTTCAGTCCCTTGATTTATTAATGAAACGAAATTTTTAATTGATTAACACAACGTTTCGACTTTGGAATATCCAATTTTTCACAGTTTAAGATATCCTCGCCAATAAAAGTCAGGCAGTAAACCATACATCTTTATTTAGGATGTAGCAATGATGGAGTGAAGCATTTTGTTATCTAATGATAGCTGCTATTTAATAAACTAAATGACAGAAAAAAATTGAGAGAAATACCTGTTATAAAAGGACAGATTTTTTTTTAAAAATAACTTTAAAACGCTTTTCACAACATGATTTTAATTCTAAAGTTAAATTCTTGCAGACAAATACGTGCGCGTATATTAATAAGAAAATCGACTACTTCGACAAGTCAATTCGTTGTCAAGTCTACGAAATGTGGTCGCAGGGTGAACGTGTTTCCTGTGGCGTTATAACCGAAGACACCAAAATCGTTTTTCGTAGCAGTACATCGATGGTTTATCTGTTTCTTCAAATGTCTTCGGAAATGTGGGATTTCGATATCCATGGCGATTTATATTTTGAAAAGGCCGTCAACGGATTTCTCACTGAATTGTTCACGAAATGGAATAAGCTCGGATGCAATCATGAAGTGACTATCGTTCTTTTCTCCAGAACATTTTATGCAGCCAAGAGTCTAGACGAATTTCCAGAACACATGCGTGACTGTTTGCAAATGGATTATAAATGCCGTTTTTACGAAGACTTCTATCGGGTTGCCATTCAAAACGAGCGCAACGATGACTGGTGTTCGATACTCGTGCAACTTCGAAAACTATTTACATCGTACCAGTCGACAGTACTACGTTATCACGAAAGAGAAAATGTTAATATTCCGTTGGCAACCAATAGTACTGCTGCTCAGGGAAACTTCTTAGAAGTCCTGAATATCTCTCTTAATACTTTTGAAAAACATTATTTGGATCGAAGCTTTGACCGAACGGGTCAATTATCCGTTGTTGTTACTCCCGGCGTTGGTGTGTTTGAAGTCGATCGGGAACTAACAAATATCACAAAGCAAAGGGTATAAGAGAAAATATATAATACTTTCTTCACCTTTAATCATTAAATTTAATTAATGCTTCAGATAATTGATAACGGCGTGGGTAGCGATTTGGTTTGTGTTGGCGAACAACCGCTGCATGCTGTGCCTCTGTTGAAATTCCACAACAAAGACACATCCCTTACATCTGCCGATGATTATTCACTGCCACATTGGATAAATTTAAGTTTCTACTCAACGAATAAGAAAGTGGCCTATTCCACATTTATACCTAGGATAAAACTAACACCATTAATTGCGTCAATAGTTTCGGAAAACGAAAACAATAAGGTGAGTGAATGTGACTATGCTCGGAATAAAGCCATGATGCAGTTGGTTTTTTAAACAATTTCCAGGAAAATTCAAGGAAATTTTTGAGCTGTAACCAATCAGAATATATTCATAACTCTCTTTTTGATTATGACGCCCATGATGCGCAAATATTTCAGCTTCCTCCGGCACAAGGGACATGGTATTGAAAAATATACATTTTCAAGTATTCCGTTTATGTACATATTTTGGGTTTTTATAGCTCCCTTCAACGTGTTGTAAGAGCAAAGAAGACATCGGTGCCCAGTCTTGAGACCTATAACAGTAACAGTTGTGATTGGGAGAGCTCAACGCCCTCAACATTGACAAACTTGAGAAGAAAAATGTCCGATCCAGATATTCATCACGGTACATCCGGCGTGCTTTCGACATTAGTAAGGGGTTATTGCATCATTTTCTAAAATATCATTGTGATAATTTTTAAAAAATTGTATAGACCGGCTCTCCAAACTTATCTGAGTCAATTGTTTCGGAAAAAAATGCACGTCGTTCCATTGTGTCGATTGCACCGATTGTTAGACCTGGACGAGCTTTAATAAATCCCTTTGATCCTTCACATGTAACCATAAAGTTGACATCAAACAGACGTCGGTGGACA
Organism: Merodon equestris; assembly: GCA_958301585.1. Classification (NCBI taxonomy): domain Eukaryota; kingdom Metazoa; phylum Arthropoda; class Insecta; order Diptera; family Syrphidae; genus Merodon; species Merodon equestris. Next base: position 69,500,093 of record OY284414.1, on the reverse strand, counting down.
CATATATTTCCAAAAGTAAATAAGTAACATATTTATTGCTGTCGTTTAACTAATTGCATTTTCATATATTAAGGGGCCAACAGGTGTACTAATTCAACAACATCACTATCAGGCTGTGCCTACAAAACAATTGTTTAATAACCACAATAACAATAATGCGAACAATAACAACACGGAGAGCTATTCATCTGGTTTCAATTCTGTTGACTATGAACGCGCTTCAAATTGTTCGTCACTGAGTCGATCATTTTCTTCTACCAATGGAGATGACTTTCCACAAGATTGTAAGTAGTTTTTGTTTTAATTCACCCTAAAAATATTTTTTTTTGCATTTGAATACATACTTCAATTGGTCGTTCAAAACTTCGAAATTAACTATTTATCTAATTTTACACATTTCGATTTTATGAAAGATTGTTGTTGTATTGTATCCGTAATTGTAAGTAATTAAACACAACAATCCTGGGATTTTAGTGTACTTTATTGTAATGTAATATACCATCCACGACGCTGACAGTTCCTGGTGTCTTTATTAACTGATATTTGCTCTTTGTTCTTCCAATAACAATGTCAGAGAGAGGGTGTGTGTCAAACGAGTGCTACAAGCACTCACCACACCCAAAAAATTCATTCGTGGTATCGAAAAAAAAGTATTTACATATAAATAAAATATGAAAAGATAAGAACATTTATTTTGTTATTTAACATTTGCTTTAAGAATAATGCCACCTAAGAGGTTTGTTGCGAATTCTCTCTGAACGTCGCATTACCGTCGGTTCCTTATCCACTTTCTTACCTTAATTACCAATAAGTAATGTTGATTCTTCAGGTGGAGCATATACACAGGCCATTGTGTTCATTCTCCGGTCTAATGGAAGTTACACTTTTTTTATTTGGTGTGACCCCTGCGCGTTCGTCATCATTGGCGTTTTCACTGTTGTATATTATTGGCATTTCAGATTTAATTTCGTTACTTTTCTCAGTCTGTCATAATGCTTCTTCGAAATTCGGCTAACATACAATTCAACAATGTAATGTAATCTTCCAATTGTGTCCACCACTTCCCCAAAACTTAGCCTCCGATGAAAAGTCTCTATCTCTAATTATAAATGTGCATGTTAGCTGCCCATTTCACCAAACATGTGTTTTTTTCTTCGTACGGCGCACAGTGTAGCCAGAACGGAAATAAATCGATTTTCGAAAGCGCTGATTTCGATTATCTGGTTTGTGATTCTCACACTATGTAAGCTACAGGATCTAGGAACAGCATGATTTTTTTCCCTGTTTCAAGGGTATTCCCATAAATTTAGGCCCACTGTCAGAATAATGGAAGTTTGACCAAATTACACACTACTCAAATGAGTGATATTTAATTGTCAAAATACGCAGCCTTTAAGCATCGTACCCACAAAGCTTGATCAACGCAGCTGTGACACATGAAGACCACGATAAACCCGAAGCTTTATCAACTGATCAGGCATTAGCTATATTTCTCCAGGCCAACCTGATAAAATATCAGTATGAGGTGATTCGACAAGCGCTAAAAGTGCCATGTATTTCCAAGTTATAAAAAATTAATCCTCTCAAAGAAGCAGTGCTACCCTGAAAATATGTCAATTAATGAAACATCCGCAGATGTTCCTTTACAGAAAATGCTTGACCATACTGCCAAACGAATTCTGGAAACAAAAAAAACAAAAAGATGAACTTCTTCTTCTTTTCCTTTTTTCCGGCGTCGTTATGGTCAGAAGTGTATTACCATAACCTTCCCACTTAACTGCATTCCTACTGCTTGTGGGGTCCGCCGGTTTGACCTCAGAAAGTAGCGGCAGGCTTCCCGGTTTGGGATTACTTCATCGCTGAGGCCAATCAAATGCTGGTGTTTTTGCATTTGTTTGCACCAATTGTTTTTCGGCCTGCCTTTTTTGCGTGTTGAAATTGGAATGTTGATTGATAACGCCTTTTGGACGGGGTTCAAAGGATCTCTCCTTTGAACATGGCAATACCAACTGAGTCGGTCGCGCTCTATCTTTCTTGTGATGGTTTCTTTTACGTGGAGGCTTCCTCGGATCTTTGAACTTCTAATTCTGTCACGCTTTGTTATTCCCGCTGTCATGCGAAGCATCTTCATCTCAGCTGCCGTTAATTTGCTCTCATACTTTTTGTGCATTGTCCAGCATTGTGAATCGTATGTGAGCGCCGGACGTACAACTGAAGTGTAGAGCCTTCCTTTCAGCTTTAGGGGCATTTTTCGATCACAGAAGATGGCGGAGTTTTCCCGCCACTTCATCCACCCTACGCTTACGCGATGGTTGATGTCGTCATCACAAGTTGCTTCTTTATTAATCATAGATCCCAAACATTTAAACTTTTCACACTTGGGAAGCACTCTTCCATTCAAGTAAATGTCTGGAATAGGCTCTGTCTTCTTTGAACTAATACGATACCCGTGTCCCTCAAAAATGTCCACCCACACATCAAGTGCTCGTTGTAGGGACGCTTGATCATCACTTATAATGGCTCCATCGTCAGCAAAGAATAGCTGGTGCACTTTTCCTTCAAGCAAGCAATCAAGGACTGCTATAAAGAGCAGTGGGTTGAGGACGCTCCCTTGGTGTGCACCGACTTTGATTGCGAACTCTTCGGTGACTCCTGCGGTGCATCTTACTCTTGTCGTTGCTCTCTTGTACGTGTCTATGATCACTCGCACGTAGGTTTCTGGAACTCCTTTTTGTCTTAGCGCTACCCATAAAAGATCTCTTGGTTGCCGGTCAAAGGCCTTCTCGAAATCAACCAACACCATATGCAAGTCCTTTGAAGAATCACGATGCTTTTCCATCATGACCCTTATACTTTGGATTGCATCTGCCGTTGATTTACCCGAGACAAACCCGCACTGGTCATCAGATAGTCGTATTTTATTTATTTATTTGATAAGGCTAACAATGTAATGAATAAAATTACAAGCTAGCTGGGGTAAGCCAGAGCAGCGAGGGCCTTCGGCTATCTTGGTAACAAAGATTATATGAATTTATATAGATTTGTGGCTTTGAGGAAATTAATTACAGTTTTTATGTTTTTTGTGTTAGGGTTAGAAAGGAGGTTGATTAGGATGTTATGGGGGGGGAGTCTGGATGAGTGGAGGGCGGAACACTGATTGAGGATGTGGTGGATGTTGAGTTGGGTTTGGTTGCAGTAGGTGCAGGTGGAGGGTTTGTTCTTGTCGAGGTAGTGTTCGTGGGTAACTTTGGTGTGTCCAAGGCGTAGTCGGATTATTTTAGTGAGGTCGTTTCTGGGTGTGATTGGGTGTCGAGGGTCGTCGGCGTAATTTTTGATAGAGAGTCTGTCTTTGTTTATGGTCCGGTACCAGTGGGATGATTTGTTGAATAGGGATTGTTGTTCGGGGCAGTGAAGTGTTCTAATATATTTGTTTATATCTTGTGTGTTGAAGTTTGGGGAGTGGAGAGAGGGGGTACGAAGGGTTCGTTTGGCGGTCTTGTCGGCGAATTCGTTGCCAGGGATTCGGATATGGCTTGGAATCCATATTAGTGTTGTTCTCGGGAACTGTTGGTGGAGGAGGTTGCGGATTAGGGAGGGGTAATAGCTTTGGTTGTTGGTGTTGGTGATGGCGTCGATTGATGATAGGGAATCGGTGCAGATGGCGAATTTGGTGTTGGAGGTGTTAGTGTATTGTAGGGCAGTTAGGATGGCTATGATTTCAGCAGAGTAGGATGATGTGTAGGAAGGGAGGAGAAAGGAGAAAATTGTTTCGTTTTCTGTGGTGACACTGAAACTGACGTTGTCTTCTGTTTTGGAACCATCAGTGTAAATGAAGTGGTGGTCGTTGAATTTGTTTTTGATTTCGGAGAAGAGGGTTCGAAAAATTTCTGGGGCAGTGTGGGATTTCTTGTAGGAGCGTAAGGTTTGGATAACAGAGGAGGCAGGGAAGAGCCAGGGGGGGTGGGAACGGGTGGGGGTATGGAGGGGTTTGTAGGGGATGTGGTGTTCGTTACAGAGGGTTCGTGCACGGTGTATGCAGGACAGTGTATTTGTGTGTTTTTTTTGCTTGGTCGGGTTTGTTATATTATAGAGGGGAGAGTCTTTGCACCGAAAGATGGATTGAAATAATTTTAGCGTGGAGTGGAGGCGAATGTCTTCAATTGTTGGCATGTTGGCTTCGAGTAGTAAATGGGTGATGGGAGTGGTGCGGTAGGCGTTGAGTGCTTTTCTTATAGCGGTGTTGTAGATGGTTTTGATTCTGTTTAAGTGGGACTTGGCGGAGTAGCCGTATAAGAAGAGACCGTACCGAATTTTGCTGGTGATGATTGATTGGGTAATGGAAGTTAGGGAAAGAGGGTTACAGTTGTACCTACTGCTGGAAAGGATTTTGATGATATTTAGTTTTTTTTCTAAGGCTGGGCGAAGGTAATCAATGTGGGCGTTCCACCTGTAATTTTTCTGGAAGACGATACCTAGGATTTTAAGTTTGTTTACTTTTTGCAGGGTAATGTTGCTGGTTAGGATATCACAGGAGCATTTGTGTTTTCTACAGATGTGTAGGTGTTTGCACTTTTCGGGGGACAGCTGAGCTCCCGAGTATTCGCCCCAGGAGAGAATATCTTGGAAGATGGGGTTCAGGTTAATATTGGGTGGGAAGTTTTTTTTGTTGAGGGTTTTAATTATTGTGAAGTCGTCAGCGTATGCGCAGAAGCTTATGTGTTTGTGGCGGGAGAGGGTTTGGCAGAGACTGTTGTAAGCTATGAGGAATATGGGTACAGAGAGAGGAGAACCTTGAGGAATGCCGTTGAAGAGGGGATATGGGGCGGAGAGGGAACCGTCTACGCGGACAGTCATTTTCCTATTGCTCATGAATTGGTAGATGTATCTGATGATATTGGGACCAAGTTTCCAGGTTTTAAGTTGGTTGATGATAGTATGGATACCTATTTTATCGAATGCCTTGGCGAAGTCTAGGGACACAAGGGAGATATGCCTTTTTTTTTTTAGGGAATTTGTGATATGGTGGTCTAAGAACAGTAGCGTTTCGTTTATGGATTTGCCTTTTTTGAATCCCATTTGGTGACTGCTAAGGAGTTTGTTGTGGTTGATGAACCACCAGAGTCTGTTGGCTATTATTTTATCGAGTACTTTGGCGCAGCAGGGGATAAGGGAGATGGGTCTGTAAGAGTTAGTAAGGGTCTTTTTAGAGTTAGGTTTGAGGACGGGGATGATAGTGCTATTTTTATATTGCTGTGGGATATTTGAGTGAAGGATGGTGTTGTATAGATTGAGGAGTCTTGTTTTAAGGGGTTGGGATAGGTTTGAGATCATGGGGTACGATATTCTGTCTGTAGCTGGAGTCTTGCCTTTAAGTTTGCTTAATGCTTGGTTTAGTTCTATTGGAGTGATGTTACTTTCTATGGTTTTGGCACTTTTTAGTGAGGTGTAGGAGACTGATGGGGTCGTTGCACTTTTAAGTTGGGGGAAGTTAGGAGGGAAGTTAGAGTCATGGGATTCCTTGGACCAGAAGTTGGCAAAATGGTTGGCGAGGTTGGTGGGGCCTGTAATGTTAAGGTTTTGTTGGTCTTCGGGGGTAATTGTGTGTATGGGAGGTTGCGGTATTGTGCCACAGAACCTTTTTATGGAGGACCAGATTTTGGTGTTGGAAGTGTTGGGGCGGATTTCTGAGGTGAGTTTGTGGATGGATTCGGATTTTGCGGCTTTAATTTTTCTTTTGTATTGGGCATTGGCTTTTTTGTAATTGATTATATTGGTAGGACAGATGTTACGTTTTAGGAGTTGCCACGTTCTGTTTTTGTGTTTTTTTAGTTGTTCTAGTTCTTTATTCCACCACGGTACTCTGTGCTTGCCTGATGATGGATGGGCTTGGGGGATGGATTGGTTTGCACTTTGGAGGATGATTTTGTTGATATGGGCTGCTTCTTTGTTAGGGTTGTCGCTAATGGGGTATTTCTGAGTGTATATGTCTACTAGGCTTTGGTATAACTTCCAGTTGGCTTTGTCAGTTCTGAATTTTGGGCGTCTTTTGGTAGGAGGAGGTGGTGAGGGGAACATAGAAATTATGATAGGGAAATGGTCGCTTCCGTGTAGATCATCGGAGATTTCCCAATTAGTGAACGGAGTTAGATTAGGAGAGCAGAAGGAGAGATCGATGTGGGTGAGGGTGGAGTGGGTGCTAAAATGTGTGGGAGAGCCGTCATTGAGCAGTTGATAGTCTGATTTTGTGATGAAATTAGAGATTGTCTTGCCGCGGGGGTTACTTTTGGGTGAGCCCCAGCTGGGGTTCCAGCCATTGAAGTCGCCTAATATTATGGAAGATTGGCGTCGGAGGAGGAGGACGTTTTCCAGGTGGGAGCAGGTTAGGTTGTGTGAGGGTGGGATGTAGACGTTTATTATGGAGAGAGTTCGTTTGGACACGACTGAGATGCCTAATGCTTCGAAGTCATTGTTGAGGGTTAGTCGTGTATGTTCTATGGAGGAGTGGATGAGGAAGGCAATTCCGCCATAAGGGTTCTGGGAGGAGTTATGGGAGATAAGTTGGTAATTGACGGGAGTGGGGGTTGTGTTAGTGGATGTTAGGTGGGTTTCTTGAAGGGCTATTACTTTGGGTGAGGTAGCTTTGATTAGCATTAGTAGTTCGTTGTAGTTATTTAGGTATCCTTTTATGTTCCATTGGATTATTTTTAGTTCAGAAGTTGCGGGTTGGTAGTTGTTGGCGGTGACTGTTGAGTTGGTAGATTTGGTGCGACCCCGCCATCCTGCGGTAGTGTTTTGTGGCCCTGAGGATGGGCTCAGCATGGATGGTCTGTGGATGGCGGGGTCGGTAGGTGTGTTGTTGGGTGGCAGGTTAAGATGATTCATCATTGTTGATCTGTGTGGATGTGAAGTGGTTGTTGTTGTTGTTGTTTTGCTGGTCGTTGGTGTTTAGATTATTGAGAAGAGGGGACTGTGTTTGTGGCGGTTGAGTGTAGTATTTGTTTTCACGTATGAGTTTAAGAGTGAGGTCAGTAATTGGAGATCTTGTTGTGTTGGTGATTTGGAGTGGGAGCTTATGAGAGTCTGGTTTTGAGTGGTTTTCTGTTGTCAGATTGAGTGGAGTAGTTGGTGTTGTGGTGGTTTTCTTGTGGGGTGAGGTGGATATTGTTTGTTTTTGGTTGGAAGATGATGTTGTTTGTGTGACTGTTGAGCTTGATGAGTTGGTGTGTGTTGATATTGTTTGCTTGATAGTGTTGGCGGAATCGCTGTAGGTGTTGGTGGGTGAGGAGGTTTGAACACGTGATTCTGTTTGGGTTGCGTTTCTGGTAACTGCAGGATAGGATGAGGGGAGGTTGGAGGACGGATTTTGTGCTATGTATTTTTGTTTGGCTTCGAATAGACTGCATTTGTTTATTGTTTTAATTTTTAGTATTTCTTTTGCTTGTTGATATTTAAGGCATGATTTGGAGGAGGATGGGTGGTCCTCTGTGCAGTTGGCGCATGAGACTCGGGTGCATGGATGTGGGGAGTGGGGGGGAAGGTTGCATTTTTCACAGGAGGGGTTTTTGGTACATCTTTTTGTTGTGTGGCCCAGGAGTTGGCAGTTTTTGCACCGCATCGGATTCGGGAAGTATTCTTCGACTTTGACGTTGTACCAACCGATGTTAATGGTTGTTGGTGGACGGAAGAGGTCGAATGTGAGTAGCGTTAGTCCGGTTGCGCGTTGTTGGTCGTTGACTGACTTTTTGAACTTAAAGACATCGATGACGCCTTGGTGCTTCATTTCTTTAATTATTTCCGACTCGGGTACGTTGATGAGGCAGGGGGCGTATACAATGCCTTTCGATGAGTTCAGATGGGGGTGTAGGGAGACATTGATGGGGCAAATGTTTGAGAGTGTTTTTTTTGTCAGGAAGATATCAGCTACTCTCTGGGATTTTGTTAAAATCAAGAGGGTTCCGTCGCGTAGTTGTGATATGCTCTCGTAAGCTGTGCTGATGCTGTCGATTCCTTTTTTTAGTTGGAAAACGCTGAAGGATGACAGTGGTTTTTCTGGGTCTGCAGGCGAGATGATGATGTATTTCGGATTGTCTGTAGTAGGAGTTGGTGTGAAGTGATTGAGGGCTGTGGGAGAATTGTTTGGTTTTTTTCTTTTTTTTTTTATGGGATCGGTTAGTGCCTCTAGGTCGAGGTCACTAAACCGATTGCCCAGCACTGGGGGGGGCCCAGGGGCCATAAGGGGTCACTGTGTTGTTACTAGTTTTTATAGTTTTAACTGTTGTTGTTACGTTGGTTACGGGTTAAAAGGCGAACGGATGAGATGGTGGTGCGTTAGCGCGAGAGAGATGTCGATAACCGTAGGGGAACGATATACTGGTTGGATGTTGCTGGGTCAGTGGTTAGACTGTGACAGAGATAGTCGTATTATTTTCCGCAGTCGGCTATCTAATACCCGTTCAACGATCTTCATGGTGTGCGACATCAGCTTGACAGAACGGTAGTTATCACAATTTCGCGTATCACGTTTTGCCTTAAAACATGCCCGCTGTAGGTTTTATTGCAGTACGAGCAGACCATGTTTACAAATCTGCATACATTTGTTTGCTAAGTGCTCGGTATTAGCACATCGAAGTCTTTATCTTTCATTTCTTATGAGGCATGTGAGCATATTTCAAAATCCTGATAAAAGTTATCAACACTCAAGCCAAAAAATTGTGGAAATTTCCTACGATTTGATAATTCTACACAAAATGGTTTATTATATTTTTGCTTGAATAAAGTTAAAATGCAAGTAATTCACTTAGTAAAACAAAAAATCCTCCCATTTTTAAATTGAACTATAATTGTATTACAAAAACGGGAAAAATCAAAGGCAAATATCAAAAATTGTTAATACAGCCCAGGGACTTCTAATTCTTGATTATCTAAGAAGCACGAGTTGCCCATAGCAGCCTTTCATTTATTTCGATCTATATGTCGTTTTTGGCAGTCAATATAGTACCCAGACATTTAAATTCGTCCACTTACTCTAAGCGTTTATCGAGTATAGTCAAGTGTGAGGCTTGGATCGATCCAATTCGGTCAGTGACTATATATTTGGAATTATCTTCATTTCCTTCTAAACCTACTTTCTTTCTTGCCATTATTCAAATTTATATTTTACACTTCTTTTAACTGTTTCCTCACAATTTCCCAACATGTCCCGATAGTCAGTTGTGAACGAATGTGATTCCATTAAGGGTTCCCCTCTCGTTTTCTTGAAGGAAACTCATTACGAATTCTAGCACCAAATTACAAAGAAGTGGTAGCAAGGCATATTCTTGTTTAAATCCTTCACGTTTCTCAAATGTTTCAGATAAGATATTTCCTACTTTAACTTGTTTCCCTTTAGGCATAGTTGTATCAGTTTCACCAACTTTTTCGTTATTCCCAGGCTTACACGGACGCGATACATTTCCGATCGGTCTATAGAGTTATATGTCTTTTTAAAATCTACGAATAGTTGGGATTTCATTGGAATTTCGTGGAATTCCCATTACTTTTCCAAAAGCTGCCGTGTAATGAAAATCTAGTCACTCGTTGAGCGATTCCTCCTGAGTAAATTAGATTAAGTTTAGCTTGAATTTATGAAAATATTGAATAACACCTTATAACAACTTGATAGCAGCGATATTCCTCGGTAATTGTTGCATTGTGTTCAGTCACCATTTTTAAATACGGTATTGATGACCCACTTTTCCCATTCCTCGGAAATGGTTTCTTTGTTCCATATATGTAGTTGTGATGAGCATATTGCATATTTTATTAATTCCGGTGGTATTAGATCAATTTCTGCGGCCTTGTTATTCTTAAGCCGTTGGATTGCTTTATCCATGTAGCTTTGTGTTTGAATGTTTTTGGTATCATGATCATATTTTTTGACCTATCGAAACTTACCGCCCTAAAACCATTACCGTTTGATGAAACATGACTTTCTTCTCCTATTAATAATCTATATATCGCTTCTTTTCCTATTGTTAGCTTATATACCGCTTCTTACCATATTTTCGCGTTGAAGTCCCCGAGTAAGATTTTCACGTAGGAGGATAAGAAATTGTCAAATATTTTATCCATTGTTCCATAAAACTTTTCTTTAAAAGTGGGGACCCCGAATTTTGGCCGTCGACATTCGGTCGTTGTAAAATACTAATTTCATTATGTTCTGCAAAATTTTGTTGCTGATGAAGAGTCCTGTTTTCATACCTGAGTTTGAGTATCCGTGCCGCCCGTAACGAAAATATATCCCTCCCGTTTGAAAGTCTTACTTCTTGTAACGCTGCGATGTCTAATCTATACTTACCAATTTTATTGAGTGCTGTTTGGAAAGCAACCGCTCTGTAAAAGCTGCGTACGTTCCGCGAGCCTATCCTTAATTTTTGGGAATTTCTTTTCATTGCTGATCTCGCTTGGATAGTTCCTATTCGGGGATCCGAGCAGGAAACTAGTTTACCTCTGGAAGATTTTACTGAAAGAGCTAGTCATATTTAACACTACGGTAGGTCAACGATTTTTGATGTTGTTTTGAGAATGGTGTTGATATTGTGTATTGTTGTAGTGATACGAGTGCAGAGTCATCAGATTTTCGCCGACCTCTGCCATTTTTTTCATGGGGCAGAGATTCATGAGGAATTTTACGACTGTCACTCCGAGCCGCGAGTATATTCTAACCCCTAGTACGCAGGGGGAAACAGAAAGGATACCCAACAAAATATTAGAGTGCCTTTAATACTGCTTTTATTAAATTTATGAAAGTTTCACTGTAAGATTGAATTTGTTCCCTTATTGTTTATTTGTTATTTTGTGTTCTTTTGTTACTGGGATTAGTCGAATTTTTGTTCTTTTTAATTGAGATTCTAACGAACTTTCATAAATATGCACTCTTGTTTTACGTATTTTGTTGAATTGTTTTGACAAAAGGAATTTTGCCAGTCTTGGGCTATTTTGCCGGGGACCCGGAACAACAACGCAATATATAATTTTGATGACTTATTTATTACCGAGAATCAGAATGCCGTGTCGATGGCCTCTCTTCATTCCTCGTTATAATACGCATAAATAAAAATTATATACAAATATAATGGCGGAAAAAGAAATAGCACCGTTATAAACAACCTTAGTATCACTCACATAACTTTTTTTAAGCTAAAACTGAAACAATTTTTTTGGCGTCCCTACAAATCACAAAGTCACGTGTCTTCATCTAAGTAAGTGAAGTCATTGAAACAGCTGGAAAAAGAAATAGCACTTTTACTTTCTTGCGTTAAAAAATTAATTCTCACCACTTGTTTATTGTAAGTTTAATTTTATTCTATGTATTAAAATATATCTAAGTAGTTTCGTATTAGTTTAATAATGGGAAGAGGAATTCACTGCTCTTCTGAAGAAAGGAAGGTAATCTTTAACATGTTTGAAAGTGGAAGGCCTATTTGGCAAAATGCAAACGATCGGAAGTGTTAAAATAAAAGTCTATAATGCCTTAAAACATGTTAAAGGTCACAAGACCTTTGAAATCCTGCAAAGAAAAAAACCTGCCAGAAAAACAACAAAAGTCATGGACAGAGCGTCATTTAAGACGTCAACTGCATTAAGGAATCAAATCCTAGATGAATATGTTGTTAATATCACGTCAAGACTTGTCCACTACCGGCTAATAGAGGCAGGGCTGGATGGATGTATTGCAAGGAGGAAGCCACTTGTTTCAGCCAGGAATCTTAAGAAATGTTTTGGAAAAATGTTTGGTGGAGCGACGAATCCAAGTTAAATATATGCCTTTAGCCTGGAGGTTTGTCCATGATATTGACCCGAAACATACAGCCAAAACTGTACAAGCTTGGCTTTGGGATAACAGAGTTCAAGTTTTAAGTTGGCCGCCACAGAGTCCAGACTTAAATCCAATCGAAAATCTGTGGAATGATGTGGACAAGACTTTAAAAACAAAGAGAATTGGAAAATTAGATGATTTATGGACATTCATCCAGGAAGCTTGGTATTCCATTCCGCAAATACGTTGCCAAAAGCTTGTGGAAATTTTGCCAAGGAGATTGGCTGCTGTCCTAAATAATAAAGGATATCCCACTAAATACTGAAGGTAAAAAGATAAAAAAAAAATCAAAAATTTTCTATTTTTTTCATGTTATTTCTTTGCAGTGCTATTTCTATTTACACTAAAAATTGTTATTGAATTCTGTACTTAAGGTAATAACGAAAACATTGAATAAGTATTTATAAACGTAATCGTGTTTTTTCTTACATAACATTATATTATTACAAGATTTGTGAGTAAAGTGCTATTGCTTTTTCCGCCACTGTATAAGCAACATAAGGTTACATCCAGATGCCTGACTAATCGAAAGTTACTTTTACTACAAGTATATACTTATAATGAATAAGCATGCCCTGTTGCCTTTAGAGGCTGATTATCATATGTCGTCAAATATTGTTAATTGCGTAAATGATTTTATTCTTCTATGTAGTATCAAAAAAAAGAAACTCTCATATGAGCTCATGTGGTACAGCAACAAGTGGTTCGGCACCCGCCAAGAGCCTAACATATCTTTGGGGTGCAACAGGCGAACAAGAATGGACACCAGCCCTAACGACAGGTGCGTATAATGTTCTATTTTCTATAACATAATATTAATTAAAATCAACTTATTTGCTAACTATTCATATTGTAATGTATGTTTTTGATCCAGTTCACATAATTTCCAGGGGAAACCAATAGGTCTTATTAGAAATTTTTGAGTTAAGCTATTGATTTTCAGATGTGTACAGTGGAAACGCTGTAGAGAATGTAGGTTCTGAATTAATTTAATTTGGAATGGTAGCCGATTAACATTTTCATATTGCTTTAAAACGAATGCCATTGATCACTGGTGGATTCGATTTTTAATCTGGTTGGCGGTACATTATGCGCAGTTAAAACTGAAATCAAAATGAGTTGTAGCAATGTTTTTTTTTTTTAAAGAAAATAATTGATTCTTTGACATGTACAGGTTCCTTGAGAAACCTCTTTAATCAAATAATCACTATCGTGGTCTTATTTGCATTTTATAGCACTACCAAACTAAAATTGACTGATCACCGCTTGAAATTTTAATTAGTTTTTATCTTCTTTAATGAAATCGACTTATACTAAGACGATACGCTAAATTCAGAAAAAAACGTAGTTACAGAATCATGAATCAAACATACCATTTCGAATAAGTTATATATAATGTTTCAGCATTAATAAGACAGTCTTAAGACCATCTCAGCTGTTAATTATTATTCATTTGAGTATATTATTTATTTCCATTTTTATTTACTCTTATATATTCTTATCTCGTTCCGTAACTGAAACATAATAAACAAATTTTACGTGGAAAAAATAAAAATGTAATGTGTAAACAATACTGGATGATAATTGAATGCCCGTGTACTCGATGAAACCTAATTGGATGCAACAGGAAGAGGAAGAATAATAATAGGTTTGATTCTTTAAAACGAACTTATTCGATTACTATATTTATTTTTTGGAAGCTATAAACTTTTTCTTCTTGTACACTCAATATTTGTTTTTGTTTTTCAACTGTAATCAATCACGCTCTTAAACAGTATTCTTACAAGATTACAATTTACTTGGTTTGGTGAATATTTTCATTCAGTATATAAACTTATGTTATCGCTTAAGCACTTCTACACAAAGCAATTTGTAGAAAATGCAAACAATTATTCATGTAAAATATGGTATAGAACACACATTTATTCAATTAGTAACTTTGATTTTATGAAACAGGTAAGAAATGTACTTAAACGAAGTTGAATAATATGAGCTTAGTTGATTGGAGCTGCTTAATTATAGTTTGCAAATTGTTTTGTGTAAAACTATGAGTTCAGTACATCGCAGTGCTACTTAATTTACTTTTAATTAAATATCAAATACATGCTTTTAGCTCTTATAATTTAAGGAAGTTAAGTTTTGCGCTTGAAGTAGTTAAGTAAATTAAGATATCCTTTGCATTGTTTATTTCAATGTTATCCAATTAAATCAATCATGATTTAGTATAAGAAAGGGCAATGGGTAAAAATTAGACTTTTCGGTTTTTATTAAATTTTTAAATTAAAATCCCTAAGATACAATTACAAAATAAAATTCGGGTTTCGATTACATTGGGGTCTGATATATATTTATAAGTACAGTAGCATCCTTCCAAGTGTTCGTTCATTCTTAATTCGACTCTCAAAATCGTCCGTCCTGGGGTGACCACAATCTTTTAACCATGCTCTTTCTTCGTAGTTGACATTGAACCCAAATGATTTATCGGGTCACTGGCTTACAACGTATCACAACGAATTTTTCCAAGTCACCTTAGTTGTATATATAAATTCTTATGCATGAATATGAATTCATGTGTGCACATTGCCGGCCAGTGCTTCGATGCCTTTCCCTCCTTTGTGAAACACACTATATGTTGCCATTTATAAGACCATCCTGAGATTCGATTGCCCCATTCGAACGAATGGCTTCCTTGGTCATCTTCCTCGTCCACGGATTCGAAATCAGACTCGAACGTATACGTATCGCTTCATACATATAGGCAACACCCGTCGAAGTCTGGTTGGGTCCCTCGTGATCTCCGACTTTCCTAATCAAGTACATATTGTTGTCACACATCTCATTTATCCCATAAGGCCCACGATACTTAGGGAAAATCTTCTGCAAACTGCGTTTTTTGTATCTTGTACTTTTTGTATCTGTCTTTTCGTTTATCCTCTGATCTGGCGCAAATCCTTTTGGAAGACAATCGTGATCCCATTCTCAAGAAGCTGTCTCAAATTGACTTCTATTAGTTAGTTCGTCTATTCACCTTACTGCCCAACGTCAGCTCAAAAGGTTTTCTAACAATACTGCGAGACACCGTAGAGTTTATTTTCATGATGCACTTTGGGAACGAATGTACCATTTGAATGGCTGTTCAAGATTCAGGCGCATTAACATTTGAAAAGCATAAGATAACTCGTACCTCTTTTGTGTGTTCTTAACCGCTTTCAAAGACCTGCCTTCTATGACATAAACACGTATTGGACAGCGGTCTAACTCGTCAACGTGGCGTATTATAGTACCTGATCGGTAATGAACGTCGCAATTGAACTTATTTTACTAAAGGGCCCAATGCGTAGCTCGCCTATTCAAATCTTCTTGGCCATAATATTCTAGAAGGCTTTGCCGTCGGTGAAAATTTCAATCCAAATAAGCAGATGCGGAGTCTTTTAATAGCCCTAACTATGGCGAGCACTCAGATCTCGACTAAAGTAATTTATTTCCATGCTCGTCCTTTTAAAACTTAAAAATAATACGAAATGATATAGACCGTCATCATATTCCAGCACAACCCCGCAGTCAACGTTGGAGCCGTCGATGTGCCTTGACGTAAGCTTCGTCTTGTTAGATCGGATAATGATTTAGCAATAGTGGCATAAATGATAATGAATTTTTGAAAATAGCCAGTCAGCCCGAGAAATTGCATAATCGGCGCAGGAAAATATCTAATCGCCCTTGCGGTTTGATGTCAGTACTTGATTACGGGTCGAAAATACCTCCAAAATTTGTCTTAGCATTTAATCCTTCTCTCTTCGGATCTGGTAGGAATGATGGTACTTGAGGTCTCTATGGTAAATTTGCTTTTCTTTAGCCAGGATGATTTTCATCTGAGGTTCTTCCCGGATGTTTTGGAGTGTTCTTCGCTATGATATTTTCGATTTGACTACGACATTTTGTATTTTTGATACATTTTTGCGATTTGTCTGAAATACTGGGTTAACTGCTTCGGTCTTCTTTTTACAAGTGTCAGTTGTTGGTTTTCGATAACCAGACAGACTTCTGGTAGTAAGTTTCCTAATTATCGGGTATAAAATGATAAATAATATTCGCTTAAGGTTCTATTATGATTTTCTAAGCGCTCAAATTTTCAGCTGGTTGGCCGCCAAATACAATGGGGAGAGCTCCCAATGTTAAACGAACTGTTGGAATTTGAAACCATGGCTTTCCTCCTTGCTGGGGCAATCGTGGGAATTATGAGAAGAGCACCACAATTACGACCGGAACTACTTAATTTATTCTGGGAACATTTTACGCAGAGTTTGATCAGCTTTCATTTGTAGGATTTTAGTTCTGCCTTCAACTCCTCCAAGGTTTTGTATGGTAAAGAATGCCTTTGCTCCAGTCATAAGCCGGGATATCCGCTGCATTGTACGATATCTTCATCTTATAAAAGTATTCGAGAAATAATTTACCATCGTCTTTTGCTATCCTCCCGAATGTAGGAATGTTTGTTTAAAATAGAACTGAAAAATGAAAAAAAAAAAAAACAGTGAAACGCCCGTTTTAAGTAGAATTTAATATTCACGTGCGCACGGTGCGGGTCACTGCTTCACTGCCAGCTGTTTGATATTCGTCGCCGGTGTTGTCATCCACATTTATACCGTAACCTTGCTTTAGCTTCAATAGAATTACATGGCATGCTCTAGAGTATATAGTATATTTTGGTAGTTATTATAGAAAATTAAACGAAAATAGCTAATTTTTGCATTACTGATGAAATGACTAGTAAGTAGCACTGTAACTTCGCCTGTAAGGTACATACCTATGTTTGGAAACAAAGGTCCTGGGAACCTCAGTTGATACTGAAATTAATTTTCACCTTCTTTAGTGTAATTTTGTTTCGATATTTAACGCATGATTATTAGTAATAGCCTACACTAATTCAGCTGGTAACACGATTAAAGGTCTCACGAAATAGCATTCATCAAGCTTTGCACGATTTGCACTCTTCTTTTGCTATGCATACAGGTAGACTTACTTCCCGCACATACACAAGCACCAATTCTTTAATAGAAAAAATATATGTATGTTTAGTTGTAAACAAAAAAAAGTAAATAAATAAAAAACAAACAAGCAATTTCGCGCCCGGCACACAGATTCACAACCATGAATGTCTTTTTTCCTCTTTAATTTTTTTATGGAGGTGGCTTTAGTAAATTGAAACTGACGATTTATAAATGTATGTTACACTGTATCTAATCGACTATTTCAGGTGTCGATTGGAAATCGTTGACCATTCCCGCATGTCTACCTATAACTACGGATTATTTCCCGGATACTCGATCACTTCACAATGATTATGTAATATCGGATTATACTTTGCTGCCGGATGATGTAAATTTGGATTATGCACATAGCCGGGCTATATATCGGCAACCGTTAACCACAGAAGAAGTTTTTAAAGAAATCGTATCACAGCGTTTGGCTCAAGGATTTCAACTTATTGTTTTGGAAGACAAAAGTCAAAGCCCACCCCACGTGCCGAATAGCGGTGGTCAGAAACAAAAGATTCAACAGGCATCTTCATCGGTAATTAAAATCAAACCGCCATCCGAAATAACAAAGGAGTACCTCCTTTCAATTGGAAGAATATTTCATAAAATATCTCTAAGAGATTCAGTGATCACAGTGACGGGGTACAAACCTAGGTAAGATTACTGACATATAGATTTATAATTATTGTATGTTATTAATAATACTCATAATTATATGAATATCACTTCTCTCCTTACTTAAAACAAGGAAAAAGGTTGTCTTCATATCATAGTATGTTATATAATTCAAAATTTTATAAAGCAGGAGCCACATTTTTGTAACTCAGTTTTGCTTATGTGCGGGTCAAAAGTAGACACTAGTAAAGAGAAAATATGCCATATTTTACAGTTTTACTTCGAGAAAGGTATAAACGTAAATCAGGCGGCTGAAAAGATAAATAGTGTTTATGGTACTGATGCTGTAACAGCCAATCACGCACAGTTTTGGTAATGTCGTAAATGTCAATAAAATATTGAAATCGTTAAGTCTGATCCTCATGAATTGCCCAGGAGCCAAATATTGTACGAAAAGCGTTTGAAGCCACTTGAATAAGACTGGATATAAAGCTCTATGTATGGGTACACGAATTAACGAAAAAAAGGGTCATGGACCGAATATCCATCTGCTAATCGGTGCTGAATCGCAACAAAATAGATATAGGGTCCGCCAAATAACTTTTTTTTTTTTGAAAATGCTATAAAAAAACTACTGAATATTTTCTCAAATTTCTTTTTTTATTTGAAAGTACAATCCTTCCGGTTAATAATGGAAAATAATTTCATTCAAATGGCTGCCTCGGCTGGCCATGCAGTAGCCTACACGATCGGTCCAATTTTTAAGCACATTATCGATTGTGTGCAGCTGTATTTCACCAATGGCTTCACGAATATTGTCCTTTAAAGCGTCAATTGTCTCGGGCTTGTCGGCGTAACACTTATCTTTGACGGCACCCCACAAATAATAGTCCAACGGTGTCAAATCGCAGCTCCGAGGTGGCCAAACGACATCAGCTCTGCGGCTGATAATGCGATCTTCAAAAACAGGGCGCAAAACATCGAGTGTAGCTTCGGCTGTGTGGCACGTAGCGCCGTCCTGTTGAAACCAAATGTTGCCAATATCCTCCTCTTCAATTTTTGTGAACAAAAATTCGTTCAACATGGCCCGATAACGATCGCCATTGACTGTAACGGCCACTCCTTGCTCATTTTCGAAGAAAAATGGCCCAATTATGCCTCTGCCAAACAGTGGCTCGTTTTGGGTGCACCGGCTTTTCAATGTATGCGTGCGGGTTTTCTGTGCCCCAAATGCGACAATTTTGCTTGTTTACATACCCGCCAAGATCAAAATGAGCTTCATCTGAAAAGATGATTTTTTTGGCAAAATCGGCATCTTCTGTAAGTCGATCGCAGGCCCACTTAGTGAAGCGTTGTTCAAGCGTATGCACAACCATATTCGTTCAGCGGAAGGGTAAAACTAATTATCTGTCAAATCAGACATGAGCTAAGTGTTACCATTCACGAAATAAGCACTACTTGAAAAAAAAACGTTAGATGGCGGACCCTTTACATTTCTAAAGTGGATGATGACTGGAGATGAAAAGTTCATCATTTACGTCAACTTCAAGCAAAAACGGTCGTAGTCGAGTCTTGGTAAACCGGCGCAAATGGTGTGCAAGCCAGGAAGGCTTTGCTATGTGTTTGGCGGGGTTGCTAGGAAATCATCTTCTATGAAGTGCTCCCCTATGATAAACTCTTAATTCGGACCTGTACTGTAAACGATTGGATCATCTGAAAAAAGCAATCGCCCAGAAGCGGCCAGCTTTGGTCAATAGGAGAGGAGTTGTCTTCCATCATTATAACGCTAGGGCACACTCATTGATAGTGTCTAGCCAGGAGCTCCGAGCGCTTGGTTTTGAGGTTCTTATGCATTTACCTTATAGTCCGGACCAGGCACCAAGGGATTACTTGGTGAATTTTCAGTATAAGAATTCGCGTCAAGAAAGGCTTCTGAAAAACGACTCTCAGTTTTTGCCAATAATGAATTTTACATATTTGAACTAAATTAGGTCATTCTTACTATGTATGCTTAATAAAGCCTTCAATATCATGCAATTTGTTTTTACTACAACTTGTATAAATCTCAACTGCTTCTGATAACTCAAAACATTATGTTTTATGGTAAAAAATTACGAAGTTTATTCGTGTGGAAATTGATCTGAATTGAGCCATCGAACGAAACAACTGATAATCGAAAGAGACAAGTTACAGTGAGCGTCAAAAGTGAGTAAACAGTCATCTTCCTAAGGTTCAGCCCCTAATAAAAATGTACTCACATAAGCTACTGCAAATACTCATACATCAAATTAAAGCCCTCAAATCATACTTTAAAACGCACTATATTCCATAAAACATAAACATAAACTAACAAATTCAATTTATAAGAAAAAAGGATTAAAAACAAGCGTCAAGATTAAGTAAACAACATGCAACTACCTCATGCTTAGTTGCATCAGTTATGTCTTACTGTTAGAATTGCTCAGATTTGATTGTGAATATTAAAATCTGCTTCTAATTTAGTGGAAAGTGTACTCTGGTTGCATTTACAGTGTTAATTACTCTTCCATTTTTGTTTTTTAATCAGACGTGAATTTTTTTTTTCGAAACTCGGAAATTTATAGTGGACTTAAGAGAAAAGGGAAAATCATATCGGGAAATTGGCGAAGTAGTCAAGAGAAACCACGTTTCCGTAAAAAAAATTACTGAGAAGTATGAACGGTTTAAAGTGTTGGAAAATTTCAAACGTACAGGTAGTCCTAAAATGCAAAGTTCAAGAGAAGAAAGGCAAGTTGTGGCTTAAGTGAGAATGAACCCCAGTTTAAGTGCAGTTGAAATTGCGGAAAAAATATCAATAACATCCGAAAAAGTAGTTAGTGCGAGTACTGTACGATGAACACCCTTCCGTGCAGGGATGGTTTAAGAATATCCCTGCAGCGATACCTCTCGCTTGTCGTAAAAGGCGACTAAAACAAAGGTAAACAAAAATCACACCTAGGCAATTTAGAAAACACCAAGGTGAGCCTAGGGACACATATGTATACCACCATTAAACTGCCCCACAAGTGTACATGCAAATTAGTGGGTTGACACGACTGGAAATCACCGGTGTTGTAAGAGTAAGATCAAACAAAAAAAATCTGGAGCATGCCCGTGTCAAAAAAAAAAAAAAAAAAAGGCAAGCCGAAAAACAATTAGTGCAAAAAAATGCAAAAACACCAGCATTTTATTGGCCTCAGCGATGAAGTAATCCCAAACCGGGAAGCCTGCCGCTACTTTCTGAGGTCAAACCGGCGGATCCCACAAGCGGACCAGTAGGAACGCAGTTAAGTGGGAAGGTTATGGCCCTACACTTCTGACCATAACAACGCCGGAAAAAGGAAAAAAAGAAGAAAAACTGTACGATGAACACCACTGTATTTCTTTCTGGAAAAATGTATTATTTACAGACAAAAGTAAGTTCGAAATTCTTAAAAGTCACACAAACAAAAAAATTTGGGGGAAAATGAACAAAGAGTTTAGTGAGCAGAATATAAGGAGCACTGTGAACCATGGCAGAGGTTCGGTGATGGTGTGGGCCTGTATGGCAGCCTCTGGGGTTGGGAACCTTGCCTTCATTGAAAGCATAATGAAGAAACAAGAGTATCTGAACATTCCCAGGAATAATTTGCAACCGAGCGGAGACAAATTAAGTACATATGCCTAGGAATTGGAACTTTCAGCAAGACAATGGTCCTAAGCACACCGCTCGGATTCTTAAAGAATGACTTTTTTATAGAACACCAAAACAACGCGATTGCCACCCCAATCACCGGACTTAAATAAAATTGAGCATTTATGGGATCATTTGGGACGCCAAATTCGGAAAAGGAATATAAAAAACAAGGATGACCTAAAACCGGCTTTAACTGAAGAATGGTCCAAAATATCGTCCGACGTTGCAAGTAAACTTGTAGCATTCAGGTCATGTGGACTCAATGAAGTCGTAAAATCGAAAGGTGGACAAACAAAGTGCTAATTTCTTATTTTCACTTTGTTTTAATTATTAATTCATTAAAATTAATCTGTATTTTACTTAATTTTGACATTTTTTCTTATAAATTGAATTTGTTACTTTATGTTTATGTTTTATGAAATGGAATGTAGTGCTTTTTAAAGTATGATTCGAGGGCTTTAATTTGATGTGTGGGTATTTGCAATAGCTCATGTGGGTAAATTTAAATAAGGGGCTGAACGATAGAAAGATGACTGTTTACTCACTTTTGACGTTCACTGTAGTTTTCTAGTACGTAAACGAGCATGGTCATATAGCAAAATCACTTTGTCGTGTCTCTGCTTGTATAGGGTTTTGTATTCTGTGCTCACAATTTCTCTCGATGGTTTCGTTCGATTTGAGCAGCATATAATAAACAGCATCCCGACGATCCCACCAAATGCAGAGGGGAACCTCCAAACCATGGGCGTCTTTGTCTTTGTCTTTGACGGTGATATTGATGTAGGGCCGGGTTTACCCCACGGTCTTTTAGCTTAGGCTTATCGTGCAATAGCCACTCTTCAATGCCAGTCCCATACGATGCGAAATTCGACGTGTCACGAATTCCACAAGCGAACTGCCGCTCTATCGACAAGAAAGGAAGTGTTTTCTGCATCGCATTATGACAACGATAAAAGTAGATCCATTATGAGATGGACACCATCCATTAGTCTATAAATTGATTGAAAATATAATATAATAATAATAATAATATTCGTAGATAATCACCAAAGGAAACTAATGCGCTTGAACCGGGGCATTGGAGCAGAATCAGGTCGTTCAGGTTGTTAAATCGTACATCATTGAATCATCATCATCATTAAAAAGTTATGTTCTACCCCACCTGTCCCACATCGTCGCTTTCGCTTATTACCTGTTTCTAATCTTTTGAAGAAGCCAAAAAATTGAATCGATTTGTCGAACGTCTCAAAAAGCTTGGACAATACTTTCAAGAATACATGTGTAAAGGTTTTTCTGAATAAAAGTTTTAAAAAAGTTGCAATTTGTACAACTAATATTCAGAGTTTTTTCCAAAACCAGATTCATGGGCTTATTTGCACTGCTCTAGCTCCACTTCGTTTCTGAGTTATGACTTCAATTTTATCTTTTACATCTTCTATTAGAAAGAGTTTTGGGGTGATCCAAAAGTAATGATAATGAAAATTAAACACGATGATTTATTTTTCAATTCTTTTAGTCCAAGAGGTAAAAGTCCACAGTTTGCCACACAGTGGATCGCTTTTCCAAATATTCCACCATAATTATTCCCCCAGCGTCTCAAAAAAACTTGACACTTTGAATTTCTTTGCAAGTTCTCGATTGTTGTTTGTTTTCAGGATCAAAATGATGAATTCGGGTCTCTTCCATGGTCAGAAACGTAACAAAAATATTTTCTGATCTGGTTGGAACTTCTCTGTTTAACATTCTCGGTATCCAACGCGCAGAGACTGGCATATGACATGTCAGTTACCTCAGCTACATATATGTGTGATGGTCACTTTTCGGTCTGCCATCACAAGATTTTCACTTTATCTTCAATGAGTGAGATGGATGGGCATTTTTTTGTTTTTTTGTTTTTATAGGGTTCGTGCAGGTTCGTGTACGCTCTTATGGTGTTTGTCACACAACCTGAACGGGGTGCAGATGGTTTGTGTCGAAGATGTTCGTTCACTACTCTCGGGGGATGGTTGTCCTAGATAGGATGAGAGATTCGACTGAATTTGTCGCGTTGGTTGTAGTTCACACAGTAACTGTGTTATATTGGAAATGCACATATACAAAATATGAATTTTGAAGTGATCTTATGCTCTTATGCTGCGAGTGTTATACCTTCGTCGCCATTTTTTTTTGATTATTTCTCGTTCACAACTGTTGCACAGTTTTCCATAGGAATTGTTCACCACGACCATCTCCGCGAAGTTCATCTTCAATGGATGTTCTGCCCAGCTTAAACTGTCGTCTAGCGTGCTAATGTAGAATGTTATCACCGCATGTATACACATTCGTGCAATTCGATTTTTTTTAAAAGTAGTGTAAATTGTTATACTATCTATAAAGGTTATTCGTTATACTGAAGATTCTATTCAGATTTTTTTTGATACAAGTAATATTAATCTGCAATACTGATTAATTTTTCTTAGACATCCATATCGACCTATCAATGTGGATTATCGCTATCGATTCCATGCACCCCAGCATGATACATATGAAATTTCAGGAGTAAACTTTACGACCGAAAAACTAGAAAACTTTAATTGGAATTACATGGATCACTACATATGTACTCGTGGTGATACCGACTATCCATTGTTGGAGGTAAGTGTTTAACAATAAACATGGATTTTTCTTTTCACAACAGGCTTCTACTCTGTTATAGAATTTAAAGTTTTGGCGCTACCGAATGTACCTTTTGCCCAAAGATATTGTTACCATGAAAATTCTCAAACATGGGTGCACGAAATGTGACATCTACAGCGAACCGAATGCTGACGTATCCAAACAACAAATCGATGATTTTCTCCAGCTCATAGAACTGCACTTCAACAAGATTAAACGCCTACAGAACCGAAAGGCGAGGGTAAGACATATCAGTCGACAAAAGGACTTTTGATTTTAACTTTTTTGAATTTTATTTAACATCTTTTTAAACCATATAATCTGAGACTGATTTTTACAGCTTTCTGTCTATCTTTCTTTTTAATTCGCATTCGATGCGAGAATTCCTAAATATATTTTTCCTTTTCAATAACGAAAAGTTTTTACTTTCATTCCATTAGATGTGCCATCACCGTTAGTTTTATACATATACATAATCAGAGTTAATCATTCAATGATAATATCAGTTTTGACGTATGTTTTCTGTTGAACTCATCGATATTATTTTGTTATTTCTTAGTTTTTAACATTGTTTTTGTGTGTATCCTTTCTTCTCTTAAATTATTCATATTTTTGGCATTTTTGAAAAGCAACCTGCCGAATGCTTTCTGCTTTATGTTTGAGATAATTATTTTCAGGATAGCCCAACAACGCCAAGTCATCTAACTAAACGACGTCATAGCACGAGCATTATATCGAGGGCCCCGCCTAACCAGGTTCTGAATTTTATTATATACCAACATCGTACATGTCAGAATGTTATTTCCAATTCAAGTAGAATTTTTATTCTTTTCGGTTGCCATTACTTAGTGAATGCTCGAATGTGATTCAAATTTCATCTCAATCATCTTCGAGAATGTTCACTTTTTTGTTTTTCAAAAAACAATTTTTTATATTATATTTGATAATTTTAACAAAAAAAATATAATTAACGTTTATTATTTGCTTTATGCTAACATAAATTGTTTTCTTTTGATTTACTAACAAGAAACAATTAATTGTATGTTATATTAAAAAAGAAATATGAAATATAAACAGAAACAAAATGAAGCTGCTGTGACTAATGACGATATTTGTATATACCAATTTAGGGGCTTGGAAACTCTCCCTTTCGTGAGCGTGTTGGAAGCAATCGTTTGCCAGATAAAAGACCCAGGTTGTTATTGAGAAAAAAAAATGTTTTTTTTTTTTTTTATTCTAACCGTGTTATGTGCCAACGTTTTCTGCTTATTCTTGTTATTATTTAGTTTCTAGTTTGCTTTATTTTAAATATTTTAAAATCAGTTTTCTGATTTTTGTGTGCCTTGCTTGTCGTTCTTTTCTTTCATATTGAATTATAGTCATCTGGTGATGGTTTAAATGCACTCCATTACTTTTAACCCATTCACTGTATACTCATGTTGGCGCTCATAAAAAATAACAAAATTCATCTGTTTTAATCAGTGAGTGCGTTAAATTAGTGTGAGGGCATACAATCATTTAATTTTAGTTTCAAGCAAGTTGTTGCGCAATACTTTAAAAGAAGTTGAAAATGAATAGATAAAAATTACGCGTTTGTGTATGGTATAACCGTTATAATTTTTTACTTTAATTCGATGTTAACTATGAAGGAAAAATATGTGACGCGTGTTCTTATCGTTATAAATCTGGCAAATCATTTCTCCAAAATGATATATGTATTTATATTTAAATGTTATCAATAATTCAGCAACAGAAGATATTTCCTTGTCTTCTGACATGCAAAAAAACGACCGCATTAACGGTAGTAGTAACACAGAAACTTCTGACTTTGAACTGCTCTGATTGGAGGTATTTCATTTTTATAGCCGGTGGGTCGATTTTAATTGGTTTTACCACGAGGACCAACCCAAATATCATGTTATTTAAAAAATTATTTTATTAACTATAACGGGTAGAAAAAAACGTATCCCTTCATTTCTGGAAATTTTAATTTCTGAGTTTTATGGTACACCTTTACCACCTATCCGATGCCAAATAGAATTTATGACAATTCAATTCAATCAATGGGAAAACAATAAGTGAAAATCAATCAAAAATCCTACAAATTATTATTATTACTGTTATTAAAGATAAATATATTTACATTTAACATGTTTTGTACAGCACTAGCTGCTAGGGCCTTCGGTCGTTTTGTATAATAACAGGGTTATAAAAGGCAAACTAGGGTGACAACACAGATAAAAAAATAATTTTCAAAATTTAAACACAATTTTTACATTTTGATCGGAGGGGTGGGATAGGAGGTTGATGAGGTTTTTGTTGAAAAGGCTTGCACAAAGTTGGTTTATTGTTAGACAATCTATTGTAAGGTGTTTGATGCTAAATATACATATACTCGTATGTATAAGGGTTGATATAATTGACAGGGAGGATTATCCTTGTTTGGATGATGACAATGGGCGGCTTGAGTGTGTCCAAATCGGAGTCTGAGGAAGCATTTATTCTTCAAAGTTGTGTTGTGTTGTGTTGGAAGGGTAAACGGTTGGAACGGCCTTCGGATTGATGTTCGAATACTGGTGAGTGTAGTGGTTGGTTGCTTCGATTCTTTTATGTTCCCATTGAGAGTGCATACATTTATTGAAATCTTTTTTGGGGGGAATTATGTTGTCAGACTTTATACCGAGGATGCATTCTTCGCTTCAGCATCGGCTAGCTTGTTACCTTTTATACCTGCATGTCCTGGTACCCAGATCATTGTTAATTTAGGTTGCATTTTCCTGATGTTGTTCCGTATATTATTGATGATGTTGGAGCGAGAGTTAAAAGCAGTACCGCCTTAACGATGGAGAGGCTATTTATGCAAATTAAAATATTTCTGCGGACAGAGCTAGCAACTCTAAAAGGACCAAAGAGTCTGTCGAATCGAAAGATAACCCGGGAACTTTGCGGCGTGTAAAATTATTATTATTATTATTATTACCGGCCAATTAGGACTCCAAAGATCAGTGCTTCACTAACCACCAATCACCAAATCTGACTGTCATGAGTGTGTTCCTTGTTCGCTGTTCTCCATGTTTCGTTGTTATGTTTCATCTCTTCTAGATCCATCCTTATATTGTCCTCCCATAGATGGCGTGACCTTCCTGGCGGTCTTTTTCCACTAATTTTTCGTTGGACTAGTTTTCGTGATTTAATGACTCGGACAATGCTTGGAGCTGAATAGAATTCCTCAAGTTCTTGATTGTGTAGTTTCCTCCATTCGCCTGTTTCTTCGTCCTGTTTTCCACCATAGATTCTCCTTCAGATCTCGTTTTCAAAGACCCGAAATCTAAATTTCCTTTTTCTTAGTCAAGGACCAGGTTCCACATCCGTAATATGTCACTGTCATTATTATGGTTTTAGAAATTCGGATTTTAACTTTGTGAGACAAAATAGTTGTTTGGAATAATTCCTTCATTCAGCCTTTTATTTATTTCGATCTTTATGTAGTTTTTGGCAGTCAGTATGGAAGCGTTTATCGAGTGCAGTCAGGTGCGAAATTTGAATCGATCTAAATGACCATATATTTGGTTTTTTCTTCATTTACTTCTACATTTCTTTTAACTCTTTCCTCAGCCGGTCCAGATCATCAGCATAAGCTAAAACGAATGTGGTTCCATTAAAGGCTATTCCCCTCTCATTTTCTTGGAGGAATCTCATTGCGTATTCTAGCACAAAATTTAAAAGAAGTGGTGTCAAGACATCGCCTTGTTTCAATGTTTCAGATAAAACGTTTCCTACTTTAACTTGTCTTTTACAATTTTAGCTGTTTCCTTTTAGGCATACTAGTATTAGTTTCACCAACTTTTTCGGTACTCCCAGACTTACAAGGACGTGATACATTTTCGAATGAGTTATAAAGTCATATGCCTTTTTAAAATCTACGAATAGTTGGTGTACCGTTTCGTGAAATTTCTCTTGAAGCCCCAAGGCTAGTCCCCGATTATGTTGACAGCACCTTGTAACAACTTGGATAGATATTGTTGCAATTGTGTTCGGTCACCCTTTTTAAGTACAGCAATGATAACCTAGTTTTTATAACCCTCGGGGATAATTTCATCGTTCCATATAGTTGTGATGAGCCCATTTAATTCCTCTGTTGATTTTTGTCATGCATATTTTATCAATTCTGATGGTATTCGGTTACTTTTTTGTTTACTTTTTCCTCGCATTCTTCGTCGAACCAAGGCTTTACTTTGGGGTCTTTGCAATAGCCAAGTTTGTATTCCGTTGTTACCTTTACAACACTTTTTATTGTTAAGATACTGCTTCTACCTGTCTTGTTTCGTCGTTAGTTTCTATGCTATCTAGTAGGGTGAACCGGTTATTAAATTTTCTGATATGAATATTCTGTGAAATTTACGAGCATTTTAGATAGATTTTAGATAATTTTAGATAGATTGAGTTTAAGACGATTTTCTAAAGACCAAATACAAATTTAGTCCAGTCCAAACCATCCACATCCTTTTCAATCTCCCTTAGCTGTCTCCTGTTCTTCGCGCTATCTTCACCTTATGTATTGATTATGATATATGTAGAAAAAGATTAAAAAATCAGAACAACTTTGAAAACAAGTAAACCTCGGACTAAAGCAGATCAAAATACTATTTTTACTCAAATATGGTTAGTTTTTTTTTTAATTTTTGGGTACGAAGATTTTTGCTAAACCGTTTTCAAGGTAATGCGCATAGTATAACCCCATGTTGGGGTTTTACTTTAAGAATGAATTTAATTCAATTAGCTATAACATTGCTCATAGGTTGGAATAAAACAAAGATAAAGAAAGACTTATGCTACGGCTATCAAGCCCCTACGTTCTATATCATTTCCTATATTAAGCCAATAAAAAAGTTGAGAAACAGAGTACACGACATAAATGATGAAGTAAAGTTTAGGACTCTGGAGGGTTCATCGCTTCCTTTTTCTAGAGTAAGAGCTAACTACTATACAGCTTTTGATTGCTATTCGAATTAGTGGTTTGATCGCCGTCGCTTTTGTGTACTGCCTTTGCTGTAATCAAGAATTATTTCATCCAAATATAGGTGAAGTGAAACACCACCATTGACTATACATTTTATTTCTTAACGCTCTACTATAATTCTTTTTACAGTTTTTCTTTTCCATTTTTTAACTTAATTATAGTAAATCACATCTTCAGTTAGAATGCACTTTTACATAATTAGGCATAACATTTGTTTTGTTTTTGGTTTTGGCTTTCAGCATGCAACGAATAAAGTAATTGAAAAGCAATTTATTAATTCAGCAAGGTTAGTTTACTTCAATTTAATTTCAATACTCTTTTTTTTCAAAATAATTTGCTCTGCATGCGCACACTTACTTAAGCCAAGTACTAATTATATGCAAACACCACTTGTCACGATTCTCATTACAGCTTCATTTCTAGAGCCGGGAGTAAACCGTTGGAGCGCGGGCGGGTATCACCAGCTGCTGATGCTGCAGTAATCGCACAACATGCTGAAATGAACGTTATCGAGGATCGCGATGACGCGTAATTGAAAGTAAATTCAAAACGTTGCATTTGTTTATATCAGTTTTGAACATGTTTCAGGTTTCTCGGGGAGATAAAAATACGCCCGAATGCTAGCTTTATGGAAATATTCGAAGCAATGAAGCACTCGGTAACTGGGGTTGGATTTTTTGCACCAACACAAGGTCTGCCATCATGTACTTTTGTAAGCTATGATGCTCTAATGTGGTTAAAAGCACGCCTTGATGGTACAAAGAGTCCACTTGAGATCCTAGAGTGGATGCGTAGGTAATTAGAAAAGGCTACGTCAGGTTTGTGTTGTTTAATGAGCAATGTATCTACTCAGGGAACGGTTAATATGTCATGCATCTGGAGATTGGAATAAACCAGTCATTCCGGGCTTTTATTTATATTTTATTGTTTTACAAGACAAGAAAGGTTGGTAGAAAATTATCAAATCCTGCATTTCTTTAGTTTATAAAATATTTGCCACACAGACTATACGCCACCTTTGGGAGTGCTAAGTGCGTTTGAAAACGAGTGGATGGAAGTTGAACTACAAGGTTATAAGCCATTGACGTCAACCGAATTAGCGGCCCATGATGCCTGTCAAAAAATACCAAACTTTCTAAGGAGTACTCCTCCCCCCCAAACGTGGTGCAATGTGCAACACCAAAGTATGTATCATTTCTTCTTCCTTACTTAGATACTATGTACATACGTATTGCGAATTCATACTTTAAAATATTGTACGGTGACGATATACGGATATTTCTCTACTTGGTTCTTTTATCTCTACGTGAATAACCACTACCTGCTAGCTTTGAATCAAACTCAAATTCACCTATTGGGTTTTCATATTTATGCATCCTTTTTACTATTTTCCTTCTTCTTCTTTTCCTTTTTATCCCGGCGTCGTTATGGTCAGAAGTGTAGGACCATAACCTTCCCACTTAACTGCATTCCTACTGGTCCGCTTGTGGGGTCCGCCGGTTTGACCTCAGAAAGTAGCGGCAGGCTTCCCGGTTTGGGATTACTTCATCGCTGAGGCCAATCAAATGCTGGTGTTTTTGCATTTGTTTGCACCAATTGTTTTTCGGCCTGCCTTTTTTGCGTGTTGAAATTGGAATGTTGATTGATAACGCCTTTTGAACGGGGTTCAAAGGATCTCTCCTTTGAACATGGCAATACCAACTGAGTCGGTCGCGCTCTATATTTCTTTATTTCTTGTGATGGTTTCTTTTACGTGGAGGCTTCCTCGGATCTTTGAACTTCTAATTCTGTCACGCTTTGTTACTCCCGCTGTCATGCGAACCATCTTCATCTCAGTTGCCGTTAATTTGCTCTCATACTTTTTGTGCATTGTCCAGCATTGTGAACCGTATGTGAGCGCCGGACGTACAACTGAAGTGTAGAGCCTTCCTTTCAGCTTAGGGGGCATTTTTCGATCACAGAAGATGGCGGAGTTTTCCCGCCACTTCATCCACCCTACGCTTACGCGATGTTTGATGTCGTCATCACAAGTTGCTTCTCTATTAATCATAGATCCCAGATATTTAAACTTTTCACACTTGGGAAGCACTCTTCCATTCAAGTAAATGTCTGGAATAGGCTGATGAGGGTCAGAGAACGGGCAGCACAGATACTCTGTTTTCTTTGAACTAATACGATACCCGTGTCCCTCAAAAATGTCCACCCACACATCAAGTGCTCTTTGTAGGGACGCCTGATCATCACTTATAATGGCCCCATCGTCAGCAAAAAATAGCTGGTGCACATTGGGGTCCGTCACTTTTCCTTCAAGCAAGCAATCAAGGACTGCTATAAAAAGCAGTGGGCTGAGGACGCTCCCTTGGTGTACACCGACTTTGATTGCGAACTCTTCGGTGACTCCTGCGGTGCATCTTACTCTTGTCGTTGCTCTCTCGTACATGTCCATAACCACTCGCACGTAGGTTTCTGGAACTCCTTTTTGTCTTAGCGCTACCCATAAAAGATCTCTTGGTTGCCGGTCAAAGGCCTTCTCGAAATCAACCAACACCATATGCAAGTCCTTTGAAGAATCACGATGCTTTTCCATCATGATCCTTATACTTTGGATTGCATCTGTTGTTGATTTACCCGAGACAAACCCGCACTGGTCATCAGATAGTCGTATTATTTTCCGCAGTCGGCTATCTAATACCCGTTCAACGATCTTCATGGTGTGCGACATCAGCTTGACAGAACGGTAGTTATCACAATTTCGCGTATCACCCTTTACTTTGTGCAAAGGAAGAAGATAGCTTTCCCTCCATTGATTAGGCATAGTGTCGCCTCTCATAAGTTTGGAGATAAGAACCATGAGCCATCTAGACCCGATGTCTCCCATCTTTTTCCAAAACTCAGAGGGTATCCCGTCCGGCCCAACAGCTTTTCTTTTCTTGGAGTTTTTAACCGCGTACCGAACTTCTTCGACTGTGATGTCGGATATTTCGGCATGATTCGGGGCGGCTCTTGGAAAGTACACTCGGGGAAACTGTTCGTTCAGAAGTTCCTCGCAATACTGTCGCCATCTGTGGAGAATTTTTTCGTCTTCCACAAGGAGTTGGCCTTCAGCATTGTTAATAAACTTTGGGAAACGAATCTCCTGAGCATTTCTTCTTCTCTGGGCGGCTATCTTAAAGATATTTGCTCCTTTGTTCAAATTGTTTTGTCGAAGCTCCTGGGTAGCCTGGTTCCTGTCAGACGCGGAAGACGATATTTCTTCCAACTCCTGATAGAGGCCTTCCATGCTTTTCGCTTTGAATTCGGCGCATTTTTTCTTCGCGATACCTTTGCAACATCTATATACCTTTTCACGGCGAGCTTTTTCCTCTCTATTAGTAGAAGAGCACTTTGACCAAGCTTGAAAAGCCATTTTCTTTTCGTGTATCACTGCTTTGGCTTCGTCTGTCCACCACCAGGTTTCTTTTGCGTGTTGGCAGGGGCCTTTAGATGTTCCGAGCAGTGATTTGGCTTTCTCCAGGCCAGATTGTTGTAGGGAATCCCACATGTCTTGTGCTCTGCATTCCTCATTACCGACCTCATCGATAATGGAAGAGAGGTAGTTTTCCATGATGGTAATAAAAGCTTCGCCTTTTCCTTTATCCAGCTTATACCACTTGATTCTCTCAGACACCTTCGTTTGCTGCTTTGACTTCTTTCTCGCATCCATAAAAAAGTCAGTCAGGAGGAGACGGTGTTGAGGGGCGATCGCGTCTCCCAGGATCACTTTGCAATCTTTAGCTCGTGGCTTCATGAAACTGGATACCAAATGATAGTCTATTTGAGTTTCATTTCCGCCGCTGCTATAAGTGATCAGGTGCCGGCTTTGTTTGACGAACATGGTATTTAGCACTACAAGACCGTACGACTTGCACATGTTTAGGATATCTTCACCTGAAGAGTTCCTGGTGCCGTATCCCAGCCCTCCGTGGTAGCCTTCATAGTCTTCGCTTGTCTTCCCGACATGTCCGTTTAAATCTCCCCCAACAAACAAAAGCTCTTCCTTTGGGATGATTTTGACAAGGTTGTGGAAATCTAGCCAGAATGCATCTTTTTCTTTTTGTTCGCATCCTACTTTTTACTATTTTCCTAACTCGTTTAAATCCAATTTTATCTTTGAAAAATGTTTCGCCTGTTTCTTTTACATCTTTAACTAACTAGTTCTGCCATAAGTTCTATTACACAATTTTCAGCGCTTATCGTTCAAAACTTTTTCCTGGAATAGAACCGTTAACTTTTTTCAGAACACATGCACTGATTTACATTTACATTTTACATTTATTTATTTATTAATAGGGATATATTGTACATTAAGATATTTATCTTTTTTTGTACTTAGTACATTCATTTCAGTAATTGCATTCATTGAACTTATAACTAATTGAAATATCATACATATTTATGAGGTATGGGAATTGAGGTACATTGTTGATGAGAATTGAAATTGATCTTATATGATGTGGCAAAGAATTCCATAATCTAACTGTATGAATGAAGAATAAACGCGAGGAGGATAAGAAATTACAACAATATGGAACAATGTTTGTGGTTCTTAGAGAGCGAGTGAAGTTAAGTCTGTTATACAAATACGGCGGACTATGACTATTAATTACTTTGTGTAAAAACATGCAATTCCTAGCATTGATGTACTGCTGCAAGTTGCAACCCAGCAAGTCTCGAGTGTACGCAGATATATGTATGTTCGTACCGCACCATAGACGTAACGCACAGCATCATTGAAAGCTACTTGTAACTTCCGTTGAGATAGTGGCTCAAGGCTACTATATATGTACAACTTCAGCATAAGTTATGAGTGGTAAGATTAAAGTAAGTACTAGCTTCTTACGATATGCCAACGGAGTAAAATATGCAAAGAGCCACAATTTTCGCAGACATCCATAGATACGGCCAATGATCATGTTTGTGTGCTTGTAGCCAGATAGATCTCGGCTTATGACATATCCAAGACTAGTAGTAGACTCGACTGCCTTAATCTGAGAGTTATTGAGGCATTAATTCGGTAAAAGATCTATATGAAACAGTTTTTTTTGATATTGAGATTACGGGTTTAGTAGTAATCCATTATTAACTGACCCAGTGTAGACTCGCTTCAGATCGTCATTCATGTAGGTCGGAAAATGGTTTAGATAACAGTAGCTGAACATCATCAGCATATAAATGTACCGAGGAGTTTTTTGCATACAGAAGGGAGATCATTCATGAACATACAAAACAGTATTGGTCCTAATATCGAGCCCTGCGAAACGCCTAGCTGAACATCCAAAAGGGACGAGCTACGTCCTCCCAAAATTACCTTTGTGACCTATTAGAAAGAAAACTTCTCAATAAGCAAACTGTCCTTTTACTAAAACCGAAATTGTTCGTTAGTTTCCAACATAAGATATCATGATTTACTTTATCAAAGGCCTTCGAGAAGTCAAGCAAGCAGAGCAGAGAGACTTTGTTCTTGTCAAACGATTGTCGTACCTCTTCAAGCAGGTTTACAAGAGCTGTGGAACAACTGTGGTTGGCTCTAAAACCCGATTGTTGAGCTGAGCATACAGCAAGTTATTAACTGATATATAATCTGATTTGCGATTGTATTATTTTCTCGAAGACCTTGGATAAGCAGGGCAGATGCTTATTGGTCGAAAATCGTTTGGAGACGTTGGAGAAGTTTTCTTAGCGATCGGTAAGACTCTGGCCACTTTCCAAGGTTGTGGAAAGGTGGACGTGATCATGCACCAATTTATTACGTGGGTAAGATGGGAAACAATTAGGGGTAGAATGCGTTTAACAAAATGCGTTTAACAAACGGTATGCCGTCTTCACCAACGGAGTCAATTTCGTCTTCTGTGGTTACCGTAAATTCCAGGATAGGAAGTGAGGGTACAGGCTCTGCAGTCTGATTGAAAAAGAACTCACTTGCACAAGGATTTTCTCCTAGAAAAGCATGATTAAGTTCATTGGGATCAAGCACGTATTTGGAATTGTCATTACTGCTAGATAATCCAACTTTACGCAGGTTGTTCCATAGTTTTTTTCGGAGGGAGAGAGGTATGTAGTTTAGCGGCGAAGTAAGTTTTCTTAGAATTACGTACAGTAGCAGTGGCGTTGTTGCGTGCTTCTTTATACGAATTCCAGTTAGCATCAGATGGGTTGCGCTTCCATTTACTATATAACCTGTTTCTCCCTTTAATGGAGTTGACGACCTCAGTAGTAAACCAGGGACACGCACGGTTTTGAATTTTCACCGTTTTTGTTGGCACATTTTGATTATATAACTGAAACAAAATCTTGTGAAACATCTGAACTTTAGAATTCGGATCGGCACTTAGACGGCATTGCTCCCAGGGGGCGGAGAAAGTAGCTATTTGAAGAGCGTTTTTATCTATAGCATTAAAATCTCTAAAAGTGAATCAGGAATAGCATTTCTTGATAAGTTAACATTATATGTACAGAATAAAATATAATGATCTGAAACATCAAACGATAATTGATAAAACAGTAGTACAAGTGATGAATCGGAGACGAGAATTAAGTCTAGAAGACTGGGTGGACAATTGGACGCAAAACGAGTAGGGTAAGTAGTGTTAACTATCTCCACTTTTCATGAGATTCTTATTGAAATCTCCGCAGATTATTATGTGCTGGTATAGTGCACTATAATCAGCAATAACTGAAAAAAGAGGTAAGGGGGAGCTTCTTCTATTGTTATTATATGCACAGCCGACCAAACATTTGGTATTGCTGTCATATATTTATATACACAGATCCAAGTTTTGTGTATACGGAAAGTAATTGTTTTTTTCGACGAAGAGTGAGAGCGCAGTTTAGCAGATGTCGTGCTCTTTTTGTTAAGCTCTCATTAGGATAGAAGCAGTTATTAGTTTCCAAGCCCAGGTCGTTCAGTTGAATGCTGCTTGCGAAAACTCACTGCACACTTCAGGTGTTTCTCTCTTGCGAGTTGCTGAATTTTAAAACGATGGGAGATGTAGTTGAGCTGTTGTTGTTTCGTCCTTTTGCCCGGAAGATGTTACATACGATGGGCGGTTTGCAGTCGATGGTATAACAGAGACGGTTAAATAAACTTTTTAGATTCTCATCTGGGAGTTCTAGTACCCCAAAGAGAACTGCATCGTTTGCAATTTCTTTCCTTTCGAGAGAATCACATCGCCGTTTGAGAGCAGCTATTTCTTCACTGTATTGTTGTTTATACATGTTGACGCTTAGTTCAAGAGTATCAACGCGTTCAACTATGGTGGTGACTCTATTGTGAAGTTCTTCTAATCGTTGGCCCCCATACAATTTTAAGTTCATCAATTTTAAGAATGAATTCGTTTTGCAGTTTGGAGATCTCATTTGCAAAACCAAGTCGCATCGACTCCGCTTTCTTTGCTAGGTGCTTCTCTAAGATTTTCACAGTAAGAGAGGTATTGTCAACGTTCGCCTGCTTTACTGCTGGAGAGGATAGCTGGCCTACTCTGGAACGTAAGTTTGGAGGAGACATGTTCAAGCGGATATACTAGCTGTTCGTCTTTTGAATTTAAACGCACGGCACTGGTTATATGACTACTACCGCTTTACACAATTTAGATCGGCTTAAACCCTTTTTAACTTTGTGTAGCTGGACGTAGGAAAAAAACACGTCTACTCGACAGTCATTACGACAGTTGACCATGATCAGTAAACGATACTAGTCAGTTTGGTTTCAGTTTGCGAACTATTAATATGGAGTGGGCCGGAAAATAGAATCGAGTAGCGGTAATTGCGTTGCATAAATGCGGAAAGAGTGCTGGCCAAATTTTCGAGTCGCTAAAACCACTCAGAATATCAAGAATATTCGTTTATCGGGCTATTGCTCGCTTCGGCGAATTGTTTGGAGTAGAGGGCAGGCCAAGAAGTGGTCGCCCGCGCGTCGTCCGTACGAGTGCGGTAGTAAAGGCAGTACGTGAACGAATTCGGAGAAATCTCCTTAGGAAGCAGAAGATAATGTCCAAGGAATTGGATATATCAACCAGATCCATGTCTAGGCTGTTCCGTGCAGGGATGGGTTAAGAATATCCCTGCAGCGATACCTCTCGCTTGTCGTAAAAGGCGACTAAAACAAAGGTAAACAAAAATCACATCTAGGCAATTTAGAAAACACCAAGGTGAGCCTAGGGACACATATACCACCCTTAAACTGCCCCACAAGTGTACATGCAAATCAGTGGGTTGACACGACTGGAGATCACCGGTGTTGTAAGAGTAAGATCAAACAAAAAAAATCTGGAGCATGGAAAACCTCATGGAAAAACAATTGGTGCAAACAAATGCAAAAACACCAGCATTTGATTGGCCTCAGCGATGAAGTAATCCCAAACCGCGAAGCCTGCCGCTACTTACTGAGGTCAAACCGGCGGACCCCACAAGCGGACCAGTAGGAATGCAGTTAAGTGGGAAGGTTATGGTCCTACACTTCTGACCATAACAACGCCGGAAAAAGGAAAAGAAGAAGAAGAAGGTCCATGTCTAGGCTGATTCGGGATGATCTTCATATGAAAGCATATCGTTGATCCACGGGTCATCTTCTAACTCCTCAAAAAAAAAATTAGGCTGGAAAGATGCAAGCAGTGGCACGCGGACAATGGCCATGAAAACATTCTGTTTACGGGGACGAGAAATTTTTTTACCGTGGATGACATTTTCAACAAACAAAATGACAAGATTTATGCCACTTTATCCAAGGAAGAGAAAAAAAATGTTCCAAGGGTTCAACATGGTCATCATCCTGTTTCCGTAATATTTTGGTGGGAAGTCTCATAGCCTGGTGTCACATCTCTCCATTTCTATGAAAAGGGCGTAAAAACTGGTGCATAGGCTTACCAAGAAAATATGCTAGAGGGTATTGTGAAGGGTTTGACCAATACCCTTTTCAATGGAGACAGATGGATCTTCCAACAGAACTCTGCTCCAGCGCACAAAACCAAAACCAGGCAGGAGGGGCTCAGAGTCAATATTTTTGACTTTATAGCAGCAGAAGATTGGCTGTCGGGGAGTCAAGATCTGAATCCACTGGCTTATGGTTTGTGGTCAGAATTGGAGAACATGGCCTGCAAGATTCCCCACAGAAATTTGAAAAGTCTTAAAACAGCATTAACCAGAGCAGCGTCCACGATCTCTATGGAAACCGTACGTGCCGCAATAGCCCAATGGCCACACCGTTTAAAAGCTTGTGTTAAAGCAAAAGGCGGTCATTTCCAATGAACCCAACTTTTTTTTAATAACCGATATTGTGTTCTAATAAATGATATAATTTTGAATACAATATGTTTAGTGTTTTGTTTTATAGCGTTTTATATTTGTAACAGAACTTATGGTAGGACTAGGACAACGCGGCAAATGCTTTTTGTTGCGAAAGCCTAAATTTTTAACTAATTCGCGATTTTGAAAAGAATGTGGTTCAGTTTCCGGTAATTGCGCTATTTTTGTTTTCCTAAGTTGTCATTTTTTTTTTGGTTGATTGACGCGTTGTATGGACTACAAGAATTTGTAATCATACCAGACTTTAGGATTTCTGATATTTGTTCATCTACCTCATTCTAATGTGCTTCCGGATACCTGTATGCCTTGGAATAGATAGGGATATCATGTTTTGTTGGGATTCGATGTTGGTATTTCACAACTGCAGAGATATTGTTGGAGGATTCTAATTAAAGCCTTAATTTCTTCATTGAGATTGTCTAGTTTAAGTTTTTTTGTGATTATGTCTATGTTTGGTTTCTGATATTAACATCTACAGTGCCCTCCAAAAGTCAGTTGAAATCACCATGCAAGACACAGAATGGTTGATAAAGGTGAAAAATAGCCAAATTATTTGATTGTTTTTATTCTTGCTAGTAATATGTGCTTTCAGTAGCACAACTATACATGAAAACAAAAAAAAAAAACATTCGGCTTAAATAAAAAAAAGTGTCTTGAAAGTCTCTTATGTGATTCGCCAAAAGTTAGTTGAAATAAAAATAAAAATTGTGCTTCTTGGTAAATTTAACAGATTATTGGACATTTTAATATTTCGTATGACTCCATTTTGCAAAACAGCCTCTATGCGTTTTGGCACCGATTCCACCAACTTCTACAGCACAATATCCGGTAAACTTGCCAAGGCTTCCCAAATCTTTTCGACGAAAACTACTTTGCTTTTTCGAGAAAGTGCTCAATGGGATTGAGATCCGGAGGCTAACAAATTTATTCCTTTCGCGCTAAAATAATACTTTGTTATTTTGGCCGTATGTTTGGGATCATTGTCTTGTTGAAAAACAAATGATCCACTCTATCCCATTGAAGCAGCAGAATCTTCCAAGTTGCCTTCCAGGATGTCATAGTACATCATTGCATTCATTCTGCCATCAATGACATGCAACTTTCGTACGCCTAGGTGGGTGGTAGTGGTGCAATGGTAATCATCACCGACTGTTGAGCGGAAGGTCTATTGTTCAAGTCTGACCATAGCCAAGAACAAGTCCTATACGGAAAACAAAACTGTGCAACAACACCAGTTGTAATTGAAAGAAGTTCAAAAAATGCTGACGAAGGCATAACACTCGCAGTATAAGATCACTTCAAAAATTCATACTCTGCGTGTGCATTTCCAATACATGTAACATCTTAATGGCGTGGAATAAGATTAATGTAAAAACTACAAACAACACGACAAATTCAGTCGAATCTCTCGAATCCCAAGACAACCACCTCCGGAGAGTAGTGGACGAACATCTTCGACACAAACCATCTGCACCCCGTCCAGGTTGTGTGACAAACATCATAAGAGCGTAACTCTTGAACCTGCACGAATTATGTTATAATAAAAAAAAAAAAAACGCCAAACTAAGAAAAACGCCTGTCAAACTAAGAAAAAACAGTTTGCCTTCGACGATTTCCAAATACATATTTCGGATTTTGACTCGTCGTTAAAAATTTATTTTTTCCAAAATTCGAGCTTGGTTTTGATATTTCTTAGCAAACTCTAGGCGAAGTTTTTTTTTTGAACCTTGGTTAGCAGCGGTTTCCTTCTTGCAACATAGCCTGTTAGCTTGGCATCATGAAGTCGTCTTCTTATGGTAGTTAGGGACATCGTTCTTCGTGTTTCTTCAAGTTGTTCTTTTATTTCACGAACAACTAATTTTGGATTCCGCCTGCAGAGCTGCACCATAAGTCGGTCATCTCTAATTGACGTTATTCTGGGACGTCCGGATCGGGGTTTATCGGCCAATGTATGAGCTTCCCTACTTTTAATTATAATTTTTTTGACTCCTTCAGTGCTAATTTTAAAGAATTCCAACAGCACTGTAATTTTTCAGCTTTTGATACTCAAAAACCACCAGCCTTTCTTCTACAAAAAGCTTTCTTCTTGAAGACATTTCGAATATAAAAAGCTTTAAGTATTTTTTTTTTCATAAATAAATTAAACTTTTACTTAAAAAAAAATAAGAGAAACAAGAAAACAAAATTTAATTTACTGATCAGTTCTTGAAGACAAACACAACTGACTTTTGGCAGTCGAATGCAGCGCATTCATGCAAATATTAACGGTTTGCAAAAAAACTTAGCTGTAGATATTCGATCTAATGCTGTCTGTGCAAGACAACAGATAATGTGTTAAAAAAGTCCAAAAACGGACTTAGGAATAATAAAACATCATATTTCAGTTAATTTTGTGAAGATTAGCATCTATTCAGCTGATTTCAACTAACTTTTGGAAGGCACTGTATATAACCTTTGCTTCATTCATCTATTTCCTTCTGATCTAACTGCTTTGGAGAGTTATTAAATACTAAAGGCAAAGTGGCAATTTTTAGTAACGATTTTTTAAGATCAATCTTTACCTGCAACGGTTTTAGAACATTGCAACCAAGTATACCATCAAAATCTCCATTCAATGAAATCTCAAACATTTCAATTTTCACCGAAGACTTTTTAATTCCGTTTCTGATATAGTTGAGCTATTAAGCAAAATAGTTTTATTATTTATTGGTTTTAAAAGATCTGTTGAAGATACCCTTTTGGACTAAAGAAGTAACAGCAACTATATCTATAAGCAACTTTGTGGAATTTAACTTATTTTCGAATTCAAAATCTTGAGCGCTTTAAATCCACATAATGTGAATATTATGTATTTTATTGTAAACATAAATAAAACATTTTAGAGAGTTTTAATTAATACGAGTATAAAATATTTTATACCCCCTTTTGACGTTGAGTGCAATACATCTTCTAGGGGATCCTCTTTCCCGATCTCAATCCTAACATTAAAGTTTTTCTACTACTCGTAGTTCTATGTAGTTCT
Organism: Merodon equestris; assembly: GCA_958301585.1. Taxonomy (NCBI): domain Eukaryota; kingdom Metazoa; phylum Arthropoda; class Insecta; order Diptera; family Syrphidae; genus Merodon; species Merodon equestris. The sequence continues at coordinate 69,458,855 of OY284414.1, read as the reverse complement.
TTAACTTAATTTAAATTTTATTATTAATCATCTAATCTTAGGAAACATTTATAAACACACACATTTGGAAATTGACGTTAACAACAAGAGTGATCGCATGGAATGGGGACATTGTAAATACCACAGTGTAATGCAACCAGGCCATGCCTTTGAAATGGTCGTCGAATGGGTTACGGCCTCCGGTCCAATAGTCTATGATCTCGTATACATAGTTGAAACTCAAATTATCAAACTAATTTACGATTAATGAATAATTATAGATTTATGGCTGGCAACGAAAAGCGCAGCAATGTGGTTTTCAGCTAGTATCCGTACCTGCTGATCCACTGGCGGAACCTTTTACAGAAAAGTCAGACCCATTAAGAGGTCCCATATTTATTCCGTTGAACGTTGAGTTTTTGGGAAAAGATCGCACACTATTCGAAGGTTCTAAATTGAGTTTCCATTATACCTATGAGTATGTATGTATAAAAGATTTACATGTGTGAATGTATTTTTTCAGAATTTCCTGAAGAAACTCGTGGAGATCGAATGCTATTGTTTCAGGAGGCAATACTAGCTCGTTACGGTTTTATGCCCTGTGTAGTGGAGAATAAATTTTCCTTTAAGAAAGATGTATGTTATATTTCGTTCATAATTCATGTCTAATTGTTTCTTTTTTTTTTTTAAAAAGGATGTTACTTTTCAGCTTCCAAAAGAATACCAATATGTTCATTGTTCTGGAAATATGTTTGTGTTAATCAGGTATTAGAAGTATTAATTAAAGTCAATTAATTAATATTATAAATATCTACTACTCCAAAAGATGTTCCAAAGGGAATCACCAGGTTACATCGCCCAGCCGTTTAGAAGCAAACGTAACGCGGTTGGTGTATGGACACACCAGCCACACAAATGTCCCAAAAAAGGTAACTTGCACATTGGGAAGTATTTAGTTAGCTTTTGTAAAAATGTTCATTGATTAAAGGTTGGCTTCCTTTGGTCCTGGAACCACATGATTGCGAATAAAAAGTGGAAATCTTTGGTTATAAATAGCTCTGCAGACGGCGAACTATTTCAACTCAAAATGCTTAAAGATTTCAAGGAGTTCTGCATGAATCAGGATCAGCGACTGACCAAATTTTGGGAATCCTCTTATGAGTTAATGAGGGAAAATTGCCCGGATAAGATACAAATGACTTAATTATAGTTTCATTAAATCCGTTTAATTCGGTTTTAAGAGTAAATAAATACATATGTTTTCTTCCATAATAATTAATCTGTGTAGATAGTTATGATAATAAATAATTCACTACATTTAAGTTATGTGCGGAAAAACGAAATAGTTTTGCATTGCTTAGTCCCAGTTAATATTTACCAGTAACAATATAAGATTTCACCTTTGGCTTTTCGATTGTGATTGTGTTTAGGGTTAATAGGTGAGTTAATGAAACTACAACATATCATAGCATTATCAAAGTGAAGGGGCAAACGCTATGTTGGAATTGGGGACGTTATCCCAGGTAGACATATAAAATTAAATCCACAGCTAGTTTTGCTATCACTGTAACAAGTTCGGTAGGCGTTATTAAACAAATTGTCCCTCCATTCTGATTCTATTTTACGACCAGAGTTTGGTTTTGGCCGAAAGAAGAAAGAAATCGGATGACCATATTCTTTGTCAAAAAAAAACCGTCCAATCATCACTTTCTAATGTTCATATTGGAATGCAATAATAAAAAATGCCTTGAAATGACGTCATCTAATAGCATTAAAACCCCATTTAATGAGTACACGAGAGTCGACATTAATACTCAAACAAGCGCTAACATTGATCTTCTGTTTATTCAGTGTAAGGCCAATGTTCAAGCAGCACAGCAATTGTTCAAACAAATATGTCAGGCCACTACTCGTTCATGTTCGGAGTAAAGCCTATGGGAAATGAAACGAAAAAAACTTAAGAAAAAAAGATACAAAACTATAAGCAATTGAAAAGTAAATGTTTTTTTCACCGGCGTAAATTGGGATGAAATTCTTAGTTTAGGAAATACAAACGAAATTTATAAAAGGCTGCGAACCATATTTAAAAAAACATACGAATAATCGCATTAAAAACAAAAGAAACGAGAGAATACCGAAGAAAACTGAATGAAGAGTCAACTTATACTAGCAATTGTTGCCAAATCCTAAAGAAAAAAACAGAGAAAACAATTACAAAGTATTTAGGAATAAAGTCAAGTAAATGCAAAAAATATGTTTTTCAAAAACGAAAAAATTATGAAAATAAAAACAACATTAAGCACATTTGGCAATCAAGGAAATAATTAGAAAAAAATCAGATTACCTGGGTTAAACCAATTTAAAAAGAAACTTTAAAAACGAAGAACCAGTTACCCTAACATATGAATTTGCATACGAATAGTAGGGGAAGCTTATTGAGCCACTGGTGAATTCTGCAGAGCATAGAGTATAGATTCAAATTACTCGCAATGAATAGTCCGTCGTATCTTAGGAGCGGGTCCCATCTGGATCTCATCCCGCTTGACTCTCGACTGAGGCTGTCACGAACGAATGGTGTACTAACTGTCTACGGACTTTCATATACGACAGTGGCCCTAAAGGACTTAGTGCCCTGATTGCAGTACGAGACGAATTCGCCGAGATGGCAGAGTATGTCCAAGCGCACCCTGCGATTACAATAGGGCGCGTTGCCTGAGAGAGCACTCGCTTCGAGTGCCTCCTTCCTACCGTCCAATAGGAACCTGTCAAACGATGAGATTGACAGGTACCTTAAACAAATGGAAGATATAATCAAACAGACAATCAACAGTACGATACCACGCTAACGGCATCACGATATCGCTACCGTGTACCGAAACGCGACAATCGACGCATTGTACAGACAGAAAAGTAGACTCCTGTCAAAACTCAAACTCTTAGCTGGTTTACCGACAGGCAAAACTCGGAGGTCAGGACACTGAAGTCACTGAATAAAATTCTCCATCAGTTGACAAAGGAAAATTACAGAATATCTGCAAGTTTGCATTGGAACAACAGAATTAGTGCTGTAAAATCCACAGCGCGAATTTCCGCAAATAAATAAAATATTTCGGAGAAACCATCAGAATGACATTCAGGATCTAAAGCCTTCGAGAACTTCGTACTATCACAGAATAAGTAGTATACAGAAGTCGCATCTCGGCCTGCGATGATTTTTCACTTTATGGTGCGGGCGGAACAACTGAAGGGAAGATCAAGCAACGAGAGAGCAAGCATGATCAGAGAGTAACAACCAGAGAGCAGCCACGATCAGAGAGAATCAACGAGAGAGCAATCTTAAAATGTTTATGTGTGTGTGTGTATTGTGTTGCTATCCAACGTCGTGAATGCACGTGGTGTTGACAAAATTTTGTTTCAAGTTTTAGATTTCTATATTTAGTTTTCTTCAGTTGAAAGTTGCGCTTGGTATTCGTACGCGTACTTTTTCGATGTAAACTAAAAGGGCCGGGTAACACCAATTAACGTTATTCCATTATTTGGGATTTTTGTGCAAATTTCAATCTGATATATGAATAACCCAAAAACTTTAGTGCGACAGGATTTTAAGTTTGCGGGCTTTAGTAAAATTTTTTTTCTCTGTAGCCCACGAGCAATGCTTCCTCAAGAGTACTAAGATCATGAAGTCCAATATTATTTCCTTATGATCAGAACATGTGGAAAACCATTGCGGTGTTGCATTTTTGCATTTGGATTTTATCAAGTTTTTTATACCAACAGTTTGTGGTTGTGTGTCAAAAATATTGCTAAACACTGTAATATGTTTCTTGCTAATTTCCAAGAAAATTTGTGAAGGAGCAACGAGGTTACCAAAATCTTTAAGAGAATTGTAATTTTTATGAAATATGAAAAGTTCACTAGGAACTGTTAATACTTCGTCTTCTTTTCTCAATATAGAAACACAAATAACGCAAGTAATTTTCGGTATCATTTTGTAGACGATATAACCTATGAAGTATCTTAAAGACGCCAAATCGATACTAAATTCCGAACAATTCTGAAAGTCATCATTTAATACGAAATCATCAATGATTTCTATGTTAATATCTATTTCAGAGTTTTCGTTTCGACTGAGTTCTTCATTATTTGTATCAGCTAAGTCCATATTTGACAAAATATTTGAAAGCGTTTCAAATGTGGTATCACTCAGCTCTTCACAGTTACTATAAGAACTCAACTGCACTATATTTGCAGACATTAAGCGTGCTAATAAAGTGTTTATATCAGCAACTGAGGGGTTAATATTATTTCCACCCTTTTGTCTTAGAACCGAGAACATATTTTCGAGCTTATCTTGGTTTAATGCTCTTGTCATTCAAAAAAATATTTGGGATTTTTTTTTAAATAGCTCGTCTACTAATTGTAATACAGCGTTTAAGGTAAATTTCATTCCATCTAAAAAAAATACTTTTTCTTTCTTTTTGTCAACAAATGAGATTTCATTGAGGTATTCAAGAAAGAATTTTATATATTCGTGTGATGGACTGTTAAGTTGACCTGCAGACTTATAACAATTCTTTGAAGATAGCAAACCACTATTTAGGCAGTCAAATATTTTGTCAATATTTCCTATGAAGCATGCCGTAGATAAACAAACTTCTTTTGAGCAACTTTTAAAGCCTACTGTCTCAATAACAGTTTTAATTGCTGCTTGAACAGTCCTACTAAAAATTTGGGTGGCTAGTTTTACTTTCATTTTTTCGAAAGAGTTCGGAAATATGTGCTGGCTTGTAAGTTTAAGACACATTTTTGTATTAGATTTGCACTCCATTTCCCATAGTTCCTTAACTACTTTAAAACTAGCAACTCCATTTGGTGTTGTAAGGTCACATTGAAGCCAACCATTTCTTAATGATTTGATTAGATGTGGAAAATCATATACACAGAAAGTTTTACTACCATTATACATAAAATAGGGGTTTTCTAAAGTAGCTCCCAATTCCAAGAAACACTTCCTGTTAGAGGACCCTTGGTCACAAATTACAACTTTAACTATGATGCCAAAACTGTTCAAAATTGCTAAATTTCGTAATATGTATTATCTTTTTTAGTAAATCGGCAGAAAGTCCATTTTTTGAAACAAAGTAATTAAATGTAAGCGCCCAGTTGGAAAACATTGATTTAATCATAAAAACGCACAATTGTTTACCAATCTGGTTCGTTCTTTCAACCCCATTTTCCTCAAATCCATCCACTAAATCTAATTTGGAATTGTATCGCAATTCCCTTCTAATCGCCATTTCATCCATCAGCTGAATCATATTATTCTTTTCGTACTGGTTCAAATCTAAGCACTTCTTTTTTATTAACTGTAAACCGTTATTTTTAAAACCTGGTTGTAGGGAATTTACAGGGGCCCATCGATAAACAGTAGAGATATGTGGCAAATTTAGATGCAATTTATTCTTCAAAAATTGGTACGTTGACTGTGAGACATAATAAATGTTTTGAACCAAATCTTTTACATCTTGCTTATATTCTTTAGGTCGTGGACTAAGAAGAAGTTTGCAAAATGTTTTTGACTCCTTGCTTATTTGAAAAGAGTCGATGGTTTGAAATACGCTTGATTTTGTTGCTATTTGTTTGCGGCTTTGGAGATTTTTATATTTTGCTACCATGTCGTAATATTTTTTTCTGTAAAAATTAGCTGATTTCAGATATTTTTCACAGTCATTACAACATCCATCTACGGAGTCACTTGTTCGGCTCTTTTTAGCTGGACAATAAAGCTCCAACGACTTGTAATCTTCCTCAATAACTTCTAAGTTAAATACCGGAACAGCTCCGAATTTAAACTTTTTTTTTACCAATGTCAGAACTTGAGAAGTGATTGGCGCAAATCAACAATTTTTTTGTGTAATCTTTTGTTGGAATATTACATTTTTCTCGCCAAATTTGACCCATAGCTGAGTCATAGGGAGGAAACTTAAACATTCTTATCTTTTCACCATATCGCCTAGATTTACCGCATGTTTTTATGCAGCATCGAATGCCGGACTTTTGGAAAATTTTACCAACAGCCGGTACAGAATCCATTTTTCCTATTCAAAATCGTTTGACAACCCCTCAACAATCAATATATATGTATAATAATAAGTCCAAAGAATAATCCAAATCGTATGCAAAGTTGTCAACAATTATAAAAGCAACAATTCAAAATCAAAAATAGAGTTAAATATCAAAATACAAAGTAAAAATGGAGTCGATATATATGTAAGCGCAGGAAAACACAACCATTCGCATGAAAGTACAATTCCCAAGTGATTTCGAATCCAATCCACACAATCGAAAACAAGAGAAGCAATACAACACCATGCAAGCTTACGATAGAAGAAGCTATCAATGCATATACACGCACACACACTTGCATACACATCGTAAGCTGCTTTGCTCTCGTAAAAACAAAACCACCGAAAACGCACATGCTACTCTCTTTCGCTCGCACCAGCTTCTCAATTTTTTGTATACTCTCTTGCATGTTCTCATGCTTGTACTCTCTGTTCAATAGGGTGCCAATATTGGAACCCTAGAACAAAATTTGCTTTGTATGAGATACAACTTCTGTATACTATTTATTCTGTGGTACTATGAACGCTTGCTACGAACAGGCAGCATCAATCCAAAGAGCGCCGTCCTAGATGACGATTTTTGTGGTCGAATATCCTCAGGAAAAGGTGGCGACAATGGAAGCTATCTTCCAGAAAGTGTATAAGATATAAGATAAAAAAATAAGGTACCTGGAAAACACAGCTCTACTTCATCACTACTACTTAAGAAATGATATCGAACATTGGCGATCAGAGAACCTACAAGGTTCATGGAAGACGTGATTATCCTTATCATGTTAACAACAGGATAATGCATATTATCCAATGCATTGCAAGACGACGGGGATGCGACCAACCCCACAAAAGTGTAAAGACATCTACAACAAATCTCCGGTAAATAAGTCTCCTTACCAGTATCAGCAAAGTCTTTGAGTAGAGCCCAATTTAAATGGGTTGAGGAAAATAAAATCATTCCGGATAACCAATTCGGCTTTAAAGCGGGGCATGACACTATTCATTCCGCATTGAAACTTGTATCGGATATCCAGTGGAATAAATGCAAGAACCAATGCACGGGTGCCTGTTTGATTGACTTGGAAAAAGTTTACGACACCGACACGGTTAGAAGGTCTTAATTACAAGCTCAGCCAGCTGGACATATCTTTCTTTTCATTTCAGCCAAACCGATTTCAGGGTAAAGGTAATCTACAACTTTGCCTTGATTAGGGGCCATGATTGCCTATGGGTGTCCTGTCTGGTTCAATCTGAGAGCCAGCTTAGTGTAAAGATTTCGCGTGTTTGAGAGGCAATGTCTCAGGACTTGTCTCGTATTACATAAGACACCTGAATTTGAGTACCAGAAATTTTACCATAACGAGGATTTTGCGGATGGACAATTGTGTAATAAAACTGTTTCGAAGTCACATTGCTAGGCAACGACTTCAGTCAATAGCATCCGGGGTTAACTACCCCAACTACGTAGTGCGGTTCATGAGTTCTTAGCCTAACATAGAAAGAAAGGTCATAAATAAAAAAAAAACTGAGATTTTTTTTCAATATATTCCCCCTTTACTCCCACACACTTTTCAGAACGGTCTGTGCTGCAATTTCTTTTGTTTTTAGGCACCGGCCGGTCACTTAGAACAATTTCTTCCACTAATTTAATGTTTTCTGGAGTAGTTACCGTCACAGGATTTCCCGCACGTGGGTCATCTTCTAATGATACTCGTTCCCAGCGAAACGACTTAGACCAATTTTTAATTGTTGAAAATTATAGGCATAAGTCAACGTAAACAGCCTCCATTCTGTTTTTGATTTGTGTTGGCGTCCTTCTTTAGTCAAAAGCTTTATAACAGCGCGAAAATCAAATTGAGACATTTTTTAAAACTACATCCACTACAATGAAATGTATTGAAGCAGCAAGTTGAAACTTTGTGTAAAGCTTGTTGAGACTTGTCGCTGACGCTTGCATAAAGATTTTCTCGAACGCACTCTATTGTACTACGAATGGGTCCGCCTTAACGGCTTTGTCCCACCAGAGGCATTCCTCTGTTTAGATTAATGTGGGTTGATTCAGGATAAATTGGCAATACTGCTAATCTTCCCTATGGCCCGCAATTCGGCATGGAATGACGGTTTCTCTTCGAACGTGATGTCGCGCTCCGCGAGTCCGACCGTCTCCGTTTCAGCAACTCGATTTCACGTCGAGATCGAGAGGACGTCGTCCAACGGCATCAACTTGGTGGCTAGAGCGAACTACGTCAGTGGTTCTTTTGGTTATAATAGCCTCTATATTTAGTTTTTTCAGATACATATAAGGTGTACAACTTTGCTTTCACCGTTTGCCGATATGTGGCGATAACGGTAAGTAGCGGCCGAAAAAAAAACAGATCGCAGACGTCAGGCAGTTGGCTTGGATCTCGGTCAACAGAACACCATTCAAACATTAGTCGATTTGTGTCTGCATCATAAAGTTGTTCTCGATTGAAAATGTCAGTTTACGAGCCAAATTCTCGTCATTTGCGGGGGGTGTTGCTGTTTTGTTTCAATATGAAGAAAACAGCGGCTGAGTCTCATCGAATGCTCTCAGACACGTATGGTGAGGACGCTATTAGTGAAAGAACATGTCGTAAGTGGTTTCAACGCTTCAAGAACGGTGATTTTAACGTCGAAGACCGGCATTGTGGTGGAAGAGAGAACGTTTTCGAAGATGCAGAATTGGAGGCATTGCTGAGTGAAGACTCGCGTCAAACTCAAGAAGAATTGGCACGATCAGTGGGAGTGACACAGCAAGCCATTTCAAAATGTCTCAAGGCCATGGGCATGATTCAGAAAGAAGGAACTTCGGTCCTGTATGAGTTGAAACCAAGAGACATTGAACGGCGTTTGTGTTTGTGAACAAGTGCTTCAGAGGCAAAAACGGAAGGGATTTTTGCATCGCATTGTGACCGGGGACGAAAAATGGATTCATTACGATAACCCTAAAAGCAAAAAATCATGGGGATATCCCGGCCATGCTTCCACGTCGACGGCCAAACCGAATATCCGCGGCTCGAAGATCATGCTCTGCATTTGGTGGGACCAGCTCGGCGTCGTGTGTGTTAAAACCAAGGCGCTCGTTATCGAACGCAATTAATGCGTTTGAGCAGAGCATTATAAGACAAACGGCCGCAATTCAGAGAGACGCACGATAAAGAGATTTTGCAGCATGACAACGCTCGACCCCACGTTGCAAAAGACGTCAAAACGCACTTGAAAACGTTAAAATGGGAAGTCCTACTCCACCCGCCGTATTCTCCAACCATTGCTCCCTCTGACTATCACCTGTTTCGATCAATGGCGAATGGCCTGGCTGACCAACACTTCCGATCTCATGAAGAAGTCACAAATTGGATCAATTCGTGGATGGCTTCAAAAGATAAACAATTTTTTCGACGCGGGATTCGTACACTGCCCGAAAGATGGGAGAAAGTAGTGGCCAGCGATGGAAAATACTTTGAAGGATACATTTGTAACCAATTTGTGACAACGGAGAAAATAAAATAAAGACAAGGTGTCTGTCTGGTAGTATGTACATACAATGGACCAGTATTTGTGTATGAGTGCTCCAACAGATAGTAGAAGCCTCCAACAAAAAAAAAATAGTAATAATAATAATATAATTAAATGCCTTGATATGAAATGGTATAGTCCGACCAATCTATAAAAACGGATTAAAATCTGAAGTTAACAATTATCGATCGATAGCAATCCTACTAGGAGATTGAAACAATTCCTTGATAAATACAGAATAAATGTCCCAGCCAATATGATTTTCAGATAGGGAAAAATATTAACCAACATCTTGACCATTTCGCAAACAGGCTAAACCAAAGTTTAAGCAAAAATCACCACACCCTAGCTCTATTTGTTGATTTAAGTAAAGCTCTCTATCACACGAAACCATAATATGTTCTCTGGAAAAGGTTAGAGTCCATAAAAAATGCTTAGGATGGATAGAAAATTATCGGAAACTTCGAATATATCGGGAACGAATTGAGTGATAAAGTAAAAACAACCCATAGTGTGCCTCAAGGCTCCAAATTAGATCCTCTACTTATATTAATAGAGCAATCGTTGTGTCACACAAACATATTAATGTCACAACCAAAATTATGCAACAAATATCGCGAAGAAAACAAAACGTATGCACATAAAGCGACACTTTTTGTTTCAATATAATAGAGTCGATATCAGGAGACTGGTCAGCTACCTTTCGGAACACTGTAGTCTAAGATATCATCTCAACAAAATTAACCTCTTGTCTGAAACCGAGTGTCGACCATGTCTTGAGGACGAGAAGATGCAGAGCACATACTAAGGGAGCGTATCCTCCTCGGAGAAAGTATGACTCCTGAGGAGTTCAGCTCAGTTCCTACGAGAGACATCCTCAACTTCAGAAAGTAGAGGAATTCCTTGTCTAATCGGCTAGCAGCACAATAAATCTACACTGGTCGCAGTGTCCCATGCTATATGGTAGCACTGGCGGACCAGTATGATGGTTTCCCTGTGCTGAGGAAATTTACTTTTATTGTTAGTGAATTAAGTGCACCTAGAAGGATGCTTTTCCCTAACGTGCTAATATAGTTTTTGTATTTCGGTGTATTCGAGTACTACAAGTATCTTGTGAATTTGGATGGGTAGCAAAATACCGAAATTGTGAGCGATCCGTATGCGTTTTCAATTTATGTGGTCGTCGCTTGGATATGTTCGGATTAGTAGGCTGCTAATTCTATTGATATAATTTTCTGTCTTATTATTGTAATTGTGAACATGAGCTTTGTTTTCAGGACGATTTGTTTGATACTATTTCTGAAATCAGTAGGATGTCTATGGGGTTGATCTTGGTAAATATTTTCAGTTCATTTGCCTGCTGCTGGAGTCTGTTAGCGTTATAAATTCATTCCTAATTATTAAGTTTTATTATTAGTACTGTTAGTACATTCATCATATTAGCGTTTTGTCACTATGTATATATACATATATCTTTTTTTCTTTTCTCTTTATTTCGTATTTTATATATATATGTATATATATATTTTTTTTATTAAAAATAAAACTAAACTAGTATACTCTAAACTTAACCTACCCACCACCCCCTAGCCTATGTAAGCCTGTCTTTGTAGGTTTCGCCTTGAAAAGCTTGAACTAACTAAATAGACTACTGACAAGGTCCCCTCCAGCCACCAACAGCGTTGATGCTGTCGAGCGATGTCTCTCCTATCTTGGCGCGATACCGATCCAGAGACACTCGGGCTGACGGTGTGCGATATCATGTTCGTAGAGGAACCGCCACTCCACGAAATTGCGGTAACGCTAATCTATCCTGCATCAGCCCACATTGGTCTAAACAGAGGAATGCCTCTCGTGGGACAAACCAGTTATTGCTCTTGCAACGTGATTTCGAATAAGCTTTAACATAAAATTGTCTAACCGTAAAATCCTACCTCGTGTACTCAGATTCGGTTGTTCTGTGTAATCCGAAACAAGTCCGGAGACATTGTCTCTCAAACACCTGAATCTTTCCATTAAGCGGGCTCTCACATTGAACCACACTTGTTTCGATCCATACAGAAGCCCTTTCTAGAATAGGTTTTACTTCAGTCGAAGGTTTCATAAATTGGTTCGATGAGTTCTTGAGCTCAAAAAGTGAAAACTGTTTTTTTTTTTTTTGGGCTGGAATCCACCAAGTGTCAGAAAGACGAGAAAAAGTCATAGCTAGCGAAGGATAATGCTTCAAATATATTATTTTGTACCCATTTTATCTCAATTAATTTTTGTCTTAACAAAAATCGTTTAAAATTAGTGCATACACACTAACACACAGAACACGGTTTCCCCTTCCGAGGATTGAACAAGGGATTTAATCAGCCACGGGTCGAGCACTCTAGCACTGTGCTGATATCGGTTCTGCGAGGACTTTAACTACTAATCGTTTGTACTTTCACCATTAAAGTTGAAACACGCTCGTATTCCCTTTGCTTGCCTCACTGGATTCGTATATACTCGTAGTCATTACAAACCCATTTTCCTCCATATGTAGATAAGACAGAGCCAATGTTGGAGCACAACGTTTGATATTTAGCAAATGAATAATTTCTTTTCCCAAAACGAAAAATATATGTTTATTAATTCGTCTCGTTATAATATTTAAAAGTTTTGTTTCACTAAATAAATAAATAACAAAACATCAATGAAATACAAAAAGAACAAACATATTCGCATATGTAAATGCTTAACGTATATTTAATTAATATACTTCCACCAATAAATACAATGTCGTGATTAATGTAATCAGTATAATAATTTCTTTAAATTAAATTGTACATGTGCAACATGTTTTATTAGATATATATGAATATATAGTTTCTTTTTTAATTTTTCTTTTGTTTTCATTTATCTTGTGATTTTGTTTAGCGAATATATTTTTGAATTTGTTGTTGCCGTTGTTTGATATATACGAGTACGTAGGTAAAATAATTTTTTTTTTTTAAGTTAATACTATTTAGTTAACAATTTGTCAACATTCGCGGTTTAGTTATTTTCCTTGTTTTTAATTTTCTTTATTTATCTCTGATAATTTTAATAAGAAATTAATGCAGCCACAAATATATAGTACGTAGATGATTTAAAATTATTTAATATATTTTAATATATTCGTTTTTTTTTTTTTAATAAGTTTGTTCTTAGTATTTAAATAGACACCAATTGTTCTAAAAATAGGTTGGATTTATTTATATTTTTCTTCTTTTTCTCAACATATAGAACTTTAACAATTAAAAACAAATAACCGAATCGTTAATCGAGGTTTCCACCTTTCGAATACAGACAGAAAAATGTCCATTTGTTTTCTTTAATGTTTTACGTTTACATCTAGTATTGCAATGCATCTAAACACGTATATATGTATATCTGTATATATATATATTTAATATAAATAGGTATATAAATATTTTGTTTATTTATACTATTCAGTGGGATTATTTTCTTTAATTTCATTATTCGTATTATAATTTTGTTCTTGGTTTCGCTTTTTCGTATCATGTATTATTCCTTATGTATGTTGCTTAAATAAATTAACAAAACCTATTTTGTTTTGCTCAACTAATAGCATTTTAAATTTGCTTACGGTGTTTGTTTTGTATTAAAATGTTTTAATATTAAGTTTGTTGTAATCTTGATTCGGACTCATTTTTTCCATATTTTTTTGCAACTATTATTTAAACACTATTCGTTGCCGCTATGTTTACTTTTTTGTTTTTGGCTTTTCTCTTCTTCATGCTTGCTTAAAAAATGGGGTCCATTGATTGTCTTGTGTATTTGTGTGAGTTTTTTTGTTTTTAGTAATAATTATTTTATTTAATTTTTTTTTTTGATTTTTTTGTAGATTGATGTAAAATCTTAATGCAAAAGCAGTAATATACATACTATATGTTTGTTTTTTTTTTATAATTCTATATTTTATTTTGTGTAATCTACACACTTATAAGGAACTCTTTTATTCATTTATTGATTTAGATATATTTTAAATGCATTTAAATATATAATTTAACTACAAATTTTTAGAAAAATCGATCTAAAAAAAAAATGTATAAAAATATCCTGTGTGTTACTATTAATTGAGCAAAATAAGATGTAAACAAAAGATGATAAAAAAAAACCATTAATTTCCGCCTCACTTGGTCGATGTTTAACTTTTCTTTGTGAAATTGATATTGCACTGCAAAAACTGACCTTGTTTGAGATATTGGATAATTACATTACACTTTCGTGTTCATTATGAAATAGATGGTATCCTAAACGTCGTTTAAAGAAACATGCCAATTTAAGCAGTAAATATTCTCACCACGCTGTTCCAGAACGTTCGGAATAACATTCATTATCCAGCGCATTGGAAAAGAGCCTTTCTAATTTCCCATCAACTAGTTTACTTCTGAATGTTAGAACTGATCAAATGGGTTGAAGAAAAGAAAATAATACCAAACAACCAGATTGGTTGTAAGACAAGGCATGATACTATTCACTCTGTTCTGTCTCCGTTCTATAAACTCAGCAGACTAGGCATGGCAAATAACCTTCTATACATAATTTACATAATGACATGGGAAGGAAGTTTGTTGTTAAATGTGACAATGTTACTTCGAGCAGTATCTTTGACATTAAAAATGGTTTACAACAGGGAGCGGTTAATTCTCCGATACTGTTTAACATATACATCTAAGCGATCTTATAGATTTTCTCAGCCACTCAGCGTATGCGGATGATTTAATAACATACACATCAGGTCAACATTTAAGGATTGACTTCGATCATATAAAGAGATATTGCGATGATTGGAAATTGAAAATTAACTTCCACAAGTCGAAAACGATATTAAAAAAAAAAAAAAAAACTTCAGGAAATTCGCGATCATTGGGCAACATGGAGAACAGGGAAAAGGGAAAAACGCGGTTAGATATCTTGGTATATTTCAATGGATATATATACGATGGTCTTGGTGAAGCTAAAAGAGCCTTCGGTATGACGAGTTTGTTTCACAGCAGTCAAACTGATCGCAGCGTAAAAATAAGCTACATGGCCCTAATAAAGCCCATTATCGCCTATGGTTGTCCAGTGTGGTTTAATATAGCGCCATCTTATATGGAAAAAATTCGTATATTCGAGATGCAGTGCATTAGGTCTATCTTAGAATATCCACAACGCCAGAGTCCCAGTTCATTAAGTATTACCCCAAAAAGATCCTGTATATGAAGCAGGCCTAAATAGAATCGACATGTGATCCGAAAGAACATGGCAAGGGCAATAACTAAAGAAAATAACTTGATCTGCGGGGCTTACTACCTCAATTATAGATACTCCGAATAGGCTTTATTCTCCACATGGATTCCGAAAGGTTAGTGCAAAACGGAAATGGTATCAAGGTAATTTACTACCCACACCGGTGCGCCAGGGACAAACTACTCTGGGGATCTGGGACTGAAACGTTGACGGTGCTTCTCACTGATGTTGCGAGATCTCACTGTGTTGCTAAATTAGAAGATTATTGGTGGCTATCGAGTGAAAACTCTTCCTAGAGCGGTGTGTTATTCCGGTGACGTCCTCCTCACTTCTTACTTCATAAGTTAGATTAGAGTTAGCTAGGGGATCTTTTGGTGGCCTTGGTGAGGTCTCGGGCATGCAGATCGAGCGAAACGACGAAGTCCAGTCGCTGAAAGACGCTATCAGGCAAGTGACCACTCGAAACGAAACACACGAGTATTAGCCAACCTTATTATATTTAAGACTTGAATTAAGGAGCTTAGGATAGGTTTAAGATAAGAAAAAAAAAGGGTTTTCTAGAAAATTCAATTCTGAAATGTTGTCATAAGAAAATAGAATAGATAGATTTAGGTCAAAAGAATTAGCAACTAAGAAATATAATTAGACTTGAGTGCCAAGACACATTAAATATTAAGATATTTTTAACTTTGATTTGAATATTTATAAAAATGAATTAACTAACTCATGTTTATGGTTCCAATTACATATCACATGAAATAATTATTCTTTTTGGAAGAAACGTACCAGTGTTGCTAATGAGTTTTATGTCATAGGATGACAAGGTACTGCCGGTGGCCTATGAGTTACAAGTGACTTTTTAACGTTATATTACTGAACAAGGAGTTTTAAGAACACATTTTTCGTGCCAATTTCCTTTTTTCGAGTCTCGCTGCAAATGGTTCTGAACAGAGTTGTATGATGAGCAAGAAGCAGAGTCAAGGAGGGTACGCTTGTAATACAGAATTGTATTTTCTTCACAAAATCCATTTTAAATCAATTTAATCTAAACTATCGAAAGAAAAGGCCTTTCGGGCTTCTATTTTTTTTTAGAAAAAAACCAAATGGACACTCGAACGATATAAAAAAAAATCGAACTGATTTGAAACCAAAAAATTCATTTCGAATAATAAATTAAAAATAATAGACGAATCTGTTATGCTAAGTTTAATATTTAAATAAAAATAGAAGATAATTATCAAAAGCTAATGTAACATGTACAATTTGTTTGTAGGTAAGTTGCAAGCAGTTTTTTTTTTTGTGTCATACCTAAGACTTAGGTATAAGGAACAATATGATTGGGTAATAAACACATTATATATGAAAAATCCACATATCGTTAAGCTATAGGCTTCTTATTTTTTTCTTCTTAGTTATTTAATAACACTCATTTGTATTTCAGATAAAATATATTTCACATTCACGTACATACATACATAAATGTTTTTTTTCTTCTTCTAATTTTATTATAATTAATTCGCATATGTTAATTTATTTTTCTGATTTTACTATTTATTTTTACCTGTCTGCTCTGTCGTTTACTATGCTTCATTGGAAATACAGAAATAATGTGAAACATTATTCTGTAATAAAAACGTGTAGCGAGTAAAGTTTATGTATCTTTTTTTAAGAAATTAATGTTAGTGTTATATTTTTATGCATCTTTTCTTTTATAATTCTATTCCCATTGAACTGGGAATAATTAATGTTAACTCTAAATTTCACATCACAAGTTGAAAGACTAAAATTAATAAATTGTTTGACGAGGTTGATAACTTAAAAGGTAAAATATGTTAGCATTGGAGTTTTTGTAGGGGCAATATTGTGTTCTTTTTGTATTGTTTTATTTCTTAAATATCATTTCAAAACATGTATAAATATCAATTCTGTTTCGGACTGTATGTAATATGTATTTTGCTATACTAAAAAGGACAAAATCATATTGAAATGACTGAAGTAGAATTCCCATCACGCTTTCAATGAATAGGTAAATATATTACTATTAATAAAGTTATTAAGAAAATTAGAAGAACATTCTGTTCGTATATAGTCCTAGAAACCATTTGTTATCGAAAAGGTAAGCTGTTTGAATTCGATTTATTTATATGTTACGAAAGCATAGCAAATTTGTCCACAAAAAGCATTACAATATTAATCGATTATTCAATTAAACTCATAGATTTATGACATTGGAAGTGTATTTCACGGACACATACTAAGATAAGGGAGAGGCATAAAGACGAAGGAAATTGTGTATTTTTAGCACTTTCATAAGTATCATATATCATTGGAACGAAATTTGTATTTTCTCTAAAATTAATTCGATTTCGTTATACAATATAATAGTTTAGTACTTATATACATATATATATATGTATTTGTATATATTTCTGTTTTTCATATTACTGTAATATTGGTTCACCTCTAAAATCCATTATTTATTTTATTTTAATTAGGATAAAATTTAGTATATCTCAACTCTTCACATGTAGATTTGTCTTAAATTAACTAATCATTTATTTGTGGTTTCCTTTTCTCTATTCCCTTATATACGCCATAATATATATATAATATAGAATTGTTTGCTTAATAAGAAAATGCAAATTAAACACATTTCACTAAGGTCTGTATCAATATGTATAGAATGTATGTATATGTATATATAATATATATAGCTAATGTACAAGTATATATGAAAAAGTTGTAGGTGGTTCAATTGTGTCTTATCTTTTTCCTCTTTTTGCTGCATTGTATATAATCTCTCATATAGTGTCTTTTTTTTTTTTAAATTTGCTTTAAATTTATTTTTATTAAAACCATTAACTACAAAAAAAACAATACATAGAGAACATGAAGGCAATTGGAAATGGCTTTTAATGTACTTTATTTAATTTTACGGTTTAATTATTATGCTTTTTATTTATTAGATAAGAAAAATGGGAATTTATTTAAACATTTAGTTTAGTATATATTGTTTAGGTTAATTCTTATTATGTTCAGTATGCTGTTGTTTTTGATAAGAAAGTAAAAGATAATTTGTATTAAAAAGAAAGACGCAGTGACTTTCGATAAGGCAACATGCAAAGTTTAGACAAATAAATTTAAGCTATATAAAGAATTAGGCACCTTAATTTTTTAGCGGGAAAAGAATTCAAGAGTTTCAAAGCTTACAGAATAGTGCAGTCGATGCAGGTCCTACATTCATCATAAGCTTTCTTCCTTTCTGCTCACACAATAATTTTCTCGGGTTTCGTATCGGAAGCTTTTCTAAATCGAACTGGAAAACCCACCTTACCCCGCAAAAGACCTAAATTTAAAGGCTCATTTTAATCCAGGGCTGCTATCTATGCGCGAGTCTCTAATGAATTAGCTGTGCTTAAACATCGTGAAGCAAATATCTCCTAACATCTTATTGCAAAATATTTGTTTTTCTATTATAAAAGCTTCAGTACCAATATCTTTTTTATGCCCCTCAACGATGATACACATGTTCTGTTGCTTATATTTTTATGTTAACTTTTTCGATGCTAAGTTTTTTTTTTAACATTTTCTTGGTTTAAGCTTTCATTTATTTTTGTCTTGAGACCGAAGTTGTTCCGTCTACTCTAGAGTGTCCGTATGGGGCCAGTATGATATTTATAAATTAGCTAAGCTAGATTTAAGCATTTTTGTCTAGCAGGTACGATATCCCTAAGAAATGAATAACGAAAATAAAATAAGAAACAAAAAAAAATATAAAACTTGTATTTTTAAGAAGCCTAGACAGTTTTTGATGGAAAATTGTTTATTATTTAATAGTCCAAAATAATATCTGCCGTGAGTATAGATATCGAGACATACAATTTATCCACGATTTTTACCGTTAGCCAGAATCTTAACATGATATGGCGAAGTAATCTCCTATTGAATTTCAAAAGTGTGTCAAATTGACACAAGGAACCGATGGAGTGACATCATAATTGTGATATTTTTTTCTTGCTATTCAAAACTTTGAACTAATTTCAATTTTCCTATGCCAAAATGCATGTATAACAGAATTAAATATTAAATTATTAAACTTTTCTGAAATTGTATTTGAATATGTTTGACTGATAGATTGAAGAGCCGACTTTTCAAAGAGAAAATCGAGCCGAATATGATATCGCATATTTAGTTCGGTTTTGAAACTTAATTAGCTTTCAAAAATCGGAAACGAAACTTTTTAAGACTGTATAGGGTCATCAAATCCTCAAGGGATACCAAAAAGAACTGGAGAAAATTCGCGATCACTGGGGAGCATTAGCGGTGAGAAATGCGGTTAAACATCTTGGTATCTGGCTTGACCAGCATCTATATTTCAATAGACACATAGACGCTTGTCTTGCTGGAGCCTTCGGTATGACAAGGAGTCTGTTCCACAGCACTCAACTTGACTATAGGGTACAATTTATATGTTGCGTGACTCTAAAAAGGCCTATTATCTCGCATGGTTTTTCGGTGTGGTTTGGAGCGCCATCTTATGTGGAAAAGATTAATGGATTTGAGAGGCAGTGCCTTATTAAGTATTACCCCTATAAGGTCTTGTATGATGGGGTAGGCCTATGACTAACTGCTTACTACCCCAATTATAGATACCACGAGAGCACACTCCGATTGGGCTTTATTCCCTTAGAAGCATTTCTCGATATCGATTCCGAAAGTTTAGTGCAAAATAGAAATAGTATCTTACCACCGCCACCGTGGTGCCAGGGATAAACGGCTCATCCGCGATGGAGCTCATGAGCTTATTCTTTTTAAATCCGGTTGGGATCTCGCCATGTTTCTAAACAGCACGCCGATTATTGGTGGTTGTCGGACGGAAACGCTTTTCAGAGCGGTGCGTTACTCCGGTGAGATTCTCCTCACTCCGTAAGTTAGGCCTGTTAGCCTTCGTGAGGTTGCGGACATGCAGAGCGAGCGAGATGGCGAAGCCCAGTCGCTGAAAGACGCAATCAGGAGAGTGAGCACTCGAAACAAAACACAAGAATCCTAGCCAAGCTTATTATATTTAGGACTACAATTAAGCAGCGTAGAAGAGGTTAAGCTCTAGGATAAGAAATAAAAATTAATCTAGGGTTTTAATAAACTTTTCCTAGAAAATTCAATTCTGAAATGTTGTCATATGAAAATAGAACAGAGCCGAAAGGCATTAGTCATTAAAAAATTTAGTTAGACTTAGTGTCCGAAACATTAAAGATAAATATATTTTCAACTTAGAATTGAACATTATCGTCTAGTAAATAAGAATAGAATAAGAAAAATAAAAATGAATTAAAAAATAACTTCGGTTTTAAAACCGAAAGCTTTCAGTTCATAATAATTCAACATTCATTCACATTCAACGGTCTTCAATAGTTCTCAACCCGACTACTTCGGACATTCGTTTAAGAAACCCAGTTAGACGTTTTATATAAACGCTATTCTGAAATTAAAGATTATAAGCAACTATTTTATTGTTAAGCAAACTTATATTGTATCGGGTACCTATGAAACAAGGAGATTTTTTTTTTTAATTTCGTGATGTGTGAAGACTTGGAAATGAAGCACACGCACTTTTAGATAACATAAGAAAAACTAATTATTTGTTTATATGGGAAAAAAAACAAATAGTAGCATAACTGCATAACAACATCTAACAGAGCAGTTGAATTAATACAGAAAAAAAGCTTTTCACTGCGATTGCAACAGAACTAGAGAAGAAAACGAAAAATAAATAAAAAAAGTTCGAGTTTTAACATTCATTGTATTTTATATAATAAAACCTAATAAAATATTGATTTTAGTTATTTGTGTTATTTAACATTTATATATATATAAAGTTGTTTTTAATACAAATATAAGATAATATGGTATATTATTACAATATGTTAACTTTTTCAGTTTCTTTTTCATATTTATAATATCTAATTTAAATACAAATTTTGCTTTTGTTTTTCTTTTTCATCTCTTATATAATTTATTTTGCTTTACTTCCATTTATATAATTTCTTTGTGTTTTCTATTTCATTTTTCATATATAGAAATTCATATAAATATATACACACTAATATACATGTATATATTCTTTAGTTCAATAATCATCTTTAAATATTTTTTTAAAATATTTAAAAATTTAGTTTTTTTTTCGCTTTTTACTTCAGCTTATGAACCCATTGGGTTTAAAATAAAACTGCACCACTCATACTCCTCGTATTGATATAATAAAATAGATTGTATTCAAAAGTGTAAATCTTAGGTGCTACAAATGTAACGACCTTATATAAAACATACATACTGAAATGATGATGCAAATATTTAAGTGTTATACACTAGATTTTCTATACAATTTAAGTACTTGAGTACATCATGTGCAGTCGGAAAGAAGAGCAACTAAACATTTCATTAAAAGAAAATATACATTTTACAAATCGAGGAGCATGCTGTGATTTGACAGCCCAATAAATAGAATCATCAATTCTCTTCAATCTTTAACCACACCTTGGTTGTTTGCTAGAACATTTTTGCTTTCCAATTTGTGTTTTTTTTTTTGTTTTTTTAGAATTATCAACAGAAACAATCGAAGGCAATCAGTATATGTAAATATAAAATAACAAAAATATATATGTAGGTTTCTTCTCTAAATTATGTATTGTAATAATGATTTATATAAGCATTGGGATAACATTTAGTGTGTATGCATATGAAATTTGGTCGCATTCCTTTTTGCCAGCAAACACCGATTTTTCTATTGTTAATAAATAATATTAAAATAAGCAGATCGGAAACAGAATAAAATATTCCTTTTTTTATTGAACATTGCAAAATAAACAACATTAAAAACGAAAATATGGTTATTGACGTGGCGATGTATGCAGTTGATTTTGGTAAAATGTATAAATTATTTCAATAAATTTGTCAATTCGAAATCGCTAACACCCTTAATTGGCTCCCTGCGGAATAGACAATGAAAAGGACGAAGTTCAGATGAAGGACTGAATTTAGAACAATAATCCCTATATAAATTGCCAAACAAAAAAAATTAATTCTGTGCAATTTTTCCTATCACAGATGAAATTCATTAGTCTGCCATTCGCCATTATTAGCATTTATCCAGTAATTTACCGAATTGCCCAGAAAAGTATAAATCTAACTTTAAGTATATTTCTTCATGCTCGATTTGTCTCCTATATTTGTCTTCTGATAATGGAGGAACTTATTAGATTTATGTGAAATCATAATCTCATAATGTGCACGTGATTATCACTACCCTATGTACGGACGAATATTTCATCTTTCGTAAAATCAAATTTAATGGAAATTAAAAGAAATAAGGTTGGTAAAACGACTGATACGGAAGACTGCATAAAAAGTACTTTTTTCGTTCCTAACTATAAGAAAAAAAATATATATATGTTTATCTTATTTGACGTATTGCACTTCTCCTTCAGAACAATTTGGCTGCTGAACGAAACAAAAAAAACAATCTCAAATGCACAAGAAAAACAAAAACAAATGAAAGATTTCGATTCGTTACAAATATTTTTTATATAAATTATTTTATTTATAATGAACACCAAAAACCCTTCTTTGTTCTGCTTAATCAAAAGTAATTAAAAAATTAAAAACAAATTTTACAAAAGTAAAATTAAAATATTGTAATAATATATTAAGACATCACATGATATTGATATTATTTTGCTAATGTTCATCTGTTAAATCAAATAAACAAGTAATATGTACTAAAGTAAAACAAAAAATTGCTGAGAAAGTCTATAAAATAAGAATAGATTCTGCGAACATCTTAATTATCTTACTAAAATCAAGATTGTTTAGAATGTGTTCTCTTTACAATAGTAAAAAATATATTTATTTAAGGTCTGTTTTTTTCTCTCATCGAAAAGATAATAGCAAATAAATACTCTCCGTAGATTAGTTCATCGCCATGAAGTTGCAAATAAAATTGTCTAAATCATTGAAAATGAATCGTATATAAAGCCTACGTACAGTACAGTTTCGTCCCCTCATGTATTAATGGACATAAAACTAATAAAATTTAGTTTCTGTTCTGCATAAATTGAGTCATCGCGGTATGCTTCACGTTACACTGTAAATCAACTGCATATACAGATTTATTGGCAAAAGAAATTTGCGTATACTCGAAGGAAAAGAGCGCTACAAATGAAACTGATAGATTTTACATTTTGTTAAATTATGTACACTCATATACATATGCATGTTTATATTTGTCATTTGTGTGTTTATAAAAACCTATACAAATTTCTTTAAGAAATATATATTATATAGTTTGTTACATATATTTAGACATATATGGGTTTGTTGTGTTTAAGTGGTTTATATACATATATAAAATCAATTTGCCTAAATAAGATTACAACAAAAAAGTTAAAAGTAAAATAAAATAACTACGTATTATAGAAAAATATAAGCACAAGCTTCGATTTATAAAAAAAAACAATTGTATAACCAATTTCAAAATGCTCAGAATATATATCTGTGTAGACATAGTAAATGAAAAACACTAAATAAGAAAAAAACATCTACATGTTTTGTAATTTTTTTTTTCTTTGCTTTTGTTCTGCTCACGTAACATCAATATCGATCACCAACCTTTTTACTTATTGCTCAATTGACTCTTCAATCCTCAATCGCTAACTCCGATTTGAGTCGAATTTCCAGCTCTCGCATACCGTTGTCGATTCCAACTTCATCTTCAGGAACTTGATTTTTAGTTGGTGTCACCTCTTTGGAAGATGACGTTGTTGCGTCGCTCCAGATGTTTGGGGAACCAATCGGTTGCTGCTTACTAGGAATATTGTTATTCCAGAAAGACTCACTCAAAGTAGAATGCTGAAAAAGGATAACATATTTTTAAGACAAATTTAAAATAAAAAGCTGGATTTTGATATGCTGAGTTTTCATATCTGATAGAACAAATTCAAGAACCAATGTACAGACTCGATACCGTATGGTTAGAAGATCTTTTTGACAAGCTCAGTCGGCTGGGCATAAATAAGCCACTGCTATATATGGTTTTTGACATGTTAACCGGTAGAAAGTTCGTTGTGAAAATTGCCAATGGAAGGCAACAGAGTACGGTGAACCCGGCAATACTTTTTAACATTTACCTCAGTGATTTGATATACCTGATATACCGCTTCTCTTCATCATTCAATTGCGTATGCGGACGATTTAATTGACAAAATATATATCATGTATATTTTTGTATTTTATTTAAAATAGGGTTTAGTTAGTTGGAGTTAATTATAAGTTTCTCTAAAAAAAAATATGTTCCGGTACTAAATTGCTTTAAAATATCATTTTTCTTAGCCTTAGTTGTTCATTTTGTTTAATTATCACAAGTCAATCCTAAGGCCGAAATGCATAGTCTTTAGTTCTGTTTGTTTTAGGGTGTACGTAAGTATGTAGTGCCAGTATTTTATGTTAGTTGTTATTTAAGTTAATTTTAAGCATTTTTGTCCAGGGTAAGTTTGCTTCAAAAAAATATAAATTAAAATGAATTTAAAACTAAAAATTAAAAACTCTTTGACAAATTTCAACTTGTTCTCTCAAGCAGGTTGTTTACACGAATTTTTGCAGTGGACGTCTTGCGTGTTTTTCATTGAAATGGATAAACTTGAATACCGTGCGAACATAAAATTCTTATTTTTACATGGATTAACTCTAACAAAAGTTGGAACCGTTGACGGTGACTCTACTCCTTTGATGTCGATCGTTAAAAAGTGGATAGCTGAATTCAAAAGTAGTCGCACATCCTTCGAATATGATCCACGTGAAGGACGGCCAAAAAAAGCAACCACGCCCGAAACCATAAAAAAAGTAGATGACATGGTTTTGGTCGATACGCGAGTGATGGTGAGTGAGATAATTGAGGCTGTGGGGTTATCGGATGAAAGAGTGCCAAACACTGTGCACAAAGAATCAAGATGCAAAAGCTCTGCACTAACGGGTGCCCCATTTGCTGAATGTCAATCAAAAGCAAAGGATTCAATTTTTGATCCGACCGATTTTGTGCGGCTATTTGTCGCCATGGATGAGATATGAGCCCACCACTACACGCCAAAAACGAAACAGCCGCTTTCAGAAAGCCGGTGGTTCGTCACCATGGAAAGCGAAGTCGATCATGTCTGCCAAAAAGGTTATGGCCAGCGTTTTGGGATGGGTAAACGATTCTGTAAATTGATAACCTAACAAAAAAAAAAAAGGCAGAACAATTACAGGCGAATATGACTCCAACCGCCTTAACAAACAAATTCCTCTGAATTTCGTCTTCTTTAAGTTGAAAAAAAAAAAATTTACCAGGAGAACGTGCCTGTACGCAAGGATGCGTTGGTGATGGGAAAACTGCGAGATTTGGACGAATTGTTATATCATTCCCCTTATCTCTCCTATGTGGCACCCTCAGACTTCCATCTGCTTCCAAACTTTAAGAAATTTGATTCCGAGAAGCGATTCACATCAATGAACAAGTTGAGTAGCCGTAGATGAATAATTTCATAGCCTTTCATACTTTTACCTCCGGAAAGGAATACTGATGTTGGAGGAACGCTGGACTAAGAGTTTTGAAGTCAAGGCAGAATATGTACAGGGTGCGCCATCTCATATGGGTCGATGTAAACTTCGAATAACTTCAACAATTGTCAACTGATTTTCATATGTCAGCATTTTGGAAACGTCAATTCGGTACAATTGTAACCATGAATCGCTTCACACCAAAAGAACGCGCGAAAATAGTTTCAATGTTCATTAAAAATGAACGCTCGATTGTGGTAACTCAACGTGCGTATCGTGCAAAATATCGTGATCGTGTTGCGCCCAAAAAAAATACAATTCGTCGTTGGGCTTCGAATTTTTTTCAATTTTGTTCTGTGGCAAGCCCTTCTGAGCAACCTAGGCCACGTCCGCCGCGTTCAAACTCATCTATACAGTCTGTGAAGGCCAGTGTTCATGAAGACCCAAGTTTGTCATATCGGCGCCGTTCGCATCAGTTAGGCATCAGGGACCACTTTGCGGAGAATTTTAAAGGATGATCTTCACTTATTTCCATACAAAGTGAAGATAGCTCAAAGAATTCTGCCACAAGATGAGCCACGGCGCTTGGCATACGCACAAAATGTCGTTGCAATGATTAATGCTGAGCCGGAGTTCTGGCAACAAATTCTGATGACCGATGAGGCACATTTTACACATTTAAAATTGTCGCTTCTGAGGCACCGAAAATCCTCACATTATTCACGAAGAGCCGCTATATGATCAAAAAGTTACTGTTTGGGCCGGTGTATGCGCTAAAACCATCATTGGACCGTATTTCTTCAAAGTTGGCGATATAATGGATGGCGATCGATATCGGTGGATGTTGGCCCATTATGTGGTCCCAGAAATGCGTAAAAAAGGCTTATTTCATTTTCGGTTTCAACAAGACGGCGCGACATGCCATACTGCGGACAAAATAATGAACGTTTTGCGTAAGAAGTTCCCTGGAAGATTGGTGTCAGAAAAGGGCGATATTGACTGGCCTCCGAGATCGCCGGAATTGACTCCTCCCGACTTTTTTCTTTGGGGATACTTGAAAAGCAACGTGTATGCTAACGGCCCGAAGACAATGGAACAGCTAAAAAGAAACATTCGTGCGGAAATCGCAGAAATTGCGACCGAAATGCTCGAAAATGTCATGGAGAATGCGCGAAAACGATCCCATTTTTGTATCGGCATTTAATTGATATTGTTTTCGAAAATTAATCAAAATAAATTGTAAAGGTCTAAATTGAATAAAAGTTTTTGAATTTCCAAAATCGGTTGACAATTGTTGAAGTTATTCGAAATTTACATCGACAAATATGAGATGGCGCACCCTTTAGAAAAGTAAAATCATCTTTTGATTGAAAATCGCAGTCTTTCATTGTCAGGGCGTGTACTTTTACACCTTACTCCCTTATGCTTACAATATAAAAGTTAAATATAATTAACCTCGTTCAGATACGTGGCTTAAAAATATTTTATAACGGATTACAACTTGCATCTCAGCATCTCTAAAATCATTGACGTTTATCTGTTTATAAAGTGGTATGCAAAATAATGAATTAGAGAGATATGTTGGCTAAGGCTGAGATTCATACTATTATTATATTACATTATTACAATAGCAGTGAAATATACATGAGAAATACGAATGCGAATACCGAAATCGCAAACTTTAAAAAGACACCTGATCGATCGAATGATCGAAATGCAAAAAAAAAATCTCTAAAATCTACTCATAAACAAACATAAGTATAAGCTAGTATTTACCTTTCCAGATAGATCGCTATCACCTCTTTCCATAATTTGAAGAGCCCTTAAGCTTAAGTCGAAATCAGTTGATGTATTTCCTGATGTATTTCGCCCGCTCATGTGTGACGGACCAATACCGTTGCCATGTGATGTATTGTTGTTATTGTATGACAGCAAATCGGAAGAGAATTTCGGAAGTTCCCTAAGACTCGATAAGTTGTTGGATAGTTGTCTGAAGTTGTTGCAATTATCGCGTTTAATTCCAATACTGCTGTTCCCACTGCCAAGTCGATCAAAGTTTACATTAACCGCTAGTGAATCATTGTTAAATAAAGATGTTGAATCCGGTGGACCCAAATGTTTGTTACTGGGAGACGTATTTTCATTGCCATACATCCATGGTTGGACACCAGAATGACAACCGATCCGACTGCCGACACCCTGGTAAGGTGATAATCCGCTATTGCTATGGCCATTATTATTGCTGTTTGAATTATCGCCAGTCTGGCTATAGCCCTTATACGTTCGACAAATTGGGCCAAATTTACTTATTGAGGTGGGAACATCAAAAGGCGTATTATCCTCGTCTAGAATTGAATCCGAACGCACAAAACTATCACGCGTGTCACGTAGTAAATTTGCCGCTGCACTTACGTCCTGCAAGCTCTGAGATGATGTCGAATGTTGCCAATATGCATTCAGTGCATCATTTTTCATCAATATGCTGTTGTTTCTGTTCGCGTTACTATTGTTTGGAGTTGTGCTAGTATTGCCACTATTGGACAATTGAGTTATTTGCGAACTAGTATTTTTATATAGGTTACTAACGTTAAGCAATGCATTCGAGGTTTTAGAAAACTCGAGGTCTTTAAGACACTCTAGATTCTTTGGAAACAGAGGACTGGAGGGAGTGTCAGCATTACTATTACCACCACCGACACCACCAGCAGCGCCACTACTCAAATACGACGATATATTTTGTGAATTGAGTCCCATGTTCATAATATGACCCGTGTGCTGAGGATGGTGCTGATGAGACAGCTGTTGATGTTGATGTAGTTGACGTTGATTATCCCATAGGCTTGACTGACGTATACCGTCCAGAGTGATTTTACCAAAATCTGTAGCTCCTCCCATGTAAGAAGCCGTAAGACCTACTTGGCTATGTCGTGCGGGTCTGATAGCTGACGTTGGTATTGAAGATGGCATTTGATTAGAGAATCCGCTAGATCCGCCGTAGAGATCCGATGGACCGTAGGTACTGGCTGTGGGACATGACTTTGTGTGGAATACCGGTTGTTTTATATGAGTTTGTTGAGTTCCAGACTGTGAAAAATTGCTGTGATGGGATCGAGGTGACGGTAGCGATAGGCCACTACATACTGCAGACGTTGAATTCCGTGGCAATGGCGGTTGTGCCGGATAATTTAGAGATGAGTAGTGGCTGTCGTAACGATGTCGTTGTGACTGGGGAATTGGACTCTGTCCATGCATCGACGGTGGGATTATATCCACAAAAGTATGTTGTGCAGGAGTCGGCATCGATGGCATACCCTGGGATTGTGGGTGATAAGGCGTTGGCATGGACGCAACGGGCGAAGGTTTACTAGGTACATTAACAAATCTCATAGGTGACGTAACATCTTCCGGTGGGAGACAAGTTGACGGCAGCGAAGTCGGGGTTGCATCTAAGTAATCCGCTGTAGTCTTCTTCGTATTAACAATTGGCGTTTTTGTACTATTCTTTCTATTCTTAGCTCGATATCTTTCTAATTCCTCATCAGAATGAGCAAACGTGCAACTTGGTCCCCGCGGACAGATTCGGCGCAACGTCAGGTCCCTACAAAAACTAATTTTATATTTTGTATTTGGATTGGTCTGAGATGATTCTTGTAGTTTTCGGTTCCCGTGGTGTTGAACGAATTCCACTAGCCCGATAACCACCTGCTTAACAGCGTCTAACGCTTTCGCCACTTCTTGCCATGTTGGGACAGAATTTTCCGTACTCGAATCTATGCTTGCCAAATGCTTAAGATGAGTTCGTAATCCTGACAAATTTGCCGGATCTCCTGTGCGTTGAAGTGCTATTACTAGTTCCTGAACCGATTGAGCAAACGACTGTGGTGTCTGTAGCTTGTCGATAATACTTTGCATATGTGACTTATGAGCGGTATCGCCATATAAAAGTGATGACCATTGGTCGGGTGCGATTCGGAGACCAGCCTCAGTGGCGATTTGAACAATCTGTGCATCATGCTCCCGACGTAGTGCATCGTAAGTGCGGAATTCTTCCTTTAGTTGCATCAGTGATGAATCGGCTTCCCTTTTGGAAACCTTAAAGCAACTGGCGCGGTACAAAAGTTGAACGACATGACCGATGCTAGTTTTTGAGGCTTGAGGAAAGTGCGGCTCCAATCGTTGAACGACATACATTACTAAAACCTTTCGCGACAGTGCAGAACCATCTTGCAGTGCTAATAGAACTAACTTAAGTACTTCCTCCTGCATAGCAGGTCCAAGAAACTGACAACCACGCGACCTTACAGCTGCCCATAGGTTCGAGCTTAACTGTTGTGGATTTTGGTGTTGTAAAATCAACTCGGTGACAGTGCGCTCGCCCAGTGAACGAGCAGCACGCAAAGCTCGGGATCGACCTTCATCTTCCATCAACTGACAGTTTACTAAAGTGACTAACTTTCGTTGCATCGGTCGCGATAAGAGACTTCCGAAATTTCCGTTGTTGATGAAGGGCTTTAAATGGAGGGCGAGACTTTCGATGCATTTTTTCCCCAATTTGTAGCATTGTTTATCATCGGGAGAAAGATTCTGAACGCTCGGTATATTTGTACTCGACGATTCGGATTCAGCCGTTAAGCTGGCCACTGATGATGGGGCGCCATTGTTGAAGTTACTGTTGGGTGTCACAAGCAATAGGAGAGCATAGTTAACAGGTAAATTTTCTAAGTCTGATGTTATCGAAGTCTAATGAACAAAGAAACAAAATTGGCTACAAAAAAATACTATTTTTAATTGATTCAAGGCAATATTGCTTACCTGGTCAAATGGGCATTGCTTGTTGTGTAGTGTGGCTAAGCAAGTGCGACATATTGTATGACCGCATCCTAAACTTATTGGAGGACGTTGACTTTCTGCAAACTCGTTACAACAAACGGGACAGGATAAAAAATCTGTCCATGAGGGCGCCTGTATCGGCATTCTAAAAGTCAAAGTTACACAAAAAAATTAAATTAGTATGAGACATCAGTCTGCGATTTTATCTAAAAATGGCTCTCAGGGATATGTCGACAGAAGCGGAAAAGACAGCGCAATCCAATGATAAACAAATTCTAATTTGGTTCTATACACGCTAAAAATATTTATATTTTAACAAAAAAGGAAATTGTGCAGAACGTAATAAACGTAGTATTTTACAGCGACCGAATATCGATGGCCAAAATCCGGGGTAGCCGCTTTAACAACTACGGAAGATAAGGATAAAGAGGTAAAGGACGCGTTTTATGAATCAATGGATGAAATATTTGACAATTTCTGATCTTTCAATGCGAAAATAGGAAAATATAGGCCAACCATAGGAGAAGAAAGTCTCCATGTCGATAATCGTTTAGCACAATAAGTTTTGCCAGCCCAAAACGTATGATCGTGAAAACTACAACATTCAAATACAAGAGAATACACAAGGTTCTATGGATGTCACCATTTTCTGATAGAAAGACGACACCATACCAACGTACACCATACCAAAGCATCAGAGGAGCGGATTACGATTCAGGAAG
This sequence comes from Merodon equestris, assembly GCA_958301585.1. Taxonomy (NCBI): domain Eukaryota; kingdom Metazoa; phylum Arthropoda; class Insecta; order Diptera; family Syrphidae; genus Merodon; species Merodon equestris. Next base: position 69,427,816 of record OY284414.1, on the reverse strand, counting down.
TCGAATCCTAATTCACAGAAGCAGCAATATTTAGCTTAGAGAAGTTAAAGGACCTTCGAATGCAGCATCAATACAAGGACGAAATTAATAACCGGTTCGTCCCATTAAATGACATAGAAACTAAAGACCAAACAAGATAGTTAGACGGAGGGCCTTGGTTTAATGAAGAATGCGAGGGAAAAGTAGAAGCCCGTAATGTTCTTAGACTTCAAGCTCTGAAAAATAGCAAAGAGATTATGCGCACAAGATATCAGACCCTACAAAAGGAAGTCAGCCACCTCCTTCGTTTGTTCAGGTAGAACATGCGGCAATGTATGCAAGGCTAAACGCGGAAGGAAAATAAGACTTGATCAGGATTTATCCGCAACGATAATGGGGAGCTCGTTTTAGATAACGAAAAAGTTGCAGTTCAAAAGAGAAGGCATTTCTTTAACTGCTGAATGTACATAGAGAGCTAGCAGCAATAGAAACCGGTGTTATCTACATAGAGGTTCAGGTGGAACTGCCAACCATTGAGGAAATAAAAGAAGCAATCTATCGGCGTAAGAATAACTAGGCCGAAGTGATCAACCTAATACCATTGGAACCAATAAAACCGCCACCACTTCTTTTTAATTTGGTGCTGTAATTCTTAATGAGATCACTTCCAGAAAAGCAGGGGGAATAACCTGCTCTGGACCTGCTGGGAAAGTGTGCAAACAGTTAAAAGAAATGTAGAAAGCCTAATAATGGCAGAAAAGGAAGTAGGCTTAGAAGCAAAAGAGAGAAAACTAAATATGTATATGGTCACTGACCGAATTGGATCGATCTAAATCTCACACCTGACAGTACTCGATAAACGCTTTGAGAAAATGGACGAATTCAAATACCTGGGTACTAAAGGGTCCGCCATCTAACGTTTTTTTTTTCAAGTAGTGCTTATTTCGTGAATGGTAACACTTAGCTCATGTCTGATTTGACAGATAATTAGTTTTATCCTTCCGCTGAACGATTATGGTTGTGTATACGCTTGAACAACGCTTCGCTAAGTGGGCCTGCGATCGACTTAGAGAAGATGCCGATTTTGCCAAAAAAATCATATTTTCAGATGAAGCTCATTTTGATCTTGGCGGGTATGTAAACAAGCAAAATTGTCGCATTTGGGGCACAGAAAACCCGCACGCATACATTGAAAAGCCGGTGCACCCAAAACGAGCCACTGTTTGGTGCGGATTTTGGTCCAGAGGCATAATTGGGCCATTTTTCTTCGAAAATGAGCAAGGAGTGGCCGTTACAGTCAATGGCGATCGTTATCGGGCCATGTTGAACGAATTTTTGTTCACAAAAATTGAAGAGGAGGATATTGGCAACATTTGGTTTCAACAGGAAGGCGCTACGTGCCACACAGCCGAAGCTACACTCGATGTTTTGCGCCCTGTTTTTGAAGATCGCATTATCAGCCGCAGAGCTGATGTCGTTTGGCCACCTCGGAGCTGCGATTTGACACCGTTGGACTATTATTTGTGGGGTGCCGTCAAAGATAAGTGTTACGCCGACAAGCCAGAGACAATTGACGCTTTAAAGGACAATATTCGTGAAGCCATTGGTGAAATACAGCTGCACACAATCGATAATGTGCTTAAAAATTGGACCGATCGTGTAGGCTACTGCATGGCCAGCAGAGGCAGCCATTTGAATGAAATTCTTAAAAATTGGACCGATCGTGTAGGCTACTGCATGGCCAGCAGAGGCAGCCATTTGAATGAAATTATTTTCCATTATTAACCGGAAGGATTGTACTTTCAAATAAAAAAAGAAATTTGAGAAAATATTCAGTAGTTTTTTTTATAGCATTTTCAAAAAAAAAAAAGTTATTTGGCGGACCCTATATATTGACTTCCAAAAACGACATAAAGATCGAAATAAGTAAAAAGCTGCACATGGACAACTCGTGATGACGAAATTATTCAGAACAATTCCCTTGTTTCGCAATGTTAGAATCCGCATTTATAAAAAAAAAAAAACAACGCCAGTGACACGATTGTGAAGCCTGGTATCTGACTAAGAAAGATGAAAATAGATTTGATTTGGGAACTCTAGACCGCCCGATTCATTGTCCGAGTAAATATGAATGGAAAACCCGTAGGAAAAATACCGCCAAAAAGGTTGTAGATGGGCGAACAATAGAAGGATGGATCTTGAAGAAATGGCACAGAACAGCGAAACATGGAAGGAACAAACTCATGACAAGGAAGCCTGGCGATGGTCAACGAGGCTTTGAACTTCCGAGATCCAAATGGCTAATAATAATAATCATAATTAAACCAAAGGGTTCAAAAGTAAGGCGTCATTTAAATTATTCTTTTACACATTTCATTTAAATACTGCTCGCAAGTAGACACTAGATATAGGTCTAACTAGATATTCGTAATAAAATTATCATTGATCAGCTGTACAAGAATATGAAGTCGTAGATATATATCCTTTAGCTACGTCATTAGCTACAAATTAGAAATGTCAGTACTCAACTATTTTGAGTTCCTATTCACCTATCATTGGCTGATGACTTGAGGGAATAATTTTCCATGATAGTCAATGATGATGATAAACAAAATAAATTCATTTGGCTTAAGTTTATAAAAGAAAACCCATAAGAAAACGAAAACAGACTTGTATGCATTGTGATGCCAATCGAACTCTGTATTTAATTGTTCTCCGATTGCTCTACGAAACAAAATAGTAAACCTTTGCTAAGAGTATCATATGCAAGTGCACTGCTTAACAAAAGAGACCGTCTTCGACAAACTGAAAGCTGATAGCTCTGCAAATATGGTATATATATGTAACGTGTATATACATATGTATATGTACGTGCATACTAGGTATAATAGCCAAGTAGTTCAATAAACTTCGAGATAATCTGAATATTTATTTGCTTTGTATTCACTGCATGCAGTATGAGACTCACAATTTATTGTGTACATACTCGGAATATGTAGGAATTTGACATGAAAGCGATAGTGAGAGAATTTTTTGGATATTTTTGTATTTCGACAACATTAATAAGTGCTCACCCACTGGACTCATGAATTAAAATGTTCTTAAATATACTTTTGAGGGTGAAAACAAAAGAAACAACGCAAACGGAATGTTTACGCAATATTTCTGACTTCAATACGTCATCAGAGTGTCTCTAGCTCGCAAAACACCCCGAAAGAGGCCCCACTGGTTGCAAAAATAATTAGTTCGGAATGGAAGAGATGTTAGAGAAAAAAATGTTTGACATCAGTTTTCACGTTTTAACGGCCTCCCATGTCCTTCACTCAGTATACAAGTCAGATGATTCGTCTTTGTCACCAAAATTACTCAACGAATAAAAAAAGAAGAAGGGAAATGAATGCTCAAGCTCGGCGCATTAATATTTCCGACAAATTATCTGATGCATTCAATTGAAAATCTCTCACTTGTTCAATAATTGTATACAAGTATACGGCCAGATGCTATAGAGAAAACAAAACGTATTAGTAAAAAAGTTCACGTCGTCTGCCACTGCTCCAAGCATTAAAGTGATGACGATGACTAAGAAAATCCGCAAGAAAATACCATATTCGACATTTTTCCGACGACCTTTAGCTAGGACAGGTCGTATACTTGAGAGGGGAACTATCTGGTCGCCTAATTCGAATGATTTCCACTTAAACTAAAATAAAACACTGATCCATGATTTGCATATGCCAATTACACACAAAAGCACTTATGTCCATTCCATATCGAACATGAAAAAAGGACCATAGTAGTCGGTAATTAACAGATAGACATTTCGGTTAGTTGTTCACCTTAAGAATGTACATAAAAGTTGAAAGGCACCTTTTCGTAACAATTAGCCAGCCCCTTATACCGCTCGCGATTAATCAAACATCCTAAAACGGCGTCACAAGTCCAGATACACCTGTTTTATAATGGCTCAGCATCAACTTTGGTCTTTTCTGTGTTCCTCGAAAATAATTCACCACCATACTACTCGAATTGGAATTCCTCGACTAACTTACTAACTTAAAAGTGATATGAACAAAACAAAAACTATGTAGCGCAGTAGATATCTTACACATCTTATGTAAAACCTTTCCGGATTTAGACAAATAATAAAACGGGCTTTGCAATTTTTTACTTGCAAACTTTTCGATGTATTCAACTTAAATTTTCCACTTGTTATGGACGGGAAAGGTTCAACAAAATAGGATTACAAAAAAATGGTATTGAAATTTTCTGTGTCGTCAAATTTATCAAAGTGCCAACTAGACACGTATTTTTTCTCTCCTTTTATCCAATGTTCTGTGTCGTAAAAACCTGAAAACACAGTCAGGGTGCTGTATGTCTTCCCTGCTTACCCACACGTACAATTGTGGGGAGAAGGCACTTTTCTTTTTGTTTCTATATATTTCACGAACGACGATGATAATGGGATTGGGAGACTTGATGTGTGGATTTTTTTTTTTTTTACAAACTTCTTTTTCACTTGATATTCTTGACAGATTTACATTGGAAAACACATGAACTTGAAAAAGAAACTTTCTATTCGCACTTGGGGGACGAAAATTAAAGGCATACCTTGATATTTAGTGAAATATACATCACATTTTACGAGTCAACAATTAAACGGTCACGTAGGTAAGTTCTATTCCTCGTTTCGCTTTCCTTTTGATTGCCCATTTGGAAGAAAAAAAAGTTGAGAAATGTCATCGCGAGAATGACTTTTCCCGTGGGTACACTTCCCGATTCTATCTGATCATATTTCACGACTTATAAGTAGAATCGCAAATAATTTCATGCAATTTATCAAATATATTTATACGTAATTAAAAACATACTTGTTGTTCCTATCTAACCTATTACATTTTCCTATACCGTCTGCCAGTTCATTGTTATTTTACTAGAATATAGCCGATTGGCTTCACTGTTATATTAAATAAAAGCACAGACTACTAGTGAACGTGCATAGTTCAATATTGACGGGAGTTGTCAAAATTAGAATATCTTCGTTGATTACTTGTACACTTTGAGACGAATTGATATTTAGTGGTACACTCTGAGACGAATTTTCATATACGAGTTTTTAATACATTTGTATTATTCTTAAGGGCTAACCATAATAGACAGAAGCAAGCAGAAGCTTATGTCAGATCCGAACGAAATTCTCCCCTCTGTTTCAACGAACCGTCACGATACCCACAATGAACAGATGCAAGCAGGAGCAAGCAGAAGGAAAGGAACTGTCAAATTGTTTTTATTCGATTTATTTATTTTCGGTGTGGCTTTGGCTTTTTCCTTTTTATTGAAATAAAAGCCATCTGCTTTATCATATCGACACTTATTGTCCTGCACAAGTGAAATCAACTTGTTAACAAGCTCGTATTCTATATTTATTTTATCTTTTTTCTCTTTCCTAACCTCAAATGTCACTTGTCAAAAATTCCGTTCGCCATGTCTTCTTTCAAGAAGACCTTCCTTCTGCTTGCATCAGTTAACGAACGTTTAACGAAACGTCGTATCTTCCCATTGTGGGCATATCATAAGCTTTGCATGTAAGAAGACATTCCCCTCTGCTTACTTCTGCTTGCTCCTGTCTATTATGGTTAGCCCTTTATTCTATATTATGTATAAGGATTTTCCGAATTTCCTTCAGTTTTTTTTTGGTATCCCTTCAGGCCCTGAACAACGGAGTCCTAAACAGTATCGTTTCCGACTTTTGGAATTGTATTGTATTGTATATTGTTGAACCTAATCTGTACGCTACTAAATCATCTGCATACGCTCTCGAATGGAATTGAAAACCTATAAAATCACTTGTGTAGATGTTAAACAGTATCGCTTCCTTATGTAAATTATTTTTAATATCAGAGATTCTGCTCAATATAAAATTGTCGTGTTTAACTACAAACTTCTTTGCCACAGTCGTTAAGTGATTTGGCATGTCTATCCTGGCGAGCTTATAAAACAGTTTTTGTTTTTTATCGCAACATCCAACCCACTACCTTTTTCAACTTATTAAATGAAGTGAATCTGGAAAAGTCGTTATTCGTTGTATTAATCAGCAGTACAAATTTATTGTGTATTTCCTCGTTCGTTTCCGGGACAAGTTTGCTGGTCGGCCGCGCCGATTCATCCTCCATGAATTGGACACATCACTCTTCAAACGCGTCCCAAAGTCGGCTGGGTTTAATTGGGTAGGGACCCACCTCCATTCCGAGACATCGGTGCTTTCTAGGATCTCGTTCACTCGATGCGCCACGTAAGGCTTGTACCGCCTGTGATCAGATACTATCCAAGATAACACTGTCCGCGAGTCACTCCACATAATAGTCTTCATCGGACTTATGTTATGTCTCGACAAGATCGTTTGGCGGAGACGTGTTGCTAGAACCGCAGACTGAAACTCCAAGTGCGGAATTGACGTTCATTTGAGTGGTGCACACTAAGCCAGCCACAAACGCTAGGTGAGTTTTACCAGGTCGTTCTAGGATTCTCCAATAACCCACAGCAGCATACTCGATTTCGCTAGCGTCCGCAAAAATGTGTAACTCGTCTGGCACAGGGATGAAGACAATACTGTAGCATCGAGGGACACATATGTCTTCCACTTCCTTTAGTTTCTGCAACCATTTCTTCCACATTTCTAGGGCTTCATCAGAAATGATTTGAAGGGTCACTTTCGCCATAAGAGAGTATTCCGTTGCTAATCCAGAGGGTCAAAGATTGACATGGTTATACTTAGTATCCCGCGTTTGGTTTCCTCTCACCCCTCAACGAGGCAGGATCAATTTTGCCGAACGCCATTATGAACCGAAACACCTCTCGCTTTGTATCCCAGTGCATGCCTAAGACCTTTTGAAAGTTCGCGGTTTCACCTTTCTCGAGGTTCAGGGTCAATACTTTCCCTTGCTCTTCGTTAAAACTGTTACTAACTACCATCGAGTTTGAGAAGAATCTCTTTAAGTCAAAACCTCCCTGTTTGTGAATCCAAATCACCTATTCGCAAATTTTCAGAGCCTCATGTTCGTCCACAAAACAGTGGACGAAATCGTTTACGTAATAATTTTCGATTATGGCCTTTACGGCCGCTGGGAATTTCGACTGAAAACTTTCCGCGTTCTTGTTTTTAACAAATTGTGCAGAACAAGGCGAGCAAGTATGTATGTAGCTCCGAAAGTCATGACGTTCATAGCGTATTCTGCAACGTTTTCGTTCATACTGGTCCTCCATAAAAGGCGTTGCGAATCCTGGTCTTCTTCAAAACATTTCTTCGATGTCCTGAACTTTGATAATATGGTTGTGAGGTCCTGACACTGATCCGGACCGCTTAGCAAGACTGAATTTAAAGAAACACCGTTCACCTCGGCCGCTGCGTCGAATACAAGACGTAGCTTCCCCGGTTGAGGTAAATACCACGTTCATGGTCCAACTTTTGCAGCTTCAGCCGCGTTTAGTTCTCTTAAATAGCCTGTAGTCATTCACCTTTTGCTCCAAATTATCCATCGGCGTAGTTTTAGGTTGTGCGAAGAACGCGCAGTGGCCCCGCCTTGGTGTACCATCTTTCTCGTCGCCATATACGACCCAGCCTAGTTTGGTCAAAATTTCTGCTGGCCCTTTCCACCCTTCCGCAGCAATCTTTCGTAGCTCCCAGATATTCCAGGTCGAGTCCGATTAACAGCTCCAGAGTAACATCTGAATACTGGCTGATAGGGAGATTCTTTCTATATCGGTGCTTTACGTGCAGCTTAGTGATATCCAATGTCTGCGAGGGAAGTTGTAAGTCCTTAACAGTCCTAACATTCGCGAGGTTGAATCGTTTACTGTTCGGCCAGTTTCCAGATACCTGCATGATGGCACGCCTTGATGTCTCTGTAACCGCGTTGTTACCAAACCATTGCAGGGTTAAATAATCCTTTTCACCATCCAAACCAAGTTGATTCGCATCGATATTGATAATATTGATGCGGGAGACATCACAGCCAAGGAAAAGGAGCTACTCGGCGAATTAGTAAATGAATACCGAGATTGCTTCGCTCTAGACGCCAACGAACTTGGACTGTACAACTGGGGTGAGTGCACAATCGAAGTAACGACGACACAACCAGTGTGTGTGCAACCCTACCGATTACCTTTCGCTAAGAGAAGGATAGTAGAGGAAAAGATCAGCGAAATGTTGCATCAAGGAGTCATTCGGCCTTCAACATCCAACTTCTGCGCACCGATTGTTCTTACAAAGAAGAAGGACGGTACGGATAGGATGTGCATCGACTACCGGGCGCTAAATAGGGTAACAAAAAAACAGAAGTTCCCGATGCCTACCGTGGAGGAAATATTAGCAACTCTAGCTGGGAAGAAGTATTTCACAACACTGGACCTTGCTTCTGGGTACCATCAAGTGCAGATAGCGGAGCAGAGCCGAAAGTACACCGCCTTTGCTACGGAGAACGGTCTGTACGAGTTCGTGCGTATGCCGTTCGGTCTAGTGAACGCTCCAGCTTACTTCCAAATGTGTATGAACCAGCTAAAGGCGCGCATGGATCCTGGTGATGTTGCAGTCTACTTGGATGATGTCATCATTGCAAGCATATCGCTGGAAGAAGGACTACAGAAGCTCCGCAAATTTCTGAAGGTTCTGAAGGAGTCGGGGTTGACACTCAATACGAAAAAGTGTGCGTTCTTGAGAACTAGCATTGAGTTCCTCGGACATCAGCTGGATGAAAACGGGATAAGTGAGCGAAAGACGGTGGCAGTAAAAGATTTTCCCCAGCCGAAAAATGTGCATCAGGTAAGACAATTTCCGGAAATTCGTGCCGAAATACTCTCAAATCGCAACATCTCTTACCGACTTACTTAAACAAGACAAGATCTTTGTGTGGGCAGAGGAGCAACAAGCGGCGTTCAAAGAACTGAAATCTGCGTTAATCAACCCACCTATTTTAGCCCTTTACGATGTGGAGTGTGATCACGAGGTCCATACTGATGCCTCCACTGTGGGACTTGCCGGAATACTATTGCAGCGAGGGAAGGGCGACAATAAATTGAGACCAGTGGCGTACTTTAGCAGGAAGCTGACAGACACAGAAGCAAAGTACCACAGCTAGGAGCTAGAGGTTTTAGCTGTGGTGGAAAGTCTGGAAAGGTTCCGGATATACCTGCTAGGCAAGGCATTTAAAGTTGTGACCGACTGCGAAGCCATAGTAGCCACTCAAAACAAGGCCAGGATGATACCAAGAATCGCGAGGTGGTGGCTCAAACTACAATAGTTTGAGTTTACGACAATTCACTAGTCAGGAAGGAAAGCGGGATATGTGGACGCCATGAGCCGAGAGCCAGTAGAGGAAGAACGGGAGATGGAAGAGGCAACCGCTAATGTATTAAATATCTACATTACAGACGACGATTGGCTCGCAACGATGCAGTGGCAAGATAAAAAACTACGGAACATTATCAGACAACTACAATCAACAGCTGTTGGCGGTGAGCAGAACCAACTCCATAAGGAATACAAGCTAGAAGGGAACTGTTGAATAACAACCCTGCTTGCTTGCCATCCCTGTAAAGCAACGAGGCAAAGTGGCAATTGGATAGCAGCCATTTGCCGAACGCACGCCAACAGGGAAGGACCAAGTAAGTAGGGAACTAACTATAACTAAGTATAACTAACTAACTAACTATTTAATAATTGTAATGAATAGATAATAAAACTCAAAAAAAAAAAAAGGAAAGAAGGCCGTGAGTTTTTGTTATTTTCCCGCGCCGGCGTGAACATTTTTTATTATTTGGTCGACACCGACGCAAACGAGACAAAGAACGGAGTCAATGCCACGTCCGCAAACACGGAGTCAAACAAAGGAGATGGAAGAAAGTGACCACAGTGAAGCCGAAGACCACCAAACTGAAGACGCAACACTTTCCGCATTGAGGGAAGAGATTAAACAACTCAAGACTTCATTCGCGCAAGTTTACTCGGAGAAATGCAGGCTACAAGAGGAACTAGTTGCGGCGAGAACAGCTACACAAAATGCCGTAAGCAACCGCAGCGCCTCACCCACACAGCCAGTTACCTTTTCGCTTCCATCCTCGAATGCCGTAGCAGCCAGCTCAATTTCTCTAAACCGGAATTCACCATTCTCAGGTATGTGCCAAACTAATTTCACAGGTATAGCCACCAGCCACGTGTCAAACATAACCTCGCCATTCGTTTCTGGAAATTTGCCGCCAACAAGTACTACCACATCCATCATCCACACGATATTGCCATCGACGAATACCACAATGCCAAACGTCTCCACAATTATACCACCGATAAGCAACTCCACACCATCATATCCAACGCACCAGCAACACCTTCAACCTATACGAAAATTATACGATCTGCCAGAATTCTCGGGGTCACCAGAACAATGGCCTATGTTCTCGGTGTCATACAAGGAAACAACAAACACATATCAATACACCGATTTAGAAAACCTTTCTCGCCTGCAGAAGGCTCTCAAAGGTGCCGCCAAACAGCAAGTGGAAGCCTTGCTTATACATCCAAGCAGCGTAAAAAATATAATGAACACACTAGAATTCCACTATGGACGCCCTGAGATACTTGTCAGAAGTCAACTAGCAAAAATAAAAGCATATCCGGCTATAAAGGAAACCAGAATGAATGAACTAATCAATTTTAGCACGGTGGTTTCTAATCTGACGGCTTTTCTAGAAAGTGCATCTGCAGGTCCTCATCTAATGAACCCAACTTTACTCGATGAGCTTGTAAGCAAATTACCTCTAAGCAAAAGAGAGGAATGGGCAAAACATATAGTCGCCACATCATCTGTTTATCCGAGTATTTGCGAATTCAACGGTTGGTTGAAGCAAGCCGCCACTTACGTCTCAATTGCCATCGGAATAGAATCAGATAACACTCCTAAATTAATAGAGAAAAAATCAAAAAATAATTCTATCTATACTATTTCAGAACAAACAAAGGGCAAATGTTTTGCATGCCAAGAAGAACACCCACTATATAAATGCCAGCGCTTTAGAGGATCCACAGTCGCCGATCGATGGAATATAATCAAAACAAACCACGCATGCTTCTGTTGTCTGCGACCCGGACATGCTGTATCAAAATGCCCTCTCCGGCGAGAATGCGGCATTGCTTCCTGTCGTAAATGCCATAATCGACTATTACATGACCACAATAGAGACATTACATCACAACAACGGCCGTCCACTATGAATCATTCTACGGCGGCCATGGATAATCGTCCTAATACGGTTGCGATCAGCTGCGATCAGCGAACAAGCCAAATACCAACGCAGCATAACGCAGGTGTTCATACTATTGTGAATAAAAGGTCCAATATGCAAACGCTATTCAAGTTCATCCCCGTGCGACTTAGCGGGCCGAAGGGAACTTGCAATGTTATCGCCTTTATTGATGATGGTGCAAAGATTACGCTAATTGAAAAGGATGTCACAGATGCAATTGGCATCGCAGGTGACTCAGAATTACTATCGCTGAAATGGATTGGAAATCAAACTACTAGCGAAATGTCGCAACACGTTAATTTAGAGGTGTCAGGCGTAGGTAAAGGTGCATTGACATATCAAATGAAAAATGTGCGTACTATAAAGAAATTATTATTGCCTGCGCAAAGCTTAAATTTAATTGAATTCAAGAAACAATTTGCTGAATTGAACAAAATCCCCATTGAAGACTACACAAATGCTGTCCCTAAGATCCTAATTGGCATCCCACATATAAATTTAGTACGACCACAGCGCGTTATTAATTTGGATGAGAGTTTTTCAGCGCACGATACGAAATTGGGATGGATACTCTTTGGGTCTAATGAAAATGATAGTTCGGAAGCAATCGTCAACTATGTCGAACAGAAAGATCTACTAGCAGATTTACATACACAGGTAGCCGAGTATTTGTCCATTGAATATTTTGCAATAAAACCCTTCAGAACGATTTCATCCGAGGCAGACCGAAGAGCCGAAACGATGTTACGTGAAACAACAAAGCGTGTAGGTGATCGCTATGAAACTGGGCTTTTGTGGGCAGTTGATAACATCAAATTATTGGAAAGTTATACCACTGCTATGCAACGATTAGAAGCAATAGAAAGAAAAATGTCAAGAAACTCTGAATTTGCCCAGTGGTATAAAGAAAAAATTAACGAATACATCGAGAAGAATTATGCCCGAAAGTTATTACCTCAAGAATTGTCGAGTGATACAAACGATCGCACTTGGTATTTGCCTCATTTTGCTACAGCCAACTTAAACAAAAGCAACAAGCTGCGCCTTGTTTTCGATGCTGCCGCTGAGTCCAATGGCACCTCGCTCAATTCAATGTTGATGAAGGGACCTGCAACTTACCAGCCAAAACCACTTATATCAATTTTATTTCGTTTTCGACAAGGAAAGGTAGGTGTATGTGCCGATATCCGAGAAATGTTCCTTCGAATAAAAATACGGAAAGAGGATCAACACGCTCAACGGTTTTTATGGAGGAACGGCAACCAGGGCATGGAACCTGAAGTGTACGTGATGACGTCGATGATATTTGGGTCGAAAAGCTCGCCATGTTCGGCCCAATATATAAAAAACCTTAACGCCATAAAATCTAAAGATTTAAACCCACGCGTCTTGTATGCTATAGTCGATTGCCACTATGTCGATGACTATGTCGACAGTTTTGACACCGACGAAGAAGCAATCACTATAGCGAGGGCAGTGATAAATACACATAAAAAAGCGGGATTCGATCTACGAGGGTTTGTATCTAATTCGATAAAGTTTAGTAATGAATTTTATAACCAAGGATCTGTGGCGAATCTTACAAATACTATCTCCAATAATTCTACGACTGAGAAGATACTTGGAATGTATTGGAATTCAAAGAGCGACAAATACATTTTCATAATAAAGTTTGAGAGGGTACCCCAAGCGGTGTTACTAGGAAAAAGGCGACCGACAAAAAGCCAGGTTTTGGGTTTCGCCATGTCGATATTTGACCCCTTTGGGTTCCTAGCCAACATAACTATTTACTCAAAGTTACTTCTACAAAAATTATGGAAAACAAAGGCTAATTGGCATGATCCAGTGCCAATCGATATATATTTAAAATGGTTCAAGTGGTTCAAACAGCTGGATAACGTTAAAGGACTTGAGATCCCAAGGTGCTACCATCCTTACTTCACCACTGCTTGCACCGAGATTCAGCTTCATATATTTGTTGATGCAAGCGAAGTTGCCATGTCGGCTGTTGGATATTGGCGCATATCGTATAAAGGTGAGGTTAAAATAGTATTTATTATGGGGAAAACGAAATGTAGCCCCATTAAGGCACTTTCCATACCTAGGCTAGAACTTCAAGCCGCAGTCCTTGGCGTAAGATTGAAAGACGCAATATTAAAGAGTCATGTCGTCAACATTAACTCATTAACCCTCTGGTCAGATTCAAAAACTGTAATAAACTGGATACAGTCAGACAGTCGCTGCTATAAGCAGTTTGTTGCACATCGGATATCGGAAATATTAGAATCCTCAGATGTGCATAACTGGAAATGGGTACCGGGAACTCAAAATCCGGCTGACGAGGGCACAAGACCACAGTCGATGATAAAACCACCCGACAAGTCAACATGGATTAATGGCCCGTCATTTTTATTGCGACCCGTTGAAGAGTGGCCCGAAACACCTAACGATACCAAAAGGTATGACCAAATATCTGAAAGAAAATCGACATTTATATTATCAGTTCTTGAAGATTCATCGGTAATCCCATTCGCCAATTATTCAAACTATTATCAACTATTACGTATCATGTGTTGGGTACAACGCGCAGTAGCAAGATTTAAATGCCTTGGTAAACACAAGTCTATACCAGCTGGTCCATTATCAGTCATGATGCAGCTCTCCGCGAAGGAAGTTAAAGATGCAGAACAGTTCCTATGTCGCATAGTACAGAGGGGGGAGTATGCTAACGAAATAAGATATTTGAAATCAAATAAACCCGTGCCTAAAACTAGTCCATTATTCAAACTTACACCAGTCTTAGATGATGAGGATATAATACGACTAAGTGGCCGTATCGACAAAGCTAACTGTGTGCAGGGGGATACAAGGAGGCCAACTATATTACCGAAAAATCATCCGATGACGAAGCTCATAGTGCGCTACTACCATGAAATATATCGTCACCAAAATCAAGAGACTATCGTTTGTGCAATAAGAGCTAAGTACTGGATCCCGGACATCCGCAGACTTGTCAGAACAGCTAAAGCTGAATGTCAATACTGCAAAAATTCAGCAGCCGTCCCAGAAATTCCCCTTATGGGACAACTACCCCAAGACAGACTCACACCTTATGTTCGCCCATTTTCATTTACGGGGTTGGATTATTTCGGACCGATGCAAGTAACGATTGGGCGTCGCCATGAGAAGCGATGGGTAGCTATATTTACTTGCCTAACCATTCGTGCCATCCACCTCGAGATGGCCAAGGACTTATCCACGGACGCGGTGATTATTTGTCTACGTAATTTTATAAACAGGCGAGGAGTACCAGTTCGGCTTAGGAGTGATTGTGGTACTAACTTTGTGGGGGCAAGTAAGGAAAAATGGCTAATTAATGAAGGTGCAATCGAGAAGGAGTGTACAAGAAGTGGTATTGAATGGGTTTTCAACACGCCAGGAAATCCGTCTGCTGGTGGAGCATGGGAACGAATGGTGGGTTGTGTTAAGCGCGTACTGGCGGTTACCTTGAAAGAAAAGGCACCGCAATTAGATACCTTAAATGGCCTACTAATTGAGGCCGAAAATTTGGTAAATTCAAGACCTCTCACACATTTGCCGCTCGAGACTGAAAGTTCCGAGCCACTGTCGCCTAATCACTTCCTATTGGGCGGCCCAAATTATGTGCAAACCTCAGCGGTGAATGAAGCAGTGTGCTTGCGTAAACAGTGGCATATACTGCAGCAGCTCAAACAAACATTTTGGAGAAGATGGGTTTTAGAGTATCTGCCTACTCTTACACGTCGCACAAAGTGGCATAAACAAACAAGGCCGTTGAGGGTGGGTGATATTGTCCTCATATGCGACGAGAATGAAAGCAGAGGGGAATGGAAGCGAGGAAGAGTATCGGAGGTATATCCAGCATCAGATGGTCAGGTTCGCTCAGCTTTAGTTAAGACCGGCTCCGGAGTTCTCAAAAGACCAGCATCGAAACTTGCAAGACTAGATGTCAAGGGTGAATCTGATACGTCGATTCACGGGGAGGGGGATGTTGAATAACAACCCTGCTTGCTTGCCATCCCTGTAAAGCAACGAGGCAAAGTGGCAATTGGATAGCAGCCATTTGCCGAACGCACGCCAACAGGGAAGGACCAAGTAAGTAGGGAACTAACTATAACTAAGTATAACTAACTAACTAACTATTTAATAATTGTAATGAATAGATAATAAAACTCAAAAAAAAAAAGGAAAGAAGGCCGTGAGTTTTTGTTATTTTCCCGCGCCGGCGTGAACAGGAACCGATTATACAGACGCGTTGGTGAACAGCGAAAGTGGGTAGTACCTAAAGGGGCACGATGGCGAATCTTACGAGTGTGTCATGATGAGGCTGCACACATGGGCTACGAGAAAACTCTAGAAAGGCTGAGAAGGACATATTGGTTTCCCAGGATGAGGAATTTTGTCAAGAGCTACAGCACTTAAGTGCAGTCATTCGGCAGGCAAGGATTGGGCTCAGCAGCTAAGGAGTATCCAATGGAGCTTGAACACGGCGAGAAGCGCAACTACCAGAGCAACACCACACGATCTGATGTTCGCCTACACACCAAGAGGAATCGCCGGGGACAAACTTTTGTTAGAACTGGAACGCAACGGACATTGTGACAAAGAGAAAATGGACCATAGGCGGGACGTCGCCCTGCAATACATTTCAAGAGACCAACAAAAGCAGAAGGAACGTTTTGACAGGACACATAAGAAGCCCAACACGTATGCTGTAGATGATTTGGTCCTGATCGAACGTGAGCCCGTGGCAACAGGTGAGTCAAGAAAGCTTGATCCAATCTACAGGGGTCCATACATCGTGGCGAAGGTCTTGCCAAACGACCGGTACATCTTGAAGGATATTCCTGGTCAGCAGCGAACTCAAAAACGATTTGAGACGGTTGAAAGCGCAGACAAGATGAAGAGGTGGTGCGAGCTGTATGACGACAACATTTCCGAAAGCGAACTTGAAGAATCTGATGCAGACAGTTTTGACGAGGAGATTTCCGAATCAGCAACCGCAGGAAGTCTCGATTACGAGCCTTAGGTCAGGATGGGCGAGCTGTAATACCCACGCATCCGATCCGCGTAGGCGCCTTGCGCCCTTTTCCATCAGGAGCCGCCCATGGCGCCTTGCACCCTTTCTCAACGCCAGAGCCGCCCATGGCATTGGCACAGCGGATAAACGGTACAGAGATCCAACGCGCGGGTATAAAAGCAGCTGAGTTGATCGAATAGTCGAAAGTCGACGAGTAGCAGTCAGGGCGATAGGGATAACATATGAGAAGTGTTCTGAGTATAGTAATAAAGGATATATTTTGGGAAGTTGCCTTTTATGCGCTTTGTTTTGGGTTCGTGTTTGATGGTTTGCTGATTGAGGTCGTTGGTTCCGCTTTGTGCCTTACATATGTACATAAGTTAAGCGAAAATATTTTATTTCCTCGCATAACCCCAGCGTCAAATATCTTTCCACCGTTCCCATCACATCAAACTGCTGACCCTACGTCTGGACCATACGACACCTGCATTCCATCACGTCCAACCACTGAAATGTGATAACACCTGTGGAAGCAGAACGACGCTGGACGGCGTATCTGGATGAAGTGGTGTAGTATACATATAAGGTAGTGTAAGAAAAATTGTATTTTTTAGTCTTTAATCTTCTAATCTGTGTACGGGGTACTTATGCCCAATTCCAATAAAGATAAATGTTTTTTTTAAATAAACAAAAATAAGATTGTTTTAACTTATATACATATATGTACATAGGTACATTAAGGGAAATAAAACGTCACACTCGTGAGTCACAGGAGTGCATCCCTTGGCAAAAACAAACCGGTCGAAATTCAATCATTGGCGAAAATGCCATTCGCAAGGATTTCTTCCTTGAATTCGTTGAAACCATTATTTTCTGATCGCCAATTCTCTATTTCTGCACGAAGCTATAAATGGTTCAAAAATGCCACATTTTCAAGGTCGTGATTGCGGTGAGCAGATCTGTGCACCTCGAAAAAATCAGCGATCAAATTGATCTGTTCCTGACCACAGAAAAAAATGAGCTTCTCAATCGGGCGGCATATTGTGCATGGACTCACTGGAAACCGCTTATACGTCGGAGTCTTACACTCGTTTATTTTAAAAGAATCATAATATGTTCGTTGATTGAGTGTCTATTAAAGATTCCGATTTTGATTGGTTTGAGATTTGTTCTTTAAACTTGTAGCAGAATGAAACCCTCAATATGCTTCTACATAAATAGTTAAAATAGTCGCAATATAACAAAAAATAACACGAACAAGCCAACAGCATGCCCTTTACGACAGAGGGTCTTTATCTAAAAAAAAAACTTGGGAACCGCTCAAATATATCGATGAAATGTGGAAACGCCAATTTCTAAAGGTCTGCCATGAACTAACTTATACTAACTTATACGAGAGAGAAGGCAAATGTGTAAAACGGAAAATATTATTGTAGGTGGATATAGATTGGTAGAATGTTCGGAATAGGTTAGTAAATCACTAGTCGAAACGAAGTTCAACCATGTAGCATATACAAATTTGCACGTATTGGAAGTGTTATCAAAAACGTCAATATCGGAGGCTAACAGCAGCCCATTTTTTTAGACCGACCGATTTTAGACTGAGAATCAACCAGACTGGGAGACCAGTAAGAAAAAGCACAGCCATTAACTACAATTCAATTCTGAGGTTAAAACGAAGAGTGCAACGCTAGCGGCGCAAAAGACGACAAAACGCGCAAATGTCAACTGCGGCAACATTTTTCAGGGAGAAGTTCTGCCCCCCTGATGATTCAGATTAATTAACATGCAGAACATGAAATTGAGCAGTTAAAACTGGAAGGATCACATCCTCAGCGACGATTCAAAACAAAGTGGACGAGAGTTCCTGATATCAATTAATTGAGAGTCCTTCGAGAGACAAATCGTTCAACAGTTTTCATATAATGCAGTTTTATCCGATTTCCTGATACTTTATTAAAGACAAAATTCAGAATTAAGGTCTAGTCTCTATTCCATGCATAAATCGAAGGTAAAGTTAAGAAACGAGTCTGCATTGTCATCAAAACACACTCAAATATATTTCTGGTAGTTTCAAAAAGGCACATTTATTTTTGCCGCCTTCTTATGTACATATGTACATATGTATAAACTGAAGAGGTCCCACCACCAGACGCGCACTTACTTACAATCACTTGTACAATGTGATTTGCCATCAAATTGATCGGGTTTAATGAACCAGCAAAAACATCAGTAAAAGAGGTGAATGCCTGCTCTAATTCTTAATCTCCAACGTTCTGTTATCTGAATAGGGAAAAAATAATTGATCTAACACTGCTTAGCTAATACAATTTCACTCTAACTGAGAAATTGAAGGTCTGGACTCCCTGATAAATCAAAAATTAGGATCACCACGATCCACCATAAAGCTTAGCTCGACTTGCACAAGGGAATCAGTCGAAAACTTTTCGTACAGCTCCAAAGACCCACACCTCGAACTAATTCTATTTTTCTAGAAGATCTCGCTTTTCACACCAACCAAGTTTGAAGGTGTTACACTCAAATCGTCGGCGGAAGCTAATTGTTTTGGAATCATTTTCTATTCTTAACTATTTTGGAAAAGAAGCATGGAGAGATACGACAGAAGCTTATAGTTTATATCCTTATGCTTAAAAATATTTGATATTTTCCCAAACGAGTTTTGTGGATTAAAAAAACAGACATACGTAGATGTAATGACTAAAGTGGTTAGAATGGATACTACAATTAACGAATTGGAGCGTTTGAAAATATTTGAAAGTCAACCAAAAAGTTGACAGGAAGAAAACTTCATGACAGGCAACGTATGTAGGTTCTGGGAGGTGAAGGGAGGCGCTTGCGTGATAGCTTACCCACAAGATGGGTTTTGCTAAACCAAATTGTGAAACTATTTAGGTAGGAAACGCCAGGGGAAGATTCATCTGTGTAGATTTTCATATTGATTTTCATATAGTTGACATGACCCCGCAAGTGGCATTAATAACTTCAGATACGAGTATGGAAGATCTGTAAAATTCAGATTGACGGTTTTGGATGTAGGATTTGATCTGTAGGATAAAACCAAGCACAGAAAATATAAGAAGTACATATAATTTGATGCGAAATGTTGTCGATGGCTTTTAATTTTCAAGTGTAAACAAGGATTGTGCGAAAGATACACTAAAAAAAAATAAAAAAGATATTGGCACTAGAACGAACCTCTATGCTTATGCTCATTAGAGTAACCACCGGGCACTGCTCCATTGGAACAATGGTTCGAAAATGGTAACGATATGATTTCCAATTTAAATTTGTTAATAAGGAATTCAAGTTCTTGGTAATTGTTGTTGTATCCAATAAGGTTCTATTGCAGAGCTATAAGGGTTCAATTTTAAAGAAAAATATAATTTTGGACTATATAAACTGAGCTTACTGGTAAAATTCAGCAGCTGAAGTAGACTGTCCTTCATCTCTATTAAGAAAATTTTTCTCGGAGCACAGTACGCGTCAATAAACAAATCCTTTGGAAAGCTTTTAGTAAACCTACGAATGGCTATAATCTTATTAACTACTAACAATTTTAGAAATTGCCTCGTGCAGGGACGGGTTAAGAATATCCCTGCAGCGATACCTACGCTTGTCGTAAAAGGCGACTAAACAAAGGTAAACAAAAATCATATCTAGGCAATTTAGAAAACACCAAGGTGAGCCTAGGGACACATATACCACCATTAAACTGCCCCACAAGTGTGCATGCAAATCAGTGGGTTGACACGACTGGAGATCATCGGTGTTGTAAGAGTAAGATCAATCAAAAAAAAAAAAAAAAAAATCTGGAGCATGCAGGTGTCAAAAAGGAGGGGAAGAAAGAAAACGGTCAAACCGTAGCATTATGGAAAAGAACGCTAAAAGGAAAAGCACTACCCCGCCAGGCACTACTAATGGTCGTGATCCTGGGACGACCAGCAATGCTCGGGTCAGAGCTATAGGATTTCCGGGGGATAGCAAAGTAATGCAACGGCGTAAGCCACACTTAAGAGTCTCGAGTTGGAACGTTGGAAGCATGAGTGGGCGCAGCTATGAGCTTGAAGAAATGATGGTTAGAAGGCGAGTAGACATCCTGTGCGTACAAGAGACGCAATGGCGAAACACCGGTAATCGGGCACGTTTCTTGGACGTTAAAACAAAAGCCTACAAGATGTTTTACTATGGATTGGAACAAGGAAAAAACGGAATCGCCATCATCCTTGCGGCAGAGTTACTTGGCAACTTCTTAACCATTTCAAAGTCCAGTGACCGTTTGATGGCTCTCAAATTGGTGATGCATGGTGAGGTGTGGAACATCGTAAGCGCATATGCCCCTCAAGTAGGATGCGAACAAAAAGAAAAAGATGCATTCTGGCTAGATTTCCACAATGTTATCAAAATCATCCCAAAGGAAGAACTTTTGTTTGTTGGGGGAGATTTAAACGGACATGTCGGGAAGACAAGCGAAGACTATGAAGACTACCACGGAGGGCTGGGATACGGCAAAAGGAACTCTTCAGGTGAAGATATCCTAAACATGTGCAAGTCGTACGGTCTTATAGTCCTAAATACCATGTTCGTCAAACAAAGCCGGCACCTGATCACTTATAGCAGCGGCGGAAATGAAACTCAAATAGACTATCATTTGGTATCCAGTTTCATGAAGCCACGAGCTAAAGATTGCAAAGTGATCCTGGGAGACGCGATCGCCCCTCAACACCGTCTCCTCCTGACTGAATTTTTTATGGAGGCGAGTAAGAAGTCAAAGCAGCAAACGAAGGGGTCTGGGAGAATCAAGTGGTATAAGCTGGATAAAGGAAAAGGCGAAGCTTTTATTACCAGCATGAAAAATTACCTCTTTTCTATTATCGATGAGGTCGGTAATGAGGAGTGCAGAGCACAAGACATGTGGGATTCCCTACAAAAATCTGGCCTAGACAAAGCCAAATCACTGCTCGGAACATCTAAAGGCCCCTGCCAACACGCAAAAGAAACCTGGTGGTGGACAGACGAAGCCAAAGCAGTGATACACGAAAAGAAAATGGCTTTCCAAGCTTGGTCAAAGTGCTCTTCTACTAATAGAGAGGAAAAAGCTCGCCGTGAAAAGGTATATAGATATTGCAAAGGTATCGCGAAGAAAAAGTGCGCCGAATTCAAAGCGAAAAGCATCAGGATTTGGAAGAAATATCGTTTTCCGCGTCTGACAGGAACCAGGCTACCTAGGAGCTTCGACAAAGCAATTTGAACAAAGGAGCAAATATCTTTAAGATAGCCGCCCAGAGAAGAAGAAATGCTCAGGAGATTCGTTTGCCAAAGTTTATTAACAATGCTGAAGGCCAACTCTTTGTGGAAGACGAAAAAATTCTCCACATAAGGCGACAGTGTTGCGAGGAACTTCTGAATGGACAGTTTCCCAGAGTGTACTTTCCAAGAGCCGCCCCGAATCATGCCGAAATATTCGACATCACAGTCGAAGAAGTTCGGTACGCGGTTAAAAGCTCAAAGAAAAGAAAAGCTGTTGGGCCGGACGGGATACCCTCTGAGTTCTGGAAAAAGATGGGAGACATCGGGTCTAGATGGCTCATGGTTCTTATTTCCAAACTTATGAGAGGCGACACTATGCCTAATCGATGGAGGGAAAGCTATCTTCTTCCATTGCACAAAGGAAAGGGTGATACGCGAAATTGTGATAACTACCGTTCTGTCAAGCTGATGTCGCACACCATGAAGATCGTTGAACGGGTATTAGATAGCCGACTGCGGAAAATAATACGACTATCTGATGACCAGTGCGGGTTTGTCTCGGGTAAATCAACAACAGATGCAATCCAAAGTATAAGGGTCATGATGGAAAAGCATCGTGATTCTTCAAAGGACTTGCATACGGCGTTGGTTGATTTCGAGAAGGCCTTTGACCGGCAACCAAGAGATATTTTATGGGTAGCGCTAAGACAAAAAGGAGTTTCAGAAACCTACGTGCGAGTGATCATGGACATGTACAAGAGAGCAACGACAAGAGTAAGATGCACCGCAGGAGTCACCGAAGAGTTCGCAATCAAAGTCGGTGTACACCAAGGGAGCGTCCTCAGCCCACTGCTCTTTATAGCAGTCCTTGATTGCTTGCTTGAAGGAAAAGTGACGGACCCCAATGTGCACCAGACATTCTTTGCTGACGATGGAGCCATTATAAGTGATGATCAGGCGTCCCTACAATGAGCACTTGATGTGTGGGTGGACATTTTTGAGGGACACGGGTATCGTATTAGTTCAAATAAGACAGAGTATCTGTGCTCCCCGTTCTCTGACCCTCATCAGCCTATTCCAGACATTTACTTGAATGGAAGAGTGCTTCCGAAGTGTCAAAAGTTTAAATATCTGGGATCTATGATTAATAGAGAAGCAACTTGTGATGACGCCATCAAACATCGCGTAAGCGTAGGGTGGATGAAGTGGCGGGAAAACTCCGCCATCTTCTGTGATCGAAAAATGCCCCCTAAGCTGAAAGGAAGGCTCTACACTTCAGTTGTACGTCCGGCGCACACATACGGTTCACAATGCTGGACAATGCACAAAAAGTATGAGAGCAAATTAACGGCAGCTGAGATGAAGATGTTTCGCATAACAGCGGAAGTAACAAAGCGTGACAGATTTGGAAGTTCAAAGATCCGAGGAAGCCTCCACGTAAAAGAAACCATCACAAGAAAGATAGAGCGCGACCGACTCAGTTGGTATTGCCATGTTCAAAGGAGAGATCCTTTGAACCCCGTCCAAAAGGCAATATCAATCAACGTTCCAATTTCAACACGCAAAAAAGGCAGGCCGAAAAACAATTGGTGCAAACAAATGCAAAAACACCAGCATTTGATTGGCCTCAGCGATGAAGTAATCCCAAACCGGGAAGCCTGCCGCTACTTTCTGAGGTCAAACCGGCGGACCCCACAAGCGGACCAGTAGGAATGCAGTTAAGTGGGAAGGTTATGGTCCTACACTTCCGACCATAACGACGCCGGAAAAAAAAAAAAAAAAAAGGAAAAGAAGACGTTGTCCGGGGGAAGTTGTGTGGTGTGGATCTGTTCAATACATGTATCATGGTGTCATTGAGGTAAATTATTGCATTTTCTAGGTTTTCAGGATATTTTAGGGAAATGTTAAGTGGCAAGTCTTTGATGATGATATCTTAATCATCATCTTTATCATCCATTCCATTCAACAGGAAAGCCTCCCTACAAACTTTTCCAACCTCAAAAACTCTTTATTAAGTATCACGAGTTCTTCAATATTTCCCCCCAAAAAGTATCGAACGATATAGGTACCTTTCGTCAATATATCCACTAGAAGCGGATATCCCACCTCCAGCGTAGCAGAACCGAACATGACAAATATTTTCGCCCCAATCTCCATTCTCTTTCTGCCCTTCATGCCAACCGTCCTCTCACCTTCTATTATCAGAATGTAAGAGGTCTTCGCTCAGAACCCCAAGCAGTCTTTTAATAGTCTCATGCTTTACCATTTCAAATCTTCGCTCTGATTGAAACCAACTTGATCCTATCATAATTGTTCCCATCAAATTTAAACGTCTATCGCGACGACGATCTCAACCAACCTACCGTAGCTGCCCCTGTCGCGGCGTTTTAATAGCCGTCCTTAACTCAATCGACTCTTCCCTTATTGCAATGCAATCCTCTTCCCGTATGTCGACTTCGTTCCAATCAAGATTGTACTGCCCCGTAAAGCACTCTATTTCATCTGCTTTTATATCTTGCCATCTCTGCCTATTGAATCCTATGAACTCGCCATTAATACGATTGATAGCACAAAATGGTTTACGGGATCCTCATGATGATCGCTCTATGAACGCCATTTAATCGAAACGCAAGCCAATCTTATTAACGATCCTAAGTCCTTCTTTCAATTTGTCAACTACAAAAGGAAATCTATGGCTACCCAACTTCACTCTCCTTTAATAGCGAAACCTCGAATGATCACAAAACTATCGCCAACTTTTTCAAACAATCTTTCGCCGATGACGCCTTTGTACCGAATACTACTTACTTCGACTACTTACCAAATTTCTCCCTTGCACCATTTCTACCACGTACTATTGACCCCCATATCAATGAAAATAAATTGAACTGCATGATGAATTTACTCCTAATTATACCTTATTACTCGTATTAAAAAAATGTTCCTCCATTATTTCTGTCCCGCTCTCAAAAATATTCAACTTATCCCTGCCCCTTGGAATTTCCCCAGATATGGAGAACTGCTTTTATAACTCCTATTCACAAAAAAATGTCCGAAGAATGTTGTTAACAACTACCGGCCCATCGCCAAACTGTCACA
The DNA here is from genome assembly GCA_958301585.1 of Merodon equestris. Taxonomy (NCBI): domain Eukaryota; kingdom Metazoa; phylum Arthropoda; class Insecta; order Diptera; family Syrphidae; genus Merodon; species Merodon equestris. The sequence goes on along the minus strand of OY284414.1, from coordinate 69,403,119 downwards.
CATACCAAAACTTTTCGAAAGTATCTTGTATGACACTCTAAGTTTCCACTGCAAATCTCTAATCTCCTCTAAACAACATGGCTTCCTCAAATGCAGATCTACAACCACAAACCTTGTCGAATTTGTGTCCTTCACACTCTCAGCTTTGAGAATGGAAATGAGGTCGACGTCATTTCAACTGATTCAGTAAGGCTTTCGACAAAATCTCGCACAAACTAATACTCTTCAAAATGTCTTCCCTTGGCTTTGAGCCCAGTGCGTTGAAGTGGATATCTTCTTATTTAAGAAACCGTTACTACAGTGTTCGTTTTAGATCCAACGCCTTCTAAACTTCTTCCGGCATTCCCCAAGGCAGCCATCTAGGTTCACTTCGTTTTATTCTTACTATAAACGACATTGAGTTTGTCATCAAACATTCCCACCTCTCACTGTTCGCTGACGACAACAAATTCTTCAAGACTATTTCCTCGCAACAGAATTCTTCCCTTATGCAATCGGGTCTCATGAGCTTTTCTGTTTGGTGCTCCAACAATTTTTTGAAACTTAACATTTCCAAATGCCAATCAATTACATTCTCATGTAAACGAATCAAACCTCCCCCTCGTCTCTACTTCCTGAATAATCAGCCCATCTCCATCGTTCAGGTTATACGCGATCTTGGCATACTATGTGACCAAGAGTTCAATTTTAGCGCACATATCGACGATATAATTCATAAAGCCAACTCTGTACTCGGTTTTGTGAAACGCTGGTCTAAGGAATTCTACAATCCTTACGTGACTCTATATTACCTTTGTTCGCCCCCTTCTCGAATACGCATCTCAAGTGTGGTCCCCTTATCAACAAAACCCACATATCTACCTGTATAATCTAGAAACGTCGATTCCTAAGTTTCGCTCCTTGAGGTCTGCCCTGGAACAATCTCTTGTTCTTATCGTCCTATCAAGACCATCTTAAACTAATCAACTTAAGTACTTTGGAGGAAAGAAGAAGAGTATCCGACATAATCTCATTCATATGTAGACTTCTCACAGGTACCATTGACTGTGCCACCCTTTATAACTCCATATCTCTTAACACTAACCCCCGTAATACACGCAATCCTCTTCTCTTCTATCTATCCATCCCCCGCACCTCATACGGCTACAATGAACCCATTTCCCGTATGCTGGCAAGTGTTAATTCGAATATTAACGTCGACTTCAATCTCAACACTCCATGCTTAAAACTCCGTCTTCTCAATAACCTTCTCACCTTTCAGTCTTAGTTTCTAAGGATCGCGCCCCCTCACCCGTTCTCATTAGTTATTAAGTTAGATTAAGTTTAGTTTGAATTAAGCTCAATAAATGGAGGTATTTGCCCCACGAAAATTAAAATTTAAAAGTTTGCCAGTCAGGTTGTCTGTTGTAAAGCCTTGTGTTGTGAATAGTCTTGATAGCTTTGGTCATGTTGGTGATAACAATGGAAGAGTGGTCAGACGAGAGTTCAAGGCAAGTTTTTGCGGTTAAGCTTCTTAATTCTTCTTTACTTAAATTACTAAATTTTGTTATTAGAAGTGTTAGTATTCATGATATTAACGATTTGTGTCACTAGTTGTTGTACCATTGTTTTTAATTCAGTAATGGCATTTGGAGACTGTGTTTGCTGAGGTGTGGTAATGTTATGGTTGGAAGGCTTGGTTTCAGAGAATTGGTTTTCTTTTGTCTGAGCTTGGATTTCGGAAGTTTGAAGAACAGGCGTCAGCAATAGTTGTGGATGTAGGAGGAGGTTGTGATCTCTTTATTTCTCAAAAGAGGATCTTTGTAATTAGCTGTATGATTGTTTCCACAAAGGCCACATCGTATATCGTGCGTTTTTTCTTCTTTTATTGCACAATCGATAGTTCTAGCCTTTGGCGCATTTGACACACACTGGCGAAACAGTGCAGTAATTTCATGTGTGGCTTTATCTTTGGCAGTTACTACATTGGGGTATGTCCCTTCTTTAATGATGCGGTTCAAAAGTTATTTTGCAACGAAAGCGCGTACGGATACTGTATATGAATTTGTTGTTCTCTAATTCTATGTGGGTAACACGGTAGTTTTTGAAGGGGAGATTTTGGTGATCGATTGTGAGGTGGTGACCTTAGGAAACACATCTCGATTGCTACTAACGGACAGTATATATAATAATAAAAAAATCAAACTTAGTGACTAGCAACTTAGTAATTTATATACTCGTATGTATGTTCAAACAAAAGTCTTGGTCGCTAGTGCTGTTATCGATACATTATTAATCTGTACGTTATGTAAAGTTTAATAAATTGACAATAATAATAATATTCGATGCAAGATCATTTACTAGGATGGTGTACTAGTCAGGAAGTGTAGCATACGTACACAGCAGCAACTTAGATTCCGTTGAATCCAGTTAACACCTGCCGCCGAATTCTCTGGTGATCGACAAAACGCGTGTAGTTAAACGTTTTGTGTAAGAAAAAAAAAACGCAGTTTGAACAATGTATTATAACAGCTGATGGTTTTATTTTGACAATTATTTGGGTTTTATACCAAATAAATGACAGCCTCTTGATTCTATGGATGGCTATGCCCAAGTACATACGAGTATGTGTGCGTTACACATTCAGCTACTAGCCTATGAAGAAAAAACCTCTGCAGCCATGTGGGCGGTGAACTGACTAGGACAAATCACTATAATAGAAACAGTCTCTGATCCATCGAATACGACAGTGACCATTACGGACTTGCCACAATAATACGAATACTTAATGAAATTTTGCAGCTAAACGAGTACGAACCAGTATGCACCTTCAACTATCAAAAGGTACGCTGGTTACTCTTCTCAAGATCTATGTAAAGTTCTCACGAAGTTTAAACGGCTATATAAACAGTTTACAGACCCATCCGATCTCAAGATAAAGACATTGAAGTCGGTGATCAAAAATCTTCAAACGTTTAAAAAACAAAAAGAAGAAAAGCTGTTTGTACTGGAGCAATACTCGTAAAGCTCAACTCGTAAAGTGTATACGGTGAACGGTTAAAAATGTGGTATTTTTGAACCGTTCATAGCTTCGTTCAGAAATAGAGAATTGGCGATCTGAAAATAACGATTTCACCATAATCATTGATGAAAACCTTGAAAATGGGCATTGTCGCCAACGACCGAATTTCTGACCAATATTCCGGCATTCAGTGAAATAAAGCAAAAGACCAATGTACGGATGCCTGTCTCTCCGACTTTGAAAAGGCCTTCCATACAATATAGTTAGCTCAACAGACTAGGAGTGCCAAATCACCTTCTGTACATGATTTACGTATTGACTATTGGAAAGAATTTTGTTTTTAAATGTTACGCTACTTCGAGCAGGAACTTTGACATTAAAAACGGTTTACAACAAAGACCGGTTAATTCTCCAATATTGTTTAACATCTACAAGCTATCTTATAAGTTTTCTCAGTCATTCAATAGCGTATGCAGATGATTTAGTAGCGCACAGATCAGTCCCAAAAATTGAGGTCATCAACAAAATGCTGCAGTGACTTGGATCATATTAAGAGATTTGCGATGATTGGGAGTTTAGGACTGCGATTCTAGAAAGAACTGAAGGAAATTCGCGGTCATTAGGCAACATGGACAATTATTAGCGGTGTGAAACGCGGTTATATACATTGGTATTTTGGTTGATCATTATCTATATTTCAATGGAGTTAGACGCTTCTCTTGCTGGAGCTAAAAAAGCCTTCGGTATGACAGGAAGTATGTTTCACAGCAGTCAATTTGACTTCAAAGCAAAAATCGTATTCTACTTAACTGTGCTTTAATGTAGCGCTATCTTACATGGAAAAAATTCATGTATTCGGAAAGCAGTGACCTAGGGTTGGTCTTGTCATTCAATATCTACAATGCTGAATCCCAGTTAATTAAGTATTACCCCAATAAGGTTCTGTATAGCGGAGCAGGCCTAACTAGAATCGACAATTTTCTTGTTAAAATGATCCAACTAACGAAAATATCCGGGACTTACTACTCCAATTATACAATAGACACCACGAGAGCACACTCCGATAGGGCTTTATTCCCCCAGGAGCATTTCTCCATATAGATTCTGAATGGTTAGCGCAAAATAGATATGATAAGTTATCACCGCCACCGGGGCGCCAGGGACAAACGGCCCATCCACGACGGGTTGATGGTGTTCATAGCTCATTCGTTTTAGCACCGCAATGGCGGACTGGGATCTGGCTGATGTTGCTAAACAGCGATTATTGATGGTTGTCTAGTGAAAACACTAGCTAGGGGATCTCTTGGAGGTTGGGTGCGTCATCATGCTTAGATGAGCCTGAGAATTGACTGAGGCCTGTGATGTCTCGGAAATGTAGAGTGAGCGAGATGGCGAAGCCCTAGTCACTGAAAGACGCAATCAACAGGGAACGAAACACACGAGTGCTAGCCAACCTGATTGTATTTAAGATTAGAATTAAGCAATGTAGGACAGGTTAAGCTTTAGGATAAGAAACAAAAATATGAATCTAGGTTTTTAATAAACTTTTCCCAAACCTAATTCCAAAATGTAGTCATATCAAAATAGAATAGATAGGTCTAACCCGAAAGGCATAAGCAATTAAGCAAAATATGTAGACTTAGCGTGCCCGCACAGGGCCTTTTTGTCTAGAAAGTAAGAATAGAATAAGAACAATAAAAATGAATTTTAAAAAAATCAACAGTGAAACAAATCATTAGAATTGATTTATGTACCTTTACTAATTGCCCGTCTTCAAACAAGGTCGAAAGGTATTCATCTCGGTTTCTTTATACAATTATAGCTAATCATTCCAATGATTTTTATATATTCTAAGCGGTCAGTTCAAATGTAATAATTGACTACCGCACATTTTCCCACCACTTTTAATATAAACCATTTAAGTAAATTGTAATGGAGATAACGTGAAAACAAGGGAATCAGTTTTTTTAACTCAACATTTTATTTTCAACTACTGGAAACAAAAGAAAGAAAAAAAAAAGAACTAACAATAAACAAGACGTCACTACACGAACTACATCATCGTTTTAAAAGGTACATGACTATAAAAGAAATGCAATTATTTCCTCTATTGCCATATTGTTTTTATTATTATACATTAATTTAAGAACCCCCAATTTGACGGAAACGGAAACAAAACAATTGGCAATAGCTCAGCAACTACGCTAAAATTGTTTTGTTACGCTTATTAATTGCCTACTATACAAACAAAACTCATATACATTTTAACATATGCCTCTTTACATTATGTATAATTATGATTCACAGAATATTCATATAGAAAGCTTCTATACCGAAGATTTGAACAAAAATTTATTATCAAGGAGTAAAGATAGCTGGGCAGCTAGAAACTATCCATGTATACATATGCATCTACATACACATATACATATCTTTATATATTTATATCTTCTCAACTTTTATTTATTAGGAATTTGTAAAATTAATTTGTGGTTTTCTTTGCTTCAGCTCCGTACGACGATCCTTTGCTTATTTTCGACATGCCAATTGCTTTCTCCATGAATATGTAGACTGTAATGGTTTTATATAATTATAAGTGTATATGAAAGTGTACTATTTACTTACACGTGAACAAAACACCAAGGGCTATTGATAAGCCAAGCCAGCTCTGTGTGCACACCGATGAAACCAGATAGTACAGAATGGTCGAAATAGAAAATACCGCCCACGCAGTGAAGTTAATAAGAGATGAAACTCGCGGCTCCATTACAAAACTCTTTGTTTCCTTGAAACCAGATGTTTTGAAGAAACTTCCAGTCGTATGAAAACTGTGTTGGATTTTGTCTTTTTCACGAAACATGGCCTGTAACCACTCAGCTGCTTTCACTTCATCTTCCGGTACGTTATCCAACGAGATACGTCGCACATACATATATGCTTTTACGGCATTTCCGTTAAGCAAATTGGACATTGTGGGAGCCACCTTAATGATGAAACCAAAATCAGATCAACATAAATTGAAATTATTTAGGAGTTACCTCAGCATCATTTTTAAACGCAACGTTGATGTCATATATCATACACTTGTTTCGAATATTTGGTAAACTGGCAGTAAAACCTTTTGTGCGTGGAATAAGGTGATGTTTGAGGACCGGCATGCCACGATCCTGTGCGAATTTTACTGAAGCCTCGTGCTTTTTGGGCGTGAATCTAGTTCCTTCCGCATTCAGTAATAACCATACTGGATCGGGATAAGAATAAATTTCCTTAAGCTGCCTGGCGATGATCTCCTTATCCTTATCGTACGATCTCTCAAGGAAAACAAACTCTGCAAATTTCCATGCCCAACCAATAACTGGCACATATGAAATAACCTTCTTAGCATACGCTTTACAGTTGCCAAGGACCTGAACTTTATCGGCAAACATCCACCCGGTTAACCAATCAATTTCATAAGTATGATTCATAATGAGCAGAACATGTTCTTTGCCGGCATACTTTTTCATCTCGTCTTCATCCATCCACACCTCCACTCTGCAGTTCGCCCACCATTCCGACACGAAAACTAATTCTAAAATAACAATGGAAATACTAGATTTTGAAAAACAAAAAATCGTAAAATTTATTTGTAACTTACGAGAATACAGGGAATAGCATAGGTAATAGGAAATGGATCGGAATAGATCCTTATTGAATGGCTTCAAGAATAAATGCAGCAATAGTTGGATGAAGTTTATAATAAGCCCTGACGTGAAGAAAGTAATTGCTATGCAAAGGTGGCTCAGTGTTAGCTTTTTAAACTGCTCTAATAACGACATCGTTGATTTTGTATTCTGAAATAGGCGAAAATTATTTAGGATTAGATTTGTGTGCTCATATCAACAAATATTTATTATAGTACAACTGTATTTTTTTTACTTTGCTATCTACTTTAAAGATTATACAATTTCAAATACTGATTAGAAGCACAATCGAATGATTGCTTGCGATTCATTGGGTATTTCAGTATTTGTGAGATTGTATGACAATTATTTGATAATCGGTCTATTCATATTGCACACATACAACCTAAGGGAAATCTTTAGACTCTGTACCTACTTGTCATTTCATTGTTGAATCATTACTCAAGTAACGATGATGTATTGAAAAGAAACATTTTTTTTGTTTATATTTCAATAACCCGTTTCGTATAAAAAAAATATATATTTTCAACTTGATAGATCAATATCAACGTGGCTTAAGTCTAAGAAACAATTAAAACAAATCTTCATAAAGAACCTCACCATCTATGCTTTTCATACATAGTGATTAGGTTTGGCGAGAAAGAGATATATTTGCTCTATAAAAAAAGCGAAATTTTAGGTGTGAACAAGTTTCGTCCCAGAAACTCACTTTCATATAACAAAATTAATTGATTTTATCATGAATAACAAGAAGTACAATTGTTGGGTAGTTCAGGCCCTCGTGCATCGACGTATGCAACTAGATGTAACTCTCGATCACAATTGCTGTAATTACAGTCTATAGTAATTTAACAATTACATTAATTAAAGCAATAAAGTTTATAAAAAATGTATCAGCTAAATTATGAAGTAAAGGAAAAAAAAGGATTTATGTGCAACGCATGGCCTTATGATAATGATAAAAAAGCTATGGTTCACCTTAACAAAAGGTGTGAAAAACATAAGCCAGACAGCCGATTTTATAGAAGAGAACATATCCATTTTGGTGCCGCGATCGCAATACCAGACGAATTCGCGGATATGGCAGAGTGCGTGTACGATTACAGTAGGGCGCGTTGACTACGCTTTGCCAATTCCCTGACGAGGAAGATCACCTCGAGTGCCTTCTTCCCACCATCCAATAGAAATCTGTCCAACTAAGAGACTGACAGGTACCTCAAACAAATGGACGATATAATTAAAAAGACGACGGATAATAATTTTTTAAAATTAATTCCCCCCCATTTACTGAGCTAAATTCAAGCTAAACTTAATCTAAATTTATAATTAATGAGAACGGGTGAGGGGGCGCAAACCTTTGAAACTAAGATTGAGACGGAGTTTTAGGCATGGAGTGCTGAGATTGAAGTTGACGTTAATATTCGAATTAACACTTGCCAGCATACGGGAAATGGGTTCATTGGAGCCGTATGAGGTGCGGGGGATGGATAGATAGAAGAGACGAGGATTGCGTGTATTACGAGGGTTAGTGTTAAGAGATATGGAGTTATAAAGTGGCGCAGTCAATGGTACCTGTTAGAAGTCTATGAATGAAGAGGATGTCAGATATCCTTCTTCTTTCCTCCTTCTTCTTCTTCTTTCCCCTGCACCTCATACGGCTCCAATGTACCCATTTCCCGTTCCCGTACTTCGATTTCAATCTGAGCACTCCATGCCTAAAACTCCGTCTTCTCAATAGGCTTCTTGGGAGAAGCCCAAGTTTATAAGGATCGCACCCCACCTCACCCGTTCTTCCTGGTTATTAAGTTAGATTATGTTAGCTTGAATTAAGCTCAATAAATGGAAAATTGAAATGATCGGATTTATCACCCAAAAGCATTCCTCTATTTGGATCAATGAGGGCTGATCCAGGATAGATTAATGGTTCCGTAATTCTTCCACATGGCTCGTAATTTCGTGGAGCGGTGGTTCCTCTACGAACAAGATGTCGGACTCCGTGAGCCCGAGCGCCTCAAGATCAGTTGGTCGGTGTCATGCCGAGATCGGGGAGACGTCGTCCGACAGCATCAACGCTTTTGGTTGTTCGAGCGGACTCTGTCAGGGGTACCTTTGGTTCATATAGACTATACATATTGTATAATAGGGTAGGTTAAGGTAAAGAAATGGAGGAGTTTTGTACCTAGACAAAGATGCAATATAATTTTCGTTTTGCTTTTAATAGTTTTGTTTCAGAAAGTGATCAATAAAATCCAAAAAATTTGAATCTGTGGAATACTCATAAATGGACAAAAGATTGCTTGATTAGTTTTTTAAAGAAAGAAAAAAAAGCTGGTGTCTCTGAAAAGTTGCTGCAAATGATGGTCAAAACTGCAAGAATGCAAGTCGACGCTGGATTTCAAGATTCAGCTAACGTTTTGGTATATGGAAATTTTCGGAGAAAAATTGTCTGCTGCTTTGGAAGTCGCAACCCCATTTCATAACAAGATTTCCCGAAAAATTAGAGAGTTAAACCTTTCACGATGACAAATTTATAACGCAGACGGAAGTGGCATATGTTGGAAGCTTTTCTCAGAGAGAATTATTGTAAGCTCTTCGGTTAAAACTGCTCCTGGGCGAAAAAAGAGCAACGAACGTATAACATTTATGGCCTGTACAAATTCAACTTATCTGATTAAAATGTTTGTGATTTAAAATTTAAAGAAACCACGTCCCTTTGGGGCAACCAAATTGTCTGTAGATTACGCCTCCACTGTAAGTGTTTGATGGAAGATGGGATGGAATGCTGGATGTTTACATGAAATGGGCGTTAGAGAATGAAACGCCCGTCTCCGATATATAGGTCTTGCAAAACCTTAAGGAAAAGGCTTTGTTTGCACAAATAAACTCTTATTACTAATTTTGCCTACAAAACAGTTTAAACTGCCCGAATATTTGAATACGAGTATATGAATCCGAACGTAAATTTGAATTTGTTTTAAGTTTTTTTTGCTTAAATAATAGAAAATATCTGTGCAATATGTGCAAATATGATTTTCTTGTGTAAAACCCTTTCCTTTCCTCGTCTTGTACTCGTTAATTCGAAAGATTCGATAATCCGAAATCCGCCTTAAAATAACACAGAAAAACAAAATCGTTCCTTGGTTCTCTGATCGCCAATGTTTACTAACTTTCTATCAATAGCGGTGTAACCAAACTAGTTTCTGTATAAATTTCATTATGTCTTCCTCAAGGAGGAAGTGTTTATTATTATGATTGTTTTTGTGTTATTTGTGGAGAATATATGTTCAAAAAATTCCGTTTGAATTTGTCGGACTTTGTGAAAAAAGCATACTTGGACTATTTTGGGTTTCCATTGCCGACGAATGCTAGGCTCTGGATACATAGTTTGGAATGTAAAAATTGTGTTGAATCTTTGCAATTATGGGCAAACAAGAAAAGACCCTCTTTTAAGTATAAAGCTCCAATGATCTGGCGTTATTTCTGTGTTACCAAAATCATAGGAATAAACCATAAAAACTGATGGAAGTGGACATATCCCAACTTGAAATCTGCTATGAGACCTTGAATGCTGGTGACACACCAGTACCACAGCAGCCATGTACATCTCCAGAAGGTTCTGTTGAGTTCAGCCAACAAACCGACAATGATGGCAGTAGTAGCAACAGTGATTTTGATAGTCTCGGTTATCCCCGGCCACTAAACCAAGATGATCTAAATGACTTGATCAGGGATCTTGGGCTGTCTACGACTGCATCAGAAATTTTAGCTTCCTGATTTAAAGAAAGAAATTTGTTGACAAAAGAAACGAAGATATCGTACTACCGTAACAGAGAAAAGTATTTACTCCCTTTCTTTACACAAATTCTATCAAGACAAATTCGTATTTTGTTCTGATATTCCGGGCCTAATGGCTGTAATGGGATTAAAACAGTATAATCCAAATGAATGGCGTTTGTTTATTGATTCGTCAAAACGAAGTCTTAAATGTGTACTTTTGTATAATGGTAACAAGCTAGGTTCTTTACTTATTGCTCATTCTACAAAAGTTAAAGAAGAATATCCTACAATATCCTTAGTTCTGGGCAAAATCAAGTACAAGGAGCATAACTGGGTCTTATGTGTTGATTTAAAAATGGTAAATTTCCTCTTGCGCCAACAAAGTGGCTATACAAAGTATCCCTGCTTCCTATGCTTACGGGGCAGCCGAGCTAAAGCTGAGCACTGGAAAAAAAGAGATTGGCCTTCTAGAGAGGCTTTGATTCCCGGAAAGCAAAATGTGATTAATGCTCCACTAGTATCCAGAGATCGAATTATAATGCCTCCTTTGCATATAAAACTGGGGTTAATAAAACAGTTTGTAAAAGCTCTTAACAAAGACGGCCAATGTTTCAAATACATTGCAAAGGTGTTTCCAAAATTGAGTAGTGAAAAAATCAAAGCTGGTATTTTCGATGGCCCACAAATCAGGAAGTTGATAGATGATAAAAATTTCATCAACTACATGACAGCTATCGAGAAATGTGAAGAGTTTGTTTGGTTAGTGCGACATTTTTTTTTTCTTTGAAATAGAAAGTCTGATGGCTACATTTAGCACGTTGAAAAGTTGCTGATACACTTCCAGCAGCTTGGATGCAATATGAGTATTAAGCTTCAATACCTCCACAGTCATTTTGACTATTTTCCTGAAAATCTCGGTGACCTAAGCGAGTAACAAGGGAAGTGCTTTCATCAGGAAATTCGCGCCATGGAGGAGAGATATCAAGGATACTGGAACGTAAATATGATAACTGATTATTATTGGAGCATTCAAAATAATACTCCTAACACACTTCACGCGAGAAAATCATATAAAAAAAATTACTTCAGAATAAATACATTTAATAAATTTTTATGCCTTAAACAATGTGCATTTTTATTGAAAAATCCCGTCACTTCATACAGGCAAAACTAGAGCTGCTTCATAAAAACGGCATATGTTTTTGAAATTAGCGTTTCCCTGTTTTCCTGTGTAATTGATCCGGATTAGCGAGACATTACAATATTTAATGTTTTTTTTTTATCCTCATCCAATGTCAAAAGATAAGCCGGTGGGTTAGTTTAAACTAATTACTCACAGCTATGGTATTTATCTCACTCGCATTTAAATTAAGTAATGAAATAGACTAAAAAAAATTCCTTTGCTATACTTCAACCTTTTGCTTTTAACAGCATAAACATTAAAACAGCAAAAAAGCAAACACTCAAATAATATAATTAACATCTGACCACAGTAAATTAACACATTCGCTTATTGTCAACTGTTAGTATTCTTTTCTGTGCCAAGTAAAAATTGACACCTTGTTTTTGTCGTTAGTACAATTTATCAATGGCTCGTAAACGTTTTTATTGCGCTAAGTACCCTATATGTGTACGGCGGCATGCTTCTTAATTACGTTCAACTGAATTGATTGACGATTGCACAAAAACATGTTTGGAAGCAGCGGTACAAAAGAAAAACTGTTCAGATTAGTCTGTTTTTCTTACTAATGAAACCTGCTGTGAATAGTAGATGTATAGGAACAGAAGGTGTGATATTGTGGACTTGATCTTTGATGGTACGACTATAGATAGGGGTTATAATAAGAAGCGACTAAAATCCTAGAAGATCTCTGCCCCACTAAAAAAATGACAGAAGTAGGCACTGAGCTGATGACTCTGCACTACGCACACTCACGTTACTACACTAATACCCGATGGCCAAAATCCCGGGTACTTCTGAACGTATAATGTCCTCAGGATAATTTCTCTAAGACAATAAGTTTCGCCAGCCCAAAAAATATAATCGTGAAAACTACACCATTCAAATACAAAAGAATTCACAAGGCTACATGCATATCACCGAATAGAATAACGCGCAACCAAATTGATCATTTTCTGATAGACAGAAAACACCATTCCAACGTACTAGATATTAAAGTAAACAGAAAATCGGATTATGATTCAGATCACATCAGTCATCGCCAAAATTAAAAGCCGAATCCAAATCCACAGAAGCGTAAGGTATAAAAAAAATTCAACGTTGAAAGGTTAAAGGAGCCTCGAATGCAGCATCAATACGAGGACGAAATTAATAACCGGTTCGCCGGTTTGGACTAAGGTCCAAACAAGACAGGTAGAAGCACTATGGTCAATAATAAAAAGTGTTGTAAAGAAAGCGGCGGAAAGCAAAGTGGGCTATTGCAAAGTCCCCAAAGAAGTCCCTTGAATCGATAAAGAATGCGAGGAAAAACTAAAAGTCCGTAATGTACTGACTTCAAGGTCTGAAAATGACGAAGAGATCAAGCGCTCAAGACACTAAACCCTACAAAAGGCAGTCAGCTATTTTCTTCGGTATAAAAAACGCCAATGGCAAAGGAAAAAGTTTGCTAAAATTCAGGAAGGCTGTGCGGTTTAAAACACGAGAGCAATGTATGCAGGGCTACATGCGGTGCGAAAAGGATACCAGGCTAGATCAGGATTCATCGGCAACGATAATGGAGAGCTCGTTTCGGACAACGCAAGCGTTCCAGTTCAATAGAGGAGATATTTCGTTAATTGCCAAATAAACATGGAGAGCTAGCAGCAATGGAAAACGATGTTGTCCACACAACAGAGTTTCAGTAAGAACTGCCAATTATTGAAGAAATAAAAGATCACTTCAAGAAAAAGAGAGAAGAATATCCCTTCATGGAATCATAAACGACGATCAAGACTTGAAAATATAGAAAGTCTAATAATGGTATGAAAGGAAGTAGGCTAAGAAGTAAATGAAAAGAAAAACAAATACCCGTATATGGTTACTGACCGACTTGGATCGATCCAAACTTCGAAATAAATCAGCCAATTAAATTATTCAAATATACAGACAAGTTCATAAATTCAAACAATTAAAAAAAAATCAAATTAAGGCACAATACGGCAATTCACAAGCGGTTGAGAATATGCAAAACTCAATCTCAAACAAAAATTACTATTGGATAAGAATATAGACTTTGCCGTCCGCCACACATGTACATAAGTATTGCACTGAATTTATAATTCCTTTCAAATGTTGCCCGATTGCATTACTTTTGAATCAATGCGCTTCGGCGTTATATATTTGTTTGAAACCAATCCACTATCACATTTAAAATATCTTCGGTGGCTACCTTTTAATGAGACTATAAATAAACGATAATTTAAACAACTTTCACGCTCATATATGAACACAAGCAGAATGGTCACCTTACTCAATAGACTGAAGCGTTTCGATTACCAGCTATATAAGCACTAGAAGACGTGGATAATGCTTATCATTTTAAAAATGCATGACACAATATATCAATTTCATTTTACAAACAAGAACTTCGAATGACGGCGAAGTGCAAAGTTCAATTGCTATAAATTCGAACATAGGCGATATCAACGTTGTACTGCATGAACCTAACGAATTCCTCCTGAATTGATTGCTTATCTAAAATTTGTTGAATTATTGGATTACACTTTACTTCTTTCCAGGCCTCTTATCACCAATAGTCACATAATCATCGATATCCCTCCACCGAATTGACCAAATATCGTATGACCAGAGAGTATGTCGGTTTTCCGTTATTATCTTGTTGTATTGAACGTCTTGTAGGTTTTGCTCTAAAGTCAAAACTGCTCAATTAAAAGGGAAACCGTTTAAATTTAGAATCAAAATAGTTTGGTTTGAGAGCACGAAATTCGTCTTTTTGTGCGAATGCACATTGTGTTACAGGGGTCAGTACGAGTATATGGGAAATCTGGGTTACAAATTTTACTACGAACACATCATTGAAACATGAATAATTACTAGAGTTAAAAATCAACGGCAAACCTGGAGCACAAGTGAGTCGAATCATTCGCATGTGCGTCAATTAGCCAATTGGCGTATTTTCCTAACGAACGCTCATATGATTTCGTCATCGATGTCCTATGTATGTATATCCTTAAGGTCTCTCCAAGCAGCGAACGAAATAATCCGCCTGGCAAACTCGATGATGAGTATCAAAATGCTAATTGTTAGTGGTTGAAAACACTAAACCTAAATTAATAGTTCTGTTCATTGTTTCTATTATGAAATCCGATTAAGGTAAACACGTCTTTGCTATACCGAAGTCAGAAATACAATTGAACGCTTCTAAGCACTTGATACTTACCAATTTGCTGGGAGTCATGGCGAAGAAAATCGAATGTTTTTTTTGTATATACGCTCAACTGTGTAATAAGCGCTTGATGTAGTAATGTGTAAGTGCAAACTTTACTATATGATTAAATATAAAAAACAATAGCAAGAGCCCCCACCGCGCCTCTACGTGGAGTAACAGAAAAATTGCACATTTCAATGAACATTAACAAGTCAGATGACAGATGATGGCGAACATGTTTTTTCTAATGTGACAGTCGTAACCTTCAGAGATTGCGGGATACGATATATTACGATATTTGAGGGGCTGGTTCGTACAATAAGTTTATGTTTAGGTTTTTTTAATTTTATTTTTAATCGTTATTATTGATCACACTAAAATATTGTATTGAAATTATAACCAGAACATTTCTTTTGTAATTGTATGATTAGCAATTTGTAAATAAATTCAAATGGGGTTTGTTTTGTTTGTAGCTTGATTCCAACATACTTATGTATTTCCAACGAGAATAAATCTAAATATGTCCTAAAAAAATATTAAACAAAAATGAAATTTAAAACTAAAAAAACGAGCATGAACTGATCTGCGGGAAATCGAAATAATAATTTTCCTCAGGGAAAAACTGATAAAAGCACCTTTAGAATACCCCCTCCTGATAATGGAAGATTACGATTTTCAATTAAAAAATGATTTTATTTTTCTTCATAATCTCCCTTGACTTGGTCCAGCGTTTCTCCAACATCAGTACACCTTCCCGGAAGAAAGGCTGTCAACTTCTTTATTCGATACGAAGCGCATCCCAAAAACCAATTTCTTCAAGTTTGCAAACAGACGAAAGTCTGTGGTGCCAAATCGGAAGTATAACGGGCAGAAACCAGAGATGAAGAATGAGATATGCAACTTTCGTACGTCTGTTCCCGTGACACCCTAAATTTTTCAGGAAATTTTGACAGGAGTTTGTGTACCAAGCCGACAACCCCCGTTATAAACGACTCTATCCGTGAATACGTGTGAGCTCATTTCATTTTACCGCAGTGTACTCCCGCCACACACACTCATGGAATTATAACAATGTGCGCGATTGTTTACATAATTTTGACAGGACTTTATGTACCCACGTGCTCGCACAGCTTGTAGGCAGACGTCGGCGGCCATTTTAAGTTGCATATCTCATTCTTCATCTCTGGCAGAAACCACCAATGAGACGTCCCACTCAAAATGGCCGCCGACGTTTGTCTACAAGCTGTGCGAGCACGTGGGTACCACAAGTGCTGTCAAAATTTTGTAAACAATCACGCACTTGTTATAATTCCAAGAGTGTGTGTGGCGGGAGTACACTGCGGTAAAATGAAATGAGCTCACACGAAGCTCGTTTGTAACGGGTTTTGTCGCTACGCACCTGAACTTCTTTCAAAATGTCAGGGTGTCACGGGGGAAGACGTACGAAAGACGCACGTCTCATTCTGGTTTCTGTCTCTCGTATATACGAGTACATATGACTGGCGCTTACAGTCCGCGAAGGGTCAGACAACAAGGTATTCCTTGGGCACCCAGACATGTTGTGTGTGATCGGACAAAAAGCTATTTAGCTTATTTTAGCTTTTAATTTTCGGATCGGAAAATTTGTTTTTAGACATACGTATGTGGGCAAAGTGAAATAAGTTCTCGGCTTAACACAGACATGGCGGTCCAATCAGCAAAAAAATCATGTTTCCTCCTTGGGTGCAGATGCCATCATGAGAAACTTTTAAGTTCCTTATCTCAATTTACCGAAATAAATTATATTACTTAAGAAATATTATTGGATTCCTACGAATTATATGTTTTTCTTAAAGAAACAGAAGTGATAAACTGCGAGCTGGACAACGCACCGGCTCACAAAACTGCAGTCACGATGGCTGCTATTCAAGAAACGGGATTCGAACTGCTCGAACTCCCGCCCTATTCGCCAGATCTAATTCTCAGTCACTTCTACATCTTTCCTGCCTGGTCTTCCTTGGGTAAAATATTCCGGAGGTAAACTGATGTATGTAGTTCCCCGATGGGATCTCCGGGTGGGCATTATAAGAGGGTGTCCATGAAAAGAAATGCACAAAAATTAAGGATAGGCTTGTGGAACGTACGCAGCTTGTACAGACCGGGTGCTTTTCAAACAGCCTTCAATGAAATTATTAAGTATAAAGCGGGCATAACTGAGGTACAAGTGTAGTGAATACACTACATGCACCTATTATATCACGTACCAACACCACGATTAGCCATTCCATAACCACGATCAAGCCAAATGTCTATGCTCAGCATTACGCTCAGTGCCTCACCACTTGGATCGAGCTTGACCTACATTACTTATCGCTTTGCTTAGCAGTGACACCCTAAATCACGTGCACTTAAAAGCAAAACAAATGCGATGTAAACAAACGGTGAAAACCAAATGTAAACAAACCGAGTCAGTCGAATAGGTACAATGCCGATGATGCGCTTGTGCCTTTGACCGGTTGCCCAATGCATTGTGCGCTTGTACCTTTGACCGATTGCACAATGCATTGGACTAAATATTCAAAATAGCTGATCTATGGTTATGGGAATTTCGCAATGCATGTACGTGATAGAGGGGATAATATTCCTGCGACAAATTGTATAAAAGGAAAGGATTGAAAGGAAGGAGCAGAAGTACAAAATACGGCAGTGTAAAAGTGTTATTCAATAAAAACGTAATAAGTACCATAAAACCGAATTTTTACTCGCTCCGTTAGATACTCATCTCCCAATAAAAGGGAAAGCACGGTATCTTACGCACAACATTTGGTGGCAGCGGTGGGATCCACGGAAAAGGATTCCGCTACCAACATATACGTGTTCAAAACTCGATGCGTTTCTGGGGCTATACACCAAAAAGTTTAAAGTGAAAAGTGAAAAGTGATAAAAGTGCAAAGACCCAAGAAAATAAGACCTGGCGAATTCCTAAGAGGACGCCGGAGGCAAAGTTTGGGCAGTGGAAAAAGACCAGGGGTAACAACCATCTTTAGGGCGTGAAGCCTACCTGGCAATAACAACAACAGCAGCAGAAAAAATATCAACGACAACAGCAGCAGAAAAATATCAACAACAACAGCAGCAGAAAAAAATATCAGCGACAACAGCAGCAGAAATAATAACAATAATAAACGTAAATATTATCCTTTAGTTTTATATACATAGTTTATATTGTTTTTGTTATTTTTTGACTCTTACACTCTTAATATCTAATTGTTACTTTTGACTCTTCACCGTCTGCGCAAACATTTTTAAACATTTTTACCCGACGCAACGCCCAAACTTTAGAGCTATTCAAAGCCCTACCTTTCTTTCTCCAATACACTGACCCCATAACACTTTCCAAAGCATCCACCATTGAAACCAACATTTCTCTGACTGACGTCAATAGCTTCATTCCTGCTTTTGATGGCAAGCCCGCTGAACTATCAAAATTCATTGAGTGCGGTAACACCCTATTCTCCTATATAAAAGAGGAAATGCAGCACAAGTTGTTCCTCAGCATTGTTAGGACTCGGCTCCAAGGCCCCGCCTTTGAGCTGATAAGGCACAAAGAATTGGCAACATGGAAGGATCTGGTAATTGAACTGCAATCCCAGTTTAAGGAACACAGATCCCGCACTTCGGCGCAGAACCAGCTTCTGGCAGCCAAGCAAAACACCAGAGAAACGATAAAAGAATATGGTGACAGACTTTCTTTGTTACTTCTCGCGCTTGACTCAGCCACATATGATAGTTCCAATGAAAAAGCCGTCCAAGACTTCCTTATCCAAGAAAACCACAGACTTGCTTTGCAAACATTTGAAGATGGAATTACGAATCCTAGTTTAAAATTGCTAGTAAAAGCCCACAATGCGAATCAATTAAAAGAGGCTATATCTTACGCCATCGATCAATCTCTTCGCATAAGTCACGACAACCCTCTTCCCACATCCTCAGCAAGAAATACTCACACACCTCGACTCATGTGTCGGACCTGCAATAAAACAGGCCACACTTCGGCAACTTGTTATCGGAACACCGATTTGCCAAACTTCATTCCCCGTTCTATTAAGCATGAAGCGCAGTGCAACCTGCAAATAATTCGATGTAGCTATTGCAACAAACTCCATCACACAGAAAACGAGTGCCGGCTCAAGATGTCTCACTCAAGACAGAACCACCAGGTCTCCCGGTACCCTAATAACCACCAACCTCACTTTCGAAACCGCAGTAACCAATATCCCGATTACATAAATCGACAGGTTAACCTACATCATGTACAACAACATCCCAATCCACAAAACAATAATATGGGAAACGACCTCCGTCGGGAGGAGGAAAACGGCAACTCTCCCCGACTAACAATCCAAGCCGATGTACACCCCCAACTACATTCTCAATAAAAATTCCCCTCGTCCCTAATAATAATTTATCAATGATACGAGTCCCTTTCGAGGATGGAAAATACATCGATCTAATAATAGACACTGGAGCTGAAATCAGTATCATGCGGGGCCCCACCAATTCCCCTTTACTAAATAGAGATATGATAATATCCACTATGAGCGGCGAAAAGGTGATAAGTTCCAACATGACCACTGAAACCTTGCTTTTCCAAATGAAAGGAGATTCAATTAAAATATCGCACCCCTTCCACATCTTGGACCATCAGGCCCAACAAAACTTCGATGGTATAATTGGAAACGACTTTCTAATAAAATACGAATGCTCCATCAACTACTGCGAACATCTCTTAAAAATTAATCCCTTTGTACCAAATTCCACTGCCATTATTTCTGGACTAGGAAAGGTATTCAATGAATATCCACCCCCTCAAAATATCAGAAGGCAACTTATAACCTCTAAGTCATATGACAAAGTTAACCTTTTAGAAAAACGTCAAGAAGCCATACCTTCCGAGGTAGTACCTACGGGTAATGCTGGAAAATATGATATTAGTACTAAACGGTGCGACCGAGCACTAATTCATTTACCGGCAAACTCCAGTTTACAACCGACGGGTCCAACCTAACAGATTTTTGTTCCTCTACAATCAACACAGTGTACCATAACGGCACTGGAGGAGAAACAAAATCAAAGTGGGAACCGACATCTGACTCCGCAACTCAAAACGGACCAGTAATCGAACAAAGGTACCCTGAACAAACAAGGAGTAAGCCAATTTTCAGTAAGCTTCAAAATTTGACGGATAACCTAGACGGTATAACTCTCGTATCACCTGAGGAAACTATATTAGAAAGCCCAGCGAAGCGTAAGACTAAGTCAAGCAAAAGCTTAGCGGAAAATAAGACTGAGGTTACACAAAATTCGGCAGACTACGAGACTAAGGCAAAAGAAACCTTAGCAGAGCATAAGACCGAGATCAATAATAACAAACAAAGGAAAATAAATAAATCTTTCATTCTTTTAAAACAAAGGAGCCAACAGGTAGTCGGAATTCCAATTAATCAATTAACCCCGTCTGAAATAATAACAAAGAAACAACAAATAATTCCAGGAGTTTACCTAGGCGAGACATTAACCAAACCCAATAACGAAAAAATTAAGGTACTTCTTATGAACACATTAGAAACGGATCAAAGGATCAATATTAACACAATCAATTTAGATTGGGACGATCTTAATGATTTCGAGATAATCAGAGACGAAAAACAAGAAAACCCCGTAAAACCCCGATTAAGTAAACTAGAGTCCTTAATTGAATTAGACCACTGCAACGCTGAAGAAAAAAGATCGATCCTTAAAATCTGTCGTGAATATAATGACTTGTTCCATATTGAAGGGGATCATCTGTCATGTACAAACTCAGTGCGACACAAGGCAATAACTGAAATTAACCACCTAATGATAGATATACAAACAAAATACGAATTACTAAACCCTAGCAAAAGGAGCAAAAGAGCTCTACTCAACGTCGTAGGTACCATTAGCAAGTCTTTATTTGGGACACTAAACGAAGATGACGCTAAATTCTATGACAAACAAATCGAACTTTCCAAAAAAAAACACAAAACACCTATTATCCCTTATACAGAAGCAGACGACACTATTAGAAACTACTAAAAATGTGTTTAGCAAATCTGAACAAGTTAAAGAAAATCAAATGATAGCAATCAATGCGAAAATAGAAAAAGTAACAAAAACCCTGATTAATACCACCCACGATCAGGAGCTATTTCTTGAAATAGAATCATTAACCTCAGTTGTCACATTAATTATTATACGGTATCAAAATACTCTCAATAACATATTAGACTTGGTAAGCGACGTCAAACACGGTAAACCTCATCCAGCAATAATATCGCAAGACCAAATAAAATCCGCCCTGACACAAATCAAACAAGAAATTCCAAATGGTATGAGACTGCCATTCGTTGCTAGTAATGAAAACATCCTTCACTTAAGCATAGCCATTCGACCAGGAAAGATCATTTACGAACTCAAAATACCTCTCCCATTAATAGACAACTTTCGTATCTATAAGATTATACCTCTCCCAACCCGATATAAGAACCAGTTCCTATTTGTACAGCCTTCAATTCAATACTTGCTTATCAATTACAGAAAAGACCGCTTCTCAGATTTAAGCAGTGAAGAATTAGCTAACTGCAAATCTTTAAATGAGAAATTTCTTTGTCCTTTAACTCACCCTTTATTCAACACGGACACTAACAATCTAAAATGTGAAACCCAACTGTTAAAAGGCAATGGCATCCTCCCAAATATCTGTGAAATAAAACGGTCATCGCCCTCGACGGTATGGATCCAGCTCTCCCAACCAAACACATGGTTATTTTCATCCCTGAACAAATGCATAGTTGATGTAATATGTGAGGAAAACGCAACAACGTATACCTTAACAAATACTTTAAAAATCGAAATGCAAAACAACTGCTACCTAAAATCGAAAGAATTCACAATACAGCCCGTTAGTGTGAACTCCTCAATTCTCACCAAGTCCTATGTTCCCCCTTTAAACATCTCACATATTATATCTAATAACTTGGCCAACTATTCATCCGACATAGCAATCATGAGATTCTCCAGCCAAAAAGATTTGAATTTAATCTCACAAGGCATAGACGCCCTAAAAAACGAAGAGTCAAAACCATTAGTGGCATTGGATAAACATAATCTGCACCACTACTCGTTGATCTATACGATAGTAGCATTAACACTAGTCCTATTTTGCATTAAACGCTATCAAATCTACACTGTCAACAAAAACAAAACCCACAAAGTCACGAACAACACTGATCAGACCTTGCAAGTAGACAAAAAACCTGCAACTCCCGAATTTAGGTTGAGTATTTCAACAGACGGTTAGGAGTACAAAAGATATGCATACACCTAAAAATAAGAAATAAAAGTAAATTGTTTATTTTAAATATTTTGTGACAATAAATATATTCTTATACAACCTATATAATATAATAATGTGAAATCTTACCAATAAAAAAAAAAAAAGCTAAACAATTAAACATATGTACGCATATAAATCGCTAATTATTCAAATATTTCCTATATACATACATATACAAATATATAAAAAAAAAAACAGTTACAATAAAAAAAAAAGAAGAAGGAAATTATAATAATAATAATATGTATAACTTTTTATGTTCTCTAATATAATACTTTTATAACTTCAATATGTTTAATGTAACCTATATGTATCTATCTATAGTTAAATCTCAGTTAAAATTTTGTAAACTTCTCCTTTCAATCCTCCCCCCCTTTTGACGGAAATTCAACCTCTTCAAGGCATAATTTCCTCCCTTTAAGGAGAGCGGGATGTAGTGAATACACTACATGCACCTATTATATCACGTACCAACACCACGATTAGCCATTCCATAACCACGATCAAGCCAAATGTCTATGCTCAGCATTACGCTCAGTGCCTCACCACTTGGATCGAGCTTGACCTACATTACTCATCGCTTTGCTTAGCAGTGACACCCTAAATCACGTGCACTTAAAAGCAAAACAAATACGATGTAAACAAACGGTGAAAACCAAATGTAAACAAACCGAGTCAGTCGAATAGGTACAATGCCGATGATGCGCTTGTGCCTTTGACCGGTTGCCCAATGCATTGTGCGCTTGTACCTTTGACCGATTGCACAATGCATTGGACTAAATATTCAAAATAGCTGATCTATGGTTATGGGAATTTCGCAATGCATGTACGTGATAGAGGGGATAATATTCCTGCGACAAATTGTATAAAAGGAAAGGATTGAAAGGAAGGAGCAGCAGTACAAAATACGGCAGTGTAAAAGTGTTATTCAATAAAAACGTAATAAGTACCATAAAACCGAATTTTTACTCGCTCCGTTAGATACTCTTCTCCCAATAAAAGGGAAAGCACGGTATCTTACGCACAACACAAGTAATTCGGCTTTCAAGTGGAACAACCGTTAAGGGCGGATAAACTTTAATTTATGGCGGCACGGTTGCCCACAGATTCTTCATCAGCAACAAAATTGTGCATGAGGTAATGGACGAAGTATTTTACATCGACCGAATACCGATGGTCAAAATCCGGGGACACCGCTATGACCATTTACTTCTGATCGTATACTGCCCTACGAAAGATGGTATATGACGCATTTTATGGAAAATTAGACAGTTTCTCATCCTTCGATGTGAAAATTGTGCCCCGGGACTGCAACGCAAAAAAAGGAAGGAAGCGATATATGTACATATGTATGTATGTATATGCCAATAATAGGAGAAGAAAGTCCCCATGTCTTATCGAACAATACTGGTTTTAGGACAATAAGTTTCACCAGTTCAAAAAATATGATCATGAAAATTATTGTACAGCATTAAAACACGAGAGAATACACAAGGCTACATGGGTATCACCGGAAGTATTATAGTAAAGAGCAATCAAATTGATCATATTCTAATAAAGAGAAAACACCATACCAACCAGAGAGCGGAGTGCGATTGCAATGTATACTAAGCGCGGTACGAACAGGATATCGGGCTAGATCAGGATTTATTCGCAACGATACGAAATATTAAAGGAGGAAATGTCTTACTGGAAACATTTAAGATGAGTGATGGATTAAATAAGGAGATGCCTTGTCACCACTCCTTTTTAATTTGGTCCTGGAATTCGTAATCGGTTCCCTTCAAGAAAAGGATTGGGAATAAGGCTTAATGGAATCACATCCATTTCTACCTTGACGATCTGTACCTGCTGGGAGATAGCGAGGAAACAGTTAAAAGAAATAACAGAAGTCTAACAATGGCACGAAAGGAAGTAGGCTTAGAAGTAAATGAAGAGAAAACCAAATATATGTGATCTCTGGCTGAATTAAATCGATCCAAACCTTGCACCTGACTATACTCGATAAACGCTTTACGAAAGTGCACATTGACTTCCAAAAACGACATTAAGATTGAAATAAATTAAAGGCTGCATATGAGCAACTTGTGCTTTTTTGCGATGAAGGAACTATTCAAAACAACTCTTTTGTCTCGCACTTTTACACAGGCGTTTCAAGGCCATGAGCTCTTTTAACAATGCCAACAAGCCTCTGACGTTCGCGTTCACAGTCCTTAAGGAGAATATTCGACAGAAATACGAACATTTATCTCTGGAAATCTTGCGGAAAGTCATGGAAAATGCGATAAAAAAAATTATAAATCTTGCGCTACCTTGTACATACAAGAGCCAGTGTTTGTATAAGTTTTATTGCGGTTGAACTGTCCAACATGATTTGGGGCTTTACTTTTGTATTGTATTGTATTGCATTTATTGATAATTCGTCATTCACATAAGATAAGATACATCTTTTATATATCGTGAAGAAGCTGCAGTATATGTATAATAAACAGTATGTAACAGCAACAATAAATATGGTAACAAATGTACATGTGCTTATTATATAATTATTAATTGCATTGTAATAAAATATATGCTTATAACTATTACTTAAACTATATGGGTGGAAGAAGGAATGTGGAAAGGAAGATGGAAATGTGGAAAGGAAGAAAAATGAGATACTGGACTTGAAATTCTATTTCATTTATTCTAGCCTTAAAAATTGTCTGCATAATATTGAAGAACTTTTTTTTTGAAAGTGTTTGTGTTGCGGGTGCGCTTTATTTCTAGGGGTAAAAGATTCCAAAGCTGAATCGCGTGGACAAAAAATTGTCGGCAAGTGTTAAGATATTTACATCTAGGGGGAATTAGTTGCATAGCTCTTTGATTTCTGGCAAATCTTATTTTTTCGAAAAGATACCCGGGTTCTCTGATGGTCAGGATTCGATGCAAAGTCATTATAGTTCTGAAGTTCAGCAAGCCCATTAATGAACATCCGGCTATTTGTTTAGTTAGGTTAGAGATGTGTTCATATCTGCTGACGCAGAATATATACCTCGCGCAGCTATTATAGGCCACCGTTAGTTTTCTTTTGGACTCATGGTCCATATTAGAAAATATTTCACAACCGTATGTCAAGATGGGTAAAATAAATGATTTTACTAACTTTAACTTTATACTCGTCGGGAGATATTTTGCAGTGGGGCTGAGCCCGCGCAGGGCACTGTATAACTTGGCCACAGTTTTATTTATATGTACATTCCATTTAAGATTCTGGTGAAAATAGACTCCAAGGTTTTTAATGCTATCTACGTAGTCAATAGGATCAGCATTTAGACACAACTGTGGGAAGGTATCAATAGTTCTATGGCTGGTTATTACCATAGCCTTGGTCTTGGAAGAGTTAATATGTATTAAGGCGATTGTCTAGAGACCAATCATACATTTTGTTCAGTTCCCTATTCATTATACTTATAGCTAAGGTTTTGTTCGATTTTGGGAAAATTAAATATATTTGCACGTCGTCAGCGTAGATGTGATGCTCACAGGTTGTTATATGTTCGGATATGTCATTTATAAAACATGTAAATAAGAGTGGTGCAAGTACAGATCCCTGTGGGACACCTAAAGGAACAAGACGACATGATGAACATTTATTGTTGTGGAATACATATTGTGAGCGATTAAGAAGGTATGAACCAATAAGATTGCACAAGGAGCTTTCAAGCAGGAATTGTGTTTGAAGTTTTTTTATGAGTAATTTATGGTTTACACAATCGAATGCCTTTGAGAAATCTACGAAAACCATCAGTCCTAGACAGTTGCTATCCAGGCCGGTACGTAGGTCATCACATACTTTTAATAGTGTTGTGGTGCAGTTGTGTTTAGATCGGAAGCCCGACTGGTATTTGGTTATCAGTTTTTTTTCATTTAGATGGGTTTTGATTTGCTGGCTTATTATCGTCTCAAAAGTTTTGCTCAAGAATGGTAGAATAGCAATAGGACGATATTCCGAAGTATTTGACGATTTAGGTACGGGCAGGATCTTTGCACTTTTCCAATTTTCGGGAAAAACAGAGGTGGTTATGATTGTGTTGAAAATGTATGTAATTTGATGAATGATAGTTGGGAGTAGAATTTTTATGAATTGTGGATCAATGTTGTCGGAACCTATTGCTTTAGATTTGATGCCTAGAATGGTTTTTCGAACACCAATTTCATCGACTCGGGAGAGAGATAACGTTCTTTCATGATTTTCCTCAACTGGGAGGATGGTCGGACTGCTTGTTGTGGATGCCGCAGATATGGATGTGAATTTCTCATTAAGTTCTTCTATATTAATATCATTCGGGATAGGAGCCTTTTCAGACGAAAGCCCAATTTGACGGATTTTTGTCCAGAATTCAGAACTAGTGTTGGAAGATCCAAATTTATTTCTATAGTAGTTCTTTTTATTCCTACGAATAAGTAATGTTACTGCATTGCGAGTGGCTTTAAACTCTCTCAGAATGGCTGTGCATCCATATCGTCGCCACCTGGAGTACAATCGATTTCGCGTTTCGATGAGATCACGCACTTCTCGTGTGTACCAATGAATATTATTTGTTACCCTTTTCCGTATTCTAACTGGGACATACTTATTAAAAAGATATTGTATTTTCTTATTAAAATACTCAATTTGGAAACTTGTATCATTAGTACTGTAGATTGGCCACCAATTCAAACTCTGACATTCATTAAATAGGGGTTCCAGATTAATATCAGTATATTGGTATATTTTATGAATTACCTCATTCACTCTACCTGGAAGGGTATTTATTGTTAAGAAGAGCATATCGTGATGTGAGAACGCAGGGGCTAGGATTTGATCGTAATGCATAATAAGGTTTGGGTGAGACAACAGGGCAACATCTATCAAAGAGGGTAGGCTATTGGGTTCAAAATGAGTTGGTTCGGTGTGATTTGCAAATGTAAAGTTGAGTGACTCAATTGCTTCTTTTGTTGTTTTGTTTACGGTGCTAAGAATATTGATGTTTAGATCACCCAAAATTACTATCTTGGAATATTGAGGGGAAAGCTCTTCGAGTACGTCTCTAATGTGCGAGTAGTTCGCAACATCAGGTGCCATATAAATACAACCTATCAATAAGTTACCACCGTCACCCCTTAGTTCGATGAAAGCATACTCCACCAGATCATCTGGTTTAGATGTCTTTATGACATGAAAATTGTAACATTTTTTAATATACTAAATGGCTACACCTCCACCCCCTTTCCGGTGTCTGTCAGCTCGTACGAGACGCATATTATTAACACTGAACAGTTTGGAACACATATGTACATACCTTTCTTTAACCATGTTTCAGAAAGACAAAGAACATCAACTACGCTATTATTGAACAAGTGTCATAAATCGTCAATTTTGTTTTTAATGCTTTGTACATTCAAGTGACAAATGTGAAAACCGTTCTTTTGTTTGCAGAGAATATTAAGTAGAGTTTGCGATACGTTGATGGAATTACCCCTTAAAATTGGTTGCAACATGCTGGTCATAATTTTGAAAATAAACAACAAAGGCGAGCAATACTAACACTTCTACAATGGTATAGTTTTAACAGACTGGTTAATTTAAGGTCAGATTTAAGTGATAAAAAGTACAGCATATTTATGGGCGACATGTGAGGGATTAGAGAGAACTTATATTTAAGGGGACGAAATAGAGGATGTATAAATAAAATAATGTGTAATGTATAAAATAAAATAATATAGTAATAATATATATGATGTATGATAATAGTATGGAAAAGAGAGGATACTTAGGCTATGTTACTGCTTTTGTGGCCGTTGTCTCATGGGTATTTTCTGCTTCTTGACATCGTTTGGCAAGGGCATTCAGAGTCCTTTCATCGTCGATTGTAATGCTTTTTCCGTGCTTAGACTCTCTTACAACAACAGAGCCATACCTGGTAGAGATGGAGAAAAGCTGTTTACGATGCTTTAGACGAATAGCTTGACGAAGGAGCGAGAGATTTTTCTTTGTAAGACTCTCATTTACATAGATGAACGCGTTCTTTTTCGGCTCCAGTCCTAGTACGACATCACTAAGTGCCTGTTCACATTGGCGCAGGAAGGACAAGCGCAAGAAGGCAAATAGTGTTCACATTGGTGGAAGCACACTTGAATTTTTGACAACTGGAACGCATGAATCGGGTCATTTTCATTCAGTCGCCTTCGTCCAAGTAGTCATTTTCATTCCGTCGCCTTCGTCCGAGTAGTCATTTTTGCAAGCCAAATGAACTTGTCTGTCCAACAGCCACGAATAAATGAAGAAAACTGTCAAAAATGGAATGAATTTAGAATGGAACGGTTTGCTTCACCCGAAAATCCAAATTGAAGATGGATTTTCGGTGCAAGCAACCCTTCTCGTTTCCACTTACTAAAAATCGTTCCCTCTCTTTCAAGCAATTTGGTGCGCTTCTACCAATGTGAACACGCACAAGTGCTGTTATTCGTGGCTGTTGGACAGACAAGTTCATTTGGCTTGCAAAAATGACTACTTGGACGAAGGCGACTGAATGAAAATGACCCGATTCATGCGTTCCACTTGTCAAAAATTCAAGTGTGCTTGCACCAATGTGAACACTATTTGCCTTCTTGCGCTTGTCCTTCTTGCGCCAATGTGAACACGCACTAAGGCAGAGTTGTCTTCCTTCTTTCATCCGAAATTCAGCTATCGACTTGAGAACGAGGTTTCTCTCCTGAGAGGTGCAGAATTTCAATATAATGGGCGGATCGTTGTTGTTATCTCTTCGACGCGCGCGAAATGCAGCTTGCAGTGTAGGTGGTTTATGGTCGATCGTGTGGCAGAGATGGTGAAAAATTGACTTTATGTTCTCTTCAGCCATCTGCGGAATCCCAAAGAGAATGGCATCTGCTGCGAGCTCCTTTTTCTCCAGTGCATCACAGGTTTTCCTGAGTTCAGCTATCTCGTTCGGCAGAGGTGTTGATTGTTGGGAAGAGGAGTGCTTTTCTTGCTCGAGTTTTTCTACGCGCTGTTGGAGGTCGTTTAAAGCGTGATCTACCTTTTCAATGTGAGCATTCCAACTTTGTTCAATGCTAGATATTCGTTGCGTTAGATCGCTTCGTAGGGCATTCATTTCCGTAGATAAACGAGACATGATGGTTTCCGTATGCTTACTGAGGTGTTGCTCAAACTGTTCCAGGGTTATGGGCTTTGATTGTATAGAGAAACTCTTTAATGCGGTGTTTTCCCTTGGTGTAGTTGGGGCTGTTGATGTGGCATCTGCTGCATTCTCAAATTTTTTCTCTTGTTTTTTTTGCAGACGCGTAAACGGAGTGCTGTTTGAGTTAGAACTCATGTTTGATGCGGTACTTTTATGCCTTTGTGGAAAACGTATTTGATAAATGACGAAAATGGAACTTTATTTTGAGGCACCACAGTGAATTTTAAGTGTAATGGTGGCACGTAGAGGCGGAAACACAGGAATGTATGTATGTTCAGGGATTACTAGGAACGAATACTTTGCCGGACTAGTCAAGATGCGCGACCGTTTACTCTAGCAACATGTACAGTTAGTGCAAAAAGTCTGCGTACAAACTATTTGACTTTCTTTAATATGAAAAAACGAACGATTCGAACATATAATGTAAATATTTTTTTATTGATTTCACTTAAATTACTTTCATTAACTAATTCATAAACAAAAAACAAACATAACTGATACAATATTCATAAAAAAAATGGATTTATATAACAGGGCACATAAACAACGCACAAAAAGTCTGCGTACACCATATAACAATACAACAAAACAATACAAAAACAAGAAATGTCAATATTTTGTTGGGTATCCTCGTCTGAATATGACTTCTCTCATTCGTTTTCCCATTGAATCAACCAAGCGTTTCGTATCTTCTGGAGTCATTTTATGCCATTCCTCAAGCAGCTTTTCCTTGAGCATATTTTTGGACGATATGCTATGTTGACGGATACGTCGGTCCAGCAACTCCCACAAATGTTCGATGGGGTTGAGGTCTGGTGATTGCGGGGGTGTATGCAATTGTTTTGGAACATTATACAGAAGCCAGAGCTTGACAATGTGAGCAGTATGTTTGGGATCATTATCTTGTTGAAAGATAAAATGATCTCCCAAGCCGAGTTTGCTGGCGCTTTCACGGAGGTTTTTTTTAATAATACTCAAATACTGGAATTTATCCATTGTACTTTCAATAAACTCCAAATTCCCAACCCCATTTGCTGCCATACACCCCCAAACCATGATCCCACCACCACCGTGTTTCACTGTTGGTTAAAGGTTTTCTTTGTTCCACTCAGTTGCTGGCTTTCTCCACACAATACCGCGCCCATTCAGCCCAAATATGCAAAATTTGCTTTCGTCTGAAAATAACACGGTATTCCAAAAGCTTTCCGACTTGTCAATATGCTCCTTGGCAAAAGCAATACGCTTCCTTCTGTTGATTTTCGAAATATAGGGCTTTTTTCTTCCGGAGCGTCCACGATAACCTTCTTCTCTAAGGACGTTTCTAACAGTAGATCTCCTAACTGCTTTGTTGAACTTTTCGTGAATCAGCTTTACTATTTTTGGAGCACTTGTTCGGGGATTTGTTCTTACTTCAGCCAAAACTGACCGTTTTTCTCTGACTGTAAGTAGTGTTGGCCGCCCAGATCTGTACTTAGAAGTAAAATTCCCAGTTTGTGCGTAATTTTCTAAAACTCTTTGTACAGAAGAATGTGGTTTACCAATTATTTCACCAATTTCTCTTAGCGTTTTACCCTCCGAACGCAGTTTAACTACCAATTTTCGAATATCTACTGATAATTCCTTGCTCATATTTGCAGTTCCCAGAAAACTCTCCAAAGGGAAGAAAAGAATTATAATATACTGTTTCTCACACTCCCAGTGATCGACTGAATGAAAGACAGATATGTAAAAATAAGTTGAAGTGAGAAAAGTAACGGTAATGGAAATTCTCGCAAAAAAGTCTGCATACAAAATAGTTTGTACGCAGAATTTTTGTGCGAGAATTTTTGTTGTGATTTCCAATAATTGATGCCAGTCGAGTTCTTGAATGTAGAAGATGAAATAACAGCTACAAATCGATAAGAAGAACATCTCGACATCATTTCTACATAAAAATATTTTGGTTCTGAATATAAATGTAAGCGTTGCAGCTTTTTTTCTAAAATGAGAAGTAATGTACGCAGACTTTTTGCACTAACTGTATGCTACATGAGTTTTGAACAAAATTTGTGTAGAAAGTACTGCAAGCTAGACAGACTTGTATTAAGGATTTTTTTAACTAAATAAGAGAATGGAAATTAAAACTTAATCTTCTTCTTTTCCTTTTTATCCCGGCGTCGTTATGGTCAGAAGTGTAGGACCATAACCTTCCCACTTAACTGCATTCCTACTGGTCCGCTTGTGGGGTCCGCCGAAATTAAAACTTAATAAATATCAATAAAACTTAATAAATATCAGTAAAACTTAATAAATATCAATAAAACTACTAAGTGTATTTTATGGGTAAGAAAACACTATTGGATAATGTGAACAATGTTGTTTACGTGAACGGCCTTTGCAATAATTAGTTCACGCTATCCAGACAGCACTGTAGGTTCTTTTAATGAAGCCAAAAGGCTAAGAGAACAATTTTATTTTTTTTACTTTTTAAAGTTTGTCTTGCGTCGGGGTTAATTAAATTTTTTAATTTAATTTTTATAAAACCATATAATGCCAGGACGAACAGTCAAACGAATAATGAGTGGAAAACCAGTAGGAAAGCCTCCAAGAAAGAGGACAATATAAGAATGAATCTAGAAGAGATGGGACAAAAAAGCGATGACAGATAAGCTTGACGAAGGGTTGCATCGTTTGAATGCACTTATTTGTCGCCTGGCCAGAGATCCGCATAAATTGTTGGAGTACAATTGCCCTAAGACAATTAATTAGCGAAGGCATAGCCGAGCTGATTGAAGAACCCGATCGACATCATTCCCGTTTATTTTATTTGCCACATAGACCGATATATAAAGAGGAAAGCACGACAATAAAGTTACGCGTGGTGTTTGACGCCTCTGCCCATGCGGAAGGCAGCGTGTCTCTTAACGACCAGCTGTGGACAGGATCCAATTTATTGCCGGACGTCATCAAGGTCTTGCTCAACTTCCGCTTAGGTCCCTATGGAATTGTTGCTGATATTGAGAAAGCCTTTCTCCAAATAATTCTGAACGAAGAAGATCGTGATAGTCATCGCTTCCTATGGTTTTCATCGGAATTAAGAACGGCTGCCGATAGGCCAAAGTTAAAGGAATTTAGGATGACCAGAGTTACATTTGGGGTGAAGTGTAGTCCTTTTCTCTTATGTGCAACGATCCAACATTACTTAAAGTGCGAAGAAAAATATTTTACCGTGACCTATGCTGCTTTAAGGGATAATATAGACATTTTAAGACGAGCATCGATGAATCTCCGTAAGTGGAACTCGAATAGCAGCCAAATCCGAGATGTGATGAATTCCAATGGTGCGGCTCATGTGCAAAAGGTTTTGGGGCTATCTTGGTTTATCTACAGTGACGAGCTATCTGTACCAATGAATTCTGTTGAGGATATACTTACTCCACATACAACAAAAGGAACGAAGCGTAACGTGCTGCAAATCATAGCCAGGATTTTCGACCCATTAGGTATCATTGGTCCTTCCATTGTAAAAGTAAAGACTTTTTTTTCAGACCCTGTGGAAAAAGAAGCTACACTGGGACGAAGTCCTTACGGGTGACTTGCTTACCGAGTGGAACGAGTGTGTTAGGGGGATTCTGGAATTAAAAGATATTACTTTCCCGAGAGCAGCTATGCCGTTTCCATCATCTGAAGGCACGATCCAGATCCACATCTTCGCTGACGCTAGTACAAAGGCTTATGGTTCAGTGGCATATCTGAGGTGCACCGCTTTGAGTGGGCAAGTCAGTGTTTTATTCCTATGTGCAAAAAATCGAGTTGCTCCTTTGAGAGGAAATGACGCTAGTGAACTAACCTTGCCGAAGTTGGAATTGACAGCTGCTTTAATATCGGCGCGGCTGCACTCGTACCTGCAAAAGGCTCTGAAGCTATCTGCTGTCAAGTATTTCTTGTGGACCGATTCTAGGATTACCTTAAGTTGGATTCAAGGAAATGTTCAACGCTGGAAACCCTACGTCCAAAACCGAGTCGACGAGATCCGACGCCTTACAGAAGTATCGCAGTGGAATCACTGTAAAGGAAAAGAAAATCCAGCGGATCTCCTCACCCGAGGAGTTTTGGGGAACGTCCTTCAAAAATCGGCACTCTGGGCTTATGGGCCGCGGTGGCTGAAAAATAGCGAAACGGACTGGAGCACAATCGACCAACCTGAACAATCAAATGTCGCTATTTCCCTTTTAACGGAATCGGACCCATCATCTGTTCTCGAAGAGAATCCAGTAATACGCTATCACGACTACAGCACCTGGGGTCGTTTGGTTCGAGTAACTGCCTTTATATATCGCTTCATACAAAATACGAAAAGAAGACTGAGAACATCGATGGCGTCATCTGACCGAGGGACAGTTATAGTGTCTTTGTAAGCTATTGAAATACAGGCCGCAGAAAATCACTGGTTCCGGTATGTACAAAGAAATCATTTTCTCAACGAAATTTCTGTTTTACAGAAGGGCAAAGCAGTACCGACGTCATCGCATTTTGTCGAACTTTCCCCCTTCTTGGACAATGATGGTATCCTGAGGCTAGGCGGTCGCCTTCAATCGCTGGATGAGTCGATGGATGTGAAACATCCGATCATTCTTCCTTCAAAATCGCACATCGTTAACTTAGTCATCGACCAGTGTCATCAACGAACACTTCATGCTGGTGTCGGCAGGTCGTCAAAAACCGAATTAAGGAATGTGTAGTATGCAGGAAGCTCTGGGGTGCTCCCGCCTCCCAACCGTTTGCACCTCTTCCTATAGAGAGAGTTACGCTGTCACGGCCATTTGATAACGTGGGAGTTGACTTTGCCGGTCCGCTATATTGTTACGATGACGGATCTGATGCCGCCAAAATGTACGTCGCTATATTCACTTGTGCAGCCGTACGGCGCGTATTAGAATTAGTGAAAAGCTTGTCCACCGAACATTTTTTAATGGCCCTCCGGCGTTTCATCGGCAGACGTGGGGTCCCAACAATGATACTTTCCGAAAATGCTCGCACCTTGCGGAGAGCTGCTTTGGAGTTGAGGAGTCCGGAGTGCTTGTGGGACGAAGAAGTCATACAGGGATTTTTATCGCGGAGAAGAATCAAGTGGAGCTTCATAGTGGAGCGTGCGCCCTGGTGGGGCGGATTCTGGGAGCGGTTAATACGAACAATGAAGAATCTACTGAAGGTAACCATCGGTAAAGCCAAACTAAATTTTGAGCAGTTGAGGACTATAACCGTCGAAGTTGAAGAAATTGTTAATATGTAGTCGTCCTTTGACGTATGTGAGTGCACACCCTCGGGACCTATCCCCGATATCTCCTTCAGACTTTTTGGTTCAGTCCAAGAATCTTATATTGGAGTCATCTTCAAGAGAGCCCGATAGGAACTTGCTTATAAATGCCTGGAAACAACGTATGAGGTACACAACTAAGCTAAGGAAAAGGTGGCAATTGGAATATTTTCAACTTTTGAGCTCGTTCCACCATAAACCCAACTTTCCATCAGTGCAGCTTAAGGTGGGTGATGTTGTACTAGTCTCTGATCAATCAAGTCCACGGATTAACTGGAAGATGGCTATAATAGAGCAAGCATTTCTAGGAAGAGACCAAAAGGTGAGGTCTTGTCAAATTAGGTTGGCCGACGGGAAGGAACTACGACGGCCTATTCAGTTGCTGTACCCACTCGAGCTCTCCTCTGGCCCGGCGGAGGATGTTAAAAATTAAGAAGCACATTTTTTTTTATATTAAATTGAAACCAACATGAATCAGTCTATCTCTTTCTCTCTTTATTGAATTTTGTATAAATAAGCTATTGTTGGATTTAAACCAGTCACAGAGATGATGAACGAGATATGCAACTTTCGTACGTCTGTTCCCGTGACACCCTAAATTTTTCAGGAAATTTTGACAGGAGTTCTTGTACCAAGCCGACAACCCCCGTTATAAACGACTCTATCCGTGAATATGTGTTAGCTCATTTCATTTTACCGCAGTGTACTCCCGCCACACACACTCATGGAATTATAACAATGTGCGCGATTGTTTACATAATTTTGACAGGACTTTATGTACCCACGTGCTCGCACAGCTTGTAGGCAAACGTCGGCGGCCATTTTAAGTTGCAGGTCTCATTGGTTTGTCTATGACCAGTCAGTTCAAGTCTATATTCATTGGAGTAATGTTGCTTTACCGCGTTTTTTTGTATTAAAGAATTTATTCTCAGAGGTTTTCGTTTTACTTGCGCATTTTCTCCTGAATATTTTACACAAGGCTCTGAACTCCCTAGTTCCAAATTGCCGGTAATAATAATAATAATAATTGTCAATCTTTTCATTTATTCAACAATAAATAACGCATTTACTATTGTGATGACATGGTAATATTAGTCAAGGGATTCAGTTTGATGGTCTAATCTGAAGATCTGACCATGCTATGACTTTCTGCCAATTTGTTTACACATACCGTTATTCGTATTTTGGCCTTTCCAAGGGAACTTTGAATCGTTTGACCACTACATTATCGGATACATCGTTAATGTTTCTCACCCACAAACACACATTATGCCCCGTTTAATAATGCATTAATGAGAGCTTCAATACTGACAACAACAAACAACATCATAATCTAATAGAAGTAAAAATGGCATATCATAGAATGCCTATGATGAAGGATGCTTTATAGGTGTCAGAC
Source organism: Merodon equestris (assembly GCA_958301585.1). Lineage (NCBI taxonomy): Eukaryota > Metazoa > Arthropoda > Insecta > Diptera > Syrphidae > Merodon > Merodon equestris. The sequence continues at coordinate 69,366,953 of OY284414.1, read as the reverse complement.
TAATTTGATTTCAAAATTTATTTTTCCCTTTTCAGAACATGAACTTGCAATAAACTATATACGCTTAGTCACAAAACTCTACATACACTCCTAAAATGTATGAAATCTAAAAACCAGTAGGAATTGGCTTGTTAGACAGTCATTATACATCTTCTTATTCCCAGATAACACTTCCAGAAAAACAGAGTCAACCATTAATATGAAAATTGCAAAAGCAAGGCAAAATAAACGAAAAAATCCATCTCACAAAAGTGAGATCCACAGCTGCATCCACCCCCACAATCACCAGATTTTAACGCTATTGAACACATTTGGGATGAACTTGAACGCAGAATCCGTAAATATACCATCAACAACAGAGAGTTACTAAAGAGCGCTTTAACGAAGGCGTGGTCGGAAATAACACCGGATGTTACCGAAAATCTTGTTCTTTCGATGCCTAGAAGGCTCCAAGCAGTCATAGACTCGAATGGAGGTCAAAATATTGAATGTCATTTGCAGAATTTTAAAATATGTAGTATTTTTCATGTTTTCCTTTACTGTATGTAGAATTTTGTGATGTTAATTTATTTGTTTATTTTACTTTTTCTTTGTTTTGTTGTTCTTTTCATTGGTATGCTTATTGATATTTTTCTTTTATGAAGTAATTTAATAAAGAAATTGATATTGGATTTTATGCTGGGTCTTAGATTCTGCACTTTATAAGGGTGTATGTAGACTTTTGTGACTGTGTGTATTATTACTCGTACTGGTTATTTAGGTATTGGTAATCAGACGAGAAGTCCAGTATTCAACTTGGTAACACTAAAGCTCATCGCAATCTCATGTAAGCTTCGATTACGGAAATGTAAACTGATTGTGATCACCTTTTACCCATATGTATCATCTTGAATGTAAGCTGTATTTTGATTAAGCTTTGTTATGCGGTTTCCTGAGTTTCAAATCAAGAATTTTCGGGGCGTTTTCACCATTTACTCAATCCATTTTAAATTTAAGATATACAGGCGCCGAACTAAGCCAATTTTTTCTTTACGGTATGTTGCGACTAAACCGAATTTCCCTTTCCTCGCCAATACCTACCAACAAAATTACAGGACACATGCGGGACATATTTTTTTATAAAGAAGGAAGAGCTTTCTTCGATAATGTCGACGCCTGTGCTCGATTAAACTTAAAAGATGGTTTCAACTTCGGATCTAAACCTACCCGAACTTACGGTGATAATGGACACGGCGGCTGATGCCAAGCAAATATACATGGTATTCCCCATGTTAATCCTTCACTGATGTTCGCGTTGTATGCAAACAATTGTATAGGCTTGAGCAGCATTAGAACTCTTGTGTTGTGAACAAGTTCACCCGTCATCCTGTCCGCAATTTTTTTTATATCGAATATTTCGCCAATACCAAACTATTATAATAACGGAAATAGTTGAAAGTCTTTAGAAATATATCTTGTTTTATTATAAGGAAAATTATTTTTTTTACATTCATGGAAGGCTAAATACCCTAAGATTGTGTTCTTGACCCGTGTGTACATACATAGATAGCATGTTTATGTTCATGTATATAAAACATTTAAACTATAATCTTTGTGTTTTCTATATCTCATTTCATGCAACCGATTCTAAATAAGCAAACCATGAAAACAATTTTATAAATTATGATTTGAGAGAAAACACGGTGTTGATGAAGAAGACTATTGGTATGATTAGTATTTGAAGTGTTATTTTTTAGGATGGACAGACGAGGAAGGCACAAAATAGAGGGAAAAATAAATGTTTAAATCATTCGTCTTCCCGCCAATAGGATTATATTGGCGCGAACGCTATTATATTAAAGAAAACAAATTGTGTCGGATTGTGCATGCATGTTCATTGGTATCGTGTGTTCCGTGAGCATGACGAATCATCTTGCTCTTGGATCTCCTGCTTTATAATATAGGTTAGAGCTACAGAGACAATGATGAACACGATAAGAGAGAGAAAATGCAGGTTGACACTGAACTTCATCTGCTGTTCGATTCTTTTTAAACTTTCCTGTACATGTACTACCTGAAAAGGAAATGAAGTGTTTTTTTAGAAATGCTGTTTATTTTACAGAATCTAGACTTACATCATTTGGACTTGCCGTTTTCCTATCTCCGAAATCATCAACGTAAGTCGACGAATGTAAGAGTCCGTTTCGAATCTGATCCCCTTGTACATTCTGCGAGCTGATGCATTGCAAGCGATGTTGCTGCACATTTGGGCTATTGACTGGTAGAGCTTTCCAAAATTCCGTAATAAATTGGCTGTTACTGCCGTCGATACCTTCCGGCAAATTTGTGCACATGACCAGGAATTTATCCTTGCTCGCTGCAGAAACCTGTCTGCCTGGCTGCAGGATAACGTTGATGGTAACTGTGGCGCCAGGGCTCAGCGCGCCCGAACTTGGACGAACACGAAATTTGAGAGGTGAAGTTGTTTTGATCTACAAGCAAATATAGACGGAATCAATTTGCCTTTTTCATTAAAGTTCAACGGAATATATGTACATTCCACATTTTATGTGGAAGTAATACATATTACACCACTCATTGTTTTTACTCTATAATGTGATCCCGTACACCCTTACCTTGTACGTTATTGTAGATTTACTTGTGCTTGTGATATCGACTGTCCCCGACAGTTCACCTTCACTGGATCCTTCCGCTTTATTTAAAATTATGATGTCACTTGGGGTAATCCGTAACATATCCTCTGATAAAATAAAATAGCAAAAAAAAAAAAAAAGAATAAAAATTTAGAGAACAAAATCAATTTTATTCTATTTCCAAAGTTTTGTCAAACAAGCTCGATTGGGCGACTACTAGACAGGAAAAAAAATACTTCAACCAGTACAAACAATAAAAAAAAAAACAGATTGGGGAACATGACTTCATGATGACCTACGATAACTCTAATCAATGGTTTAGTATTTTAGGTTGGGGAACGCCACACATGATCTGCACTTACTTCTCGGACTGCTTTGCAACATTGTGCACTGTAGAATGTCAGAAATTATTTCGATACAGCAGTTTTACGAGTACACAAAGGAAGTAACCACAAAATCACAACTAGTTCACTGGCGTGAGACAAACAAGTAGAGGCAATAAGATTGTAATCAACTGCGATTCTATGCACTTACCATCAAGAGGAGTGAGGTGTTCTTCACCGTCAGACATTGGTGCTCGTGTCGGACTGGTGTTTGCGAAATGTACCTGCAATTAAAAAAAAATATTTGTAGTATAATCCATTAGAATTGTGCTGACGACTGAGTCTTTCATTTTAACAATTGACCTAAAGTTTCCGATAATTTAGTCTTCGCTTTGTTCTTGTTTCTTTTATTCACAAAAAAAAAAAAAAGTATCAAGCCAGGCTGTCGAATATGTTAAAACATACAAAGAAGACCAAGACGAGTGTAGTGTACTACTTTAATGTAATATGGCACTCGTTGGACTTGCATGGTCTAATAAGAAAGTCGGCCAACAAACTGCACCAACTGCACTTACCGATGCAATGCAATTACGTCCTCTATGAAAGGGCTATTTTCAGAGTGAAAGAGTAGTCTGTCCCCGGCCTCGGTTTGAATGCACAATAAATTGGGTTCAAGAGGCTTAAAATGGTTATTGATTCAGAGCCACTTGAAAGCTGGAAATTTATCAGAATGGAAGTAGATAATTGCCAGGAATATGGTAGATGATGTTGGACAAAAGAGACGCGACGGATGCTGTGTTGAGACTGTATTTATGCTACTGGACGTATGTAGGCGTGGGACTGTGGCTAATCAAGTTAAATAAGAAATAATGTGGAATTCCGTTTTTTACAGATTCGCTCTTTCCCACTTGTTTAGTATTTTGACATTTAATCTTTCCCGCTCGTTCCGCAAACTGCAGGTAGATATGTATGTGCGCGTATGAGTTTTCTGGTTTATTCGTTTGACGTTTGCAGAGAATACGTTTGAGCTTTCCACTTTCTTCCAAAAGCTTTTATTGGGCAGTTAAGTGTTAGCTGCATTTTACAGAAAGCATTTATGTTGCAAAAATTCCAAAAAAAAAACGGGAATAAAATTTCTGAATATGAATATTTGTATTATGTTTTCATTTATCTGCATCTGTACCATGGACAGAAATATATGTACTCGAAACGTGAACAGCATGATCACAAAGAACCGGACAGTGGTAAATCAAAAGAACCGCTCTCGACCGATTCTGTGGTTTCGTTTTTTCAATTGGAACACCCTAGTTTAGTTTTTAATTCATTTTTATTGTTATTATTTTATTCTTACTTCTTTGTTGAATGTTTGAAAGATGTTAAATTCTAACTTAAAAATGTCCTTATATTTAATGTGTTTTGCTGGCCCTATGCAGACACTCTAAGTCTAACTATATTTCTTAATTTCTAATGCATTTCGGCTTAAACCTATACAAGGAAAGTATGTAGGTAGGACAATAAGATAGGTCATGCCGATTGTTTTGAGTTCATTCGTCGTTCAGCGCGGATGTATTGAAGTAAACATTGATGAAAATAATTGTGCTCTTGTTTTATTATCACTGTATTGTATAAATTTGATAAACTTCTTTTAAAAAGAGCTAATATGGGACGCGGAAAAATGTTAAATTCAGCTGAAATGCAAACAATTTTGAAATTTACGGGTGAAGGTTGGAGTATTGCAAAAATAGCAGTCAGTGAAGAGAAGTCGAACAGTAGTGACAAATTTAATAAACTATACCGAAAATTATATTACCGACCCATAGCACTAACGTCCCTTCTTTGCAAGGTCATGGAAACACTGATAAACCGTCAGCTTATGAAATATCTTGAATCGCGGAAGCTTCTTAATGACCGGCAATACGATTTTCGCAGCAACAGGTCCACTGGTGATTCGATGGAATATCTCACCGAATAGTGAAACCTATCTTTGCACAATTTAAGTGAAAGCAAGATCGTTGCGTTTGATATTTCAAAAGCATTTGACAGAGTTTGGCATCAGGCTCTTTTGTCGAAAATGCGTGCTTATGGCATCGATAAATCTCTGCTTCTATGGATAAGAAATTACCTTTCGAACCGTTCAATTCAAGTTGTTTTGGATGGGTTAAAGTCTGATATTCACCAAATAAATGCTGGTGTCCCCCAAGGCTCTGTTTTATCCACGACTCTCTTTCTCATTTTTATAAATGATCTCTTGTCTTCTGTGACTTCTAATCCAATCCACTCCTTCGCTGATACAGTACTCTCAGCTTTTCATATTCGTTCCAGGACTCACGTCCCTGCTCCCGGTAGCGTATGTTAAGCACATTGAATTCCGATCTTGACATCATAATCGATTGAGGTAAAAATAATAGAGTGGAATTCAATGCTTCTAAAACTCAATGCTGTCTACTGTCGTTTAAGCGAGCCCGTAAACCGAAACCGAAAAACTTTCCATCCTTGGTATGTGTATCAATACCAAACTTAATTGGAATGATCATATATTTGAAGTCGGCAAAAACACGGCAAATTGTCTAGGTTTCCTTAAACGATGCAAGAAATATTTCACCCCCTCGGATTTGGCTTCAATTTATAAGTCGTACATCCGCCCCAAGCTTGAGTATAACGCTGATACCTGGTCTGGTGCCCCTAAGACCTCACTGCACCTACTAGATAGAATACAACAGCGAGCGATATAACTTATAGGAGACAGTAATATCGCAAAGTCAATTGACTCGCTCGAACACCGACGTAATGTGCCTTCCTTGTCACTGTTTTATTGCTATTTTAACAACCGTTGCTCAAATGAGTTAGCCAATTGCATTGCTCACCTCCATGAATTCACCCGCAATACTCGTCTTGCCAGGAATGCTCATCAGTTCACCCTTAAACCTGCTTTCGGATGTACAGTCAAGTTCAGAGCTTCGTTCTTCAGTCGCACAACACGATTATGGAATGCCTTTCCCAGCCCAATATTTCCTCCTCACTACAATCTACAGACATTTAGGACAAATGTGCAGAGGTATCTCCTCTCTCTTTCTCCATCTATACCTTCGGCACGTGCTGTGTCTTGATTCCGGACACTTAAGGGTAGTCATAACCCCTTTAGCGCGCGCAAATTATAAAAAAAAAAAGAAGAGAAAAACGTGCAATTTTGCAGGAAGCCTTAAATTCTTCTTTAACGGCTCGTCAAATGGCAGCTAAAACCAGAGTTGAAACAAACATTAAAAATGTGAGGAGAGTTTAACAACAAAGCGAACACCTCCAAAGGCGAAAACTGCTTCGGAAACCACTTTCAACCGAACTTCACAAAACATGTCGTTTAAAGCTTGCTCGCAGTCATTATCATTGGAAGAAAAAGTGGAGGAAAGTCAGATTCACGGATAAAAAGAAGTCTAATTTAGATGGACCTGATGGCTGGTATAACTATTTTCACGACCTGCGTAAGGAGCATAGAATTTTAAATCGCAAAGTCAAATGGGAGGAGGGTCTGTAATGGTATGGGCTGGAATTGGCTAGAACCGGGAGGACCGAAATAAAGTTCTTCAATGGCAGAATCAACAGCACCAGATATATTGATATATTGAAGTAATTAGCGAACAAATTGAGAGATTTGCTTAAATTATAGCCGAGGAAAACTTATTAGGAGTATTTTATCTCAAAAACATACCTCTTCTTAACTGGCCAGCAAAGTCAACTGACTTGAATATTACTGAGAATCTATGGGGAGAGCTCACCCGAGCAATTTATGCAGGTGGATAGCAGTACAATATTGCAGAATTAAAAAAATCCATTAGCACAGAATCTAACAAGATGGATCAAAAATATCTACAAAAATGGTTTAGAAGTATGCCTAAGCGAATGTTAGAAATCATAGAAAATAAAGGAGCTAGCACACATTACTAGTAAAATAAAATATTGAGATTTGCCTGATGTTATTTAACTTTAAAATTCACATGTCCTATCTTTTTGTCCTACCTACTTTCCGGGTTAAAGAATACCGGAGAATTAACCGCTTTATGTTATAAACCGTTTTAAATGTCAAAGATCCTGCCCGAAGTAACGTTGTCACATTTAACTATAAATTTATTCCTCATAGTCATAAGTAATTCATTTACAGAAGGTGTTTTGGAATGTCCTGCCTGGTGAGCTCATAGAACAGACGTTCTTACCATACAGTTTTTTCAAAGTCGACCAGAGAAGCACCCGTACATTGTTTTTTTGCCTTATTCCACTAAATGTCGGAAACCAGTTTCAACGCATCGTCAATAGTATTATGGCTCGCCTTAAAATCAAACTGAATGTCCAGTATTGTCTCCTTTTCCTCAACCCACTTAATTGATCGGAGATTAGCAGAGTTTGTTCTATCTTTATCATATCCCTAGTGGGTCACCGCTGTTTTCCAATAATAACATTTATTATTCAGAGCGTTCTTGAACACGTGGTGAAAATATCAACTGCTTCATTTGGCAAGTTTTTTAAAACGACGTTCGAGATATCATATTCCCGGCGACTTTCTATTTTAAAGTGAGTGCAGCTAGGCCATGCTGGCTAAGGGGTTCATCCGTTTTCACAAACAAACCTGTAAAAATTCGGTCTTTAGCGACAATGTCTTTCACAAGGTTTTCATCATTTTATGTTTTTCGCATTTTATATATTTTATGCATTTTTAGTTTTACTGAGAGGATTTTATTTAAAATTGTGTGTTTTGAACGGAATTTCTTGTACTGAATCATTGAAAATGTTGCAAAAGGCCTTTGGCCAGTCTATCAAAAATCTGAGCATACGATTGGTATAAAGTGTTCAAAAGGGGTCATGAAGTCGCCTCGTTCTGAGCGCCCTTTCACACCGAATACCGATAAAATCGTTAACATTTTGAGGAAAAGAGTGATCTTGAAATCTCATACGGAAGCGCTCAGCACATTGTTGTAAATATTTTGGTCATGTAATGCGTGCCACACGCCTTGTGCCGAAAAAGCTGAATTTCATGCAAAAAGACCATTGAAAGAAAGTTGCTGAAGAGATGATTTTAGAAGCCCGAAGTGATCCAAACCCTATCTTCTTCTTTCTTCTTTTCCTTTTTCCGGCGTTGTTATGGTCAGAAGTGTAGGGCCATAACCTTCCCACTTAACTGCATTCCTACTGGTCCGCTTGCGGGGTCCGCCGGTTTGACCTCAGAAAGTAGCGGCAGGCTTCCCGGTTTGGGATTACTTCATCGCTGAGGCCAATCAAATGCTGGTGTTTTTGCATTTGTTTGCACTAATTGTTTTTCGGCCTGCCTTTTTTTTTGTGACACGGGCATGCTCCAGATTTTTTTTTGTTTGATCTGACTTTTACAACACCGGTGATCTCCAGTCGTGTTAACCCACTGATTTGCATGTACACTTGTGGGGCAGTTTAATGGTGGTATATGTGTCCCTAGGCTCATCTTGGTGTTTTCTAAATTGCCTAGATGTGATTTTTGTTTACCTTTGTTTTAGTCGCCTTTTACGACAAGCGAGAGGTATCGCTGCAGGGATATTCTTAACCCGTCCCTGCACGGAGGTGATCCAAACCCTATGAAACGGATAATAATGGGAGACGAAATATGGATCTATGAATACGATGTGCAAACATCCCAACAATCATCTGAATGATGAGCGAGCCGAAACCGAAAGAACCGCGGCAAAGTAGCTCGAAAATCAAGCTTGGCAGTTTTCTTTGATCACTGAGATATTGTTCATCATGAGGTCTTGCCTGCGAGGGGAACTGTCTGAACTATAAATCTCATATTTAAATATTAGGTTGTACCATATGAAATGTCCGATTTTTCACTTATTCCTCAATTAGAAGCTGTCGAGGGAACATCTGTACAACACAGTGATTTTGTTTTTTTTTTATAAGATAAAGTCGTATGTATGCTTGATGTGTGCGACTTTTGGGGTCCGAATTTTTATATCATGCTGTCGACGGTTCAAATTCATATTCTTTTCCATTACGAGTTCAAACTGGGCCATAATGCGTTTTTGGCAGCTAAAAACATAAATTACGCATTTGGGAATATAGCGGTGAACGAACGGCGTTGGTTTGGTAAGTTCCGTTCGGGAGGTCTAAGCCTCGAAAACGAGCCGCGTGGGAAACCGGAAACGGTAATTCACGACGCCATTTTACGAGAAACGGTGGATGCAGACCCAAAAAAACAAAACAGAGCGGGGCATTGCACACAACATGGGAGTATAGGTCGACACTTATCTCAAATAGGAAAAGTGAAAAAAAAAATTCGACAGGTGGGTACCGCATGAATTAACGGGGCCCAAAAACTACGCCGTGTAGAAACCTGTGCATCGCCGAGTCTAAAACACCGAAATGCACCGTAAAATCACATGTGATAAAAAGTGGATTTTGTATTACAACTGTAAAAGATCTGGCAGTGGTTGGATGCAGACGAAAACCCAAAGAACACTCCCAAACTTGGTCTTCACCCAGAAAAGGTTATGGTGACAATCTGGTGGACATCGAAAGGACGAATCCACATTTCATTTCTTCAGCCAGGGGAAACGATAAATGCGGTCAAATATTGTGAGCAAATCGATATATTGCACACGAAATTGGCTGAAAAGCAACCTGCATTGGGCTATAGGCATGGTCCGATCCTGTTGCATGACAGTGCTAGACCCCATACCTCACACGGAACGGTGCAAAAGCTGCTTTAGTTGGGATTCGAAATTCTTCCGCATCCACCGTACTCTCCTGATATTTCTCCAACGGATTATCACCTTTTCCGCAGTCTGGCGCCATTTTGTCAGCAAAAGGTGTTGCGAAACCGAGCAGAGATCATAGAAGCCTTTAAAAACTTCTTAGCGTCAAAAAATCAAGCCTTCTATAACTAGGAATTCAATGCAGGTGGGCTGCTTTGAAAAAATTGAGCTGAGCGAACCCTTTTGTCTCACTGTTTAAATTCGATTTACATCACCTGTTTACTGTGCACCTAAACGGTCGCACACTTAGCTAAGGCCGCGTGTTCCCTCCAAACTGTGCATAAAACACTACTACTTAGTAGACATCGCACCTGATGACCTTTAAATGTTCACATCTTGAAATTGGAAGCAGAGAGATGATAGAGTTCATTGAGAGTCAGTTGAAAAATGAAAAAGAACGAAATAGACACTCGAGACAAAACATAAATGACAAGAAGTATAAAATGTATTTAATTTAATGTATTTTTATTTATGTATCTTCAATATCGAAATAGACATATTTGGAATCGAATTAATTAGTCATTGTTTGCTAGCCTGCGAAGTCTTGAAAGTTCTTGTTTCTTAATAGCCCAAGATGAATTGATGGATTTCAAAAGGCGGTCGGGCGGAAAGGCAGGGTCTATAAGAAGGCCTTCAATAGTTCTTACGCGAGATAATGAGACATACGTTAGACCAAGTGCAAATTCAGATGAACCAATATCGACGACTGCTTGATCGACAGTTATGCCCTGACTTTTGTGGACTGTTATAGCGTAAGCCAATTGTAGAGGGAACTGCTTTCTTTTGCATGATACGCTGCCTTTACGAAAGTTGACTGTTACTGGAACCAAAGGGATCACTCCGTTGTATATAGAAGGGCCTGTGTATTTGTCAAATTTCACCAGAATACAAAGAGGAAAGTCATCCAAATGCGTATCTTCAGGTTTTGGTTGATACACTATATCTTTGACTGTTCCAAGAGATCCATTGCACAAACCTTGCTCAGTCCACAGATTCATTTTCAGCATAACTCGACAACCAATAGCCAAATTTAGGCATGACGGTAAACCATGTCTTTCATCATCAGAACATCTTGATGCTGTTTCGTTGTTATTTTCTGATTTTATGGAAACTACTGGTGTGTTGAGTGATCTAAGCATATCTTGATTGCAAGCAGCAACTTCAGCCTTTTTGGACATTTTCTCAATGCATTTTTGAAGTCGTTTGCAGATGCGAAGTTGTTTAGAGCAAATCTGGTTTGAAGGTACGTATAATCTTCATGGCTTAGTTGGCCAGAAGCCATTCGTTCCAACATGTTTTCGATGTTTTTTTGATGTTAATATCTCAGTTGTTATAACATCAATTTCTAATTACCTTATACGAAAAAGTGGCCCCAATATTTATGATTATTTTTGGAAAATAAAAAGACGAAAAATGTCCGAAAGTTCTGAAAAAAATTATGTTCGAAGCGAGAGGTGCGCAGCGCAAACTGGCAAGGTCTTCGCCGTTTTTAAACAATCCTTAGAATTTTTTTCCCTCTGGGAAATTCGATTTTGCGCGTGCCATTTTTCCCAGACATCAATTGAGAATTAGTTTTTCGGTGACTATTTCCCGATGGTGAGTCTGATCTTAACACTCCACACATTAAAATCTTTACCGATGTCCACACTATCAACGTGACAAGTTTGGTTCATACCGGTTGAACCGTCTAGGAGGTTGAACCGAAATACATATTTATCGCTAAGACAGAATTTTCCGTATAGCACGTGCAGATTTTCCTCTATCGTTAGAAACAATTTTTTTTAAGTACTCAATTTTGATTTTGTCCCTTTCTTCCTGTAGTCTTATTTTCATTTAAAGAAGATATTGGATTGCCATCAATTAGGTGATCCAAATAATCCCATAAATTCAGAAGATTGGACAGGCGTTCTTATCACTAGCAGCCACTCACGAACACTATAGGCATTTGGATTTTTATAATTTAAAAGTTTGCGAACTCCCTATTTTTTCGGCAGAGTGATTTAATATTCTTTTAAAAAATTTAAATAAGATGTCTGACTCATGATCCCGTCGATAAACACCAGACGCCTCTAATTGACAATAATCCCATACCATCACATGCCTTACTTCATGATTTATGTTGGAGTGATATTTTCACCTTTTGACTCCTCATTAGGCCTTCGCCATACCATAACCCTTCCATCCCTTCCAAGCAGATTGAACTTGCTTTCATCTAGGAATATAACAGCATCCCACCACTTTAGATTCTTTTTATATATTTGTATTTGCAAATTTTAAACGAAGGTTTCGGTTGCATAATTTTATTGTAGTTACTCAGCCGTTTTAAGATTTAGCATTGTAGCCCCTGCGCCCTGTTGAAGCTGAGGTGGCATTTCCACATTCAGACAAAACACTTCAAATATATCTGAAATAAAGGGTGGTCCAACCATAATGCACGATGTTAATTGTGAGTCACACCTTAACGTCAAGTTTTTTTGCCCAACTTAATTTGACATTTCTTCGTTTCAATGTTTGACAAATTCAACCATGGAGAGGTACACAATTGAGCAGCGCGTTAAGATTCTTGAGCCTTTTACGAAAATGGCCGTTCAAATCAAAATGCATTTTGTGCACTTCGTGATTTTTTTGGTCAGCATAATCGACCAAATGTGTCCATAATCGCTAGAATTGTGTGCAAATTTCAGCAAACCGGGTCTGTAGCAAATGTGAAAACCTGTGCATGCTCGCCCAGTTCATTCTGCGGAAAACATTGCTGTTGTTCGCGATTATGTCGCAGAAGAGCCGTCAACCTCGACTCGTCGTCGTGCCCAACAATTGAACATCTCACGAACATCACTGATGCGAATTTTGAATAAAGATTTGAATTTACACGCTTACAGGGTTCAATTGACTCAAGAGCTGAAGCCTACTGACCATTTCCAGCGTCGTCAATATGCCGAATGGTTGGTTGAACAGACAGAAGTGAATGGTGACTTTAGAAAGAAAATCATCTTCAGCGACGAGGCACACTTTCACCTCAGTGGATTCGTTAACAAGCAGAATTGCCGCATTTGGGCAAATGAGAATCCACGAGTGATTGTTGAAAAGGCGATGCATCCACAAAGAGTGACTGTTTGGTGCGGTTTATGGGCTGTCGTCGTCATCGGGCCTTACTTCTTCGAAAATGAGGTCGGCCAAGCAGTTACCGTGAATGGTGTTCGCTATCGCGAGATGATAACGGACTTCTTGTGGCCAGAAATTGAGGATATGGACCTGGACGGTATGTGCATCCAACAGGATGGTGTCTTGCCATACAGCCAACGAAACAATGGCTCTTTTGCACGAGAAATTCAATGGCCATGTTATCTCACGTCGTGGCGATGTTAATTGGCCGCCACGATCATGTGATTTGACCCCGTTGGGTACGTCAATAAGGATGAGATAATTCGGCATATTAACGACATTGAACCTCAATTATGTCTCAGAATCATTGAAAATATGGACCATCGGATAGAGATATGCCACCGAAGACGTGGCGAGCATTTGGCCGATATTTTGTTTCACATACATATAATTGTCATAGATCCTTCAATCATAATAAAAAATATTAAGATAATTCTCTGAGACTTTTTGTTTTATTTACAATTATCATCGTGCGTTTTCGTTGGACCACCCTTTATTATAAAATATAATATATTGGCCGTTTAATTTTTTCAAACAAAATACATATTAACATTTATTTAAAAAAAAACGTCTAGTTCTAATGACGCTCACCAAGGAGAAAAAAGCTGGATTCATTCCATACTGAAGATGAAAACAAAAAGCGGAAACCTAAACCAAGAAAAACTACTCCTCCATCGATAGGGCCACTTCCAGAAAAAAAAAAAAAAAATTCAAAGGCATTTAAACAGTTCAGCATAGTGAGGGCAATATAATGGTCTGGGTGCATTTTCTGATATGGAGTAGGGCCAAATAGAAAAACGAATAAATTTCAGTACTTATATGTATTCAAAATACCATTGGAGTCCCACACTTTTGAGTTCATGACAGTTAATTGGATATTTATGCGGGATAATTATCCAAAGTATTCCGTAAAAAATTGGTTCACTCAAGAGAATATACCTTTATATTCCGAAGGAAAGATGGCAGAAGCTTGTTAAAAATGGGGCAGAGATGTTTGCCAGCAATAGTAAATTCTGGATATAGTACAAAATACTGAAGAATTTGAAATATTACTAAATATAATTAGGTTTTTTAATAATAATGTGAATTTAACCTAATTTTCATAATACTAATAATAGTGTACTAAGTATCACGGTGTCATGGTGTCACGTTGATGGCGCTTCATAATTGAACTGCCCAAATGCAACTACCATTACGGACTGTATTTATTAAATAGGAGGTACACACTCGCCCAAATTGCTGAAACAATGAAAAATCCCGCCCAAAAACGGCGAAAATATCTCGGAAACATTTAGAAATGTTGATAATAATCAAATGCCTTCTCGCACAACGATAGTGAATATAATGCGAATAGCCACAATCTAAGGACAAGTTACTTCATTAGCAACAAATTTGTGCAGGACGTAATGGACGCAGTATTTTACTACGACCTGCTATCAACCGATAGCCAAAATCCTGAATTCTGGCATATACACACCAACAATAGGAGAAGAATGTCTCTATGCCTTCTTCTTCTTTTCCTTTTTTCTCCGGCGTTGTTATGGTCAGAAGTGTAGGACCATAACCTTCCCACTTAACTGCATTCCTACTGGTCCGCCTGCGGGGTCCGCCGGTTTGACCTCAGAAAGTAGCGGCAGGCTTCCCGGTTTGGGATTACTTCATCGCTGAGGCCAATCAAATGCTGGTGTTTTTGCATTTGTTTGCACCAATTGTTTTTCGGCCTGCCTTTTTTGCGTGTTGAAATTGGAATGTTGATTGATAACGCCTTTTGGACGGGGTTCAAAGGATCTCTCCTTTGAACATGGCAATACCACCTGAGTCAGTCGCGCTCTATATTTCTTGTGGTTTCTTTTACGTGGAGGCTTCCTCGGATCTTTGAACTTCTAATTCTGTCACGCTTTGTTACTCCCCCTGTCATGCGAAGCATCTTCATCTCAGTTGCCGTTAATTTGCTCTCATACTTTTTGTGCATTGTCCAGCATTGTGAACCGTATGTGAGCGCCGGACGTACAACTGAAGTGTAGAGCCTTCCTTTCAGCTTAGGGGGCATTTTTCGATCACAGAAGATGGCGGAGTTTTCCCGCCACTTCATCCACCCTACGCTTACGCGATGTTTGATGTCGTCATCACAAGTTGCTTCTCTATTAATCATAGATCCCAGATATTTAAACTTTTCACACTTGGGAAGCACTCTTCCATTCAAGTAAATGTCTGGAATAGGCTGATGAGGGTCAGAGAACGGGCAGCACAGATACTCTGTCTTCTTTGAACTAATACGATACCCGTGTCCCTCAAAAATGTCCACCCACACATCAAGTGCACATTGGGGTTCGTCACTTTTCCTTCAAGCAAGCAATCAAGGACTGCTATAAAAAGCTGTGGGCTGAGGACGCTCCCTTGGTGTACACCGACTTTGATTGCGAACTCTTCGGTGACTCCTGCGGTGCATCTTACTCTTGTCGTTGCTCTCTCGTACATGTCCATAATCACTCGCACGTAGGTTTCTGGAACTCCTTTTTGTCTTAGCGCTACCCATAAAAGATCTCTTGGTTGCCGGTCAAAGGCCTTCTCGAAATCAACCAACACCATATGCAAGTCCTTTGAAGAATCACGATGCTTTTCCATCATGATCCTTATACTTTGGATTGCATCTGTTGTTGATTTACCCGAGACAAACCCGCACTGGTCATCAGATAGTCGTATTATTTTCCGCAGTCGGCTATCTAATACCCGTTCAACGATCTTCATGGTGTGCGACATCAGCTTGACAGAACGGTAGTTATCACAATTTCGCGTATCACCCTTTCCTTTGTGCAATGGAAGAAGATAGCTTTCCCTCCATTGATTAGGCATAGTGTCGCCTCTCATAAGTTTGGAGATAAGAACCATGAGCCATCTAGACCCGATGTCTCCCATCTTTTTCCAGAACTCAGAGGGTATCCCGTCCGGCCCAACAGCTTTTCTTTTCTTGGAGTTTTTAACCGCGTACCGAACTTCTTCGACTGTGATGTCGGATATTTCGGCATGATACGGGGCGGCTCTTGGAAAGTACACTCTGGGAAACTGTTCATTCAGAAGTTCCTCGCAATACTGTCGCCATATGTGGAGAATTTTTTCGTCTTCCACAAGGAGTTGGCCTTCAGCATTGTTAATAAACTTTGGGAAACGAATCTCCATTTCTTCTTCTCTGGGCGGCTGTCTTAAAGATATTTGCTCCTTTGTTCAAATTGCTTTGTCGAAGCTCCTGCGTAGCCTGGTTCCTGTCAGACGCGGAAGACGATATTTCTTCCAACTCCTGATAGAGGCCTTCCATGCTTTTCGCTTTGAATTCGGCGCACTTTTTCTTCGCGATACCTTTGCAATATCTATATATGTACCTTTTCACGGCGAGCTTTTTCCTCTCTATTAGTAGAAGAGCACTTTGACCAAGCTCGGAAAGCCATTTTCTTTTCGTGTATCACTGCTTTGGCTTCGTCTGTCCACCACCAGGTTTCTTTTGCGTGTTGGCAGGGGCCTTTAGATGTTCCGAGCAGTGATTTGGCTTTCTCCAGGCCAGATTGTTGTAGGGAATCCCACATGTCTTGTGCTCTGCACTCCTCATTACCGACCTCATCGATAATGGAAGAGAGGTAGTTTTCCATGTTGGTAATAAAAGCTTCGCCTTTTCCTTTATCCAGCTTATACCACTTGATTCTCTCAGACACCTTCGTTTGCTGCTTTGACTTCTTTCTCGCATCCATAAAAAAATTCAGTCAATAGGAGACGGTGTTGAGGGGCGATCGCGTCTCCCAGGATCACTTTGCAATCTTTAGCTCGTGGCTTCATGAAACTGGATACCAAATGATAGTCTATTTGAGTTTCATTTCCGCCGCTGCTATAAGTGATCAGGTGCCGGCTTTGTTTGACGAACATGGTATTTAGCACTATAAGACCGTACGACTTGCACATGTTTAGGATATCTTCACCTGAAGAGTTCCTGGTGCCGTATCCCAGCCCTCCGTTGTAGCCTTCATAGTCTTCGCTTGTCTTCCCGACATGTCCGTTTAAATCTCGCTGTGGGAGCAGCTTTCATTTCAATATTTTAGAGGATAGTAGTAGGCTAATACCTTAACACCCGATAGATTGACTTCAAATATCAAATTATTTGAAAAATTCACATCTCAATTAATAAATATGTACCTAGTCCTGGCATAAGTTCTGTTACATAATTTCAAGCGTTTATTGTTCAAATTTTTTTCCGGGAATAGAACCTATAACTTTTTTTTCAGCACACATGCACTGATCAGTGAAGGATACTAGTCAGTTTAGTTTCAGTTTGTGAACTATTAACATGGAGTGGGTGTAAAATAGAATCAAGTCGCGATAATAGCGTTGCTATTATAACATAACAAAATTCCTCATGGATCCAAAATAATACAACTCAGCGCTATATAGTGTCACACGCAATTATGACCGAGTAAACAACGGCTTCAAGTGACACTCGCGCAGTACACCTTTCGAGTAAACAACGGCTATATCAGTTAGAGTACGAAAATAAAGAGACGAGTTGTTCATCACCTACACGATACAGTTGTCAATTTTCGAGCAGCACATGCGGAAAGAGTGTTGACCAAATTTTCGAGTTGCTAAAACCACTCGGAATATCAAGAATATTCATTTATCGTGCTATTGCTCTCTTCGGCGAATAGTCTGGAATAGAGGATAGGACAAGAAGTGGTCGCCCGCGCGTCGTCCGTACGAGTACGGTAGTAAAGGCAGTACGTGAATGAATTCGGAGAAATTCCCTTAGGAAGCAGAAGATCATGTCCAAGGAATTGGATATATCAACCAGATCCATGTCTAGGCTGATTCGGGATGATCTGCATATGAAAGCCTATCGTCGGTCCACGGGTCATCTTCTAACTCCTCAATTAAAAAAAATTAGGCTGGAAAGATGCAAGTGACTTTTGCAGTAGCAATGCGGAAAGCATTCTGTTTACGGACGAGAAAATTTTTACCGTATAAGAAGTATTCAACAAAAAAAATGGCAAGATTTATGCCACTTCATCCAAGGAAGCTAAAAAAAATTGTTCCAAGGGTTCAACGTGGCCATCATCCTGTTTCCGTAATGGTTTGGTGGCGGGTCTTCCACCATGGTGTCACATCCCCCCATTTCTGTGAAAAGGGCGTAAAAACTGGTGCAAAGATTTATCAAGTAGATGTGCTAGAGGGTGTTGTGAAGGGTTTTTCAATGGACATAGATGGATCTTCCAACCGGACTCTGCTCCATCGCACAAAGCCAAAACCACGCAGGAGTGGCTCAAAGTCAATATTCCTGGCTTTATAGCAGCAGAAGATTGGCCGTCGGGGAGTCCAGATCTGAATCCACTGGATTATGTTTGTGGAGAACATGGCCTGCGAGGCTCCCCACAGAAATTTGGAAAGCCTTAAAACAGCATTAACCAGAGCAGCGTCTACGATCTCCATTGAAACCGTACGTGCCACTAAAGCTCAATGGCCACACCGTTTATAAGCTAGTGTTAAAGCAAAAGGTGGACATTTCGAATGAACCCAACTTTTTTTAATAACCAATATTGTTGCAAATGAAATAATTTTGAATACTTTTTTTTATAGCGTTTTATATTTGTAACAGAACTTATGGCAGGACTAAGTATATTCGGAATGGCCGTACATAGGTATATTCGGAAGAGTGTAGCAATTCAATATTTGGCCTAGTATAGAAAAGGAATGAAGATGGTGCCTTCCGGTGGTGTCTTGAAGGAGCGGCGAAGCAGGAAAGCATGGAATGAACATAAAATTGCCAGTTGAAACCAATCTATAATTAGAAGTGGATCTCACATGAAGGGAGATTTACGATTGAATCAACATTATTGTTAGGAAGTCTGGAAAATGTACGTTTCTAATGGAACAATCCGGAGGAAGTTTTTCGGTATAACCTACATGTATGTATGTGTGCATATGTAGGCATACGTAAGTATGTGCCTGATGTAATACTAAAAATTGCGAGTTTCTTTTCAATTATGTTGAGAAGTGAAGAGAAAGCTCATGTCATCGTCATTCCAAAATTCCATCTTTGTTTCGTGCTTAAATAAGTGACGTCATGGTGCTGCTATGTTTTCATTTTCATCTGACCTGACCAGCCTAATCGATGTAAATAAGCAATTTAATAGAAATGACACCAAAAACTTGGCATAAAACGACCTGAACGATAACTTGCTTGAATTTATACATATAAAAAGTTTCTTGAACTCACGAGAGCTGCCTTCCCGAGAATTTGCATTTCCCGTGCATGGGTGTATAAGAAATCTATTAAACGCTGGGCAACGGTCACTGATTCTATTTATACAATTTTGGTTTTAATTTAAACACGTACCTTTGGCATTTTACACGTACGACAGTCCGTTTAACTATCTTAATTAATAAACCTCGATTCGGGATGGTTCAATGGCATTAATTTAATCACTCAGAGCACTCAATTGTTTAAAAGAAACGCTTTTAGTTAGTAGATTTTTTCAGTTGATAGTCGACGTTTCATGACAATTACGAGCGCCAATTAGCTACAACTCATCGATAATTTTCATTCTGAACGGACGGATAGATAGACAGATACTGAGACGTAGCAAACCAAATGTGATTCAACTGATTCCCGAGTATGGGCAAATCGAAAGAAGGGAGCAACGGCGCCGAGCGCCGCCAACACAAGGAAAGCACGAAGAAGCGGAAAGAAATTGAAAGCCATCATCGATAGGAAGCTATACAAATATACATACATATATATGGGAATAAGTCCCACACGCACAGAACAAGTTAATGCTGTGTAAATATCTTCCACTGCCTTGAGCTTGGTTATGACGTCGCAAATGTGGGGTGCCTTCGTCTCGTTGTTGGATATGTCTTTTGATGGACATAAAGCGCCCTCCCTTATTTGCTGCTATTATAAATATAAAACCAATATAGGCCAATGGGTTACCTGAACAAGGCTGATAATTCCGAATGAGAGCTAGAAACTTTAAGTACGTTTAGGAAATTGGGGTGTCGTTTGATAATAGTAAATGACAATTGACATTTCTCGCAACGTACTATTCGATTAGATTCTCTGAGCTTCATTCGAGTTCAAGGCTTTCTGTTGCTTTTGAAGATTTGGCTATAAATTACCTTTATTTTAATCAGGTCTAAAGTAACAAAAGTATTTACATCTACGATGTTACTGTCCCTCGATATTCTTCGAAATTTCATATCCGTTGGTCCTAATGAGGAACAAGTGTTGAGTTGCCTCAAATCCGCAGCCTTCAATACGGGCAGATGAATTCCAAGCCTTAAACAGAAATGACCTACACATACAGTTACGGCCAAAATAATAGTAGTGGAAGCTAAAACGAAATTTATAAGCTTTTTTTGTTCTGGCTGATTTTAATTGTCAGTATTGTAAAAAAACAGTAATAAAATGACTGCACAACAAATGAAAGTTTTGGCCGGTACAAAATTTACATTTTCTAGTTTTTTGCATCGAAAAATTCTGAGAAGGTTAGCACAGTGTTCTTTTA
Source organism: Merodon equestris (assembly GCA_958301585.1). Taxonomy (NCBI): domain Eukaryota; kingdom Metazoa; phylum Arthropoda; class Insecta; order Diptera; family Syrphidae; genus Merodon; species Merodon equestris. The sequence continues at coordinate 69,346,521 of OY284414.1, read as the reverse complement.
TGAATTTTCAAAACATGTTTAAAAAAATTCTTCAGATTTTCGTCAGCAATGGGTGAGGTAAGTATTGCACAACTGAAAAAGGCGACCTTATTAAAAAGTTAATTTCGGAGGGTAAAACCTTCACTGAACTTCAAAATCTAATTAGCTGCTCACCTTCAACACTTAGGAACGCTATCCAGAAATACGTGGGCTTAAGTCGATAATGTCTCCGAAATGAATAAAAAGGATGGTCAGACATTCACGGATCAATCTCTTTACTCCAGCTAAGCTGATAAAAGATATGTTTAGAGTTGATGGTAGTATTGAAACGTTTTCGATATCATGATCTGACGCGAAAAGTGCCTTTGCTGTAAAAAAAACATGTGGCTAAAAGAATTCAATTCGCGAAGGACCACTTAAATGGAGAAATATTTTATGGTCAGACGAATTTAAAATTGTTTTATATGGCGGAAAAGGTTCTCGTCTTTGTTACAAGGCCTCCAAAAACAGAATTCAATCCAATCAAAATCGATTTTTGGCGCACTGCTATTTTTTTGACCGCCCGTTTTTGAATTCATTTGAATACTTTTCAAATTATTATATTTAATGTTAAATTTTAGGTTTAAGTTCTTTTTCCGAAAGTAATATTTTGAAAAACATGAATTTCAAGAAAATTAATATTTGTTTATACAAAGTGGATGGTTTTTATTTTTTCTTTTTCTTATTGCATACATAAATTTCACTACTATTATTTTGACCGCAGCTATGTGTATATGTATCTACGGGTATGTCAAGTACTCTACTTGTGATACCAACATACACCCAACGTAAGTTGAAAGTAAAAATGCGGGATATTGTTCCAATTTCTCGAATATTGTTTTCAGAAGTTAGTACCTAATAATTTTGGAGATTCCCTTATTTGTATTGCGCTTAAGAACATATTTTACGTGATTACTTTGGTTTGTGTTTTACAAGGATAATACTTGTCTTTGCCACAAAAAAGCTCTGTAGTTGAATTGGCTGATCAAAAGGTATTTATCTATTCAACAAATAGCAACAGTCAAACTGCTGGAAAGGGAAAATAATCGGTGTAAGAAAGGACCCTAGTTGGTGAGAAGACCTGATTATTTTAAAGAAAAGTTTTGTAAATCATTTTAAAAATGCTGCCTAGATTAGGTTGGATAATTTCAAATAATAATTTACTCGCACGATGAGCGAGCTTGAATCCCGATAACGCCAACGCCATCGGATGTCCATTACGCAGCTTCTCTCCTCGGCGGGATACTGGCAAAACCCCCCGTTGCACACTTGCCTTGAAAAAGCTTCTTGGCTCTCCGTTCGGAATCGGCGTTAAGCTACCGTTCACTAGTTTGAAAAACAAGTCGTACACAACATAGGTGAATAAAAGAAACTTGGCTTTGGCCCTTCATGAGCTGTAACGCCATCTAATGTGGCTGTCTGGTAGTACAATGGACACAGTATTTGTGTCTGAGTGCTTCAACAGATAGCAGAAGCCTTCAACAAAAAAAAAAGCTTAGAAAATGGATCAGAACCAATTGCTTGATCCGGTACTAGCGTCAATTCCCTTCTATCATGCACTCACCGGGAAAACTTTGAGCTTCTCAGGTGTCACCACGCGTCCCCAGGTGGCGGATAGGGGAAAACCACATTATGTGGTAGGGGTCATCGCACCCCCGCGGACCCAGAGCAATCACATTCCCAAGTCAAGGTAGTTGGAATACGTGCCGAGGACTCAATGGTGCAGGGAATAAAAAAATGTGCATCGCGAACGTAAGGTCCCTATGCGATACCGGGCGCCCTCGCATAGTATATAGTATATAGCCTTACACCTACATGGGAGCTCTGTAGGTGGTTGACCACACTTTCCCGTCATACTCGTGGGATCACAAACGAACACTTTAAATAATCAAAAAGAAAAAACCAACAAAAAGTACAGTACAGGAAATGGAGACAGAGTCAACAGAACCATCTCCATGCACTACAACTGCACTCCCGTCCAATAAAACGGGCAGTCAAAGCGCTCTGGCATCTAGTGATCCAAGCACGGCAACTGTTGCAGATAGTGACGTAACCAAACCCCGGCAGAAACGCGAATACTTCATCGGGACCCAAAAGTGACGAATCGCCGTTCTCATCCGGGATGGAATAGAGCCCCAAGAAGGAAGGCGAAGAGAGAGAGCTAGATATGCTCTCATAAAGGAAAAGGAGGCGAACAAAAACACGGCTACGATCAACAACAAACGTAGCAGATCGAATGACAACTCTGCCGCAGAAAACACACGGAAAAAGCATCGATCACACGCAGAAGCACCTAAAAGCTCACGTGTTGGAAAGCGAACTGATGCGCTGTTGGAACCAACTCAGATCCCAGTAAAGGATCAAGTGGAAGAAAATCAGCACCCAAACCATCCACTCCTGGAAATGCACGAGAGCGACCATGCACAACAGGAATATCCTATAGGGATACTATTGCCCAATGCAAAGTCGCAATTATGCATACTATGCACCCCCAGAAAACTCTTACCGATCTAGAAATAAAATTGGTAAGAAAGAGCCTACTAGAGCAAATGGACAAAACGGACAAAAACTGTCCTTAGGTTCGTGGCCACCTCTGCAAGAGATGGATGGCTATCAATTACTTGTCATGACACAGACACCAAAAACTGGCTCATGTCAACGATAAGTAAGATAAAGCCATGGAAAAACGCAGATTTACGTATAACTCAGGGCAATGATATTCCCAAGCTATACACCTGTGTCACATTCGTCGCTGAAGCCGACGACTTGACCAAGGATACCTTCCTTATGCGAATCACCAAACAAAATGTTGGTGTTAGCACTAAAGGTTGGAGAGTCCTCAGGATCACAAAGGAAAAAAGCGGCGGGGACCAAGTCACCTTTGCCATAGATGAGGCAACTAAGGACGTCATCCTAAGGCATAAATGCAAGCTCAACTTCTCTCAGATTCTGATTAGAATCAAGGGAATTTCGAGGGGAGCGAGCTCAACCGTGGACACTAAAACCAAAGACAGGGCGCAAGCCCATCCTGAGAGCGGTGCCCCAATCGAACACACCGTCCCCAAAAAGAAAATTGAGGACACTAGCGGGCAGAAGCCCAGTCAGATTGCTAAACTATAGGCTTCTGAAGCTAGTAGGTCCACCATAGAGGCAACCAAGGAACCCCAAAAGGCAAGGTCATCTGATGACATATCTCAGACAACAAAGACTACAGGGAATCAGGGAGGGAGGAGAGTAGTGAACGAACATCTTCGACACAGACCATCTGCAGCCCGTCCAGGTTGAGTGACAAACATCATAAGAGCGTAACTCTTGAACCTGCACGAATTATAAAAACAAAAAAAAAACAAAAAACAAAAAAGACTTCAGGGGTCAGCCCCATGATGGTACCGAACGCTAAAACTGGCAGCTCTGCCAGTAACCTTCAGACACAATGATGATGGGACTAAGGTGCATCCAGATAAATCTACAGCATACGAAGGCCGCTTCAGCGGTACTAAGCCATAGGTTTAACAAGGATCATCTAGAAATAGCCTTTATCCAGGAGCCATACCAAATAAAGGACCAGATTAAAGGCCTATCAGGTAGGCCACTGAGGAAGGAAGACTTAGAGCCTTTTCCAGAATACAGCAACAAGGACATGGCAGCTGCCATCATACAGCTACCCACTAAGGAAGGTAGGTCAGATGCAGTAATCTGCTAAACCTGACTTGCGGGCGAGCCCACTGACCTCAACTTCTCACCACTGCAGGGACTCCTCGATTATTGTGGAAGAAGAGGTCAACAAATCATCATAGAGTTGAGTACCTTCTAGAATTCATTTTTAAAAACAATCTAGAAATTCTAAACCATGGAAACAGCCCTACCATTATGAACAGAATCAGGGAAGAAGTCTTTGATCTCACCCTAACCATCCCATTCATAGGCAATTCCATTCAGAACTGGCATGTCAAACATCGATATCGGATCATCGACAGATTAGTTTTGACATCAAGACAAAATCCAAAATACTTAAAACGTACAGATAACCGAGGGCGACAGACTGGGACATCTATAGCCTAGAACTCGAGCATTCGATCAGAAACTGTCCAAATAGCATCAGAGACATAGGCAGTCTAGAACTTAGTTGTGAAAGCCTCAATTCTACAATCATATCTGCCTACCACAATGCCTGCCCAGAATAATAAACTCTCCAAGTTAAGAGCATTGACCAGAAAACTGTTCAATAAAGCCAAGCTCAATGGAGACTGGACATCATACCGCGCCTCACTTACCAACTATAACCAAGAGATTAGAAGAGCTAAAAGAAATTCATGGAAAAAGTTCTGCAGTAGTCTCACAGGCATGCAAAGCAGTGCCCGCACCAACAGAGTACTCGCCAAAACGCACACTAATCAAATTGGTCTGTTGAAGAAAGCAGATGGCACATATGCGGAAAACGGTCCAGAAACACTACAAATACTAACAAACACACACTTCCCTGACTCCAACATCATTCCCTCCACTCTCTCCAGTATACTTCCGCAGATCAGGGAAACCAGACCCAACAAAGAGGACTGAAAGAGATCAAGGGCAATCTTTCATGTAGGAAGTATAAAATGGGCTATAAACTCTTTTGACCCATTCAAATCTCCTGGAGAAGACGATATCTTCCCAGCTCTCCTTCAGAAAGGAAGTGCATGCATGCTCTTCAGGAATTAACAGCTCGGATCAATAAATCCCTAAGCAACAAATAAATTGTGATAGGTTGCTTTGTTGATATTAAGGGTGCTTTCGACAATACCGATCACGCCCAAATACAACGCTGCATCCCAGCACATGGGTAGATAATACCATATGCAAATGGATTCAACATATGTTAGTAGCAGGAAAATAAACACATCGCTAAGCAATGATAAAATCAGTATAAAAACCACGAAAGGCTGCCCCCAAGGCGGGGTTCTCTCACCCCTCCTATGGTCCATCGTGGTCAATGAGCTGATTAGCATACTCAGCAACAGTGGCTTCTATGTCCAAGGCTCTGCTTATGACATTGTGATCCTAATTAGAGGAAAATTCGAAGACACAATCTCGGAACTCCTCCAAAGGGCACTAAACCTTGTCACGAATTGTTGCATAAAAGTTGGACTAAATGTCAACCCCAAAAAAAGCACCATGGTCGCTTTCGCCAAAAGAAGAAGCAGGCATAAACTAAAAAAACCCACTCTATTTGGTGAAACAATAGAGTTCTCAAACGAAGCCAAATATCTAGGTGTAACACTAGACAAAAAGCTCACTTGGAAATCTCACATCACAAAAACCATTGAGAAAGCCAGGATCTCAGTACAAGCCAAGCTCAACAAACTACATAGACTAGCTTGAATCTGTATTATAGGGACCTACCACCTGTACACCTCCAACTTAAAAAAGAAGCAATAATATTCGCTCATAAACTTATCGCGGAGGATAACTCTAATTCCAGGCTATTTCATCCTTAATTCATCTTAATGTACTAAACAGGCATGAAATCTCAAAAATACCCCATGTAGACAATTGTCTTCAAAGATATAACTTCAGCCAAAATTTTAAGGTCACAATTCCCTCTCAACACACCTGGGAGCAAAATAGAACTTCCTTCGATCGTCAATCCTATGTATGTTACACAGATCGATCCAAAACGAACGAAGATGTTGGGGCTGGAGTATACGGAGCTAATACTGGAATACATCTATCACAGGATAGACAGATACAACTCCGTATTTCAAGCAGAGATATTCGCAATTGAACTCTGCCTCAGAGATCTAACAGACACCTTATGTGGTTCAATTCTGGCTTCAAAGTTCAAAGTCGTTTGTGTTAGTTCACCGCGCTTGTTCCACGATCTTTTTCGATCGTTATCGCCTTATTAGAAAATGGAAAATGGGTAATTCCGTTATAACATTGTTAACAATTGTATCGGTTTTCATTTTAATAGCATTTCACATATACAAGTTCGTATTCTGCTTAGGCAAGTGATTTGAATACGTATTCAATATTTAGTTCCTTACAGTACTTACATGACGATCTTCATGATTTTTTCTTTTGTAATATATTGCCAACATTTTCCACAGCAAGCCGACCGAGGCGAAATTTCTAGAACGGAATCGCCCTTAAAGTTGTCGTAGTTGGTAAATAAACTTGAAAACACCACACATTTTTTTCCCAGACTTGCGCAGCATTTTTAAATTTTTTGAAGTAAAATAACAAAGCACATTGGTTTTTCCAGAAATTTCACTTGACACGATTGGTGAAATACAAAACTGTTTAAATGTTGTTGTTGTTCGACATATGATACCAAATAATATCTGGTGACGGATATCTCTGAATACATTTTCCCTAAACCAATATTCCATTAAATGGATCATAGGCAACACAGGTTGCAAAATACCACTTTTGGATACCAATTGAATCTCCCTGCTTTTATAGCGATTCTCATATTTCGATATGAGGCAAACAGATGAAAACCAACGCGATCGACGCCAGAACTTGTTTAGCATTCGAAGCCATGCATGTTTGAGAAAGTCACAAGAGATAACGTCGTCAAATAAAAAGACAAACAATTTTCCTCGAAAAGCCAAAATCATGCGACCCTATTAAGCTCCTTATAAGCCATGTGCTATTTGAACGAATTATGGAACAGAAAGAGATATGGTACATAGGTAAAGGTAAAGATCTTTTGTATTATAGGAAAATTTGAAATCAATCCGTATATTGTAGGTAGCTTTCATAGTATTGAAGTTTGTATGGGTCTGAAGACAAACAAAACTTGTGCAAAACTAAAGAATCTTTCAATATCTTTTAACTAGTGCAGTACTAGTAATATCCCAAACCACTCAGCAAGACCCTCTGATGGACATCTCAGATGTTGAGTTTTTACATTTCCCCTAGGGGAATTGTACCTATAAAGAAAAGTGTTAAAGGAAAATGGTTGTTGTACGAGGTTTTTCAATAAAATAAGGTGACTTTTTAAACTTCGAGAGTTAAGTGTATTCGATTTTGGATTTGTTTTTGTTCTGTTGGCACACATGCTCCTGACATATGTTGACACTGCCATCCATTTTAAATATTAAGTTTGTTTTTCACATATACTAGTATAAAAGTTAGATGTGATTTGGTATGCTTGGTGATTTTTTGTTATTGAAAGAAATGTTTTTAATTCTGTGTGAAAAATAAAATCAAGTGCTCCAATGTACTTGAAATATTGACTGTGGCATTTAGCAAGTCTACTGTAAGTGAAAAAAAAAGTTGTTAACTACGATGCTCGCCCTGGACGCCCCAGCACGTCAACAACGAATGAAAACGAATTTCGAATAGTCGAATCACTATGCTGAGGATATTGGCAATTGGCTCATGCCATGATTTTTTTCAGAATTTTGACAAAAACAACCGTAACATGAGCATCGATTAGTATGTGTTGAAACAGAGACATGGTAACGACGTCGAAATCCGAGCTAATTAATCGGTTGGAAGCAATTAGAAAAGCCAAGAACGAATGAATTCGAAGCACGCCTAGTTCGGTCAAATTCCGAACGCTTTGTTCACTGTTTTCTTCGATTACAATGATATGGATCTTTATAAGCCTTTGCCATCATACGGTTAATAAGGCATCTTACTTTAAAGTTGTGCGATGTTTGGGTAAAGTAATACAAGGAAATACCCGGATTTATGGGAAAAACAATTCATGACTACTGCGTCACGATAATACACCTGATCGCTCACTAATTTATTGGCTAAAACAATACTGTAATCATGCCTCAGACACCTTATACACCGAACTTAGCCCAATGAGACTGTTTCCTCTTCCCAACATTTAAAAGGCCCATGAAAGGACGAAGATTTACCATGATTGAGGAGATAACGCATCGCTGGAAAAGCTCAAGTTTACACCAAAAAGTGCATTACAAAACTTACTTTGATGAGGATAAAGTAGATATTGATGAATAAATAAATATTTTTTGCGAAAAAAAATTCACCTTATCTTCGAACAAACCTAATATTGTTTGATTTCCATATCAGGGAGGTTAATTTTATGTCGAATATGTTGCAACAAGAATATCTGGCTGCACAGTTTGCTTAATGTTTTTATAAGCTATAAGTTTAGAATAATGCCTAGAAATATCAGAAAAATTGAGCACATGCTCTTTTAGCGTCAGTGGGCATATACTGATTTATGGTAGTTTTTTTTCTAGTAAAAGAGACTAGTTCTTTACGTAGATATTTGAATGTCAATAACTTTTATTAGCCACGTTGTTAAATTAGTCTCCATTGAGGAGACTAGCGAATGAAAGTGGGGTGAAGGGTCCGGACTTGTCAATTCAAAAAATTTGCCGAAAATTTGCAATCTTAGAAGTGAATGCACAGCCATAAAACTCTTCCTGAATTTACACTTAATACGTTAATACAACTCGTATTACTTTGAAGATATTGGAGAATAGAGTAAATCCTGATTTAAAGAGGTAATTTAGCCTATCTACATACGACAAAAAAAGTGGCGCACATACGAAAATTTAGGTTCAGGTTGAGCAGAAACAAGGACAGGACTTTTAGATAACACTCAAAAGTGATAGTTTGCATGACCAATGGTAATAGATATTTAATTTTGTCTATACTCTTAAATATCATGCTTTATTTCTTTATAGTTTATTGGAAATTGCTCACACATTAAAATACTTGATATAGAGTTTTGCTGATAACTTTTCTAAATGTCAAAGTTCTATTAGGTCTTTTAACAAAATTATTTAAGGGATAATTTTAGAAGCTATATGTGATCCAACCACAGACTAGTATGTGTATCATGGTCAGGTGAAAAACAAATTATGTAATACTTTTATTCGTTTCCGGTGAGCACCTTCTTTATAATACAGTTGTGTGTAAACCCTATAACGAAGTGAAATCAGCACGCACTTATGTATGAAGCATATACACATAAGTACTTGTATGTATGTGTAGCAGCCGTCCAGCTTTATTTAATGCCTTATCCAAACACTCCTTGTCCTTGCCTTCGTATTTCAGGCACAAGGTTATCAAAAACGAACCCTGACTACGCATTGAGGAGAAAATCGATGAAAAATCAGGACAATAGTAATTCGAGAACCAAACCCAACCCAACCTGATTGATTGGCGTTAGCCGTTTTGGCGGTTAAAGGTGGGACGTACATAAATGTCTTACCTTCTTTAGGGCAGATGGCAGTGGTTCAAAATCACTATCGTTGTTATTATTGTTGATGTTGTTGGCAATTTTTTCTCCAGACGAGAATGATTTCTGACTTTTTGGTTGAGCGGGTTGAAATGTGAAAATGTAATTATCTGTTCCGCCCCAGCTGGCAAGCATATTTTCTGTGTCGATGAATTCGCCGACGGTTTTCTGATTTGTTATCTTCATTATGGCAACAGCTTTTGGTGGCAAGAGGCTTTTAATAATCTTAAATGCAGCTAAAAACAAGAAAAAGAAACTGTCACATACATACATACATATTATTTAAATATGTTGATTTTACTTACCATTTAAGATCCAAGGTAATTCATAGACTATAATGTAGTTTAGCGGAAGTGGATAAAGTTTAAGGACTTCGATAATCTTTTTGATAAGATCCATATCGGTGTTGCCGATTGTGGATCCCTGCATATCGAAGAACATAGTCATTTTGTCGAGATTGTTCTCGTACATGATTCGCTCGATCCAATAGACCACAACCCGCATTAGGTCCCCTATATCTTTGCTTCCTTTGGCATGAAGCTTGGCTTTAAAAATGAGCAGCACCTTACCATCTTTGTCTCGGTTGCGGGGAAATAAAATTCCTTGATTAACATAGTCCATTCTAATGTTTCTTTCAGTTATGTCGTTGGTGCCGAAATTCTTTCTCCAAGTGCAAACATCCCAAAGCATCTGGAGCGACATCTTCATGTCAAGGTCATTATGGATGAGGTATTTTTCCAAATAGAGATTATTTGTCTTTACCCTTTCGATATCTTTTGGATGGAAGTTACCTTCAAGGAAATGTAAAGTTCAAAAACGATAAATATTCCTATTGCGAATGAACGAGAATTTGATTAAATATTTAAAAATGAAACATTAAAATTAATGACTGTATGAAAGATGTCTCTAGTGGTGTGTATTTAATGTTTAACATAACACATTTTAATGAGAACAAACGACCCCTAGAGCGAGACGACACCAAGTGGGCATTGACTGTAAATGTGCCCCATTTATCTTGTTTCGAATACTCTCTGCTGGCCTTGGTTCGCGCGAATGCAAGAATGACCAGATCAAGATGTCGATAGCCAAAATCCAGTATCCTCGCTGGGATATTAATTTCTGAACGTACGCTGTCCTACGGAAATTACGGAAGGATGAAAATAAGAAATTATTGACAATTTCTCATCCTTCGAGGTAAAAATCGTACTCGGGGACTTTAACCAGAAAATAAGAAAAGTAGCGATAAACGATAATATTTCTAACACAATAAGTTTCTCCAGCTCGAGAAATGTGATTGTGAAAACCGCACAAGAGAATGCACAAGGTTACATGGTTATCACCGGATGGACTAACGCGGAACCAAATTAATCATTTTCAACTTTATAAAAGACATCATAACAACATACGAGATGTTAAAGCATACAGAGAAGCGGATTGCATTCTGACCACAACGTTATCTTGGACAAAATTAAAAGCTGAATCAAAATTCACAGAAGTGGAACACGGGATTTCAAAAAAAAAAAAATTCAACGTTAAAAAGTTAAAAGAACCTTATATGCAGAATCAATATCAGGACAAAACTAAAAACCGATTCACGCGGTATGAAAACGATACCAAGCTAGAAGAGAATTTATTCGCAACGATAAAGAGAAGCTCGTTTCGGACATCCAAAGAGTTGCTGGAGTAGGAGATGATTCGATAAACTGCTGAACGATACAAGTATGCCTGAAAGGAAACAAAGGACAAGTTAAAGTGAGAAGATTTCTGTCGAATATTCTCCTTAAGGGTTGCGAACGCGAACATCCGAGGCTTGTTGGCATAAGTCCACGACTTCAAGTAGCCCCAAAGAAAGAAGTCTGGGATGGTTAAATCTGGCAATCTTACTGGCCATGCCAAATCGCCAAAACGGGAGATTACGCGACCATGAAACGCTTCTTTACAATATCCATTGTGGCTCGTGCTGTGTGTGTGGTTGCACCGTCTTTTTGAAACCAAATGTTCACCAAGCCCCGCTCATCCGATTCCGCTAGCCAGAAGTCGTTTATCATGGCCCTATAGCGTTCGCCAGTAACAGTGATCATATTGTCGATGGCGTCCTCAAAAAAATACGGTCCAATCAGTCCTCCCACGTAAACGCACCACACAGTGGCTTTGAGTGGATGTAATGGCTCTTCGTGTATCACACGCGGATTTTGAATGCTCCAAAAATGAAGATTTTGTAAATGCGCCTCTTCGCTCATGATGATTTTCGACACAAAATCGTCTTCTTCGTTTTTGATTAAGGATGGCTTGACAGTAATTCACACGCGACTGACGGTTAGCAGGCACTAACTGATGCACTGTTTATACTTTGTACGGGAACATGTGTAAGTTTTTCACTAAAATTCGCTGTAGGCTCCGTCTGGTCATGCCCAATTGCGTGGCCCGTTGTCTGGTCGATGTTGCTTCGTTCTCAGCGACATCGGTAGCCACAGCCGCGATATTCTCAGCCGAACGACCAGTCCAGTGGCGGCCTCGTCGTGCTTGGTCTCCTTTGGTTCCAGTCTGTTCAAGTCGAGTAGCTAAGTGGAATGTTTGCCCAGTGGGCGCGACACGAATAGGAAATCGACGTCGAAATTCACGAAATTCCACCGAACGATTATTGGTAAAGAAAATCGACACAATTATTCCACGCACAATTATAGCGCTCCATTGCTCATCTGTCTATAAGTATACTGCAGCTGTCTTGTTCACTAATGTCAAATATGATTGAGGTACGACGCCAATTGCAAAAATTAAAATATCTTCCGATAGGGTGATTCATTTTGCGCCACTTAAAAGAGCTCATGGTCCTGAAACGCCTGAACAGATCTTCATAAATTGTAGCTAAGAACCATCTCGATCACGTTAGCTTTCAAACAAAAAAAAATCATCAAAATCGGTCCATCCGTTCAGGAGCTACGATGCCACAGACAGACACAGCCACACAGCCAAACAGACACGTCAAACGAATAATTAGTGAAAAACCCGTAGGAAAAAGACCGCCAGGAAAGCCGCGTCGTAGATGGAAGGACAATATGGACAAAGATGGATCTAGAAGAGATGAGACAGAACGGCGAAACATGGAAGGAACATACTCGTCACAGGGAGGTTTGGCAAAGGATGGTAAACGAGGTTCTGAAGTTCCGAGTTCCAAATGGCCGGTAATAATAAATAATAATGATAATCATTCTTTATGTATCACTTTATGACGTCGAAAAAGAATGAGTGCAGGATAATTAATTTAAATGGTTTAAGCTGCTAGGTCTTTAACATGTATGTACTTGCGAGAACCATATATTGCATAATATAACAATTGGAGTTACCATTTACCTATGCGCACACAGAAGAATGAACGATACGAAAGCATTAGCTATGGCAATTTTAAGTCAGTAACAACTTTCAAATTCCAACTTCCGGATTTGAAAATTACGTGGCATTTTCAGATCCAGGAGCAGAAGTGGACACAAATTTTGAATGAAAACCAAAGTCCAAAGTTAAAAATACAATCCGACATTTGTATATTAGCATAATAAGTTAATATCTGAATTTTATGTAAAAGCATAAGCTGACGCCTAAGATGCTTAATCTTGTAAGCAGTGAAGCAAAGATGTATTCAAAGAAACAAGAAAAACTAAACAGATTAAAAACATACGGAAAACAGTTAACTTACGAGTATAATACTCGTAGATAATAAAAAAAGTACCCAGGCCAGCCATTCCCAGGTGGCCGTATAAATATTTAAAAGCGGCGTGCTAATATGCTGCCTAGTAGCCGATGCTATGAGATCTTCTCGTATTAACTGGGAGCGAATTCCATACCCTTCCGGCGTAAACATCTCTCAGATTTAGCGAAGTAAGGTATAGTGGTACTTCGCTCTTTTTGCGTCTGAAGGAAGATTAGTATATGGTCCTTATTAATTTCACAGCGAAAGTCTTCAGTAATGTTGTGGCCTAAAATCTTGCTGAAACCGTTAAAGAAGATTATTTTGGTTTAAGAACGAGTCCTCTCGAAACCCTTAGATATAAACGGCAATAGAGAAATCGGACTGTATTCCTTATCATGGTTATTTCCATGTTTAGGGACAGATATGATTTTATTGTAGAAGCTTTCCAGGATTTGGAGTAGACGGAAGTTAACACAGCGCAGATGATTAGTTTCAGGAAATTGGAGTTCATTAAGCCCAAGCCATTCGCATTAGATTTGATTGCAAGTGTAGATTTAAGCACATACTTTTCATAGATTCTTGAAAAGGCAAAGCTCTCGGTCAAGTTGGGTGTATTATTAGGAATTGTGATGTTACACTCATTCGGATCATAAATGCCATTGTCGGAGAGAGTTGCAACTGAGGCGAATTTCTTATTTGTCTTTTCGAGATTCATGTCTTCTGAGGTCTAAGCCTTGATTTGTTTATCCGTATCTATCTATTGTAGTATCTTAATGATCTTCCACGTTTAAGCCGAGTTTGAATTTGGTTATTAATGGTGGACGTAAAAAACTCAATTTGCTTATCATCAGAAGACATGCACAACAGGTTATGCCTTTCAGAGTAGTCGCATTGATAGATTTAAAGCTGATTGTAGTAAATATGAATGATTTACTAAGACAGAGGTCATAGAAGAGTATAAGGAGAAGCCGGGAACATCAAGTTAGACCTATTGGCAATAATCAGATCGATGAGAGTAAAGTTTGTTAGGCTAAAGTGGGTGGGAGTCGAGTTGTTGACTGCAGATAGGTCGGCGGAGCTTATCATCACAACCTGATCTCTCTGTTGAGATTCCTGAAAGAACAACAGATGTCGTTCTCCGACAATTCACTGAACCAAAGTCGCAATGCTGAAAAATTCGTTCTTTGTTCCTCCTACTTCTAATTTGACATGAATGACCGTTAATTCCTTGTAAAACCCCATTGAAATGATCGCTTTACATAGTAGGTGTTGAGAGTAACAATAATATTTTGGTCAAACGGCTGCATTAATCACATCGTATTTAGCGGTAGAATACTGAATTGCATGTTGCATTATATCTAAAGTCAAGTGAAATTTAAACTCAAATTCATTTGAATTTAAGTCTTACCTCTGGGACAAAACATTTATTGATCTGTTCAGTAAAAATATGAGTAGTCACCTAAGCTTTCTTGTTGCCATCCAGTGAACGGGAAATATGTTAAAGTCCGCTCCTTTCATTGAAGGTGGTTTTAACGGCTGATCAACAGCTAGTGGTTTCTATATGAGACCCCCAAAAGCGTTGGAGTATAACAAAAATGTCACACTATATTTAGCTGCTTTAGAAGCATTAGCAGTTTTATCTTCAATTGTTTGAGCTAGTTTCTGAGGAAAATATCCTATAGCTTCATCTGCAAATGCAATTTCGCCTTAAATTTTTATGCCAAGAATTGCATCGAAATTGCATGAAACGTGCGAAATTTGTTTCGAAATCGATAAATTTTGACCAAAAGGATCGTCGCATATGACCAAAGCCCAATAGAAGCCACCAGAGCCAAGTCCGAAAAAAGCACACCAAGTTCGGTAAAATGTTAAAGTTTAATGCATTATTTTCTTCGATTAAAATGAGTTCTTGACGGAAGGTCATTCGGTCAATAAGGAATATAACCCTGAAGTTATACGCCGTTTACTTGAAACAACACGAAGAAAACGTCTGGATTTGTGGGAAAAAAATCATGACTGTTGCATCACTGTAATGCGCCTGTTCATTTATCGATGCTTGTACGATACCGTAAGCCTGTGCTCAAGACTTATTAGAAGTGCTTCAAAAATTGAAAAAAAAAACGCTGTCGCAAGTGTTTTATATCTGAGAGGGATTACTCCGAAAGGACAATATGATGAATAAAAATTATCGGATTTTTCTAGAAAAATAAAAAGTTATCTTATTTTTTGAAAAGACATTGACTGTAGTTAAGACTATTAACTACTATTAACAACAACTAACTATTAACAACCAACCAGCGTTTCAAAAGCTCGAACGTACGTAGGCATTTACAATGAAAAGCGTATGAAGCGAAACCGGAGTTTAGGTTGCACAAAAGAAACCAGATCTGCAATTATTATAAAAGACCATGAGCCGAAGTGTTGATTTTTTTGGTTTACGTACAATTTTAAAATACCTGCTGAGAAGAATCTAAGAGGTCAATTTTAAAATTTAAAGGTCATAAAATCGCCTTCTATTTTAACAAATTAAGCAACAAATGTATTTTATCTTTAAATCATTTAAAGGTATTTTTTTTTTGAAAAAAGCACGTGTTTTTCGTTTCTATTTTAATTCTTTAATTTTCACATGTGCTTTAAAAGCATTTCCTTTTTAATTGCAGAAAAAATAAAAACGGCGAAAAATCTTGATGATTTCTCATGAAATGTATATAGGCGGGGCAATCAAAAAGTAATGATAATCAATGTATAATACAACATTTATTCTTTCAAATTAAATTTACTTTCTACATAATCTCCTAATAAGTTTATACATTTAGTCCATCTCTTCTCTAAAGCTTCTATTCCATTTAAAAAAAATCTTTACCTTGCTCCTCGAAAAACGCTTGTACGGCAGCCATCACTTCATTATCATCGGCAAATTTCTGGCCTCTGAGGTGTTCCTTGAGGCGAGGAAAGTGATCGAAGACTCTGGGAGCTAGGTCTGGAGAATAGGGAGGGTGCTCAACCAATTCGAAGCCCGCTTCCCGTATGGCATCCAACGCAACTTGAGTTTGTGAGAGGGTGCGTTGTCTTCGTGAAACAACACCTTCGCATACAATTTGCCCCGCCTTTTTTCCTTAATGGCTTTCCGCAACTTTCTTATTTGTTCTGCATAGTAGGAGCCTGTAATACTAGCTCCCTTCTCCAAATAATCAATCATGATAATTCCCTCGGCATCCCAAAAAAACAGACGCCATAATCTTGTCTGCCGAGCTTGAAACCTTGAACTTCTTAGGGGTCGGTGAAGAAGGTCTTTTCCAGGCCATAGACTGTTGTTTAGTCTCGGGGTCGAAGTGGTGTACCCAGATTTCGTCTATCGTTACAAAACGAGTGCAAAAGCCGCCGGATCCTTTTGATATTTTTCAAGATTCGCTCTTGAAATGCGAAGTCGCTTCTCTTTTTGTTCGTCGGTCAACATTCTTGTGACCCATCTTGCGGAGACCTTCTTCATGTTCAAATCATCTGTCAGGATACTTTGAATGCTTCCAAATGAGAGCCCTGTGATCTTAACTAAATGTTGGATGGTCACTCGTCGGTCATCTAGCACGATGTCTTCAATTTTTTTTGATATTATCCTCAGTGCGGGATGTGGATGGACGCCCGGAGCGATGTTCGTCTTCAGTCGACGTTCTGCCCAGTTTGAACTCCTTACTCCACCTTGTTTCCACTAAGTCAGCGTGAATTTCTTTCGTAGACATTTTTTTCAGGCAGAGGTACTTAATGACGGCTCTTACTTCATTTTCTCCATTTGGATGTGATCTCTTCGACTGCTCGTGTTTGAATGAATGTATCTTCCAGAAAAGGTGAACTATTTATTTAATTTTTTGCTCGCTACTAGTGAGGGTATACGTGAGTGAAAACAATAGATTTCACGTAATTAGGCCCTGCAATAATATCCGTTTATCATTACTTTTTGATTGCCCCTCGTACAGTGGCTCCAAGCCAAATTCGCTCAGTTGGGAAAAAAAAATTCCAAAATAAAAATCTCTGAAATATACAGTGGCTCAACATTATAATGGGACACTTACAAAAACGAATATTGTCAATTATTTTCTAGGAATTTATAAATGTAACAAATGAAATAGATATGAATTTGAATGTTCATTCTATCAGTTTATTAAGAAACAAAAATCAAATGACTTCATTAACACAGAGGCAAAAAAATAATAAAAAAAACTAAGAAAGTCAAATTTTGAGGCTCAACGTAAGAATGGGACACACAACGTAAATGTACAAAAAAAATGTAATTCACTCTCATTATTGAAGGTTTAATATTTTGTTGGGAGGCCGTCTTGCTGTATTACTCCTTTTAGGCGATTAGGCATCGATTTCACTAGTTTCTGGCAATAATCTAGCGGAATTTTTTCCCATTCATCCTTCAGAGCTGAAATCAGGTACTTTTTATTTCTTATTTGGTGATTTTTTAATTTTTCCTCTAAAAAACTCCACACATGCTCTATGGGGTTTAGATCCGACACTATATCAAGGTTGATTCACTATTTCTGCAATATTTCGCACAGATTTACCAGATTTGGAATGCGTTAATATTAGTTCCCTAATGTCTGCTGAAGTTTGAGGACCGCGTTGATATGACTGATACTCTGTTTGAATAAGCGTGCTTAACTAGTTTTTTTTATTATTTTTTTGCTTTTGTGTTAATGAATTCATATGATTTTTGTTTCTTAACCCGAATCCTCCTGAACGTTAATTTTTCGAATTTTTCAAAAAAAATTTAGGTGCACTTATATCAAAGGAGATCTGAACAAATGGCATCATTAGATTTTCCATAAGGGTCCCTGTATTCCTAAAATGTCCTGTTGCCATATGGCAACGCCAGGAGCGGTGGGGTACAGGTCTGCGTCCATACATACAATTTTGATTTTTATGCTTTTTTATTGAGTTTATTGAGTAAAACCAAAAAAGAATTCATGTTTTTTCTTAAATTGTATATAATTCATATTAAATTGATTTCACAGATAATTACACTAATGTGTAATTACGGATTAGCGGTATGATAAGGCTTGAAACATTTCAAGCAAAGTCCTTTATCGCACTTTGAGCAAGCAGTTCATATGATTGAGCTACACAGATCTCCGTGACATCGTCTCTTTTTTTCCAAAGGAGCAACTAAGTGATTTCTTTGGTTATAACGAAGGGTAGTTGCCAATGTACCAGCTTCTGAACGACATTTCTGGTTTATAACACTGCTGTGTGACTTTGGTGGATTCCCGAAATGTTTGCAGTAGTAAATGGCAATTTCACGTTTGAAACGTAGCTGTGGCATACTCGGATCGATTTGCCGATGAAGTTGCCATGCATTTTGGACGCATGCATCGATTAGCCATGTAAAAATAGAACTCCACCACTTTTTCCCACGATATGTGATTCGATATAAAGATACATTTTGGTCAAATCGATCGACGCCACTCATCCATTTGTTATATTCGGACACAACACACGGACGAGTGACTCCCACTTTCTTCCGAGCCTCTCTGGAATAACGCGATGCAATAGATATTGGTGTGGAGCCGAAGGCAGTGGATAACATGCAGACAACGGAATTATCAACCCATTTTGTAAGACGAATCCCAGTCTCATTCATTTTAATAGTAGTAGTAGTAGCCACGTTGCTTTGCTTTCATCGCTTTTTTATGAGGGATAGGACAACTTTTCGGTATTCGATTCTCCCGGATTGTACCTGTTCCATTGTAGCCACGATTTTTCAAATATGTCAACAAAGGAAAGCTCGTAAACAAATTATCAAAGTAGAACGAAAACGGTAATTGTTGAACATTTTCAGAAAAATCGTCGATCATATTTACTAAAGGAGCCGCACATTTGCCAAAACGTTCTTCATACTGTGTGTTTGATCGGGGATTCTTCCCTTGATACACTTCGAAATTGATCATGTACCCGGTGGGAGTACATAAAGACCACACCTTGTAGCCAAAGCGAATAGGTTTCCCTTTTATGAACTGCTTACATCCGTGCTTTCCAAAATAAGCGATCATACCTTCGTCGAACGATAAATGCTGTTCAGGGTGGAAGTGTTCCAACATTTTTGATTTAACGTGATCTAATATAGGTCTTAACTTCCACAATTTATCATTTCCATTTTGTGGGGCATACTTTTTGGGCTCAAAGTGCAGGCACTGCAAAATATCCTCAAATCGGTTACGACGCATGCTTTTATATACCATATCATTTCGTAAATCGTTGTCATTACTCCACATGGATCTGTAACTGCTTTGCCCGGTGTACCCACTGACAAGCAAAATACCAATAAATATATTTCGGAACAATCGCAAATATGCTGAAGCAAGTTATCATCTATAAATTTTTCGAATAGCTCGTGAGGTTTCAAATTATGGCAGTCCTCATAGTTGGGTTGTGGGAAAATCGGTATCATTCCGGAGGATTCATCTTCTGACCAACTAAAATTAGTATTTTGATTGGATGCTGGCATAGGACATTTGGAGGTGGATTGCTGAACACGACGCAACCGGGATAAAGGTGGCTCCTGAGATACTCCTCCTGAGTTCAAAGAGGAGTTGTTTAGGACATCAGCTAAAACACTATCTTCGAGCACTTCGTCCAAATTCTCCACCGGGGCGTAAAAGTCTTCAATACGTTGGCCATTTTCAAACGCAATTTCACAGCTTGATCTTAACTGTGCTGGACAAACATTGTCTGGAATACCGCTTTCTTGTTCATCAGCGTCGTCTTATCCACTCAAATCACCATCATTCTCTGGTGGTTGAATGTAGATAGCGTGAAAGTTAGTTGAAAGACCACTTTCATCTTCTGAACCGAGCTCTTCTAAGTAATCAAGGACTTCTTTAAGCGTCAGTTTTCTGGATGACCATATTAATCAAAAAAATAATAATGAAAACACATTTTCCAGTAAAAAAATCATGTTTTAGCATGAAACATCAATAATAAAATCCTGTACCCTATCGCTCCTAGCGTTGCCATATGGCAACAAGCTGGGAAACTCTTGAAAAAAAGTATACCAAACATATTTTTTGACCCTGTTATTTATTTTACTCGTCTTACACACAAAATACTAGCAATACTAAAATTTATAATCGATAGATAGTGTACACTATGAATTATATCGATATACTTTCTTATTCTGCTGTGCCATTATACGATTTTTTCACCTTTTTTATTAACGATTGAATTTGCGACGGTCTCACTATGAACAGCTAAGCACACTACTGAAACCGACTATCCAATATGAAACGCAGATATCCTACGTTGTAGAAAAGTGCGAATATATACAGCTGTATCCATTGGTTACCGTTAGAGAGGCGCGAAATTGCATGCAAGATGTTGGTTGCCATATGGCAACGTCAGGAGGATTCGGGTTAATAAACTGATAGAATGAACATTCAAATTCATATCTATTTCCTTTGTAACAAATATAAGTTCCTAGAAAAAAAATGACAATATTCATTTTTGTAAGTCCCCCATTATAATGTTGAGCCACTGCAGCAGTAAATGAAAAAAAAGTATTATTATTTATTTATTTAGTAATATTATTGTTTACAAATTCAATTTTTTATCCAAACCAAAAAACAAAACAAAAATCCATTAACAGAAACAAAAGTTATTATATAAACAAAACCTTAACTGCCAAAACTCGCTCACTTTCTTTTATTTCAGCATTTCATATACATACTCGTACGAGTATATTCAGTCTTTTCACTTTTCGGTTCATATTTTCTGTAAAGTCCTTTATTTTTATACATTTTTATACATGACGACATCTATTGGACCAATCGTTTGCAATATATAATATGCTCATATTTTATGCCACTTATCTAATAACACTCTCTTAAGCTAATTTTTATTTGAAAATTGAGTTTTATCAATTTTTTTTTAGATGGTTCTCTATAGGATTAATATCCGGACTTTGAGGTGGAGTCTGAATAACATGGGGACAATTGTACAAAAGCCAAGTATGAACTTTTAATGCCTTGTGTTTGGGGTCATTGTCTTGATAAAACCGCCAATAGTCCCCAAGCGGGAGGTTTGTCTTGCATTGTGGAATATTATGTTATAAAATATATACCAATATAAGTGTTGGTCCATATTCGGGTCAATAAACCAATAAACCAACAGCCGAGAAGGCACCCAAAACCATCACAGACCCACCTCCATGTTTTAGGGTCATCTGCAAATTTTTGTAATGAAACTCTTCGGTTTCCTCCAAACGTATGGATTACCGTCTGATGAGCATAGATTCAATTTGCTTTCATCAAATTTTGCTTTCATCATAAGAAAGAGTTTTTAATTTCGCGTACCAAATACCCTTTTTCCGCTTCACTAAGCATTTTATTGTGAGCATGTTTTTCTTTATTCGACACCTTTCTACTTACATATCTCGTATGGCACGAACTGTTGAATAGCTTTTATTTTACAATACGCGATATTTCTTGAATAGATTTTCCGTTTTGAGAGTGCTTAACAATTAATTCCCGAATATCTATAGAAGTTTGGATATTTTGTCTTCCAATTTTTGTAAAATTCGATTTTTGTTGCACAGAAAATGACCAAGAATTTGAGGCAAAGTGAGCGAGTTTCGCTTGTGCATAATTTTGGAAGTTAAGGTTTTCTTTATATAATAACTTTTGTTTCTGTTAATGGATTTTTGTTTTGTTTTCTGGTTTGGATAAAAAATTGAATTTGTTAAAAATAATATTTAATGCTTTTTTTTCATTTACTGCTTTATTTCAGAGATTTTTACTTTTGAACTTTTTTTCTCTAAGTGAGCGGGTTTGGCTTGGAGCCACTGTATATAAAATATTGTTGCAAGTTTTGGTGTGATTTTATAACTCAAGAACGGTCAAACCGAATTTAATCAAATTTCAGGGTTTGTTTGTATGGTCGTGTAGATGGTTTATGTAAAGTTTGACCGAAATTGGTCGACACATTCGTGAGTAATGACTTTTTATATCAACATCTGATTTTGCAAATATAAAAAAAAAAAAAATACGTAGGCGCGCATTGATAGCTGTGAGTGACGTGTTCCTCCATTGAAAGCATACTACAAATAGAATTGGCAGCTTTTAATTATGATAGCATAATTAATTACAGTATACATTCTTATATTGGCCAAATGAGTAACAAATATGCGCATTGTAATGCATTCATATTTATGAACGAAACGCCTGGCATGTACTGTGCTGGTGGGAAGTTATACTGCCTGTATTAGAACCTTCACCAGATACTTTGCATTCATTAATTTATGGGAATTCACCAACGTTAAAGCATTTCTTAACTAATATTCATACAATTCACGCTTCCAAATGACATCTTTTGGAGCTACAAATATTATAAGAGATGGATTTATGCCGACGTTTAAGGTAATTACATCGAATGGAGTAAATAATATAAAATATGATTTATGTTCCATCCCTGTATTTGATGTCTTCAAAAATTCAGATTCGTCATCCAAATGTATGTACATATGTATTTCAAAAATATTACAGATTCAAGGTAAGATATATCATGAAGCTGGGTCATTATTGCCATTCCCAGACGCTCATGATCATCAGTTTTTGCAAATATATTTCATTGGTAATGAAAACAGTCAATTGAATCAGCATTGTGCAATTGCCTCAAATACAAGAAGAGAAATAGTGAGTGAGCTGCAAAGATTTTTCCATCAGCACAATGAATTGGTCAAATTACTCAAGAAATTCTGGAATGGCAAAAGTTTTGCAAGAAGCAGCAATTATTCTATGGGATGAATGTCTGATGGCCCATAAAAAATCTTTGGAAGCACTGAATCGAACTTTACAGGATCTACGTGGAAATCAACAGTTGTTCGGCGGTGAATTAATATTGCCATCTGGTGATTTTCGGCAAACGTTGCCCGTCATTCCCGGATCAACCCCAGCTGATGAGATTAATGCATGTTTGAAAAGTTCGTTTTTTTTTTGGGGAAATGTACGGAAGCTATTGCTTGGCATATGTAAATATGGGTGTGCGTCTTCAAAATGATCCATCAGCACCTGAGTTTTCAAAACAATTGCTGCAGATTGGCGATGGCAAAATTGCAAGTGATTTAAATGGCATTTTCACGTTACCAAATAACTTTGGCACAATTTTAACATCAAAAGAAAAATTAATTGATCGCGTTTTCCAAACATTGTTCAAAACTATAAAAATCATATTTGGTTAAGAGAACGCGGAATTTTAACACCGAAAAAAATGTAAATGTTAATGACATTAATTTTCAGATTCAACAGGAATTGCCAGGTGATTTGGTATGCTATAAATCCATTGATACCGCTACTAATAAAGAAATTATCCGATAGAATTTTTGAATTCTTTGGAACCACCTGGTATGCCACCGCATTGTTTGAAAATTGGTTCATCGATCATACTTCTTCGAAATTTCAATTCACCAAAACTTTGCAATGGAACGAGACTTTCCGTGAAAAAATTAATCTCCAATTTGATCGAAGCAACAATTCTCACCGGGAAAGCAAAAGGAGAAGTTGTACTGATACCGCGGATCTCATTAATACCAACAGACATGCCATTTCAATTCAAACGCCTTCAATTTCCCGTGCGTTTATTCTTTGCTATGACCAGGGTTGGTCACTTTACCA
Source organism: Merodon equestris (assembly GCA_958301585.1). Classification (NCBI taxonomy): domain Eukaryota; kingdom Metazoa; phylum Arthropoda; class Insecta; order Diptera; family Syrphidae; genus Merodon; species Merodon equestris. Next base: position 69,322,940 of record OY284414.1, on the reverse strand, counting down.
CTATTGTGGTAGATCCACTACTATTTTGTCAAATTTTAAAATCTACCACTTCTATTACTCCAAGTGTGAAATGTTCCACTCTTTTGAATTCTTTATTCTTTCTTTTCCCATGTTCTATTTCGTTTTTGTTCAACTTTTGTCAATTATTTCAGTTGATTTTCCTCCAACTCAATTTCATACGAAATTCAACTGAAACACATAAAAGGACAAAGAGCAGTTCTAACCAACTACATTGCTACGAAAAATATGTAGAAGTAGAGTAGAATGAATATTTCATTTCATTCACAAATTTTGGCGGTGATGGTGAGAGTGCAATAACCTCCTCATCTTTACTAAATTAAAATTGGATGAATTGGAATATACATACATATATGTATGTATATGTAGATCCAAAAGTAATTCAAAAAGGTGAAATGCCATAATTCCTCTCTTAAAAGCATTTCCTTTTAATGATTGTTCAGAAGAAGTTTTAAATAGAGAATGGAGAGCTTTCCTATTATTTAGAAATGAAAAATTCCTAACCAATTGTCAAAGGCTGGAAAGCCCTTAGTAATGAAAATTATTGAAAATTGTCTCTTTAAAAACTAAGTATGTAGCAATTTGGCCGTTTTGCCTTACAGCAGTGCAGTCGCAGAGAGAAAATTTTCTGTTAGGAATAATTCAAAAAATATGTAAAGAAATTTATTGCAAATACACACTGTCACCAATTTTTATTTGCACTCCATGAATTTAATTAATTTGTATAAGTTTAAATTTATTAATGGAATATTTGTTCACAATGATGCCTAGTCAGTTACATGTTGAAATGTATTTTTAAGTGAAGTTTTTGTTTTTTTTCTTAGTTTTCCTTTTAATGAATTGTTATATTTTATGTCATAGTAATAAATTATATATTTATTATATAAGTCCTAAAAATGTCTATGGCCGTTAATAAAGCTCAAGAACAAATGGGTGAATTGAATTTGGAGGAACCGTGGTTTTCTCACGGACGGATTATACGTAGCATGTTCCAGAGTGGGGGCACCCAAAATTTAATTTATTCATGCACCACACAATCAAACAAAAAATGTTGTATACACTATTGTATTGAATTTATTAACTATTTTTTCCAAATAAAAAAAATAAATGAAACCAATGAATTCGATTCAATGTTAATATTCATGCGCAGCGAAGCACGCCAGGATCTGCAAGAAGGATATATGATTTTGATTTTTAACTATTATTATTATTTCATTTTCAGTACTCCTAGTAAAAAGACTGAATTGATTCTGAGGCGGTATGAAGTTCGCCAGGTCAGCTAGTATTTCTTAAAAAATTGAATTAAAATAAAGAAATTTTCATCAAAATTTGTCCCCGAAAATGTTATTCGTAAAGTATTTATATTTACTATTCATATATTTACTGTTTATAATATCTTAAGACCATCAAACCGATAACATACAAGAAGAAATTGTGAAAGAGAGTCAATATTATAATTTTCTAATCAGTTAAAGTCTATTTCTAGATTGTCCAGATAAATTAAGTAACGCCCAGCAATACTACAAGCCGTAAGAATTAAATACATATGTACAATCTAATTTATCAGCCACTTGATAGGTAGCATTTTATTTTTCATAATACTGCTTGGATTAGATAAACAATCGGTTATACTTTTGCTTCGACCTAAAACTCACATTAAAGTCACCAAAAAGTCGATTTTGACTGACTGACGTTAACTTTTATTAATTTTTGACACGAGGCTATGAGAGTGGTACGTTTACCTACATTGCTGTTAGTATTCGACTTAACAATACAGAAGGTCACATTGCACATAAAGTGTGTGCTTTGCTTTTAAATAGTACACAAATCCACACGTTCCTAGGTTAATATACATATATAGTATTTCTGGGCTGATTAACTTATGCAACTTTTTAACAATAGCACCTTGTTTTGTAAAGGTTATAATTATTTAAAAAAATTCCATTTAGGAGACTCACTTAGATATTGTGTGTAACACATATACACATATTATTGTTATCACAATAATAAATCACAAAATAGGTGCCGAGAATTTTGATAGGGTTATGAGTGGACAAAGCCAACATATCAAGCCCCTTGCTTGGCCTCAAATTCAAACCTCCTAGCGTGTGTCGTCCAAAAGTAAAACCAAATAGAGTTATGGCACTCTGGCATGTATTTAGTTAATTTAATTATTTCAAATTCATTCCACGATTCGAATACTTGCGCTTTCTTCACTTTCACATGCATTCATTAGAACACCAAGTACGAATAACACGAGCAAGAAACCTCGATGTAACTCTAACCACAAGCAAATATGTTAAGTATTCAAACAACTACATCTGGTTACTTGCTCAAGTGTATAGGGAAACGCTAAAGAATGTCAATTTAATTAGCACTTGATTTTCAGGGTAGACTTTAGATACTGCGAAATTGCATAATGTATTATATTTGCACTAGACTGTAAGCATTGGTTGATTGGTCAAAGTTCAAGATCAAGTTCAAGTATGTATGTAAATAAATGTGAAACAGGATTGGGGTGGATTAATCTACGATTTAGGAATTCGTGCCTACATTGTTTAAAGCAATTTGGGCCCAGATGGGCAGAGAGATTGATGAAATTTTGTGACCATATTCTGAAGAAATTCTGGTGCTTATCAGCGAGAGATAAACAACTTTTACACTGATCTAGGTGTCATCAGTAATACTGGATCATAATCAATGTTCATTGGTGGTTAGAAACAGAGTGAAAAGTTTGTCCAATGCTGGTGCTTAAATAGACACTTAGTTTAGACACAACTGTAATATATACCTAGGGATGGCGTTTGAGGTTCTAAACTGCTTCAATAAAAGGCTTTTTTTTAGCAGACAAACAGAGACTAAACATTAGATGGAAGGGAGATTAAGTACATCTCCTTCAAAAGCTTCATTTTTGTAAGTAATTATACGGGTTAAAGGTTATCTCAGTATGCGGTAATATTTACAATAAGCTGATATAGGCTGATACGCGAAGCAGAAATGGTTTAATATGTAGGTAAGTTATCGGTCTGACCCAATGAACGAAAACGTATGTATCTTGCCTGGGTGCATACATATGTCGTTAGTTCGTATGACTAGTTTCAACTTCTTGTCTCAAGTAGTTTGCGTGCGTGTTTTTCGTTAAAATATAAAAAACTTGAAAATCATATGGTTTTGCGCCTTCGATGTCAATCGTTAAAAAGTAGTTAGGTGAATTTAAAAATGGTCGCAGAGGAGGGCCAAAAAACGGCAACCCCACGGGAAACCATCGAAAAAGTACACGATATCATGTTGGACGATAGGCGAGTGAAGATGAGTGAAATAGCTGAGGCTGTGGAGATATCGGGAGAAAGGGTGCGAAACATCTTACATAATAAGTTAGGGATGCGCAAGTTCAGCGCACGATGGTTGCCGCATTTTTTGAATGCCGATCATTAGCAAATGCGCAAACCATTTTTGCAGCAATATTTGGATCGATTCAATAGGGATCCGACCGGTTTTTGTCATCACGGATAAGACATGGATCTACCACTACACGCCAAAAACGAAACAGCAGTCAAAGTAATGGGTGGAGGGCGGTGGTTCAGCGCCAAAGAAAGCGAAGTCAAATGAATCTGCCGGAAAGATCACGGCCAGTGGGTTCCGGGAAGCGAAGGGCATTCTGTAATTGATTACCTTGCAAAAGACGGAACAAATCTTACTCCAACTTTCTTGACCAACTGGATGCCCCAATTCGGAAGAAGTGGCCTGGTTTGTAGAAGAAAAAAAATCATGTTTTGCCAACACAATGCATCTGTATACAAGGACGCGTTGGTGACGGCCTTCCCCCCTATTCTCCTGATTTGGCACCCTTACACTTCCATCTGTTCCCAAACTTGAAGAATGTGTTTCTCGGCCTCGCTTTGCATCCAATAAAAAAGTTGTGAGGGCAGTAGATTAATATTTTGACAGCCTTCCAGACTCTCACTTCCGGGAATACTGATATTGAAGAAACACTAGATCAAGTATGTTTAAGTCAAGGCAGGTTATGTAAAAAAATAAAATAAAATCGCGCACCACCAACGCCAGGTTCTAGGAACTTATAATGAGTTTTAATCTTGACTGTAGCCATTGACTTATGTATCGATTTTCATAAGCGTAATCTGCAATCTATCTATTCTTAGTGAACTTGGGATAAAATTTGTTGTAGTTGACTGCTATTTAGATACAATATTTGTTGATTCTAGTATTGGCACTTTTATTAATCCATTTGATCTTAAGCATATTCAGCATACTGAGTTATTCATAATAGTTCACGCAATGGTGTGTTTTGTTCAGTTCATCATGATCATGCTTTCATGTCATATTTTGGCTATAATTTCTGGCTAAAATAGGGCCAATATACAAACAGTTCACGCAATTGACTCAAATATTCGCATCTTTTTTTCGTTTGGCAGCATGGCCTATCATACTAACATAACTCCGAAATGAATGGACTACTGCAATATACAAACTGTTATCATCATCTTCTTCACTGCACCTAATTAGAGTAATTTGTAAAATAGAAAATCCCTCGAATTCGTGTCAAATATGTATAACAAAGAAAAACAAAAATAAAGAGAACGGAAGCAGTTTTATAGACAAAAAAAGCCGTGAATATGAGACCAAAACTTAACTTTGAGATGCATCGCATTAGATTTGTAGATTCACTTTTGAATTAGCATAATATGTATATATTTCAAACATACCGCATGGTGCTCCTTCCCTGTCTATCTTCTTAAAGAAAAGATCTCTCAAGGTCTCCACTTGCTCTACGGATGGTTTCTCGCTCATGGTTATTCACAGGTACTGTCCCGAACCAACAACCTGGAGGACACTTAAACTTCGACTGATTATTTGAATCAAAATTGGAGCGTAAACAATAGCTTATCACAAACTGATAAAGTTTCAAGAAACAATTTTTCAACTAGGACTGCAAGTAAAATCTCTCAATAATCTATGAGTAAACCAGTACGTTCAATTAAAAAACGCTCTATTTGTACGATATCTTTGAGTTTTGAATACACGCATATGCAAGCTATAAACCACATAGAAACGCTCACATTTAGCTTAAGTTACTCATTGTCACTAATAGATATGAACAAGTACATTTGTATCCCTTAAATTATCTTAATGATCACTTCGAACACAAAATCAAGTTCATCGTAAAAAGTACGAAATACGTATGATGTGTACATACATAGTATGTACGGGTATGTACAGATGTAAATATTCGATCGCACGATTAAATGACAATGACCACCGACCGCCGCAAATGACTTGTATCAACTGACAGGGACAGCGCATCGATCCGCCGATCGTGCTAGTCGCTTGCCCCCCACCCGCTGTGTCATCGTTCCCCCAGAACTGCTGCTCTCCAAGCAATAGTCAAGTGACATAATAAATACACATAGTGCGGCAGCGTCATGTCTGCCTCGACGCTCAGACTATAGTACACGATCAGAACGGAAATAAAAATAAAAACACACAATAATATCTGCGAACTCACTTGTAGAAAGGGAAGATCGCTGTTATGTGTTCCCACGTATATTTTGTTTACTTACATACCTCATGTCACTCTATAAGATTAGGTTAGGAAACTGCGCCGAAAAGTAGGTCACTCATATTTGCTGAAAAGTTAATAACCGATCATCGCGGAAAATTGACCTTGAGCCGGATGACGGTTATGATCATTAGTGTAGGCTATCAACCTGTTTCGGGGCATCAGCTGCTTTCTTGATACAGAGCAAACTTTGAAAAAAAACTTGCGTCGCTTTCATTTTCAATATGGAAAGCTTTTCTCAACTGTCAGTACGAAGTTTCACTCGAAAAGTTGTAAACACATAGCGCGCTGTCGAAGTCAAAATCTGTCAGTAGTTGTCAGTTTATCGGGTTACGGTTCGTGCATGGGGTCAGTTCGAGTTGCACACAAAGATTTTTTATTTCGTTTTCATTAATTCCCCATTCGGAAAGTGAATTGCCGTGAAAATGAAATTCGCCGAGCATTTGTCAGCTCATATAACGCCGGAATGGCGTAAACAGTACATTAACTATGAGGTTTGTGATGCAATTTGTTGCCTGGATGGTTGGATAGAAAATGTATTATTAGGTAGAGAAGTGCAAGTGTTGAAAAGATAATTTGACGTTTCGGAAGAGCAGATAGAGCTTTGATTGGAAAGCAATGTCAAAAATAGCTTTGGTCCTTGCGCAGATGCCGGAGAATTTTTGCGGTGTGAATGTTTACAAACAGATGCACGTGCTATGCGCGGAATTGTTTGTAAGCAAACTTTTAAGGAAGACAACTTGTTGAAATAGGTAGCGCAGGGTTCTGAAACCGAATTAATATTTGCCGGAAAATTAAAATTCTGGGCAGTGCTAATGTTTTTTTTTTTTTTAAATATTGAAGAGCATCTTCCTCGAGGTTGGTGTAAACATAAGCCTCATCCTCTGTCGCCCAGCCCGCTAACTGTTATGAAGCGGTTTGACAGTTTGAAGCTATGGATGACATTTCTTCACATGGAATAAAGGCTTCTGTTCTCCTAAATATACGAGATATAGAGTATACATAGTTGGGCCAAAAATTCATTGCCATACCCAGCTACATTAGGTCCATTAAGACCATGGACCTTGCTGTTCTTTTATAAAGATTAATGCTGTACAGCAATTACAGTAAAACATATCAAAGTATTGTCCATTGTTAGCTAGCAGTATTTTGAATCGGGTTTTATTCCGCGTTGGGAAAACTGTACGTCTTTTGAGGCGACCCACGAATCGATTGAATTTTTGGCTTCTTCGAAAAATCGTAAGTGCTGCTCAACCAAACCATGTGTCCTCGATCGGGATAGGGGCAGGACATTCCATTTCAGGCACGGTTTTAACGACCAGAGAAACATGTAACCGAGCCTTGACATGTCGCAATAACACCTTGTCTTGTCTCTGCTTATAAAGCGGTCGTTTTACTCCCAATACTCGGCTCAAACGCTTTAAATGCAGTGGATAACGATTTCCAGTGATGATTTCGTCAGTTCTGAGCAGCTTATAATAAATAACACCCTGGTGACCCCACCTACTGATTTTGTGACTCATCGTGATTCACGATGCGACGCTAAAACATTTCCTTCCTCTGCTGTTGAAGAAGTAGTTCACATGCGAAAAATCGCCGTTTAACATCTCTTGGCTTCATCTCGTGCGACACATACTGTCTTACATTATACATATATGTACATATGTATGTATATAGCTATGGTAATGTCATTTGTTGGGAAAGAGCGAGAACTTATTCAAGGTCCCAATAAATGTTTATCTAAAATCCTTTTTTATTTCTCTAAGAAAATATTTTTGTTTGAATCCATCAGGTTAAAAGGATTCTCAAATAGGCTCAGCAAACGGTGTTGGGATTCCATTAATGGGATAGGATATGGCGTTGTCATACAAATATTACAGATTAGGATCTTTTCACAACCTCTAATTGCTTTTCAAGTCTATGTACTATTTATCCGTGGAATTCATGGTTTAAATCGGTGTGAACGATTCGCCCATAATAATCATCCATTGATTATGTGATTATCGTCGCCTTTATCATTTATCCTTGCGACTTGACAGCCCCAAACTGACTTAAAAATAAATTTTACTATAATAGTTATCAATGTTGACATTAGAGTAAGTTATATGAAAACATCGAATCCGGCAAATACAATATGATTTCTTTTCTTCAGAATTTTATTTTGATATAAGCAAGAGATTATTCGGGAAAATTCGAAAAGATTGGTATTAAATGTATTTAGTGATGAATGGTGATTTCCCCATATAAAACTTAATGGGTAATTAAGCTTTGCCTAGTATGAAAGTCTTATAAATTAAAAGAATCACATTTTAAACAAAATAGTAGTTTGCTTAAAATCTACTTATAGCCTTAATTAAAAAAAGTATTAGTTGTTCCTTTGTAACTAATTTTATACTTATGTAGGTTCGGTACAAAAATCTAATATATCGATATTAACTTGAACTTGTGTTCTATTTTCTTTGTTTCAGGAAATGAAAGCTATGCTGTACGCGGCAGTTGAACAGGCACCATCAGCCGAGCTGGTGGATCCGGAGATCCTTACCCGATACTTCGCCAAGTTCGACGAACAGTTTTTCCATTACTGCGATAAGGAACTGGCCAAAATCAACACATTTTATTCCGAGAAAATGGCAGAAGCTACGAGGAAGTACGGCAACTTACGTAGTGAGCTGACGGAAGCACTAGAAGTTGGATATGTTAACAAAAAACAACCCTCATGGAAACGAAAGAATCCGCTAGGAAAAAAGAACGTACCAGCGCGTAAAATTCAAGATTTAAAATTGGCATTCAGTGAATTCTACTTGGGATTAATACTGCTACAAAATTATCAAAATTTGAATTTCACTGGCTTTCGAAAAATATTGAAAAAGCACGATAAATTGTTAAACGTAGACTATGGAGCTAAATGGCGAAAGGACCAGGTGGAATTAGCTCACTTCTACATAAACAAGGATATCGATCGCCTGATCCAAGAGACTGAAACCGCATTTACCCACGAAATCGAAGGCGGGGATCGACAGAAGGCCATGAAACGTTTGCGTGTCCCACCTTTGGGCGAACAGCAAAGTCCGTGGACCACATTCAAGGTTGGCCTGTTTTTGGGCGCCTTCATTGTCCTGCTAATTACCGTGGTTTTATCGGCGATATTCCATGGCTTAGGCGATAGCTGGAGGTCGGCCTTGCGGCTTTTCCGCGGACCATTTCTCATTATCGAATTTATGTTTCTGTGGGGCGTGAACGTCTATGGTTGGCGGTCGTCAGGCGTTAATCATGTACTTATATTTGAGCTGGATCCGAGGAATCATCTATCTGAGCAAAATATAATGGAAATGGCCTCCGTTTTCGGCGTTCTGTGGACAATTTGTGCATTGTGCTTTATTTACTTTGACGCACTTGGCATTCCGCAGTTCTCGGCTCCAGTATTTCTGTACACCGCTATGGCGGTTTTTCTCTTCAACCCGACCAAAACGTTTCATCACGAGGCACGTTATTGGGCAGTGCGGGTATTAAGTCGCATCATTTTGGCACCGTTCTTCTATGTCACTTTTGCCGACTTCTGGCTGGCGGATCAACTAAATAGTATCGTACCGGCATTTTTAGATATTCCATTTGCGTTTTGTTTCTTCCGAAACAATCCCAACTGGGAACGACCAAAAGGTAATTGCATCTAGCTACATAATTACTCTATTGCAGGCAATACACATTATATTTTCCAGATGCCGTATCTTGCATTGACGACAAAACAATCATCCGACCTATTGTTGCGATCCTACCCGCATGGTTTCGGTTTGCGCAATGCATACGACGGTATCGAGATACAAAAGAAGCCTTTCCACATCTCGTAAATGCCGCAAAGTATGCCACATCATTTTTCATTCACATATTTTCCTATAAATTTCAAACATCCACCGGTGAGTATAGAGAAACCCTTTATAAGATATGCAAACTATTATTTGAATTGAAATCAAAGTCATTTAACGGATAGTTAAGTCTTAACCTGAAATATTGCGTAACTGAGTTCTGTTTGCAAACAGTAGTGTTCTATGGACACTGCATGATTTATGTAGACCTACCTATGAGTCAAGCTCCTCATCAAGATTCTTTTTTAAGTGCGAATTCTCTTAAACTACTAAGTACATGATTGGAAGCATTCTTATGATTAAATGGAATTAACCGCTAACCAACACGAATCTGGACCTATTGCCCTGGCACAAGTTCTATGAAAGACTCTTTTAAGACACTTTTAAGCTTCCTTCCAACCAACTAAGGAGAAGTTTTGAAAAGTAAATAAGTTAGCAGATTTTTATATTGTATAAGGGAATGATGCAACTTATGATATGAGATTTTCCCCATTTTGTGAAATAGCAGAGCTTATGTATTCAGCATATACTCCGTTGGCAGAATAGGTGCTCATCTCACTGCCAAATACGTTGATAGATAGCATGTAATAAATGCTTATAGGGTTGTCCTACAGTCTTTTTGCCTTTGTCAACCTACACTCAGGATAGATCCTGCGATTGTGTGTCTGAAGGACGAGATATGGCTTATAATATAAAGTGGACGAAATTTCAGCATGACACCCAAAGCAGTGCTGGGAAAGGTTCCCGTACAACCGAGACAAACTGTTTTTTGGAGTTTTGTGAAATATTCTATAATGATAAAGTATTTATTAGGAGCACAACTAAGTTCTCGCTGTTTTTTTGATGAACATGCAACTTTATTGTGAAAAAAAACTGTTACAAATGAATCATTCAAAATATTCAAGTATTGCCCATCGCTTTTCGCGCAGTGCTTGGCTCAATCGCATCAATTGAGTTCGATACCGTTACCCAGTGGTTTCGTTTGGTTTCAATAGCTCATAATAAATAACACCGCCCTGATCCCACCAAATACACAGCATAACCTTCGCAGCGTGAATATTCGGCCGAGTCAACGACGTAGAAGCATGACCGGGTTGTCCCCATGACTTTTTTCTCTTTGGGTTGCTGTAATGAATCTATTTTTCATCACCCGTAACGATGCGATGACGAAAACCCTTCCTTTTTTGCCGCTGGAGCAGTTGTTCACAGGCGAAAAAACGACGCTCAACGTCTCTTAGCTTCAAATCATAAGGAACCCAAGTTCCTTGCTTTTGAATTATTCCCAACGCATGCAATCGCTTGAAAATAGCTTGGCGGGTAGCTCCTAATACTGAAGCAAGCTCTTTTGCGTTTGGCATTGATCCTCATTGAGCAATGCTTGCAATTCAGCGTCTTCGAAGATTTTTGCCTTCCTTCACGCCAACGGTCGTCAACATCGAAATCACCGTCTTTGAAGCGACGGAACCAATCACGGCACGTTGTTTCACTTAGAGCAGCATCTCCGTAAACTTTTTGGAGTCCTCGATGCGCTTCAGCCGCCGTTTTCTTCGAATAAAAGAAGAAAAGCAACACTTCCCGCAAATGACGATTATTTGATACAAAATCAGACATCTTCACAAAACCAAAAGTATATGACGCAAAAACAAAATCACTAATGTGTCAAAGCGGTATGTCTAAGCTTGGTTCATGAGGTTTTGGATACGTCATAATCGATCAGCACTTACTACTGGAGCCATCTCTTGATAAATAGCGAGAACTTAGTTGCACACCTAATACATATGATACTATAGGTTTCATTAGTGGCGTGTAAATCAGGATGAGTTTTTTGGGGTATATGCCAGTAGCAAACTGTCTAGGATAACTCTCAAGATTAGTTTCTTTGGAAATCGAAATGATGACGTCTTCCAGCTGAGTCATGACCGTTATTTTTCTTCCTCTCTTAAAGGGAACCACCTTGATTTTGAGGATTTTAACTGAGGGTTCACGGAAACCAAATATCGATTTCATTTAGCCCCGCTGACCAAAGGATCGACCATCATCATTTGAGCCGCTGGGACAAAACATCACGTTGTTGGCAACTTCTATTTGCGTCAGACGTAACACACTGGTCGGGGCATACGTTATTTGGGCACCAATGTTATTTTGAACCACAAATCATGGTTTTATTTCCCACGTTATGGTTGAAATCATTGCCTGAACTCGATGATGACGAAAAGGCAGTGCGTACTCTTTCCTATCGGTTGCACATTAAAATTTTCCAACTAAGCACAGACTTCCAAAGTCTTCTGCACTGGTTCTATTAAATGCTTTTCAGTAGGAATTATATCAAAATAATAGGTCTGAAGCTCTTGAGATAGTAGTTTTCTTTATCCATCTTCGAATTTAGGACAACATCAAGGAAGTGGAATGTAAGCAAGTGCTAGACAATAGTGAATTTGTTTTAGCACAGTAATTGGCTTCATCTATCTCTGAGTGTGATGCAAAGTATCAGCCAACCTACATCGGATCGTTTTTATCGGCTCAGTTTCATTGTCAGTTTTCGAGTCAATGTTGATCTGTTTTGGTGGAAAGTAAATCTAAAGCTTTTGCCATTAAGTTCGTGAATTTTTCGAGCGCATCCTGTTTTGTCGGCCTAGACTCCAATCAGCCTGTTGGTCGCTCTCAGAGTTTTCATTTCTTCATAGATTTAGTTATGTCCCATCTGCCTTAGTTTTTGGGTTCTTGTATTTGCGATTAAATGAGACTATAGTATGACAAGATAATTTGGGATGCGACTCGCAAGTTAGTTAGTCAGGGTTCAGTCAATCGGCGCCTGATGTCTTGCTTTAACAAATATTGGTTGTGGACCTACATTTTTTGTGCTAAGAATTATAGCAGGGAAAAGAGAGGCAGAAGAAATGTACCTTTACCAGCAGATAGATTTGAAATTTACTTAATCGCATGCAAACTTGCGGATAGCTTATCTAACCTCTTTACCTACCCTATATTTACCTTCCTTTTTAAACCTACATATATACATAACTATCCATAGCCATCTATCTACCTTATCATCTCTCGAAACCACCACGTAATAATCCCTAATTAAACTAACTATTTACCTCCCTAACCGCTGCTGAAAATTCCAATCTCAACCTTTAAAATTTGTAAGGAAATCAACTTATCAACAATGTGTTTTTGGCAAAAAGTTTTTTATCATAGTTGCATGGGATTATCTGCGTCCTTTGTTGTCGACGTCGACGTTGAGTTACTGTTGAGTTAGAAACCGATGGTGTTTGCTGATGTCTGCAAAGCTATTTACGTCAATTCGTAACCTCCAATCTATAAATAGCCTGTGTTGTGTGAACTTGTATAATGGAATTAGTTCGTAGCGTTTTCCAGAGGTGGCTTAGGTAGTCCATTCTTCATCTATTACTTAATATACGTATGTATGTGCATGATGATCATGCTCCAGCTGAGCAAATGATTTCTTTTTCAAAACCAAGATATTGGGTCCCATACGAATTGAAACCAAGGGCAGTCTAAAGTTTCTCTAAAGTTCTCAAGGCGTTCTTCCGACATAGTATTCTGTCTAAAAGATGGGGCAAAAGTAATTGCTAATGATGGACAGTACTTTTAATTATATATTGTAGTTTAAGAAGCCGGCATTTCTTAAACATTTCATCTCTTGGTCCAGTTTTTGACAAGTGAATAGGCTGATATTTAACTTCAAGACAAATTAAGACAATATCTGAGAAATATTTCCCGATCATGTTTTTTCTTGTCAGAATTTGCTGCTAATTTTTTAAGTTACAATTTTGTACAACTTTTCCAAAGTGCCCTCCAATCAACAGAAGATTCCCCCAAACAATTGCTTAAAAAGAGAAATAGAAAAAGAGAGCATATTCAAGGTTTACGAGATTTACAGGCTCCCGGACAAGACTCCGTACTCGGCCATACACTACCAAATGTTTCTAGTCACATTTTTAATTTCAGGAAAATCTTTAAGAAGTGATGGAGGTCTGCAAAATATTTTATGGTTGCCCAAAATACGACGGACTAGTATACTTCAGAGAGTCTTACATGTTTTTGTTTGTCGTATAAAAATGGAATTGAAAACGTGAAAGCTTAACCAGCTCTTCATTACCTGATTACACGTCGAATAAAACTGATCCGGAGATAATATTTTTATTTGTTGTCAGAAAATTCGGAAGAAGTACATAGAAGTACGAACGTACACACGCTCTCTAAAGCTACATTTTTGCACACAAGAAATCCATTGCTTTTGAGATATACATACGTACGTCAGACGAGAAGCATTTTAAAACAATTTTACAGTCGTTTTTTCGTTATAAAGTACAAATTGCCAATAGAAAAATCTTGCAAACTTTCTCATGTGTCTGATATGCAAATAAACTTGGAATAAATTGGGACGGAAGTTGATATGAATATTTGTTCTTGAGATAAACGAGGCGAAAAATAGCGTGCCATCATAAGAATGTACGATCGTACGAGCGTTAAAAAGCGTTTTATAAGGGGTGGGCCATCTAGAGGTTTTTTTTTTTAAATCATTTTAAATCATCCTCGAAATCTTGACAGAAGGTCAGTATCATACCTCCGCGGAACGAAAAGAGTCGCTTTACGCTTGAACAATGTTGAGAAAACTTATTTCCAAAGTGAGTGCTGTGTAGCCCTTTAAAAATAAGTTTTGGCCGAAATTAAGCATCCACCGCGACTGCTGCACGCAAGTTTGTGCAAAAAGTTCGTGAGACTGGTATGCTAATGGACCCCGTCCTCGTACGGTGCGCACAGATGCCCCACGAGCAGGCGACCCGACTGGATAAATTCTACTCGCTTCTGCCGCGTCTAGCGCACCTACAATCGTAATGGTTGCGCCGGTAGAGAGTCACTTAAAGAGCCGTACTTTTGTTGCAGGATGAAAGCCCCGATGTACTTTTTGTTAACGAAACCAAGCTAAACCAGAAGCACAAAATTCGGCGCAGTTCCTACAAAATAATTTGAAGAGACCGACCTAACGCCACACAAGGCAGGGGAGTTACGATTTTTATAATAAAAAAGCTATTTAAAACATAAAATCATATATGTATAGCGGTGACGTGCAGAGGTTCCAGGCGCCAGAGGAGTGTATTGTGTGCATTCCTCTCCGAAATGGAAAGAGAATGTATATTATGGCTATCTATACACGTGAAGCACCTCAACCTAACATTTTTATCGCAGAGCTCGAAACACTTGTTTCTATTTCTGCGCTTAGATTCGGTCGAAAACATCTACATTTTGGCCGACGATTTAAATGTCAAACTTAGTGATTGGGGAAATAACATTCCCAACACTAGGGGTAGCCTACTAAGCCATTGGTGGGGTCTACAGAGCATACAGACCTAAGTTGCTTGCAACGGACAGTCCGTCGTATCTTAGAAGCGGCTCCTATCCCGATCTCATGCTGCTTGACTCTCGCCTAAAACTGGTTGACACGAACGAATGGTCTACTAACTGTCTACGGACCTTCGTATATGACTGTGATCATTGTGGACTTAGTGCTGTGATCACAGTACCAGATGAATTCGCAGAGATGGCAGAGTATGCCCAAGGCCCCAAGCATGCCCCTAGGTCTGCACTACGGTGCGTTGGCCACGTTTTGCCATTTCCCTGAGGAGAACGCCCACTTTGAGCGCCTTCTTTCCACCGTCCAATAGGAACTTGTCAAACTACGGTGTACCTCAAACAAAGATCGTTGTGAAAATTGACAACGTAACTTCTACCCAAATATTTGAAATAAAAAATGGACTACAAGACGGCACGGTAAACTGCTGATCCTTTTCAGCAATTACCTAACCGATCTGCTAGTTTCTCTTCACTATTCAATAGCGTACGCGGACGATTTAATTGCGTACAGATCAGGTCCCACGATCGGTGTCATTGTTACTTTACTTCAGCGTGACTTTGGACCGGACGAGTGTCCACAGGCGAGAGAAAGTGTAGTCCAGTATCTATATTTTAACAAACACGTACATAGATGCTGCTCTGGCAAGAGCCCGATGCGCTTTCACTCTGGCAAGATGGCTGATTCATAGCAGCCAGCTTGATTCCAGGGTGAAGGTGATCTGCAACATGGCCGTAATCAGGCCTATGGTTGTCTATGGATGTCTCGTCTGTCTCGAATGGAAAGGCTTCGAGTGTTTGAGAGACAATGTCTCAGGACTTGTCTCGGGCTACATAGAGCACCCGAATCTGAGTACACGAAATTTTACCCGAACGAGGTCCTATACAAATAGAACCAGGATTGTACAGGTGGATAATTTTTTTTTTATAATTTTTTGATAAAACTTATTTGAAGCCACGTTGCAAGAACAATGACTTCGGTCAACAACCTGATCTCCGGGGCTTACTATTCCAACTACTTGCACCACGACAGGGTCTGCCTTAACGGCTTTGTCCCACCAGAGACATTCCTCTATTTAGATTAATATAGGCTGATCCGGGATGAATGGGCGGTTCCGCTAATCTTCCACGTGCCCTGTGAGCCGGGCGCCTCAGGTTTAGATCGGTATCGTGCCAAGATCGGGGAGATGTAGCCCGACAGCATCAATGCTTTTGGTGGTTGGGGCGGACTACATCAGTTTTATTTTAGGTTCCTATAGCGTCTTTAAGGTAGGGCCTGCCGAACGCCAATGGCAGGCTTACATAGGATGGGATAGGTTAGGGTGGAGTAGGGTAGGTTTTGTTTTGTTTGCTTTTATTTTATTAAATCGTTTATTCATTTATCGTAATCTTAAAACTATTAGACAATTAAAAATGTAATATTCGTGTTCATCCTTTAATTAAGAAGTTTGTGGTGAATGACACATGTCGATTTAAATTACAAATGATATCTGGTGCGGAGTGACAATCAGTGTTATTAGCGTTCCAATCCAGTAATAATATCATTTAATTACAAACTTTATTTACAATATATGTATTTGTGCTCTTGATGCAAAACGAATAAACATAAAATTCAATACATGCAAGCTTAAAGTGAATAACCAGTCTTTACCCCTGTGTGCAAAAGGAACATTTACTAAGCTCTTATCTTAATGTTTTAGCGCTTACTACAATTTCAATAAACTAAACTAAACTAAGCTCATATGGTTTACACGTACATTTATATATTCTTACTAGGAATATTACCGTTTTGCTTGAAGAATTCTCTTATAACTTTAAAAACATATAAACATCTGATTGGTAGAGTACGCAATTTCATAAACAAACGCCAACTTCCAGCTAAACCTCCCCAGCTTGTTATGCCATATTGCGACTTTGAGGGTGCAAGGCCATAATAAATGTATGTTAAAACTTTCTGAGAGCAGAAAGGCTTTATTAAATACATTTTACGTGTGACCAATAAAAAATTAGCTTCAATCATTTGAATATGATTTTTCCAATTTAAATTGAAATCAACTAAGTACTTAAACTATTGAACTGATTCGATTTTTTAACAATTTTCGCTGCAACGCAAATTGGCTATAAAGTTTCTATTCCCACACTTGTGTACGAGTATAGGTAAAGAAAGCTGTTTACACTTGTGAGCGTGAAACCACATATTGAAGTCATATAGGCTATTAATTCACATCAATTTAGTTTTTTCACTGATAATAAATTTATGACAAGAAAACCACAACCGTATGATTTTAAGAACTTGAATCATCATCACAATGCTTTCGAAAATAGTTCCAGATTCGTATGTAAAAAAAACTATGTCATCCGCCAAGCAGTTGAAGTACCATTTATCTTGAGTTTAAAAATAGTAAATAAAATTAAAAATTTTAAGTAACCCCCGACAAAAAAAAAAAAACTCCAAAAAGTAAAAAAATAATTTTTTTTCTCTCGGCCTTTTGCCTTCATTAAAATAACCTATTAATATTTTTAAGATGACGTCGTCGCGTCGGGGAATCCGCTAAGTAATTAAAATAAAACCAGAATACAAATAAAAAGAATATTGAGTATGAAAAGTATAGATTATACAAACCCCTTGTAAACAACGTAAGTACCCTTTGTAAACAACCATATCCAATCTTTTAATTAGGTTAGGTTTTGGTTTGAGAAGGGTAGTGTGATGGTTATACATCACTTCCACTCGGAGGCCAAGAGGCCCATTGTG
Organism: Merodon equestris; assembly: GCA_958301585.1. NCBI lineage: Eukaryota > Metazoa > Arthropoda > Insecta > Diptera > Syrphidae > Merodon > Merodon equestris. Next base: position 69,305,353 of record OY284414.1, on the reverse strand, counting down.
ATTCCCTTCGTTTGTGTGGGTACACATAAAATTAACCTGTCCTATCACGTGGTGGCTGAAACCACCCCGTGCTCTTGATGAATCTTAGAAGATGCGATATATCTGCATTAGCCACGTCCGCAATCTTTGTAAAGAATCTTTGGCCTAGCGACACTAGGCGTCGATTCTGGAGAGCTAGACAGTGGCAAAGCAGATGTTTCATCGTCTCAGTTTCTTCCTCATCGCCGCAGCTCCGGCAGAGATCGCTGAATCCCGAGTCCCATTTCCGGAACATTGCTCCAATGGGACAGTGTCCTGTGATCACTCCGACGAGCATACGGATCGAGTTACGGTCCAGCGCCAGGAGCTTCTTTGTTTTTCCGACATTGAGCTCTGGCCACGATGATCTTGTCGTGTAGCTGTCGTTTCTTGTAAGCCAAGACGAGTTGGCCTCTTTGATGATTATGTCGTTTATGATCCGGTATAATGCGCTGATCGGTGGTTGCAATGACCGTGTCCGCTTCGCTGATGTCCATTTCAGAACCTTGCCTGGCCAGTTCGTCTGCTCTTTCGTTCCCTGCGATTGAGCTGTGGCCCGGGACCCAGCAGAGTTTAACTTTATGGTGTCTGATGGACTTCAGTGAGTCGCGACATTTCTTGACAGCCTTTGATCTCGTTATACAGGATTCTATTGACTTCAGTGCAGCCTGGCTGTCTATGAAGATGGTGATATCAGATGGTGGGATATCGGCTACCTGTAGGTGTTTGGCTGCTTTCTCTATTGCCAGGATTTCTGCTTGAAACACGCTGCACAGATCAGGGAGTCTGAATGATTCCTGTTTGTGGAGGGTATCAGAGTAGAACCCGGCCCCAGTGCCTGTGTCCATTTTCGATCCGTCGGTGAAGAGGGTGATCTCATGGTCGTTGATTACGGCGTTTGATAGCCACTCTTCTCTGTCGGGGAAAAGGATAGGTATACTGAGAGAGAAGTCATTTTGGGGGGGAATATAGTCGGTCGTAGCTGCGAGGCTACTAAAACCATGTTTCCTTCCCAGGTCGTCTATTATCTTAAGTATGGCCGCATGTCCATAGTTGGCTTGCTTCCACAGAGAGGACCCTCTTAGTCTGAGAGCGCTCTTTGCAGCGTAGCCTTTTATGAATAGATCCAGGGGGAGGAGATGAAGAATCATGCCCAAGCCTGCTTGCGGCGTGCTTCTCATGGCTTCCGTTGTACAAACAGCCGCTGACCTTTGTACTTTGTTGAGCATGTTCATATAGCTTTTTGTGCTGCTAGCAGTCCACCAGACTAGGGCCCCATAAGTTAAAATGGGTCTGATGATTGCTGTGTACTTCCAATGAATGATGTACGGTTGCAAGCCCCATCTTTTTCCGAAGGTCTTTTTGCATACATAAAAAGCGTTCAAACCTTTTTTCATCCTTTCCTCCAGGTTCCTTTTCCAGGAGAGCTTTGAATCAAGAATGATGCCTAGATATTTTGCTTCCGCTTTGAGTTTGAGTGGAGTGCCCTCTAACTTTGGGGGAGCAAATATCGGAATTTTCCTTTTCCTGGTGAACAAGACCAGCTCGGTTTTCTGGGGGTTTATTCTCAGACCGTTCTGTCTTGCCCACGAGGAGAGTTCACTCAGCGCAGATTCCATTAGTTCACTGATAGTTGGTAGAAATGTACCTTTTATCAAGATAACCAGGTCATCCGCGTACGCTATGATCTTTGTGTCTTTTTCCATAAAGAATTTGAGGATCTTGTTGACTGTAAGAAGCCACAGTAGGGGGGAGAGAACTCCTCCTTGTGGTGTGCCTCTAGTTGTCACTTTCCTTATGGAACTGTGTCCAATGTCTGCATTGATAATTTTGTTCTTCAACATATTCTCAATCCAGATTACAATGGATTTGTCTACTTTTATGTCCTCAAGAGCTTCTGTTATGGCCTCTGTGTTTACATTGTTGAAGGCCCCCTCTATGTCGAGGAAGGCTGCCATTGTAAACTCTTTTAAGTTCAGCGAGCCCTCAATTTCACGGACAACACTATGCAGAGCACTTTCCACTGATCTGCCTTTGAGGTAGGCGTGTTGAGTGTTGCATAAGTTTCGTGAATTTGTGAGTCCTCTGATGTATAGGTCAAGGAGTCTCTCCAAGGTTTTTAATAGAAATGACGGGAGACTAATTGGCCTATATTCCTTTGCGGCAGTATGGGATGGTTTACCTGCCTTAGGTATATAAATTACCTTTATTTCTTTCCACTATGTTGGGATGTACCCCGTGCGCAGGCAATTGGAAAAAATGCTTACGAGATGGGGTACAGTGTGGATCTGTGTTTTTTGAAGCATCGCTGGCAAGATATCGTCCGGGCCCGGAGATTTAAAGGGTTTGAACGAATTTATATTTATATATAATTTATATCTTTTAATTAGTGTTCAGTGTTAATAATTTAATCTGAAAAATTCGTGAAGTAGACACAACCGACAACGACGTCTGCCCTTATGTGTCTGCCCATTCGGGATGCCACATTCTGTCACGCTCCGCCCCCGTGCCCACATATCACTCAACGCACGCGGCTCTCAAGCAAACGCCTCATACAGAAGTGGTACAATATCGAAACACCGTAGGAACTTAGTAGACCTAGTCAGATAGATTGATCTACAAAAGTATTACAAGTTCATACGTACAATTTGAAGCTATAAGTTTTTTTTGTTTTTTCATTACACCTATGTAGAAAGAACCTATAACTGTATATATATGTATATATAACCTATAACTAATTACCTTTCTTCACTTAGCGGTGCCCCGACGCGCGGACGTCATCTTAAAAATATTAATAGGTTCTTTTAATGAAGGCAAAAGGCCGAGAGAAAAAAAATATTTTTTTACTTTTTGGAGTTTTTTTTTTTTTTTGTCGGGGGTTACTTAAAATTTTTAATTTAATTTTTATCTTTAAAATAATTATTTCTTCATGTTTTTTACATTGTTTTTTTTTTTTTTTTTTGTCTATCACTTTTTGAAGATAACATCGGTCAAATGGGTAACACCATTATCGATTATCGTTTTAGCCTCTTTTTATGGCACCCTTGTCGGATATTATCTTTGAGTCCGCGTCATGTTATGGTCAATTGAACATGATCCTCGCCAGTCACAGTAACCGTGCTACCCACGACTTCTTCGAAAAAATTAATCCCGATGACATCTCGGGCGTTAATGGCGCCCTACACAGTGACTGAGTGGATGTGAGGGCTCTAAATAATGATACGTGAATTCCCAGTTACACAGGAGTGCATAATTTATTGCTCATGTACCGGATTGAAACTCTTCTCCTGGCTCATGATGAATTTCGAACGAAAATCACTTCGTCCTTGGGGTTCAGGGCACCTTGAGTAAAGTTAGACGCGATTGGCGGTCGTTAGTTTGTATCTGGTTGACCGTTTTCACTTTGAAAAGGAACATTTTCAAGTCTTTCACCAAAAAGCGCTACAAAGACGAACGTGTAATATTGCGTATTACGTCGTCTGCTCGTTGGCGGCGCGAAATCTTCAGCCACAAAGCTGATATGGGAATACAGTAGTTGGTTTCAGTTTTTCGGAAAATGCAGTACTCGTTAAATTTATTTGAAATCTTGCCTAAATCGGCCTAAATTACTCCATCAACTTCAATAGTAGCAATAGTCTAATTTCTTCTTTTTATTAATTTTCCATGGTTTTAAATGTTTCTCGTTACCCGACAGATTTCTATGGAAAGTACTCGATTTAATTTATCCATAAATAAGTCAAAAGCAATGGAGGGATTAGTTTCGGAATAAACCGTTTCCCAAAATTCAAAGGTTAAAAATTCTTCCAACATCAAAATTTATATAATTTTTCACTCGATCAGAGCAAATTTAAAATTTTCAGAACGATGGTAAACAGAAGAGTACTTTAGCGTAACCATGCGATGATCGATCCGCTTTAGATTTTATATTTGCTATTAGAAATATTTTTATTGTTTTTGTGAAATCTTAACCCTCAAGCAGGACAATTTTTATTTTTTTACGAAAAAAATATTCTTGATTAATTTTAGTGCGTAGAATACGAAAATGAGATTGAAAATAAAATCAGATTAATCGTTTGAGTTGTGGGTGAGAAAATAGTTAGACCGCCAAAGGCGGGTAGTCCAGGGAATCGGATGTATTTCTTTTTTCTCTTTTGTTTTATTAGAGTTAGGAAAACGAACAAAGGAACACAATTTATGGTTTAGTATGATAAATTTGGAAACATTTTTTTGTCGATGATACGCACAAATTTACCTTACATTTTAGGCAAAACATTTGGGTTTCCGATTTGCAACCGGCTAATTTACAGGTGTGTTTGGCAGAACGATCTAATTGGTCAGGCATTTGCTCAATGTCATCGTAACGGGCATCCAATGACAATCCATATGATTTGTTAAGGCCAGATGGTCCTCCTTTGGGTGCTTATTTTGTAGGCCTACCAACTGATCTCTTTTCCGGCTTTTGTTGATAGTAGCAGAAAACATTAGCAACTTGGGCACGGAATTTCTAATTCCTTTCTAATAATTCTAATTCTAATAATCTAAAACTTCCTCCAGTCGCATCAATTCCACGCCCTCTTAGGTAAACCAGAAGTGGAAGCGACGTATAAAAATTGTCGAAATACAAAATATGATTCTTGAATTCCGCAACTGTTTGTGTTAGCGGGACGCCAACATTACCAGTTGCTCCCAAATCAGGAGTATTCGGAAGCACCACATTATCATTTTTGCCGCAATAAACTTTGAACCAGTACGAAAAGCCAGTAGAATCGCATAACACAAATAGCTTCATGCCCCATTTATGAGGCTTATTGGGCATATACTGTCTGAATGAGCTTTGTGGATAACATCTGCTCCTCGATGCACAACCGCGCTGGCTTAGAAACCGAATCAAACAGTTTATTCAAATAATCGTAAACTGGTTTGATTTTGAAAAGTGGATCGTGATCAGGGTCCTTACGATCTTTCATTAGTGAGAAGTCATTAAATTGGATGCATTTTCTAATAGCATAAAATTGCTTCGATTATTAATATTGAAAACATTCAAATGGTCGAGGTCTTTTTTCATGTCTTCCTTTAAAGCGTGGATGATCAATTGGCGCAGACGAAAGCCTTGGGGATGTAACTGCTTGACATGATGGCTCTGTTTCTGGAAAATGTTCCTCCTGTTGTTGTTGGTCAATCAAAGAAAAAGGTGGTATGAATTCAGCTGTTAGAATCGAAGTATTACTGAGATTCAAGCATAGATATACAGCTCTATTCAAAAAATGAGTAGACGATGATCTTCCCAATTCAACGACACAATCGTCAATTTGTTCCTCATCTTCTGGCGATACGCGATAATCTGGATCTTTTACAATGTTGTCATCTTCAAAGTTGCCAATCGAGTCACTATGTATCATCACCAGATTCAGTATCAGTTGGAACTGAATCCATCATTTCTTGGATCTATTCGTCACTCATTTTGGACAAATTATATACCTGATGTCGTCCAGGCTGAGAATGAGTCACTTTCTTCTTCTCTTTTGGTATTTTATCAGACATTTCTGCAACCAAAAACCCCAAAGACATACTCAGTTGACATATAAAACGTTAATACAGATTAAGTTACGGATAATAACAAAGAAATCCATGTAAATACAAAGCTATTCATTGAATAAAATATCTACATTCAAGCAAAAAATGCGCAATATACAAGGGCAAAAAACTTCATGGCACATGGATTACCCGCCTTAAGGCGGGGTGAGTTTGATGGCCGGTAGTGGGAAATTATTTATTGAAAAAACATAAACCACTTTAATAATCACAAAATATAATCAATTTCCTACTTACCAATCATTTTTTTCACTTCCACAAACAACGACAAGTAAAGGGTCCGCCAAATAATTTTTTTTTTTTTGAAAATGCTATAAAAAAAACTACTGAATATTTTCTCAAATTTCTTTTTTTATTTGAAAGTACAATCCTTCCGGTTAATAATGGAAAATAATTTCATTCAAATGGCTGCCTCGGCTGGCCATGCAGTAGCCTACACGATCGGTCCAATTTTTAAGTACATTATCGATTGTGTGCAGCTGCATTTCACCAATGGCTTCACGAATATTGTCCTTTAAAGCGTCAATTGTCTCTGGCTTGTCGGCGTAACACTTATCTTTGACGGCACCCCACAAATAATAGTCCAACGGTGTCAAATCGCAGCTCCGAGGTGGCCAAACGACATCAGCTCTGCGGATGATAATGCGATCTTCAAAAACAGGGCGCAAAACATCGAGTGTAGCTTCGGCTGTGTGGCACGTAGCGCCTTCCTGTTGAAACCAAATGTTGCCAATATCCCCCTCTTCAATTTGTGTGAACAAAAATTCGTTCAACATGGCCCGATAACGATCGCCATTGACTGTAACGGCCACTCCTTGCTCATTTTCGAAGAAAAATGGCCCAATTATGCCTCTGGACCAAAATCCGCACCAAACCGTGGCTCGTTTTGGGTGCACCGGCTTTTCAATGTATGCGTGCGGGTTTTCTGTGCCCCAAATGCGACAATTTTGCTTGTTTACATACCCGCCAAGATCAAAATGAGCTTCATCTGAAAAGATGATTTTTTTGGCAAAATCGGCATCTTCTGTAAGTCGATCGCAGGCCCACTTAGCGAAGCGAAAACGCATTGGATGGTCAGTTGGCTTCAACTCCTGAACCAATTGGACTTTGTATGGCGTCATACCAAGGTCTTTATGCAAAATTCGTCTCAATGATGTCTCCGAAATGTTCAATTGTTGAGAACGACGGTGAATTGATGTTGATGGCGCTTCACGCACACTTTCTGCCGCAGCAGCAATATTCTCGGGTGTACGCACTGTTTTTGGCTTTTCACGCTTTGGTTTATCGATGAGGATGCCAGTTTCTTTCACTTTTTTCACAAGATAACGAACATACGGAGCTGACGGTGCTTCTCTTCTTCCAAAATCCGTACGCAATTTTCGCACACATTCTGCAACATTACCATGATTTTCAAAGTAATGTCGCAATATTTCCCAGCGTTGTTCAAGCGTATACACAACCATATTCGTTCAGCGGAAGGATAAAACTAATTATCTGTCAAATCAGACATGAGCTAAGTGTTACCATTCACGAAATAATCACTACTTGAAAAAAAAAACGTTAGATGGCGGACCCTTTCTTTTTAAAAAAATATTTAAACCTTTCACTTTGTAGACCGACTATTGTTTCTTTGACTCGCATTGACAATTCGTTTCTAGCTAACGATACATGCCAAACGAACTGTACAATAACCGTTTAACTTATATCAGTCTATAGAGAAAAACCCAACAAAAGGCGGTGTAGCCTGCCAAACGAGAAAAAAACATACATTGACGAAGAATTGCATCGGAGTGTTGGCCGCCAAAAGTCGGTCTATACTGCTAGAGGGTTAAAAGATCGTTTGGCTGATTTGGTTTGGGTGGGTTTGTTTATCATACTCTTAAGACCATATGAGGCCATAGTCAACAATTCACCTTCAGTACCAATGTTTAATTCATTAAGAATATCAATATAGTTAGTTCCTAACACAATTAAATTTTTAGCTGAAGTTGTACTAAGAATGTTGCTTAGTTCATTAATGAATACACCTTTAGTAAAACCTTGATAAATGCACAACAAAGTGTAATCAATATTTTTAAAAGCAAGCGATAAAATGTACCTATTTAAAACATTTGCGATTTAAAACATCAGCGATAGATAAGGCTAAGATAAGGCAAGGGCAATCACACATATACCCATTTTCCACATAAACTGCAACACCTCCAGCGGAATAAAACTCATTACAATTTCCAAAAAGAGTGAAACCCTGTATATTATACGAATCTAGTTCATTTTCAGTCAAAACTATTACAACGGTTGAATTCAACAACGAATCAAGATATGTAAGCTAAGAAAATTACAATTTTTTGATTAATCGAACCTCGATTATCCTAACCCTCAATTATCCGAACGTTTGCGCGAATTAGTTGCTCGCGGCCGCTGTGCATACGTAGGTATCGAGCGTATTGAAACGCGTTTTGTTTCATCGGACGTTGTTAGTCCTGTTTCATACATCGCACAGATAAAAACGTAACTGCCGAATTTTTCCTTTTTCATTACATTCGTTTGCTAATTCATTTGTGTCCTGCTTTCAACGTCGAGTCCTTCAACTTCCAAGCCGAAACGTTACGTTCTTACGGTGGATAAAAAATTGGAAATCCTGTCTGTCGTGTCTCGTTCCGAGATAATGAATACTCTATTGCTCGTTATAAATTACTTCACTATTTTATTATTTTATTATGTAATAATATGTAATTCACTATGCTGGTAAGTATTTACAGGTTAACAATTTTAATAGGGGAACAGCTTCGTCTGTGGTTCAGAGTGGAGTGGAGAGCTGGAATGGAAAGTGACAAGTGGATCCGCTGTCATTCTATGACTCGTAGCATTGTCAGATCGCCTTCCAGATAAATACTCAACACCTTCCCTCACGCGAAGAAAATGTTGTGTACTGCAACCTTTCAGGAGCCCTTCTATTTCGTGTGGAACGCCGAAGTGCAACTTGATTGTTGCCGGATAGTGAGTCGGATCCAGAAACCGCAGTGTTTGACTTGGGTTGTACTGATTCATCTTGCACGTTCTGACTCACTGGTTCACTCAGAGTAGTCAGTTTAGTTTTTTGTTGTTCAGGCTGGTTTATGGCTTGGCTACATGGTAAGGCTGGTAGGTTTGTTTTAGTCGGTACTTTATCGGGTCTGTCTGTGTCTGTTAGTTCTATGTCGTCATTGTAAATTGGTTTTTCGTTAATAGGTTTGCATTTTGTTTTGCATATCTGGTCAACATGCCGAATGACTTTTTCGCCATCTATCATGATTTCATAATGGAGTTTTCCTCTCCGTGACCAAATAACTCCGAATTTCCACTTACAGGCTTTGTTTGTATACATCCGAAGTTGAACCAAATCGCCAATATTATACTCTGGAATCCTTGCACATTGACTGTCGTCTTTAGTTTTGATAAATGGTTCTCTTTTAATGAGATCTATTCTCGGTCTTATTTGACGATTAAACATTAATTCAGATGGACTTATTCCCGTAGTGCTATTTTGGTAATTTTCTGTGCTGCATTAATAAGGTACAAAGTTTTTCGTTAAAATTTCCAGACTCCGCTTCCATAGCCCTCAGGCCTTGTTTTATTGTATGACCGAATCTTTCTGCCTGCCCATTTGTAGCTGGATGGTATGGAGCAGAGAAGTGCTGAATAATTCCATTCATCGTTAAAAATCTTTTAAATTCGAATGAACGAAACTGCGGGCCATTATCTGTTAAAATTTTTAATGCAAGTCCAAATCTTGAAAAAAATTCTCGTAAGGCATCTATCGTCGAGGCAGTGGTCGTATTATTTTTCGGTAGTTCTTCTACCCACTTGGAAAATGCATCCACAACTATCAAAAACGATTTTTTCATGAGCATAGTCCAAGTGCAGATGCTCCCATGGTCGTTTTGGGTATTCCCATGGATGAACTTGTACTTTCCTTACGTCTGGCTTAATTTTGGCGCAGTTGATACAGCCTCTACATAGGTCTTCAATGTCCTTATCTATATTCTTATAGATTTCTAAATTAGATAAGGGGGTAAGTAACGCATCTCTAGAACTTTTCTATGGTGTTGGAAAAGCAACAATCACAGATATGTATATAAAAAAAAATTGAGAGTCTCTCACAACGTTTTGCGTCTACGATGGATAGTGGTGACGGAGTGAAAAAAAGAAAAGCGATGAAAAATGCGAAAGATCAAGAGCTAGATGATGCTGTTTCAACGTGGTTCATACAACGCCGTAACTTGGGGGAACCGATTTCTGGCCCACTTTTGTGTGAGAAATCTCTTGAGTTGAATAAAAAACTCGGTGGATCAGAGAATTTTAAGGCCAGCGCTGGTTGGCTTCACAATTTCAAGTTGCGGCATCGAATACGTGAACTAAAAATTCAAGGTGAAATACTATCAGCGAATTCAAGTGCGGCTGAACAATTCAAGAAAACATTTCAGTCGTTTTTAAAAGAAGAAGGGCTTACTCGCAATGATGTCTACAAAGCAGATGAGATCGGTCTTAACTGGAAATCACTACCAAGCAAGTCGCTTGCATCTGCAAGGGTGCTATGACGTGTGATAATTCCTGTGGAACTCATAGATTTCCATTGCTGCTTATCGGGAAAACCAAGAAACTGCGGTGTTTCAAGAAAATCACAAACTTGCCTGTGACCTATAAGGCGCAAAAGAACGCTTGGATGGACGCGACATTATTCGTCGAATGGTACACAAGCGCTTTTATAAAAACCGTAAAAATGTGGCGACAGGATCTTAACAAAACTGGTAAAGTGCTGCTTCTCTTAGATAATGCATCGTCACACTAATCCGCTGACGCTCTAAATTCGCTCGATCCGGACTTTCAAGTGATGTATCTCCCTCCAAACGTTAAATTTTTAATCCAACCTATGGACTATGTAGGCTGTCATCGAAGAACTGAAAATAATGTACCGGAAGCAAGTTTTAAGACGACTTCTGTTAGATGATGGCACTGAAGGTAGCGTCGTTGCGTTCTCGAAGGCGCTAAACATGAAGCACTGCTGCTACATGATAGACGATGACCGAAGACAATCTACGAAACGCTTGGAAGAAATTGTTGACCTTTCCTGAAGAGAGTGTTAACTTCTTTGACTTATTCGGCAGTATTCCAGGATTCACGGACTGCGATAAAGACCATGCCATGCATTGGTCAAATCGCGATTCTGATGATGCTGGGTATCAAATTTTAGATGAAATTATCTCAAGACGATGATCACGACAATGACAGCAGTAGTAACGAAAGCGTGGATGCACCGAACAAACCTTCGCATGCGGATCTCGAATGGTTTGAGAGACAAGACGAATGTTGCCCAACGTAACTTTTCCTTCTCAAACGGCTGCGAGACTTAGCCGCTTGAAAACGCGACTTCAATTAAAAATTGATGATTTTTATGTAAAAAGGTGTTATTTTTGTTTGATCTTGTCCCAAAGAACCCACATTTCGATTATCCGAACTTTTGATTATCCCAATTAGTTCGGATAATCGAGGCTCTACTGTATGTTTTAATGTTAACATTCTACAGAACTAATGAGATCAACTGTGTATTTACATGCCTTATAGTTTGAAAGTGGGAGAGAGCTTACTACCATTCAAAATTCAACGCTGGAACCCTACCCATGGTGCTTTATCAGCCTGGGGCAACTTTGATTGGAAATATTTTTTGATCTTTTGGTAACGCAATTCTATTGTTTCCGCCATTTTGTGAAAGTTGTCAGTTGGCTGCTGTTGCTAGTACTAGTCGACGTGTTGTGGTTGACGACAAAACTTTTGAATGGTTACTGTTAGAAAATGATGAAAACAAACTTTACGTTGGGGGCGATGCATCGACAATGGGTTAGATAAAATCATACCAGATTTTCGTGAAAATCTATCATCAGACTTCGAAAATGGAGTACCTTTTTCGAATTTGTGAAATAATGACCAGAATTTATAGTATTGGAAGTGCAGATAAGATTATATAGCATTAATAAATACAAAAGAAACAACCATATTTAACTCCACGTGCCAACACGAAACATAATTACCAATCCACCGGTTTGTTAATGACTTGCTAAGGATATTTGTACGGGAATAGAGGCTTGCTCATTGTTTTTTGATACAACGACAATAGAACCTATTGTTTCGTATACTAATAAAGAATAATCCAACAGAGAAAAAACTATAAATATGACCGTAACAATTTTGACGACGATCAAGATCCAAGTGGTATTCGACCATCGTTTACACGTGACCCAACAGCAAATGAAATACGAACTTTGCTCGGTTTGAACTACTTTTCTGGCGTTTTGGACATGGACACTGTTACAACAAAGAAATTATTTGATAAAGATACAGGAGTACCTTACTTCAGGACGCCAGCGCCTGGTTCAAGATTTGAGTTCCTAACGAAATTGTTTACGATTACGAAGAAAAAAAGATGACTGTTGTGGGAACTCTAAGATAAAATAAAAAAGAAAAACTGCCGTTATTCAAAGACAAGTCCCAATTTGATAAAAATTCTATTCTATGTATTTTTGTTTTTAGAGGACCGCTAACTTTACTATCATATTGTCCATCTAAAGGGAGTAAGAAGAAGCTGGTGCATGTATTGTCGAAAATGCACACTTCGTTTGATAAGGACAAAAATGTAACTTTGCCAGAAATTGCTGAATTTTATAATAAACCAAAAGGGGAAAAACCCGACGGTGGCCATTATGTACACGTGTTTTATGTTATATTGAATGCAGTTGGTATAAACTCTATGATAGTGCTGAATTTTAGCTTAGCTGACAACAAAGAAATACTAGTCAACAGAGGAACTTACCTAAAAACATTGGCCATGCAATTTATAACCCCGTGGGTGGAGTAGCGGAAAAATTGGCCTGCTTTACAGAGTAATATCCATGAAAGAATTAGCGGAATACTGAAAATACCATATACATATGTCTGAAACACCAGTACCTGCAGTTTTAAAGGGACCGCAAAAGTAAAAAAAAATTTTGCAACAAATGCCGATCTGTAGCGAGCACCAAATTAAAATACGAGTATGTGCTAAATGTATAAAGTAGATCGTAGGCTACTAATTGACTATTTTTCTAGATTGATTGTAAACAAAGAACGTAATTAAAATATTAAAAATGCATTTGTAAAAATATATCGAATTAAATATATGGGTGCTCTAGCACCCTGGGTAGGAAAAGTCCATGCTAAATATGGGTAGGCTTCCAGGGTTAAGAAAATCAGCAGCACAATTTATTCTTGCGCAATTGTCACCCTCTTCTTTTCGCATACAAACAGTTCACTTGTATCCTTTCGTTGTCTTCATTACAGTCTTAAATAGGTGATGTTAAATGGTCATATTCAACCGATGATAAATGTTTAATCCCCTATAATATGAGAACAGACTGTGAGTTGACATTTATTGATTCCATGTTTGCTGTTAATATGTCTCAAAAAAACTGTTGTCATAACTCGTTGGATAGAATACTTGATCTAGTGTTTGTAAATAATGAATTATATGAGTATTGTACAGTAAGAGAAGTTGTATGCTCTATATTAGAGAATTCTATTCATCATATTGCTTTATGTCTAGAACTAAAATGCAGTATTGTTTCATCAGTAACGTCAAATTCAAATAATTATTCGTATAAAAAGATTTACAATTTTCTAAGGCGAATTATGATGCTCTAAATAATTATTTTTCGTCGGTTGATTGGTTGAATATTCTTTCTGGTTTGCAACTTAAAGAAGTCTATAATACATTTTTAAGTATAATAAATACTGGATGCTCTCAAATCGTTCCTCTTAAAAGAAACATCCGATCGTTTAAATTACCATGGCATAATTTAAGATTAAATAATTTGAAGAATGCTAAAAACAAAGCATTCAAATTATTTAAAAAGTCTGGATCTGAATTAGATAAAAAACGTTTCTGTCAGCTACGTAGAGAATATGAATTTTTGAACAAGTTTTTATATAAACAGTATGTTATAAATATTGAGTCACAGATTTCAAAAAATCATATCTTAATAGCAAAAGAAAGATATGTAAATGGTATCATTCAGAATATGGAATTCAAAGGGATTGTGTCCCATAGTATTGATTCCACTTGTGAACTTTTCGCAAAGTTCTTTGAGTCAGTGTATGTTGATTATTCGAATGTTAGTCCATGTTTTAATAATAATATACTTGATTGTAATACGTATTTAGGTTCATTGTACATTTCAATTGATGATATTCTGCAAGGCATATCATCTATGAACACCGGCCAAAGTGCTGGACCTGATCTAATTCCATTTGATTTTATTAACCAATGCAACTTATCGCTGTCCTTACCATTGAAAGTCATTTTTAATACATCTTTATCCTCGGGGACATTTTTAGATGAAGGGAAATGCTAATTTATTACTCCTATTTTCAAATCTGGATCTCGACATAATGTAGAAAATTATCGAGCCATTTGTAAGAATTCAGCTGTTCCGAAATTGCTTGAGTCGATTATTACAAAAAAGTTGTATTTTGCGTTTAAAGAACATATATCTTTAAAACAACATGGATTTGTTTCTGGTAGATCTAAATACAATACATTAACCAACTTGACTATATTCACTAAATATCTTATTGATTCAGTGGAATTAGGATATCAAGTTGATGTAATTTTTACAGATTTCAAGAAAGCCTTCGATACAATTTGTCATAGTATCCTCATAGACAAATTGTATTCATTTGGAATTCATTCCAATTTACTTAAATGGATCTCTAGTTATATATCAAACAGGAAGCAATTTGTAAAAATTGGGTATTTCCAGTCTCGAACTATCGAAGTCTTGTCTGGTGTCCCACAAGGCAGTCACCTAGGGCCTTTACTCTTTATCATTTACATTAATGAAATTCCTTCTTTGCTTAATAATGCAAATTGCCTGATGTATGCTGATGACCTTAAAATATTTGTACGTGTTAAATCCATTCGTGATTGTGAGAATCTTCAACATGATTTAAACACAGTAGCTAACTGGTGTGAGTGTAATCGACTTGTTCTAAATATAAGCAAATGTCACTCGTTCTCTGTTTTTCATATATTAATACCTGTTATTTATGACTATACTATTTGTTATTCCAGTCTTACACGACAAACCGAAGTTAAAGATTTTGGTGTTATTTTCGACACGAAACTTACTTTTTCGTTCCACATTGATTATGTAGTTGCTAAAGCTAACTCGATGCTTGGATTTCTAAAGCGAACATGTGTTGAACTCTCGAATCCGTATGCCTTGAAGTCTGTTTATATGTCACTCGTACGTCCTTGAATATTGTTCTATAGTCTGGTGTCCAAAATATGCTCTATAATACGACTTGAGAGGGTGCAAAAGTCCTTTACGAGATTTGTAATAAAACATTAAGATAAAGCCGGGAGGGGCAATTTTCTAAAAAATTGACTTAATTTGGAAAAAAAAATTATTAAAAATCAACAGTTACATCCACAATGCCGTGATATAGCTTTTTGTAAAGCCAGAAACCTCTTCTTTCATCTTGATTTTAAACGAAGCTGTTTTAAGGAGTAGTTTTTGAGAAATTAATTTTCAAACTCAAAATTTTGAAAAAAAATTTGAACTACTTTTTTTTCAAAATTATATGTAATTAAGTAGTATTTTTTTTTCAAATATTCAATGCTCTTATAGTTTTTAGTTAAAAACAGAAAACCGGATGCAAAAATGTCTTGCAGTTTTTGAGAAATTAAAAAAAAACCCGAACCGTTTTTTTCTAAGAAAAACCTTTTTTTTGGTTTTAACGCGGCTGGACGTGTAGGCAAATTAATGTACGAAACATTGACCTCTTTTTTATAATTTTTAAAAAAATCGGCGTTTTATGAGGATACAATAAAGTGACACAGTATTGGAATAACCCTAGATTAATTCTTTTTTTTCATTGATAACGCCTGAAAACTGACCTGCGATTTTTCGTCTGGGTACGCCCGCCGCCGATGGGCTCTACCCGAATTTTGGATTTGGTCCGACGCAATCCCTCCCTTAGTACAAGGAGGATGGCTATTATGCTTGGAGTGCCCAAATCTAGAGTATGGAGAGTGCTTCATACCGAAAACTTACACCCGTACCATTTTAGGCCAGTTCAGGAACTCACCTCAAACGACGAAAACAAGAATTAATCCGGGGTTATTCCAATACTGTGTCACTTTATTGTATCCTCATAAAACTCCGAATTTTTTAAAAATAATAAAAAAAGAGGTCAATGTTTCATACATTAATTTGCTTACAAGTCCAGCCGCGTTAAAACCAAAAAAAAAGGTTTTTATTAGAAAAAAATGGTTCGGGTTTTTATTTAATTTCTCAAAAACTACAAGACATTTTTGCATCCGGTTTTCTGCTTTTAATTAAAAACTAATGAGAGCATTGAAGTTTTGAAAAAAAATTACTACTTAATTACATACAATTTTGAAAAAAAAAAATTTTTTTTTCAATTTTTTTTCAAAATTTTGAGTTTGAAAATTAATTTCTCAAAAACTGCTCCTTAAACCAGCTTCATTTAAAATCAGTATGAAAGAAGAGGTTTCTGGCTTTACAAAAAGGTATATCGTGGTATTGTGGATGTAACTGTTGATTTTTAATAATTGTTTTTCCAAATTAAGTCAATTTTTTATAAAATTGCCCCTCCCGGCTAAACGGGGATACGATTTTTTTCTTTTTTTTTTGTCTTGACTAGACCTACACGCTCTAGCTTTTTGGCACACTGCTCGTGGGACACCCTGTATATAGGGTAGGATAGGGTTAAACTTGTTCTAGTTAGTTTTGAGTATTATAATTAAAAAAAAAAAGAAAGGATGCTCAGTTTTTATTTTTTAATATAATATTTCTTGGCTTTAATTGTTCATTTATTTAAATTATTATATGTTTATAATAAGGCCGAAAAGCATAATTTTAAGCTTTTCTTTTTGCTTAAGATGTCCGTATGAGGCCAGTAAAGTAAGAGAAACACAGAATATGTTTTAGAAAATAAACCTCACAATTATAATACTTAACTAATAGAAAAAATATGAATCCAAGCTATAAGGAAAATAACAAAAATGAAATAATAAAGAAACCCAAAAACATAAAGAAAAAAAAATGGGGGGTAATTTGGACTACCATAGACCGTGTTACCCGACCTATTTAGGAGGTACAAAACTCGTAAATAAATATCGCCTTTTCACATCTAGCACACTCTTCGTGACTCCAACTGTGGTATGAAACGCATTTAACCCAGTTTTCACCTGGGCGATCATCTGAATATAACGTTTTACAATAAATGCAATTAGCATCTGCTTTCAATTTCGGCGACGGACTCATCATGACAGCTATAATACTCCATTTATATTTTTTTTTTCTTTTCCTTTCCTAAATAAGGTTAAATAGATAAACTTCTAAACCAAGTAAGAATTGAATTTAAATTTGCGAATACCTGCATAAAACTTCTTCTGAAGCGCCCCCTTCGATGTACCCGGTTTGTTGTTCTTATCCGCAATTCTTTTCAGAGATTCCTCCAAAAAACACTTACATATATGGTGACCCGGAAATTATTGTTGACTTTCCACATCGTCTACCACGATTACTTTTTATCTTTCTCTTAACAGGTATTGGGGATATATCGGCGGGTGTCAGAATTATATTTTGGCTTTCTGACTTGCTTGTAATTGGCAGCAACTCACTAGTTTGAGCTTCCTTATGAACTGAGATGGAACATACCGCAACAGGCTGCTTCCGCTGGAAATAAATCATCGTCAGCTCCTAAGAAATCATGATCCTCAAAGATATGTCGATTCAGCGGGTATATTTCAGTGGTCCGGAATCCATTAACTACTATCTCTCCAGTTTGGACTCGTAGATGGGCCTTGCCAAATAACTCTGGCATATCATAATGAGTCAGTGATCTGGAGTTTGTCCTCATCCAAATGCGTATCTCGTCAGATAAATGTTTCTTTAGTGGAGCCATAAATGTTTTATCGAGCGGCTGAATCTTGTGGCTTGAATGAGGAGGAATCGACAATAAGCTAACGTAATTTTCCCTTGCTAAATCAATCAATCAAGTCTGATTATCCGCATATAGCTTGAATGCCCATCCAAAATTAAAAAGGCAGTGGATTCAGCTGATGGCTTTACATGTTCAATAAAATGTTCAAACCAAATTGTAAAAATATCGGTCTGAACCCATCCAGAAGGATGGCATTCGTAAATAGATCCTAGTGGCGCTCCTTTTAAAAGCTTTGGATCTCGTTTCTTACGGGGAAATATAAATAATGATGGCACAAATATGTCAGAAGCACTCATGCAGACAATTATTGTTATGGTGGCACCAATTTGTCGTTTTCCCTATAATGCTAAAACTTTTGGAAGTTTAGAAGGCACTACGCTTAGGTCGGTTTCATCGAAGTTGAAAATATTGCTTGCCGAATAATTATATTGTATTTATCCATTTCTCCTTCCAATAAATCAAAAAACCCTTGAATACGTTCTTTAGTGAATCCTTTTGCCCTGGCAAGAGAAGCTCCCGTTGGTGATCTAAATGACAAATTAGATTTTCTTTTTAAAAACAAGTTTAACCAGTCTTTTCCTGCAGCTTCGTTTTCCTTTGAAAATTGAATTTTTTTCTATCAGTTGGAACGCTAAGCTTTTAACCCGAATAGTGCTGTAATTATTTTGTTCGAGTTTTTCAACCCAACTCATAGGGATTATAGAGTATACTTCTCTGAGTTCGAATGTTATACTCCTTCAGTTTCACATGCACAGGTGACGCAGGTAAGACTATTTTTGTGCTGTGACTGTATGGTTACGCTGGCACCACTAGGGTACTTGTTAAGGATTACCTAAAAAATCAAAGCTTACTTAAGAAAACATAGAATATAACGAATAAATTTCAGTGAATTCACCAGTATTTTTATTAATGAAATCAAAAGTCAACAAAAGTTACTTATTTGGGGTGTGAAAGTGTTGAAAACATTTAACACAAAGGCCAATATTGCATTTGATACAGCTCGTACTCATAACACTTTTGCAATTATCGCCTGCGCAACGTCTTCTTTTTGCAAGTGGACCTACAAAATGATCAATTCTGTCATATCGAATATTTTTCGCCAAATCATTTTCAATTCGTTTTCGCTTTGGCCCAGGTTGAATTGGTACTTCACCGTAGTGTGTACAGTAATAAACAGCGATTGATCGTTTGAATTCCAACTGGGATAAAGGCTTCAATCCTCGTTGCAGTTGCCAAGCATTGTTTACTGCGACGTCAATAAGCCAAGTAAAAATTGAACTCCACCACTTTTTTCCTCGGTATGAAATTCAATGACTATTCACATTTTGATCAAGACCATCAACATCACACATATATTTGTTGTACTCGGTAATTGCACATGGTCGAACAATACCCACTTTCCTTCCATTTTCTCTCGAATAACGAGATGCTGTTGAAGTTGGCAAAGCACCATCACAAGTTGAGGCAATGCAATCAACCGAATTATCAACCCATTTAGTTAATCTTATCCCTGTTTCTGACATTGTGGTCGATTTATACGTTCCACGAGACAATTTTTTAAATTTATTTTTGTGTTCTATAGGACAACTTGGAGGAATACGGTTCTTACGAATCGTACCTGTTGCATTGTATCCTCTCGCTTTCAGATATGTGAGAAATGGAAAGTGTGTAAACAAGTTGTCGAAGTAAAAGCAAAACGGCAGGTCTCCGATACTGTCTGGGAAGTCATCAATCATTGATAAGAGAGGTGCCGAGCATTTGCCAAATCATTCTTCATATTTCGGGTTTGACCGGGGATTTTTTCCTTGGTGAATTTCGAAATTTACCATGTAACCAGAGGGCGTACACAGCGACCAGGGCTTTGAAACCAAATCTTATTGGCTAATTGCTTGCAACCATGACTTCCATAATAAGCTATCATGCTTTCATCATAAGACAAGTGTTGTGTGGGATGGACATTTTTAAGCATGTTTGCCTTTAAATGGTCTGTCATGGGACGCAACTTCCATAGCTTGTTCTTATTTCCCTGTGGTGCAGCTGAGTTTGGTTCAAAATGTAAGCAACTAAGAATTTCTTCAAATCGCCCTCGCCGCATTGACTTGTAAATTAATTCGTTCCGTAGATCGTCAGAGCTATTCCAATAGGCCTTATAACTAGGAATCGAATTGTATCCAGTCAACATCAAAATGCCGATGAAAGTCCGCATTTCACGAATCGAAAATTTTTGAATTGGCTTTCATTCTTTTTTTATGGCATATAAAGCTGAGCAATGGCTGATGTGTTCCAGTAACTCATCGTCAAAAAACCTTTCGAAAAATTCATGCGACTGTACTTCACGAAAATCATCGAAGTTTGCTTCAGGAAACATTGGTATTCCAGCACTTTTACCATCATTTGACTACTTAAAAGTTGATCTTTTGTTGGAAGCAGGTATCGGCACGTCAGGCAGGATGGGATTTATTTTCCTGAGACGAGTGGCAATCGCCGGGATAACATTCTCTCCTTTCTCTTCTTCAATTGCTTCATCTGCACTTGAAAAATGTATTTGCTCCTGTTGTATCTCTTGAATAAGATGGTCAACTGTTAAGTTCAATTGCGACTCATTTGTGATATCAATGAGAAGGTCTTCCATGTACTCGGATGGAATATGCTGTTCTTCGAGCTGAATAGTATCAATAAGGTTGCCATTTCTAATTCGCAACCGGCTCTCAATTGATTCCCGTTTAGATCATCTATCGTGCCACATTCATTTTCATCGGCATCATCCAGTCCGCTAATATTTCCATCTTCATCGGGTGGTTCAATGTACATAAATAGCATCGACCAAGTCACCAAATGCATTTTCTTCTTCATTTAGCTGCTGAATATTGTCTACAGCCTCTTGAAGTGATAGTTTTCGGAAAAAAAAGGAAGATCGTCTTAAGAAACGGAAGACATGGAATCCGGAAAATATGAAAAAGGCGATTGGTGCAATCCATTACGTGTGGGTATTTAAAAGCGTCAAAACTAAACAATGTTCCGAAGACTATCCTTCTTAGAATGGTTTTAACTAAAAACGTTGATCTGGGAACCTTAGTTAAAACTAAGCTAGGTCGTAGACCAGTTTTTTCGTATGAATTTGCTTGTAGAATATGTCTTGATAATGGAGTGAACATTTTTTGGACTCACTAGAAATTATATTAACCCGAATTGTGCCAGCGTGACCGTATGGTCACACACAGTAGAACTATAGAATAATGTCATGCGTCTTACACCCAAACCGTTAAACTCAATAACGGAGCATTTATTTGATGTGTGACAATTGTCGCATCAAAATATAGTCACAGCAAGGTATTCACTGTTCGGTTCATATTTGAAGTGTAAAAAAGTGAATTATGGCAAACATGAAAAAGTAGCTAATAACTTTTTGCTTATATTTTTCCAGTTATTTCTATAATATGTATATCAATAGTAAGCTAATGACTTATTGTTTATGTACATATGTATGTTATTTAGTTCATAAGGAAAAAAACTTTTTTTTACTAGTTTTGAGTATTTTTTGAAGGTGTGAGCGTACAGTCACGTTAGTACCGCTAGGGTACGTGTGACTGTACGGTGACGTTCGCACTTAAAGAGTTCGAATTTTAACTTTGTTTGTTGAATCCATGGCCTTGGAACCAAAACTACAAACAAAAAGGTGGACACAAGAAAATTAAAACAAATCGGTCTTCTTATAACATTGCAGTGGATAATAAAAACTACTGGTCCATATTAGTCTACCCAATGGTAGACTATTAGCCATAGCATTTAACGAGGAAAAACGAATGGTTTTACAAGAAACGATAGATCTTGCTCAACTTTTGTCTATGTCAATATCTTATTTGACATTCACTTTTTGTATTAAAAAAAAAACAACGGACTAACAAAATAAGATTTTAGTGGCGAAAAGAAGAAAAACTCTTACGCGTAACAAATAATCAGCAACAACAATTTGCAAAAACTGCGCAAAACTTAGAATCACGTGCTCGATGTTTGAAGTACATATGTTTGGGAAGCTTGCGCATATACATACATATGTAAGCATCTTTTGCATCGATTGTATTTTTGTGTTGCGAGAAATGCTGATAGTCCATATTAGCCGAGTAGTCCATATTACCCACTCTTACTCAAAGGTATTTTATGTTAGTTGTTATTTAAGCTAGTTCTTAGCATTTTTGTTTAGCATAACTTCTAAGAATTGTAAAATAAAAATGAATTAAGAAAAAAAAACTCGGATAAGAATGTTCCATCCCGAGGTACAACGAGACTATACCATACAAGTTATATCACTAATATTACTCAAGGTACTTATTGCAAGCACATATGCAATGTGATTGTGGTTATGTGTTCGTATTTTCATTTTTTTGTCTCCACGACCGTGGCTAACGCGCTACCCTTTGTCAAAAGCGACATATGCAATTATGCTACATTTCATCGGTCAACGTCTTGCGCCTTCTGTAATAATGCCCATTCAACACCTTGCCGACTCATGTTCTCACCTTCCTTGCATATTTAAGAAACAAATCAACAAAAGAATTCATCAAATATTACGGTAGACTCGTAATATCTCCACCTATAAAAAGTCCAAGCAATTCATGACAAATGGTACCACTTAAAATAATTTGAACACCAATACGGAAATAAATATTTTCAAAAGGAATACGAATTCTACAAATATGTATATGAGTATGAAAGAATAAATAATTCATATGAATGACATGGGCAACATATATTTTCGCGCACAAAATATCTATCTACATATTGAACTGAGTAGAAAGGTGGGCTACAGCCTCAATTAGCAAAAAGGGAATGTCGATAATCCTAGTATATCTGGGCTACTGGCCGTACCGTATTGCGAGTACGATAGGGTACTTACCAATCTGCTTCGGGGCTCAGTCACTATCGATGTTCCTGTACGTATAATATCAGTTCAGCAAACCATTTTTTAAAGATGCCATTGAAATCATTAAAAAACCATTTGTACCGAACACCCTACAGAGAAAGTGATTGAAATTCGGCCGTCGGCAACTCTTAAGGACTGATTTCGTCCTAATCAGTTGGTCTGCTTTCGCATTATTTTCAAAGTTTTTTTTTGTCCAGAGATCCAGATAATGGAAGCGTTTAATCCAAGTATTTTTCGTTCCTTCTTTTTTTAAAGGGTTTCCAAAATTAGACTATCAAGTTAAAAAAATTGATATCGTTCTATAGTACTCAAGCAGTAGTGGCGAGTAATCCTTCATATTGTAGACAAAAAATGGTTCAATAATATTTTTATCTCATAAAAATAAACAATATCCGAAAAGTAAAAGCGAGAAAAAATCAATCCAAACAATTCTTTTAATTCGTACAGGAGGTTATTGGAAAGCTTAAGTGCTGCCGTAGTATGAAACATCAAAAGCATTATTTCCTAGCTGCCGGAATGTTGACCATTGCCATGTTATTAACTCTTACCAGTAAATATTTTGCACATTGAACCTTTATAGACTACAAAAGAGAGACCAAGTCTGTTGATCTGTTAACTCTACAAGTACTGCTTACGTGGTGTTTTTGGGTTACATTCAGCATTGGATGTACAATTGAACACCTCAACCCAACTATCAATTCATACTGTATAATATTTAGGAATCAGTAAGAACATAATATATCTTCAACATGACTTTCTAAGTAGATTACATGATTACGTTAAAAAAATAAGGTAATTTTTTGAAATTTGCGAGCTAGGAACATTCGCGCATCGAATTACATACCAAACTAACATTTGTTGACATTGTTAGCCATTTTGGACATTTAATTTATTTTCCTCAGACATAAGGATTAACCCTTTCACGACTAAGGGAAACATTTTTCCCTTGCATGTTGCATAGCACGGCCCATTGGAAAAAATACTTTCCATAAAATTCCAAAAAAACGAAATATAGTTGTGAACATTTCTTATGATTTTTATTTAATTTACATATAAATAAGTTAAAAAACAAAAACATTTTAACTTCCTCTCGTAGAAACCTTATGGTCCTGAAAGGGTTAAATGTGTTTTGATGTGTTTGGCGATTTTGTGGTTTAAAAAAACTGGATCAAAGAATCTGTATTGAACTTTGTGTGAAATATTAAATTAAAAGCTCAAACGTACTTGAAATATTGACCGTGGCATTTACCGAGTCTACTCTGAGCAAAAAAAAAATTTATAAGTGGTACATGCTAGCGACTTCCTTTACGGAAGTTTATAAGGTGCATGACAGCCTTCGCCCAAACCACGACGAGAACAGAGTTCTACTTCATCACTTCTAACTTCGAAATGATATCGATTATTGACAATTAAAGAACCTTGCTTTTACCAGATTCAATAGCGACTTCATGGCAAATATTGCGGCTAACACCCTGTTTCCTTCGACTGAGGATATTCAGATGATCTTCAAGTCATTGAAAAAAAAAATCCTCAGGAACCAATGTTGTGCTCAGGAACCTCCCACCAGTGGTGTAGAGATGTACACCATCCTGTTTAACAACGTACTGAATAATACATATTATCCAGTGCACCGGAAGACAGCGAAGGTGCAACCAATTTCCAAGATGGATAAAGACACCTCCAACCCGGTAAATCCCCAGTCAATAAGTATCCTTCCATGCATCAGCAATGTCTTCGAGAAGATAGTCCATAGAGTTCTATGTCATTGGGTTGAGAACAATAAAATCATTCCGGATGAAACTATTCATGCCGCGTTGAAACTAGCATCGGATATCCAATGAAATAAATGCGAAAACCAATTCACGGATGCCTGCCTAATTGAATTGGGAAAAGTTTTCGACACCATATGGTTAGAAGATCTTTATTACAAGTTTAGCCGGTTGGGCATAAATAAACCACTGTTAACCGATAGAAAGATGGTGAAAATTGCCAACGTGACATCAGCTCAATCATTTGAAATTAACAATGGGCTGCAACAGGGTACGGCGAACTCGTGGATCTTTTCCTAACTACTCTTCACCATTTAATAGCGTACGTGGACGATTTAATTGTGTACAGATCAGGTCCAAGTTGAACATCAACTTTTTATTTATTTTACTTAGCACACCTCTGTCTGGGTCATTTCGGGACACTAGAAATAATTGGTGCAGTTTCCTAATTTTTGGACCGGAAGGGCGATCACTGGTGAAACAAAGTGAAGTCAGATACCTTGGAATCTGGCTAGACCAGTATCTATATTTTGACAAGCATGTAGATGCCGTTCTGGCAAGAGCCCGCTGCGTTTTCGGTCTGACAAGTTAGATGTTTCACAGCAGCCAAATTTTTAATTAACATTTAATTACATTTTAGAAAATATTGGTCAAGGTAAAACTACAAAAAATGTAGAAATCGGCAAAATGTTTGCATTCAAATAAGAAAATTATTCCAACCACGAAATTATTAAAAAAAATTGGTAATTTTTCAATTTCGGTTACAACTCTCCGATAACCCGACTTTGAAATTTATCATTTTTGGGGTCATTCTGAGCATGTACGTTAATTTTGCACTACGTGGGGGCGAGAAGGTGGAAGCGCAGGGGATAGGGATGATAAGAGTAAATCAATCCTTGTTTTAAATTGAGCACCAGGAGTCAAGTTACCAATCTTATAGCTGAGAAGTCAAACAAGGTCATCGGAGAGTTGTAACCTAAAGTGAAAAATTTCCAAAAATTTGGTCGAGATCCATGGACAGTCGACAATTTTCTAAAACACCAAGAAAATTATGGCAAAAACTGAAAAAGACGTACAACAGCGACAACAGAATGAGATCACAGGACCATTTTACGCGTAGCTTCAAATTCCGCTGTGTCTGCTCGCAAAATAATGGAGAAAGTTGGAACTTCAATCGGACTCCGGACAGTTCAAAAAGAGGTTCAATAGTGTCCGCACTCCGATGGAAAACTAAAAGAAAAACCAATTTCACTTCAGCTCCATAAAGATAATAAATTGGAATTTGACCGGGCTCACATAAGATTGAAGAAAGTTTTTTTTTTTCGACGAGAAAAAAATTAATTTGGATGGCTCTGATGGCTTTCAGTACTACGAGAAATTTCATGATTTGAGAAAATCGGTGATGTTCCTGTTACGTCGTCACACTGCTATTGGTTCTATCATGGAATGGGCTGCAATTTCATTTCATGGCCCAATAGACCTAGTTGTTAGTTGTCTTAGATGGTTGGCAGAACTCAGAGGATTACATCAAGCTTCTTGAAACACTGACAATCAATTTTCGCGAAATGTTTGATGGTCAACGTTGGGTTTTCCAGCAGGATAACGCAGGCTTTCACACAGAAGCAGTGGAAAACAGTGGTTTGCAAGCAACAATGTGGAAGTTTTGGATGGTGGTCATCTTTCTCCTGATCTAAACGTAATTTAAGCGAAACAAAAATGATTGCATTCTAAGTTTTTTTGTCAAATAAATTCATATGTACATTAAGTTAGCCTATAAGTATAGGTATATATATAAATCGTCGTGTCCACAGGGCGCCAGTAAGTTATTTTGAGACAGTTAAGCGTAAGATAGTTCTAAGTAGGAAATAATAAAAATGAGTTTAAAAAAAAAACGGTAAATTCAATTCGTAACGTTTACGATTCGTAAACGTTTGTAGAAATATATTAACCATTCCAGAAAATAAAAACCACCGATAAGATAAGGGTGCATCATACTTAAGCTATACCATTTATCCGACATGTAAAACACTCGTTTCGCCGAGTAGTCACCTGGAATGAAATAATAATGATTGAGATTATTAATGATGAAGATTATTTTCCAATTTATAGAAAATGCCATAGAAAATGAAAACTTGTGGTAAAAAAAAACTAAAATAAGAGCATTCTTCTGACTCGTGCTGATTTTTTCGCTTTGTTTTTAGTTTTAAATTAATTTTTACTAATTTTTTAGAACTATATTATATGCCAGTCAAAAGTGCTTAAAACTAGCTTAACTGACTTAAAATACCCTACGCACACTTTAACGATAATTAAAATAAATGATCAATTGATGTTATAATTTTGATGAAGTAAATGTGCGTTGAGTGATTTCAACAAACTCGAAGGTTCCAAGGACTTCAAGAAATTAAATACACTCACCTAAAAACAACTTCCCCGCTTCATCAAATGAGAATATTTCCATTATGGAAGAAATAAATACACTTGTAATGGAAATGGTTATACATCTAAGGTAAAGCGATTTAATTCGTCCAATTAGCTACTAAGTTTCTGTATGATAAATAATGTGTCTTGAATCCGACTAAGCATTTTAACGTGAAACGCTAGAGGATCCCGCAATGAACATTATGAGTCCTTAAATTATTTATCTGTTAGAAAAGTTGATGTTACATTAATTACTGAAACATTATGAGACTAAGACGCTAATTTATTAACTTCTGTTTTCAAAAGTAATTGTGTTGATGTAAGTGTTGGTGGAGATGTTGCTGCATATATTCATATGAAGATCTATTCAGCATTCGAAGTTTCCTACGCTTGATACTTGCTGTGTATTATAGAAAATGTAGGTATTGAAGTTCACTTGAATAATACGATTGCAGAACATTTAATATTTATTGCAAATATTTCCTGTCGGCTCGTCTTTCGGAGAATAAAGGTTTAATTTTATAAACACAAAGCGAGAATCCTGTGTTACTGATAAGGAAAAAGCCAACTGTTTTGCATATACTTCAAGGACCCAAACCAATCCAAATGAAAGGGTAAATAATCTTTTATTCTACTAGTATAAAATTAATATATTAATCACACAATTCCCCTCAAAAGGCAGCTGAAATAATACACCATATGCTTTCGAGGAGAGCTGAATAAGATTTTTAATGCCTGCCTTATAAAATAATACTTTCCAACTGCAAAATTGGAATGTCAGTAAATCGCAAATGTAATATCTATTTTGAAAGCCGGAAAACCGAAGGAAATATGTACCTTCTTATTATAGATCACTACGCCTTTTAAGTTGTATTACTAAAGTACATACATATGTAAATGAATACAACACTTTTCCAAACGAACAATTTGAGTGTCCAAGGAAACATAATTACTCTCAGTAGGTCCTCAAGATTTTTAATTACATTAAAGCAATCGTGACAATTTACTAACTATTACTGTTAACATGACAGACTTTTATTTACAATGACAATCCACTTTATAATTGAATGATATTTCCTCTGTTTCTTTCTCTAGTCAACCAAAGTTTTTTTTTCCTTACCGTTTATTTTAAACATTTAGTAGTACTTATACATATATGTTTCACAAGATTCATGCAGGTTCTGCTCTCGATCTAATTCTGTATAACACACAGACCCTCACAAAAGTATTCGGAATTATGTTTTTTTCTGGATTTAAGTGTTGTTAAATAACAAATAAGTAAACAATAATAATAAAAATCAGTGTATTAACAAATAATTAAAAAAAAAGGAACATTTTCTCTCTACAACAACAAAAAAAGCTAAATAAACAGTAACGGAGCGAATTCCATGTCACAAAATCAGGAACCAGAATGAGACGTGCGTCTTTCGTACGTCTTCCCCCGTGACACCCTGAAATTTTGAAAGAAGTTCAGGTTCGTAGCGACAAAACCCGTTACAAACAAACTCTAATCGTGAATACGTGTGAGCTCATTTCATTGTACCGCAGTGTACTCCCGCCACACACACGTGCTCACCCGAGCTTGTAGGCAAACATCGGCGGCCATTTTAAGTGGTACGTCTCATTGCTGGTTTCTGCACAAAAGTATTCTGAATTGCTACCATTTACGGTTAAAATCAAGTGCCGTTTCAAATTCTTCTTAACCTCTTCGGTGAAAGAGTACACATATGTATGTGAACTCAGAATTTCGTTCTCTTGTAAATGTTTTGAAGTACAGTAAAATCTCCTTATTCGCGGGGTATATATTCCAAAATTTTACCGCGAATATGGAAACCGTGAATATGGAACGACGATTTGTATGGAAATATAGGGGTTGGGTTCCAAGGTAGAAAAATAAAATAAAATAAATAAAAATACATATTCAAAACATAAAATAACTCTATATTTCATTAATTATTATAACTTTAATTATTTGTTTTAAAATATTTTGTAATTTTCTCTTGTTTTGCCGCCTTTAAAAGCCCTTTTAATTCCGCTTGATATTCAGCTGAGGCGTCATCGATTTTTCTTTTAAAAACAAAGCTTCGCTCCAAAAATGGATAAATTTCAATGAAGTGATCACACAGTTCACTTGCCATTCGCAAACCTTATATATAGATAGTATAATTTTATCATTTTTAGTTGAATCTTCCTCTTCAATGGAGTGGGAAAGTAACATCTCTTCCAAGTCAGCTTCATTTAAATCTTCATCGTATGATTGAAGCAGCTCTTGAACGTCATTCGAATCTATCTGTTCAAAACCTTCCTGCCCTATGCCATTAGCGACTTGTACGATGGTGTCGCTTATTGTCTCAATTTGTTCAGATCCTTCATTTTTAGAGATAGGTAGATCAGGCCATAGTTTTTTCCAACATGATTATAATGTGTATTGCTTGAGCTCTTTTAAAGATTCTTTTATGTTAACAATAGATTTTGCTATGTCGAATTTTTTCCAGCATTCCATAATACTCACGTCAGAATCACACTCCATGGCATCTAGAATGTTCTTAAAAGTTCGCCTAATGTAAAAGAGTTTAAAAGCTTGAATTATCCCCTGGTCCAATGGCTGTAGTAAAGCCGTCGTGTTCGGAGGCAAAAATAGCTCACGAGGATGACCCGGAGTGTTGTCCAAAACAAGAACCGCCTTGAAGTCTAAATTCTTTTGCTTTAAATAAGTTTCAACTTCGGGAGCAAAACAATTTATGAACCAGTCGCAGAAAATAGCACTTGTAACCCACGCTTTTTTGTTCGAACGCCAAAACACTGGCAGGTTATCTTTGATTTGATTTTTCAAAGCACGCGGGTTCAACGATTTGTAAAGCATTAGTGGCTTAATTAAACAATCACCCGATGCATTCGAACATAGCAATAACATGACTCTATCCTTTGCTGCTTTAAAACCAGGGGCAGATTTTTCACTCTTGGATATAAATGTTTTATTTGGCATTCTTTTCCAGAACAGGGCTGTCTCGTCGGCATTAAACACTTGGTTCGGTGTGTATCTACCGTCAGTTATTAACTTTAAAAATTTGTCTGGGTATCTAGCTGCTGCTTCTGTATCTGCAGCCGCAGCTTCCCCAACAATTTTTATGCAATGCAGTGATTGCTGTATCTTAAATTTATTGAACCAACCTTCCGATGCTGAAATCCTTCTTCTCATTTATAATATATGTATGTATGTATAATGTGTAATCGGAATTTTCGCATCCGCGAATAACGAAATTTTCCAACGCGAATACAGAAAATGGTCTCAATTTTTTCTTCCGCGAATACTGAAACTGCGAATAACGAAACCGCGAATAAGGAGTTTTTACTGTACTTTTAATATTGTATTATTATTGGAGTCCAAAGAGAACGTATTAGTTCTCTTAAAAACACATACCCTTAGATCGTCGGCCAAAATAAAAATGGCCTGTTTTTTTCAGGCTGAAGAAAGGGGAAAAAAGTAGTTGTTCTTTATTAGTTTTTTTTTTTTTACTCTAAGATTTCTGCTCCGAGATATTGATCAAGATCAATTAATACCCAATGAGAACACGCCCGAGAACATTTTAGACAAATTCTTTCAGTACCTTGATATACCTTTCTATGAAGAAACAGCGCACGTTACAAACTGTTCTGCTTTTCAAAAACGTGATCACCGTCCCCTAGGCACATCAACGGACGAAATTATACATTTGACTGGAATTCATATCTTCATGGGTTGCTTAGGACTGGTTAAATTACTTTCGGGTGTCGAAAATAGCTGAGTGCATCAGTAGAAATCGCTTTTGTGAGCTTCGAAGGTTGTGCTGAAAAAGTGTTTGAATTTGCCGATTCCATACCACACCGCAGTAGATGAACAAATGATTTCTTTTTCTGAACGATGCGGCTTTCGTCAGTACATGCCCGCATAGCCAAATCCACTGGGCTTGAAAAATTTCATTCTTGCAGCTAGCGATGGTTTAATCTTGATTTCCATATCTACACTGGAAAAGGAAAAGTTCTGTTGGAGAAGCAGATATCAAGGAGTTCGAATTAGTAAAGCTTTTGACCAATGTTATAACAGAAAGAGGCTGTGTATACATAGATCGTTTTTTCACAAGTGTCAAGTGTGTCGATGCACTAAGGCAGAAAAATATTTACCAAACCGGTACTGTCATGAAAAATCGCATTGGACAAGTTATCAAAACGTAAAGGACAACAAAGGTGTGCTTCTTCTATCATCATATGTTAGAGTTCAACCCGAAATGATATGTCAACGGTGGTCCAAGGAGAAGGCTTGTAGAGTAACATTACCCCAACCTTCCATTGTCCGCTACATCTCACTATATCGCTGCTATGTCCGAACTAATAAATGGACCATTAGAGCATTTCACCATTTTGTAGACCTGGTTATTGTAATATCCTGTTAGATAATGCATAGAAGACAGCAAAATATATATGGGGAAAAGAAAATGAAAAGCTTTGATAGGATTTCCGGTCTAACATACCATTTAGCTCGGAATCAAGCAAATCACCCGAAACATCTGGATCTGCAAAAAGAAGAAAGGTGAACCTACCACTTACAGTAGAAGAGCGTTATGATTGTCTTGAGAATTTCCCTTAATTTATAGAAGCGAAAAATGCTTCAAAGTATCGGGCACCTTAAGTAGCACCTCTCGCACACGTACTATTTGCATAAAATGCAAGTTGTACATTTGCACAAATGGCAATAATTGTTTTTTGACATACCATAAGAAGCAATAATTAATTTCCTAATTGTTTTCCTAGTTCGTTCATTACTCTTATGCGTTCTTAAATGTACCTTTCAATTTGACGCTTAGAAGTTTTCTTAAATTCGTCCGACTTTATTTTTTTTTACATTATTACTTTTTGAATTAGAATTATTATTTTATTGTATTGATAGTTTACGAGTAGCTTATGTTTTTTTAACTTAACTAAGTATTTTTTCTAAAATTCTGTGGTAACAATAAAATTCGAAAAGTTTACAGAAACTTATAATAAATCTATTTGTTTTTACTATATATCAATATATACAGGGTGTCCCACGAGCAGTGTGCCAAAAAGCTAGAGCGTGTAGGTCTGGTCAAGACAAGAAAAAAATCGTATGGGAGGGGGGTCTATTCCTCCTCGTTTATCCGGGAGGGGCAATTTTCTAAAAAATTTACTTAATTTTGCAAAAAAATTATTAAAAATCAGCAGTTACATCCACAATGCCGTGATATACTTTTTTGTAAATCCAGAAACTTCTTCTTTCATCTTGTTTTTAAATAAAGCTGTTTTAAAGAATAGTTTTTGAGAAATTAATTTTCAAACTCAAAATTTTGAAAAAAAAAAATGAAAAAAAAAATTTCGAACTATTTTTTTTCAAAATTGTATGTAAATAAGTACTAATTTTTTTTCTC
Organism: Merodon equestris; assembly: GCA_958301585.1. Lineage (NCBI taxonomy): Eukaryota > Metazoa > Arthropoda > Insecta > Diptera > Syrphidae > Merodon > Merodon equestris. The sequence continues at coordinate 69,273,167 of OY284414.1, read as the reverse complement.
AAAAATTCAATTCTCTTATTAGTTTTTAGTTAAAAGCAGAAAACCGGATGCAAAAATGTCTTGTAGTTTTTGAGAAATAAAAAAAAAACCAGAACCACTTTTTCCTAAGAAAAACCTTTTTTTTGGTTTTAACGCGGCTAGACTTGTGGGCAAATTAATGTATGAAACAGTGACCTCTTTTTTATTATTTTTAAAAAATTCGGAGTTTTATGAGGATACAATAAAGTGACACAGTATTGCAATAACCCTGGATTAATCCTATATATTTTTCCATTGATAACGCCTGAAAACTGACCTGCCAATTTCGTCAGGGTCCGCCCGCCGCCGACGGGTTCTACCCACTAGGACCTTAAGACAATAAAACTGCAATTTTTCTTTATTGAAAAACAAAATATTTGCAACCCAAATGTAAATAAAAGGCATCGCATTTTTAATAAAAAACCATTTCCAAATTGGATGTTAACTCATCAACACATTACGATGTCAAACACATACTCTCGAGAAGAATTAACGGACACTTCTGCTACGGTTTAGCTAATGGTCGAGATCGTGAAGCCGAAAGACTCTACGCTGAAAGATATCCCAATCGGAGGTGTCCCAGTCGTAGCATGTTTTCAAGGATCAACCGACGTCTGCGAGAGCACGGAGTGCTGGAGCATCGAAGAAGCGAAAGATCAGTTACAGATGGATCAGGAATCTTAGATGAAAGAATTTTTAATTTGGTCCGACGTAATCCCTCCCTTAGTACAAGGAGGATAGCTATTATGCTTGGAGTGCACAAATCTAGAGTATGGAGAGTGCTTCATACCGAAAACTTACACCCGTACCATTTTAGGCCAGTTCAGGAACTCACCTCAAACGACAAGTTTTTGAAAGCAGAATTTTGTCGATCATTACTGCTTCTAAATGAAACTGAACGAAACTAGTTTGTAAGGATATTCTGGACGGATGAAGCACAGTTTACCAGAGATGGGATTACTAACTTCCACAATTTGCATCATTGGAGTAGCACCAATCCACACAACAAAAAACAAAATAAATCACAACACCGCTTTAGCTGTAATGTTTGGCTTGGTATTGTTGGGCAAACTGTAATCGGGCCCCGGTTTTTGAATGCCGTTATTAATGGAGAATCATACCTGCAGTTCCTACGAGACCTTTTGCCCGATTTGATGGACAACGTTCCTTTGGCCATAGCAGATAATTTAATCTACCAGCAAGATGGAGCACCAGCACACTACAGGTTACGGGTTAGAAACTGGCTGGATGATCATTTTAGTGACCGTTGGATCGGAAGAAGGGGCCCCACGGAATGGCCACCTAGATCACCTGATTTAACTCCTCTAGATTTTTATGTGTGGGGATTCATGAAGAATTATGTTTACGAAGTGGAAATAGTATCTTTGGAACAACTGAAAGAACGGATTGAAGTCGCTGGAGTCAAATTGCAGGAAAATTTGTCAGGCATAGACTTATGTGCAGCTATTAGAAGGAGATATAATCTTTGCCTTCCAAAAAATGGGGATCATATTGAAAATTTATTATAATAAAACTCCGATTTGTTTAAAAATAATAAAACAGAGGTCAATGTTTCATACATTAATTTGCCTACGTGAAAACCAAAAAAAAGGTTTTTCTTAGAAAAAAAAAAGCATACAGCGCACAATACAAAAATGTGGATTTTATATAACACCCCAAAATAGTTGAAAACTCCACCGTAGTCTCCAGATCTTAACTCCATCGAACATTTATGGGCCATCATAGAGCAAAAAATCCGCAAGCATCCAATAACAAGCAAATCGTCACTAAAGGAAGCCATTTCTCAAGAATGGAGTAAAATAGGTCCTGAAACGACAAAAAAGCTTATAAAATCAATGCCAAATAGGCTTAAAGAAGTTGTTAAGCAAAAAGATTTTGCCACACGATATTGAAATTTTTTTTTTACTTTTTATTTTGAAATTATATTAGTTATAAGCAAAATTTTCGAATACTTTTGTGACATGGAATTTGCTACGTTATTGTTTATTTTGCTTTTTTTGTTGTTGAAAAGAGAATGTGTTTTTTTTTTTTTTAATTATTTGTTAATAGGGAATAAATATTGAATAGATACTGATTTTATTATTATTGTTTACTAATTTGTTATTTAACAACACTAAATCCAGAAAAAACATAATTCTTCATACTTTTGTGAGGGACGGTATATATTTTTGAGGGCGAAGTTTATTCATACTCCGACGAAATTATAATTCTTTCTTCCTAGCAGTTTAGTTTAATATTGAGACTAATATTCGGAATGCGTTCGGAATACATTAGAAAAATAATACTTTACTAAAGGGAAATTAAATTTGAAGAATAAGAAGATGCAAGCTATTTTTTCATTATAAAGAGAAAATCATTATTTCTCTGAAAAAGTAATGAAAAGAGTATAAAATGTCTTGAAATGTGTGTGAGACTATAACTTTAGGTTAATATTGCCCCAAGGTTGCTTTTACACCTTTATCAATCGGAAATGTTACTCATGGAAACAGACTTATAATGTACGAATAATGTCTAGAAATATCTTTCAAGCTAGGTTATTGTACGGCTGTCCATTTGGGTATTGTGCAAATTGTCATTTATAGGTAAAACGGCTGCAATTAGCATCAAACAAAGTATTAAAAATTATCCTGAATTTACTACTGATATGCATCAGGTCGCGAATCCGGAAATGATTAGAACTCAGTTTCAATTTACTCGTACTTACCAAAACCCGCTGCCGAATCAATTATCTACAGTGACGGCTAACAAGTACTGTTTTCTTATTGAAATCAAGCAAACTGTGGCGTCTATCCACATATTTTTCCTTCCTGGTAACGGTACTTTATATTAGCAAAGAAATCACAAGTAATCATGGACTTGTGTAAAATATTTGTCAGTTAATGTGATGGAATTGCTTCAACGTGCAGATAAAACAATAAGACCGGGATACTTTCTTTCTTTTGACTGTGAAGATTTGCGTTTTATATGTTTTTTTTTTTTATTTATTTTTAAAGTAAACGACTGGAAGTACAAAAAGTCCGATATCTGTTTTTTAAGAACCAAAGAATGAATTATGAAAACAACCAAAATGGGCCGTTTTCACAACGGAAAAGGATTTGATCTCAAAGCCTACGCAGGGACCAGACTTTTAGGAAGTTTGAAAAGTATTATTCTTAATGCCTTGCAGGCACCAAAATCTTGCATGCCAGCAAGATGACGTTCAAATAAAACGTCTATCAAAAAATTGAAATTAGCTGTCGACTTAATCCGATTCTCGGTTGAAGAAGAAGAAGACTCGAGGATTAATATTTCCTGACGGAATTCCCTTCGTTCTTCTTCTTACTACGAGTTTCAAGTTCGCAAAAGAACATCGAAATTATATACATAAGTGTAGTTAATGAAAATAAATGGTGAAACATTCGTTGGTCCGATGAAACAAAAGATAAAATTGCTGGGATCGGTGGGATAGCAAATGATGGGTCAGGCGTCCTGAAGATGTAATATACCAACCTCAATACACTAGCAAGAGTGTCAAACATGAAGGCGGAAACTAAATGGTACGAGTATAGGCATGTGTTTCGTGGTATATATTTTGTCCAATATTTTGGATTAAGGAGATCTTGTGCCAACATCTGTACGCCAGGATTAAAAGAGGTCATGCTTCCGTTACTGAGTGGGGGCTGTCATTGAAATGGCAGTTTATGCATGACAACGACTCGAACCATATGGCTGGCACAGTAAAAAAAATAACTGAATGTACATAATATCGACCTCATGTGGGGGCCCGCCCAATCAGCCGATCGTAATCCCCTGAATAATGTATGGGGAATCTTATAAAAGTTCATTGCAATTAAAAAATGGAAATTGCAAATGGAAAAAAGTACAGGCAGCTTGGTACGTCATACCATCGAGTACTTGTCCTACGTTGGTCGAGTTTTTAGCGAGAAAAGTTTGTGAATTCATCAAAATTAATGGATACTTTACATAATATTAAATGTTTTATTTTTTCTCTTATTTTACTTAATTCATTTAGAGAGTGATAAAATGAAAATGATCTTTTAAAAATATATTAAAAACCGTACTTATTTATTTAATTAATTAATAATTAATTTTGTTCATTAATACATACATTTGCAATATACATGTATATGTATATACACCTGTATGTTTTTTTACTTGATTTTAATGGTTTTTTGTCGACTTTACCATTTTTTTCAAATTACGAATTAATTTAGACACTTTTGTAAGAATATGTTTCCAAAATTGGATAAAATTCTAGTTGATGAATAACGGCTTACGAAACATAGTCTACGCCCGCTAATTTGAAGATTTTGGAAGATTTCATTACCCATAATACTATGTGCTCATAGATAGGTGTGACTAATGGAAACTATTGTCTGAAGAGGCACTATAGTTTCGAAGATTTTATAGCCTGGCAAGTAAGTCACTACTCCTTTTCCTGACTGAATTTTATTCATCTGGAAAATGAAATTAAATTTCTGGATTGGGCACAATCTTATTTTTTCGAGGTGGTTGTCCGGTTTTTCTTAAATTTGGTTACCCACACCTGGAGCTTATTTACGTATTAGGAGACTCTTCCTCTTGGTATGGAACTTTGGTGCTCATTTTTCTGAATAATTGCATTCACAGTTTTATCCATTTTCACCTCTTATCTTCTCCTCGATTTCTACTGCAGCGATTTTATATATGCGGTCAAAATAATAGAAGTGAGAAACCAAAAACGAAGCAACTCATCAAAATGAATACATATTATTTACAAAACGTTATAAAATAGTATTATTTATTAAGTCACATTAATATTATTTTAGATTCCGTGTAAAATGTTTGTTAAATTCACAAAAAAAAAAAAAAAATAATGAAAGAGTCTCCATAGCACAGGATAAAGTACAGTTAAAAAAATAGCAGTATTTAAGTCTATTAAGTAAAATGGGGTAATAGGTGAAAATTTTGAAGGAAAGTGTATTGAAATTAGTTAATATTTGGTACTAGACCCCTTGTTCTTTAATACGGCTTCACATCTGCGCTTCAAGGAATCCACCATCATATCACATCTTACCAGGGGTATATTTTGCCATGCTGTCTTCACTTTGAAGCTGCCCAAAGGATCTGTATTGGGTTGAGGTCAGGTGATTGGGCAGGCCAGTCCATTGTTAGTTACATTGTTAGCCTGAAACCATTTCTTGGCTGTTTCGGGTCGGTGTCTTGTTAAAAGACCCATCTGAGTGACATTTCCTCCTCTGCGTAAGGCAGTCCATTTTTTGTTCCTTTTTGGATTTTTGTTTTTGTTGTAGTTATTGTTTAAGCGATTGAAGTTTTTTTTATGGTATTGGCTTTTTATAATATGAAAAAATGAAATAAAAAAAAAATATATGAAATAAACTTGCTGGAAGTGCCTACATTCATAGCGAAAAGTTGAAATTGCTGTTTTTTTTACATAGTGTAAACACTTTCTTGACAAACTGTATATAACCAACATAAACATGTTGGTCCACCACACAATTTATGCGGTTTATGAGGCCTAATGCTAGAGTCACCATGTTTCATATATTTAAGTGTATACCTAGGCATATGGCATATATTTTGCGTTTGGTGGACGTCACACGTATTCCCGGGAACCAGAGCCGCCATATAGGATGATTTTACTTTCATCCGTCCACAGGAAGTTCCGCCACTCGTGAAGTGCTCTATAAAGATGAACCTTGGAAAACTGAATTCTTTTGGAAATATGCCTTTTTGCTAAAAGTGGGACTTTTCATGGACTTCTGGCATAAATAATATTTTGTCTTATGTTAATGTTCTCCTAATAGTTTCCACACTTGCATTTAAATTTAGCTCCTTTTTTATTTCTGTTTCAGCCACAAACGGTGAAGCCTTCGAGCACCTTACAATTTGTCTTGCCGATTTTTTTGCATTTAAAATCATTTTCGCGAAAATCCCCAGCATGTGTTCAATTTCTGCATATTTGTTGCCCTCAACAAGAAGGCGACGGATAAGACCTCGTTGCTCCGGAGTGCATTGTTTACCGCGGCCCATACTGTTAGTGAATATTAGTAATATTTGTATAAATGCTGAGACGATTCGAAGGTCTACCTTAAGCCTTGAAATTGATTTAACCTGAATACACACAAAATAAAAAAGAATATTAGGAGGCCGCAGTCGTTTTTCGTACCGCTTCGCTGGAGCATCTGTTTGAGTGAAGCGAGGTAAAACTTAAAGGTAGAGTTGGTCTCAATTTACCGAAAACAAATAAAATGAAATGAACACATTTTGGCGCTAAAATATTTCAACAAACTTTTGATACTACGTGTTGAATTGTCATGAGTCATATTGATGTTTTTACTGTCCATTGCCACCACAAGCCTTTATTTGATATATTCGTAAAATTGGATGTACTCGAGCAATCAGCATGTGTTCACTGGGAATGAGGTTTTTAAGTTCTTGAGGCTGTGTGTCTGGTTCCATGTTGTTTGCAGCCGTAAACTTTGCCTCACCCACGCTTTTAGAACAGTGACATTAATTTTCTCGGCAGTAATTTTATTCTTATGCTAAGAATTATTTATGACTTTTTAGTTTGATTATCTCTAAAAGCGTGTTTTTTTAGTTTTTTTTAAATAATAATTTATTTGGCTAAAAACGTTCGAAAAGAAAGAATCTTCACAAAGACCAAATATAGCGCGTGCGAAAATTTTGTACCCCAATTAAATTTTTTTCGTCAATTAAATTTTTTTAAATTAGAACCAAAATCGAAATTCTGTTTCGACAATAACCTAGATATTTTAAAATACTTTCAGAGGATTGAAAAATCATAAGGATCGGCTAAGAAATGGCTGAGAAACCATTTATCTTAGATCGCAATTGAAGTCACCTGATGGGGTTCAATAAATTGCTTCAAACTAGCGTGCACTGCTATTATTTTGACCGCCAAGGATCACACACACAATGAATGGTTTGAAATGACATTTGGAAAGGAACCGTTATGGCAACCAATATTTTTTTTCTTGCAATAAGACATATTGTTCTATTACCGAAAAATGATCGTAGTTAGAAAGTAATAGATTATTCATACATTAATCCATTCTATATTATTTCGTTGGGGAGGTTGCACTGCTATTATTTTAACCCCAACTGTATATGGCATTGCTCAGAATGAAATTAGGGACCCATTTTCGATAGTGTTACAAATCTCGGGCGTGATACTGTTTTTGGAGTTAATTGGTTCTTGGCTTGAGACAGATTCGAAGCAGGCCTCGAAGTCTGGAGTGAAGGTTACCTATCACTAAGAATAATAAAACCAGAAGAAAATAAGTTATAATTTATATATATAAGTTATACTCTCTCCTTAAGAATATGTATATGACATAGTATATGCTTTATACTGAACGGTGGTGATATTTGCTTTTTTTCATTTGTAAGGCAATTTTTTTTTTCTACATCTAAGACAGAGTTGCCTACATCTAACGGAATTAACTAACACTGCCTTGCCGATCCTATGTAACAGCGGTATAGGCGATTACTTCTAAGCTCTCGGGAGACCTAACATTCCATGTGCAGAGGAAAAGTCTAACGAGGTCTCTAGGCACTTTTTATTACGATCTTTAAGACGTTTCCCAATTTAGTGTTCCAGCAATCTATGATTTTTTTACATACAGTTTGTCAAGAATGTGTAAAAAAAACAACAAGTAAAAAAAACAACTTATTTTATTTTGCTTTGAAATACGAGGACCTACATATATTCACTTTCTTCAATTTTTCCTTATCTTTTATTATTATTCAGATCGAGGAAACGAAATAACACAAAATGCGAATCATTTAACTAAAAAACAACAACAAAAAACATCATAACCTAAAAACGGAAAAAAACTTCTTTGTCAAGAAAGTGTTCGCACATCTAAATTTTAAATTAATTAAATTATTTATTTATTTCGTTCTTAAGTTACAATGGCTATCGCACAATTTACAATAATAGTTCAGAGATATAATTTATTTAGGAAACTTTTCTACTGAAATGACACATTATTAAACAATGATAGGAAAAGATAACAAAAAACAAAAACTGGGGAAATAACGAAAAAAAACCCAAATTAGAAAAGAAAAAAAAAAAAAATAAATAATAGTAATAATAATAATAAATAAATAAATAAATAATTAAATAAATAAATAAATAAATAGACAAATAAATAAATAAATAATAAAATAAGTAGATAAATAGATAAATAAATAAATAAATAAATAAATAAATAAATAAATAATAATAATAAATAATAAAAACAAATAAATAATAAATAATAAATAAATAAATAATTGTTATAAATAGATGGACAAATAAATAAATATAAGTAAATAAGTTAAACGATTCCCTGAGGGGGAATCCAAAAAAACGCGAACGCCAGCCCGAAGACTGGCCCAACTGTTCGACTTACAAATGAAACGCGAAGTTCGGAATCGTTATAAACTTTATTACAAGCAATTATGTTCACGTTCGTCACAAGACTGACTCAGGTGTTCCCGTCGTAAATCCGCAGTTCCCATGATCATGTTCGGTACATAGTTCCTATGATCATGTTCGGTGCATATTCCTCGAGTGCTGTTACCTGATCGGGAATGTGTGCACGCTTCGTTAGCATGCGTGCATTGGCTGATGCAATAATGGAACACACAAGGTAGAAAGAACCGTACAAAATGCTGATTCATCAAGTCCCGTTAGTACGGGGTATCGACCGTTGCCCCTGGCCTTGGTCGATGGTGTTAACTAAATACTAAATAATAAATAATTAGTGAAAACATAAGTAAATATCTTGCAAGAATAACTAAATCATGTGTAATGGTTTCGATTTAATTCATTTATTAGGAGGTTTGCAGAGAATTCGCATCTAGCTCTAAATGATTCCCATAATTTTTGTATTCTGTTGCTGACCAATTTAACATTTGCTCTGCTATGTAAATCCAAAGTGGAATAGAACAACGGTCGATTAAGCATTAACTTCAATACCTTATTTTGGGATATTTGTAGTTTGGCTATATGGCATTTAGCACAATTATTCCAAACTTGACATCCATACAAAAGAATTGCTTGAAATATTGTTTTATAAATGATTATTTTATTTGCATTTGAGAGTAGTGATTTTCTATTGATAAAGGGATACAGTATTTTAATTGCAAGATTAATTTTTTTTAGGGTTTGAGTGTGATGTTCATTAAAAGTTAATTTTGGGTCTAAATGTATACCAAGATACCTGACTGATGTTTGCCATGGTATGACGTTACCTAAGATATTTAGTTGGTTCGCCGGTAAGAAGCAAGACTTTCTTTTTCTTGTAAAAAAGATAGATTGAATTTTATCGGCATTTAATTTTATTTTCCATTTAGAATAATATTCTTCTAATAAGACTGCTGCATTTCTTAAGTTCGATTCAACAACGGAACCGAACTCATGAGAAGATATTATTGCTGTGTCGTCTGCATATATTGCAATATCACAGAAAGGTAGTTTTGGAATATCGGACGTATATAAATTATACAAAATTGGGCCGAGAACGGAACCCTGTGGTACTCCAGAATTAAAATTAACGAGACTGGAAACATGATTATTGACAAATACCCCGAAACAGCGATTAGACACAAAGCTTTTAACAATATTGCACAAGAAAGAGGGGAAATTAAGAATTATCATTTTATATATAAGGCCGTCATGCCATACTGAGTCGAAGGCTTTCTCAATGTCTAGTAATAGCATGCCTGTAGATTTTCGAATGGCACGATTATTTTTAATAATGTTACATACTCTCAAAACTTGATGTGAGGTACCATGGCAACGTCGGAATCTGAATTGTTCAGCAGGATAGAGCTTTTTATCTTCAATTATTTTTACAAGTTTTTCTTTGATTATTTGTTCATAGATTTTACTCACCGAGCTTAGTAAACTAATTGGTCTATAGCTTTCAGGACTGTCAATTGGCTTACCTGCTTTGGGTATTGCTATGACCTTAGCTAATTTCCATGCTTCTGGAAAATATTGTAGTTTTAAACAAGAGTTTATGGCGAAAGTTAGGAATTTTATTCCCTCATTCGGGAGTTGTCTTAGGTTAATATTCTTTATATTGTCTAATCCATTCGTTTTATGAAGATTGAGGTTCTTAACAAAAAAGATAATATCACTCTCTGTGATGAATTCATTTAGTGGAGTAAAATGACTAGAGAGATTAAAGCTGGTTAAAGTATTTTCCACAATAGAATTTGTGTAAGTATTCCCTAAATGCTGGGACACAGTATAATTTTTGGCAAAATTTTCCGCGAATGCATTTGCCTTTTCCTTGTCTGTGCGATATACAACTGGGCCATTTTTGAGACAAGGAACTTGTTTGTGTTTGTTTTTAATAATTTTAACAATATTCCAGAAGGGCTTTGAACCGTTATCTAGGGAATGGAGTTCCACTTATTGTTGCGGAATTCTTGAATTCTAAATTGAATAGTCTTATTAAATTGTTTGACTAAGAAACCTATATGTGGTAGCCGATATCTTTGCCAATTCCTTCGATGCATGTTTCTTACTTTTATCAGTTCGAGTATATCAGCAGGAAGTTTTAACACTTTTGTTTTCTAACTTTAGGTATATTGTTATTTGCGGAGTTAAGAACAGATTCCGAAAAATGCTGAATAGCCAAATCAACATCTTCATTGCTGTTTATTGAGTCAAGATTCAAAGTATTATCTCTAAATCGTCTTTTCGATAATTTCGTTTCGATAATTTGCCCAGTTGGCTCTTTTCAAATCCAATCGATATTGCACATTTTCACGACCCGACCGACGAATCTTACATATAATAGGGTTGTGGTCTGAGCTTAACTCATTAACAGCGACAGGTTGAGACATTAGACTAGAAACGTTTGTTACAAAGAAATCGAGAACAGATGGATTGCCAACATAACTAGCGGGAACATATGACGGACACAGCGGAAACATAATAGTTACGGGTAACATTACGCATATGTCGGACAAGACATTTCCCCAAGTATTTGCTCTATCACAGCCCCAATTCCTATGTCTAGAGTTTAGGTCACCTCCTATAATGAATGCACCACTCGTGGATAAAAGCAATTCTTTTGCGTTCACGTGGCAGGCTTGCTATTCTACCCGGGAAGTACACACAAAAGATTTTAATTTTTCTTTGATTAGATAAAGTTAGTTCGATTCCTACATTTTCAATGAATTTAGTCTGAATGCAAGGCAAAACTTGATGTTGAATTGATCTCTTTATAAGTATTGCAACACCCCCACCTCTTCTACCTTCTCTGTCAACTCGGTAACATCTCTAGTCCGAGGTGGAAATGTTAATTTCTAAATTTAACCATGTTTCAGTTACTCATGCAATATCTATATTGTTATTAATTAAGAAATGTATAAATTCAACAAGTTTATTCCTAATACCTCTGGCATTCCATGTTAAAATTTTGATATGATTATTTCTTAAATTACTTGACATTGTTATACAATAACTTAGTCGCTAATTGTGCGATAGCATTAAATTGATCATATTTCGTTTTGCACGAACCCAGTTTGGTAATCATCTCCATGACTAGTACATTTATTTCTTCCATTGTAAACAGGCATTCGCCGGAACTGGAATTAGTGATGTTGTAGTTGGTTGAAGTCTGTGCTGAAGGCACCGCAGCTGAAGTGGATGCACTATTCGCCCATGCACTGCTGTCAGAAATGATTGGATTGTTGTTAATTTTCCTTGCTGGACGTTTTGGCAGAGATGGAAACTCGCTCAATGATGAAATGGAAATGTCAACATTTCTTCTGTTGTTGTTGGTGTTGTAATTAATGTTACGTTGCGAAACTCGAGAATTGGCGAATATTATTTTTTGTCTCATTTCAACATATTTGTTCCTGCTTGCACACAAACAAACTGTCAGTTGACTTATGATTGCCGTGGCAGTTAGCGCACTTATATATGTTTGAATTAGGACAATCGGCAGTATTATGATGACCAGAAACCACCAATGAGACGTCCCGCCGACGTTTGCCTACAAGCTCGGGCGAGCACGTGGGTACCTCAAGTGCTGTCAAAAGAGCACGTGGGTACCTCAAGTGCTGTCAAAATTTTGTAAACAATCACGCACATTGTTATAATTCCAAGAGTGTGTGTGGCGGGAGTACACTGCGGTAAAATGAAATGAGCTCACACGTATTCACGGATAGAAGCTCGTTTGTAACGGGTTTTGTCGCTACGCACCTGAACCTCTGTCAAAATCTCGTCAAAAATTCAGGGTGTTACGGGGGAAGACGTACGAAAGACGTCTCATTCTGGTTTCTGATGATGACCAGCACAGTTCGAGCAGTACGTTTTTACGTGGCAGTTTTTTTCGCCATGTCCAAACATTTGGCAGTTACGGCATTGTGTTATGCGGTTTTTTGCTGCCGGTAAAAGTTCCACTTAATTTGTGTATGCAAAACGGATCGATAGTTTTTTTTAAGATCATTTAGTTTAATTGATCCGTTTTCAATAAACACTATATAGAACGTTTCGCAGTACTTTTCATAGTTCTTTGAAACTTTTTTAATGTCTTTACACTTAATTCCAAGCCTTAGCAATTCATTTTTTAGTAAGGTAGTATCACAATCACCGAGACCGAACAACACTACTTTAAATGCTTTCTCACCTCTTAAATCATGGGTGAAGTATTGGCATTTTTCAGATTTTAATTTATCTAGAACCGATTTATAGGATTCAATGGATTCATACATGATTTTGATGCCGAGGGATATTAATTTAATAGAGTAATCGGACACACCAATATGTTTCATTAAAGAATGTACAAACTCGGGAGTTTTTTGAAGGAGCTTTATAGGGGGAACCGATTTTTTTTTGTTTTTTGTGGCAACACTAGGTCGTCCATTGTACCCTCATTGTCACTATCCGGCAGACATTGCAGGGGGCTCCAGTAGTTGGAGTTGGGACTTTTTTTTGATGACGAAGCCATTACCGGAATAGGTTTATGTTTTTTATCCAAGGACAGTGAGCTGTCCCCGGAACTTGGGGATCGCGCGCGTTTATTAATTTTGAACGTTATTTGTACGTGAAAAGTGAGATTCGGAAAGCGATAGGAAAAAACCGTCCACACAATATCACTACCACTCACCACTCACGCACATCTAAATGAATTCAAAGAAAAACCTGTTTTCTTCTTTTTAATACTTAGTATGACCACCTTTGGCTTCAACTATCGCCTGTAATCTTCTTTTCATAGAGCCGATTAATTTTGTGAGGTCGTAATTGGCGGAATTTAGGCCCATTCTTCTTTCACATACTGTAAACGTTGAATTCGGTTCTTAGGGCACCTTTTTGACATGCTTTTTTTAAATATGCCCATAGATTGTCTATGGATTGATATATGGACTCTGCAACGACGTCTTAACTGTAACTGTAAGATCTTCATGCTTTGGGTCGTTGTTGTGGAAGACTTGAACATTGGTTTTCTGCCCACCACCCCATAATTGAAACCAAATCATTGGCGCTTTGACAAATGACCCCGTAAAATGTTTAAATACTTTTTAGCGTCCATATTATTTTCAATTAAAATCAAATCGCCCACGTCCTTGCTAGACATACACCTCCATGTCATCACAGATAATTTTCTGAATTTCACGGTTTTGAACAAGGCGTTTAAAGGTTTGCGCCACACTCTGTTGGGACTTTCATTGTAATACAACATTATCTTAGTTTCATCGCAGAACATCCCAATATTTCATCGAATACAATAGATCTAATTGAGATTTGATGGTTGTCATATATTTTCTTCATTAAGAAGCGTTCGTTTCTAAATGTTTCTAGGCCTTCCTTTTGAAATAATACTTTTCAGCCGATTATCATATTCCGCACGATTAATAATATTATAAACAGTTTTTCTGGATAAATTAAACTCAACTCTCAACTATAAAAAAAAAATTATTTGCATTTTGTGTTATATCATTTCCTCGATCTGAATAGAAAAATTGAATAAAGTTACTATAGGTCCTCGTATTTCAAAGCAAAATAAAATAAGTTCTTGTTTATTGTTAACAAATAAATTTATTTATAAATTAATAAACAAACATGATCAGACCTCCCGTTGAAGGCTCTTTCCAAATATATGCCCGGCAAGCACTATCCTAAAAAGCTAACTTAAGATATTAATTTTAACAACAACAAGCAAGAAACTTTTAATTTTTCTTGACAAAAAGAGTAATAAATTATATTTTCCATGTTCCTTGAAAAAGAGTGACATTTTATGGGTGATGATAGAAACTTAAATACAATGGAAACTTACACAGTAATATTTTAAATTAAGCCAGTAGATTAATTGGAAAGCATATTGCAATACTTTCAGTTTAGAACTTTTCATTAAAGAACTATTCGTCTTCTTCGGAAATTCCCCCTTTCTTCTGTTCAAAAGAAAATTTTTGCAAATTCGCTATTAATCCCCTTTTTTCAAGTGTTTTGATAGAAGGGAGCAACAGTGTCTCCATATGCAGCAATATTTAATTCTATATTAAAGTAACCTAAATCCTGCTATGAATGAATTTAATTCTGTCAAAGTTCTTTCAGCACTTTTCATTGTTTTTTCTGTTATTTTTTCAAAAGTCAATACAAATAAGCCTATTAGAGATGTTTGTTTGTGGATGATAATTTTAGGGATTTTTGATCCTGTTTGGAGTAGTACTTCACCTTATTGAATTGCGCTCTTAGCATATTTTTTATGAGTTCTTAAAAAGAAAAAGGTAAATACGATGCTTGCAATAGAGTGCTTGCAAAGGAGGTAGTAAGCGGAGAAAAGCCGATTCACTTTAACTAAAAACAGCCTGACTTGCTGCTATCGATGAAGGATTATACTTCACATACATACATATGTACATATATGAGATGGTATATCTTGGTGAATGTTGTTTGCTACCCATCACTGCTGTCACATTATTCGAGACAGTGTCGATGCTCATATGGTTTAGGTATGGCCTCCACGTGTCTCTCTTTTGGAATCGTACCCATGTCGTAATGTTGACAGCGGTTTTCTTGCCTTATCTCGATAATTGAAAATCATTCCAGGGATTTCTTATTTTCATGATGCTTTCTTTGATAGCCCAACTTCCGCACATAAGTGATTTTTTAACGCTTACTATTAATATTCTTTTACGTGAAAAAAGTCATGAATATTTAATGTTCAGATGTTAAGTTGCAATAATTTATTTAGAAACCCTTAGACCTTGGTCCCTTTTATACGTGATGGGTGATGGATTATTTAACACTAACTTAATCTTAGACTATTACTTAAACTATTGACTAGACATCCACTAATGGACAGTGGACAAACAGTCAAAAAAATAATGAGTGAAAAAAAATGACGAAAAAATGAAAAGACAATCCGATATCCATATCCCAATGGAAAAGAACAAAGAAACATTGAAGGAAAATGCTTAAGACTTGCGAGTTCCAAATGGCCGTTAATATGACTCAAAAAAAGATAAACTAATATTTGGGTCTGTATAGATTATGCATCCGAAGAAAAAATTATGACGCCTGGAATAGGATATGCATGACAGCATATGTACTGATGTTGGAGGAACTCTTTGTCATGTTGGAGAGGCAGTGGGAGGAGCGGGTACCGGTAGTGATTCATGCCAAATGTAACAAGAACTTGCCGATTCATTGGCTGTAACTCAGCAGATCATTTCCCATCCTGCGTTGGTAATGATCCAAGGAAGTAGAATTGAAGCAAATAAATATCAAACGTGCGAACTTCTGCTTGAGCGACAAGAAGGGATGGTTGTATTAGGGTCACCGCGGCAATGCATCAACATCGAGGACCAAGTCGAACATCTACGGCTCGAAACTCATGCTGTAAATTTGTTGAGACTAGCCCGGTGGGGTTTATTGTAAGTTGTTGCTTCGGGGTGAATTTGTTATCGAACACAACTAATGCTTTTGAGCCGACCATTAAAAATAAACAGTCATAATATGCGAGGAAAAATATCTACGACTAACTGATTTTGTAGCAGCACAAAAGTAGGTTAAAACTGTCCTTAAATTTCTCTAGCGAAAGGAGTAAGACGATGAGTCAGCAATAAATACACTGAAATGAATCATATGCCACCGATTGGAGGCAATTGACGAAGATGGAGGTCTCTCGAACTAGTACTATGTATTTAAAAAGGCTCGTTCTTCAGTGTATGGAACCCTACAAGAACTACTATTAAGGTCACTATATCGAGAGTATGCTCAACGAAATTGGTGCTTCAATTATATTGGACATCGAAAATGCGTCCAACACTGCGAACTGGGAATTTATAGTGCACAGCCTTGGTTAATGATGATGGTTCGTAACAAAAATGATATTAATCTACTTCGAGAAAGGGTTCCTGCTCTATGATGCTGATTATGAGGTAAGGAGCAGATATCTGGCAGTAAAGATCGGTATTGTGACTTATCTTATGGAACATTATGAATGATGAGGTTCTAGGAATCATAATCACAAATGAGGCAATAATCATTGCCAATGATATTATAACTTTTGTGGTACGAAGCACTTGAAAAAAATAGGGACATAGTAACAAGTGCATTCATAAAGTGAGGCAGAGGATGACAGCAACTGGGTTAGAGTCCGCCTTAGAAAGAATCCGTACTAGTAACCAGGTGCAAGAAAAAAGAGACATTCACCCTGAAGGTAGATTATCACGATATAACATCAAAACCTATCAGATACCCTTGCAGGGAATTTATGAAAGAAAGGGATGAACCGAAAGCATGGAGAAGTGTATTACTGCTTAAGTCAGCTCCTCATCGGATAATCGATTTGTATCCAAAAAAAACCTATGATCTTGAGGAACTTCACATTTGCGTAAACGGCGAAGAGCACTCAAAAAATACCCAGCGTAAACATTTTCAGTTAAATGCAGAACACCTGAGGAGAAATTGGAGAAATTCCACCCGAGTGAAACAATCGAAGTTGCGAGCGAAAAATGGGACGCCGTGAAAGAGATTGCAACATGAAGAACAGCAAACGCTGGGCCCAATGTTGAACCAGCAAACAGCATAAAATGCAAACCAGCTCCGGAACGTACTAGTTCCGCGGTTCCGCGAGGGATAGCGGTTGATGCAACCGCGGTGTGGTTTAGTACGTAGGTGAAATCCCGGCATCGAATACTCGAAATTGTGAATTTGACAGTAGAAAGGATATCTTTAAAACCAAAACTAAAAGAACTGTTTCGGGCAAAATATATTAAAGGGCTAAGCATTCTAATTATACATATAAAGGCTTTACACCCCAGTGGAGACCAGGTGCGATTCTCTCAACCATCACCCCCCAACAATATATGGACAGATAAACTGATTGTGTCAAATTCATGACATGTTCTAATACCAAAATTCAACTGTTTACAAATTTACTTAACTTACCAACATGAAGACGTCAGTGATAAACTTCGGTGTTTTTTTCTATTAAAGAACTGAATCACAGGCTTGTTTTAAAGCCCACTTAATTCCACTGAGATGCTACGATATCAGGTGCTATGTCTGGGATATAGGAGAGGTGTTTCAAAACTTTCTAACTAAAACTTTCCTGACAGGTCGTAAGAGTATATTTACTTTCGTATTAAAATTACGACAACGAAAGCGGATGAACCAATTCCATGCTGCAAGCTATGGCAAAATTCCTTCCCTTTCCATATAAACGGCTTCAATATTTTGTGCTGAGTTGTTCCTAGTTGTCCTAGTATTACAAAATAAAATATCAACTGTTTTATCGCCCGAAATGCCACTAACTTTTTTTCCGTCTGCAATATATCATAGTGAGAGGCTATTTGTGCCGCGGCATTCAGCATTCAAGGTACAAAACCGACAATTCTTGTTCATCAAACTTTTGCACTGGTTATTAGCATTGATTCTGTCCCTTTTTCGTCTTCACTGCTCATCAATTCAGTGGAGTTCAGTTCACACGGGGAATGAAATTTCGAAAACGAATCGTGTGCATATATTGTTCAGCTAGAACCTTTAAAATTCTTGACTTATTTCCAAAAACACCCAACCCTATCAAATTTTGTGATCATTATATTTTCGCACTATAAACCTGACATTTCATTTACACTAAAATGATAGCAACATTATCGAGGTAAAGATGTGGAGCCCCCGCTTTTGTTTGCGGGGCATATAAGCAAAACAAGTATTTCCAAATCCCAAGGTATTCATTTCAAAACTTTTTTAATGTTTTTCGTTGAAAATGTATTTTCAAAAGTTAGTAAAATAAAACTGTACATGTACTTAATGAAATTCATTATGTTCTTCCAATAATTTACATATTTACTTGCATTTTATGATAATGTACTTTCAGACATTTATCCCTCCTCAAAGGACAATCCCTGGTTCTATTGTTTGATTGTGGCATCTATCGCCTCATCATGTTACGCATACACTTGGGATATTAAGATGGATTGGGGCCTGTTTGATGCCAAAGCGGGGGATAACAAATTCCTTCGAGAGGAAATTGTTTACTCGTCCACTGTGAGTTATCCGGGGGGAGGCAGGATGGACACTGCCTCTGTGCACAAATGTAGAATTTTAATGGAAAAATTAATTCATGTGCATGTTACTTACTTTCGTTATCGCTTTCTGTGTTTCCTTTTTTCTTTGCTGCATTTTGCGATATTTCTTTTTCTGTTTACAGTGGTTCTACTATTTTGGGATATTGGAGGACTTCGTATTGCGATTTGGATGGACTCTCTCGATGAGCCTTGTCGAAGCTGGTTATATTGAGGGTGATGTTATGGTCACAGTTCTGAGTCCGCTAGAAGTGTTTCGCCGATTTATTTGGAACTACTTTCGACTTGAGAATGAGCATTTGAACAACTGCGGTAAATTTAGAGCAGTTCGAGACATATCGGTTGCGCCACTAGATTGTTCCGATCAGGTATGGGCTATCGAGAAATTTCTTTGATATATCTCACTAAAAATTTTTGTTTAGACAACAATCTTACGAATGATGGACGAAGAGGATGGTGTTGTAAATCGACGTTCGAAGCATAAATTAACCTCGAAGAAAAAATCCGAGCAAAGGTTTCTGCTGCAGGGCGAATCAGTAGAAGATCTATATGTGTGACTTACTGATGTACTTAACCCACCTACTTCATGCCGATGCGCATTGCTGGATGCATTGGGCAAGCAAACGGCTTCTGCACAGGATCACGTCCCAAACAATTTCGGATTGAACAATTTCTAGTCAATATCTATCGCTGGGAAAAAACGGATTTTCAATTAGAGTTTCATCTCTTTTTTTCTGTTGTATTTAAATTTTTAAGTTTGAATTGTGCCATTTTATATATTTATTTATGTTGGTGTATGATACTTTGATGTGAATACACAAGATTGTTGTTTAATAAGCAGTGTTGCATTTATAGTTATTACGAGTACATATGTATGTACATTGTAAGGAGTCAGTAAATGTACTCTTCGCTCAACTCACGAATTCAACATAATTTTGTAAAGGTGAAGCAGTCAATTGGCAGCATCGGGGAATATTAAATCAATTTAATGTTTACATATATTATGTACATATGTAGGCAGTGTTGCCTACATGTCGTTGCCTATATGTCGCAGTGTTGCTTTGATTACGTTAAACTAATAAACCTTCCAATCATATGTACTCACGTGCTCGATGTGTGTGCTCAGGACAAGTAAGTCAATATTTATATTAAATTTTTTATGGAAAACAGCAAAATGTTGACGAAGGATTTTCCGCCGAGTAATTTCAATTTATATATTTAATTACATCATATGGCTATTTAGTGTTGTTAAACCTATGTATACGATTTAATCAGAAGGAATCTCTCCGTAACAGTCATTGCACGCGGAAATCAGCGATCGTAAATATATTCACACAGTTCTTTCGGTGCTTAACTTTTGGAGTTGTGGCTTATAACATGGCGCTTAATTTGTGTTTAGAACATACCATGACGGACCTTTGTCATAGAGTAGTGAGCAAGTTTCATTTGATGGCTACTGCCGTTTAGCCGGGAATTTTTGGTCATACAAATATAATGTGATGCAATAAAATTTGATAGCTTGCCCTACGCCGGCCGACTGAAAAATTTTAGCAGCAGGATGAAGGCATTCATATTAATTTCTGATTTCCAAATGCATATTAATTTGTCGCCTGAACGTATACATACGTCTTTGGGCTGAATGACCGATGAAGATGGATGGCTTGGCCAAACACTAAGTACACTTCTTTCTTAATTTGATCTACCTTTGCCCATAAATTTTCACAAGCTTCGATACGACGTTTAAAAAGTTGCACTTAACAACAGGCTCTACTTTATTATTATTGCCAAATCTACATATAGTATTAGGACAAGTTAATTTTTTTTAAGAAGGAGCAATTCGCACATTAGATTGTTGAATTTAATCATCGCAATGATGGCTGACGTGAATTGGTGCCTCGTTTTGATAAAAAAAAAGGGTTTTCCTTTCCCGTATATACTGACGTTCTAGACTTTCGCACGAAGAAATTAAATGGAATTAATTTCCGGTAATTTAATGAAAACTCAAAATTATTAAGAGCTTTCACTATGGATAACTTTTAGGGAAACGACATCGTTTGTCATCGAACAAGGATAATTTAATTTGGTTTATTTTCAAATAACCGTTTGAACAACCCATTCGATTTTGATCAGTCGTGGGGTGCACATCTCTTTGCTAGTTAGCATATAATTGTACCTTTTTATTAACCTCAAAATGAAATGATCACTCTGTTCGTAGAAAATTAAAAAAAATTGTATCACCCTGTAGTGATTGTTTAAGTTTCTTTCATTACGGTTGCGTTAATCTTACTGAAGAACATGCTGATTTCATTTTTACAAGTGGGAAATCTTTCCGCTTCAACAAAAGCGACGTAATTAGACGCAGATCTATGCGTATTCCTGGACTAGCACTTGACGAAGGCACATATCGGTGCTAGAAAGGTCGGACCATTTTCATCAAATACAGACAGTGCGGAAAAAGATTTAAATGTAATGATAATCCTATGGTGAAATCGGGTACTAAGGAGTATCACAGTGAATTCAATTATAGTCACGGTGTGCTCAGACGTGTTAAGGGTTCGGTGAAAAATAATACACTGTCGGAAATTAAAATGCGCGTTTGGCGAAGTGGCCGTGGGGCACGAGCTAGCAGAGTGGTACAGCGCAGTATCCGGTCTGTATTCAGAAAGTGCTTGGACTCCCGAGTTGTCCGTGTTTTTTCTGCTGCTTTTAAAATAAGATGAAATAAAAGTATCAGGAAGGGGTGTCGAGAGAGGGCAGGTTAAGAACCGTACGTCTTACGGAGTCGGAGTCGAATAATTTTTCATCCGATTTCACAACACCGGCCGCCGCCATGAAAAAGTGCAAAAGGGTTAGCCTACCTCTCCGATGTTAGGGATGGTTGGTACACGGGGAACAACAATCCCTTTCAAATTCGACTGCAGAGGAGGAGCGAAGTCAGCTTGAGGACGAGGAGCGTCAAGTTGAAGGCCGTTGTAAATAGACTGAACGAGATGCGGCAGAGAGAAGAAGCAGCAGCGATCTTCCGAGGTTCGAAGCGAGGTTCCCAACTTTTTTTTTTTCATAGACCACTTTCAAAATTAAACCGATTTCGGTGGACGTCCTGATGCTACATTTTTACCATATTCCAAAAACTCGTCAAAAAATTTGAAGATGGAAAATTGCATTGCGGCAGAGTTCCAACCCTAAATTCGGAGTGGTAAAAATAAGAAGAAAACTACTATAGTATATTTTCTTGTGTTCTATTTATTAAAATAATACGAATACAGATTTCATAGAGCTAAGATTAAATATTAATAACGCATAGTAACTTCAACAATTCAAATGAAAAAAAAAAAAAAAAAAAAAAAATCATAATTTTAATGGGTGGTATGTACTTAATGGATTGACAGCAAATTATCAATATTTGGCTTCAGATTTGTAAGGAATATCCACAAATCTCCCCGTTCTGCGATGTTCATTCTGCTCCTTTTATTTGTACATAAATAATTTTTCTTAGCTTAAGTTAATTATAATAATGTTAATTGTAAGTTATTTAAATAGTAGTCGAAAGGCATACGTAAAAATTATACAGTTTATTTTAGAGTGTCCGCCTAGGGCCAGTAAGATTCCTAAATTTGTAAGGATAGTTAAGCTAGTTTTAAGCATTTTTGTCTAGGATAAGATAGATCTAAGAAACTATAAATAAAAATTAATTACAAAAAAAAAAAAAAAAAAAAAATTTGTACATAAATAAGTTTGTAACGACACTAAAACTTTTTTCGACAAGTTATGGCGAGGGAAAAATATGATAGCCTTTTCTAGATTTCACTTTTAGCTCCTCATTGGTGCTAAGCTCGAGTAGCTCCTCTTGTAATACCACATTCGACAGTTCCGTTTCATCAAATGGATTTATGATCCATGGTGGTATTGCCATCGTAAGAATATCTTCAAATCTGTTTTTGAAGTCATCATGCATGTCATTTAAATGCTGAACGTATGTATGAATATCCACATCAAGACATTCTGGAGTTTGGAAACTGAGAGAATTCGCGCCGACTAATATTTTGCCTCATAAATTTCAATTTTCCAAGAAAGCCGAAATTACACCCTATGTTTTTATTAAATTCAGGCTGTAGTTAATGCCACCTGCAAGTTAATGTCATTGAATTTGAATTGAATTTTTTGAACAAATCTGTCAAATACGCGTTGTTTGCTTTCAATTTGATCAGGATTTCTTTTAAATCTGGACCTTTACTTTCCAGAAACTCGAGGACTGATTCAAAAAGTGAGTAAAATCTTGTTAAGCATGCACCTTTCGACAACCAGCGTACTCCAGTATGTAAGTGTAATCGTTGGAAGTCTTCATAATTTTCGTCGAACAATTGTGCAAACAATCGGGTATTCGGCTTTAATCACAAATTGAAACGATTGGTGCAATCTATCACTCAATTTTTTCGTTACTAGGTGTTGTCGATGGATGACACAGTGAATTGCAGTTACTTCTGGTATAATTCTTTTAAGATGGCTTATAAACCCACGATATCGCCCGAACAGGGCAGGAGCTCCATCTGCTGCTACCGAAATGATGTTTGTAAATGGAATCGATTTTTCCTTAAAAAAATCACTTAGGATATTAAATATTGATTCGCCCTTAATATCCGCCTCTAAAGTTTTCGCGAATAGCAGCTCTTCATGCATTTCTTCGTCCCTAACAATGTTCGATTTGTTATGCCAATATTAATGCTTCATTACCAGGTAAATTTGGCTCGTCCAGTTGAATAGAAAAATGAGTTGTTTGCAAATAATTACACAAGAAGCTTTCAATATCCGAGCTCATTTTATCAATGCGTCGTTGTACATTGTTGTTACTCAAAGTATTTCTTTTGAGAACGTCAAATGGAGGTTTGTGCAGAACAGTTTTTAAAACCTCTTCAACGGCGGGTAAAATTAACTGTTCTCCGATGGTGTGTGGTTTTCCAGATTTCGCTGTAAGCAATGAGATATTGTAAGATGCCCGCAAGCCATCATCGTTACCTTGAGACTTTATAAATTGAAAAGAACATACTGTACACATTCTGTTCTGTTCATATTTTTCTCCAATGTTTTAAATCTTTAATATTTTAAATCTTTGCCTATTTTATCAGAATGACAACTTCTTAAATGATCTTCCAGCTTCGATGGTTTCATAGAGTCATTGTTCAAAATTTTGTTATTGTACATAAAAGGCATATGGGCAATAGTTTGTCTGCCTTTGATGGAAGAAAACAAAATTTCAAAAAATCCACACGCTGACATTTGTTCTTAGATTGAGCCATGGATCATATCAGTTACCTACCCGTAAAGAAGAAAAATGTTTGTTTTAGTAATCATAAGGGGATTTTAACAGAATAGGAATAGGAGCAATAAACCGTTAAGACCCATAAAGAGGTTCTCACAAATATTTTAATGTAATATAAAACATTTTTGATTAATTATTATATATTTTGATACATTTCTGTTCATTCGAGAGCGAATACCTTTGTACTTTTAAAGAATATTTCGACATCATAACTCCACGATTTTAATGATTTATTTATTATTTTGATGTACGTTACGAGTGGTACCTACATATAGGTACATACATGAAGAAACGTACAATTTATGAAAATATTTCTATTCATCTAGTATTAGCAACTACTAGGGCTATATTCCTTCTTTAGTGAATCGCCACAGTCGGGCAAATAAAAAAAATTATAATAAAAAATATAATACTAAAAGTTAAATTTTCTCGGCTTTCTCTTCTTTAAAAGAAGTATCGACTAATAGTACTTTTCCGCACTGGCAAACACTGACATCGATTCACTCACACTTTTCTTTTCAAAATTCAGGAAACAAATAAGCGTTCGTCCTTGACAGCATTCGTATTTATGTATACATACATATTGGTTAGGAATCAAACAAGTTCATGCGAGCTTGCAAGCAGCGTATTTATATTGATGAGGAATCAGACCAGTTCATGCAAGATTGCTATGCAAGCACAGCACAAGTCATATTTCGTCCCTTTGCATGTCTGAACAAGCGTTCCGGCGCTTTGCAAGTCTCGACACGCGTTGCATTTTGATTATCAAATATACAAGTTTCTACAAGTAACAGTCGCTGATCTTCTTAAAAAAGGGAATTCATGCTAAATAAACAGGCTATCTGATTCATATACCAGCCGAACCGTAAAAATTGTTCTTTACTATCAAAACCAGATAAATTTTCATGGACCCCCACTGATTACTTGTGAACCCCCTTTTTTTTCATGCCAACGTAATCCCCCGTAGAGTTTCCCGTGGACCCCTGGTGGTTCACCTGGACCACTTTGGGAATCACTGAATTGCAGCAACAACAACAAAGTCAGCGGCAAGGGAAACAGCGCAACAAATACAGTAGCAGCAACAAAAGCAGCAGTTACTGTTGGAAAGGGTTTCTTTAACATTTGCTCTACTTATCTCGTTCTATTCTTATATTGTTCCTTGTTATCTTTCTTGCCTACTCTTTGTCATTGTATCATATTCCATGTTTTACTTCACTTTGTAATAAACGTTCGCCAAGACAAGACGTGTTTTTCATCAAGCATAACTCGCAAGAGGTTATGGGCCCAGGAACGGTATAAAACAAAACGGGATACATACAGTATATAAGTTCATTTTAATTTGAGTATTTTTGGAAACAAAAAAGTTGTTTCAGATCGAAGAGGGTTTTCGCGAATTAGTATTTTATTTCGTTCAAATATAATTTCGAATCGTTTTTGTGCGGAAATTAGTGTGCAGATATGGAAACAGAACAGTAAATATTCTTTCATTTAATGGATCAATTTGGTTAAATAAATTTATGAAGGATGTACTCTACGTGCCGAATATTAAGTTAAATTTGTTCTCATCTAACTCAGCAATGGACATGGGACTGTGTCTGGTGTCGAATAGTGGGAAATGTAAGCTACGCGACGGAAATAATATCGTTGCAGTGGGAGTTCGCCAAAAGTCTCTCTTTAAAATGTTATTTAAAATTAAATACCCATCTTCTGTCAATTTGGCTACTACCGATAGTTTAAAGATGTGGCACGAGCGATTGGCTCACCAAAATGTGTCTGTTATCGAAAATTTTCTGGAGAAGCAAAATTTTCCTTCTTTACCATCAGAAAACTTCTTCTGCGAAGACTGAATTTTGGGAAAACAAACGAAAATGAAATATTCCAGATCCGAATTCAGAGCTAAGCAACCAGGTGAATTAGTACATGTCGACCTATGCGGACCATTTTCTCCTATTTAAAGACGATTTCTCAAATTACCGTGTCATATATTTTTTAAAAAGTAAAAATCAAGTCCCTATATTCTTTGAACAGTATATCAATAAATTGTGTTCCGAAACTGGTTTTAAATTGCGAATTTTAAGGAGTGATAATGGTTCAGAATTTATTAATAAAGATTTAAAGTTTTTGCTACAGAAATATAAAATTCTACATCAGAATTCAGTACCATATTGCCCACAGCAAAACGGCAGGACAGAACGGGAGATGAGAACCTTAGTGGAAGCCGGCAGGACGATGCTTCATGCAAGAAACTTACCTTTAAAACTGTGGGCTGAGGCAATTAACACAGCCGCTTTCGTCATAAATAGAACGTGCTTGAATGCAGATAAGAAATCACCTTTGGAGCTATGGACGAATAAAGAGTTCAAGTTGAATTCTGTCACATGGAAGGTATTTGGAGCGGACTGCTACATTCATGTTTCCGACCAGAAAAGGAGAAATGGGATAAAAAGTCGCAGAAGGGGAAGTTTGTTGGGTATATGGATAATGTTAAAGGCTACAGAGTATGGATGGAAGGGACGGACAAAGTCAAAATTAGTCGAGACATTATTTTCAATGAACTGTCTTCAGATCGGTGTGCTGATGCTATGAGCCAGAAAGATAGTGTCGTGGTTTTTAACCCAGATAATGATGCGATTAACGACAAACACCTTTCGGTTGAATGTGCTGGTGACAACAGTTTTCTACAAGAAAAAGAAAAAGAGGTGGATGATATTGAGGTACCACTTAAAGAACGGTTGCGAAGCCCAAAGAAAAACACTTCCGATTCAGCTATGTTGGCTGGTTTGGCTTTTGTTGCCGAGTTCTTAGAACCGTCAACTTTTGAAGAAGCGGTAAATTCAAGGGATTCGAAGAAATGGACGCAGGCAATGGAAGAGGAAATCGAGGCTCTGAAGAAAAACGAAACTTGGAAACTCGTTGAACCGAAGAAAAATCAAAGGGTCATTGATAATAAATGGGTTTACAAGGTAAAAGGTTCCAGCACTAATGAGCCAGCTCGATACAAAGCCAGGCTAGTGATCAGGGGTTTTACGCAGGTAAGAGGGATTGATTATGAAGAAACCTTCAGTCCCGTAGCCAGATTCGAGTCGATCAGAACAGTTCACTGTTTTTCTTCGGTCCTTCCAACGGAAAACTTTAAGAGCTGACCCATGTGTATTTGTCGGGCGTGATGTAATTGTGGCTACCTACATACATTGATGACGGTATTGTCGCGGCAGCTAATGATGACAAGATTTCTGCACTGATCAACTATGTATTTTCAGAATGAATTTGCATTCAAGGTATTCGAGGCGAAGTATTTTATTGGTTTGAAAATACATCAGAAAGCGGACGGAATACATATTGGTCAATCGAATTTCGCCAGTGCAATCGTCTCTAAATTTGGCATGGAAAACGCAAATGCTGTATCAACGCCTGCAGAAACGTCTGGCGAATGCTTTCGTGACAATGTTGACCATGGTTGTATTTGTCCATATCGAGAAGCTGTTGGCAGCTTAATGTGCCTTGCTATCGGTACAAGCCCGGACGTCTCTTTTGCTTTGGGTTTCGTTAGTCGGTATATGGAAAAACCAGACGAAGGCCATGTCAAGGCACTGAAGTGTATTATAAGATACGTGAAAGGGACGCTGCATTATGGTATATTTAATTCTAAACCAAAATTTAACCTTAACTGTTACAGTGACTCCGACTATGATGGGGACATAAAGATCAGACGATCTACTAGCGGGTACGTATGTTTTCTTGGCGATAGTCCACTTTCGTGGGGCTCTCAACTACAACGCTGTGTGGCGCTTTCGACTACAGGATCGGAATATATAGCAGCAACTGAAGCGGTAAAA
Source organism: Merodon equestris (assembly GCA_958301585.1). NCBI lineage: Eukaryota > Metazoa > Arthropoda > Insecta > Diptera > Syrphidae > Merodon > Merodon equestris. The sequence goes on along the minus strand of OY284414.1, from coordinate 69,245,408 downwards.
GAGCTCTCTTGGCTGAAACTGTTATTAGAGGATCTTTGTATTTGTCACCACAAACGACCCTTTATCTGGATAATGAAAGTGCCATCAGACTGGTGAAAAATCCTGAGTTTCACAAGCGGACCAAACACATAGACGTCAAATACCATTTCATCCGAGAGAAGTACGTTGAGAATATTTTTGACATCGAACACGTAGCGTCGGAGATGCAGAGAGCTGATATTTTGACTAAGCCCTTACCCAGAGTGCGTTTTCAAACGCTGAGGGACATGTTTGCTGTTCTGCCTTTGACTGAATAATATACTATAATTATACAATATATACTATATTATTGAATTTGGAAATCTCTTAGTGAATAATGTACTAAATTTTAAGGTAAATTTTGATTTCGAAATCTGTTAACTGAATAATGTGCGAATTTTTGTGAACTTTGGAATTCATTGCTAAATAAACTACCACAAAGTTTTTATTTACTATTGTAGCGGCCATCCTCAACTTTTTGAAATTTATATTTATTTAATTTTGTAAAAGGAAAATGTGCTTAACACACTCTCCTTAGCTTTCTATATGTGCTATACACAACCCGAGTCCGTCATTTCACAGCGTCTGTCAATACTCGGAATCGACGTAGAAGAATAAAAAGAAAAGAAAAGTAACTGTTACGATTCGAGTATAAAAGGGCGATGTGAATTGGACGAATTCGCAGTCTGTTGAGTAGCAACCAGAGATGATGAACGAGATATGCAACTTTCGTACGTCTGTTCCCGTGACACCCTAAATTTTTCAGGAAATTTTGACAGGAGTTTTTGTACCAAGCCGACAACCCCCCTTATAAACGACTCTATCCGTGAATACGTGTGAGCTCATTTCATTTTACCGCAGTGTACTCCCGCCACACACACTCATGGAATTATAACAATGTGCGCGATTGTTTACATAATTTTGACAGCACTTTATGTACCCACGTGCTCGCACAGCTTGTAGGCAAACGTCGGCGGCCATTTTAAGTTGCAGGTCTCATTGGTTTGTCTATGGTAGCAACTGACTGCTTTTCGTTGGAGCCACCTCATAATTACGAAATACGACTGTTAGGGTGTTCAGTAGACGAGGTGAACAACTTTGGGTCCCTCGGCTCTGTTTTTTTTTGTATGTACGAATATACGATTATACGATTATATATATATACGAGATAATAAAGATCACTACGACATACCATCACTACGTCATTGGCGCCCAGCATTGCGGCCACGTGTTTTACCACAGAAGAGCCCTAAAAATAGACCACGTGTTTTACCACAGAAGAGCCCTAAAAATAGACCACGTGTTTTACCACAGAAGAGCCCCTAAAAATAGACCACGTGTTTTACCACAGAAGAGCCCCTAAAAATATACCACACTTGGAATTATTTTACCAAGGCATTGAAAGGAGGGAAGAAGAATACGTTTCCTTATGTCGAAGAAAAGTGAACGTATAGCGTCACAAACCTCGAATAAAGATCCTTTACGGGAGAGTGAATTGCCGGACAATATGTCATCAACTGCAAGTTCTGTCGCTTCGACAAGCGCAGCAGCATTAACGGCACTTTCGGAAGAACAATTGCAACGATTGGTAATGGCTATCCATGCTAAAGAAAATCATGGGACGTTTAGCAGATGTACCGCCCGTTTTGATGGGACCAGAAATGTGTCAAAAATTGATGATTTCGTTGCAACAATTACAGAGTCCGAAAACATCACGGATGCTAACGCACTCATTGGTATTCCGCTCTTATTGGAAGGTTTCGCATCAACCTGGTGGCAAGGCATTAAAAAGGAAGCCAAAAGTTTTGACGACGCAATAAGACTGCTTCGAGCAGCATTCGCGCCAGCTAAACCATCATGGCGTATCTACACCGAGTTGTTCGAAGATAAACAACGAGCGACGGAAACGATTGATCAATTTGTGTGTAGGAAAAGATCCTTGCTGGCACAATTAACAGATGAGATATCTGAAGACATTATGCTCAATATGGTTTATGGCCAAATTCTGCCAAAATTAAGAGAAAAGGTTCCTAGAAGCTCAATTAAGACCTTTCAGGATCTATTGGAGCAAACCAGAGAAGTGGAAATGTTCAATGATGAGAACAAACGGTTTGTAAACATTGCAGAAAACAGGGACAAGATGCGTTGCACATACTGTAGGAAGAAAGGACATACAGCTGACTTATGTTTTAAGAAAATTAAAAGCACGGAGAATGCAAAAATGGGTACTGACGATAAAAACAAGAAACCTATATTAAATTGCTATGGTTTTGGAGCTTCTGGATATTATCGAACAAATTGTCCTACCTGCAGCAATAAGAATGCAAATAGTCCGAGTTCGCTTGACTTCAATTTGGTAGATTCTCTTGTTATTGGAAGAAATGTTCCGACAGTGGACTTCGCGGAGAAGCATATTTAGACACGGCGGCTAGATCTAGCGTAGCAGGAGCAAGTTTATATCAACAGCTCTTGAGGAAAGGTTGTGTGTTTAAGCCAGTTAGTGCGGAGTTGACTTTTGCTGACGGGGTACCTAGAAAAGAGGTCGTTCATGCTACAGTGGCCGACATTATCATTGGGAAGAGATATCGCAAAATTCGGTTAATCGCATTGCCAAAAGCGAAAGGAAATCGAACGCTACTCGGAATTGATTTCATGGAACAATGTGGAATCGTGTTAAATATTGCACAAAGGTCATTTCACTTTGTGGATGATCCAACAACAACATTTGATTTCAAATTAGTCAAGAGCTGTGTATTGAAACCGACCGAGAATCTAGACAATTGAAATTACCGATCACCTGAAGCGAAGCAGGAATTTAAACTACCTAGAAAGGACGCTATGAAAGAAGTATCCGCATATCTTACACGCAATAAGTCCAATAGGTGCAACCCCAAAACGAAAGAGATCAAACGATTACTCACCACATAGTGTACAAGCCATTTTCGCCGACTCATTACCAATGGATATGCGAACCCCAGATAGATCCAGTAATTTATTTAATGAACTACGGAGAATAGAACCTTCAGATCCGGACACTTGGTTTGAGCTTAACAGCCTCGATATCAAATTACGTCCAGAAGAAGGAAAACACTTGGATTTAAAGGAGAAGGAAAAACTGGAAAAGTTATTAGACGAACAGATTGAAATATTTGGGGAGATAGAGACACCTATACCAAACGTGGAACATGAAATCATAACTGGAACCGCTACCCCTATTGCCGTTGCTCCATATAGAATCTCACCAGCAAGGAAAATGCAGTTAAAGACTGAAATAGAGAATCTTCTTCTTTTCCTTTTTATCCCGGCGTCGTTATGGTCAGAAGTGTAGGACCATAACCTTCCCACTTAACTGCATTCCTACTGGTCCGCTTGTGGGGTCCGCCGGTTTGACCTCAGAAAGTAGCGGCAGGCTTCCCGGTATGGGATTACTTCATCGCTGAGGCCAATCAAATGCTGGTGTTTTTGCATTTGTTTGCACCAATTGTTTTTCGGCCTGCCTTTTTTGCGTGTTGAAATGGGAATGTTGATTGATAACGCCTTTTGGACGGGGTTCAAAGGATCTCTCCTTTGAACATGGCAATACCAACTGAGTCGGTCGCGCTCTATATTTCTTGTGATGGTTTCTTTTACGTGGAGGCTTCCTCGGATCTTTAAACTTCTAATTCTGTCACGCTTTGTTACTCCCGCTGTCATGCGAAGCATCTTCATCTCAGCTGCCGTTAATTTGCTCTCATACTTTTTGTGCATTGTCCAGCATTGTGAACCGTATGTGAGCGCCGGACGTACAACTGATGTGTAGAGCCTTCCTTTCAGCTTAGGGGGCATTTTTCGATCACAGAAGATGGCGGAGTTTTCCCGCCACTTCATCCACCCTACGCTTACGCGATGTTTGATGTCGTCATCACAAGTTGCTTCTCTATTAATCATAGATCCCAGATATTTAAACTTTTCACACTTGGGAAGCACTCTTCCATTCAAGTAAATGTCTGGAATAGGCTGATGAGGGTCAGAGAACGGGCAGCACAGATACTCTGTCTTCTTTGAACTAATACGATACCCGTGTCCCTCAAAAATGTCCACCCACACATCAAGTGCTCGTTGTAGGGACGCCTGATCATCACTTATAATGGCCCCATCGTCAGCAAAGAATAGCTGGTGCACATTGGGGTCCGTCACTTTTCCTTCAAGCAAGCAATCAAGGACTGCTATAAAAAGCAGTGGGCTGAGGACGCTCCCTTGGTGTACACCGACTTTGATTGCGAACTCTTCGGTGACTCCTGCGGTGCATCTTACTCTTGTCGTTGCTCTCTCGTACATGTCCATAATCACTCGCACGTAGGTTTCTGGAACTCCTTTTTGTCTTAGCGCTACCCATAAAAGATCTCTTGGTTGCCGGTCAAAGGCCTTTTCGAAATCAACCAACACCATATGCAAGTCCTTTGAAGAATCACGATGCTTTTCCATCATGATCCTTATACTTTGGATTGCATCTGTTGTTGATTTACCCGAGACAAACCCGCACTGGTCATCAGATAGTCGTATTATTTTCCGCAGTCGGCTATCTAATACCCGTTCAACGATCTTCATGGTGTGCGACATCAGCTTGACAGAACGGTAGTTATCACAATTTCGCGTATCACCCTTTCCTTTGTGCAATGGAAGAAGATAGCTTTCCCTCCATTGATTAGGCATAGTGTCGCCTCTCATAAGTTTGGAGATAAGAACCATGAGCCATCTAGACCCGATGTCTCCCATCTTTTTCCAGAACTCAGAGGGTATCCCGTCCGGCCCAACAGCTTTTCTTTTCTTGGAGTTTTTAACCGCGTACCGAACTTCTTCGACTGTGATGTCGGGTATTTCGGCATGATTCGGGGCGGCTCTTGGAAAGTAAACTCGGGGAAACTGTTCGTTCAGAAGTTCCTCGCAATACTGTCGCCACCTGTGGAGAATTTTTTCGTCTTCCACAAGGAGTTGGCCTTCAGCATTGTTAATAAACTTTGGGAAACGTATCTCCTGAGCATTTCTCCTTCTCTGGGCGGCTATCTTAAAGATATTTGCTCCTTTGTTCAAATTGTTTTGTCGAAGCTCCTGGGTAGCCTGGTTCCTGTCAGACGCGGAAGACCATATTTCTTCCAACTCCTGATAGAGGCCTTCCATGCTTTTCGCTTTGAATTCGGCGCATTTTTTCTTCGCGATACCTTTGCAACATCTATATACCTTTTCACGGCGAGCTTTTTCCTCTCTATTAGTAGAAGAGCACTTTGACCAAGCTTGGAAAGCCATTTTCTTTTCGTGTATCACTGCTTTGGCTTCGTCTGTCCACCACCAGGTTTCTTTTGCGTGTTGGCAGGGGCCTTTAGATGTTCCGAGCAGTGATTTGGCTTTCTCCAGGCCAGATTGTTGTAGGGAATCCCACATGTCTTGTGCTCTGCACTCCTCATTACCGACCTCATCGATAATGGAAGAGAGGTAGTTTTCCATGTTGGTAATAAAAGCTTCGCCTTTTCCTTTATCCAGCTTATACCACTTGATTCTCTCAGACACCTTCGTTTGCTGCTTTGACTTCTTTCTCGCATCCATAAAAAAATTCAGTCAGGAGGAGACGGTGTTGAGGGGCGATCGCGTCTCCCAGGATCACTTTGCAATCTTTAGCTCGTGGCTTCATGAAACTGGATACCAAATGATAGTCTATTTGAGTTTCATTTCCGCCGCTGCTATAAGTGATCAAGACTGAAATAGAGAATATGCTAAAGAAAGGCATAATTGAAGAAAAGGCATCTCCATCGGCTTTCCCCGTTGTTTTGGTTCCAAAAGGTGATGGTAGCATTCGATTGTGTGTCGACTACAGGGCACTCAACGCGGTTACACTTCCAGATCGCTACCCATTACCACGAGTTGATGACCTACTCCATGAAGCTAAGAGTACACCCTATATGTCAACATTGGACTTACGCTCCGGATACTGGCAGATAATGGTTGCAGAAGAAGACCAAATAAAAACCGCTTTTATTACAGCGTTCGGCACGTACATTTTTAAACGTATGCCGTTTGGATTACGAAATGCACCAGCAACATTTCAACGCATCATTGACAAATTCAAAAGAAGTCTACCAGACATTTTGCTGTTGGCATATATCGATGATCTGATTGTTTGCTCAGAGAGCTTTCAGAAGCATTGCGATGAGCTACAAAGAGTATTCCTTCGCCTAAAAGAATTTGGCTTCCGACTAAATCGTAACAAATGTAGATTTTGTTGCGCTGAGGTGAAATATTTGGGTCATATACTAACAAATCGTGGATTCAAGGTAGATCCTGGCAAGACCGTTGCCATAGTAAAACGAGCAAAGCCGAAAAATCCAAAACAAGTACTGTCGTTTTTACAGACATGTTCATGGTACAGAAGATTTATACCCAATTTTGCCAGTATTTCAAAACCACTTTCGAATCTCACTAAGAAGAATGCCACTTGGAAATGGGAAATCGAGGAACAAAATGCATTTGACCAATTGAAAAAACTATTGACCACCGCCCGAGTTTTGCAACAGGCAAAAGAAGGAATCCCATTTGTGTTGAAGACTGATGCCAGCAGTTACGCTATCGGTGCAGTATTACTCCAGGGGGAGGGAGAGATGGAACATCCTATTGAGTATGCAAGCCGTCTCCTATTACCTGCAGAACGGAATTATTCAACGACGGAAAGGGAAGCCCTTGCTGTAGTCTGGGCAATACAAAAATTCCGAGGATATATCGAAGGATCTGAAGTCAAGGTTTTAACTGACCACTAGCCGTTGAAATGGTTAATGTCGCTTAAGTCCCCAACAGGAAGACTTGCCAGATGGGCACTTCAGCTACAACCATACAACCTCGAGATTGGATACAATCCAGGAAGAAATAATGCTGTTGCCGACACTCTTTCCAGACCACCTTGTGCTGACGAGGAACATTTAGAAGGAGACTGTGAAATATGTTCTGTGGATATCGATATGCCGAGGCGGGGTTCAAAGGAAATCAGGGAGGAACAATTGGCAGATCCTGACTTGAAGACAATTATAAACTCAATCGAACAGAATGATGAAAACCTAATACGTTGGACCAATAGAGGCTACATTATGAACGATGGAGTCTTATATCGATATTGTTCTGAAGAAGACTCTGAAAATGGGCAACTGGTCATACCGAGAACTATGAAGTCCCTAGTGCTACAGAGATACCACGATGATCCCATGGCCGGTCATTATGGTCGGGACAGAACACTAGCTAGAATTTCTAGCCGGTATTATTGGTCACAAATGAGATCTGATGTAGAAAAACACGTTAAGAATTGTATTGAGTGTCAACGCTATAAGGCCTCAAATCTTAAACCAGCCGGACTAATGCAGACTTCTCCAAGCGGACAGAGGTTTGAAATCGTATCTGTGGATTTATTTGGACCACTGCCTACAACCATTGAAGGACATCAATGGATTTTCATTATTGAAGATCTATGTAGCCGCTGGGTGGAATTATTCCCACTAAAGGAAGGCACTGCTGAAAGCTGTGCTATGACACATTTGAACGAGGTATTCCTGAGATTCGGTGTTCCAAGAAGACTCCACAGCGATAACGGCACACAATTCATATCAGCGCTAATGCAGAAACTAACCTTTTGTTTGGGCATCAAGCAATCTTTTACTCCTGTATATCACCCCGAAGCCAATCCAGTGGAAAGGAAGAATCGAGACTTAAAGACGCAGTTATCCATAATGGTTGGAAGTGATCATGCTTCATGGAATCTCAAACTTCCCGCCATACGGTTCGCCATGAATACAGCCAAATGTGAGAGTACAGGATTCTCCGCAGCTTACCTCACCTTTGGGCGCGAACTAAGAACTCCAGATGAAGTTAATCATGACTTAAGAGGCATTATACAGTCTGAAAACTTCGTACCCCAAATAACGCCCCATTTGCTAAAGATGGCAAATACTCTATTAGAAGCTCGACAAGTATCTGAGGGAAAGCAAGACAAAAACAAAATGTATGCGGACCACAAAAGAAGACCACATGACAAATTGGAAGTTGGTGATAAAGTTCTCGTCCAAACGCATCCGATCAGCCGAGCCGCTAAAGGATTTACAGCCAAATTCGCTCCGAAGAGGGACGGTCCCTACATAATACTAGCGAAAAAGGGTTCGACAAGTTTTGTAATAGCCAGCGAGGACAACCCAACGGTTCCATTGGGAACATATCACGCATCTTCGCTGACGGCCTATACGGGTAGTTCCGATGGGCTACCTAACCCAGTTGTTTCTATCAAGAAGAGGGGAAGACCAGCCAAGGCGACAAGAAGGATGACTTCACCAGTTCCTGCCACATCATCGGGACGATTTCTGAGGCAGAGGGGGAGATTGTAGCGGCCATCCTCAACTTTTTGAAATTTATATTTATTTAATTTTGTAAAAGGAAAATGTGCTTAACACACTCTCCTTAGCTTTCTATATGTGCTATACACAACCCGAGTCCGTCATTTCACAGCGTCTGTCAATACTCGGAATCGACGTAGAAGAATAAAAGGAAAATAAAAAATAACTGTTACGATTCGAGTATAAAAGGGCGATGTGAATTGGACGAATTCGCAGTCTGTTGAGTAGCAACTGAGTGAGCATACAGCTTTTCGTTGGAGCCACCTCATAATTACGAAATACGACTGTTAGGGTGTTCAGTAGACGAGGTGAACAACTTTTGGTCCCTCGGCTCTGTTTTTTTTTGTATGTACGAATATACGATTATACGATTATATATATATACGAGATAATAAAGATCACTACGACATATCATCACTACGTCACTATTGAATTATGTTATCTTGATGTGGAACTTTGTGCGAAATTATGACTGAATCTTAATGTTTAGTGTTCTAGAATGGATAGTATATGAGTAATATTTTTAATTAATTGCTAAGACTATGGTAAACTTAACTAAATTTAAAGTAATATCCCAATCAAATGTCAAAGAAAGTGGGAGTGTTGGAAAGGGATTCTTTAACATTTGCTCTACTTATCTCGTTCTATTCTTATATTGTTCCTTGTTATCTTTCTTGCCTACTCTTTGTCATTGTATCATATTCGATGTTTTACTTCACTTTGTAATAAACGTTCGCCAAGACAAGACGGGTTTTTCATCAAGCATAGCTCTGCAACAGTTACAACGACAGCCACTGCAACAGAAACGGCAGCAACGAAAGCGGCTGCAGCGATAGAAGCAGCAGTAACAACAACAGAATGACATAGGCCCAAATGGCGGAATGTCTAGGGCAGATGTTACAAAAGCCTGTGACTTTCCTAAAGCCAAGGCGTTGGATCCTCCTCGCCATCGAAAGGTAGACTAGTCAGCTCCAACAGCAGATCCATGAGCAGGCGACCCGTGTGAATTCGCTACTTTTGGTAAGCGAAACAAAGCTAAACTAATGATGGGAGTAACGAATACCTAGAGCACTTCGATCCAATATTTTCATTGCGAGACACTTTTTCGATCTTTGCGCTTAACTTGGTAGAAAACTTGTATAATACATTCTAGCCGGCGATTTGAATACCAAACACAGTGATTGAGGAAATAACATTTCCAACATTAGGAGGAGTCTACTAAGCATTGGTGGGTTCTGCAGAGTATAAGGTAGAGAGTCAATTTACTCGCAACGTATGTATAATCCGTCGCATCCTAAAAGCGGTTCCTGTCTTGTTCCTGTTCCACCTATTATTGTATATTTCACCGCTTTCCCCCTTGCACACAATAAGTGCGATGCACATGTGTGACCATTGTAAGGAAAATATGCCTCCTCCGGCAATTTTGTCATTTGTCCCTTATGTACTTGAAAACTATACTTTGATTAAACCGCGGTAACCGAAAGGACATGCAAATCCATAGCTTCATGGAATCATGGAAGTTCCAATTTTGCCGAGTCGACAGTAAAAATCTCGGCACCATTCCACCATAAATCTCATCGTTCCCATTAACACTTGAAAGGTGCAACTTTTGCAAACATGTTGATCATACAGTTGACGAATGTCGAAAGAAGAAAAAACAAAATCAGGTGAAATCACAACAATCAAATAGAGACGAAAATCTATTATTACAAATGTAAGGCGCCAGGATCTGTTCGCTCAAACTGTCCAAACTGTAAAGAAGTGCCCAAAAACCACCAACCTACCGACTATACCTATACTTAGACTATACTTAGACACTGCAGCTCGAACATCCATTCATCTCCTTAAAAATGAAACACACTTTAAACAAGTCAACGCTGACGTCACACTAGCGGACGGGAACTCCAAGTCCCAAGATATTTATATTGCGGACACAAATATTGTTATTGGCAATCGACTTAGACTTACAAAATTTGTGGCACTCCCAAAAGCAACCGATAATAGAACCTTAATTGGTATTGACTTTCTGGAACAAAATGGTATCGTGCTCGATCTAGGTCAAAGAATATGATATTTCACAGACCAGAGGGAAAAATTATTCGATTCTTATGATACATCCCACACAAAGGTCATAAAGAAATCTGTCGATGATGATAGGTTTAAAAAAATTAATTTCGCTCCAACTGTTGAACCAATCCATCCGATCTCTCCATTACCTAAGACCTTCACCAGTATACAAGAATCGCCAAGAACACGTAAAGAACTTAAATCCCAAAACTCTGCCCTTCTAACTTGGTTTACGAATATAAAACTTATCTCTCCTATCAAATCAACACTAATACATGAAGAATATTAGTGATCACGACTCTCACCATCAAGAAGAGAGCAACTAAAAGTTGAATTAAAAAAAAATTTTGGAAAATGAGATAATTGAATAATGTGAATCTCCCTGGGCTGCACCTGTTGTGCTGGTACCAAAGAAAAATGGAGACATACGAATCTGTATTGTCTACAGGCAACTTAATTGTGCAACAGTACCCGATCCTTATCCATTAGCAAGAATTGATGATCTTCTCCACGCTACAAAGAGAACACAATTCAAAACCACACTCGACCTTCAATCAGGTTATTATCAAATAAAAATAGCAGAGGAACACATTGATAAAACTGCTTTTATTGCATCATTTGGAATGTTCCGTTTTCTACGCATGCCATTCTGTTTACGAAACCCTCCCGCAACCTTTCAAAGACTCATGGATAGATTCAAAAGTGGTCTTCAAAATATCCTACTTCTCACATATCTTGATGACCTTATTATGTGTTCCAGTAGTTTTCAGGAACACCTTGATCACCTGAAACAAGCCTTCGAACGTCTTAACTTATTCAAACTCAAATCCACATTCTGCTGTCCGAAGGTGAAATATCTTGGCCATATCATCAAAAATCAAGGCATTAAATTGCTGCCATAGCAACCTGAACGGAACTCAAAAATCCCAAACAGTTCTTTTCATTCTTACAAACATGTGCGTGGTACCGGCGCTTCATAAAAAAACTCGCCAATATCTCTAAGCCATTGACTGATCTTACTAAGAAACAAACAGTGTGGAAGTGGGGTAAAGAAGAACAGTTATCATTTGACAAACTCAAACTCTTACTTACAAGTGCACCTATTCTTCAACAAGCTTGTGATGACAAACCATTCCGCTTGAAGACAGACGCCAGCAATTATGCCATCGGCGCAGTTCTGGTCCAGGGGGTGGGATCTGAAGAACACCCCATCGAATATGCTTCCAGATTACTTACCGATGCTGAACGTAATTATTCCACCACCGAGCGTGAAGCTCTAACCAAAGTATGGGCGGTTACTAAGTTTCGAGGATACGTCGAAGGTGGCCAAGTAACTCTAGTTACTGATCATCAACCACTAAAATGGCTTATGAGCCTTAAGTCCCGAACTGGTCGACTCGCCCGATGGACACTTCAGTTACAGCCATATGACTTTGAAATATTGTAGAATGTTGTCGAGGACACGCTATCAAGACTAATGTGTGACACCAAAATCACACAGAAAACAACTTCCTAACTAACTAACTTCCATATTGATATGCCATTGAGAAGACCTAAATAGATTCGAGATGCACAACTTTAAGACGATCAATTAAAAACAATCGTTTGAAAGCATCGATGAGAATTTATCATGATGGACATCCCTTGGGTATATTCTGAATGACGGAATATTATATAGAAATTCATCTGAATATGATCCTGAAAACGCCCAGCTGGTGATTCCTATTCAGGAACGACAAACGATTTTACAAACCTACCATGATGCTGCAACCGCTGATCATTACGGAATCGACCGAACCCTTGCAAAGATTGCTTCACGCTTTCACTGGCCAGGAATGCGAAATGATATTAACAAATATATAGGTATATAATTGCCTAGCATGTCTAAGGTATAAACCCAGTAATTTGAGACACACAGGACTTTTTCAAACTGTCTCTAGTAACCAACGTTTTGAGATACTTACCGTCGACTTGTTTGGTCCATTGCCTGCAACTCAAGATGTTCGTAAGAAATGTTCGCACTTAAAGAAGCTACAGCGAGCAACTGTGCAATCACCGCGACGTTTGCTGAGCGACAATGCAACAACTTACACATTGTCTAAGAATTGATCAGACACTTACACCTTTATACCATCCCCAAGCAAATCCAGACGAACGGAAAAATAGAGATTTAAAAACCCAGCTCGCCATGCTGGTAGGCAACAATCATAGTACATGGGCCAATGATTTACCGCCAATCGGATTTGCTATGAACACCGCCAAATGCCAAAGTACTGGCTACTCTGTCTCATATCTGACATTCGGGCGCGAATTAAGGACAATTGATGATGTTAAACATGATCTTAGTAATATAATACAGTCAGAGGATTTCATCCCACAAATAACTCCAAAACTTGTTTAACTTGCTAAGATCCTGCAAGGAACGGTTGAAAAACAACAAGATCACAACAAAAGATACGCAGATAAGAAGCGGCGAACGCAACCCAAGTTTGAAATCGGCGACCTAGTACATATTACAACACATGTTCTGAGCAAAGGCTCTAAGAATGTTACTTCAAAGTTTGTACCGAAGAGAGATGGACCTTATGTCATCATAAAGCAACTTGGAACGGCAACGTACCAAGTAGCCAACAAAGACGAGCCAACTACACCCCTGGGAAACTATCACGTGTCCTCCCCCAGCAAGTATACAGCCCAAGCCAACGATGCAGACCCTGTACGAACACTTCGTAGACGAGGACGAACCGCCCGCGAAACTCCACCTGCCGCATCATCGAGACGATCTCAGCGTCAGAGGGGGAGATTGTAACACTACATATACTTTTTTCATTATTCTGAATTATGTTTTTATATATGTGTAACGTTACAGTTATATTTATTGATTTTGAATTGTATTCCGTTACTTTATTCTTTCACAAATTTATTATTTTTTAATGTATTATTAATTTATTTTTTGGTAAATGCAACCTGGCACCCCTAAAATTAAGACAGTAACAGAATGCGCGGTAATTGTTTAGAAAAAGGGTAAACTCTCCAATTTTGATGAAATTTCAGTATATCAGATTAGGATTTTTTCTAAGAATTTTGATATATATATTTTAGGTCGGATTTTCCTAGTTTCGAAGTTATAAGCTTTTTAAATTCTCCATACAAAATACACTCCAATTTTGCCTGTAAGTATGCAACTATGTTTTAAATAAAAGCATTATTTACATTTCCTTAACTCCTCAAAATACGCAATGAAATGAACTCCTACAAAGTTCGTCCATTATACATATATACATATAATTATGTATAAATGCGAAACTGCCAACAAATAACCGTAAATTATGGTTTTTCATAATTGTGGAAACATTGTTGTTGCTTGTTTTTCGTGGGAAAAAAACTCAACAAAGAACGTGCTACAATGAAACTTCATCAGTTTATAAGTATTTGCGGTGATTTTGAATCGCTTTTAAAATATCAATATATGCTCAATATATGAGTATCTAAACGCTGAATTGATCTTGCTAGTGGATTCAAGTATATATGTACACTCATTTGGAAAACTGTGAACATGCAAAAGATGAATGGGATTCACTATTATCAGCATTTGAAGACAAAGGCATCGTTCGAAAGGTAACATTGCTCAAACAGTGGATTTCGTTGAAGTTAGAAGACTGCGACTCAATGCAAAGTTATGTTACACAATGTCTATCGTTACATTCAAAAATCAAATCAGCTGGATTTAAAATTGACGAACAAATTGCTGGTGCAATTATGTATGTTGTGCGGTTTACCAGAGGATTTTAGACCGATGGTTATGAGCATTGAAACAAAAGGTGAAGATATCACCGTTGATTACGTCAAAAACATTTTACTTCAAGAAGTTGAGTTCGAAAAAAGTGACATTCAAACGGCACTCACAGCACGGAAAAAGTCATACAAAAAAAGATAAAGAAAGAAAAGTAAAATGCTTTGAATGCGGTGGACCCCATTTTAAACGCCAATGCCCAAGAAAAAAAAATGATAAAACAGTGCTTTATAGTTCGTTTGTTGCACGAAAATCATCGCCCACTGATTAGTATTTTGACAGCGGAGCGACGGCACATATGACAAAGAATGATACATCGATGGAAAATATAGTGAAACCTGATGGAAACAGTGTAATTTGCGCAAACAACGAGAAGTTGTTAGTGGAAAAAGCCGGTGACATTGAACAGAAAATTGTATTAAACGGTTCAACAAATGACATTACGCTTGGTGGCGTACAACACATTCCAGGAATATGTACGAATTTGCTTTCAGTGAGTCAAATTGTCAAAAAAGGGAATGAAATGGTATTCAATGATCTCGGTTGTAAGGTCATCAATGACAAAAAGAAAGTTATTGCGACAGGCAGCTTAATTGACAATATGTTTAAACTTGATGTACCTATTCAAAGTCAATCGTTTTTGGCCGAAAACATGGAAGTTTCAAAAACAAATAGCGATAGTGAACTACGTTTATGGCATCGCCGCCTCGGACACGTCAGTTTTGAAAATATGAAATTTCTGAGCAGTAATCACAATAAAATTAACCAATTGCGGTCGAGCAAATGTGAAATTTATGTTAAAGGTAAACAGTGTCGCCTACCTTTTCCGAAAGGAGGCACAAGAGCAAACCGTACATTGGAATTAGTGCACTCAGACGTTTGTGAATTGGATGTGCGGTCGATAGGTGGTTGTCGCTACTTCGTAACCTTTATAGACGATTTCACAAGAAAAGTGTTTGCTTATGCATTAAAAAGCAAAAAACAAGTGTTCAATTGTTTTGTTAGATTTGTGCAAATTGCAGAAAACCAAACCGGCCAAAGACTGAAAATTCTCAGAAGCGACAATGGAACAGAATTTGTGAACAAAACAATGAAATATTTTTGTGCTAAGAAAGGAATACTGCACCAAACATCAGCAGCATATACGCCACAACCAAATAAATGGCACTGCCGAGCGAATGAATCGTACGCTACTTGATCGAATAAGATGTACATATGTATGTTGATTGATTCATCACTATCAAAGGGCTTCTGGGCGGAAGCATTGATGACAGCAGTAAAAGTCGTTAACAGTGTGCCATGTCGAGGTGGTAAAATAAGTCCAGATGAAGCGTGGAGCGGAAAAGCACCTGATCTGAATTTTTTGAAAGTATTTGGATGAAAAGCATTTGCACATGTGCCTAACGTCAGACGAAAAAAACTGGACGATAAAGCAATTGAATATATTTTCATTGGACATGCGAGTGCTCAAAAGGCATATAAATTATACAACAAATCATCGAAAAAAATCATCGTGAGCCGAGATGTGACATTCATCGAAAATGAAACGGTCAAACAGGTAATTGATTTGGAATCAAATAATATGTACTAATCAATATGTTGTACCGTTACATGTGGAAAGTGAAAGCAGTGATTTCGAATCAAGGGAGGAAGATGAATTAAATGATTCCTCAATCACTGCATCATCTCAAACTGTTGTTGTTGAACAACCAGAAGTAGACGCTTCTGTACGACTTGGTGAACCAACCAATGACCAAGTCATCAAAATTGAAGACTCATTTGTTGATGAGCTAAATGGTAGTATATTCGATCCGGAACAACAAACACTGACACCCGATGAACGAAGGATTCTGAATCAAGAAACTGTTCAGCGACAGCTGCCAAATCGAAATGCAGACAAGCCAAAGCCGAATTATGTCTATGAATTATGAAAGCGATCCAACGACTGTTGAACAAGTTTTGTCGAGCAAGGACAGTGAACATTGGAAAAGGGCAATGCGTGAAGAAATGGACTCAAACTTGGGAACTGGCCGACCTGCCAAATGCAAAGAAACCTGTAAAATGTAAATGGGTGTTTAGTCAAAAGTTAAGTGAAGAGATGTGTTCCAAAACCCATGAAGAGCAATACGAGATGAGAAATGTTCCGTACAGAGAGGCGATTGGCAGCTTACAATTTGCTGCTCAGGTAACTCGACCAGACATTAATTATGCTATTAATTTACTTAGCAGGTATACTGAAATATACTGGCAAAGCTCATTGGATCGCGTTGAAGCGTGTATTTCGATATTTGAAGGTTACAACAGAAAGAGGAATCACTTACACAAAATCATCTGTTGATTTAGCTGGCTTCAGTGATTCAGACAGGGCAAGTGACCTGGATAATCGCAACTCAACAACTGGGTACATATTCATGATGCAAGGTGGAGCAATTTCTTGGCGAACACGAAAGCAACAGACAATTGCGTTGTCGACAACCGAAGCGGAGTTTATGGCAATGACTGAAGCTATACAAGAGGCAAAATGGCTGATATATCTCAGAGCCGAATTAATTCCGAAAGCGCCGAAAACGATTGCTATTTATTGTGATAATCGCGGTGCGATTGATCTAGCATTAAACAATAATTATTCAGCCAGAACTAAGCATATAGACATAAAGGCAAAGTTCATTGTTCAGTCAGCTAAAAAAAATTATGTCAGTATCAATCAAGTGCCGACTGATATTTGCCTGCAGATATTTTAACTAAGCCTGTAGCAAAACCAAAATTGTTAAGTTTTTTGAATAGTCTCGGTATGGATATGTAAATTGTTTTTTTTTTTTTGGGCCTTCTGCCACATATATCTTTTTATGAAAATTGTTGTAGACACAAAAAAAATACTGTAAACTGGAATTGTTATCAAAAAAAAAAAATTCTATTCAGGGAGGATGTTGCGCGAAACGCACTCATCGAACATGTCAACGAAGTGAATAAATTTTTTTTTCTCTCTTCTGTCAATAAGCCTCTGAGCAAGTCGTGTTTTTTTTTCTTTATTGAAACAAAATCCTTGATCATCGACATCAGGGCATAAAAATTTTAATAATCTTTATATAAATCTAATTCTATAGAAAAATAATGGGATGTCAATAAGGTTTACCAAGCCTTACAATATTTAAAAGTTGTAAATGCTCTTTACTCTCAGCTGCAACTTCCTCATTCACCAACAATTGACTGGTTATATTAACGAAGAGGACAATATCCATCATTTACATTTATTACATTTTATATTTTACATTTGTACATTTGGTTGTAATTGCACAATTTACACAGAGTTGTGACTTAAGTCTTACATCTGAATAATGATATATTATGGATCTCATGAGTTATGATGAAGCGAAATCTTTTACCGAGAGTAAAATGGTTAAGAAAAACCTCTCATTTGCAAAAAAAAAAAATATATACACAGGGTGTCCCACGAGCAGTGTGCCAAAAAGCTACAGCGTGTAGGTCTAGTCAAGACAAGAAAAAAATCGTATGGGAGGGGGGGGTCTATTTCCCCCCGTTTAGGCGGGAGGGGCAATTTTCTAAAAAATTGACTTAATTTGGAAAAAATTATTATATATTTATTAATTTATATATATTAATTTATATATATTATATATAATATTTAATTATTATATTATTAAAAATCAACAGTTACATCCACAATGCCACGATATACCTTTTTGTAAAGCCAGAAACGTCTTCTTTCATATTGATTTTAAATGAAGCTGTTTTAAGGAGTAGTTTTTGAGAAATTAATTTTCAAACTCAAAATTTTGAAAAAAAAAAATTTCGAACTATTTTTTTCAAAATTGTATGTAATTAAGTAGTAATAATAAAGTAAAAAAATTTTTCAAAAATTCAATGCTCTCATTAGTTTTTAGTTAAATGCAGAAAACCGGATGCAAAAATGTCTTGTAGTTTTTGAGAAATTAAAAAAAAACCCGAACCATTTTTTTCTAAGAAAAACCTTTTTTTTGGTTTTAACGCGGCTGAACTTGTAGGCAAATTAATGTATGAAACATTGACCCCTTTTTTTATTATTTTTAAAAAATTCGGAGTTTTATTATAATAAATTTTCAATATGATCCCCATTTTTTAGAAGGCAAAGATTATATCTCCTTTTAATGGCTGCACATAAGTCTATGCTTGACAAATTTTCCTGCAATTTGACTCCAGCGACTTCAATCCGTTGTTCCAAAGATACTATTTCCACTTCGTAAACATAATTTTTCATGAATCCCCACACATAAAAATCCAGAGGAGTTAAATCTGCTGATCTTGGTGGCCATTTCGTGCGGCCCCTTCTTCCGATCCAACGGTCACTAAAATGATCATTCAGCCAGTTTCTAACCCGTAAGCTCCAGTGTGCTGGTGCTCCATCTTGCTGGTAGATTAAATTATCTGCTATGGCCAAAGGAACGTTGTCCATCAAATCGGGCGAAAGGTCTCGTAGGAATTGCAGGTATGATTCTCCATTAATAACGGCATTCAAAAACCGGGGCCCGATTACAGTTTGTCCAACAATACCAAGCCAAACATTACAGCTAAAGCGGTGTTGTGATTTATTTTGTTTCTTGTTGTGTGGATTGGTGCTACTCCAATGATGCAAATTGTGGAAGTTAGTAACCCCATCTCTGGTAAATTGTGCTTCATCCGTCCAGAATATCCTTGCAAAATAGTTTCGTTCAGTTTCATCTCGAAGCAGTAATGATCGACAAAATTCTGCTCTCAAAACCTTGTCGTTTGAGGTGAGTTCCTGAACTGGCTTAAAATGGTACGGGTGTAAGTTTTCGGTATGAAGCATTCTCCATACTCTAGATTTGGGCACTCCTAGCATAATAGCCATCCTCCTTGTACTAAGGGAGGGATTGCGACGGACCAAATCCAAAATTCGGGTAGAACCCATCGGCGGCGGGCGGACCCAGACGAAATTCGCAGGTCAGTTTTCAGGCGTTATCAATGAAAAAAAAGAATTAATCCAGGGTTATTCCAATACTGTATCACTTTATTGTATCCTCATAAAACTCCGAATTTTTTAAAAATAATAAAAAAGAGGTCAATGTTTCATACATTAATTTGCCTACAAGTTCAGCCGCGTTAAAACCAAAAAAAAGGTTTTTCTTAGAAAAAAATGGTTCGGGTGTTTTTTTAATTTCTCAAAAACTACAAGACATTTTTGCATCCGGTTTTCTGTTTTTAACTAAAAACTAATAAGAGAATTGAATTTTTGAAAAAAAATAGTACTTAATTACATAGAATTTTGAAAAAAAATAGTTCGAATTTTTTTTTTTTCAATTTTTTTTCATAATTTTGAGTTTGAAAATTAATTTCTCAAAAACTACTCCTTAAAACAGCTTCATTTAAAATCAATATGAAAGAAGAGGTTTCTGGCTTTACAAAAAG
This sequence comes from Merodon equestris, assembly GCA_958301585.1. Lineage (NCBI taxonomy): Eukaryota > Metazoa > Arthropoda > Insecta > Diptera > Syrphidae > Merodon > Merodon equestris. Next base: position 69,225,707 of record OY284414.1, on the reverse strand, counting down.
GTATATCGTGGCATTGTGGATGTAACTGTTGATTTTTAATAATTTTTTTTCCAAATTAAGTATTTTTTTTAGAAAATTGCTCCTCCCGCCTAAACGGGGGGAAATAGACCCCCCTTCCATACGATTTTTTTCTTGTCTTGACTAGACCTACAAGCTGTAGCTTTTTGGCACACTCGTGGGACACCCTGTGTATGTATACATACATACATATACATATATATATATGTATATTTGTTGATAACAAACAAACAATTATTATGAAATAACAACAAAAAAAAAAAAAGAATAATAATATTTATACAGACATATGTACAAATAAGTAAATAATAACCAAAAAATAATAAAAAATATATAACGTAAATAACGTAAATAAAGGAAAATAAATAAGTAGGTAATAAATAAAGAAATATAAAACAATTAAGTATATAAAATATGTGTAGGTAATAAATAAAATAAATAATAAATAAATAAATAAATAGATAAATAAATAAATAAATAAAATAATAAATAAATATCCATCATATAGTAGACCAATTAGAATCTCAAGTAGATAACGTTGTAGAAAGAAACGATGGGCTACTTTCACAAGTTACATCAGAAAGAGATGCTGACTATGAACAATACACTATTTACCCTTTGCATGAAAGAAGGAGAAACGCTCCTATTTCAGAATTCTACCAAATGCTCAAAGTCAACGCTGCTTCAATTGATTCTAGAGATAAAGATTTAGATGTAAAGTGCTTTCCTGATCTTTATGTTGAGGGTAAATATGGGCAGTTTTATGTTCGGCAGCAAAAGTTAACATCTAGTGAATATATTAAAGCAAGACTAATATCAAAACAAAATGATGTAGAAGAAATAAATTCAGGTATATTCTATAAAATGAATTGCGTTAATCAAAAGGAAAAAATTATAACTGAACAGTATTTTGAGATGCTTAATAAAGATGAAGCGATATTTGGTAGATTAAGAAATACGGAACAGTTTCGGAAAAAAAACGAGAAATTATGTCAACTGCATGACACAACACTACGGGCCAGCAACCTGGTTTCTCACCATGAGTCCTTCAGAATGGATGTGGGATGATTTAGGCGAGTACCTTAAGGAAGTTAATGGTCCTGAAATAGCGAACAAGAGCATTAGTGAATTAGTTGCACTAGATCCTGTCTCCACTTCTCGATTTATTGATAACAAGTTTAAAGCTATGTTAGACTTCATTATGTCATCTGACGAGCCGCTTGGAAAAGTAATACATTACTTTGGGAGACGAGAATATCAATCGCGTGGAGCGCAACACTTTCATTTAATGTTATGGGTAAAAGACGCCCCCATATTGAAAATCTTTTATGTTTTAAATAAATAGATTGACTTGGCAATCGCACTGAACAATCTAATTTAATATAACATGTATTACTTGTGAGATACATTGTGTTTTCATGCGATGGACAAGTCAATTGATTTATTTAAAACATAAAAGATTTTTAATATTAATATGGTCACTATAAGATGCTGTTAGGTTAGCTAATTACGTAATAACTTAAGACAGAAGGTCCCTTAAGTAGGAACTGAATAAATTAACCGACTTGGTATTACATAGATCTCACAACTTTTTATGGTAGAAGAACTGAGTTGCGAGACTTGGATTTTTTTTACAAGTTATGTTTTTGATGGCATCAATATTACCAGCTATAGAGGAAATGCTGGAACAAATCGTAGTTGATCGCATATGGCAATTCATCGAAAAGCATAATTCAATAAAGAAAAATCAGTACGGCTTTCAAAAAGGAAAAAGCACAAACAAACTCTTGGGAGATTTCGCCAACTTAGTCCACAGCAGCCTGGCAAAGAAATACCCCTTCTTAGTTCTGTTCCTCGATTTCAGTAAAGCATTCGACACCCTCGATCATAACAAAATAATTGATGCCTTAGAAACAGCTGGAATTAGAGGAGCTTTATTAGAATGGCTAAGAGATGATCTCATAGCGAGGACTTTTTAAGTAAAAATTAATGATTATTGTAGTAAGGAATACAAGGTGCAATATGAAGTTCCACAAGGGTCGAACTAGGCCCGCTATTGTCCATTTGTACACAAACGATATGTTGAACTGCCTTAAACAGAGTTCAGCATTTGCATACGCTGATGACATGGCCATAGTTGCTTGTCACAATGATTTGAAAGAAGCAAGCATGATGATGCAGAACGGATTATATTATCGACAAACACTTTCTTTGGGAAGCCCACATCAGAGGGTCCCTGTATGCAATACAAATCAACAGCTTGTGTCCAAAAGCTAATATACCACGCTCTTGTTGAGTCAAGATTCAGATATGGCGTTCTAGCTTGGGGAAATGCTGCAGAAGCGCACATCGATAAATTCCAAAATATCTAAAATAGAACTATCAAATAGCTGCTGCGAAGAAACATGGGAGAAAACAAGGCAAAGATACTTAAAGTAAAACAGATATTCAAGACGACAGCCGCGATGGAGTTTTATGATGACGAAAAGCTTCGGTTACCAATCACTCACAGCTTTAACACGAGGAGATAAGCGAACGGGATGTATCGGCTTCCATTCTACATCAAAGGCAGAGGGCAATCGCTGTATACGGAGCCAATTATCTTAAATGACTTACCCCAAGCCCTAGGAAACATTTGTTCTATCAACAAAAGAAAAAGAAAATTAATTAGAAATAACTAAATAAAACTCAAATACTGCAACTAGCTTTTTCATATCTCTTAATATTTACCATAATAATCAATCATTCAACTCTTACTATGTAAACTTTTTCTTTTATATTAAATTTTTTATTTTATATATCTAAGTCAAACGTCCATTGTAATAAAATAATACAATAGATCACGGTATGTATGTATAAGCACAGCCTTCTGTAGATAAGCCATGCGAGTTTGCATGTTTATAAAAAAAATGTAAAGGAAAGTGAATTTCAATAAAGAAATTTGAATGTAGACTGGCTGACACGAACGAATAGTCCACTAAGTATCTATGGACCTTTACGGAGAATTTGCGGAGATGGCAATGTATTTCCAAGCGCGCTCGTACGATTGTTGTGTGACGGGTTGGGCACGCTTTGCCAGTAATGTGATGAGAGCGTCGACTTCGATTGCTTTCTACTCACCGTCCAATACGAGCCTGTCGAACGAAGAGACTTACAGATACCTCAAACAAATGGACGAAGCAGGTGATACCACGAACGTGTACCGAAACAGAATACCTGTAATTTTGCATGGGAACAACAAAATTCGTGTTTCAAATTCCAATAGAACGAGTATGTTTCCGCAAATAAATAAAATATTTCGGAGGAACAATCACAATGAGGATCTAAAACTTCCCAGAACGTCAGATAATAAGTGAACTTTGATTCGGAAAGTGCCCTTTGGATAATGATTTCTTCGTGACCGAGGATCCTCGGAAGAAGGTGATGACAGTGGGAGTTGTCTTCCAGAAAGTGTAAAAAGTGAACATCGCCCAAACCGCGACCTGGAAAACAGAGCCCTACTTCATCACTTCTACGTTCGAAATGATATCGATTAATGGCGATCAGAGAACTTGGTTTTACCAGGTTCATTGACGATTTCATGGCGAATAGTGCCGTCGCAAGTTAATGGGCTAACACCCTGTTCAATTCGATGGATCTTAAGATGATCTTGAACTTACAGAAGAGAACAAAATCCACGGGAACCGACGGCATTGTATATTCAATGTGATGCTCAGAACGGGCTTACTTTTCCAATTATTTATATCACGAAAGGGTGCACCTTAACGGCTATGTCCCGACAGAAGCAATCCTCTATTTACATCGATGTGGGTCGATCCATGATAGATTAGCAGCATCACTTTCACATGGGTCGCAATTTCGTGGAACAGCGATTCTTATACAGACCGTAAATCGTGCTCCGAGAGCATGAGCACTACAGGTTCCGTAGTTCCGTAGTTTAAGTTGTACTATTTATTTAAGAGTGCCGTATACGGCTACTAGATATTTAGGTTAGTCTTAGTCATTCTGTCTAGCGTAAGATAATACTGGGTAGTGTTTAAATAAAAATGAATTTAAATTTGAAGAAAATTTGAAACGACTAGCTCTGTTACAAAAAGCTTATCCCTTATCGAAATGTGCGTTATTTATGTACGTCACATTATGGCGTACTTTGGATGTGGATGTTCATCAAGACACACCCATAAAACTTTCAAAAGATTTGAAGTCAGCCGACCACAGAACTCGTAGAACATGCACCAGTTTAAATCCTTGGCAATCGACGGAATATCCAATGTTGTGCACAACATTTTTTTTTTTAGTTTTAAATTCATTTTTATTTCATACTAGCTGACCCAGCGAACTTCGTACCGCTTAACAGTCGATTTTTTTTTTTTTTTTTTTTTTTATTACTTATTCTGCTATTCGGGACACCGGGTCAGCTAGTAAGATAAAAAAAGAAAAAAGAAAGTTGATAAGTCAACAATTACATTATGTCAAAAAATAAAAATTATAAAACACTTAAAATTCTTTTAATAGGGTAAACGCACTAGTATCCGGACAGTGTTAGTGTCCGGACACTCTGAACTTTTTTCGAGAATAATAGATACATTACTCATAGAAAGTATTAAGTAACAATAAAAATGCAATCGCCTATGTTTCCTACATATACATGCAAAGTTTCAGGAACACCAAATGCGTATTTTGAAAGTTACGCATCAGTCCAGTGTCTGAGGTCTGAGCGTACGGTTTTGTTATGGTTTTGTGTAAAAAAAAAATAGTGGGAGCATTTTAAAGAAGTAAGTAATTGAACAGGTATTTATTAACTTATTATAATGGAAAGTAATTAGTTTTCTTTAAAATACAATAAACTTAAACAATTTGAAAAAAAAAATCAAATTAATTAAATTCTTTGGCTAAATTTATGGTGTCCGAACACTAAAACCAAAATTGAAGAAGATTTTCAGTTACCGGACACACTGTCCTACTTTTTATTTTTAGGGAATGAATGCAGACAATATAGCTCAGGCCTTAGAGGATATAAGGACAAACCATATCAGCATCAGGCAAGCGGCAAATAAATATGGTTTATGCCGCTCAACATTGCATGACCGATTAAAGGGCAAAAGATTAATCGGTGAAAAGCCAACAAGGATGGGCCCAGAACCTTATTTAACATCTGCAGAGGAACAACAGATTGCTCAGTGGTGTGCCGATCTATGCAAATGTGGTTTTCCGCTAAAAATTGACGATTTGTTAAATACGGTTCAAAAGATTATAAGGGACACGAAAAGAAAAACACCATTTAAAAATGATCGACCGGGAGGACGAAATCCATCTTTAGCAATGAGGGAAGCGGAAACCATAAGTAAGGGCAGAGCAGTAGTGACTCAAGAGACAATTTTGAAATGGTTCAAAGAACTTGAAGATTACTTAAAAAGCATTGGGCAGGAAAACATTATGAATAACCCGTCAAGAATTTTAAATGGTGACGAAATCAGCTTTTGCCTCTGCCCAAAAACTGGGAAAGTTATACATAGCTCCGAAGGTCTATAAAAACATTTATCAAATTGTAGCCGGAAATGAAAAGGAGACATTAACGGTGCTTATAGTTTTTTCAGCGGACGGAAAACTGTTCGAACCAATGGTTGTTTTTCCATATATGCGTCCACCAAAAGAAATATTTTTTTATAAACTTTAACCTCTTAAAACTTACCTGAATACCTAAATGTGTCCTTATATAACGTATTAATTTATTTAGTTAGTTTATCGTTAAGTGTTTGAGTGTACTTAACGACCTGCCTATGCATAATTACTTAATGCAATATCTTTTATGTATTATATACATACATATATAAGTAAATAAGTGAATTTGTTTATTTTTTGTTTTTTTTGGAAATGTTTAAGCCTTATAATAAAATATATTAAAGGAAACTATAAGTGTTTGTTTATAAGTGTGTGTTTTGTTATAACTTCATATTAATTTTTCCTGTCCGGATACTAAAATAAAAGCGTCCGGAAACTAAATTTTGCCGTCCGGATACTAGCGAAAATCGAACTTTTTTGAATTTTTATTTTATTAATTATAACAGTATTATATTTGCAATTTATTTAGACGCTATATTATTAAGAAATATCTACATTCTTACGAACAATATAACTATCCGCGGTAGCCTTTATAGTAAGAAAATAAGTCGAAGTCAAATTTAGGAAAAACGTTAAGTGTCCGGATACTAGTGCGTTTACCCTAGTCACTAAAAAATCACAATAAAAATTACAATTTCTGATTTCTTATTATGATACTTACTTATTATATTTCATTTTATTTTTACTTATTCTAAATTAAGTTTAATTTTTATTGTAGTACTTTATGATACACTATATTTTTTGTTTGATTACCTGGCGCGTAAACAAACAGAGCAGATGGTTTTCCAACACGGGAACAGGCAACATATAATTGACCATGCGAGAAACATGGGTTTTCTAGATTAATACCACAAACATTTAATGACTGCCCCTGAGATTTGTTTATAGTCATAGCGAAAGCAAGCCGTACTGGAAACTGTAGTCGTTTAAACTCGAATGGTACGTCAGTCGGAATCATTGGAATGCGGGGTATCAAAACGTCTTCTCCCTTATACTTTCCATTCAATATGATTACTTCTATTACGTTATTCAGTAATTTTTTTATCGCTAATCGTGTGCCGTTACAAAGTTGCGGTTGGTTAATATTTCGCAACATTATAACTACAGATCCAACCTTTAATTGAAGATTGTGAGGCGGCAATCCTGGCAAATCAAGTGAGTTTAAAAATTGCGGTGGATAGTTCACGACATCATCTTCATTAGTTGCCGTATCAACTGATTTATATGTCCTCATTTCGCCAGGAATGTCATCTTGAATTTTGAAATTTATTTCATTTACATCAATGTTTTTGGCAGCCAGTATAGCTCGTTCGCTCAACCAATCATGGAATAAGTAATTTTGAGCAACATTTGGAAACACTTTTTGAATGAGTTCAGCTTTTGATTGCGTTAACTGACAAAAACTCTCAGGAAAGGTGATGCAGCCAGTCAGCCCATCTATAGGAAATTTGCCATTACCAATATCAATGAGTTGTTTAGAGAATATGTCTCCAGATTGATCATTTTGCATCATGACACGCATATTCTTGCTTAAATGTAATACCTTGACATGTTTCCACAAATTGGACGACTTTAAACATGCATTCAGTTCATCAGCTTGCGTTGAACGTGGGACCACTGGCAATGTTTGGCGAAAATCTCCTGATAATAAAATGCCATCAAAAACATAACTTGTAAAAAAAACCAAGTCTCGCAACTCAGTTCTTCTACCCTAAAAAGTTGTGAGATCTATGTAATACCAAGTCGGTTAATTTATTCAGCCCCTACTTAAGGGACCTTCTGTCTTAAGTTATTACGCAATTAGCTAACCTAACAACATCTTATAGTGACCATATTAATATTAAAAATCTTTTATGTTTTAAATAAATAGATTGACTTGTCCATCGCATGCATCTCACAAGTAATACATATTATATTAAATTAGATTGTTTAGTGCGATTGCCAGGGTTTTCAGGACCATCGTCATCATCAACAATTTCCCTTTCTTCGTTTATCTCAGCAACTTTAGATTCTATCATTTCACATGCTTTTTGTATCTTATATCTTGACTCTATCATTGAATTACCATAATCGACTCCTTCTTTTAAATCTTCTTTCGCCAAATTAAAGGCCTCCGTGTAAGTATCACACCCCATTTTGAGTTCATCTAAGGAACGCCATGGCTTGAATAAAAGAAGTAAAGAGAAGAAATATTTCTCTGGTACTTGTTCTCCGTCGTAGAAATAGTGATTGATCAAATATGGGTTATCTCTTCTTTTCAGGAACTTTTTACCGTCATTTATCTCGTAGCACTAGACTTTAGAGGAGACTGGGCGTGTTTTAACAATATCGTAATTTTTAGCGAAACTGTACAAGTTAGTAGTCTCCAACTCTGACACCGAACATACAATTTGTTTTAAAATTGATTTAATTATAAGTTCATCAAATGGTTATTAAATATATGTACATAATAAAGATATTTATTTTATATTCCGTCAAATACATGAACCACATTGACCACTAAACCCAATTCCCCAACCGCAAATTGATTGTTGCATTGCATATTTTTAGGAGTGAATCGCCATCTAGATAAATTGAAAAAGGATACATGCAGACACTATCCTATTAGTAATAATATTTGGTGTATCTAGAAAACTGGACCAAAATTGCAAAATATTTTAGTTTTTCCTTGATTTATACACTAAACACTAATTGTATTCTAAATTTCAAGCTTCTATGTCTGCTAGAAGTGCCCTAGAGTTTTGATGATCGGTGAGTGAGTGAGTGAGTGAGTGAGTGAGTGAGTGAGTGAGTGAGTGAGTGACAGAATTAAGGAACTTTGACTAGTTATAATTCTTAAACTACTGGTTCAAATTTAATGAAATTTGAAATATACCGTGTCTATGCGATGCCTGCTTGGTTACTGAAAATTCGGGCTTCTAGTTTTATCCACAACGAAGTTATAGGGGGTCGAAAATGGCCCGAACTGCTTCGAGAAAAGGATGGTACGGCCGTGCCGCTTTTTTGCTCGACTTGGCGGGGGCACTGCCGTGCCCCCAGATCATTGCGCTACCAAATTGGTTTTGGTTGTTCCATAGATCTTTTAAGGTTCTATCTAAAGCCTCCAAAGATTTTTTATGCGCCATCGTGCATTCATCCCACACTATTAGTTTACATTGCCGCAAAACCTTTGCCATTGCCGAATTTTTGGAAATGTTGCAGGTTAGAGTTTCGTTGCTTTGCATATTCAATGGCAATTTTAGAGCTGAATGGGCTGTTCGACCGCCTTCAAGCAAAGTTGCTGCAATGCCTGACGAAGCAAGAGCTAGAGCAATTTCATTTTTTGAGCGAATTGTTGCCAATATTAAAGTGATCAAAAAAGTTTTTCCTGTACCACCAGGAGCGTCCAAGAAGTAAATCCCTCCAGTTCCATCACTTAATACTTTCATAAGAGTATCAAATACATGCTTTTGTTCTTCGTTCAATAGTGGAAGATTTATTTGAATCGATTCTTTCAAAGTATTGAGATCATACCATTTTTCACGTTGTAACTCTTGATGAAAAGCATCGTGCATTGGGCGATTGGGCGCGGCCATCCCCAAATGAATAATAGCTTGTTTGACATCATCAAGCACATATCCTCAATGGAAATCAATGCCTGATTGTAAATTTCTTCACTTATTTGTAAATTCAGATTTTCTGTTCTATTGCGTATATTAAATAATATATCGTCACACATATTATCTTTGTATTTTATCCACAAATCAATTGGTTTTGATGGGAAGCATGTACATATGATAATGGAAAACAATGTTCGTATTTGATGAGCTTGTGATGAAATTACACCATCATTGAGAGTTTGATCCCAATGTGCATCGTTTTCTAACAGTTGCAAACGATGACAGGCTTCTCTGTAAGATCCACACAATTCACCATCAACTGTTCGTAAATGTTGGAATGATGTCGGACCACGCACATTGACTAATAGCAGCCGTAAATAGAAACATTCATCGTTGCTTGGATGAACGGAATAAATTCGACCTATTGCATCGGTTGAATATACACCTGGGTAACCTGGAACTGGTTTTCCTTGTTTCCTTCGCATAAATTTCTTTGTTGATTGATTCCAAGTATAATATTTTGGCATTTCAGAATATAGCAGTGTTTGTGCGAAATGATCATTTTGGCTCGTCTCTAAAAAACTGGTTAAGGTCGTAGATGGTGGCTGGTGAGCTCTCTGTACTACATTCTGAGCTGTGAAATACACTCTCTGTCCATTTTCTAAGTGCACGGCTAAGTGAACAACTGTGGGGTGTCTTTCATGAATTGGAAAAGAAAAAATTCGCCACAATGCTTCATTACTGCTAACATAGCGGCCCATTTGGTATTGGTTTACTTCATCATTTGAATTCTCTGCACCAAATCCAATCACAGCCATATCACTTCCTTTGGTTACATATTTACATATGTACTTGATAGATTTTACTGAAGGCAAGATTCAACATTGATGTGTGCTTTGAAAGTTTTTGATAAGATCGGTGAATATGGAACAATCCAACGATTATCTATTTCAATATCTTGTTGATTTACTTTGACAATTGTTGATCTTCCATTGTCTGCTAGTGATCGCCGACGATAGAGTGGATAACCATCATTTCCAGTAATTGTTTCCGATATTAATGTCCGTGGATAGCGCTTTGAACATTTACCATCTACCATACACGGTGAATTTTGATTAAGTGATCCACATGGACCATGTATCATATTTTTGATAACTACCTCATGTAAGCCAGGATCTACTTGTTCATTAGGGATTTCATCTGATATGACTTCATCAACTTCATTTGGCCTAATTTTTTCAACCAACCAAATTAAAATGTGTGCATGCGGCAATCCACGTTTCTGCCACTCTACAGAATACATCTAACAGCGTGTCTCACCAAACACACAATGTTTAACAATTAAATCCATTAAAGATTTCAATTTTTGTCTGAAGACTCTTGCTGTAATGTCATGACGATCAATAGGTGATTGGCCAGGGAATAACGCTTGTTTAATTTCCATTCATTGTGGATTGCATCTAAATGTAATGAACAAATCTGCTGTGCCATAATGCCGAACATAGGACATGGCATCTTGAGCATATTCATGCATATGCCGAGGACTTCCTTTTTTTTAGAAATTTATGGCTTTCAGATTTAGTAATATTATATATAATATATATTGATTGACCTCAAATGTTTGACAGCTGTGTACAGTAGTTTTACTTTACTTTAAGATTTGTATGGGAACATAAAAGTGTTGTTTTTACTGATTTCCACGGAATTTTTATGTTTTTTCTCTCCATAAGAACTTTCCTTGTGCCTTAAAGAAAATATGAAAAAAATAATTAGCCGTATTGGTCGAACCGTTCTCGAGTTTTGCGCTTAGTAACACATTCAGCGATTCATTTTTATATATATAGATTATCTTATATCTATCTTACCCTAGTCAAAAATGCTTAAAACTAGCTTAACTATCTTAACAAATGTAACTATCTTACTGGCCCTAGGCCCTAGGCGGACACTCTAAAACAAACAGTACAATTGAAGCATACATATGTCTTTCGACGACTAACTTAAACTAAGAAAATGTATTTTTTTTATTAAAAAACGTAGCATATGATCATTCGTTTTTTAATATTTTATATAAAACTTAAGCCTACCTTAAACTAATTAAACCTATCTTATTCTAACTTAACTAAAATATATATACACAAATATATACACTTTATATATATTTTATATATGAATATATCTTTTTTTGTTCACATTTTATATTTACAGTATTGGACAGAACTAAAGCACCCCCCATTAACAAACTATTGATTTTGGTTATAACGGATGTCAGAGTGAAGCAACAAAAACGATTTTTTTTCACTGATACTTTCCATTTTATTAAATGAAATATAGAGACAAGTCCTAAGACATTGTCTCTCAAACACCCGAATCCTTTCCATTAAGCTGGCTCTCACATTGAACCAGACGGCACATCCATAGGCAACCATGGGCCTGATTAAGGCCATGTAGCAGATTACCTTCATCCTGGAATCAAGTTGGCTGCTATGAAACAGCCATCTTGTCAGAGCGAAAGCGCTCCGGGCCCTTGCCAGAGCAGCATCTACATGTTTGTCAAAATATAGATACTGATCCAGCACGATCCCAAGTTATCTAACTACACTTTGTCTCGCCAGTGGACGCCCGTCCGGCCCAAAGATAGAGAACCTGCGCCAGCTTTTTCTAGTGTCCCGAGACAAGGCGTTCTGAACAATATAGATTCTGATTTCTGGAAGTTGATTTATAACTTCCAGTCATCACAATACTGCTGATTTTTTTCAAAGTCACGCTGCAGGAGAGTAACAATGACGTCGATCGTTGGACCTGATCTGTGCGCGATTAGGTCGTCTGCGTACGCTATTGAGTGATGAAGTGATACTAGTAGATCACTCAGGTAAATGCTGGAAAGGATCGGCGAATTTACCGTACCCTGTTGCAGTCCGTTTTTGATTTCAAATATTTGGGTAGAAGTTACATTGGCAATTTTCACAACGAACTTTCTAGCTGTTAACATGTCAAAAATCATATATAGCAGTGGTTTACTTATGCCCAGCCGACTGAGCTTGTAATAAAGACCTTCTAGCCATACGGTGTCGAAGGCTTTTTCCAAGTCAAGCACCCGTGCATTAGTTCTTGCATTTATTCCATTGGATATCCGATACGAGTTTTGACGCGGCATGAATAGTGTCATGCCCCGCTCTGAAACCGAATTGGTAATCCGGAATGATTTTATTGTCCTCAACCCATTTAGACAGGGCCCTATGGATCACCTTCTCGAAGACCTTGCTGATACTCGGAAGGAGACTTATCGACCGGAGATTTGCCGGGTTAGAAGTGTCTTTACCCTTCTTGGGGATTAGTTGCACCGCCGCTGTCTTCCAGTGCACTGGATAATATGCATTATTCAGTGCATTGTTGAACAGGATGGTGTACCTCTCAGCCACTGGTGGAAGGTGCCTAAGCACAACATTGGATATACTGTCGATACCTGCGGATTTTTTCCTTTTCAATGACTGAAAGATCATCTGGAGGTCTTCCGTCGAAATGAACAGGGTATTAACCCCCTCACTGGCGATGGCATTGTTTGCCATGAAATCTTCATTGAACCTTGTAAAACCAAGATTCTCAGATCGCCAATGATTGAAATCATTTCTAAGGTAGATGTGATGAAGCAGAACTCTGTTCTCCAGGTCGTGGTTCGGGCGAATACTATCATTCACCTTGTACACTTCCTGGAAGACAGCTCCCACTGTCTCCACCTTCTCCTGAGGATCCTCAATCACGAAAAAGTCGTCATCCAGGATGGCGCTCTCTGGATCGATGCTAACTGTTCGTACCAAACGTTCATTGTCTGACGTTCTCGGAAGCTTTAGATCCTGAATGTCATATTGATTGTTTCTCCGAAATATTTTATTTATTTGCGGGAACATACTCGCGCTGTTGATTTTACAGCACGAATTCTGTTTTTCCAATGCAAACTTACAGATATTCTGTAATTCTCTCTGATCAACTGTTGGAGATTTTTAATCAGTGACTTCAGTGTTCTGACCTCCGAGTTTTGTCTGTCGGTAAACCGCCTGTACAAGAGTTTGAGTCTTGTCAGGAGTCTACTTTTTTGTCTGTGCAGTGCGTTTCGGTATACGTTTGTGGTATCGTGCTGTCGTTAGCGTGGTATCGTACTGGTCATTGTCTGTTTAATGATATCGTCCATTTGTTTGAGGTACCTGCCAATCTCATGGTTTGACAGGTTCCTATTAGTCGGTAGGAAGGAGCGCTCGAAGTAAGCGCTCTCGTCAGGGAATTGGCGAAGCGTGGCCAACGCGCTCTACTGTAATGGTAGGGGTGCGTGTGGACGTACTCTGCCATTTCCGCGAACTCGGCAGGTACTGTGATAGTCCGCAATGGTCACTGTCGTATACAATGGTCCGTAGACAGTTAATAGATTCGTTCGTGTCTGCCAGTCTCAGTCGAGAGTCTATCAGCATGAGATCCAGATAAGAGCCGCTCCTAGGATACGACGGACTATCCATTGCAAGCAACTTGATTCTATATTCAATGTTGCGAAGAACCTACCAATGGCTTAGTAGGCTCCCCCTAGTGTTGGGAATGTTATTTCCCCAATCACTATGTTTGGCATTTAAATCGCCGGCCAGAATGTAGAAGTTTTCTACCGAGTTCAAGCGCAGAGATCGAAAGAGTGTCTCGAGCTCTGCGACAAAATATTGGGTTAAGGTACTTCAGGTGCATAGGCTGATACAATGTACATTCTCTTTTCATTTCGGAGACGAATGCACGCAACACAAGCCTCTAGCACCCGGAACCTCCGCACTTCACCGCTATATATGACCTTATGTTTAAAATTATTTTTAATAAAGATCGCAACTCCCCCGCCTTGAGTAGCGTTAGGTCGGTCTCTTCTAATAATTCTGTAAGAACTGTGCCGGATTTTGTGCTTTTGATTTAGCTTTGTTTCGCTAACCAAGAGTAGATCGGGGCTTTCGTCCTGCAACAGGTTTAAAAGTACGGCTCTTCGGTCCATCCCTATCTGTGAATTTACATTCACCGACAGGATCTTCAAGGGCCTCTCTACCAGCATACCCTCCATGACCATAGGTGCGCTAGGCCCGAAGAAGCGAGCAGATACTATCTACTCGGGCCGGCGTCTCCGTCTCGGAGCTGTCCAATCTGCCCTTGGATCGCGAGCATGATCGAACAGACATCCACCTTCGCCTCCGGTACCTTAGAGACAGGCACTGGGGCTTTAGGAACAGACATGGGCTTTTGTACCGTCTTTTCCGAAGCTGCCGCCATTTGGGCGTAGGTCAATTGGGATGTGACGGCTGGTGTTTGGAAGCGACCCGAGGGACGCTTCTTGTCGACCTTCTGCTTACGGGCCAGGTTTTCTTTCTTGATGTCTTAAAACTTAGGACATCCCCGATAGTTTGCAGGGTGTCCTCGGTTCCGACACAAGACACACTCGAGCTGCTCTCTGTCCGCCACCTTGTTTTTTCCCAAGGTCATATTCGTCGTTTTTTGTGGTTCTTTGCGCACTTAACGCATCGAGGCTGCATTTCGCAGTTCGACGCGGCGTGCCCGAACCTTTGGCAGCGGATGCATTGCAAAATGTTTCCGCTCCTCTTTAATTTTTCCCATGTGACAGTCTGGGATGCTAAGGAAGTAATAGTCCTTAGCCTCTCCAGCTTGCTGTTGGGTGTGAGCTGTACCAAGAAGAAGGGTATTACTCGCTTCTCCCTTCGAGAGCTTACCGTGGAGAATGGCTTAACCCCCACGAATTTGAGGTCGTCACTCTCGAACTCTCTGAGCTCTGAGAGCATTTCCTTGGGATCTGTGATCGACTCCACGCCTTTGAGGAGCATCGTCTGCAACCTCTCGGCCTTTGGAGTGAAGGAGAAAAACTCCGTCGTTGACTCCTTCAATAGGCTTTTAATCCGCTTATGCTGTTCCAATGTCTTGCACTGAATAGCATAGCGTTTTTGCCCTAAACATTAAACTTGAAAATTACCTACACCAATAGCATACATACAGAGATCGATGATCTCTCGCAGGGCTGTGGTATAGGTAAAGATGGGCGGTACCTTCTCATTTTTAAGGCGTTGTTGCTGCTTCTGTTGTTGCGGCTGTTGTTGTTGCTGCTGCTTCTGCTTCTGCGGTTGTTGTTGCTGCTGCTGTTTCTGCTGCGGTTGTTGCTGCTGTTTCTGCTGCTGCGGTTGTTGTTGCTGCTGTGGTTGTTGTTGCTGCTGCGGTTGTTGTTGCTGCTGCGGTTGTTGTTGCTGCTGGGGTTGTTGTTGCTGCTGCGGTTGTTGTTGCTGCTGCGGTTGTTGTTGTTGCTGCCTCTGTTGCTTCAGCTTTTTTTGCTGCTGTTTCTGTTGCTGTTGTTGTTGTTGTTGCTTATGTATCTGCCGCTGTGGCTGTTGTTGTTGCTGCTGCTTCTTCTGCAGCTGCTGTTGTTGTTGCTGCTTTTGCTGGAGGGCGGCTGTTGCCTGCTCCTTCTTTTTTAGCTCCTTCATCTTTTCGACTACGGCCTGCAGCTGGGCACGTAGGAAGCGTTCTTCCCCTTCAAGTTCGCTACGCTCTTCCTCCGTAGCCGAACGTGAAAGGGCGGCGAAGGGGTTGTTGTCCCCCGTGTAACGGCCTTCTCTACCATCGGAGAGGTGGGAAATATCCACGGGGACCACTGGCTTAGGTTGTTGTTGTTGTCCAGCTGCTATGGACGTTGATGTTGATGGTGTTGGTGATGGCACCCCTTTCCTCGCTTTGACCTGCAGCTTTTCAGTGGAAGTAGTGAGGGAGGGGGCCTTGGGTTGACCCATCTGCGCCTTTTGATGACGGCGGACGGTGTTGCGAAATTGGATGATAAATCATCCCATTCCGACTCCGTCTGACGAATGGGTCTTCCCCCGTCGTCTCCCGACATCTCTTCCTACTACTTCTAGTTTGATTTAGAAGTAGCAGAAAGAACACAGAAAAAAAAAGTCGAAAAACAACTTCCTCTCGACTTGAGATCCGAACTGCCGACCTTCGGGCTGCGACTCCGGCGCGTTCACTGCGTGCTGATTTGGGTTCCGCGAGAAATACGTCCAAACGCGCACTTATAATTTTTTTTATTTATTGTATGTTTTCTACACTCAATTAGCCGAAACACTACCTACTTCCACACTGGTCTGTGATCAACTGCACCTTCCAACTACCACAGGCAGAGATGTACACCATCCTGTTCAACAATGCACTGAATAATGCATATTATCCCGTGCATTGGAAGACATCGGTGGTGCAAGCAATCCCCAAGAGGGGTAGAGAAACCTCCAACCCGGAAAATCTCCGATCGAAAAATTTCCTTCCGAGTACCACCAAGGTCTTTACAGAAGAAGTTGGTCCATCGAGCACTGTCTAAATGGGATAACCATATCGATTTCAAAGCGTGGCATGACACTATTCACGTCCCGTTGAAACTCGTATCGTACCCAACTGAACAAATGCAAGAACCAATGCACGGGTGGATTCCTTTCTGATTGACTTAGAAAAAGCTTTCGACGTCGTATGTGCCATATGTTATGCTGGTCATAAGTAAACAAAGTACATATGTATACGATTTTTTGACATGTTGACAGATAGAAAGTTCGTTGTGAAAATTTGTCAACGTGACTTGTACCCAAACATTTGAAATTAAAAACGTATTGCAACAGGGTACGGTGAACTCGCCAATATTTTTTAACATAAGAAAGTTCTAAGAAATGTGAAATAAAAATGAATTAAAAAAAATTATAGTCAAATACCTTGGGATCTGGCTAACAAACTTGTAGATGCTGCTATGCCAATAGCCCGGATTATTGCCTAGGGAACCTCTCTGTTTTAATGTGAGAACCAGCTTCACAGGACTTGTTTCGGGTTACAATCGGACCAGGATTGTACGGGTGAATAATTTTCTTGTTGTCACGAGAAACGGTGTCACGTCGCAAGAGTAATACATAATTTCGGTCAATAACCTAATTTTCGGGGCTTACTAACTCAATGATTTATACTACAAGAGAGTGCGCTTTAACAGCTTTGTCCCGCCGCATTCCTCCTCGACAATAATGCAATCGTCAAAGCAAAACAAATATTTCAAAATGCTTTGTCTATTGATGTCCCGGACGCCCAAATTGAAAATTGCTCCGTAATGGAAGTGTGAGGCAAAAAATTAACTAACAGCTGTTCCAACAAATCAATTATTTGTGCGTGGTTCACTGACCTCTACCAAGAACATGATTATGAGTGACAAGAAGAAGAAAAAAGAAATGTCTACGCTAACTTAACTGGTATCAGCACAGGTGGCAACAGCAACAACAAGCATAGTTGTGGCAACAGTAAGGGAACCTGCGTAAATGCACCTACATTAATGAAGCTCTTACCAAAAGCACGCAGGCTTTCTTCATGCAGACCAAAGAAGGAAGAACGCGGTAACGCTATAAATATCTGTTGTTCAATAAGAATTAAATTTTAGTGAGAAAGGAAGAGGGTGGGAGAGTCTTCCCAATTAGATCGTTCAATAATCTTGCACTAATTTAGTGCTAATTATTATTATTTATTTTCTAGAATTTTGATAATGATCTGTGACAATGTATTTACTAATAGTAGTTACTGCAATAACAAACTCTTTCTTGCCCATCAGAATGTTAGAAGTTTAAGAGTAAACTTTACATATCTGGTTGCCCATCTCGATTCCTTTTTTTGCGTTCTAGATATTGTATTCGTATCTGAAATTTGAATTAATGGATTCGATAAAAATTATTACCATTTGCCTGGTTTTAAGTTCTTTGCAAATATAAATTAAAAGTACGCTTCAGCTAGTGTCGGATGCTTTACCAAAAGGAGTATTTAGTACACGAAGCGAAGAATGTCGGTTTTCGTAGTGCGGATGTTCTAACGGTTTCTATTGTGATTTATCGAGCGAAGCTCCTCGACATTGAAGCCTCGACATTGGAGCGACATTGAAGACAGCTTCAAATATTTTATATCCCATAAAAAGTATAATAGAGCGAGTGGGAAGAACTCCGGTTAATACTTGCTATTTTCTCAAAGCTTATACTAGGATTGTTTACACAACGTGGTCGGGGTCTCTATGATTGTTTATATAATTATCAGTTTGCTTTATTCTTAAAGAGATTTAACATCAATACTCTCACTATGGAGATTATTATTGAGCGAAGCGAAGCGGAGCTCTCATCGGGTGACTTCAATTGCGATCTATGATAAATTGTTTCTCAGCCATTTCTTAACTTATCCTTATGATTTTTGGACCCTCAGAAAGTATTTTAAAATGTTTTGGTTATTCTCGAAACGGAATTTTAATTTTGGTCCTAATTTAGAAAAATTAATTGATGAAACAAATTTAAATTTAAAGTGCAATATTTTCGCATGCGCTATTTTTTGTCTTTTTTGAAGATTCCTTCTATTCGAACGTTTTTAGCCAAGAAAAGGAAACTTATTCCGTGTTTTAATAAAGAAATCAGGAGCTTGTTGTTCATTCCGGGACTCTTTAACAGCAAAACCATATTATTGACTGCAAAATTCATTTTGGCTTTGTACACTTTGGGATGAAGATGTTCCTGATTTCTTACAAGAAGGAAAATTGATCTATCTACAGTTCAACAAAGTATTTTTCCTGCAGCAAATTATGCGCCAAATAGGTGTCGAGCAACAGGCATTCAAACAATACACTAGAACATTTGGCGGTTGGACACTTTACTGAAGAAGATTATAAATTATACTCGTATTCAAAGCGTTTTACTACTAATATTTATGATGAGCTCCCAATAAAAAACAAATCAATCAGATTGATGTCGACAAACGAAGAAATCCGAACCTACAATACAGAAAGTTTAAAGAATGCAAACCGTCCTGTTTGTTTACAGCAGCTGGTTTGTGCTATGGATCACTTGGTACTGTAGTCGACATAATTTACAAACCAACAGTAGACAATATATATAATGACGAATTCCCAATATGCGTAATGGTAAAATTTCACAACTATTCCGGTCCTCAAATACATATATCAAGACAATATACTGCCTATTCCTCCGAGTACCGTATACTTTAAAGACCATGGAACAAGTTACACACGAAAACAGTTTCCTCTTCAATTAGCTTACGCAATCAGAATTCATTGTTCTCATGGTTTAACTTCGACTCCGGCGTGTTGGATCTTGGTAAAACTGAACATTCATTAGGCTTGGCTTCTTATGTAGTGTTTTCTAGGTTCCGATCCCTCAATCGTTTCTGGATCGTCCCTTTCCATTCGAACGACTTCGGAAAATCAAAAACTTAACAGGCTGAAACTGATGGCAGGAATTATGAACTAGTGAACGTAATAAGTAATCTCGTAAATTAATAAAAAAATTCATTTTCTATCATTTTAAACTCATGAGTCTGCATATAGTATTGCGCGAATCGAATTATGTTAATTAATAATAGTTTT
The DNA here is from genome assembly GCA_958301585.1 of Merodon equestris. NCBI lineage: Eukaryota > Metazoa > Arthropoda > Insecta > Diptera > Syrphidae > Merodon > Merodon equestris. Next base: position 69,206,018 of record OY284414.1, on the reverse strand, counting down.
TACACTTGACTTATGTTATCAGATTGTCTTATATCATAAGCAGTATAGATGAAATACGCAGCATGAAAGTCCACAAGGAGAGTTTTTCTAAACGTGTGAACAGATTTAAATCATTAAAACATTAAAAACATTAAAAAAAAGCATTTGATATCGGACAAATTTTGAAAAACATCAGTATGACTCATGACAAATCAACACGTAGTATCAAAAGTTTATTGAAATATTTTAGCGCCATGAACACCTTTTCATTTCATTTTATTTCTTTTGGGTAAATTGAGATCTACTCCATATTTAAGTTTTACCTCGCTTTGCTAAAACACATGCTGCAGCGATGCGGTACGACAAGCGACTGCGGCCTCCTAGTTATAAATTATGCGTTTTCAGGTCTCTATAGACAAACTGAGTCAAATTAAATGACAAAAATTTGATTATTTTGGGATTAGGTTTTCAATATAAACTTATTGCTTTGGCTTTTTTGCCATGGCATGAGTTATTTGGCTTCATAAATGAGCCTACTTTCAGGTTCAGGTAGTTTCGTGGATCATATTTATGGTCACTTTATCAATTTCTCTTTAAGTTTTTACGAGAAGTTCAGACTTAATCTGAATATGTAAGATCATTCTATGATAGGATTGTTGGTTAACATGGACTCCAGCAAAAAAATTGAGTCAAAATGTAAACCCTACCAAAATGGTGCCTAAAATTGATTTCGTCAAGTTAAAAAACGATATCTTGCATGAGTTTTAGAGGTTGTATTGTATATTTAAAAAATGATGCTTTTGCATCCTATAAATTTTTCATGGAATGTTTTCACAACCATATAGCCAACTGTACTTCCACTGACCCTTTAAGGCCATCTAAAAAATACTTAGGCCTTTGATAACAAGACATTTTGTTAACAAGGTAATTATTAAAAACACGCTTAGAATTAAGCGCAAATTTGAAAAGAGAAAGAAAAAAGAAAAATTATGCTCTCCGCTTAAAAAGGGTATTCGTTTTCATTAATTTTTTTCTAACACCCATGAGCCAGTTCAGGGAAATAGTTTTGCCTTCTAACCTATATCTGCCTTGAAACCTTAAAGGCAATTGGTTGCTTTAAGAATTCATATTCGTGTGGATTTGACAGCATTTCGAAAAGAATTGTAAAACATGTTGGTTACTACTCGTACCAGCTGTTATTTTTAGCCGCAGAATATTTTCGAGAGCTTTTACTGATAAACTTAAATGCGCTGAGGAAATTCCACTGTTCAAATAAGGTTCAAAAGAAGATATGGATAATTAAAGATCAATCTCTTTTATTCCTGTTTTCAATAAAGTTTTTGAAAAAAAATCCTTTAAAAGATGATTTTTTTTTCTTCTAAAAAACTAAATTTTTCAAGCTTACAGATTGCAGTTGTATTTTGTACTAAATTAAATTGCAGTGATATGTGTTTTTCAGTTGAGAAAGTGGATTAGTTCAAATACTTGGGACTAACTATAGATGTCAGGCTGAGTTTCGCAACCCATACTGAGTTCTTAATGAAATATTTTCGCTGCAACTTTAATTATCTAAAAATGTTTGTTCGGCAAAACTACTTCGATTAAATTACTAGAAATAAAACAGTTCATAAGGAGCAATTCAATTAACGTTCTAATGATAGCAGAGACGCACTTCACAGCTAGAAGCCTTTTTAACATACCAGGATATAACATCTACAACACAAATCAGCCTGACGGTACCGCGCATGATGGTACAGCTATAATAGCTAACAACAAAATTAACTGCATTGAACTTGAGCTTCAACCATGAATACATCGAATCTACTAAAATTCAAATAGAAGACAAAACTGGACCATTATTCCTCTTAGCCCTATACTGTCCATCTAAGCATGCTATAACAACTCCATAATATGAAGAATATTCATATACTCGTAAAATCACTAGGATTCAGATTCATAGCAGCTGGTATTTTAGCGCAAAACAAACTTATTATGGTACAAGCGTATCCAATACCAAAGGGAAAAATCGGACCACTCTCCCATACACCTCACATATTCAGCCAAAGTACCTCCAGATTACCAAACTACCCAGTGACAAAAGTAAATATAACAAAGCCCTCAAGGAACTTAAGACAAAACACAAATTAATACAAAACAATAAATTTACCTAATAACAATCTGAAAAATTTTACTTCAACTTCCGAGACCAACTATTCACTACGAAAAGATAAAAAAAAAATTAAGAACAAAATAGAACGTCAAACTCCTCTACAGAAACCAGACGGAACTTGGGCGAGGACCAACCAAGAAAAAGCAGACATATTAGCTAAACACTACTAAGAAGTATTCACTAACATAAAATACAATGTAACTACACAACCTTCAACACTAGGCTCACCTACCAATCATAAAAGCATAAAAATTAACAATAAATGAAGTGGAGCATTGTGTCAAAAAAAGGATTGATTAGAAGAAAGCCCCAACTACCCAGAAAAACTATAGAATACACAAAAAATATGTTTATAGCATTAATCAAACCAAAATAATTTCCAAAAATTGGGAAAGTTGCTCAGATAAATCCAATACCGAAATCTGGTAAAGATGTAAAAATTACCTCATCCTCATCAATAGGCTTATTCCCCGCATTAGGAAAAATATTCGAAAAACTCATTTATGATCGACTACATTCAATACTGACTAATAATAAAACTATACCAGACCATAAATTCGACTTTCATAGACAACATTCAACAAACTCACCGGGTAGTTAAAAAAATCGCAACTGACCTCGACGAAAAAGTTTGGCACAAAAGACTGCTATACTAACTCTATAACCTTCTTCCACTGGACTGTTACCAAATAATTAAAAGTTACCTGAATGAACGACACTTTTTCGTGAAATATAACGATAAACAATCAAAGCTCTTGGAGGTGATGGCTGGAATACCTCAAAGATCTGTACTGGGACCACTACTATATGTACTCTGCACTGCTGACATCCCTATACCGAATAGACCCACAAAAATGTTCGCTACCTTTGCTGACGACACGACACTGTTGACATCCGACAAAAACCTAGACGTGGCAATTGCTCAAATTCAAAAATTACTAGATAGAATAATGCAGTGGTTTGACGGCTGGGGTATACAAATTAACGAAGATAAAACCCGACAACCAATATTCACCACAAAACTTAACTACTCATCAACCCCAATCAAAATAAAGAACAAAATTATACCAATCAATAATGTGGCCAAATACCTTGGTATGCACTTGGTCAACAAACTGACTTGGATATGTCACATACAAAAGAAAAGGGACCCAATAAAACCAAAATATAAAGAACTGCTTTGGCTCATGGGAAAAAACTCCAAACTATCGACAAACAACAAGCTTCTTTTGTACAAGTCTATCATCAAACCTATCTGGATATACGGGATAAAATTCGGGGGGGCACGAAAGAAGACAAACATCGCCATCGAAAGAAGACAAACATCGCCATAATACAAAAACAGCAATCGAAAATTATACGAACCATAATAAATGCAGACTGGTACATACCTAACATCGACATCCATCGCGAACTTAAGGTACCGGTGGAAGAAGGGATCCAACACATAGCCCGGAGACATCACATAAAAATCACAACTCACCCTAACAATGAAGTTAATTCTTTACTAATACAAGAAATATGTGGACGACGACGACTTAAAAGAACCAGATCCATGGACTTGACAAGGCCAACAACTTAAAAATCATCTAAATCTAAACAATATGCAAAAAAAAAAAATAGAAAAAAAGCTACTTTATATTAAATTCATGTTTACTAGTCCCACGTATGTTACATAAAATATTATACACAAAAAAGAAAATTAAAAAGGACTAAGGACGATGGTCTCTTAGCCTTAGTTTAATCCCAAATTCTTATTGTGCAAACCAATACCAGGTGCCTATCATGCAAATATATTCAATCAATTGGGAAATAACAAAATAAAAAGTGATATAGCATTATTATAGTTTCATTAATATCGATTCAGACATTGCGGGACAAAAGAGTGGATTTGAATAGTTCCCCATCGCGATGAAGCAAGCATTTTCCATATTCAGCCTTCAATTATTTCGATCTTTATACAGTTTTTGGCGATCAATATGGTTCCCAGGTATTTAAACTCATCCACATTTTTTAGATGGATCGATCCAACTGTAAAAATATTTGGTTTTCTCTTCCTTTACTTCGTTATTCGACTTTTTGCCTTTCTCTTAATTGTTTCGTCACTACCTCATAGAAGGCTCAGAGCTGAGCGTGAGTTAGAGCTGGTGTAATTTATTCCCCTATCGTTTTCCTGAAATGCTCTAAGTATAACTGTGTTCAATGACTCAGAACAGGACAGGACAGCACAGAAAACTGTCAGATCAAGTTAGAACAGAAAAGTACAGCCGTATGTTAGTTGTCAAAAAGCGGAACACATCTTATATGTCAGATTGTAATAAACATGTTTTAGAATTAAATAATAAACAAAAGTGTTGGGCAGTGATAGTGAAATTACTGTGATTAGTGACTCGTCAACAACATTTTTCAGTGATGATATGTATGTTTTAGCGTGAACTTTAGCTGACAGCTGCTCTTGACACTTTTCACGAATCTGTTCTGACTCCAGAGTAGGTGCAGAAAATCGTGTTCTGAAGTGACCGAAACACCGTCACTGAACACCAAGCAGAACACTTTCGGACAGAAATTTTTCTCACTGAACATCAAAACGTGTACTTTTCTGTCCAGAACAGCCTCATTGAACAGACAAATTAAAGAGAAGTGGCGAGAAAGTGCCTCTTTGTTCTAATCCTTCATGTATCTTGAATGTTTCAATTGAGTTGCTTTGTATTTTAACTCGTTCTTTGTCCCGCTTTGGGCATATTGGTATCAGTTTCATCAATTTTATCGGAACGCCTAATCTTTCGTCATACGTCTTTTTGAAATCTATGAATAGTTGCTGGATCGTCTCGTAGAATTCCCATTTGACTATTTCCTTAGCGTATAATGTAAGCCCATTTACCATAATATTTGACAACACCTTGTAACAACTTGAGAGCAGTAGTAATCCATGCTAATTGTTGCATTGCAATCGGTCACTAGTACCCCGTCTTCCATCTATCAGAAAGTGATCAATTTGGATGCGCATTAGTCCCAGTTATATCCAAGTAGTATTGTGCGTTCTCTTGTGTGAAAGTTTTGATTTTCACAATCAACTATACTTGTCAACAACTACAATCAACAACTTTTATAACTAGTGAGATTTTTGTCTTAAGGCCATTATCGTTTGATGAGACATGGAGAATGTCTTCTATTTTTGGCATGAATAATTTTGCGTTAAAAAACCCGGTTACAATTTTCATGTCGAAAGATGAAAAATTGTCGAATATTTCATCCGCTGTTTCGTAAAACTTCGCCTTTATCTTCCTTAGGACAATGTGCTTTCAGAAGTACCTCCGGTTCACTCACTGGAAGAAATGAATCACACATCACATAAATCATATTCGAGTTGAGCATTGGGAAAATTATAATTAATAAGCCAAATCGACTATCTGCAATACACAGAAGGAAGCACAATTAAAGAGTTAGAAAAAGAAGAAAAGAAGAGAATTACTTTGGTTGCCATAGAACCTGCGCGAAATCGAAGAAGGGTTGTTTTTATGGTTTCTACTTTGCGTGACAATAGAAGGTATTCTGGTTAAATTCATGGTTTGAATGCATACAATTTATATATTGTAATTATCGTAAATTACTTTCTCTAAGTCACCAAAATTAATTACTGAAATCTAAAACTTTTCCTTTTAGAAAAATTAAGGAAATGGCGTTTTTTATATTGTGCAATCCTCTGTCCTCTTTGGGACGCATCGAATTAAGGGGATTCATTTGTGGGATAACGAATTAATCTTTTTACAAGCAGATTTTTTTCGTTCCAAGGCAAATTAAAAACTTCAACTTTTATTTATAACTCAATGGAAAGGGAATACAAATAACAAAAAACAATACAGACAAAAAAAATGCGTAGTTCGTGTTGAAATTCCCAGATGAATCTCATAATCTGCTCAATCACTCCATTATCTTTGTTTTTTCGAAGTTAAATTATTTACTGCAACTCTGGATGGTATTGTGTTTTATAAATTAGGTATCGAATAAAATTAATATGTGTTTATTTCCTGTATCAGGACTGAAAGAGAGCATTTCTTATTAATTCGTTAATAGAAATGTCATTAAACCTACATATGTAGCTTAATAAAATAATGAATTTGTTTCGGAGTACATATTAATTGTGATGTGAACATTTTAATTTACTATAAGGCAGGAGTGCCACATGGCTCTGTTCTAGGCCCAATATTATATAGTAATCTATATACCTCGGATTTCCCAGAGCTACCGGAATGTGAAACAGCTATATATGCTGATGATACAGAGATATTTTCATCTCATGAGTTTGCTCTTAATATTGAGAACAATCTTAAAAATGCGATGAAAATTGTTCATAATTTCTACAACAAATGGAAAATCAAGCTAAATGAAGAAAAATTGCAAGCAATCTTTTTCAGTCGAAAAAGAAAAGCTTGTGTTCTCCCTTCAACTAGCTTGCAAATAAATCAAAATAACGTGGAATGGCTGAACTCCGTTAAATATCTGGGTATGTATCTTGACCCCAAATTGACATTTCACTTACATATTATGCAAACTATTAAACAAGTCAATATCGCCATAAAAATTCTTTACCCATTCATCAATAGGAAATCATTGTTATCCCCTTCAAATAAAAGCATCATTCTTAAAGTCATATTCCAGGCAATACTTCTTTATGGTTGTCCAGTGTGGGGAATTACGCACAGTGCCACATCAAAAAGTTACAAGTAGCTCAAAATAAAGTCTTAAAAATGGTGTTCAATTTATCTCGTGATTATTCCACAATAAGAGTACATAAAAGAGCGGGTGTTGAACTGATAGCTCTAAGAATATCTATTAAAACTTACAAACAAGTTTGTCAATTCTTGCGCTTTTGTTGACAATCCCTTGATTAATAACTTATTTGCCATTTAGTTAATATATACTTTTATTTAATAAAACATATATATATAAATTTATCTATTTATTTATTTCTATATATTTTTGTATTGTATATATATATATATCTATTTATTTAATTTATTTATATATTTATTTATTTATTTTTATTTATTTCTATATTTATATATCTTTTTATTGTTTCTATCTGTATTTATTTTTTTATATATTTATCTATTAATTTATTATGCATGTACATATGTTGGTATTTGTTTTATTTATCGAATTATATTACATTATATTAATAATTATATTATAATATTTACTTGTTTGTGTATATATACATCCTATTTAACAATTTATTTATTTATTATTATTATTATTTTTGTTTTTTTATATATTGAAGGTTTTTCCTCATATTTTCATTCAAAAATGCTTTTTTGTTCTAGTCATTCCAGTTTTCAAAACCTTATTTTTTTTGTTTTTCAGAAGTAAGATATGTAATGTATCGAATCTCTGTATTATATATTGTGCGATAACTATAATCGTTGTAATCATTTTAAAATGAATTAATAAACTGTAAACTGTATGTTCACAAGATGATTTTAACCTAAACTTCGACTACAACTCTCATCTGATAGAACCGCTTTAGTTACAATTTGTTTGAGTGCCTCTTATAGCAAAGGGAAAATATGTAGGCATGTCGCTCGCATATTATAGCATGGAAAATTGTTGGTTTTTTAGTAATCACCATGCCTTAATTATACTCGTATCTACTACGTGATTTCATCTTAATTGGGGATGTATAAGTGATGGTTGAATGCTAAGATTAAGAAGTTCATCCTCTTTTTGTCTTTGCAACTGTTCCTTCTCGCTATCCAAGGGCAGATCGGCTAGTTTAAAACACTTTTTCTATCCCTGCGCCTAATTTCGGTTAGGAACTTCTATATTCTTGTGAAATACAGCATTCTGATTGGGGTTATAGCATATCTAATATACTAGGGGAGTTACTAAGCCATTGGCGAGTTCTGCAGAGTGTAGAGCACATAGCCAAGTTACTCGTAACATATACTCCGTCACCATCTGAATCTCATGCTGCTTGCCTCTTTCTTGAGACTGGTTGAAACGAACCTAACTGCCTGCGTAAACATTATATTCAAAATTATAAATAAAATAAAAAAAGAATTTTATGAAGAAGGCTTATATTCTAAAAATAGATTCATTATTTAACCATGTGGGTTAGTTTACAATATTAGGTTTAAGGCTAGAATAACGGTTTTTAGTTTTAGCTTTTCCCTTAAATAATAGATATACTCGTATTATATTTGAAACTATGTAATCATTTTTAATATATACAAAGCACTGAAGCAGTAAAGCAACTCTTTATAAATCCCTTTAACAAAACAACTGTAACGGATTATGTACATGTAATTATGGCTACTGGCTAATAAATAAATTAATAAATAAAATCATGGTAACGCCTCCAAAGATTCTTGCATTTTCCTTATTTTTGAGAAATATGGTTCATCATATAAATACTTTCTTAAATTTCTTAATAAGCTGAAACCGCCTTACAACTTATTGGTATGGAGACAACAAGTCTTCTGCAGCTCTGTATGGTGATATGCCACACCATACATTCCGAAAAACTTTCAACAATTCTTTGCTATTCATGAGCTTATTGTTGTAAATGGAAAAGTATTTCAATGGAATTCTAGTTAGGAGATTGGGCTGGCCATTATAAAACTAGAATTTCATTTTCGCGGAAATAGTATACTGCTCGCCCCCTGGTATACTGTTTTAAAGGCGCTTTTCACTTTGCATATGGCAGCATGATATTTTCCAGAATACTCACATAAACATTGTATTATCAAAACGCTACATGAGACCAGTTCCATTTCATTTTGCTCGAAACTCCATGTTTAACGGCTTTTGTGGTTTACCTGGGCAGGAATAGGGGGACGCCTGACATATTTCCGAGAAACAAGTTCGCAAACAGAACAATTTACGAATCGTCAGCTAACCAAACGCTTAACCATTTGGAAAGAAAGTGTTTTTTTCTCGAGGTACGTGTTGATAAAGTAGTCTCCAGTAGTTTTCTACGTACCATCTTTGCACTGTTAGCTTGGTTTCAATCCTTCATTCATTCAGCTTAAGTTATTCTAAGGTAAATTCTAAGTATACATTTTGTAGTCGAATGACATAGATTTAAATTGTTCCGTTTATTTTAGAGTGTCCGCCTAGGGCCAGCAAGATATTTAGATTTTTTAAGATAGTTAAGCTAGTTTCAAACATTTTTTTCTAGGGTAAGATTTGCCGATATACGGCCACAAATGTTGGAAAAAATCATCGAAAATTGGACCTCAAGATTAGACTACGTCCGAGCCAGCCGTGGCAGTCATATGCCAGAAATTATATTTAAATTATTATGGTTGAAATTATCTTTCGAATAAAGTCAATTTCATGTCAATTTAAAAAAATCATCTTTGTTTTATTCCATTTCAAAGTTCTATACCTCTATAAAATACACCCTTTATGTTGTGATTTTCCTTTTTTGTCCTTCTTTCCGATTTCTATTTATAATTGAACATTTTCGAAGCTGAGCGCGATAAAAAAAACTTAAAATTCTCCAGAAAATTGCCTTTTCTTTCCTATTGTAATTAAAAAAAACATAAAGTAAATCCACAAACCTAACCATATTATAACTGGCAAAGTTATTTTAGCTTGAATTATATTCGTAGCAATATCTTATCTAACACATGGGAACTTACTTTGAAAACACTCATTTCAATAGGCGAATTCAAATACGATCTACAATTATACATCCTATTGACGAAAGCAAATGTCAGGGGATTGAAATATTTTCACCTTTGATGATCCTTAAAGATTACTCCTAAGGGAGCCAAAGGCCCATTGAAAATTAGAAGCATCCATTGTTAATTGGAATTCTTTTGGGAAACTCGAGTAAGAAAGGGTAATGTCACTAGAGGAGAGGAAGAGTTTTAGCTTCTTAAGGGTATCTTTCACTTCTCAATCTAGATAAATGTGTCATTGAGCCATTAAAAGTGGATACCGCACTTTTGTAGTTATATTTCAGCAGTTTCATCATACAAATAGAATATGTATGTACATATCTACTTTCATGCTTCATATGGTACATTTTTTTCTGAAAGAAAATTCTCAGAATCTGGTGGTAGAGTCCTGAGGAATTTGCTGCTCTCCAGATTGGCGTAATATACCAGTTTTAGTGGCTAAATTGATTTTAATAGTAAACTAAAAGTATTATACATATACATACATGAATAATTGGAATAATGTTGTTCATGAGTAATACATGCACCTGTAGTCGTGTATGTTAATTTATTTGCTACAGTTCCTTAGGTTCGTTGTTAAATTTTTCTTAACTTTTTTTAGATGAAAATATTCATTTCATTTAGTCGAATTCAAATTTAATCATATTCTAACAATATTTTTTGTGCTTTGATCGTATCTACATACATACATATATTCGTCTATGCGTATTTACATATACATATATATTTGTTGTTAACGACATGCTTTTCGTCCATTGTTGAGCAGTGCTGCATGGAGAGGTTCTAGTAAATGTTTTTCCCCGAAAGCTTGTACCACCTAGTAAATTAAGAATGTTGTAAGTCTCGTCGTGGAACTTTTCTTGTTTTTGTTTTCCTTTTTTTGTCACATTCGGTTTTTTTTTCTTTATTGATTGATCTAAATAGAGAGATACTACCGCTGCCCGCAAGGTGGCGTCTTGTCTCCGTTGTTATGGTGCATGGTGGTCGACTCTCTGCTAGATGCTCTCAATGCCTCTGGAATCTATGCCCAGGCCTATGCGGATGATGTTGCTGTTCTCTCTGTCGGCTCATGTTTAGCGAATGTCTGTCTCAAAGTGCAGGCGGCGCTAAACGTGATCGAAGACTGGTGCACGAGAAATGGGCTGTCGGTTAATCCTCTTAAGACCGATGTCGTTCTCTTCACGAGAAGGAGGAAAACAACTGGCATTACTCAGCTGGTGCTAAAAGGCATTCCCATCCCTATATCCAAGGAAGCTAAGTATCTGGGAGTCATTCTAGATAACAAACTTCTCTGGTCAAAACATGTTGAGTCCAAAACCACCAAAGCGCTGTCAGCTTTCTGGCAATGCAAAGGTGCCTTTGGCAAAACATGGGGCTTATCGCCGAAAAAGGTCCTTTGGATCTACACGGCAATGGTAAGACCGATAATCTCATATGCATCGGTTGTTTGGTGGAGCAGGCTGACACGAAAACACGCTGTGGCTTCACTCACCAAACTCCAAAGAGCGGTCTGCCTCAGTTGCACGGGGGCTTTCCCCAGCACACCGGGAGCTGCTTTAGATGCTATGATGAACCTTCCACCCCTTGACATATATATCAGAGGGTGTGCACTGAAAACTATTTCTCGCCTAAAGAGGAATGGTCTTTGGTACAACTCGCAGTGGAGTGAAAGTGTACTTGAGAGAGAAATATCCTACGACCACTGTCTCGTGGATATGCCCTCTGACGCAATGACACCTGCCATCCTACTGCGCTGTAACTACACAGTCACATTTCCTTGGCGTCAGGACTGGCTTTGGCCAGACACTGAACCTGGAATAGAATGTCTTCGCATCTTCACAGATGACTCCAGGACTGATCAGGGATCCGGCGCCGGAGTTTTCTTCAAGCGCGAAAACATTCGACTGCACTTCTCGTTAGGAAAATATGCGTCTATCTTCCAGGCGGAGATTTACGCAATCCTAATGGCCATGCACTATGTTGTGAAACACAGATGGAGGGGAAAGAGCATATGTGTCTGCAGTGACAGCCAAGCTGCACTCAAAGCTGTATCCAATCCTCTGTCCAACTCCAAACTAGTGCATGAACTCAAGACCTTTTTGAACAAAGTCGGAAGACTTAATTCACTTAGGCTTGTATGGGTTCCAGGTCACTCTGGAATCCCAGGAAACGAGATCTCCGATGAACTCGCTAGAAAAGGCTCAGAGGAGAGTTTCTCAGGGCCTGAACCCGCCTTAGGTCTACCAGCTTCAACGGTTAAATCTGACATCAATGACTGGGTCTTTAACGTACACAGTCGCAGATGGAGGGAATATCCAGGATGCAGGATGACTAAGCGCGTACGCCCTGACGTCTGTAAAAAGTCCGCAACATTCTTCTTATCCTTAAGGAGAAATGACTGCAGAAGGCTAAAGGGCGTCATTACGGACCATTACACTTTTGCCAGGCATCTCTACGTGCTTGGCATCAGTGAGACGCCTACCTGTGCTGCTTGTTGCGAGGAGGACGACACAGCGGAAAACTTTCTCTGCGACTGTCCCGCCTTCGCTCGTGCACGGTGGCGCACCCTTGGGGCGACGTGGTGGGTGCCGAATCTCTTAGCTCAACATCACTGAAGCCCCTCCTCACTTTTCTCCGGACAACGGGGAAAATACAATAAAGACAAGGTGTCTGTCTGGTAGTACAATGGACCAGTACTTGTATCTGAGTGCTCCAGCAGATAGTAGAAGCCTCCAACAAAAAAAAAAAAAAAAAAAAACTACCGCTAATCTATCCTAGATCAGCCTACATTGATCTCAATAGAGGAAAACCTCTCTACTGGAAAAAGTCGTTAAATCACAATCTCTCATTATACAAGATTTTTAACAAGCCATTGCTCTGGCAACGTGACTTAGAGTCAGATCAACCACCTGAACCTGTTATTAGGGAAAAGTTTCTGGTTTCTTTTTTTTAATCAAATTAGTTTTTATATTTTTAGAACGCACTTACCCTGGACAAAAATGCTTAAAACTAGTTTAAATATTGTAACAACTAACATAAAATACCTTACTGGCCCTAAACGCACACTCTAAAGAAAATAGAACAACTTAAGAATATGCCTTTCGGCCTTAAGATTAACTTATTTTAAAAGAAAGTGATATTTTTACAAAGAAACTTATAACTAAAAACTACAACTAACTACTTTAACTAAATAAAATATATATACAAAATATTTTGCATATATGTAGTATATCTTTTGTTGTTTTCGATATTGTTTTGTAATTTTTTTCGTCTTCTACCCTGCAAAGCTGAGGCAGGGGAGATGTATGCAAAGGCTTTCTTGTCTGTTTATACGCATATATCATATATGTATCTATAAATTGTGAATGAAATATAAATACTAATATCAAACACATGATCCGTAATGACAAATAAACCCAATTTACTAACCGCCAATTTTTAGGATAATTCACATTCACTTCGCGCAAGTCTGTGTCTCATATGATATATGCGTACAGACGGACGGATAGGAAAGCCTATGCATAAGCTTCCCAAATTCAAGGTAGAAGACCTGGAATTGCAGCTTGCCTAGTCGCAAGCTGACCCCATCTTGTTTTGTGGATCCTAGAGCAGTCCATATTGATCCAAATAAAGCAGAGGTTCCCATACTTTTTTTCTCATAGACCACTTTCAAAATTAACCTGATTTCGGTGGACCCCCTGCTGCTACATTTTTACCATATTCCCAAAACTCGTCAAAAAATGTGACGATTAGATCTAACGATGGAAATTTGCATCGCGGCTGAGTTTCAACCCTAAATTCGGAGTGGCAAAAATAAGAAGAAAACTAGTATATTTTTTTATGTTCTATTTATTAAAATAATACGATTACAGACTTCATAGAGCTAAAATTAAACGGTAATAACGCATTGTAACTTCAACAATACAAATCAAAAATTTAAAAAAAATATTCATAATTTTAATGGTACTTGATGGATTGACAACAAATTATTAATATTTGACTCCGCAAATCTCCACGTCCATTCTGCTCCTTATATTTGTTAATAAGTTTGTAACGACACTAAAACTTTTAAACTTTTTTCGACAAGGTATGACGAGGGAAACGCTATCAAAAGTTTCGTCGCAATTTCCCACAGCCCAGGATATTTTTCGGGTATTTCTGCCTGCAGCCAAAATGTTTGATAGCCTTTTTTTGAATTTCACCTTCAGCTCCTCATTGGTGCTAAGCTCAAGTAGCTCCTCTTGTAATACCACATTCGGCACTTCCGTTTCATCAAATGGATTTATGGTCCATGGTGGTATTTCCATCGTGAAAATATCTTCAAATTTGCTTTTGTAGTCATCATGCAGGGCATTTAAATGCTGAACGTATGTCTGAATATCCACATCAAGACATTCTGCCTGTGATAAGTTTGAAAACTGGGAGAATTCGCTCCGACTAATATTTTGCTTCATAAATTTCAATTTTCCAAGAAAAGCCGAAATTACACTCTTTGTTTTTAATTAATTTAGGCTGTCTTCTTGTAACTGCAAGTTAATGTCATTGAATTTTTTGAACAAATCTGTCAAATACGGTCGTAATAGCAATCGTTGGAAGTCTTGTTCATTTTCGTCGCACAATTGTGCAAACAATCGGCTATTCAATGCATTGCTTCTTATTTTATAAACTGCTTTAATCACAAATTGAAGCGATTGGTGCAATCTGTCACTCAAATTGTGACAAGGTGTTGTCGATGGATGACACAGTGAATTGCAGTTACTTTTGGTATAATTCTTTTAAGATGGCTTATAAACCCCCGATATCGCCCAAACATGGCAGGAGCTCCATCTAGTGCCACCGAAATTATATTTGTAAATGGAATCGATTTTTCTTTAAAAAAATCACTCAGGACACATTAAATATTGATTCGTCCTTAGTATCCGCCTCTAAAATTTTCACAAACAGCAGCTCTTCATGGATTTCTTCGTCCATAACAAATCGAACATATGCCAATATTAATGCTTCATTACCAGGTAAAGTTGACTCGTCCAGTTGAATAGAAAAATGAGTTGTTTGCAAATAATTACACAAGAAGCTTTCAATATCAGAGCTCATTTCATCAAAGAGTCGTTGTACAGTGTTGTTACTCAAAGGAATTCTTTTGAATATTCTGCGGCATACATATCAGCACCATAAAATGCTACATAAAGGAATGGTTGAGGAACACGGCCAACCACTACTGGACACAAGCGTAAGGTAGCAGACAAGCCAAGATGTTCCTACAAACCAAGAACTAAACAACTCCTTAAACTTTCTAGGATTTTTGAGGGGACATCACATTAGGCCTATCAGAGGCCGCAGTGATTAGGTGACATTTTCCCTCCCCCCACCTTAATCTAAATCTAAATCTAACGGTTTTTCAAATAAGAAGATATCCACTTCAACGCAATGGGTTCAAAGCCAAGGGAACAGAGAAAGAGATTAACTCCGGAGAAAACTGCAAAAAAATAATCTGAATTTAGTAATTTAATTAGGCCAGTCGCACCTAAGAATCTGTTTTCGGACATGCTATCCACGGCTCTGATGCTAAAATTCAGCTTAAAAGTAACATTCAGCAAAGCATAACCAAATGGGCTTGAAGAGAAAGAAGGACACAAAATAAGCCTATCAATAAGCCTATAAGCCTAGACGTCTATGTCAGCGCTTACGTCAACAACACAGGGCCCAGAGAGTCTTGTTCAACAACCCCATGTGATCAAACATTTGAAAAAAAAAACTTTGCCAAAAACACTGTAAAAAAAAACACTTGCCAAGAAACACTGCAAAATAAATTCTATAATTATGGGTATTCAGACTGAGGTGCTCAGTTGCTGTAGTGTAGTGTAGCGGTGTGGATATGGTGTTTGGGGTTGGTGAGGTGGAGAAAGGAATAGAAAAGTAGAAGAAAAAAAAAGAAAAAAAGGAAAAGAAAAATGGAAAAAAAAGAATAGAAAAATGGGGAAAAAATAGAAAAAAAGGAATAGAAAAATGTAATGAAAGGGATAGAAAAATAGAAAAAAAGGAATAGAAAAATAGAAAAAAAGGAACAGAAAAATAGAAAAAAAAATATAAAAGGGTGGAGGGGTGGGCGCGATCCTTTGAAACTATGATTGGGAGAAGGGAAGGCTATTGAGGAGACGGAGTTTTAGGCATGTAGTGCTGCGGTTGAAATCGAAGTTAATATTCGAATAAACACTTTCCAGCATACGGGAAATGGATTCAGGGTTCATTGGAGCACCTCCAGCTCCGTCAGTTTTGGAACCTGGCATGCTCTTATTGGGGATTTGACCGTCACCAATAAGAGCAGGAGTGTTTGAGGCGCATGCCGAAAGTGCTGGCATGCTTGTGCCTCCTGCACCAGCCTTTACTAGCCGCCGATGCTTTCTGCGCTGCGCGCCGCCAAGAAGTGCGGGGGCTGCAGATGAGAGGGTCGGATGAGTTTGGGGATACCTCCGCCGATCTAACTGCTTTCCCCAGAGGTTCGCCTTCAATCTTCGTGCCTTCGGCTCAAACGAAGCCAAATATCTAGGTGCAAAACTAGACGAAAAGCTCACTTGGAACTCTCACATCACAAAGACCATTGAGAAAGCCAGCATCTCACTGGAAAAACTTGGGCCGTTAATCCTAAGATATCTCGCTGGCTATACACAGCCATCACCAGACCAATTCTCACATACGCTGCGCCCATCTGGTGGCACAAAACAAAACAAACATCAGTACAAGCCAAGCTCAACAAACTACAGATGCTAGCTTGTATCTGTATAATAGGAGCTATGAGAAAAATCCCCACAGCAGCGCTAGAAGTCATCACGGACCTACCACCCGTACACCTCCAACTTAAAAAAGAACCAATAATATTCGCTCATAAGCTTATCGCGGAGGATGATTCTAATTCCAGGCTCTTTCATCCTGACATTCTTAATGAACTAAACAGGCATGAAATCCTAAAAATGCCCCATATAGACAATTGTCTTCCAAGGTATAACTTCAGCCAAAATTTTAAGGTCTCAATTCCCTCTTGACACACCTGGGATCAAAATAGACCTTCCTTCGATCGTCAATCCTATGTATGGTACACAGATGGATCCAAAACGGACGAAGGTGTTGGGGCTGGAGTATACGGAGCCAACACTGGAACACACATCTATCACAGCATAGACAGATACAACTCCGTATTTCAAGCAGAGATATTCGCTATTGAACTCTGCCTCAGAGAAAATATAAACAGAACTATAACCAATAAAAACATTTATACTCTCTCTGACAGCAAGGCTGCACTTTAAGCCCTCAAAAACTACGAAGTCACCTCTAAATTGGTATTGGACTGCTTACAACTATTACGCCAGCTGGCCAATACAAACAGAGTTCACCTCATGTGGATACCAGGACACAGTGGCCATAGAGGAAACGAAAAAGCAGACCTATTAGCAAGAAAAGGCTCTGCATCACCATTCATGATGCCAAGACCATTCTGCGGCATACATATCAGCACCATAAAATGCTACATAAAAGAACGGTTGAGGAACACGGCCAACCACTACTGGACACAAACGTAAGGTAGCAGACAAGCCAAGATGTTTCTACAAACCAAGAACTAAACAACTCCTTAAACTTTCTAGGATTTTTGAGGGGGCATCACAATAGGCCTATCAGAGGCCGAAGTGATTAGGTGACATTGTCCATCCCCCCACCTTAATCTAAATCTAAATCTAACGGTTTTTCAAATAAGAAGATATCCACTTCAACGCAATGGGTTCAAAGCCAAGGGAACAGAGAAAGAGATTAACTCCGGAGAAAACTGCAAAAAAAAAATCTGAATTTAGTAATTTAATTAGGCCAGTCGCACCTAAGAACCTGTTTTCGGACATGCTATCCACGGCTCTGATGCTAAAATTCAGCTTAAACATATTTTAAATCTTTGCCTATTTTATCACAATGATATCTTCTTAGATGATCTTCGAGCTTCGATGGTTTCATAGAGTCATTGCTCAAAATTTTGTGACATAAAAGGCATATGGGCAATCGTTTGTCTGCCTTTGATGGAAGAAAACAAAATTTCAAATAATCGACACTGTACTGTTGACATTTTTTCTTAGATTCAGCCATGTTTCATATCAGTTACCTACCCGTAAAGAAGAAAAATGTTTGTTTTAGTAATTATAAGCGAATTTAATAGGATATGGTTTTTTTAACAGAATATGAATAGGAGCAATAAACCGTTAAGACCGATAAAGAGGTTCTCACAAGGTATTTGACTTCGCTTTATTTCGCCAATAGACGGCCGTCCGGTCCAATAATTGAGAACTTACGCCATTTTTTCTAGTATCTCGAGAGGCCCTAGACAAAGGCGTTCTGAACAAAATAGTTTCTCATTTCTGGAAGTTGATTTTCAAGTCATCACAATACTGCTGAGTTTTTTCGAAGTTACGCTGCAAAAGAATGATAATGACGTCGATCGTTGGATCTAATCTGTACGCGATTAAATCGTCGGTGAAAAGAAGATATAAAATCATTGAATAAATGTTAAAAGGGATCGGCGAGCTCACCGTACCCTGTTGCAGTCCGTTGTTAATATCAAATGTTTGGGTAGAAGTCACGTTGCCAATTTTCACAACGATGGTGTCGAAAGCTTTTTCCAAGTCAATCAGACAAGCACCCGTGCATTGGTTCTTGCATTTATTCCATTGGATATCCGACACAAGCTTCGACGCGGCATGATTTTATTGTCCACAACCCTTTTAGAAAGGGCTCTATGGACCAATGGACCACATTTTCGAAGACTTTGCGAACATTTGGAAGGAGACTTATCGACCGGAGAAGTGAGGGGTTAGATGTGTATTTACCCCTCATGTGCACAGCCACCGCTGTCTTCCAATCCACTGGATAATATGCATTATTTAGTGAATTGTTGAACATTGTTTCTACAGCCACTGGTGGAAGGTGTCTGAGCACAACATTAGATATTCCGTCGATTCCAGCCGATTTTTTTCTCCTCAGTGACTCGAAGATCATCTGGAGATCGCCCGTCGAAATAAAGAAGGTATTCGTTCGTTCGTTGGTGACGGGATTATTTGCCATGAAATCATCATCCAATCTGGTAAAATCAAGATTCTCTGATCGCCAATGATCGACATCATTTCTAAGATGGGAGTGATGAGGTAGAACTCTGTTTTCCAGGTCTTGGTTTGGGCGAATGCCCCTTTTCCTGAGAATCTTCGATCACGAAAAAGTCGTATTCTAGGTCAGCGGTCCCTAAATTGTTGATGATGATGTTCATTCGTAGGAAGTGTTCAGTGTCTGACGTTCTCGGAGGTTTCCGTTCCTCAACGATTGTTCCTCCGAAATATTTTATTTATTTGCAGGAATATACTCACGCTGTTAGATTTTACAGCAAGAATTCTGTTATTCCAATACACGCTTACAGACATTCTGTAGTTTTCTCTGATTAACTGTTGGAGAATTTTAATCAGTGACTTCAGTGTCCATACTTTCAAGTTTTGTATGTCAACCGTCGCGTTTCATTTGTCCACCTCATCGTTTGATAGGTTCCAATTTTCCCAATGGTCTGAATGTAGAAGTTTTCTGCCTAGGTCAAGCGCAGACATCGAAAAAAGTCTCGAATGTGCGATGAAAATATTATAAGCATGAAAGAATTGAGTTGACCTGTATGGTGTGTCAAGAGAGGGCTCCTCTTCGAACAGCGGTGTTGAAGGCATTCTTCACCCCTAGGGTAATAACACCTCAAATACCATATTTCACCCATTATGTCACGAAGATATTTTGTATACATATGTAGTACTATAATGGTACACCCGATGGATTGCCTCGTTTTTACCAGTAAAGTCAGGTGATGAAATTTTCAGACACCAGAGGTGTTTTCTCCCCACAATCACTTCTGGAATGTTGCCATGAAGTCCGATCTTGTGGAAAAACTTCCCCCGGAGAACGAATCCTGTTATGTAAGTAAACTTTTGCGCATTTATTCATTTGTGCATAGCCAATATGGAAATCATGTCGTATCACGAAGTATTCATGAAACGAGTGCTACAATTTTTTTTTTACTTGGGTTAAGTTTATTATTCAATGCACAAATACATACATACATACATATGTATGTATGTATATCAATGGATGTAATTAAAGAGGATTATAGCAGAAAACGAAACCGTAATATTTTGACAATTTGGTAGGCATTTTCTACTAGCCATTTTAAATGGGGATATTACAGCTTAGAGGTTGATGTTTTGACCTCTGACATCAAATCCCGCGATAGTGAAATCATCGAATTTGTAGCCTCATAGGACTATCATAACCGTCTGCTGTATTCGCCAAATCCGCCGCAATAGGTCCGTTGCATCTATAGGAAAAAAAAATCACACAGCATAGGGGATTAAGAGAAATTTCCGCTTTGGTCCCCACGAGCTGCAAAACCAGCTATAATAATAGTGACAATACTTATTTAAGGTAGACGACACGGCGTTAGTGGAAGCAATTTAATCCTTTAAGTGCAATAAAATCGATAATAAAATTTAAAGGCGGATAAAAGGCCGAAATTTTAAAACACAACTGCTTTCATAAATCACTGTTATTGGTTATTTTACAGAAACTTTACTCTACTTAATTGCAGAAATGTCATTCCAAGATCCAGTAAAATCTATTTTGAGTATTTTCTTCGCTAACAGGATTGAATTACCTATAATAAATTATACTTACTCATCGTTCCATAAAACAATAAACAAAAATTTTATGATTTATTTCCATCCATATACTTTTTGGTATTTTACTTATTTGAAGTTAAAATTTATTGCGCCAGTTGCCATCAACGTGCATTCAAGCAGAGTCCGATAGGCAAATCCAGTACCGAATTCGTTGAAACAACCCTTACCAAAGAAATCGTTATGCATTTCCATTGCTCGTCAAAGGACAGAGGGTACGGCTCACACGAGCGCAACTGGTACATCGACCTATTTATTGGATGATTTAATTTTGGCATGCACATTGTGCATGGTCAGGAAAGATATACTTTAGTGCGGAACATCGCATGCATGCAGGCATATAAAAAAGTTTAATCGAGAGGAAAAATTGTACATTTATTTAAATTTGTTACCCCATTTTGTGAGCTAAGAGAATAATACTGAGTGTTTACCTAGAATATGGTCTGCTATTTTCCACTTTCTATTTTATTACTTATTTTGTGACATTGAGCTCTCAAATAAAATAGATTTCCTCTGCGTGAGAGGGCTAGAATATAGCCCTGAATGGAATGTGGCAGGTGCAGAGTTTATGATTCTGTACTACTCGCAGAATCACATTACTATAATAATACACCATTACAAAACCAAAATAACATCAAAAATGGTCTTTCTTGGGTTAAATATTTCTGAGTTAAACTACGAGTACAGAGTTTACCGATCGATTTTCTGGGTGGAAACTATAAACAAAAACCAAAAAATGCACACACTTTGAGGATAGGCTCGTGGAATGTACGTGGCTTGTACAGATCGGGTGCTTTCTACACAATGAAATAAAATTAGCAAATAAAAATGGACAGTGATACAAGAAATTCGACTTTCAAACTGTATTACGGTTAAGGACGATTTATCATACTTTCGTTTATGGCGGATACCCACAATCTTATAATAAGATTCTTCATCAATTGAAATATTCGACAATTTCTCATCTTTCGGCGTGAAAATTGTATGTACTTGGGGATTTCAATGCGAAGATAGGAAAAGAAGCGATATAGAGGCTCACATTAGGAGAATAAAATTTCCATGTCCTTTCAAACGATAACGGTCTTAAGACAAAAAGTTTCGCCAGCTAAAAAATATGATCATGAAAATCGCAACCTCTACAGTGGAAAACCTCTTTTTCTCTAAAAACGTAAAACTTCGCAGAGGGAAGAGACCTGATAGGGGTCCATGGATTCTGGCCAAGAAATACTGCCGAAATGTACGCTGCCCTGGTTTAGGAAAAAAAAAAGACCAGACAGAAAAAACAGCATGATTTGTAGTCCCCTTTGACGTGGTTAAAGCCGAGACTGACCAGCTCCATGGAAAGCAAAAAAAAACTGCTAATAATGTTTTGGCTGGTACGTCAGATGATGGTGGTTGCTACAGTGCAACAGTGACTCAAATGAATCAGCACACAGCAGGAGATCATATGTCGGCAGGGAAAACCAGTTCCACGAGCTAGTACAGCAAGAACTGAAAGAAGAAACAACACCTAAAACAATAACAAAAGCAGCAACAGAAGGAACAACAACAGGATCATCATCAAACGAAGAAAGAAAAGGCTATTTCAATAAATGTAAGTGGCCTAGAGATGGAGGATAGTTTTAGGTTATATAAATTAGCTTTTAAGGATTTCCGTATATAATACAATAGTAGTGCATGCAAGAAAATTAATGTGTGTGGAGATGAGGGGGACTATCACAAGGCCCGTAACATATCTGACTTGACCAGTATCTATATTTCAATAGACATATAGACGCTTGTCTCTCTGGAGTCAAAAAAGCGTTTGGTATGTTTCACAGCAGTCAACTTGATTGTGCACTTTATATGGAAAAGGTTCGTATGTTCGAAAGTCTGTGCCTTAGGATTTGTCTTATTATTTGTTCATTAAGTAGTACCCTAATAAGGTCCTGTACTACGGAGGAAGCCTAAACAGAATCAACATTTTCCTCGATAAAATGACACGAAAGCGCATCCTCAGAGCTAAGCGCTCTCCAGAGTGTTGCGTTACTGTTGTGAATCCTTCTCAGTCTTTAGTTCGTAAGTTAGATAAAGGTCAGCTTGGGGATATTTGGAGACTGGGTGATTCATCATACCTACATAGATGAACTGACAGCTAGCCATTTAACTGAGGCCTGTTGGTGACCAGTCACAAACAAACACAAACCAGTCAAACCCAGTCAGTTAAAGTCGCAATCAGGGAAGAGACCGGAACGGAACACTCGGAACGAAACACATTAGTGCTAACCAGCCTGATTATATTAAAGGGTGGAATTAAGCAGCTTCCAGTAGTTTAAGGTTTAGGATAAGGAACAAAAATTAATCACAGTTTTAATAAACTCCTCTTAGAAAAATATATTTTGAAATGTAGTCGTACGAAAATAGAATAGATAAGACCAAGAAATATAATTCGACTCAGAGTGCCCGCATAAGACCGGAAATACACATTAAAAATTAAGATAAGTTCGATTTAATCATTTTTTTTAAAACAATTAAGAATGGATTAAGAAAAATTGAAATGAATTACGAACAAAAATGAATAACGCAAAAAAATCGCTACACAATGAAGGAACTATTCAAAACAAAAATTCGCATTTATTAAACCAAAATTATACAAGCGACACTTTACGGATGTACGAGTAAAACTTGGTTTTTGTCTTAGAAGGAGGAAAATAGATTTCGGATCTTTGAAAACAAAATTTTTATGAGAATCTGTCTAATTAAAGTAGGACGAAGAAACTGGCAAGTAAAGAAAAATTATACAACCAAAAACTCTATTTAGCTCCAAGTACTGTTCGAGTAATATAATCGTGAAGACTAAGAATGGCAGGACACGTAAAACGAATGGACAATGACCACCAGAAAGGCCGCACTATAGATGGGAGGACAATATAAGAATGCATCTTAAAGAAATGGAACAGAACTCATGACAGGGCGAAGAGTTGCCATTCAGGCTCTGAACTGAGCCTTTAATTTGAAATAAACCATAAACTATTTATACTTTGTGAAGATACTCAATAAAATAGGTGTAACGTACTGACATACGAGTATGTATTTTGAAAAAAAAAAAAGATTTCCTTACAATACCCCATTCGGTATTCAGAATATTCATTCAGTCGGAGTACATAGTTATTAGTTAGCTAATATCCTGCAGCTTTCTTGACACTAATCTAGCAGGTGTCTTCAAGGCAGAAGTCCTGGGAATTGAGAAGTGCAGTGCATGAAGTGTAATGTGATCGCACTAGTGCCTGTGGAAGCTGCTTTGGATTGGGTTACAGGCACATACTTTGTCGGATCCTAGACCATGAAAAACGAATGAGAAATGAGGAAGAGGACTAACGCCTCAGGCAAATGTAATTCAAAACTTTCGCCTGGTACAAGTGTGCTTTGCAATACTCGACATTACTTTTAATATAGGCCTACATCTTCTATATATATAAAAAATTGTTGCAAGTTTTGGTGTGACTTTATAACTCACGAACGGTCAAACCGAATTCGATCCAGGGCTTGCTTGTATGGTCGTGTAGATGGTTTATGTTTGAACCAAATTGGCCGACGCATTCGTGAGTTATTACTTCTTATATCAGCATCTGATTTTGACGTGGAAATCGACAGTTGTTCGGCGGTGCATTAATATTGCTATCTGGTGATTTTCGGTAAACGTTGCCCGTCATTCCCAGATTAACCCCAGCTGATGCATGTTTAAAAAGTTCCTTTCTTTGGGGAAATGTACAGAAGTTTTCGCTTGACATAAATTGTGTGTGCGTCTTCAAAATTATCCATCAGCACGTGAGTTTTCAAAACAATTGCTGCAGATTGGCGATGGCAAAATTGCAAGTGATTTAAATGGCTTTATCACGTTACCAAATAACTTATGCACAATTTTGACATCAAAAGAAGAACTAATTGAACGTGTTTTTCCAAACATTGTTCAAAACTATGATGTTTGGTTAAGAGAATGCGGAATTTTAGCACCAAAAATTGCAAATGTTAATGACATCAATGAAGCTACGAATAAAGAAGACGCGGTAAATTATCCGATTGAATTTTTAAAATCTTTTGATCGATCATACTTCTTCGAAATCTCAATTCACTAAAACTTTGCAATGGAACGAGACTTTCCGTGAAAAAATTAATGCCCAATTTGATTGAAGCAACAGTTCTCACCGGGAAAGCAAAAGGAAAAGTTTTACTGATACCGCGGATCACATTAATACCAACAGATATGCCATTTCAATTCAAACTTCTTCAATTTCCCGTGCGTTTATCCTTTGCTATGACCGTTAATAAAACTCAAGGACAAACGTTTCAAGTGTGTGGAGTGAATTCGGAGAAACCGTGATTTTTTCACCGACAATTATATGTACATACGTAGCATGTTCCAGAATGCGAGTACCCAAAAATTTATTTATTCATGCACCACACAATCAAACAAAAAATGTTGTATTGATTAACTTTTTTTTCCATTTTTTCCAAATAAAAAAACCAATGAAAATATTCATGCGTAGCGAAGCACGCCGGGATCCGCTAGAACGGTATATGATTTTGATTTTTAACTACATATTATTGAACTTATTTCATTTTCAGTACTCTTAGTAAAAAACTGAATTGATTCTGAGGTGATACGAAGTTCGCCAGATTAGCTAGTATTGAATAAATTTTAATAAGTTACTAGTGCTATATGTAATTCTGCCAAATCCTGCTGCTAGGATATAACTATAAAGATACTCTGGGTAAGAGCCAAGCTCCAATTCTGCTTGCAAACATTTACTTTAAAGGGATGTTATCGATGAATAATATAAGCACTATAAAGAAAAGTGAAGGAAACTGTACCTCGTTTTCTAGACACGCGGGGCGGGGATGATTCACTGAGGATAGGCCTTAACAGCACAGGAATCTGTTCGAACAGGAAATGCACTTCAGGAGAAATCCCCTGAATTTTCTTGGCATTTTATGCGCCATAGATGGTGTGACATGGATTCAAAAACATGTAAGACACTCTACAATTAAGCTAATGGCCACAATGTTCGTTAAAGTAATGAAAAACACCAATGGCCAAGAACTAAGAGGAACTAGATCAAACCAGAAACCAAACCACGACAATATAATAGGGTAATAGTCCCATACAATAGCAATGAGAACATGTAGTAAAACAACATTTGCGGTATCATTAGACCCGTCAGATATTGACCTTGTACTTAAGGGTGTTGCAGAGAAAACAATCTTAAGAATAATAAAGGAAGGAGTGGATAAAAATTACCTACCTACATATATAATGATACTATCGAATTCATTCTGCCAATATCCGCGGACAAACTTTTCGAAAACAACTTGTACATGCTTTTAAGATGGAATAATAAACTTGATTGGCAAGATCTATCTTAAATTCAAGTAAATGTGTTTTTTTTTTTTGCGACATCATTTCGGAGACAATTCAGTTATATCCATTTTCAATATCGCCAAGGTGGGTCCACCAGTGAGTGAGAAGAAAATAAAATATGCATATGCTGTCGACCGAAATGATACTTGTTATTGACGTATTGGCGAAACAGACATTTTTCTATACCGGTTTTCATGACAATCTCTAATATCTAATATTGTCGAAAATAAAAGAAAAATTCGAGGTTTGTTTAAATTTCGCGAGCCAAGTGAATTCGATTTTAGAATGTTTCTTTTTTAATATATGTTGAATATTTCATTCTCGCTCAGTAGGCTGTGCGAGTAAGAGCAAAAAATAAAAAAATAATAAAAAATAAAAAATAAAATCAAAACTCAAAACTAAAAATTTTGATAAAAATAATTTTTTCAAATGCGCGTTTGGCCGTACTTTGAAAATAATAAAGGCGATAAAGTGTCCAGTCCAGTGCAGTTCAACAGTGGCAACAGCAGGTACGCAAAGAGATGTCGGGAGATGGCGGGCCAAGACCCGTTCGTCATACGGAGTCGGAATCGGATGATTTATTCCCGGGGAAGCGGCCAAGCTGCAGGCCGTAGTCAATAGGCTTAAGGAGATGCAGCAGATGGGGAGGGAGCAGGTAACAGCCGCCACATATTAAAGCCAGCAACAACAGCAGCCGCAGAAGAATCAGCAGTAACAACAGCCACAGCAGCAGAAACAGCAGCAGCCACAGCAGTAGAAACAGCAGCCGCAGAAAAACAGCAGCAACAACAACAGCCGCAGCAGCAACAACAACAACCGCTACAGCAGAAGCTGCAGCAACAACAACAGCCGTAGCAGCAGAAGCAGCAGCAACAATAACGCCCTAAAAAGGAGAAAGTGCCACCCATCTTTACCTATACCACGGCCCTATGTGAGACCATCGATCTCTGTAAGTATGCTATTGGTGTAAGTAATTTTCATTTTAAATGTTTAGGTCAGAAACGCTATACTGTTCAGTGCAAGACACTGGAACAGCATAAGCGGATTAAAAGCCTATTGAAAAAGTCTACGACGGAGTTTTTCTCCTTTACGCCCAAGGTCGAGATGTTGCAGACGATGCTCGTCAAAGGCATGGAGTCGATTGCAGACCCCGAGGAAATGTTCTAAGAGCTCAAAGAGTTCGAGAGTGATGACCTCAAATTCGTGGGGGTGAAGCCATCCTTCACGGTGGGCTCCCGAAGGGAGAAGCGAGTGATACCCTTTTTCTTGGTGCAGCTCACACCCAGCAGCAAGCTGGAGAGGCTAAGGACAGAGAGCAGCGTCCTTGTGTCGGAACCGGGAACACCCTGCAAACTATCGAGGATGTCCTAAGTTTCAGGACATCAAGAAAGGAAACCATTTCCCGTAAGCAGAAGGTCGAGGAGAAGCGTCCCTCGGGTCGCTTCCAAACACCAGCCGTCACATCCCAATTGACCTACGCCCAAATGGCGGCAGGTTCGGGAAAGACGGTACAAAAGCCCATGGCTGTTCCTAAAGCCCCAGTGCCTGTCTCTAAGGCACCGGAGGCGGAGGTGGATGTCTGTTCGATCTTGCTCGCAATCCAAGGGCAGATTGGGCAGCTCCAAAAACAGATCCTTGAGACGGCGACCCGAGTAGATGGTATCTGCTCGCTTCTGCCAGGCCTAGCGCATCTAAGGTCGTGATGGGTACGCTGGTGGAGAGCCCCTTGAAGATCCTGTCGGTGAATGTAAATTCCCTGATAAGGATTGAGCGACGAGCCGTATTTTTTAACCTGTTACAGGACGAAAGCCCGACGTACTCTTGGTTAGCGAAACAAAGCTAAACCAGAAGCACAAAATCCGGCACAGTTCTCATAGAATAATTAGAAGGGACCGACCCAACGCTACTCAAGGTGGGGGAGTTGCGATCTTTATTAAAAATAATTTTAAACATAAGGTCATATATAGCGGTGAAGTGCGGAGGTTCCAGGTGCTAGAGGCCTGTATTGTGTGTATTCCTCTCCGAAATGGAAAGAGAATGTACATTGTATCAGCTTATGCGCCTGAAGCCCCTCAAGCCAATGTTTTTATTACAGAGCTCGAGACACTTTTTCGATCTCTGCGATTTAAATGCAAAACATAGTGATTGGGAAAATAACATTCCTAACACTAGGGGGAGCCTACTAAGTCATTGGTGCGTTTTTCACAACATTGAATATAGAGTCAAGTTGCTCGCAACGGATAGGCCGTCGTATCCTAGGAGCGGCTCCGAGGACCAGTGACATTTGCCGACTACGTGCCGTGATCACAGTACCTGACGAGTTCGCGAAGATGGCAGGGTATAAGTGTACAAGGTGAATGATAGTATTCGTCCAAACCACGAATTGGAAAACAGAGTTTTAATTCATGACTCCTACCTTAGAAGTGATATCGATCATTGGCGATCCGAGAATCTTGGTTTTACCAGGTTCATTGACGATTTCATGGCGAACAGTGCCGTCGCAAGTGAATGGGTTAACACCCTGTTCAATTCGATTAATCTTAAGATGATCTTGCACTTACTGGAGAGAACAAAATCCACGGGAACCGACGGCATTGTATATTCAATGTGATGCTCAGAACGGGCTTACTTTTCCAATTATTTATATCACGAAAGGGTGCACCTTAACGGCTATGTCCCGACAGAAGCAATCCTCTATTTACATCGATGTGGGCTGATCCATGATAGATTAGCAGCATCGCTTTCACATGGGTCGCAATTTCGTGGAACAGCGGTTCCTATACAGACCGTAAGTCGTGCTCCGAGAGCATGAGCACTACAGGTTCCGTAGTTCGGTTTCACGCCAAGATCAAGTGGACGTAGTCCGTCAGCATCAAAGCTTTAGATGGCAGGAGAGAATGGAGGATTAAGTCTGATATATCGTATAAGTTTTGAATAAAGCACATTTTTTCTTCGCTTACGATATCATAAGTTAAATTGTGAGTTTATGTGAATACAATAGTCGGAAAACTTAGGTTTAAGTTGTACTATTTATTTAAGAGTGTCCGTATACGGCAACTAGATATTTAGGTTCATTTCGACGGAAGATCTCAGGTTGATCTTTCAGTCATTGAAAAGGAAAACAATCCGCGGGTATCGACGGTATATCCAATGTTGTGCTTAGGCACCTTCCACCAGTGGCTGTAGAGAGGTACACCATCATGTTCAACAATGCACTGAATAATGCATATTATCCAGCGCCTTAACGATTTTGTCCCGCCAGAAGCATTCCTCTATTTAGATAGATGTGGGCTGATCCAGGATAGATTGGCGGTACCGCTAATCTTCCACGTGGGTCGCAATTCCGTGGAACGGCGATTCCTCTACGGACCCGATGTCGCGCTAATTATGTTGTCCGGGATGAACAACAGCAAAAAAAAAGATTTTTTTGTTTTATTACTTCTTTTATTTATTAGTTAATATTTTAAGGTTTACAGAAAACGATCTATCCACCGCGACGTCAGAACACCAACTCCCAGAGAATTTCCAAGCTAAATCACTCCCAGTCATTGTCAAAATGTTTGGTCAGCAGAAATCGAATGCTTGACCAGTCGGATATTCAGATTATCGTCTGCTCCGTGAAGCAAATGTGCCGACTCACATAACTATGTGGGAGTAAGAAAGGATTCATATCTCATTACGTTTGAGATAACTAAAAGCATCCGCTAATCGGATATCCAATGTACTAGGAGAGGAATGTGTCGTGTACATAACTCGCTCAGTGAGCCCGAGCTCCTCAGGTTCTGTAGATCGGTCTCACGCCGGGATCGAGGAGACATAGTCCGCCAACATCAATGCTTTTGGGGGCTGGGGGAGCTGCGTCAGTGAACACTTTAATAGCTTCAGCCTCAACAAGGCAGGGCTTGCCTAACACCAATGGCAGGCTTACATAGGCTAGGGTAGGGTAGGGTAGGTTAGGGTAGGATAAAACAAAAAAAGAATAAAAACCAAAAAAAGTATAAATATATAAAAAAAAATATATATATAACATATATATGTACATATATGTATATATAAAATATATATAAAGTATATATTTATATGTACAATATATATATTGTATATTAGTTAAGTTAGAATAAGATATGTTTAATTAGGTTTAGGTAGGTTTAAGGCTTATAGAAATATATATAAAAAATGATCATATGCTAAGTTTTTTGAAAAAAAAAAAAATTTCTTAGCTTAAGTAAATTATAATAATGTCGATTGTAAGTTATTTATACAGTAGTCGAAAGGCATAGGTTAAAATTATTCAGTTTGTTTTAGGGTGTCCGCCTAGGGCCAGTAAGATTCCAAAATTTGCAAGGATAGTTAAGCTAGTTTTAAGTATTTTTGTCTAGGATAAGATATTGTAGATCTAAGAAACTATAAATAAAAATGAATTAAAAAAAAAAAAAAAATATGTTGCATATTTTATTTTGAGGGAGCAAATGTTGGAAATTTTGGAGGAAAAGAAGAGTACATCGTAGTTGAGTGATCTTGCATTTCTTGTTTACGTTGCGAATTACCTCAATATTTTGAATCTCAAATTGCAAGGCAAAGATTGTTCATTACCTATAATGTTTAATTTAGCGGATATTTTATAAGCGGATTCGCAATGTTTTGTAAGCGGAAATTAAAACTATTATTCCTGCCGATATTCAGTTGGAACTCACCGAACTGCAAAATCCTTATTACCGAGAAAGTGTCTTCCAAACCACAAAATTCTTCAGAAGATCTTGCAGACCTTTGAAAATTAGTACCAAAAGACTTTTCTTTTGTATCAACCTACATATACTTGTGAAAAGATTTTTTTCAAATCTTAATTATGTAAAAAATAAATACCGCACCTCACTAACTGAGCAACATTTGTGACTTGTTGTTACTATCGACATCCGATTTGATGCCTAACAAAAGTAAATTATTACATCAGAAACAATGTCAGAAATCACATTGACTTTATTAAGATTTTCATTTAGGACACCTACATGTGTACAGTTTTGTTTCGTTATTTGGCATTAAATGCCCGTTTTTTTCTTATTTTAATAAACAACTATTACACTTCATAATATTGAATTTTTTTTTATTATATAAAAAGTAGAAAAGTAATTGAAATATGAATTGTCAGTGGCCCACAGAAAACTTCTGAACCGTCAGTTTGGCCCGACTGCTAAAAACGTTGAGCAGCCTTGTTCTAAAGTGTAATGACAAACACAAGAAATTTTTGAACTTGAATAAAAAATTTATTTTAAACATATTTAAAACACTTTCCTATGTGTTTTCTAAAACTTATACTAAAACAACTATTTATTAATTTTTCTGCATTTGATTATTATAATAGAAATATTTCTAGTTCCTCTGTCGCTGTGTTTATTAACGTACTGTAATTAATTCACACAAAAACTTTCGATAATTGCTCCCTTTATGGTAGAAGATTTCTTGTTCGCGCAACATTGACTCGAGTAATTTTCTTCCAACGGGGATGTCGACTCATCTAAAGGAAGAAAAAAATGAAATCATGAAATTCAATGTTGGCGTTTGATACGTACTCACAGATAGAATATAAATGGCTTTTGTGCAAAGAACTTATTTGAAATTGCTTAATTGAAATATGTTGTAAAGACCTGTCTGGCAACGTGAAAATAGTGTGTTCGAATCGTACTGCCCGGAATCAGCACTTATGAATGCGTACTATAAAATCCAATGAAGACTATGGTAACCTGCACTTGGTCGTTTTAGGTTTATGAAGCGACATCATCATGTCGAGAATCATGTAAAGGCGTTAAATGTTATAACGTACCATGCAAGTCCTTACTCACGGCAAAACGGGTATCAGTTATTTAATCTTTAAGCAGTGTATGAAAGGAATATATGGATAACCTGCTATATCATGTTACCAGTGATTGGTTCCAAGAGCAAATTGATCTCTATTTACGTACCTTTCTCAGAGCTTTGATGTAATTGCGATTCCTCGGGAATCGTTGAGAAATTGGTGTGGTGGAACAGGTAAGGACTCACGGGTGTTTGATTTTGTCCCATTGTGTTTAAGCACATTGTCGAAGCTGTGGCATCGTTTGTTGAGATGTAGTGAATCACATTTGCCTGAAAGAGAAATCTATATTTCAAAAAGGTTACCCACAAACAATTTCAATTAAATTAATTAAATTGTTTGATGAAAAACGAGTCTATGAGCTTAGGTTCGTTCACATTTGCGAAAGTTATGTTTATTGTCTTGAGCAAATCTGGGATAAATACTCGTGCATGTGTATATACAGAGTAAGGATAAAGGAAATAATGTTACAGTATTGTCGAAATAAAGGGTCCGCCATCTAACGTTTTTTTTTTTCAAGTAGTGCTTATTTCGTGAATGGTAACACTTAGCTCATGTCTGATTTGACAGATAATTAGTTTTATCCTTCCGCTGAACGAATATGGTTGTGTATACGCTTGAACAACGCTGGGAAATATTGCGACATTACTTTGAAAATCATGGTAATGTTGCAAAATGTGTGCGAAAATTGCGTACGGATTTTGGAAGAAGAGAAGCACCGTCAGCTCCGTATGTTCGTTATCTTGTGAAAAAAGTGAAAGAAACTGGCATCCTCATCGATAAACCAAAGCGTGAAAAGCCAAAAACAGTGCGTACACCCGAGAATATTGCTGCTGCGGCAGAAAGTGTGCGTGAAGCGCCATCAACATCAATTCACCGTCGTTCTCAACAATTGAACATTTCGGAGACATCATTGAGACGAATTTTGCATAAAGACCTTGGTATGACGCCATACAAAGTCCAATTGGTTCAGGAGTTGAAGCCAACTGACCATCCAATGCGTTTTCGCTTCGCTAAGTGGGCCTGCGATCGACTTACAGAAGATGCCGATTTTGCCAAAAAAATCATCTTTTCAGATGAAGCTCATTTTGATCTTGGCGGGTATGTAAACAAGCAAAATTGTCGCATTTGGGGCACAGAAAACCCGCACGCATACATTGAAAAGCCGGTGCACCCAAAACGAGCCACTGTTTGGTGCGGATTTTGGTCCAGAGGCATAATTGGGCCATTTTTCTTCAAAAATGAGCAAGGAGTGGCCGTTACAGTCAATGGCGATCGTTATCGGGCCATGTTGAACGAATTTTTGTTCACAAAAATTGAAGAGGAGGATATTGGCAACATTTGGTTTCAACAGGACGACGCTACGTGCCACACAGCCGAAGCTACACTCGATGTTTTGCGCCCTGTTTTTGAAGATCGCATTATCAGCCGCAGAGCTGATGTCGTTTGGCCACCTCGGAGCTGCGATTTGACACCGTTGGACTATTATTTGTGGGGTGCCGTCAAAGATAAGTGTTACGCCGACAAGCCAGAGACAATTGACGCTTTAAAGGACAATATTCGTGAAGCCATTGGTGAAATACAGCTGCACACAATCGATAATGTGCTTAAAAATTGGACCGATCGTGTAGGCATGGCCAGCCGAGGCAGCCATTTGAATGAAATTATTTTCCATTATTAACCGGAAGGACTGTACTTTCAAATAAAAAAAGAAATTTGAGAAAATATTCAGTAGTTTTTTTTATAGCATTTTCAAAAAAAAAAAATTATTTGGCGGACCCTTTAGTTAATCGTTAATCGAGCGCTCATGCTTGTGCGGTTATAAGATGGAACCATATTCAACGACTTTGAACTAGGGATATTGAATGAATGACTGACTGGCGGTAACAGAAAATTACGTGCTTTAATCTCAGTTTCTGATACTTTTTCAGTTCTATTTAAAAAATAGGAATCATATTGTCTTTAATTTAACAACTAAATTAAAGCATTCATGAATAAAGGAGCATTTCTGTAATAACCAAAAAAAACTCAATCATTGCATCCTGCCCTCCGTTCTAAAGAACACACCGATCCTAATTCTTTTCTTTAAAAAAAAAGTCCCGTTTATTGTATTCAATTACTTAGAACTTAGGGATTCAGAACACGCCACGTTGCGTCGGCTTCTTAGGTGAGTATGGGGAATAGAGTCACAGTGGAAATACTCGTATTGTGCCGAACGAATGGATGAACTTGGAACCGCCGGAGAAAATTCGAAAGCATTCATTGTTGTAATTTTCACTTATTTGAACATTTTTTTATTTGAATTTAATTATTTATTTTAATTATTACATTTTATTGTTTTTCAATTTTGCTTATTACATTTTGTCAATAGCATGTTTTTTTTTCTTTTTCCATCTATAGTATAAATATTAAGCGTCTCCTCCTGACTGAATTTTTATGGAGGCGAGTAAGAAGTCAAAGCAGCAAACGAAGGTGTCTGAGAGAATCAAGTGGTATAATCAAGAGAATCAAGCTGGATAAAAGAAAAGGCGAAGCTTTTATTACCAGCATGAAAAACTACCTCTTTTCCATTATCGATGAGGTCGGTAATGAGGAGTGCAGAGCACAAGATATGTGGGATTCCCTACAACCTGGTGGTGGACAGACGAAGCCAAAGCAGTGATACACGAAAAGAAAATGGCTTTCCAAGTTTGGTCAAAGTGCTCTTCTATTAATAGAGAGGAAAAAGCTCGCCGTGAAAAGGTATTGCAAAGGTATAGCGAAGAAAAAGTGCGCCGAATTCAAAGCGAAAAGCATGGAAGGGCTATATCAGGAGTTGGAAGAAATATCGTCTTCCGCGTCTGACAGGAACCAGGCTACCCAGGAGCTTCGACAAAGCAATTTGAACAAAGGAGCAAATATCTTTAAGATAGCCGCCCAGAGAAGAAGAAATGCTCAGGAGATTCGTTTCCCAAAGTTTATTAACAATGCTGAAGGCCAACTCCTTGTTGAAAACGAAAAAATTCTCCACAGATGGCGACAGTATTGCGAGGAACTTCTGAACGAACAGTTTCCCCGAGTGTACTTTCCAAGAGCCGCCCCGAATCATGCCGAAATATCCGACATCACAGTCGAAGAAGTTCGGTACGCGGTTAAAAACTCCAAGAAAAGAAAAGCTGTTGGGTCGGACGGGATACCCTCTGAGTTCTGGAAAAAGATGGGAGACATCGGGTCTAGATGGCTCATGGTTCTTATCTCCAAACTTATGAGAGGCGACACTATGCCTAATCAATGGAGGGAAAGCTATATTCTTCCTTTGCACAAAGGAAAGGGTGATTCACGAAATTGTAATAACTACCGTTCTGTCAAGCTGATGTCGCACACCATGAAGATCGTTGAACGGGTATTAGATAGCCGACTGCGAAAAATAATACGACTATCTGATGACCAGTGCGAGTTTGTCTCAGGTAAATCAACAACATATGCAATCCAAAGTATAAGGATCATGATGGAAAAGAATCGTGATTCGTCAAAGGACTTGCATATGGTGTTGGTTGATTTCGAGAAGGCCTTTGACCGGCAACCAAGAGATCTTTTATGGGTAGCGCTAAGACAAAAAGGAGTTCCAGAAACCTACGTGCGAGTGATCATGGACATGTACAATAGAGCAACGACAAGAGTAAGATGCAGCGCAGGAGTCACCGAAGAGTTCGCAATCAAAGTCGGTGTACACCAAGGGGCGTCCTCAGCCCACTGCTCTTTATAGCAGTCCTTGATTGCTTGCTTGAAGGAAAAGTGACGGACCCCAATGTGCACCAGCTATTCTTTGCTGACGATGGAGCCATTATAAGTGATGATCAGGCGTCCCTACAACGAGCACTTGATGTGTGGGTGGACATTTTTGAGGGACACGGGTATCGTATTAGTTCAAAGAAGACAGAGTATATGTGCTGCCAGTTCTCTGACCCTCATCAGCCTATTCCAGACATTTACTTGAATAGAAGAGTGCTTCCCAAGTGTGAAAAGTTTAAATATCTGGGATCTATGATTAATAAAGAAGCAACTTGTGATGACGACATCAACCATCGCGTAAGCGTAGGGTGGATGAAGTGGCGGGAAAACTCCGCCATCTTCTGTGATCGAAAAATGCCCCCTAAGCTGAAAGGAAGGCTCTACACTTCAGTTGTCGTCCGGCGCTCACATACGGTTCACAATGCTGGACAATGCACAAAAAGTATGAGAGCAAATTAACGGCAGCTGAGATGAAGATGCTTCGCATGACAGCGGGAGTAACAAAGCGTGACAGAATTAGAAGTTCAAAGATCCGAGGAAGCCTCCACGTAAAAGAAACCATCACAAGAAAGATAGAGCGCGACCGACTCAGTTGGTATTGCCATGTTCAAAGGAGAGATCCTTTGAACCCCGTCCAAAAGGCAATATCAATCAACGTTCCAATTTCAACACGCAAAAAAGGCAGGCCGAAAAACAATTGGTGCAAACAATTGCAAAAACACCAGCATTTGATTGGCCTCAGCGATGAAGTAATCCCAAACCGGGAAGCCTGCCGCTACTTTCTGAGGTCAAACTGGCGGACCCCACAAGCGGACCATTAGGAATGCAGTTAAGTGGGAAGGTTATGGTCCTACACTTCTGACCATAACGACGCCGGGAAAAAAAAAGGAAAAGAAGAAGAAGTATAAATGTAATATAACTTTTTAAATTCAACTTGAACTAACATGGATACAACAAGGTGTGGGGTATTCAAATCGAGATAAGTTTTTGGAGTGTAATACGTAGATACTCAGTAAGAGTACTTACGTATATCGTCAGATTATAAGGCGCACTACTCAGCCATTGTGGAGAATAAAAATTCAAAATATAAAAAAAAAAAATAAATTATTACCATTTTATTATCTGTTATGTCCTTTTTTTTTAATTTATTTATATTACCGAACAGCGAATTGAAGAATTTACAACTCTCTTAACATTCAACATTTAAAAATTCGTATGTGGTTAATATTAGAAAAATTGTAAGTATCAAAAATAATTTGAAGAGTTTACAGAATACAATAGTTTACATTCGTAATATTCTATTTGGAGTATATGAAAACTAGCCAAGTCAGATCTTAGGCTTCAATATATTATCCTAAGTTATAAGAAGAAATGATATTTTAGTTGTTATAAAATATTTTATGTTATTATATATTAATTTCAGGACTAACCATTGAACTTGGCACCCAGTTAGATCTCACTTCTTTTGTCGTTGAAGTCAATAACCAAGGCATATATGTATCATAATATTGAACTTGGCTCTCATTTCACATTTATGTTTTTGATTGGATACCCATTACCCAAATAATTATGCACGAATAATGATGTGTAATCTTGATGCAACTGCCATACATTTTTTTCCCCACAATTCCAGAGGTTTTCTTTGTTTTGCTTCATGTATGTAGATGCCGCATAGCTTCAAAATAATATTCTTTATTGACCGTATGACCTTCCGGCATGAACTCATATAAAACTGCGCCAATATTATCAAAGAAAACAGTGCGTAAAAATGTTCAGTCTTGGCTCTTCTGGTCGCTTCCATTTGGATAACTGGGCTTTGGTTTCGACGTTGTTGTTCGTCAGCTGTGATGATCCTTTTCAACAAATCTAGATCGTCATTCACGTTATTCAATAGCTCATGCGACGGTTGCAAGACCACTTAGCAATCTCGCAACAAACATGACTGACATACTTGTCATGCCCAATATATCTGGAATAAATTTCATGGCACTAGCCAATCTACATATATGCCAGTATCCTCACTAACTTCTCTAATAGTGATTCGATGATTCTCCATATCATTCTTAATCCGTTTTTGATGTGCTAAGCAAGCAGGGCGGATATCGTCATCTAATTATCGATTTTCTATTAAAGCTTGTACAAATATACATATATGTACGAGGGTGGCCTATAAGTACTTAGCCTACAAAAGAAAAACAAAACTTTTGGAGAAATGGCGATTTATTTTTCAATATAGTCTCCTTTTAGTTCGATACACTTGACCCAGCGATGCTCTAACTTCTTTAACCCGTCTGCAAAGTAGGCCTCCGTGGCGGCGATGACCTCCTCATTCGACTGAAATTTCTGTCCGGCGAGTGACTTTTCCAAGTTTGGAAACAAAAAGAAGTCGCACGGGGTCAAATCTGGAGAATACGGTGGATGGGGCAGCAGTTCTTAGCCCAATTTGGCCGTGACGAGAGCGGAGGTGTGAGCCGGTGCTCACGTGGAAGAGCACTTTTTTCTTCGCCAAGTGGGGCCGTTTTTTCTTGAATTCGCCGTCGAATCGGCCCAACAGTTTGGCATAGTACAGCCCTGTGACCGTTTGGCCCTTCTCCAGGTAGTCGATGTGGATCACACCTTATGAATCACAGAAAACGGTGGCCATCACATTTCCGGCCGATGGGACAGTCTTCGCCTTCTTCGGAGCACGTTCGCCGGGTGAAGTCCACTGTTTCGACTGTTCCTTGGTCTCTGGTGTGTACCAGTGGATCCATGTTTCGTCGACTTCGGATTGCGCTTAAACAGCGTCAAACACTGCTCTGAAGTGGTCTCACGGTTGCGCTTGTTGTCCGGAGTGAGCATACGCGGCACCTATCGCGCCGACAGCTTTCTCATGCCCAAAATTTCATTCAGGGTATGACCCACGCGATCTTTTGAAATACCTACTGTCTCAGCTATCTCGCGCACCTTCAATCGGCGGTCTGCCAATACGAGATCGTGGATTTTTGTCACGTTATCCTCCGTGGTAGCCGTTTTCGGGGCACCTGGACGTGGCTCATAAAAAACCGACATGCGAACACGTTGAAATTCGTTAAACCAATTTTTGATGGTCGCGATCGAAGGAGAAAAGTCACCGTATACAGCATCCAAACACTCTTTGATTTCGCTGCGCGATTTACCTTCCAAAAACAAGAATCGAATCACCGACCGATATTGCTCTTTTTCTATTTTTCTAAAATCCGCGGACACTCCCGCTACCACACGCGGTCAAAACAAGACTACGAGTCCGATCCGGTTGAAATAGCAGCCGTCCACGAGAATGTACTACACGATAGTAAGTTGCTCTTGTGATACTGGCGCCATCTGGCGGTGAGACTAAGTACTTATCGGACCACCCTCGTATGTACCTGTATGAATATCTGTTCTTTACTTATAGGCAATGGCAAAACTGGTTGATTGGTAATCATAATCACTGATTTTAATTGTTCAAATGAATTCCCCTGCTCTCGAAGTCAACACCCTTCCTAAAAACTTCGCGAGTAATAGAGCAGTTTAGTTGCAAAACCGAAAAATTTCGTCGGCCATGCATAGTCGCTAATACATTTAGTTTTCTCCACACTTGTTGGATTCCTTCTGTATTGTTTAAGGTATCTTTTAAAAACAAAGATGCCCCATTCAAAAATTTCATCTAACAAGCAGAGTCCCTTTTTTATCGTATAAATTATTTTATGTTTTGCCGACGTTTTAGCTTTCGTGTTATTTGTGTCACTAATCCTAGCGGCTCAGGTTGTGTTCTAATAAACTATCTGCTCTCAAGAATACCATCAATAGTAACCCGCCGGCATTTCCATTGTGGGGAAATATAAGTTTTCGCTCAACAAGGACGATTTTCATTTGCTGGCAAGATCGCCCGTTGTAACCACTCAAGATTTTTGTCTCTGGGGCTTCTTGAAGTCACGGGTCTATTAACCTATAGGAATCTCGAAGCTTCCAAAGAGAATATCCGACAAGACATCTTACTGTCCGAGTTTGTCGCCCTAATGATTGAAAATGAGGGAAGGGAGACCAAATAGTTATCAATAATGGCCGCACACATTTGACCGATATGATCTTCAAAAGGTGATGGAAAAAAAATCAGAGGTCCAAATAAACAAAAAAATAAATTATGTTGTACCATTTTAAAGGTATAGGAAAGATAAAGCAGCGGTAGACAAATTTGGAAGACGAGCGAAATGACTCGTTTTCGCTTCCAAACCAACGAGTTTCTATCGCGAAGGTATGCATATCAAGGCGGTGAATGGCAAAAGACTATATGTAGGTGGTTATGGCGAATATCTCATTAATTGTCTTTGTAATAAACATCCATTTAGTAAAGTCGAATTTGACAAAAAAGCCGAGTTTCTACTTCCGCATCTATCACGTATACGAGTATGTATACAATATTACATATGTAAGTGTATTCACCCCTATATTTTATAAATCGTTACTTTTTTTATTTTAAATTGAAACATAACTTCAGAACGAAAGTCTTCTGTTTCAAAAGCCAATTTACAATTTAGAACAAAGAAAAAACTCGCATACAATATACTGAGTTGCACAAAAGCAATTAAACGTTTTTCTTTGTTGAATTCAGACGCTTGCTGCAGTTTCTCAGAATTGTACTTCTGAGATGCTGTGTTTAACAACAGGTAGTGTTAGGTTGACACTTTCTTTCTTAGAAAAACATATTCAATGAGGAGTGCATAATAGAAATCCTTGAGTATACCATATATGTATACATAGAGTACTCGACCACTTTGCTAATGCCAGGATAATGGAAACGTTCAGAGGAAATTTGTATGTTGTGTTTCCTCAATTTTTTAAAGAACTGATTCAAATCAAAGAGTTAATGACACCAAAAAAAAGGATAAATTAAGTTTCTTGACTTTTGTCAAGTAACGAGTCATAACTAACGCCCCCTGACTGTAAGCTTATACTATATACGTATATATGTACGTGTGTGTAAAAGTGAAAAGAAAAAGACAAATGGTAATGGAAAAAGTTACCATTGTTGTTCGAAATATTCCTTTTTACTTTTTAATTCATTTTTATTAATATCACTTAGAACTGTCCTGTTGAAATTCTCAAGCCTTAAATAAAATAAATAAAAAACTGAAAATAGTAGGTAATACTTTATTTTGGAAAAATATACAGTCATGTTGCGGATTTTATTTTTGAAAAACAATATCTTTTAAATGACGCCCGTTTCTATCCAAGCACTTTTGCACGCGGACCTCCATATTTGCAATAACGCGTGAACAAAGAGTTGGTTCTATGGCGGCAGTTTCGCGGCGAATATTCTCTTGCAGGGCCTGAATTGTTTTAGGATTATTATTATAAGCCCTTGACTTGAGGTATCAACACTGCAAAAAGTGGCATGATGTGTGGTCCGGAGAGCGAGGCGGACAGGGTATGTCTCCATACTTGCTGATGAATTTGATCGGGAAAATAGCCCTCACTTTCTCCATTGAAATCCTAGCCATGTGTGGTGTAGCATTGTCTTGCTGAAACAGCGTTCTGTTGTTGGACCCGGGGAACATCTGCATTTGCGGCAACAGAAACTCGTCCATCATTCGGCAATACACTTCAGCAGTAACTGACTCTATAAGGGCCAATTATTCCCTGGGCAGCAATGGTACACCATACCGTCGTTCTGGGGCAATGTAAATGTTTTTAATGGCTTTATCTAGGGCACCAGTAATGCAAGTTATGAACAAGTGCTTCATCACTAAACAATAGGTTTCCAAGCGTTTGTGCTGTTCGAAAATGTTCGAGCATTATTCTTGCAGGTTTCTCGCAAAAGATAGTCACCTTCCTTTAGACCCTGCACGGTTTGGAAATTATACCGGTGAAACATTAATATATTTTTCCGAAATAACAGGCACAGTTGATTTTTGCATTCCCATAGAGACCGCAATCTTTCTTATGGATTTAGGCGGATTTCGCATAATTTCGTGTCGAATTTGAGCGACATGTTCCGGCGTCCCTGCTGATGTTGATGATCCCGGAGAAGCTTTATTCCGCATTGTCCCTTCTTGTCTAAGACTTTGCACTCACGAAAAAATAAGTTGCGTCCTTGGAACATCACTCAGTCTGCGTAAATTTAAGTGAGTACAGAAATTGCGAGGCGCACAAACCAACGATTCACCCGTTTTCAAATATTGCTCAACCGCGAATGCGCGGTGTGCTCCCGAACAATGACTCATCGCGATTAATAAATTCGAAAAAAAATGTGCATCGAACGATGTCTCACCCACTTACCTCACTACGCTGGTTTTCGAACGTTCAAAATTTAAAGTTGATAATTTCCCGTTGGACACCCTTTATCTTACCTAACTTAAGAATATACCAATGGTCCTGGATAGACTTTCTAAAGTAGACAAAACACTTTAAACTATGCTTTTCGGTCTTATGATAAACTTCTAAGAATTACTCTAAATGAAAAGTTATAGAATTATAGCTAAGAAAATGTCTTTTTAAAAAAAACCTAAACATCAATTTTTACTTTTTTATTTTAAGCAAAACTTACAACAAACTAAAACTATCTTTACCGACATCAACTAAAATACATCTATATATGTAAATAAAAATATGTATATATGCGAATATGTATAATTATAAATAGAGGAATGCCTGTGGAGAGACAAAGCTGTTAAGAGGCAGTCCCTCGTGGTGTAAGTTGAATAAGTAATCCCCGGAAATCAAGTTACTGACAGTAGTCATTGTCCTTGCAAAATGACTTCGAATAAGTTCAATTAAAAATTTGTCTCCCAAACATTGGAATGGAACATTGAACCCAGGGCCGGTCCCAGCCAAAATTGCGCCCTGTGCAAGATTTGTAGAAACGCGCCCTTTATATATGTTCGCACATATATACATTCATACATACATACATACAATGTTACACATACATAAGTCTTTTCCACATTACCCATGAGGTAGACTTTCAATGCATTTTTTTATTGGGGTTTCCCCGGTGGGAAAAATCAAAACCATAAAAAAAAGTAAATCCATAAACTAAAAAGCAGCGAAGAAATGTGCAGAGGGAAACGTTTAAACTTGAAAACTTATTTTTCTGGCCTTAGCCTTTGTAAATTCAGAAATCAGATAATCATAGTTTAAAGAATTTAATAATTCCTTTTCGATAGACAAAATAGACAAGCCTACCAATCTCTCTTAAGTCATTGTTGTCCTGAGATAATTTTTAATGATCTTAAATTTAGAAAAACTACGTTCTCCTGAAGCTACTGTGACTAAAATTGTATTAAGAATTTGGAGAGCAATAACTAAGTTAGGAACAAGGTCTTCAAGGCTTGAATTAAAAATAAAATTTAATACCTCTAAACTTGAGCTTTGTGGTGCAACAAGCGGGGAAATCACGGTTAATTCTTGAAACAGTTCTGCTCCATCTAAATCTTTAAAACTCCCAAATGTTAAAACATTCTGCAAATTGAGGCATGAAGCACGTAAATCTTTTTTTTTTAGACATTCGTCTATGTTACTTAAAAATGAAAATTTTATACTATATGTGTCAAGCTGCTCAAACCTTTCAGTAATCGATTGAATGGCTTGATCAAGCATTTTGAAAAAAAAATCTACTTTAAATCTTTATTTCGGGTCTAATATAGTTTCGGGACATTCATCAGCATAAAGACTCTTTCTCCGTCGAGATCGCAATGATGAAGCTTCCGGAAACATATTTGGTATTTCTAGGGAACTAGAAATACGCTCGGTTAATTGAACGTACTCACTGAATTTTTCGTCATAACGCATTGGTATTAAACTGTTTTTTGTATGTTCTAAGACTTTTATGCCTGTTGAGAGATTAACGCACGGACTTTGTAAATATTTGCTAGTTTTATTTATATTTTCTAAAATATCAAACCAAATCTGCAAGCAAAAAATAAAAGTAAAATCAAAAATTTTATTTCCTAAAGATTCAGCAATGTTTTTTGCTTCTGGATTTCCTATTTCATATATTTCTATAAGGGCTTCATATATGTCTTCTAGATTTGTTTTTAAGGGCCTCAATGCATCTAACCAGTTCTCCCATCTAGTATCAGAAAGAGGTTTCAAAGTTAGATTTGGAATTTTATTTTTATAAATATTCCACTGCATTGTGGAGCTTGAAAAAAAATTATACAAACATTGAATTGTATCAAAGAACTTAACAGCATATAATGAGCACCAAGCAGCATCATTAACTACTAAATTTAATGAATGCGAGCAACATGGAACGAAAAATGCTCTTGGTTCCAGGGATCGAATTCGATTCTGAACACCTGCTTCTTTACCTTTCATATTTGAACCATTATCATAGCTTTGGTCTCGGCAATTACTAACTAAAATGTCATGCAATTCAAGCTTGTCTAAAATTAACTGAGTCATTCCCATTCCGGTCTTGTCTTCCCCTTTCAAAAACCCTAAGAAATATTTTTGTACTTCAAAAGTTTTCTGTCTTTTATGTACAAATCTAACAACAATAGTTACTTGTTCTACGCGGTTTTTATCGGTTGTGAAGTCTACAATTATTGACAAATATTTTGCCTCTTTAAGCATTGAAACAATTTTATTGCTAATGGTTGTGGCAAAAATATGAATAATTTAATTTTGAATTGTTTTACTTAAGTAACTACCTATTTTGTGTTTCTTGACTTGTTATTCTCCTCAAGTGCTCCCCTAATACCAAGTCAAACGAAGCTATTTCCTATACTAGTTTTAAGAAGTTTCTATTGTTGAACTCAAACAATTTATCTGAGAACCCACGAAAAGGTAAAGACTGTGAACCTAGAAATTTTACAACACTGAATAATCTTTGTAAAACCGCCCCTCCAATGTTCTGTTTCAGATTCAATCGAACTTTCAAACATAAAATTTCCATGATTAAACATTTTTTAAGTGGAATAAACTAACCTCATGGCTTTTTAGAATTGCACTTAAATGTGGCCAATCCGAAATACCTATACTTGACAAGGCATGAACGTTTTTATTTTATGGAAATAAAAAACAACAGAAACA
This sequence comes from Merodon equestris, assembly GCA_958301585.1. Taxonomy (NCBI): domain Eukaryota; kingdom Metazoa; phylum Arthropoda; class Insecta; order Diptera; family Syrphidae; genus Merodon; species Merodon equestris. Next base: position 69,161,395 of record OY284414.1, on the reverse strand, counting down.
AAACACAGAGTCCTTTGATTTTGAATAAATTAACCAAGTCCTCGGAACTACCTTGCCATTAGATAAAGTTCGTTGATAGCTTGAAACTGAAAATTTTCTATTATTTGTTTTTGGAAGCTGATGATTCCGAATTTGCACTGGTCCCTTTAAAACTACTTTTTTAATAAGCTCATCAGATAAATTTCCCCAATTATTTGGGTCATTAGAAAACATTACAGAAACCTCTTCTCCTGGCCACACTGTATTTCCTACCTACACCTCATTGATAGTATTTCCTACATGTGCCTCATACATACGAGTTTTGGAATATTTATGTACATCCAACTGCTTGTTCCTCGCTGCGTTTTAAAAACTTAACAATATGTTGGCTCTGTTTTTTGTTTTGGGCCTCAACAAGATTTCGGTTTTTTTGAAATTCTGCTCCCTAAGGCTTTTTTTTTGTCCGTATTAAAAACCGTAAACACAACTTATATATTATAATATTATTTATTTGCACTTTTAAGCACTTCCACACAAAATACAAAACACGTCACTTCAATTAAAAATTTATATTTATTAAAGTATGTAAATAGTTTAAAGGGAATAACCATCGACACAATCTATACCACACTAGAGAATAGCAAACAGTAAAAAATTCTTCAACGCCAAAAATAATCGTTACAATTACATATAACCGTCATTTCATTAACTTAAAGAAAAAAGAGAACAAAACAAAAACTACGTCACACACATCCCATAGATCAATCACCGAAACCAAAAATAAAAAAAATCTCCTGACACCTTAAATTGGTATACAAACGACTGTCAACTAACTTCTACCTACCGCTTGCTTTGTTGCTTTTCTAGTCGATGAGAATATACATATGTACATATATCCCATTACGGTGTATAATAAGAAACTTGCACCAATAGCTCATATAATTCAGCATGAATATTTTTCTGTGTTGTCATATTTTAAAATGTTAGATTTGGGACCCAGTGTGTAAGAAAAAAAGCTCGCACTGGTGAGTTGGGCTGGAAGTTTTCTGCGTTGAGTTTTTATATATTTTTTTTCTATTGTACGAATACGAACGAGTGGGAACATTTTGATAGTAAGTATGATATAAACTAGCATAGGTCTGGTGAGATATTTTATTTTAAGAATGCATGGAAGTGATGTTAGTAAGTCGGCTATCACATGCGGCCTCACGACTCACGACTCACTTCCCATCTCCTCTTTCAATTTAAATTCCGTGAGCCGAGCGCCTACTTTTTTTTTCATTTTGAAGTTGTCTCCGTGAGATAAAATAGAGCTCTACGCATTTTCTGCAAGCAACATCCGACATGATTGCGTCCGTTCCCCACAAAGTACGAATAGAAATGAAATGGAAATGAAAAATAACGAACAAAGAGAAAGAGAAACGTCAATGTGAGTCGTGAAGAATTTCGCCCGCGAAATTAAATTCTCCATCTCATTCGCACTCATCTCCTTTCTCTTTTAATCTTATGTGAGTCGTGAGTCATGAGGCCGCATGTGATTGTGTTTCCACTATCTGGCTTTGCCGCGTGCCGACTTTTGACAGGCTTTGCACTGCTTTTCACCGACTTACGATCTCTTACGATAAAATGTGTCAAAACGCCGGCAACCCGCAATTTGCATTCACAATGTGGCTTTGACACAGGAGCGCGTATAGAACTTAGGAATATGACAACACTAAGTTCGGTTTCCTCAAAATCTTTACGTATGATTTCAGTGCAGAAAGAAGAGTAGACTGGTGTTATTATTATTTATATGATTTAATTGAAACATAAAAAATCAGCTCAAATAAAGGTCTACGAATATGAAAAAAGAAAAGAATTTATTACTCTAACCTCCATCATGATTAGTTTGTATCGAAAAGTCCAATAATAAGCTATGAAAATATATGCATATTGAAACGAACAGCTCGGAGCACAATACGTTACTCGCTTTTGCTAAAATCAAACAAGTCAAAGACAATTCATCTGTCAAACGCAGGTCTGAGTAGAGAGTAGCTCTACTCTGGCGCTTTGCTTAACTTTACGATATTTACGATATAAGGTCGAGCAAAAGCCTGAGGTAACATTGTAGGAAGCTCCATAAGATTTCGTTGTTTCTACTCATGCTGTCAAAGTCGGCACGCGGCAAAGCCAGATTGTGTTTCCACTATAATAGACAGGAGCAAGCAGAAGCTTATGTCAGAACCAAACGAAATTCTCCCCTCTGTTTCAACGAACCGTCACGATACCCATGATGAACAGGTGCAAGCAGGAGCAAGCAGAAGCAAAGGAACTGTCAAATTGTTTTCATTCGATTTGTTTATTTTCGGTGTGGCTTTGGCTTTTTCCTTTTTGTTGAATTAAAAGCCATCTGCTTTATCATAGAGACACTTATTGCCCTGCACAAGTGAAATCAACTTGTTAACAAGCTCGTATTCCATATTTATTTTATCTTTTTTCTCTTTCCTAACCTCAAATGTCACTTGTCAAAAATTCCTTCCGTCATGTCTTCTTTCAAGAAGACCTTCCTTCTGCTCGCATCAGTTAACGAACATTTAACGAAACGTCACATCTGCCCACTGTGGGCATATCATATGCTTTGCATGTAAGAAGACATTCCCCTCTGCTTGCTTCTGCTTGCTCCTGTCTATTATGGTTAGCCCTTAAGTGTGCAAGAAATAACTTTGGGCATTTGCGATGGATGTTATTTTGGTATTATTTAATATGCAAATGGCAATATTTGTTTGCGTAAGATCAAATCACACGTTTCTTGGAAATGCGCCTGCATTTTTTTTCCGCCCTGTGCATTTGCACACCTTGCACATACATACATATAGTATGTCCGGCCCTGATTGAACCACACGGAACATCCATAAACAATTATGGGACTGATTAAGGCCGTGTAGTACATTGCCTACAATTTGGAATCAAGTTGCCTGCTATGAAACAGCCAACTTGTCAGAGCGAAAGCGCCATGGCCCTTGTCTGAGCAGCATCTACTTGTATGTGTATGTTTGTCAAAATAAAGGTACAATAGGTACCAAGGTATCTCATTTTTGGAAGTTAATTTTCAACGTCGTTACAATACCGCTTATTTTTTATTTTTGCAAGAGACAATGACGTCGATCGTTAAACGTGATCTATACGCGATCAAGGATCACTGAAGTAAAAGGTTAACTCTTTCCGGGGCACTACTGAAAAACGAAGAAAATTGTACATTTTTTTTGCAAAAATTACTTTATTTATGTAATATTATTAAGAAAAGACAAACATTTAAATTGTATCCCTACAGGATTTTGTGCAAGGACATGGTATGAAATCTATACCATTGCGCATAAAGTGCATATTATCATGAATGGAATTCATTGAAACAGGATTTGGTTTTACTTAGACAAAGTGGAACATTGCAAATAGAACACATCCATTGTGTTCTTCTTTGGTGTCTTGATATGCTACAGTGTGCACATCTTCGCGCTGAAGTTCTTATTGGTTGACGAGAGGAACTGGATCGAAGACTTTTGTCAACAAATGGCTTATTTATTCTTACACGAACGTTAGTTTTATTTATTTTTTCTTTTGGCTGTATCAACGCTGTTCATGTGCATGTTATAGTCAGAAACGATTTCCGGTATTTCCACCTCCCTTCGGGAACCATCGTTCTGTCGCCTTTGAACTTTGACACTAGCTCTTGGATCGTGAAAGTTGGACAAGACTGTCACAGCTCTTTTATCCATCCACTTCATAAAAACCAAGCCACTGTCACTTATTCGCCAGTCATTTTCTCCTCTTTTCAATTCCCTATCACTTTTTATATCTTTTGGTAGGAATTTTCTATTTTGTTGAACAGTTCCACATGCGTTTATTTTTTTGCGTTTCAGCTCAAGTAATAGTGTATATGACGTGAAGAAATTATCAAAATACACCTTGTGGTTTTTTTCTGCGAAGTTCGAAGTTAAATCTAAAACAACACGCTCACCAAGCCTTTTTTCAACCAAATTTCCCTTTTTGCCGGTGTAAACATCGAACTTCAGAATATAACCACTGCTGTCACATAACATCCTAACTTTGAATCCTCTTTTGATTGGCTTTTTAGGCATGTACTGAATGAGAGTAGAACGACCTAAAAAAAGAAGAACAGTGAAACAATGAAAACAAAATCAATTTATTTTACCTTTGAATTTGATCATCGATTCATCTACAGCTAGAAATTGGCCAGGATAAAAGCACACTCGAAATCTCTGCTGCAAGAGATCTAAAAACGGTTGAACTTTGTAAAGTTTGTGGTTGATCCTCTTTTGGGCATCAGTGCTGAATTGTTCAAATGTATGTTGCTCAAAATCCAATCGAATCTTTTCACCGGCATTATGTTTGATATGTAGGAATCATGTAATTCAGGTCGAATTGACCAATAATCTCTATAACTTCCCTGAGGTTTTATGCCCATTAGAAAATTGATTCCGATAAATGCTTTTATTTCTGTCGTATTGGTGGGAGTAAAGCGTCTGTCTGATTGCTCAGCAAACAAATTTGTTTGGAAGACGATATTATCAATTATTTCTTGTGTTACAACTTTATCAAATATTGAAGCAGCATCATGGTTTTCCATACATTCAATCTCATAAGCTGGAACATGTTTTTTGCCTAAAAAGCCAGCTACTGGATCAATCGAATAATTTTTTTTCCATTTCGGTAGAATAAATGGTTTCGCAATCTTAAGCTCACTCAGCACAATTTCATCTTCGCTATCAAAGTTATCTTGTGAAACATAGTTAGACAGATTTGTTTTGTCTTTAATTACGGCGTCAAAACCTTCCAAGTGTTCGATATCTTCCTCATTTTTTATGTTGATTATGCGTTGAAGATTGTTTTCTTCATCATTACTGTGGAATGAATCGTCAACTACAGAATCCTCGTCGGATGGAATCTCTGCCAAGCTAATGCTTTCACAATCACTTTGTTGAAGCAGATACGAAATATCATTTTTTTTTAGATTTGTACGTGCCATGGTTCGGATAAGCTTAATAAGACTAAAAATTTAATCACGATTGAATTTTATTTCTAATCCTTCTAACAACAAAAAGAGACTAATCCCCGATCGTCTTCAACAACTTTTTAAATATGCTAGAAAATGCAAGGATATTGTGTTGCAAATGTTTTATTATCGAAAATTCCCAATATCTGCATTTAGTTTTATGACAGGAAGCGATCGAAGGGTTTTGGATAATTAGTGATTTTACTTCCCCGTTTTCTTTTCGAAAATATTCCTATAGACCAACGGTCCATTGTACCCAAATAAAACCTAATCGGTATGATAATAAACTTAGACCGGATTTTTTTTATTGGTCTGGTGCTGGGCAATGTGTAACTAGCGTTCAATGCGCACTGGTATGGTTTTTATACCACCAACTTGGAACATTCACAGGAATCAGACTTTTGATTATTCTGAACTAAATATGTTTCTAACAAACAGATACTTCTTTAAAATAACTAATATTCCCCTCGGATTATTTCACAACAATTTACGAGTCGTGAAATATTAAAAACAATCTTCGTTCTTAAATCGAATAAGTTATTCTGAATAATTTTATTGTTCTCAACGTATTAAGACAGAGCTCTATGAACCACGTTCGCAAATGAAAAGGGTTTAAGACTTTTAGGATGCGTGTTAAAAAGGATAAACGATTTTATTTTTTTCACGACCTTTATTGTTTGAATCTTTCTTAAGACTAATTTACAAATTGATTTTTCCTCTACACCAAACCTCGTAGTCAATTTCCCCATGTCTCGTATTCACGTTTATTCCTCCTTACGCCATGCTGAGTTGCATTTGCCCGGGTCGATCGTTCGGTTATCGAACTACACTGTTTGTTTAGTCGGCCCTTCCTTATTTGTTTACGTTGAGTTCAAGTGTAGTTGAACTCGCGATCGTTTACTTATGGATCGATAAAGTATTTTGAAACTGGAGACGATGAACTTGCGGTCGTTGATTTATGGGTCAGTAATGCATTTCCAAACCGGAGTCGATGACCGGGAAATAGACGACACAATGGTAGGTATTCGTTTACGTGACGAGTGACGAGGGAAAATGCCGACGCGGTAATACTTATATTATCGTCGGTGCGGGGCGAGTGGTTATTATAACTTTTAAGCCCTTTCACTTGCAACGGTATGATTTACCATGAAATTGTCACTGTACCTGGTATAACCAGGCCGTGGTTTGTGCGAATATTGTCATTCACCTTACAGACAATATCCTTCCTGGAAGAGAGCTCCCACTGTCACCTTCTTTTCCTCAGAATTCTCGATTTCGAAGAAATCGTCATCCAAGACGGCGCTCTTCGGGTCAATGTTTATCGTCGGACGTTCTCGGAAGCTTCAGATCCTAAATGTCATTCTAATTGTTTCTCCAAAATATTTGATTTATTTGCGGGAACATACATATAGGTACATACATATGTATTCAGGTAGTTCGAATTTACAGCACCAATTCTGTTGTTAGAACACAAATTTCAACATACATATGTACATATGTATGTGTGTATGTATGTATGTATTTTCCCCGAATGCACTTTTTCGTATCCTCAATTTTCAAAACATTTTTTTCCAAAATGAAATGACGTACATATGTATGTATGCTAAAAAGCTAGTCTTGTAGGTCGTAACCGTTTAGTCGGTGATGTTTTCCTCCTAAATATATGTAGATACATATCTGAGATTATGTGCCATTTCTGGCTACTTTTCCTGATAACTTCTCCCAAACACCCATTCAATACGCTTTTTTTTAAGTGCTTCACGACCTTGATGTTTATTGATTTGAGTCAAATTTAGAACATTCAAACAGAAGGTTATCATTTGCTGGTAAATTAAATTTGTAGTTTTTCTAAGTGTAGATTTCTTATACGTACATAATTACATATACATATGTAAGTATGTACATTTCTTGTGACGGAAGGCATAGCTCTTTCTCTTCTGTAGAGCCTCTTTAAAGGGTAGCAAAGTAAAAAAAAAAAAGTTATAGAGTACAAGATTTTGAAACCTGTCCATATGTCAATAAAATAATATGATCTTGTAATATCATACAATATTATTGTTTCTGAAACGTTTATACGACTCTTTATTCATCAATGGCGAGTCTAAATGTTAGGTACATATTAGTACAGCATTGAGTAAAGAGATTTAAAAAAAACACGTTCGTTCTTCTCAATACTCCAATTTATTGGGTACCTTCTTTTCGTAATTACTCATACACATGGTACGTGTAATACATGCATGCATATGTACGTGCATTACAACTCCATTTACATTTAAATTTATTCTTTATCTACTACCTACTACAATTTTAGGTAATTATACACCTTCGCGGTCACCTGGTTTTTCGGCGATAAAAAATTCAACCGATCTTCATGATTTTTTTTTAAATGTTCGTTTTCACGGCGGATTTCATATAAAAAATATTGGAAAAAATCTCAATCCCGGATTTGAAATTGTTTGTTAGCTTTTACTGCAAGGAAAAATGATGTTCTTAGTAATACAAAATTAAAAAAAAATTACAAATTCATCATATTGTACAATAACCATGACAAGGACGCATTGGGGAGAGACTACCGAGAGTATGTCGTCGCTATCGAAGCTTAATTTTTAAAATTCTTAGTCTTAAGCTACTTTTCCGAGCAAAAATTGCGAAGAACGAATAGTTGGAAATTTTACGAATATTACAAAGAGAAAAGTTTGAGGTATATTTTAAATTGTTAATTCTAAAGACACAGGAATACCAAAAGGCACCATACAATAAGCATCGGTAAACTGAGGAGTTGGTGGCTATAAGAATGCATCTGGTTGTTAAAATCGGGGATAATGACCGCTACGAAGTCAAAAAATTGGGCCCAGAAGAATGGAAAAATAGGACCCATACGATATCCGTCTGCATGATCGGTATGGGGATTTGTGGCCATTTATGATTAGAGATCAGGGGTGTTCATGGATGAATATGTACCTTCAACATGACAACATGACATGAAAATGAAAGACAAACAAATAAGGGATCATCATGCGTAACGACGAAATGTTTCTTTAAATTTTAAGCTTGACTTCATTAAACTTGAAACATAACTTTCACTGTGTATTTTTCAGACAATAAATAAAGTTAATAGCATTCATTCAAATAAAGTTTATTATTCACATATGTAAGTACATATGTGTACAAGCACGTACATAATATGTAATAAGTGATTTTTGTTTCATTTCTAAAATTTTTATTTGAGCTGATAAATGAGTGCCTACCATTTACTTTTTAGAGAATATTTTGTGTGAATGTTGACCATGATTGCGTTTGAAGTGGTCCATACGAAGAGTCCAATTTTGATAAATTCTTCGAACCCACTTCGAACAAAGAAGAAAAAACATTGTTTGACCGTGGAACATCGTGGGCGCTTACATCGAATTTATTCTTTTTACTCTTTAACTTTGTTCCTAAATTTCCTTACTAATAAATTAAAAATTGTTTTTAAGTTTGGAAAAGTGTTTTACATTTGCAAAAATCTCTCACATGTGTAAATAGCGTTTGACGTTGGCTTATGGGCATAGACCAGTGATTTAACGTGTTTCCAGGAGGAGTCTAAGCGCGTAAAATTTTACGATCTAGCCGATTCACCGGTCGAAAACGAGAGATAAATTGCTCACCGAACTCATTTCTCAAGTGATCCATCGATTCTCGTGCTACGTAGTATGTATGTAGCATCTTGCGGGAACTACATGTCGACCAGCTTCTAAATCATTGAACGATAGTGGACGCCTTAACTGCAACATTGTATTATAAAAAAGCGAATCTTCCTGCAGTTTTTCTAAGGCCTATGCTGTGGCAGGTCTTGCACAACCTGTATTTTGTAATGTTTTATATCAGGATACTTAGGTAATTCCAATATCAACTGCTGCGAACGGCGGCTTAAAAGCAGTTTCGTGGAGGACCCTAAAAAGGGTCAACAATGGCACATCCGCTATGTTGATGCTCTAAATAAACTAATCAATAACAAAGTCACTGGAGGAAAGAAGTAATAAAGAATACTTTAAGTTTGGTCCGGAAAATATCCAACACTGATAACACCAATGAAGACATAGAGACCCTCGACGTGCCTAGAACGTCTAAGAGTGCTGAACAGGATGATCAAACATCCTTTAAGGCAGCACAATGATTAAAGTCCTTCAAGTTAACTTCCAGCATGCAAACTCCTCATCAGCTGAAATATGCAAAAGGCAAGGCAAACAAAATATCAGGTCTAAGCATAAAAAAATTTAAGTTAATATATGTATGACAAATCGGCAGTCACACAATGATAATAAATTCCTTACTATTTCAGAATTCACAGACAGGGACATGGTCAATTATCGTCAGCGCGGCAGACACATAAATAGTTATCAACTCAGCCTACTTCCCGGGAGACGATAATGACGCATCTCTAAAAATAGTAAAGGTCTTGGTTAGATTCTGTCAAGGGACAGGTCCACAGCAAGCTATGGGGAAGCAGTGATAACAGCACAAGAGGTTAGTCCCTTTTAGAATTTCTTGTAGACACTAACAAAGGTAAAGAACCAACCTTCCAAATCTCCATAAGAGGAAAGTTTTAGAGCTTACATTAGTTACTAACAAACCAGCACATGTGATTAAAGAAGGGCAGGTCTTTAAAGCAGCCTCCAAAGACCACAGCCATATCAAATTGAAAATAAGAATGGGTCCTCGGGATGAAACCTTAGTGAGCCTAAAGCCACAAACAAGGATACGAACAAATCTCTATTTAGTAATGAACTATTGGGAATACCCCTAAACACAAATATTCTTGAGGAACTTGACAGCCAGCTCTGTTGAATTCCTTACGCACACAGTGTTATCCTATCATGATAGCTGCCCATTCAAAGAAAATACATAAGAACCACAAATTTATATTCTGGTCCTGGCGAAACACTAGACTGAGTAGACTAAGAAGGTCAGCAAGACGAGAGATTAGTAGGGCTGAAAAGATGGGTAATTGGCAGACATACCAGGACGCTTTTACCAATTACAACAAAGTAATCAGATCATTCAAAAGGAAGTCGTGGAACAACTATTGCGAGAACCTAAATGACTCTCTTGAAACAGTAAGAGTTTTTAAGGCATTCTCCAAAGACAGACAACGACGACTCATTTGGTCTACTTAAGCCCCTGGATGGAAATCCGACGCATAATATTATAGATACCTTAGAGCTACTTTAAATACTCACTTTCCCAGGCGTATTGTAAAAATTAACACTACAAACTACTGTGAAGCAAAAGTCATCTTCAACAAAGATAGAAATCCCAACGTAAGCAAATACATAACGTATGAAAAAGTCAATTGGGCTATTAAATAGTTCCGGCCGGGTCATTTTTAATAAATTCCCCCAACAAGTTAAAGGCGATTTTAGTTAAAATAATTCGAACAAGCCTCATTACCAATTATATCCCACTTAAATAGAGAATGGTTTGGGTAATATTGATACCCAAGGGTGGCAACAAGGCAATCTTACCGACCAATCAGTCTCTCCTCATTTTTACTAAAAATGACAGAAAAGCTGATAGAAGTGGTCATAAGATCAACACCGAAAAAATCACAAAATAAATCTAAAGTAACCGCCCTTCACTAAGTCACGGATAATGTAGAAAAATCCCTGAAAGCAAAGGAGGTTGCGATTTGATATTACGAATTTGATGATGAGTGATTCGGCACTTTGTAGAAAAAAGTAATTATCAAATTGAAACGCAAGCCAATCTTATTAACGATCCTAAGTCTTTCTTTCTACAAAAGGAAATCTGATGGCTACTCAACTTCACTCTCCTTCAATGACGAGACCTAGAATGATCCCAAAACAATCGCCAACTTTTTTGCCAGCTTTTTCAAACAATCTTTCGCCGATGACTCCTTTGTACCAGATACTACTTACTTCGACTACTTACCAAATTTCTTCCTTGGACCATTTCTTCCACGTACTATTGACCCTCATATCATTGAAAATAAATTGAATCACCTGTATGATGAATTTACTCCTGAGCCGGATGGTCTCTCTGCTATATTATTAAAAAAATATTCCTCCATTATTTCTGGCCTGCTCTCAAAAATATTCAACTTATCCCTGTCCTTTGGAGAGTTTTCCCAGATATGGAGAACTGCTTTTATAACACCTGTTCACAAAAAAGGTCCGAAGAATGTTGTTAACAACTACCGGCCCATCGCCAAACTGTCACACATACCGAAATTTTTCGAAAGTATCTTGAATGACACTCTAAGTTTCCACTGCAAATCTCTAATCTCCTCCAAACAACATGGCTTCCTAAAATGCAGATCTACAACCACAAACCTTGTCGAATTTATGTCCTTCACATTCTCAACATTAGAGAATGGAAATGAGGTCGACCTCATTTCAACTGATTTCAGCAAAGCTTTCGACAAAATCTCCCACAAACTAATACTCTTCAAAATGTCTTCCGTTGGCTTTGAACCCACTGCGTTGAAGTGGATATCTTCTTATTTAAAAAACCGTTACTACAGTGTTACTACAGATCTGCCTTTTCCAACCCCTTCTTAGCTTCTTCCGGCGTTCCCCAAGGCAGCCACCTAGGTCCACTTCTTTTTGTTCTTACCATAAACGACATTGAGTTTGTCATCAAACATTCCCACCTCTAACTATACGCTGACGACACCAAGTTCTTCAAGACCATTTTCTCGCAACAATCGAATCTGAACAGCTTTTCCGTCTGGTGTTTCTAAAATTGTTAGGAATTTAACATTTCAAAATGCCAATCAATTACCTTCTCACGTAAACGAATCAAACCTTCCCCTCGTCTCTACTCCCTGAATAATCAGCCCATCTCCACCGTTCAGGTTATCCGGGATCTTGGCACACTATGTGACCAAGAGCTCAATTTTAGCGCACATATCGACGATATAATTCATAAAGCCAACTCTGCACTCGGTTTTGTGAAACGTTGGTCTAAAGAATTCTCCAATCTCTACGTGACTCGATCCCTCTATATTACCTTTGTTCGCCCCCTTCTCCAATGCGCATCTTATCAACAAACCCACATATCTAGAATCGAAAGCATCCAGCGTCGGTTCCTACGTTTCGCCCTTCGAGGTCTGCCCTGGAACAATCCCTTGTTCTTACCGCCCTATCAAGACCTTCTTAAACTTATCAACTTGAGTACTTTCAAAGTGAAAGGAAAGAAGAAGAGTATCCGACATTATCTTCATTCATATACTTCTTACAGGTGCCATTGACTGCGCCACCCTTTATAACTCCATATCTCTTAACGCTAACCCCCGTAATACACGCAATCCTCGTCTCTTCTATCTATCCACTCCCCGCATCTCATACGGCTCCAATGAACCCATTTCCCGTATGCTGGCAAGTGTTGATTCGGATATTAACTTCGACTTCAACCTCAGCACTCCATGCCTAAAACTCCGTTTTCTCAATAACCTTCCCTCCTTCCAGTCTTCATCGTTCTCATTAGTTATTAAGTTAGTTAAAGTTTAGCTTGAATTAAGCTCAATAAATGGGGGTGTTTGCCCCCACGAAAACTAAAAAATTAGAAATTAAAATTAAAATTAAAATTAATCCTTTGCAACGTTTTTAGTGGTGGGGCTAGTTTTAAGCGGTAGTTTCCTTTCGGCAGTAAAAATATATAATTAGGTTGAAAAATACATATATAATAAGAAGCTCGAATGAACATTTTAACAAGAAAGTTATTTGTTTTTTCAAATAAAAAGATAAAATGACGTGAGTTAAGTTTGACGTGTGAGATTTTGGCCTTTGTTGCAAGTCCATTTTTTCTAGGAATTGTTTATCGTGCTGTCGACAGCATTTTACACTTTCTTCTTTGATGAACTATCAAAAACTAGGACTTAATGGCAACGAGAAACATTAATGGCGGACCTAAGGAGGTAACGGCAAATAAGCGTTGTGCTTAGCGTATTTAGAACTTTGTTTTAAAAGCAACGGTATATGCATACCACACGGAAAAACTTGAGGGATTTATACTAGAATATGGGAGTATTTTCCATGACAATAAATCGACAGATATGAATCTCTAATATCCTTCGCTGAGCTTAAGGCAATAATGAGAATCGTTTTTAATCACTTGTGATTTTGTATGGCAATCGTAAGCCGTAGTTGAAACCAAGTGAAAAACCAACCTACACCCCTGCACCTACCTGTCGGCTTTTCATTATATTTATATGTATGTAAAACTGCACTACTTGACTCGGTGGTTTTTCAAAAATTACAATTTTTATCCATTTTTACGCGCGATGGAAGTAGTGGTCTTCAACTACGGAGGCGTCCAAAGTCTGGGTAACAAGTAAAAGAAAAAAACGGTAAGCGACGTCTTGGTCGACAGAAGGACAGTACACATATGTACATACATACAAACGAAAATGTTCTTGTATGTGCATTTTAAAGTGAATATTCACACATTTTGAGAGTTCATACCGGATATGTAGCGATGCAAATGCAGTCACACAAAATGATACGAAAGTTAAATTTAATAGTGGAAACCGCTTTTAAAGATAGAGGATAACTTATATTATCCCCTTAAGCCAAAAAAGACAATATCAACGAAGAAAATAGTTAGTAATCATATTTTATACAATATATCACTACTTTAAGGAATAAAATTGGGTATATGTTAAATACTTGGTTGAATAAATTATAAGTTATGATCCAAATCCATGCAGGAAGGATTAAGTTCTTTCGGCTGTGCGGCACTGATGATCAAATTCGCAACTTTCAATATGATAATTAAGGCAAAATCCATATACATAAGTGACTCAACTGGTGGAAGTATGGAAACTAGAACTGATATGATATACAGAATAACATACACTAATGTCTGGAAAGAAAATAGTTGTTTAACACAAATATTCACTCCCTTTGCCATTTTAAAATGGATTTTAAATAGTTACCCGAACTTGCTTTTTAAATTGTTTCAAAAGTTTTAGAGACTATGCAGTAGAAGCAGGCGTAAGTAGGTAGAAATACAACCTTTTGCGCTCTTCCATGCTGACAAAGTTCTGTTGAAAAATCTCTATATAATGCAGTGTGCTCGTCTTAATACGACTAAAAGAGAAACCCTTTTTCATGCAGTACTACTGCTTTAATTGGGACCCGGGGCAACCTCTTTTTATGCAACACATAAAATTGTTTCTTCAAATAAGGCGTTCTAGAACATTAATATTTAACACAGGCAATACTTAAGAATTGTCCTTTTAAGGTTTTTCTTTTCATAACAAAGCACAGCACGAATTTTTAATGTTTCTTTGTTTTACTGTTCTTTGTATTCGGGTATTTTAATGTTTTAAATCCTCGTTATAATAATCCACGTTATCAGGCTGTCTGTTAAATATTAATTTATCATACCTTGGGTCCTTATTGCGAATTTTCGGTCAGCTGATTTCCACTTTGTTATGCACAGTATATGAATTGTCTTAGTTAAATCGTTGCCAAGTTTGTCCCGAAACTGCTAAACTTTGACCAAAAAACCGTAGCATGAGCATCGCTCATGAGCTCTTGATGTAAATGACGATTCAGATTTGCTAAAAAGGGTCATTACTGGTGGCGACACATGAGCATATGATTATGGTTACTATGAGTTTTTTGCCGGAAGGTCATTGGGTGATTAAGGAATATGAGCTTGAGTTATGTGCCGTCTGCGTGAAGCTAAGATAAAATTCATTCACGATAATGCACCTGCTCATTCATTGTTGCTTATGCGTAATTTTTTTTTCTGGTTTTCACCAGTCAGCGGCCCCCTTTTTCTCTACCCAAAGCTGAAAAAACCCATGAAACGATAGGGATTTGCCACGATTGGGGAGATAAAGACTATATTGGTGGAAGATCTCAAGGTTATACCAAAAATAGCATATCAGGAGTGCTTCGAGGATTGGAAAAAACGCTGGGGCAAGCGTAATACTTATATCTGAGGGCACAAACCTCGTATCATACCCTCATAGGGTTGAGATTCTGGATAAATCTAGTAACAAAAGACGAGTTAAAGTCCGAAACTCCTGGTTTCAACCTTTCGAGATATGTGAAGGATTTAAACAAGGACAAGCCATGTCACCACTTTTCTCTAATTTGTTGTTCGAATATGTAATGAGATTCTCATTTCAAAGTGGTAGGAGAGTAACCCTCTGGCGTACGGTGACGATCTTAACCTTCCGGGAGATAATGAAAAGCAGTTAAGGCAAACCTAGAAGTCTAATAACGATAGGAGAGGAAATAAGTTTAGAACTAAATGAAGAGAAATGAAGGGAAAATGAAATATATGGCCATTGAGTTGGGTCGATCCAAAACTCGCATCTGACTGTATTCGAAAAACGCTTTGAGAAAGTAAACAAGCTCAAATACCTGGGAAGTGTATTGATTGCCATAAACTGCAACGTGCGCTTCTTCGCGACAAAAGAGCTATTCAAAACAACCCTTATGCCCAAGTCCATATTTATAAAATTATATAAATGCCAGTGACACTTTACGGATATGAACATTTTTACGTCTTAGAAGAAGGAAAATAGGTTTCGGCTATTTCTAAACGAAATATTAAGGAGATTTTTAGGTAGATAGCGGGACGAAGAAACAGGTGCATGTAAAAAACTACACATTGATGAACTGAAGCAACTTAATTCAGCAGGATAAAAAGCGTAAAACTCGAGAGTAAAAGACCTAGACGGGAGGACAATATAAGTTTGGAACCAAAAGAGAAAAGCGAAATATGAGGGAAACACAGGTAGGCTCCGTCAACGGGTCTCTGAACTTTCGGTTCAAATGGCCGGTTTTAATAATAATAAAAATAAGGTTTTCAACTGATTTATTGTGGAGCTTAAAATCATATGCAATTATATGAGACTTCTATTCTGCCAGCGTATTGATAACGATTCAACGATTGTTTAATAGTTGAGCAACAACGCTATAATTAACCTGCCTTTGCGGTGGCACCCAATCACAATCGTCGTCCACTATAAATCTTTCCTAATTTAACTTAACTGAGTAAATGCAGGTTACTATGCAGAATCAACTTTAATAATTAACTCCATTTACATATATGAATATTCGCAGGGTCTCATCAATTTACATTTACGCACTTAGCTCTTAAAGTCTAGAATTTCAAGTTGTCATCACTGAAATGGAAATTGCATAGAATGCTCTACACGAACCAATTGCCATTACCGTTATTTTATCCAGAGCATATGGAACATCTAATTTTCCCATCTGCTACATGAACGTAATCAAGTGTACGGAGTGCACCATTGATGTCTTTTGTCTGTTTTTTATTTAGTTAGTAAAACTTATCATCGACAAATGCAATTTAACGTCAGTGCATGCCCAAGTATCTATTCGTTCCAGGAATCATTGCATGTAAGCATTCGCTCTATGTCGAGTTGCAGACATCATTTGAATTTTTTGACATATATTTGCCCTTTAGCTGTTACATCCACATGTGCCCTGTATTACAAGCTCATTTCGTATTTAACCAAATAAACATGTGTGTAACTGGCGTACATAAATTATTCTTAGGACAGATGGACAGATGGAATGTTAAAAATATAGTTTATCAGAATAACTTAAACAAAGACAAAGATATGTGTAAAATTTGCTAAGAATTTTGTGTCAAACATTAAACAACTTACGTTTAGTCGATGCCTCGGGAATCCTCTTCCTACCTTGTACTCTTGATACTGCGAAATTATACAAAGGAGACAATATACCTGATGGGAGAGAAGACATTCATTACGATACGCCTTTATACAAGAAAAGAGAAACTTACATGTAGGCAGTTGATGAAAAAGTCAATGGTCAGCAAAACACCCATAACTGGCTCAAACACCAGCTTCTGGATCTTCACCAAGTACACCAAGTGGCAGAACTCGATTATTATATCGGCAAACATGAAAAAAATCCATGGCAATAGCAGTTGGCTTTGGTCCTGCAAGCGAACCAAGATAGGCAATTTAGTGAAAACTGCACAGATTAAATCTTACTTGTGATTCTTACTTTCCAAAGACTAACGACCACCATTAAAGACGATATCACCATGCACAGCGAGCACACGAACAGTAGTATGTTGAATATCACAGTTGCTGCAAAATAAATAAATATTGCTTAGAGCGTTCTGTACCCGGGCACATGCATGCATATATCATCTGTATTCGCATGTTGTTCTCTACGAATTTTGTCCAATGGGAAAGGGTTTCTCGGCCGACCAAGTTCTCGAGCGCATAAACGAAACGAATTTCCAAACTGCCCTCAGTGCCGTGCTGTGATTAATGACCAACAATGTGCACGGAACAGATAGATAAAAATTCACACACTTTCCCAACTCTACACTTAAGATTTTGCTTGGACAATAAGAGTATGGTATTTTATTTAATATGCAAAGATGGGAAACACGAACGAGTTGTGAAATATTATACCATACTTACTGGAATCATACATTTATGGCCTTCAACGGACAATTCTGACGTAATTCATTCTAGTTTTTGGCAATTTGTCTCTGTCTGAGGTGCGTGCGGTTAAACGCTATTCAATATATAATTCTAGGTCATGAGGGCATATGATTTCATGTTGTAATGGCTTTTCTGCAGACTTAAGCAAATAAATATTTTGTCTATCTTGTTCCCTTTTAAATAACGAAGATAAATTATTATCGACTTTTTCTCATATGTGAGAGAAATCAATCAAGGCCTTCGAAAGGTCCATTAGTTTTGTATTAAGGGTGAACGTCGCCAAGGATACTGAAGCCGATAGCATAATGACTAAATTACTATAACAAGATTTGTTTCACACAGGTCACTGCCTTTTGCAAACATTGAGCTTAAAGAAAAATCATGTATGCAAAAAATAGTTACACCACAAAGAAATGAAAAGCGGTGATTACA
Source organism: Merodon equestris (assembly GCA_958301585.1). NCBI lineage: Eukaryota > Metazoa > Arthropoda > Insecta > Diptera > Syrphidae > Merodon > Merodon equestris. The sequence goes on along the minus strand of OY284414.1, from coordinate 69,143,459 downwards.
GATAAAATGATGGAGTTTAATCGCGGTAGTCACAAATACATTTAGCAATCCTTGTACATTTTACTCATATCACTAGCAGAAGGAGCAATAAACCTAATTCTTAAGGATGGACTTATCAATGATTGCAAGTCATAAAAGATATTGAAATGGCAATTAACCGTGTCCACTACAATCCGCTCAACAGCAACACCAATAAACCCAATAAATCCCATGGTTAGGTGAAAAAATAAGGCAGACCTTTTATTTTTCTCAAAAAATTTATTCATCAATATCTACGTAGTGCGGTCTAAAAGTTCTTAGCCCAATAAAAACTAATTTTTTTTTTTCAATATACACTCTAATTAAAGAAACAATTTTTGCAGAACTTTTGATTAGTGTTTCAATGCCACAATAAAAATATAATAATCGTAGACAGGCTGTTTGATTTTTTTTTTGTTGTTAAATTTTTTTCTTCTCAGATCTGATTTTAATTTTGAAAACAAAATATAGCTATTTTGGATATTTTCGGTGGTCTTTTTCAACACTTATCATGCATAAATGTCGTAATCACTTTAATAAGCTGCGCTAACAATGGTGCTACTTGTTTTGATGCCGGTTCTTCCTTTTGTACCATTTTATTGAATTTTTTTTAGACGTGGGACTATAGTTTCGTAAAACAATCTATTGAATAAACGCTACTTGGTCATCGCGGCAAAGCTTAAAAATTCTTTACGACACTCAACGCGGTACCCACCTTGCACTAATTTTTGTCATTTATAAATGGTTGTGAAGAATTCTAGGAACACTTGTTTTCGAAAGCCTAGTCTGTGCTGCAATTTCTTTTGGTTTTAGCCTACTATAGTTCTGAACAATATTTTTCACAAATTTAATATTTTCTGGGGATGTCACTCTTACTCCCTTCATGTGGGTCATCTTCCAATAATTCTCTCTCCCAACGAAACAGGTTATATTAATTTTTTATTGTTGAGTACGAAGGACAAGAGTTACGGTAAGGGACTTTCATTATTTCTTTTATTAACGCTGAAGTTAGACCTTCTTTAGTATAAAACTTTAATAGAGCGCGATATTCAATTTTAAACACGATGATCAATTAAGGTGGTGACGCGCATTAACATCCTTCTGTGGAGAGCTTTACCACTTATAAAACTTTGGTTTTGCTCTTAGTAGACTCGTTAAATGCCACAGTCAAAATTTCAAGTACCAGCACCAGTAATAAAAAAAGAGCGAGACAGAAATAGAGAAAATGAAATGAATAAATCGAAACAAAAGTAAACATATTTCATCATCAAGGGAAATCGAAGGGTTTTGCCTTTTAGGCTGAAAACACACCGGATAAAGCAAAACGTTTTTGATTCGTTAGTCAAGATCAGGTAACATTTGATAAGTTAACACAACGCAAGCGAATTTCTCATTAAAGCTACAAACATCCGTTCACCGTGTTCCCTTATGAAGAAACCTCGCTCCAAGCGCATGTTACCCACTTGCAACACAAATCTTCTCTCGGTTCCCATGCATAACATCGTCCGATCGACACCTTTCCATCAACACAGCACATTCCAGCCAACTCGTCACCTGACCTAACACAGCACACCTACCCATCCACGGTGTACTTGCAAACCAACTCGTCACTGCCCAGTCAACCCGTTACCAGATTCCTCAAGATAATTAGTATTTAAGGTAGTGTAGAAAATAATGTATTTATTTGTATAGTTCCACAGACAACCTTTCTGTGATGAAGGGAGCGCTCACGGGGATAAAAACTCGACTTTAGAAATTAAATAAAGATATATTTTATTTAGGTTGTGCCTGTCATTCACTGCATTTATGTGCATCATATAATATACATATGTGCCGCAATAAGAAAAACTGAGTATCAAATTGAAATATTCTTACAAAGTGTTTATTTTTATTTTGCTCATAGCTCTAAAAGGCAAACGGAATATTGTGAATTTTAAGAAGCTTTCGGCTTGAAGTAGATAAAATTTAACGCCTAAGTAAGACTAGGTGGTTGTAGCTGCATATGGCTGTTGACCACATTTTAGAGCAGTGGTTGCCGCTTATTAATTATTTCCGTTCAATAGTTTTTGAAAAAAAAGGCAAATCACAATCGACTTCAAAAGCCAAAAAAACTTTGAATAATCCAGAATTTAAATTTTCACTTTTATTTTTGTCATATATTTTGGAAATAATAAACAATTTTAATAAGGCATTTTAATCGGAAAAGACACAGATACATATTTTGCGTAAGCGTGTTCTCATGGTCTTTAAAACCATTTTATCAAATTTTGTTAAGGCAGAACTACTCGCTGATTCTTTAATACTTTTCGTGGAGTATAAAGAAAAATCAAATTATTTAGATCTAAAACAAATGTTTTTTGGATTAAAGTCGGCTTTGTATGAGCAAGACTTAAACGCAAATCAGAATACGGACAGTGGTAGATTTATGTCAGACTAATAGAATTTAGTTTAATTTTATGTTTAATTGTGTGATCAACTAAAACTTCGATTTGACAACTTTTAACTGACAAAAAGTTAGAATTTTTAGAACTTTTGGATTCAAAAGTAATACAAATTGAAAGATATCCGACAATTCTTCCGCTTGTAAATGATTTTCCTTATTTTGATAATAATATACAATAACAAACATAGAATATCTGAGCTCAGAGTTCAGAACGCTTATGTTTGCTAAAAATATAAAAATGAAGGACGACGAAGACGTTGTTGATTTTTGATCGAGTTTATCCTCCCAGAAAAATATATTAGAAGAAAATATGTTTAAGATTTTGAACCTCCTAAGGAATTAATAAGATATTTTTCTAAATTTAAATATGTTCAGGAGGGCTACGTCTTAACAACTGCTTAGAATTTTAGTCACAATTCACAATCTGTATTGTATCATATAGAATAATATTTTATTGTATAAATTCGTATCCTTTAAAGGAGAATCTATGTAATTGATGTTAAAAGAGAAAGTTCCTTTCTATAAAAAAATATAACACATAAACTAATGTATGAATTTGTGAAAATTATTCTTTAAAAAGCTGTCATTGTTAAACGAATAACACTATGTTATGTTTTCGTTATGAGTTATTAAATAAAATGAAAATAATTTCTATTATTATTTTTTTTTTAATATATTTTTGATCCATTATCTGCTTCATATTTTTCAAATCTACTTCGTTTTTTTGGTCATTTTGTTTCAATTTCCGAGTTCAGCATTCTCATCCCTGACATACAGTGGGCAGTAAAAATAAGTTTCCACACATTTAAGAAAAGTAAATGTTGACTGATATTTCTAAATTCAATGTTTTTAATCAAAGTAATTATGGATATTTTTTACTTATATTATATTATAATAAAAAAAAAAAAACGTTACATATGAAAAAAAAAAATTACTGTTGTATAAAGAAACTTAAAAAAAATTGCAAATATGTTTCCACATTTTTTAATAGCCACAATGTCCGCCATTATTAAGCGACATAGACGCTTATCAATGCGGCATAGAATGCATAAGCTTTTGGCAGTCTTCTATAGTAAACTGAGGCCATTACTCCTTTTTAGAGGTTTTAGCTCGTTTAAGTTTCTTCGTTCCCTCTCTGTTAACTTTATTTTCAATAAAGCCCATAAGTTCTCCATTGGGGAGAGGTTAGGGCTTTGTGGTGGCTACTGCATCAGATTTGTACTTGTCTTGCAGCACATACAATAGTAACTCACTATTTTGGCGTTATGGGTGGACGCCTTATCCTGTTGCAGCACGAAATCTTGTCCAATAAGGCATTTGGACTTTGGACTGATTTTAATGTAGGTTTGGCACACTTATAGATAGTACCTCACCATTTTTCCAATTCTCCAATTCAGTCGTATCCTGGATTCATCCGTTCAAAGGACCTTATCCCAAAAATCATCGTCTTTTAGGACATGCTGCTGATAGAATTGCAACCTTTTCGCATGTCGACCTTATTTATATAAGACAATTCGACCATGCTTCCCATCTTCATGCAGACGTCTACGAATTGTGTCAGCCGATGGTACTTTGGTAGCCCTGCTGCTTATTTTAGTTTGTATCTTTCTGCAGACAGTAATGTATTATTTGAAGAGCTATTTTTGATCTTCTTATCAAGCCTTATTGTGATTTTTAGTGGGCGTCCATTTCAGCAAAGGCCACTTTATTAATTGCCTTATGGGTTTTTTTTAAATCTTGCTTTATTTCGGTTAGAATAGCCTTCATTGTGCATATTAACGATAGCTTTTCGTTTCGCAACCATCATCTGCTTAAATTTAACCATTTTTAAAACAAGAACAAGGCTTTTTGCTACTACAAGTCAAATTGAGATCAAAATCATAAAACATTCTTACCGAAAAATGATTTAAGCAAATAGCGAAATAAAAAAAAACATTACAAAGCTGCAAAATAAAGTAAGCTAGCAGTCAAATTTTTTAACACTTAACTGATAGCTTAATTAAAAATGACGATTGCACAGCGAAATTTCATAGTATATCCTGGGTGAAGAGTACGGACAGTTATCTTAACAATCCATAAAAATATGTTGCAGCAAGGGAAGCACTTAAAACCTTCAAGGACAGTTTGTTTTTGTTTTCAATATTCTATGGAAACTTATTTTTGTTGCTCGCTGTATGAGTTTGAAGGTATTGAGGTCATCAAAACCATATCAGGCCCACAACGTAATGCATGGCAGGACAGGCTCTATTTTTCGTGTTTCACTTCCTAGAAATTCATTAATAAACCAGGAAGAAAAATGTATCCACAGTTCTCAAACAGTGGAATTGAACTTAGCAGTATGACCTCATTCTTCAACTGTGGAAACAAACATACTACTACCATACCGAGCCTTAGAAAATATGAGCGCGTAGCAAGTGCGTTCGATTTATTCCCTATTAAACATGATGATAAATAATGCACTCAGCAAATACAGCTGCACCATTACTTACAAGTGTTACATGGCCAGGATTGTAATCTCTCTATGACATGAAGAACTTTCCAACGAAAAGTTATCTATATACTATATATACAGGTAATGAAATTGTATTGAAGATATTTTAAATTAATCGAAGAAATACTAAAACATTCGAACGCTCGTCAATAAAAACCGAATTTAAAATACACGCGGAGCCGGTTTTATTGATGAATTGATAGGAAGCAGCGCAATCGAGATTTTCCTTACAAAAACGGAAGTAACACGGAATTTGAATTTGACACTCCGGTAAGGGCACTTTATTGAGTGAGCCTTAACAATAAACAAACTAATTAAACAAATTTATCTTAAAAAAATAACTTAATCAATATAAACCTAAAAAAGCTTAATACATTAAGTAGTAGGAAGGAAAAGATTGAGGAGAGGGTGAATGGCGGCAGCAGAGGAAATTTCTAAGACAAGGTTTGGTGAGATGAAAGTCGAAAAAATCGGAGTTGTTTCGCGCAGAATTCTGGACATTTGCTCATGGCAGCTGTAGTTCGTTCGATGGGAGTTAGTGCGGAAGAGAAGCATGGATCGGTACTAAGGAGAATCATTTGACGCAGTGAGGGTGAGTTCATATTACCAGGAAGTAGGTCATGGATAAAAAGTATGTTTGCAACCTGCCGTTGTTCTTCTACGGCCTGTAGGTTGATTACCTTGAGTAATTCTTAAAAGGAGGTAAATTGTAGGTATCAGTCCAGGGATCGGCTCTTACACTTTTGACATTTTGATGGGTGATTTGTTTTTACATATAATCTAGAATTAAAGTACAGATGTTATAATCAGCAGTGTTCAATTCATTTGAAAGAATTGAATTCCAGTATTCCACAATGTTGAACAGGATAATGGTTGATCCAAATTTCGCAGCTATTCTACGCAATATGGAAAGGCGTGTCAGCGAGTGTTACAAAAACAAAGGAAATCAAAGGGAGCAAAACAAGCTGGATCAAAAGTATCTTCGACGAAGCCCATCACCCATGAGGCACGAGCCTCACATCTATTGTATATAACCTAACTAAAAGCATGCAGATTCTCACAAATAACGTGCCCAGTAGGCCACAATCTATGCCCACAATTATTAGAAAAAAAGATATGGAGAAAATCCCAGCCATTAGAGAGCCCAGAATAGGGGACGAAAAAGCCGATGAAATGCGTAATAAAGCATTAAAGGCTGTCGTCCAAAGGAAGCCAGACATATTTATTGCAATTCCGCGAAAATGTGGCGTGTTTGCCGAACTGTGGAAGCTGCAACAGCTTGCACTTCTACCAGAAGCATACTCTTGGAGGCGGAGGGACTGCGCAGTGATAACACTAGATGTTAAAAAAGCATTTAACTAGGCCGACTGGTCTTCTCCAATGGAACCTTATCTAAAGGGTTTTTCAATTGGCGCGGGTAGATTTGGGTGGCCTGTGGCGACGGTGTTGTTTTGGTGACATCTGTCAAATATTATTCATATATGTCGTTTATTATTTAGTTATTGATGTCCAATCACCATGGCAAGTCACGTGATTGAATAGCATGCCCAAATGATAAAACATTATTATCAAAATGAATGTTCGTTACTGCAAACTTTGCACGTTGCGTCCATTTTACAATAGACGTGGTGGTCTTCCACGCCAGTTGAATCAGCCCACATTCGTACGTCAAAGGAACCAAGATCGTCCGAGAACATCGCTGCGGCCCGAGGCAGGCGACTCTTTGCGGCGCATAAGAACTCGGCCTTTCGCAGATTTCAACTTGGCGAATTTTGGGCGGGACGTTGGTCGACAACCGTACAAGATTCAATTGAATCAAAAGTTCATGACAATAGACAACGCCGTATGCTCGTTGACTGGGCTTCAGAGAGTTTGGAAGAGGATTCTAATTTTGGCCAAAAAATCATCTTTAGCGACGAGGCACATTTTTGAATGAATGGCTGTGTTAGCAAGCAAAATTGCGATGTTGGTGAGACGGTCGCCATGAATGGTGAACGCTACAGAAAGATGGTTACCAATTTCTTATAGCCCAAATTGAACCATATGGACCCGGATGACATGTCCGTCGAGCAGAACGACTCTACGTGCCACACAGCGGGCGGTAAGATTATCCCTCGCAGAGATGACGTGAATTGGCCAGCAAGGTCATGCGATTTGACCCCCCAGACTGTTTGTTGTGGGGTTTCCTGAAGTCTCAGGTCAATGCGAATAAACCAGAATAAGGTGAACATAATACAAGCCATTGTTTAAATTCAGCCGGATCTATGCGGAAGAGTCATTGAAGATTGGACCACTCGGATTCATGCCACAGTAAGAAGCCGAGGCGGGCATTTGAACAATGTTATATTCCATATATAATGGCATTCATGGGCCTTTCAATTAAAAGAAGAATTTTGTTAATACCTCACACATAGCTCATAATTTTATTCCATTTCAACATCTAACACTTTAACATTCTAACCTCTGCAAAATTCGTTTTAGTAGTGGAGTCAGCCACAAACGCAGTAACTGCCCAGATCAAGTAGTGATGATTTTGCTTCTCGAACTGGCCGACCACAAAACAGAGGCCGTTCTAATTACGATTAGAATAACCTTAAAATATATCAATATCCTGATCGGTAACCATGATTAGAGGAAGCAATAAAATAGAAGTGATATTCGATAACAAGCTGCGGTTTTAAAAGCATACGGACATCGCGAGTAATAAGGTGTCATCACTACAAACGGCACTCTTCAGAATGCTACCAAACGTGGGTGGATCCGGATACACAAATATGATCTTACTTTATAGAGTGGCTATCTCTGTTCTCTTATGCGCTGCGCTAGGCTTTAATATATCGGCTTTGTGCGCTGAGGATACTACGCTGTCTCCAGACAATATCGGATAAAACCGCGTTTATTATTGCTGGAGTGATTCCCATCCTCATGAACGAGATGAGGAGTATTTATGCATGAGACTGACCATGTCAATTGAAGCTGGCACAGCGGGGTGAATCAATGGGGAAGAAAGGGCACGCTCAATGGTTAATATCACTGATAGACTCACATCCTATTTCCATTAATTGATGCGTGGGTAAACCGTCTTCACACCTAATACAGTGCCTCCCTGACCACGAGGGTAATCGCATTTATCTATACCGACTTTGGCATAATTACTCCCCTATTGCCTAGAGTGTCCAAGCCAAGAGGAGGACGAAGTAATGTGTAGTTTAATGCATAGGCACCTACTTGAAAAAAACCAGTAAAGTATGCGAAACCTGCATGTCAGCGACACAGATCATTGGTATTTTGATTATGAAAATTCCAGATTCTTCAGGAGCATCTTTGCAACTGACGGAAAAAGATACAACCGGCTTAGCATATGACATAACAATGAAATAAACACACGTTTCAAATAATACAAAGTCTGAGAGACTGTTCTAAAATGAAAACGAAGACGCCTTGTAGTGCATCTCTTTCATCACATTTAATTAAAATAATCCCCTTCCGAGACAAAACAGCGTTGTAAGCGATCATAAAACTTGCAAGGATCGAAATAGCCTTAAAAACGCCTTCTAGTTGGTGGGAATCGTACTATAGGTGTCCCCTTTCAAAGCTTATTTAAAATGGCATCTCCGCGAAAAATACTTATCTTGCCGCGGTGCGGAGGCTTAGCACAGGTAATGACTCTCGAGACTTGTCTTTAGAACCCGAAGCCAAGAAGCAATTACTGATCCTTCCTCACCTTTCCTTTTTTCCAGTACCCATTACAAGGATAAACAGTATACGCCGATGGATTTAGCTTAGTACGCGAACTTCGGATTCCAAGTGACCTCGAATTTTACTCCTGCCTTCCTGTGGCGTCTCGGACTCCGCTATAGGTGACCGTTCTTTCCCGTGTTCTTCGTGGGAACAAAATTTCACAACTAGAAAATAGTGATGCCTCTCAAATGCCATCGCCAACTAGGGCTTGTGAGCTTAATAAACAGACATTTTTTGTCGACATTGCCATCGGATGGAAAGCAGAAGACATAACTTCACTCTCCGACTCCGGTACCACGCTCTGTTTATTTTTTGATTATTTGAGTATGCTCTCAAATAAATTCCCAGATGGAGGAGGAAATGAAACCGCCAACCATGAGGAGAATGTCACTACCATCTGGTGTCTTCTTCAAATTAAAGTCGTCCGATTAAAGATGTTTCAAAGCCGCTTTTAAGTAGGGTAAGTCTAGAACAAAACTAGGGCAAAATCTGCCCCTGCCACTAAGGGTCCGGAACCGCCGAACCTTGATGCAAAATACAGGAGAATTCGCAATCCACAAGCCGATAAAGAAAGCTACAGCAGTGTAGCTGGAAAAACCAGACTCGGCGTCGTCTCTAATGATCATGGCGCAAACCCTCTTACCACAGCACAAATGACAGCAATTGAAGAGGCTGTAATTGACACCTCAATTTAATTGCTAGGTAAGGGGCCAAAACCACACTTCAAGGGATCGACATATAGGTCAGGTTTAATATATTTTGAATGTGCTGATGCAAATACAGCCGATTGGATGAGGTCCAACTTTACGGCCATTAAGAGAAAAAGCGGGCTTGATATCACACTGGTGGAAGACGACGCTTTCTCGGAATCTCACATCGTTCGTAGCGACACGTCCTTGAACCGGCTGTTAGAAGATGCAAAATGACATCGCTTCAGAAATATTAAAATAATCATAAGAAGCCATAAAAAGGTGTCAGTTGAACCTTTACCGGTCGCTGCAGATACCAATACAGTGGTTGCACCGCGTCATCAACTTGTGGCGACCCAAAAACCACTACAATGCTAAAGTTGGCAACAACAAAACGCCCTCTCAACAAATTCTGAGAATCCTCGACAGGAAGCAGATCGTTGGATAGCTTCCATCGGACCAGCATCGTATAAAGGACCCGGTCTACCGTCGCAAATATATGAGTGTGCTGCGTGTACTGCAAGGTAACCTGCATCATGCCAAAGGTACCTCGGACACCTTTAGCTTGCATTTCTATCGCGACAAAATTTCTCTTAAACTCATACAAAATTCTTGTAACAAGAACCTTTGGTTCAAACATGTAAGATAATGGGTCTACAAAATAGACCGCGTAAATTAAACTAGGCTACTGGAGAATCTCGTCCTACGGCCGCATGTTTTATCGGTTTTAATATAAATTTCCTCCCCATCCCAGAATTTATTAAAAGAGACTTGGCAGCCGTAATCAGTCCTCATTGATGGTGTGGTTAGGGAGATCATGTGCGTCTCCGCCTGCTTCCCTGGAGACGGCGACCAAATCTCACCTACTGAGGTAAAAGACCTAGTAACATACTGTCACATCGGAAAAGGCCTCTGATTATTGGATGCGATTGGGCTGTTTCATGTCAGATGGTAGTTTCACTATCAATCGCAGGAAAACCCTGGATACCTTGCTTGAGGTTCTATACCCAGTAAACACGTTTTGATGCTCTAATGACAAATAACCTCTCTGGCAGACTCTTCAGCTTCGACAAAGTTAAATGGGCAATTGGTTCATTTAAACCCTACAAAACTCCAGGTAAAGACGGTGTCTTTCCTGCTATTGACATCATTCTATCACGACTGATAACTCTCTTTAGGTTCTATTTCAACCTGGAATAGATCCCTCAAATCTGGAGAGAAGTCAACCTTGTTTTCATTTCTAGGAGTGGAAAGCCAAATGAACGACCTAAATCCTTTCACCCTATAAGCCTTACATCTTTCCTTACAATGGTAAAAAGTATACTTGAAAATCAAATCAATATGCATACCGCAAAGAGCGATCTACCGAGAACGCGCTGCATCAATTAGTAACGCATGTGGGAAACACCTTCACACGCAATGAGATCGCAATTTGGCTTTGACAAGATTCACTACAACTCAATCACCACTGCACTGTGCCGAAGAAGTCTAGACCATCCGACTAACCCCTGAATTAGAGCAATGCTTGAGAGCTGTATTATATCAGCTACATCCGTAGAGGTCTCTGTGATAGTATCGGCAGCTAAAGGGTATCCACAAGGTGGTAGCCTTTCATCCCTTTTCTGTTATTTCGATAATCATCGACGACCTACCTACTCTACAAGTTAACCAACCTCGGTTATGAAGTCATCGGATACGCTGAGGACCTTTTAGTTATTGTTTCAGGTAAAATCGAAATTTCTGTTTGTGAACGCATGCAACTTGTGCTTCAATTTATCTCTGACTGGTGTAGCAGAGAGGGTTAATCGATAAACCCAAATAAGACAACCTTATTCCCGTTTACAAAAGGAGGAAAATACAACATTGCCCCGTGTCTCCAAACGGTACAAACATAGGATTTTCAGATGAAGTCAAGTATCTAGGTAGTAACCTTTATCGCAAACTTAACTGGAACTCTATTTTGAATTGAAGAACTCGGGGTGTGTCATCTGAAGACACATTGTACACCCTTTTTGATCAATGATTTGAGTGCTACCTTCAAGAATATGACAGCTTCTCTACATAGGATTTCTTGGAAGTCTTCCCCTGTTATGGTTGTGTTACTTGTCATTTTGAATCTTTCTCGGGCAAGGTTTGGGCAGGTGGTCAGTGTGTGTCTCATGGTTTCTTTGGCCTGCCCACATCGCCTGTAGATTTCTGTACTTCTAAGACCCATTTTATAAAGGTGGTATTTACATGCCCCGTGTCCTGTTAGTGCCTCACATCACAGTTCTAGAGCTTCTTTGGCAGGTTGGGATTGTCATTCTGTTGAACGTTCTTGAGTGTTTAATACCCTCCTGTCTATTCTAGAACTGCTTCTTTTGTTTTATGATCCATTTGTGTAAGTGTAGGTGTAGGTCTGAGTTGTAAAAACCATAAAAGGGTGTCTGAGCACCTTTCATCGCTTATTTGTTTGCTTTTTCATTGCCTTCAGGGTTTTCATGACCTGGCACCCAAATCAACTTTAATCTGTTGTTTACAGCCAGTTTGTTTAGTATGTTCCTAGACAGCTTTAGAGTTAAAGATGTACCTCTTTAGCGCTTTAAGAACCACTTGGCTGTCTGTCTGCTACATTGATTGTAAATAGCTCGACCTGAAATATAGTTGACTCATTGCGTAGGCTAAATGTTGGACCATGTGTGTACCATTTCTGGGCTCCATCCGTCATCCAAGGAGGGATGTTGTTCCATTCCTCTCTACTTGTTATGAGTGCTTCATAATATTTTTTAAAGTTTAACTTAGAGGACATCAGATCACTTATTCGGATTAATTCCCAGATGTTATCAATCCTTTTAAGAATTTCTAGATGTCCGACAAGGTCTCCTTCTTTGTATATATAGGTTCTCTGAAAGGTTAAGGCTTGTTTGGCAGCTTCAGACTGTATGGCAGGATGTAATTGTGGGATGTTTAGAATTGTTTCCATCCCTTCAGTCGGAGTGGTTTTCATTGCTCCAGTAGTGCAGATACACGTTGGCCTTTGTATTTTATTGATTTTAATCACGGCGCTTTTTTGTACACATTTTTTCCACCAAACAGCAGCGCTATTTTTAGGTTTAGCCCCCATGTTTTGCTTGATTTGATTTTGGTAATTTTGATTTTGGTGGGGCTATAACCCCATTTTATTGCGCTTAATTCAAGCTACATACTTAATTTGACTTACAATCTAAGAAACTAAGAAAGAGGGCGATTGAAACGGAGTTTTGGACAAGGAGTGCTGATGTTAAAGTCGAAACAGTTTTTCGCGTTAACATTCCGCAGCATACGGGAGATAGGTTCATTGGAGCCATAGGAGGTACGAGAGATGGGTACAAAGAAGAGACGTGGATTTCGTGTTAAAAAAGATAGAGTTATAAGGGGTCGCGCAGTCGATGGTACCTGAGAGGAGTCGATGGATGAAAGGGATGTCGGATATCCTTCTTCGTTCTTCCAGCGAGTTCAATTTAATAAATTTTAGGCGGTCTTGATAGAGAGGTAGGATCAGAATATTGAACCAGGGTAAGCCACGAAGAGCAAAACGGAGAAAACGACGTTGGATACTCTCGATCCTGGAAATGTGTGAATGATAGTAAGGAGACCACACTTAAGAGGCGTATTTGAGAATAGGGCGAACAAAGGTTATGTAGAGAGACCGAGTGACGTAGGAATTGGAAAACTCTTTAGACCATCGTTTCACGAAGCCGAGTGCAGAATTAGCCTTAAGAATTATATCGCTGATATGTGCAATGAAATTGAATTCCTGGTCGCATAGTACACCAAGATCACGGATCACCTGAACGGTAGAAAGGGGTTGATTATGGAGAAGGTAGAGGCGGAGAGGAGGTTTGTTACGTTTGCGGGAGATATCTAGTAATAGATTGACATTTGGAAATGTTAAGGTCGAGGCAGTTCTTGGAGCACCAGGTGGAAAAGCTGATGAGGTCCGATTGAATAAGGGAAGAGTCATGTTCTGAGGAAATGATCTTAAAGAACTTAGCATCGTCGGCATATAGAGAGATGTGGGAATGTTTGATAACCATTTCAATATCGTTAATGGTAAGGATAAAAAGAAGCGGGCCTAAATTACTGCCTTGGGGAACACCGGAGGAAGCATGGAAGGGGTTAGAGAGGGCAGATCTAAGGCGAACGCTGTAGTGGCGATTTTCCAGGTAAGAGGAAATCCACTTTGTTTGTCACACAACCTGGATGGGGTGCAGATGGTTTGTGTCGAAGATGTTCGTTCACTACTCTCCGGGGGTGGTTGTCTTAGATATGATTTGAGTGATCCGACTGAATTTGCGTTGGTTGTAGTTCACAGCAACTCTTTTGTTTCCATGTCATTAAGATGTTATATTGGAAATGCACACACAGAGTATGAATTTTGAAGTGATCCTATGCTGCGAGTGTTAGGACTTCGTTAGCACTTTTTGATCATCTCTTATTCATATTATTGTTGTTGCACAGTTCTTCCGTATAGGAATTGTTCTTGAAAAAATTAACATCTCGTCTGAAACCGAGTGTCAACTCTGTCCTGAGGAGAAATTGCAAAGCATATACTATGTGAACGTGCTGCCCTTTGCCACCTTAGGAAGCGTATCCTCCTCAGACAAATTATCCTCTTTTAAAAAATAAAAAATGTAAAATGACATGGTCGATTTGGCTTTCTTTGGCCAAAAAACTCGGGTTAAATCAAGGCTTTGTGAGATTGCTCATTGTCATCCAATAAAAACCAACTGCCAACTTTCTTGTATTCCGGTCGAACACGATTAATTCCTTCCAACATTCTTTCAATATCTGCGCGAATAATAATGATATTCTGATCTTGTGGAACGAGTACTTATAGATAATGCCCTTGGAGTTTAAGAAAATGGTAACTCTTGTTTTGACTCTACTTAGCATTTGATTGCTGGTTATGTTTTGTAATGACACGCATGTTAAATTGATTACATGACGTGACTTATACTTGAATCGATATGCATATGTAAAATGTTGTGGATATGTTAAACTATTTTTATTATTATGGAAATGAGCTTTTATACATGCATCCACTTCTCATATGAAATACGAAGCATATTCTCGCTTCTTGGAGCTAAGCAGCTGTAATATATTCTAGAGAACGTTTCTGCCAAATATATTATATAGAACTAAAGAATTATAAAAGTATAGTAATACACAGAATGATAAATACGAAAAATGAAAGGAAGGACCTATCTAAAGAACTATAACAAATCTAATATTAGGCCTCTAGAATAACTCTATCGTTCTGAAACCACATATACCTACCTCTTGATCACGTTGTAGGAAACATGTCAGACATGAGGCTGAAATAACGCAGTGATAAGTGAAGTTATTAGAATATATAGCAAACATGCTGGAAGAAGTATGTTTGCTAAAACTAAGAATATAACATTTATTTAACGAAATTAGGAATATCTTTATAAATACGTAAGCATGTATTCTTTATCTGATTTTGAGAATGCCGCTAATAAAGCTCTTTGAAATAAGGCCTAAAAGAAAGCTATTTGTCTCAAATATCCATACATACCTACGAGTACAAATCAGAATAAATTCAAACAAAAGACAAACTTTGTTTGTTGTATTACTTACTTGGTGACACATCACCCCTCTCCAGAAGGCTCTCGCCGTTCGGCTTGGAGGATTTTCCTGTAAGGTATTGATGTTCTTCATTGAGATACTTAAGTAAAATGATGCTCGAACATGAGAAATATATCTGAAATTAAGGTAAACATTATTGAAAAAACAAAGTACTCAATTATAATACTGCAAAATTGGTTATACACTTAAACTATGTATTAATGCAGACATTACCGTCCTATGTTGTTCAAACGCATATTGTGTGTATGTGTTATATACTTAATTCGTTGAAAATAAAAGAAATCAATATCACCGAATTAATTCCATATCTACTAACTATATCTACTAACATCATTATCAACATTATCAGAAGCGTACATCTTAGGCTGTAGTCCTTACACGCGTAGTAACATTTGTTTAATGGGCGCCTCAAATGCTATTCAGTTGACTCCTACAAGTGCCCACATATCGTTTCATGTTAATGTCATGCATACTTAATTCTGTCACATTCATTATATACTTTGGAGAAAGATATGTTGTCCAAAACGGATAGATATACGAGTACTGCTAGTTTTTCATGCTTCTGAATGGTGACTGAATATCCCTATAACGAAGGAAAGGAAACATTCCTGCGTTAATTATGTTTTGTATTCGAAAGAAACATCAGAATCATATTCTCTTCCCACCAGACATCGTCAGGCAGAAGACACCTGACGAGGCGTTCGGCTGCATGGGCATGAACCTAGTTTTAAGATTTGAAATTCCTTTTTGCAGTTAGTTTTGGTCAGCCGTGAAGGCAGTAACATCAAATAAAAATTCTTTTTTTAAGCAAACTTAGTTTAAATGCAATCTTTCGCACAACTTCACAAAAAGAAATCTAACGGCGGCAATTCACAAGAGCTTGGCGATCAATATCCTCAATTTGAGGTCTCTTTGAATTAGTACGCTAACCAAAAGTACATCGGAGCTTTCGTCATGCAACAGGTTGAAAAGCACTGCTCTTCGTCCAATCCAAGTCAGTGAATTCACATTCACCGACAGGATCTTAAAGGAAATCTTTATCAGGGTACCCATTGCGATTGTGGATGCGCTAGGCCCGGAAGAAGCGAGTGGATTCTGTCTGCTCGGGTCACCTGCTCCTAGGACTGCTGTTGGAGCTGGCCGATCTGTCCTCTGATGGCGAGCAGGATTGAACGCAGGTCTACATCGCGCTCCTCTGTCTTTGAAGCAGGCACTGGGGCTTTGGGGACAACCATGGGGTCTTGTACCGTTTGTCCCAGACCTGTCATTTGGGTGTATGTCATCTGGGGTGTTTCTACCGTGTTTCTAAGTGACCCGAGTGACCTTTCCATTCAGACTTCTGCTTCAGACTTTTGTTTTCGAGCCAGAACATCCCCGATAGTTTGCAGGTTGTCCCAGCTCCTACAGAGCTTGCAATCGAGCTGCTCCCTGTCCACAATCTTGGTATAGGTCAGATCGCATTCCTCGTTCCTGTGGTTTTTTGCACAACCCATCGAGGGGCATCTCACAGTTCGACGCGTCGTGCCCGAATCTATGACAGCAGATACATTGTAAAATGTAAAATGTATGTCGCGGCTGTTGCTATTGCTGCGGCTGTTATTTCTGCGGCTGTTAATGCTGCGGCTGTTGTTGTTGCGGCTGCTGTTGTTGTGTTTGCTGTTGCGGCTGCTGTTGTTGTGTTTGCTGTTGCGGCTGCTGTTGTTGTGTTTGCTGTTGCGGCTGTAATTTGGTGGTTGTAGTCCGCCCTCTTTCTTTCTGCCGCATTTCGTGAGCTTATCTACTATGTCCTTCAATTTAGCGCCCTTCAATCCTCAATTTCACTGCGTTCCTATTCCTCAACCGAATTTGAACGGACGGCGAAGGAGTTGTTCTCTATTATGTAGCGACCCGCGGAGAGGTGGATAACGTAAATTTCCACGGGGATTCTCGGTTGTAGTAGGTGTTGTTATTGTTGGACTAGTGTCGGTGTTGTTTTCGCACCTTCCATCGCTTCGACCCGCAGTTTTCTTCTTGTCAACACATTTTTTTGTATGAGTTACATAATAATAAATCAACCTTTACTTTCATTTCATTACAGACACTTTATTGGAACTATTAAAACTTTGTTTTATTATAAGCAAAAATTTATCGACACTATTCTCTAAACGTTATCAACAATATCCAACTGCTACAAAAAATATTATTTTTTTTTTCAACTGTATTCAATTATTATTCACAATATTCGATTGTTATCCACAAAATTCAATTTTTATTAACAATATTCAATTGTTATCAACAATGTTCAAATGTTATTAACCATATTTAATTGTTATTACCCATATTCAATTGTTATAAGCAATATTTAATTGTTATTAACCATATTCAATTGTTATTAACAATATTAAATTGTTATTAACCATATTCAATTGTTATTAGCAATATTTAATTGTTATTAACCATATTTAATTGTTATTAACCATATTTAATTGTTATTAATCATATTCAATTGTTATTAGCAATATTCAATTGTTATTAACCATATTCAATTGTTATTAGCAATATTAAATTGTTATTAAACATATTCAATTGTTATTAACAATATTCAATTGTTATTAGCAATATTCAATTGTTATTAACCATATTCAATTGTTATTAGCAATATTCAATTGTTATTAATAATATTTAATTATTAATAGCAATATTCAATTGTTATTAATAATATTTAATTATTAATAGCAATATTATATTATTAATTGCTATAGCCTTACCGATGCTATACTTCCAAACCTGATATAAGTTTAGAGTTGTTGTAGAAAAAAAGGGTTATTTTTTTTATAACTTTCTTTAATGACATTTTTCACAACTCCGATTGCATTTTTGCTAAAATACTCAATCATAACAATGTGAATATGAAGGTATCTAAAATATGCATGAATAAATTGTGCACTTCATTCATTTTAAAATTCAGCTTGTTTGCCTTTTTTCTTGGTTTTCTCGTTTAAAAAAAAAAACGGTTGGACCGATTTCGCTAAAAATTCTTTCAGTTCTATGTTATGTAATTACGCGTCTAAATGTATCTAGTCCCATGTTAATATCATCTTTGGTTCTCAAGATAATCGAGACGAAAAATGATTACGAACACACATACACACATACGTACATACACATACACAGACATCTCTATAAAAACGTTGGATTTGGATTCTGGTGACCTTGAAACGTGGAGATATGTCAAAATTTGGGATTCACAAAATCGGCCCCATTACAAAAACTTCCCACTGGGAAATTAATAAATAATCAGTTCAATACAATAGTGTATACAACGCTTTTTGCTAGATTGTGTGGTGCATTAATACATTTTTGGGTACTCCCACTCTGGAACATGCTACGTATAACTGTCCGTGAGAAAAGCACGGTTTCTCCGAATTCACTCCACATACTTAACGGTCATAGCAAAGGATAAACGCACGGGAAATTGAAGGCGTTTGAATTGAAATGGCATGTCTGTTGTTATTAATATGATCCGCGGTATCAGTACAACTTCTCCTTTTGGTTTCCCGGTGAGAACTGTTGCTTCGATCAAATTGGGCATTAATTTTTTCACGGAAAGTCTCGTTCCATTGCAAAGTTTTGGTGAATTGAGATTTCGAAGAAGTATGATCGATCGAAAGATTTCAAAAACTCAGTCGGATAATTTACCGCTTCTGCTTTATTCGTAGCGGTTTAAATGGATTTGTATAATACCAAGTAACCTTGCAATTGCTGTTGAATCTAAAAATTGATGTCATTAACACTTGCATTTTTTGGTGCTAAAATTCCGCGTTCGCTTAACCAAACATGATTTTTATAGTTTTGAACAATGTTTGAAAAACGCGATCAATTAATTCTTCTTTTTTATTTGGTAACGTGATAAAGCCATTTAAATCACTTACAATTTTGCCATCGCCAATCTGCAGCAATTGTCTTGAAAATTCACGTGCTGATGGATCATTTTGAAGACGCACACACAATTTATGTCAAGCGATAACTTCTATACATTTCCCCAAAGAAACGAACTTTTCAAACATGCCTTAATCCCATCAGCTGGGGTTGATCTGGGAATGATGGGCAACGTTGCCGAAAATCACCAGATGAGAATATTAATGCACCGTCGAACAACTGTTGACTTACACGTCAAAATCAGATGCTGATATAAAATCTCATAACGAATGCGTCTATCGATTTCGTTCTAACTTTACATAAACCATCTACACGACCATATAAACAAACCCTGAAAATTTGATCAAATTTGGTGACCGTTCGTGAGTTATAAAGTCACACCAAAACTTGCAACAATTTTTTATATATATAGATTTGGAGCAAGGTTTGATTTGATGTGCGATTTAAAGTCCATAAAACCCAGATAGGCAGCTCTCTCAATATACAGTTTCACGAACCACAAAAGAGCATATACATATGTATGTATGTACATATGTATTGTATATAACTACATAAAAGCAGCAAGAATAAGTGCTTCTCACTGAATTCTCCTTTACCAATCCATTTTGTTGAGTGGTGGTAATAGATCTATGTACAAGTGAACGCCAAAATATCTTATACTGGAATAATGAATACAAATGCTCGTTATTGTCGGAAAACTTTTCATGGGTGAAGATAAGAATAATGAAAAGAAATAATACCATTCAAAGGACAGAAGAATATTATCAGGTGTAAAATGATTGCGAATCTACTGTATTTAAACAGATTGTGCTGGCGGTACATGCTAGTGAGAAATTTTATATTAAAAACATCACATCTTAAGCTTGGGCATCTGTCAATAACTCCTCATCATTACATTTGTGAATTTTCATCTTTTTTTTTTTATGCCAGAAAATTAGGGTCATTTGAAACAAGTTTTGCTTTTCTTGCCTTTCCTTCTTTGCCTCGGCGACAGAGACGCAACAAATGAATATAGAAATTCATGGTGAGGCTTCTATTTGTAAAAGAATGTGTTGAGAATTGTTTCTACCCTACAGAAGTGGTAAAAAATAAGACGTAAAAGCAAGAAGCATCCCGGACCGGTGAAAAAGTTTCTAGAGGCAAAACTGAAGGTATGAATGTCATAAGCTTTATTGCTTTATCGCTGATTTATTGGCTGTATCTCGACGATACGTTTGTATCGGAGACGCCATGCAATAACAACCCCGGCCAAGATAAATATCCATGGATCGAAGCTCATGCTGTGTATTTGGTGGGACAAATTTGGTGTGGTATATTATGTGTTAGATATAACAAATTGATTTTCCAGCAAAATAATACTCAGCCACATGTTGCTCAGATCGTCCGAACTGGCTGGGAATATGGAAATGGGACGATATATCCAGCCTGACTTATTCCCTCCTTACATCTTCAGTTTCTCGTTGAACGAACGACATTGTGTGCAGTCGCATTATTTTTTCGTTTTGCAACTTATCATGCTCTTTTTCATTTTTTGCTTATCCTGATTTTAAGATTAAAAAATGCTAAACACCCATGATTCTCTGTGTCTCAATTATTTCATCATCAACGTTTACTTTTTGATCCATTTTTACTCGTCGCATAATTTTTAATATACTCTAAAGATAGATCACTGCGATTTTACCCATGGTATTATCGATTGCAAAATTGCTGATCGCGTTGTTTACAAAGTATCTGCGCCAAATTCACCCTACCTGGACTAGTCAGAAGGACCCTTACTTATTTGTAGGAATATACTGAACATTTCTTCTTTTTATTTGAATGAATCCTGCAAAGTCGGAGAGTGATAACATTAACACCGTCGCATAAAGTAATAGTCTCGTTTTTATTCAACCTTTTTTGGTAATATAACTAAGTGTTGAAGGCTTTGTAGCTTTATCAAACTCTCAACCTTTTCTAAATTTAACTCAGTTGGAAAAGTCTTAAGCGTTCCGGGCCAAATAAAGCTTCAGCTGTACATCAAAATACGAATGACTATTTCTCTTGTCTTTGATAAAATAACTTTTACAAAATGGATCAAATGGAGTGGAAAAAAGTCTCACTCAAAACCAAAGATTGAAAAGAAAGATCTTACTTCTTAACCCATACTTAAGCATAAACGTAGCTTTAGTAGAAACTATTCTAAACATCTCCCTAATCCCCACAATAACAGGATTTTTGAAAACAAACTTCTTCCTCAAAGCCATTTCTAAATTCATTTCCTATTTTTGATCTCAAATCAGAAACAAGGTATCCTAAATTTCATAGCTCCGATTTAAAGACATCCTCAATATCCTCTTCTTCCAGTGACTCAATATGAATCTTTTACACTACTGCTAATTCTACCTATCGCCCGACACCAAAAATTCGTTCCCTAATTATATGTAACATGGCTTCCTTAAATGCAGATCACAAATCTAGTCGAATTTATGTCATTTACCCTCTCAGCCTTAAAGGATGGCAAGAAAGTCAATCTGGTCTACCTGAACTCATTTACTGAAGTGGGCATCTCTTTATCTAGAAAATCACTTTTACAGTATTCCTTTCAGATCTGTTCTTTTTAGACTTCTTTTTTGCTTTTCTCCGTCGCCCCCAAGGCCGATTTCCCTCCATTCTTACTATATGGAAATACTCGTAGTTATTGAAAAACTCCCTTACCTCATTTTACGCCAATTTACTCTGGATAGGATTTTTTCGTTATTCCGACTTCTTAATCACACTGGGGTTACGCAGTTCATAGTTTTAAGTTGGATTATGTTAGATTATGCATTAGTTTTTATTATGCTGAATATATGGGCATATGGCACTCACCAAAATTAAAATTAAAATCATAATTTATTGAATTGTTTCATCCATTTTTCGACAAGAGGTTGCTCCAAAAGCATGTGTGTACTTACGGTTTGTCCTACATACTTTTCCAAAATTTGCGCGCTAAGTACATTCAATTTTAGTTTTTTTTGTTGTTATGTTAGAACCCATGTCTCCTAACATATGTATGTTGATATTGCCAGGAATTTTGGATATTTAGTTTTTTTTTGCACAGATATACAGGTATTAAGGTAAGACGTGTTTTGTTGTGCTTGGCGATTTTTTGTTATTGAAAAAAAATTTTTGTATTAAATTTTGTTGGAAAATAAAATTAAGTACATACTCCGTACTTGAAATGTTGACTGTGCAAAAAAAAAAATGTTTTAAAGGGGTACAGTCACTTCTTTACAGATCTTAATGATGATCCCCTCGTTGAAGCAGTGAAGAAAATTGTTAAGCAGAACGTCTAATCACTATCAGAAAATTTGGTATATCGGTTGGCTCATGGCATACATTTTTTTTTAAGTATTTTAAGTATGAAATCTGTATTAGCGAAATTTGTTCCGAAATCGCTATATTTTTACCAAAAAACCGTTACATGAACATCACTCAGGAGCTCTTTAATGACATGAATGACGAACCAGATTTACTGAAAAAGGCTATCAATGGTGACTAAACATGGGCATATAGTTATGACATCCATACCAAAGCCCAATCATCTTTGCTCACTATTTGCTTCAATTACAATGGCAATGTAATGTCACCTTGAAGTTATGCATGATTGCGTCAATAGAAGAAAATGTCCGGATTTATGGGAAAGAAGTGAATGGCTGTTGCAAGACGGTAATACACCTGCTCACTCATCTTTCCTTGTGTGTAATTTTTGCGCCTACGATTTTTTCTCTTCCCAAAACTGACAAGACTCATGAAAGGACGAAAATTTGCCATGATTGAGGATAAAAATTCCGCAAAGCTGGAAGACCTCAAGGCTCTACCAAAAAGCGCATATCGGAAGTGCTTCGGGAATTGGAAAAAGCGCTGGCGTAAGTGCATTATATATGAGTTCGATGTCACCTTATTTCTTGAACGAAATTCATGTATGGTATGTTTTCACATTAGGCGGAGAAATTTCTCTGTAGTTTTTTCATCTTAAGGTGCATACAATATTAAAACCTTAGTCTAATGACACATGTCATTTTTTTCCCTTTTTGTTTACGTTTTGTAGCACGTCAGATTTATACTAAACTTTGTTGACTGGTGGCGCTTTAAACACTGACAACATATCTGTGAAAACATGAATACCGTTACAATATAATTCCAATTCAATGTAGGACCACGTGATCAAGACTTCACAGCAATGTTGGTAATATTTACATCATTTCAAGCCTCGTTACAGCGTTGTCAAAGTCATTTTGAGAGAGGGTCTCGGTAGCTGGCTTCTGATGACCACTTTAAAAATTAAACTTGGATTGGCATCACCTCTCCCGTTGAGAAGAAACACTGCTAAATACATTTTTTATAAATACGTTTTTAATACGATAGTACTTGTATATTAATACATTATATTTTTGGAGGAGCATCGTGGCTCAGTGGCTCAACGGTTGGCCTTAACGACGATGACACGGCTTGTGAGTCCCGCAACAGTAAAGTCAACGAGATCATATAATATTACGTGATATTTCGCCTCAGCGTAGTTCTGACAAAATCCCATGGTATACTCGTACATACATATGTACATGTGTACATACTTGGCTGGGAAAAGCTACTTGTAATTCGCCGTTCGGAGTCGGCAATAAACAGCAGGTCATTTTCGCTTATGGGAAAAATAAATTCCAAATAACATATGTAGGCGATTAGGAGAAGCTTAGGCTCTGGTCCTACATCGGCTGCAACATCAGCTTTACATGAGTTTATATCTATGTATATATGTATGTACCTCTGTTGTTAGAATTTATTTTCGCCCATCGTGATTGCAGGGCAAACATTATGTGTCTTATTTATATCGAGGAACCAGAAACAATGAGTTAATTAATGAAATATCTTTGCCAAGAATCAATAATGATAATCTATTGAAAGCCAATGACTTAGACCACACAATATCACACCCCTGGAGAACAAACCATTTTGTTTGATTAATATTATTTAGTATCACTGTTATTTCAAAAAGTTGATTAAGTATGGGATGAGCCATGAAATTGTGTGATCCCTATTGATCGAAATCGTTAATTATTATATTTACGATCCTAAAACTGGCCCGTGTATCCTGACAAAGCTATTATTTTTCCGATATCTAGATAAAAGTAAAAACCAACAACTCAAATAGGTCGCTGGGAGTTAATTTGGTGAATATATGTAGATAAGTTCATAAGCTGAATTGTATTTTTTTCTACTTTAATTTGAATCTCACAGAGGCACTGCATGTAGAAAAAGGTTGGATTAAATATAAGTATACGCTTATATGTTAAGCCAACATACATCAGCGTAGAACTGCTAACCCACATACCCAGAAGCGCTTTTAGAAGACAACTACAAATACGTGTTACAACTTTCTCTAGAAAAAAGTTAATATAGTTCTCAAATACCAGAGAACTTTTATCCTTTAAGAAAACACTACTAAACTGGCGTACATATATGTGTCACCGACTATGCCAAGCGGAAAGATTGCATTGTCAAGCGAAAAAGGGGTAGATTTGAATCCAAGAACGCGTAAGATTCCATCCTCATAGCGTGTTAACCTGAGGGAATAGTGACAGAGAGTATATCGTTTTTCTGCAGATGTTTACCTTAAATTCAATTTAAAATAAATGTGGAACCTTATGACATAGTACAAATGGTTTTTTCGTATATACTTTAGAGCAATTTTGATTTAAGCTAATAATGTAAAAGCCACATTAAAATCAGAAGTAGAGTTCTCTTAGACGGGAAAACGATGTGGCTGTTCCGCGAGAAACCAAGTAATTTCGCTTAGGGCTTCCCTTTTACTCATAATTGTTGTATTTACTAGGAAGTCAATCTCTATTTTTGTCTTATTTATTTTACTGCAGATGAACTATTTTCAAACTCACGTTCTCCTCGTTATAGACCTCGTCAAATTTAAACCCGTTAAGAGTCAATCGACGTTGAAATTGCGTTACACAAGATAGTCTGTTTTCGCATCATCAAACATCGAATTATAGACAGAAGAATCCCAGAAGGTGTATATTCAAAGTTCTGCGAAAGTTCCTCGTTTTTGAGTGTAACTTTCAGTAGTCGTCCCAACTGACTCATCAGGAATTATATGCTTGTCGTGAAATTGGCACTTACGCATCATGCCTACCCTTTCGAGTGCTTAATGCGTTTCCATTGGTTATGGAATAAAGAACAAATACTTGAACCCAGTTCTTGTAAGTCATTAAGCCCGTAATGGGATGCAAAGTGTTTCACTACCAAATTCTATGCAACACCACTTGTGTTTAGAAGTGGTGTTCAGTTCAATTGAAATTGAATCCCAAGTGTAAAGGCAAGTTATTAATTAGAGTGTATAAAGTGCCCATAATGGATTGGTTTCTATTTTATTCTTAAGAGATTTCATTCCCTCGTAAGGCATCTACACTACCTTCCACCACAACCATGTCGAGTCGAGTATTAAATAATTTCAATTCGAATGTTGCTTAAAGTGTTATTCACGAAAATAACATAATAAATGTTCTTCATACCTCATCTCAAACGACATACACGTGTATCCAGAATTGCAGATTATAAGCTTTGTTATTAGGGAATACTCGTATTCATAAAATACAGCAAGAAGGAAGAAACAAATTGCTTGGTGACATTCGACGCTTGTACCTTGAGTTACATATACCGTTGTAATGGAAATTCATCTGAAAGAAATTGTTTGAAGCACCCACACCAGAAATGGCATTCTTTTGTAAGCATAGTCGTATATCGTAAAAATTGCTTAGATTCATGAAGAGACCGAGAAAAGAAGACAAAAGGATTACCTGGCTAGATGGGTTCTTCTACGAGTATAAAAGAATGTGGTTGAAATGTAATTCGTTATACAAACACTTTTAATTTTATTAATTTTTACTTCAAAGAATTTTGGAATGATTTTATGCAAGATGTTTCCGAACAACCCTGAATCTTTCTAAGGTTTATAAACTATATTTCGATTTGAACTATTACGAAAAACAATCAACTAGTGTAGTGAATCGCTATACAATTCAGTGGCCTGTAGGTTAGAGAGCGCATATAGCTTAAATACATAAGCTCGTGAACACATTTTGTTTATCTAGACCAATGGAAAGAGGTTTGGTGTAATAATTTACAATTCAAATTCCATGCCACAACCAAAACGAGGGTATGAAGAACCACATATTGTGTACCCCGTTTATATTCGAAAGGAGGCTAAGAGCGTTCATCGTTTCAGCTAGCAATGAACCTTTTATTAATGAACGTTCAATATTCATGATTATTTCACATCCATTGTTAAAAACGTACACTGACACATGCTGACTGAATCAAAGAAGATAATCTAATACTTTTCCGAATTACTATGTACTATATTTTTCACTACGACTTTTCTACGAATATGGCACACGGCTCGCGTGGGCTGAATAATTCAACTTTAAAGTTATAGTAAATGTGTATGGTTATGAATATGGTCAGTTCATCTCAACAGGTAGATAATGGGGCAAACATGGTAGAATTTCAGTCGATCCTGAAAATATGATAATGTGAAACCCACCTTAGACTCGGCTTCTGCTGAAGTTTATAGAAGAGAGATGATCTGCTGCAAAAGCTCTTCAACTCCCCCAACTGTCATTGGGAAGACTCCTGTGATCCATCATCTGACCATCTGGTCAATTTAAGTGTGGATCGTGCAGCTCTTAAGGGCGACAACAACAATGACCGGCGATATTTACCGCCCAAACAGGCCTCTGAATTGAGACCACTTGGAGGGTGTATAAACAAGAGCCATTAAGGCTGGCGCCGCAAGCGTCTACGTCAGCACTTTGGAGGTGACAACCTAAAGGCAAATCCAAGACATACATCGACATTCGGTATAGGACTCTAAGTCTCAAACTGGTGCGGCTAAACCTAGCCTTCTCAGAGCAAACAAATTGTTGTAAAAAGTTGAAAAAAATTTCCGCGTGATATTTAAGTCTCCGTAGGAGCACTTTATTGGCTTAATCCAAGCCTTAACAACGATTTTGTGAACATGGACGAGTTCCACTATCTGGGTACCATATTGACTGCCAAAATCGACATGAGAGGACAATATTAGGCTAGGCAAGAAGAGATAGAACGGAACAGCGAAACATATACAAGGAATATACTTACGGCTTGGCGAGCGGTTATAACATCTTCTTCTTCATAGATGGCGCTACAGTCCGGCGAGAACCTGGGCCTCAACCAACAAGCGTCTCTATTTGGCACGATCTTATGCCCTTGTCCCCTTCCATCTGTGTGCGCCACCGTAGATTTGGTCGGGTCGTCCTCTGCTGCGTCGTTCCTCGTAAAGGAGGACCGGGATGTCAGAGATTCATATAGTTCTACCTTGGTTTTTGGAGAGAGCGCTCTACTTCTCAATTGTCTCTTGAGCCCAAGGAACAGCGATTGGCAAGAGTAATTCTGCGTTTAATCTCAACGCTGGTGTTGTTGTCGCTGGTCGCTGGTGAGCCAAGATAGACGGATTCCTTGACCACTCCAAATTGTTGCCGTCAATTGTGACGTTCTGGCCAAGACGTCGGTGTTGTGCGTCTTTTTTGGATGACAGCATATCTTTGGAACCCTCGTTCACCGAAAGACCCATTTTAGCCGTTTCTGCTTCAATGCTTTTGAATTCTTCACTGACGTCTCGCTGTGCTCGCCCAATTACGTCTATGTCTTCCGCGTAGGCAAGCAATTGAGATCTTTTGAAGCACGATGTTGAAGAAGTTACATGGCAGTGCGTCACCCTGCCTAATTCTTTTTTTAACATCGAAGGTCTTGGTTAATTCGCTACCGACCTTAATGGAGACTCGTGAAATCTCCATTGTCATCCTGCATAATCAGACGAGTTTGGCAGGGGTGTTGAAACTAGACATGGCTCGTTATAGATGGTGTCTGGCGATTTGGAATTCTTAGGTCTTTTTCAAGGTCTGCCGCAGTGTGAAAATTTGGTCTACAGTGGATTTGAAGCCACACAGATAGGAACCTATCAAATTATCCACAAAGGCTTTCACACAGATAAGATCTTGTACGCGATGTTAAAGAGACTTATTCCTCTATAGTTGGCGCAGTTATAGGGGTCTCCTTTCTTATGGACTGGGCAAATGGTGCTGAGATTCAATTCGTCGGGCATGCTTTCCTCCGACCATATTTTACAGATGAGCTGCTGCATGTGCCCTACCAACTCACTCCAGCCGCTTTAAATAGCTCAGCAGTCAGGCCGTCTGCGCCCGCGGCTTTGTTAGTTTTAAGCTTCGAAATAACCAGTTTAATTTCATCTAGGTCAGGTGGACAGAATTCTCTTGTATCTTCGTCCGTTACGAATTGATCATTGTTCCTAATAGCGGTACAAGTTCTATCATCGCCGTTATACAGTCTACAGAAGTGGTTTTTCCATATTCTCAATATTCTTCGTAAAACTGGCGAGCGTCATTTCTGCGGTAGCATCTCTCCATCTCCTCGATCTCACGCTTTTCGTGCTCTCTCTTTTTCTTCCTTAAAAGCGTCTGTTTCTCTTTTTTTTCTGCTCGTAGAGCTCACGAGCGGCTCTCGTCCCTCTATGTAGCATAGCTTGAGCGGTTAACCACGAGGCTCCGAATTTCCGAGTTCCAAATGGCTGGTGATAATGTCTTGTCACTAGGTCTCCTTGTAGGAAACCGGCCCCTTCATGAAATTCTGACTACCAATATTCAGCTTCTACAGATCACTCAAGTCGAATTCAAAAGATGAATTGACAGATACCGAGCCGATAAAAACCATTCGGTGCGTGATTTCTGATGAAGTCATCAAACAAGAACGGTCAAAATTTATGCATCTATGCTGCAGATATAAAACAGTTTCTTATTTCCCCGCTCGCCGACATTTTGTACCGCTCATTCTCAAGAAAAATAACGGAAAAAATGGACATTTCCGCCTATATTTAGAGGGCCTTTTGACAACACAGCGCAAATGAAATACTGGAATCTTTACTAAAAGCAATGCTTATGCATATAATTTTCGTCAGTAATGTTAGTCTTGATCAGTATGTCGTGGGTTTGACATAAACAGTGACTGCGCACATGGTGGCATCTTGTTCCCGTTGCTATGGTGCATGACGATCGACTGTCTTCTCAGTGCGCAAAATGCCACGGGATCTGCACATATGTATGCCTATGAAGTTGATGTTGCCGTTCTCGATTCATTCGACTAATTTTGTGCGACTGTTTGCTCAGGATAATCATACATTGAGTAATTCATTTACACTTTCCATATGTCATAAACTTAACACGTTTACGACCAAGGTGCTCAGCTAAGGGATAGTCGCAAACCTGATAACTTTTTACTTACAACTAAGCTCTATAAATCCACTTCAAAGACTGAAAATATTTGCGAAGCTCTCATATGTTACGTAACAGCGATGTTCCAACTTTTTTAACCCGTCTGAAAAAT
Source organism: Merodon equestris (assembly GCA_958301585.1). Classification (NCBI taxonomy): domain Eukaryota; kingdom Metazoa; phylum Arthropoda; class Insecta; order Diptera; family Syrphidae; genus Merodon; species Merodon equestris. The sequence continues at coordinate 69,114,064 of OY284414.1, read as the reverse complement.
ACGTTTTCTCGAGGTCTGCAAAGTAGGCCTCCGCGGCGGCGATGACCTCCTCATTCGACTGAAATTTCTGCCCGGCAAGTGACTTTTTCAAGTTTGGAAACAAAAAGAAGTCGCACGGGCCAAATCTGGAGAATACGGTGGATGGTGCAGCAGTTCGTAGCCCAATTCGACCAATTTGGCCGTGGCGAGGGCGGAGGTGTGAGCCGGTGCGTTATTATGGTGGAGGAGCACTTTTTTCTTCTCCAAGTGGGGCCATTTTTTCTTCAATTCGGCGTCGAATCGGCCCAATAATTTGGCATAGTACAGCCCTGTGACCGTTTTGCCCTTCTCCAGGTAGTGGATCACACTTTGTGAATCCCAGACAACCGTGGCCATCACCTTTCCGGCCGATGGGACAGTCTTCGCCTTCTTCGGAGTACGTTCGCCGGGTGAAGTCCACTGTTTCGACTATTCCTTGGTCTCTGGTGTGTACCAGTGGATCCATGTTTCGTCGACTGTCACGAAACGACACAGAAACTCATTCGAATTGCGCTTAAACAGCGTCAAACACTGCTCTGAAGAGGTCTCACGGTTGCGCTTGTTGTCCGGAGTGAGCAAACGCGGCACCCATTGCGCCGGCAGCTTTCTCATACCCGAAATTTCACGCAGAATATGACCCACGCGATATTTTGAAATGCCTACTGTCTCAGCTATCTCGCGCACTTTCAATCGGCGGTCTGCCAATACGAGATCGTTGATTTTTGTCACGTTATCCTCCGTGGTAGCCGTTTTAGGGGCATCTGGACGTGGCTCTTCAAAAACCGACGTGCGACCACGTTCAAACTCGTTAAACCAATTTTTGATGATCGCCATCGAAGGAGAAGAGTTACCGTACCCAGCATCCATACGCTCTTTGATTTCGCTGCGCGATTTCCCTTCCAAAAACAAGAATCGAATCACCGAATGATATTGCTCTTTTTCCATTTTTCTAAAATCCGTTTCCACACGCGGTAAAAACAAACCTACGAGTCCGATCCGGCTGAAACTTCGACAGTAGCCGTCTACTAGAATATACTACACGCTGTTGCGATACTGGTACCATCTGGCGGTGAGGCTAAGTACTTATCGGACCACCCTCGTATAGAAACTATAATATACATATTACTTATGTATATAGAAGAGTATGATGAATATACATACATATTTATGCGTTCTATGGTTTTCTGCGTCCTATGCTCGTCAACGGGTTAACATATTTTTCGAGTGTGAGAATTTCGTTTCTTCCCAACTTTAAAAAAGAAGATGAATGATTTATCATAACTATCGACTGCACCTCCCGCTCCCACTTGTTATCTTGTTATTCACCAGAATAGAGTCACCTCACATTCCCCTACTATTCTATCATCTAGACATTTACTAATTTTTTTTTTTATAAAAAAAATTGTATGGTTATTTAGTATTTTCTAATAAGTATTGTCAAAAAATGTCTAAAAAAGTCCGAGTATGCCTTTTCAAATTTTACATGACATTATTGTCTCTAAAAATTTGCTAATTAACCATTTTTCAACCCCCCAAACTGTATATATAGAAGGTGTGACCGCCACATAAAATGTGTGGCACAGTAGTGTGGAAGGATCCCTTTTTAAATCAATCCCCCCTCCGCCCACGACCAAACCCCTCCCAGGATGGCGGTCATAATCTACACCTTTAGCTGCTTGTAAATATGTACCAACATAATCAAAACGTTTGTGTAAAATGCATTCAAGAAAAACTTATATGAACTTATTTTCTCTTATTTCTTTAGAAAAAAATGATAAATGAAATTTTCCGGTTTATAATTAAACCAAAAATCATGGCAAACATACTAAAATCCCTTATGTGAGAAATCTACACACAAGGGTAGACAACGGCTTCTTTTTGAGGATGAGATGAAGGTTAAGCTAAATTAACTAAATTCGTTGAAATTTACCTGAAAATACTGAAATGGGACAACATATCCCATCCAAAGCTGTGCTCTCAAAACATCACCCCTCTGACAATCTTTTGCTGAAGCCAAAAATCTGCTCGATTCGTGAACGTGCAGTTTTTCCAAAGTTAAATTCGTATGCTGGATTTGAATTGTAGCTAGCAGTGAACAATACTTTTAATAATAAACACTTAACCAGTAAGACGAATTAAAGCTCCAAATGTTGGGAAAAACAACTTGGTTTCCTATTTGTGCTCTAATATTTCTATATTATTATACATTCTATTTAAGGAATACTCGTACGTCACAGTTCGTATAATGTTAAACGCCTACACAAAAAGCAACCATGATCCTGCAATAGGCATGTTTACATGAGTCGAGTTCATACAAACTCATTTATGCATATTATAAACTAAATTCAGTACTGGGAAATCACTATATATTGGTTGAGAAGATGCGGAAGAGCAGCAATGTACCCATTATTCTTATGAAATGCTCGTCACGTTGCAAACACACAACTGCTTTATATAAATAGATATAAAAGATATGATGCTACTCAGAAAGAAATCTCATAGAAATGTTTAGACAAAGAAAAATGTAAATTATGTATAAATTTATAAAATATAAATGTCAATACCTTAAACCAAACTATTGTGTCATTCTTAAAAAAAAATACTCTCTGCTTTAAATCCATGTAAATAAGTTTAAGCATGTATAATATTCAACAATATCCACATATAAAATTCATGTATGCGTTGTGTTTATTTATGATTATTTTCGTTTCTCTTTATTTATTTCTTCACTTCAGGGATCTGAATTCTTGTTCGTTTTTGTTCCAAAGTCTGTGCTTTTTTCAATATAAGGGACTTTTTGCGAATGGTTGTTTCCTCTAAAGCTAATTAATTTGATATCATGTGTCGCGAAAACTTGTCGGACTTGATTGCATCCAAGCCATTTTCTTCAATTTCAAATTGATATATAAGTCTCGTTATTTACATGGATGCAGTTCTGCTATCTCTATTAACCCTCAAGCGGGCGCGCGATAATTCGGTACGGCAGCGGTCGCGCGTAACCTAAAAGACCTGTGGGGTATATCAGAGAGATAAAACACTGATTAATTAATAATCATTTATTTTCTCGTTATCAAATGTATTATCAATATGTTAGGACACAAATTGTCAAAAAAAAACTTAAACTCTCCAATAATTTTCAAAAACAAACAAAAGCACACATACACACATTAGAATAAAACATATAAAGTAAAAACAAAAAAAATCAGTTGGCTCCGGTCTAATTTCCTTCATCATCAGTATCTTCGCCAAAATAACATTCATCGCAAATGAAAGTAGTGTGACTTCTGCAAATGTTTTTTTTTTTTTTGTTTTTTAAATTAATTTTTATTCAGTTTTATCTTATATCTATCTTACCCTAGTCAAAAATGTTTAAAACTAGCTTAACTATCTTAACAAATCTAACTATCTTACTGGCCCTAGACGGACACTCTAAAACAAGCAGAACAATTGAAACATGTCTTTCGACGACTACATACATGCTATTAATATTATAATATCTATCTAAATTAAGCTAAGAAAAATAGTTTTTATTAATAAAAAACTTAGCATATGATAATTTATCTGCAAAAGTTTCTGTGACATGATGGCAATGCCATCATGTTGTAAATCGTCTTCGATTGCTTCCTTTTTTTGCGGGGCATATTTTGCAGCTTCCTTTGCATGAGCTAGAACTGCTTGCTTCATTTTCAGGATCTTGAGCATCCATATTCAAATGCTTCCTGATGTTTCTTTTCAATTTCCTTGGAAGATTTACCATCGTAGTTCTTCTTTGGACATACTCTCTTGTCAGTTCAATGCTTAATTCTTTCTCCTTTTCTGTATTACCACTCGGTTTGCAGTAAATATTACTATGGTATTTATTCCAGGAATATTTAAAGGACGAAAAAATAGTGTCAAGGGCCATCTATTGTTCTTCCTTGATGTAGAATACATATTTACTTTTTTATTAACTTCATTGACACCATCTTTCGTTTTATTGTTAAAAGTCTCTATGCTAGGCTTGCGCTTTTCATTAGTAGTTTCATCAATTTCAGCAGCAGGATGAAGTGTTGATAATAGTATCACAGATCTTTTTTTTGGTACGTATGACACCAGCGTAGTCGTGTCAGAAAATCCGAACTGATGACAAGTTGGTTTATGTCTATAAAACAGGTATTTCTTTCTTGTTTTTAGCCAAACCTCTAATCAAAGGAACGCTGGTATTCCAATTGTTAATTGTTACGTTTCGTCCTGTGTCCCGAAATTCGTGTTATTAGTCTTTTTACAACGTCTTCTGTAGCATTACTCAAATGGTAAGGACCCTCTTGCTGCTTGCCGGCATAAAGCTCTATGTTGATGACATGAAATGTAGCAGCATCCACTAGTGGATAAAGCTTTATTCCATATTTATCAGGCTTAGATTTTATGTATTGTCAAGACTTTTGTTAGGTTTTTCCACTTTCTTCCTTTGTCACGTCCCGTGAAATATGTGATTCTATCTGAAAGAGGTACATATATCTTCTTCATCTGAATCCGAACTGCATGATTCTTCAGTCGATTGAATTTCGTCCGAAACTATTGTAGGTGGTCGGAAGTTTCTGAACTTTGATCACTGAGCTCTGATTCACTTTCTTCATCTTCTCGAAGATTTCCTCCAATATATCACTTTCAGCTAACGGTCGACGAGTCATTTTGTACAAAAAAAAAAACACTATTACACACTTAATTTACAAATATTTGTTGACAGATAAAAAAATATATGGTGCGCTAAGCGTCGCACGTAAACTTTTCGACGTCAGGCGCATGGCGAGTATTGCGCAAGTATTGCAATCTGTGCACTGCCGGGCACGCGGAGAGGGACGGTTAACTGTTTATTTCGTACACACTGAAATAGTGGTAGGCTACTAAGGATGGGCATCGTATAAGGCGAGAAATAATAAAATTATAAACGAAAGTGTATTGTGCCTGCTTGAAGGTTAAATCAACCAAGTATTACTTTTAAGTCTAATTTCCATGCTTTTGAGTTTATACTATGTATGTTATGTAATAATCATTTTTCTTATCTACGAAAACGACCTACTGTTATGTTGGGTCCGAAGGGCAAGTAAAGCAAAAATATAATATCGATAGCCTCTCTGTAGCAAAATTCGAAACTTTAGTCATGGGTATCAGAAGCCTTCATTGTTATCCCCGGGTCACCATAACTTCATGCCAATTTCTTAAATTATTTCATTAAAATACTTAAGTAACTTTGACGTAAATATGCCAGAATGGCGGGAATTACAGCAATTTATTTTTTATATTTCTTGCATTACGGGTCATTAGGGGCTTAAGGTTCTTCTTAAATGCAATACTTACAACTAGATTAGACATGGAGCACTTGCTGTTTAGGTATCTATTAGTTATCACACCGCAAATGATTGAGAAAGTTAAGTTTCAATAATAATTATATGCGTATTTCAAGTTTTTTATCCCTATTCTTCTAAAGATTAGTTTGATCAAACAGGTTGAGGAAAGCACAGTAATACCGAACAACTAGTTCGGTTTTTAGGCAAGGCATGATTTTACATATTCACGTTGCGCCAAAACTGGTTTTCGTCATTCAGTGGAATAAGGCAACAAAAACAATGCACAGGCGCTTGTCTAGTCGATTTTGAAAAAGCCTTCGACCACGTTTGGTTGAAGATGTATTCTACAAGCTCACGGGGCTAAGCATGCCAAATCACATTGACACATGATTTAGGTAATAACTATGGGAAATAAGTTTGTTGTTACATGTGGCAACGTTATAGCTACACAATCGATCGTATAGGCAGTGGCATAGGCAGGTGATCAAATTAAATCCATTGACGTATACTATCAATCTTAGCTTTCAGAGAGGAATATTCCCCGACTGTCTCAAATCCACGTTAATTATTCCTGTATATAAAAAAGGTGATCGAAGTGACCCTAACAACTGTAGGCCAATATGTTTAATATCTGTATATTCAAAAATATTTGAAAAGGTCAGAGTAAACAAATGTTCATCTTCTTCGATAAGACTAGATTTCTTAATATACAGTTTGGATTTGTGTAAGGGAAGTGTAATGAAGGCGCAATTATGGCTTTCTTAAAAAGGATATAAAGCGGACTAGATAACAAACCGTCGGGCTCTTTCTTGATTTAACAGATCTAAGCATCTGATCTAGTTAGCCATAACTTATTAATAAGAATACTCAATAACGCTGGCTTTAGAGGCAGTATGTCCGATTGGTTTAAGTCCTATTTATATAATCGAAAACAGCGTGTCAAGATAAATGGGTTTGTAACCAGAGAAGAAATGTGTCCTCACACTGGTGTACCTGAGGGTACTAAAAAATTATTCGAATCCTACTATGCAAAAATAGATTTGAGCCCTCAATGCCCTTATTTCAAGCAGCGAAAATACTACCACTTCGCTACTTATTTATATACAAAGCCCCCAAAATATTTTTTATTAGAAGTGGAAGTATTAACTTTAGAAATAGGGTATATTCTTTTAGAACTGCATCTACGGTTTATGTTCCTAGGGCTAATAAAGAGCACAATAGACGCTTCATGAGAACTATAGTTACTTACATTTTTAACAAACTGCCAATCTCCTGCCACATAATTATCAATTTTTAAAAAAACTTAGAACATGACTGCTTTCAAGATCTGAAGTGGAGTTCCTTCTTCAAGTAATATCTTAAAGTAATTTTAAACTAGGCAGATCAGTATGCACGGGCTTAACTCCGCTACTGAAAATTTTTGATCGAGCGAGCAAATTTGTTGTTTTATCAACCTTGCTCTCGCTCCACATGGCACTTTTCTAAACTCGTTATTTCTCACTATTTTTCAATCAAACAATTTCATTTGATAATTTATGGCTCATCTACAGACCTAGATCTATCGAATGACATGCTGCACACATGTGTGGTTATAGCCGATATCTACATTTAGTGCGTACAAGATTAGTCCGAAATCGTTTTCGGACCACTATATTCCCCGTACATGCACGCGCTAGGCCAAAAAGTGGGTGATTGCTCTCGCTCCGCTCGATCAATTATAACAACGTGCAATTATAATATTTTCGTCTAATTTTTATTGAGTTTTCATTTTTTATTTTTCACTTATTATTGTTATTTTTTTTTCTCCTTTTATTTCGCTTTGATTGATATAGATTAAGTTTTGCTCACCAGAGTATATCGTGGATTTCTTCTCAATTTTCCTTTTTCGGCTTTAATCGTTTATTTTAAATACTGAATATAAATTATAATCATACACTTAATACTGGTTGCATCTTACCACAAAGTGTACTATTAAGATTTAATTTTTAAACTCAGAATTCTGTTTGAATATTTATGAATTTCATATAAGATAATAGCTAATCTATTAAAAAAATGTAAAAAAAAAATCCAAAAATTTAAGTCAATGCTGCAGTGTGACTTCGACCATATTAAGAGATATTGCGATGATTTTAATATAAAAACGTACTTCCAACAGTCGGAAACCGTACTGTTTAGGATTCCGTTATCTAGGGCGTCAAAGGATACCAGAAAGAATTGAACGAAATTCGCGACCATTGATAACTTCAACCACCGTTAGCAGTAAAAAACGCGGTTAGTTATCTTGGTATCTATATTTCCCCCATCCCGTTATGTTATATGGAAAAGATCCTTGAGAGGCCATAGGCCTTAAGTTCTGTTTTAGAATGTACAGAACACTAGAGTCACAGTTATTAGCTAATAAAGTCCTGTACGACTGAGCAAACCTAAACAAAATCGACAATTTTCTTGTATGGCTATGGCTAAAAACAATAACCTGATCTCCGGGGCGTCCTACCCCAAATATAGATATCAAGGGAGCAAACTCCGATCGGGCTTTATTCCCCCAGAAGTATTTTTGCATATTGTTCCGAAAAGTTAGTGCGAAATATAGATATTCTTGTAATTTACCACCTCCACCAGGGCCTTCGCGACTCATCCGTGTGGGGTACGTTGACAGTGCTCATGAGCTCATTCGTTTTAATACCATAATGGCAGACTGGAGGCAATGGCCATAAGCCGGAACGAAATGCACGGTTACTAGCCAACCTGGTTACATTTAAGACTAGAATTTAGCAGTTTAGAGTAGACTAAGAAAAGAAAATTAATCTAGGTTTCTTAAAGTTTTCGATGACAAACATCGCTTAAAATATAGTTATATGAAAATAGAATAATGAAAATCATTACAACTCAACATACAAAGTGAAAAAGTAAAAATAATTATCCGCATAGCCTCTACAATAATGGTTTTTTATTTGGAAAGATTAAGTTTAAAGAAATTTCTTGTGGTTGGAGTCATGCCGTTCGTTTAAAACTAGCGCTTTGTTTTGGTTATCTCTTTCAGTTAACCTGGAGCATAGACAACCGGTTTATTTATTTTTAACACTTTCTACTAAACGGACGGTATACTCTTCTCACTAAAATTACGAACCGGATCCCAATTAAATATTATTTTGTGAAAGTGCCCTTAGCATTGCAAAACTACATTCAAGGAAACGTGATTACACTTCTTTTGCGCAATTGAAAGGGTATCCTTTACAGTTTCGCACCCCTATCCTTAATCGATATTTTCCGGTCAGTTATTGAAAACACACCACCATGGTTGTCAGGAGAAATTAATCACTTTCGTCGTTGGGCGAGTGTAGCGCAAAGAAAGAAAAAACGTGAGTGAAGGAAAACTCCCCTAACGATAATTCCTTTTATGATTTATTTCTAAACGTTTTATGGTCGGATCTACTGGATATACCAGCTGCTGTTCGAATTCTAATCTTCTATTCAATATGGAGACTTATTGGTATTCTGCGGATGTGTTTAGTATTAATTACGCATTTTCACGTTATTTATTATCAGGTATTTTATTTATTATTATTTTTTTTTAAGATCATACTCTTAAGCACTGATTATTGCACTGGTATTGCAATTATTGAAACTTTATAAAAAGAAAAATAAATAAAAGTATCTTCCTTAATATAGGAAAATAACATTCTCTCTCTTTTTCATCACGTTTTCGTGGGTGCATATACTCCCAATTGAATTATGTTTGCAAGCTCACATAGCATTACAAAAATACAATGGAAAAGGAGTTGCAACCATTTTATTTATTTATCGAGTTACGAAAATTCACGACAAAGTAGCTGCATTCAAAATCAACCCACTAGTGAGGTAGATTTTAGGTGACCTGAATACAAATTCCATTCCTTCCTTGCAGTTATCGCAATTTTCCATAGCGATTACTCAAAAGTACAAAGGACTGGTGAACATTTAATTAAGTTTAGTACAACTTAAAGCAATGAGAAAGGGTGATGTATATTTGAAAGCAGTTTACACTGTACTTTTACACAAATTCGTCAAGAAAGTTTTCAAAGTGTTCCTGCTATGAACAACATAAGTTTCAGACGCTTGAAAATTTGGCGACTTGTATATGAGTGTCTGTGCACCATGGTGTCAAAATGATTAGTCAGTAATACGTCAAAGTTGTGTGACGTGGTGCTACCACATTTTAAAAAAGTGATAAGTTCACGTCGATCTTTTCTAGTTAACTAACAATTTTACTAATTTAACACACTATGAGAGTCTTATTTCCATATACTTACATACATTTGATACTTGAGAAAGTTTAAGGAAAAATAAGACAATTATTTTCAAGCCAATTATTTTTGCCGGAGCTGCAGCGATGAGGAAGAAACCGAGACGATCCAACATCTGCTTTGCCACTCCCCAGTTTTCCAGAATAGACGCCTAGCTACCCTGGGCCAAAGATTCTCTACAGAGATTGCGGACGTAGCAAATGCATATATATATCGGATTTTTTAAAATTCAAAAAGAGCACGGGATTGTTTCAGCCACCACGTGATAGGACAGGTTAATAATATGTGTACTCCACAAATGAAGGGAATCCCAAAGCCCTTTGGCCTCCGAGTGGAAGTGATGCTCAACCATCACACTCCCCTTCTTTAACCTAACCTAACCTAACCTAATGTCGGGGCATATAATAAAACCTTCACCACATGAAAACGATTTATACGGGGACTGAATTTCTTTCTGTTCTAAGCTCGATCACTGAATATATTGCTGACCACTGGTGACCACTGGTGACCACGGAGACTTCTCTCCTCAATTCCCGAATTCGAAATTCGCAGCAACGAACCATATTTTAAACTGTCTTCGTCGGCAAATCATTTGGAATTACCTTTCAACCTTTTCAAATTTGATAGCTGCTTAGACTCTCTAGAGGGCCAAATACCTGTACGATCGGATTTCTCACCCTATGCTTAGGAACAAGCCATTCCATGCCATTCCAGATAAAAAAACATATCTTTCAACATTTTTGCATGGGAAACTGCCACCACAGTTCCAGTTCCCAAACAGAATAAAAACACTCACTCTTGTCCTATACAAATAAATTACGCAAAAAGGCGTTTTTGGTGTATAGAAAAAAAATTAATTTATAAATACCAAAAACCAAGTTTCTTTCAAAAATGGCTGTAGCACAACTGATCTGCTCCTTCGAATAGACAAATTAATTTCAACGCATTCATACCAATGTCTCAATTATCTCAATTGTCTTTGAAGCAGTATGTGAACGTATAGGAATCCACGTAATTTCAAACAAGTTAATCAAATGGAGTGTACGAGTAAGTCCAAACAATTTTTCAGTTTATTAAAGATTTTCTGGTAAACTGATACCTACAATATATTAAATCGAAAGTTAACAAGTGTTTCTCAAAATTACATAAAAACGATGTACTACAGGGATCTAATCTTTATTATCGCATATAATGATTATTCATCAAAATTCTATATGTAATGGTTCAAATCAAACAATTAATTTGCTTAAGGAAATTCTAAATGAGATTTGTAACCACAGTGCAAAAATATCTTTTGATTAAAAGAATCGTTTACATATTTGCAGTAAACGTAATATAAAAATAAAACTTTTGATATTGGGATGAGAAATATAGATATAAAAATTGTCAGCTCTTTAAATATCTTATCTATTTTATTCGACAGAAATTTAACTTTAACGTGCATTGTTTAAATTAATAAATATAATAATAAATTAATAAAAAAATAGTTGGCTTCTAGATTTAATGTCTTAAAATATTTAGCATCACATAATAGTTTTATCCATACCAACTTCTATTCTATAGTGGAATATGGGATAACAATTTACGGCAAGTGTGCTCTATCAAACTTAAATTTGCTATATTCTTCCTAACACGCGGCAATTAGAACAAACTCAGAACTTTTGAACTTCCCTCTCCAAAAATATGATAGATGAAAGAGGTTTCTATACAAATGAGGACCGGAGAATCATATTAACGCCCCGCGAGCTTATAGCTCGCTATTAAACTTCCCCGCAGCCAAAATCTTAAAACTTAAAAAGACATGCAGAGAAAAATAGAAAATTTTCTTCCATGAAAAAAAAAACTAACAAAATATCCGAAATAACAACTTCGAATGTACTCCCAACTCTGTCTTCAGCTTTTAAATAACTATCTCAACAACAACTGTGCTTTACGCTGAGGGCTCCAAGAGTTGCGAGGGCACGGATTCATCCATCACTGATGAAATTGACGAAGTTAAATCAGCCGAGAAAGTTCCAACTCATTTTTCCATCTTTTCCGCATAAGCTATAGCAATATTGAAAGCCACACATTTAGCAATATCATCAAACAGGAAAACTATCATTCTCACAGATAGTCTCCCTTCCCTGCAAGTCATAAGAATATACTCGTAATATGTCGAACGCTCTTAATTAAGGACATATGTTATATCACAGGATGAAAAGCTGAAACTAACGAATTCGTGATCGTGAGGCAAAAGATCTATCCTTATATCCCAGTAAGGGATTGGTTTACAAACTAAAACCGACACTGCCTAATGCACATGCTGAAATTCTTAGGTCTCACATTTCGGACAGATAGTTTCTCATGTGACCACTTCGAAAAATCGATTTTTTTCATATTTCGATAGTAATGCCTATCGAAAATATGCTGTGAAAAATTCAGACCGAAATTCCTAGTATTAAATAAGTTACAACTGATAGTCGCCGACGCGCCGTAAGCGACTTGTCTGCCGCGCGCCAGGTCTGCAGCTGCTACCTTTCTATTGTTGTCACCGGTCTTTTATACCTGCGTACGGAGTTTCTGACGGTGAACTTTAGTACATTACCTACCTGTGTATATGTGGAATAGTGTATATAATTTTTGGCGTGAATATATATAAAATCATAGAACAAATTTAGCAGTACACTTTTGATGCTCTGTGTGTCAACATCAGAGATGAAGAATGAGATATGCAACTTTCGTACGTCTGTTCCCGTGACACCCTAAATTTTTCAGGAAATTTTGACAGGAGTTTGTGTACCAAGCCGACAACCCCCGTTATAAACGACTCTATCCGTGAATACGTGTGAGCTCATTTCATTTTACCGCAGTGTACTCCCGCCACACACACTCATGGAATTATAACAATGTGCGCGATTGTTTACATAATTTTGACAGGACTTTATGTACCCACGTGCTCGCACAGCTTGTAGGCAAACGTCGGCGGCCATTTTAAGTTGCATATCTCTTCTTCATCTCTGGTCAACATCAAACAGGAAAAAAAAAATAAAAATTAATCGAAAAGGCTCGAAAAGCTCCACAAGATATCCAGGGCAAAAAAAAGAAAAGGGAGTTTTCGAGGGAATCAGTATACTGCTGAAACCGATTCCGAGTTTTGAACATATCGCTGAAAAATTAAACGACAAGAGTGATTTTGATGTACCGATTGACGAAGGATTCAGAAGCTACAGAATTCTGTGTTTCTCGCTTGTGTTTACAGCTTTGCAATCAATTTTAAAGTGCAAGCTGTGCGATAGTGACGTTAAATTTTTGAAAAAATCACCGCGAGGACTAGGATTCAAGTTGTGTGTAAAGTGTTCGTGCCAAGAATTGGACATCAATTCTTCTCCTATGGTCAAAACTGCTTACGAAATCAATAGACTTTTTGTGTTTATTATGCGACTACTTGGAATCGGTCTGGCTGGAATAAATTTATTTTGTTCGCTAATGGACTTTTGTGATGGAATTAGTAAGAATGGATATTATGGTATGCTCGACCAAATATATATTGCTGTTAAATCAGTAGTTGATACTGTTTTAAAAAAAGTCGTTGCAGAAAAAAAAAATTAAATATTGAAAACGGTTGTGCTGAAGATAAAATCACGATATCTGGTGATGGATCATGGGCCAAGCGTTGTTTTACCTCACTGCTCGGTGTTGTTTCCTTGATTGGGAAATATTCTAATAAAATTGTAGATTTTATTGTCAAATCAAAAATGTGTAAGGCATGCGAGCAATGGATTGGCAGGAAAGAGTCAGACGAGTTTTTGGAGCAAATCTTGAAGGAAGTTCAGGTAAAATGGAAATTGACGGTATGATCGAAATGTTTCAGCGGTCTGTCCAATACTTTAAAGTAAAATATAGTAGATACATTGGAGATGATGACAGCAAGACATTTAAAAATTTACTGGATGCAGATCCTTACAACGGCGATTCTGTGGTAGAAAAAAAAGAGTGCGTCTTGCACGTCAAAAAAAGAATGTATAGACGAGTGAAGAAGCTAAAAAAACACATAACAAGTATTTAAAAGCTAAAAAAGGCTTGGAAGAAGCTGAAAAAAAGAAGGCCGAAAATAATCCAGAAGAATAAACAGGTAATGTTGCTGTCACAAAATGTACATCGAAAAAAAAATCATCCACTAGTGCTGCAACAAAAAAGTCGACTCTTGCATTCACCAATGCCATGATGGTTAAGCTAAGTACATACTATGGTTTGGCTATTTTGAGAAATCCAGATTCTCAAGAAGAAATGAAGAAAGCTACATACTATCATTACACTTCAACCGATGAAAACCCCAAACTCGTACTGTTCAATTGCATGGTACAAGTATTTACAACATACGGCAGAGAATAAAGAGTAAATTTACACACATCATCCAGCATTTGATGAAGAAACAGCAAGTTTTTTGAAGAATTATCATCTGATGTTCTGATACAAAGGTGCTTGGGAAAAAACACTAAGAACAAAACGAGTCGTTTAATAGTTGCATCTGGAACTTGGCACCAAAGCATAATTTTTTTGGAAAAAATACGCTGGAAATTGTTTCTTGAACAGCTGCGTGTATGTTTAATGAAGGATTTTCACCCGTCCTTAAAATAATGGAGATTTTTGGTACGCAAATTGGCCGAAACGCATACTCGTATGCTGAGGAGTACGATGAACGACGAATAACGATTTTTAAACAAAATGTTTAATAAATTTCTACAGTCCGCCATTTTTTTTTTTAAATGAAATTGATTAATTTTGGTAAGGCCGATAGCGACAGACCTACTGAATGTGATAATCCATTCGATTTTTTTATTTCAGACAACATGAATAGCGGCTATTACCATGACCAGTGACCTGCTTTTTTTTGTGTCTAATTTAATTAAAAATATATATATAAAAAATGTAAGATAAGAAAAAAAAAATGTTTTATACAGTTTAAGATACAAATAAAGACATAAAAAATTGCGTTTTAAGTTTTTACAAAAAGTGAAACAGAAACGAACAAGTTCGAAACAAAGTGTTTTATTGCTTTTCGAAATATTCGCCTTTAAGGTCTATACATTTTTGCATACGATCAAACCAATTCCGGAAACATTTTTCCACTCTAAATCTGATATCGTAGAAACATGGTTTTGAAAGTCTTCAACAGCTTCTTGAGGTGATGAAAATCGCTGTCCGCGCATCTTTTGTTTGACTTTCAGATCATACGAATATATCCAAGGTTCGTCTCCTGTAACAATGTTTTGTACGGGTATTTGAACGTCCTCGGTCGAGATATTTTTTCAACATTTCCTGACACCAATCAACACGACCCTTTTTTGCGTTTCGGTCAAATTATGCGGAATCCATCTGGAACAAATCTTTCTCACACCTAAATGTTCATGCAAAATCGATTGTATTGCAGTCTGCGATATCCTAAGAGACGCCTCTATCTGTCGGTAAGTAACATGCTGTTCTTCTTTAATCATGTTGCGCACAGCATCGATGTTTCTCGGAATGACAACCGATTTTGGCCGACCTTTTCGACATTCATCACTGACGGACGCACGACCATGACGAAATTCTGCAAACCAATTTTAAACAGGCTTCTCTGATGGTGCTTCATTACCAAAAGTTGCACGAAGCGATTTTATGCATTGTTGTTGAGAATGGCCTTTTTTAGAATCATAAAAAATCATCCAATGTAAGCCTTCACGGCTGATTTCCATTTTTGCACAAACTTGCTTCTTTTAAAGGTTCACTATCAACAACTTACTCAGTCAATTTCTTAATTGCCACTGGCTTCGCAATAACAAACGTCAATGTTCACAAATACAGCGATGCCACAACTCATTAACGCCGCCAATTGTTCGATTGTAAAAATTTAAAATTTGAGCCTTACTCGTTGCTTTCGGATATTTGATGTGATATACTGTGCTGATTTCGAAATCCCAACTGATCATTTGGGACTGTTCCTTTTTCATCAATATATTTCATAAGCTTTGTTTTTATAATTTTTTCAAAATTTTTGCTGATACAACTGTAACAGTCTGGAATTACAAGTTCCTTTCCGGGTTTTAATATGTAACCACTTTTGCTATTTTCCAGAAGTTTGGAAAACATTTCAACTTGACATGCGTTGACTAGAAAAGCAATAAATACTAACCATGACTTAGGTAAATGTTTTAAATATATGTTTAAAATGCCTTCAAGGCCACTTGATTATTTCAATTGCAACTGCTTTAACAGTTGAGCGATTTCTATTCGAGTTGCAAACTCAGCTACAGTTTCGCAAACGAAGCATATCAGATGTTTCTTTTACCAAAAATTTGTTCCAGGAACACCAAGGTTCTGAGCAATAGTATGGTTCTTCTCGAATGCAGATTTGAGAACCGTTATCGGAATTGGAATGCCAACTTGGAATCCCCCTATTCTCGTTCTCAATAATTCTAGCTTCCAAAGAGGTTTATCATTTTAATCTAAAGAGCTTAATTTTTTATTCCACTCTTCATTCCTATGCATCAGCTTCATAAAACTTTCTGAATAAAGGCACCACCTCAGTATTTTTTTAATTTTATATTTTTTCTTCAACTTCAACCCAAAAGAAATCATCTTAAAAAAGGAAAGTACATTGTTAATTTTTACAAAAAAAAAAAATAAATAAATAAATAAAAGTATTTCTACCCGCTCGCTGGTAAATGTTTTATCAAGTGTTTCTGAAAACCGGATTTTAGTATAATATTTGTGGTAATTTCGGAAGGGTTTCAGTAAAAAAAAAAACAAACTGATTCATTGCAAAAAGGAAAACGTTAAGGAAAACTTTTTGTAATTTTGAGCAGATAGGTCAACAGTTTTTAAAATGTCTTGATCATAGGCTCCGGAAATATCGTTAAAGTTTTAAGAATGGTTCTTAACGAAAAAACAACAAAAGTAAGGCAAGAATGCTAACACTATTATTAATTTGGTTCAGTCTCAATCATATTGCATTTATACTTATTTCACACATTACAAAAACAGAGAAAAGATTAAAATGAAGAAGGATATTGGACTTGAATATAGACCATGACAGTTAACGATTAAAAATTAAAATAAAAAAATTAAAATATTGCAATTATATATATTACGCATACATGAAAACCCTCCCAGCCATTAACGTTTTATGAATCCCATATAATAATTCCGTAAATTTGCCGGACGATATCAAATATGCAATCACATTTGTCATATGAACAATGCTTTCATAAACATAAAAATAAATGACTATTGGCTGTGAACTTGACAAGGGCGAGATAGATTAAGTTGATACATATTAATGGAACGGTGAATTTGGACGTTTGTTCTGGTGTTGCGAAGAACATGACAAAACAATAAAGAAGTGGAGCGGCAAGAAACAAATCATTAATGACTTCTATAAAACAGCATCAAAATAACCAGTTAAACAAATTTGTGTTTTTTTTTGTTCCTTAATGCAGGAAAAAATAAACACTTAGTCTGATATTATTTAGGACTTATATGATGTATCCTCATTTTATCGGTGTTGCATCAAAAATGACCTTGTTCCTTTTTATAAATTAATAAAATAATAGAAACCCCTTGACTCATTTTATGACAGTAGCCCTTAGCATGACTATAATTCGCTCGAAACATTTGTAACAATGATGTTTAAGCAATTTAGCACGTGCATTGACATATTTTACGATATATTGTGCCGATATACTTGAAATTGTATTGCAAATGTCTTGGCTAAGTGAAATATAGGACTTTTATTGTACAAGTAAAATGAACTTGTTCGATTTTCCGTAAGGGGCACTTATACAGTTCACACTTACGGGAAAGAAAACAGGTCACATATGTACACATGGAGAACTCTTGATGGGTTTTAGTGACACGTACACCTATGTATGTCGACACAAGTCCTTGCCGTGTAAAACTTTTGATAACATCAAAAACTGTACTTCATAGAATTTACACGTTAACTATCACGTAAGGTATTGTACGTACTGTGGAATGGTATATTTACAAGCACTGTCTTACGAAGATGTTGTTAGATTTGTTTATTTTTTTTTACGAAATCAAATGTTAAAAATAATGTGTGATATCAAATCTGTTTAACTTTTTACTTTGAAACACATTTCTAGATCCTCTTCACGGCTCGAAAAAGGTTTTGTTATTTTGTTTTTTCTGAGAGACTACAGTTTTTACCGACTAAATCACGTCCTTGTAAAGTGAACAATCAGTCATATATTCTTATTGCCACGCTAGGTGAAAACCCCGGTTAAGTCTTCGGAAAACATTTAGTAAATTTCAAATCTTCAAAATTGAAAGACTGCGTTGAGCTTTTAATGTCTTGAATATTTTTTTTTGTTTTTGCAACACCAGTCAAGCTAGTTTTTATTCGGTTCTTACCCGACGGTTTGGTTTTTTTTATTTACAATTTTACTCATCATCATGTAATGGCCTGAGAAAAGGTGAACTCCTCAACCTTCATAGAATTAAAAATAAATGGCAAAAAATCCCTTTCCGACAAAGAAAATATAAGAAGAGATTATTGTGCGACATTTGATGACCAATATGTGAGCTTACCACTTAAATACTATCAGTTGTAACCAGGTTCACATCAGTCTTTTATTGCCTTTTCGTATATTAAGCATACAAATTAATATTAATTTTGAAAAGTTATTCATAGCATAATGCTGGTGGCAATAAATCGATGTCATGTTAAACGAATAACAGAAGTTTGCAAAAAAAAATTGAGAGCTGTTTTGGTTTTTTTGCGTAATTCATATGTTTTTGGCTGTGCTGAATCCGAAAATGACTTCCATTTTCGTCGACTTTCGTAACTTTCATTTCGTTTTTCGGAAATGTCACCTTTTCTGACAATGTAGGTATCTATGATAAACAAGCTATCATCTTAAAATGAAAGATAAAAGACTAAAAAAAAATTTTATGTAGCCTGCCATCATTGAGACGCTCCATCTTGCCTGGTATTTTTTTCTATCTCCGTAATATCTTGGTGAAATCGTTCACCTTGCTCTTCACTCACATTTCCTAAATTTGCTGGAAAGTAGTCCAGGTGGGAATGAAGAAAATGTGCTTTTAAACTCATTGGTCAACCTAAAGCTTGAAATGCTTTGAACATTCTTTTGACGATTTGTTTGCAGTTAGGGTGTTTGTTATTGCCTGAAGATTTCTCTGTGACCTCTTTAAAGGCAATCCACCCTTCTCTTTGAGGATCCGTCATGGTTGTGATGACTTGTGGATCAGCCATAAGCCGTCTAATATCTGGTCCAACGAAAACACCTTCCTTCAATTCTACCTCTTAGAGGTTTGGAAACTTTGATATTAAGTATTTGAAGCAATTTCTCTTCTCGTCTGTTGGAAGTGACTTCACAAATTGCTTCATCAATCCCAACTTTATGTGAAGCGGTAGTAGAAGAACTTTATGAAGAGGCACCAAAGTTTCATGCAGGGCGCTCCTTCCGCTAGCTTTAAGCTCCCTCGGAGGCCAACACTTTTTGGTGCAGTGGTTTGTTCGGTCTCTTCTATCCCATAGACACAAAAAGCAAGGGAATACCCCCAGATTGTTGTCCAAGCAACACGCTCAAGGTTTTTAAATCACCGCACACTTGCCAACCGTGGTGTTTATATTTTAATTTGCAAACAATCAATTCCAAGTTTTTTAGGTTTCCTTGAGTTGTACGGAATGACCGACAGGAATGGAAGCATAGAAACCGCCATTGTGAAGCAGAACTGCCTTAAGGCTGTGCTGGGTCGTATGAGATCTTAAATGTATCCATCCAACCTTCAACATTTGTACAAAAAACCAACTTGACTTCTTGGGCAAAGCAGGAATTGAACTGCTTCTCACGATATCTAAAACTGGAGGAAGACACTCAGGCAATAGTATGTTCCTGCTTTTGAGCCTTGATCCAAGCAACTCAGCAGCGTTTTTGGGGAAGTTCAAGTCTCTTATTTAGCTCGCCCTGGGAAAACAACTTCGGACTGCTGTCATCTTCAAATTCAAAATTTGACTTGTTATCGGGTTCAGGTACAGCACCATCTTCGTCAGAACTTGGAATCTCTTCCAAGGTAGCAGGGATCTTGAGCACTGGTATTTCTGTCCCATAAGGGATGGGACGAATAGCTGATTGCAGATTGGGGTATGAAATTGACTGCTTCCGTTTTGAATTATACCCTTTCACATTACACAAACAAAAGTAACAATCATCACTATGGTTCTTTTGCTCGCGCCATACCATAGGAATCGCAGATCGGAAAGCTTTTTCTTGCCCATAAACCAATCTTGAAGGTCTTCAACACATGGTTTGCAGACTTTACGCGGTGCTCCAACTTTATCTTGATCTCCAAGTTTTAAGCCAAAATACGCGAAATACCTACACTTTTTTTTACAAAACCTGTAATATTAAGTTGTTGCTTTAATACCATACATATATTCGCCACAAATATAACAGAAACTGTCAGACTAATTCACACACTTCCGCACAGACGACATTGCACTTTATTGAACCAAGTTCTATAAAACAATGATGAGTTAACACGTAATTGTACCGCGCCACTGTCGGAGCGCGCATGTTTAGGTTACAACAGGTTAATGTTTGTTAATTTAGCTCACACAGGGCGTTCTTTATTTAGAAAGTAATGATAGTTAGTAGGCCTGTACATTTAAAAAACAGTAATCAAAATTTGTGACTTCAAGTTAGACCAAAAAACCCCTTTTCTATAATAAATAGGTATTTGCGTTTTGCAAAATAACCTGACGTTCTGGAATTTTTTGAGTATTTTTTAGTTTTGAGAACATCTACCTAAATACATAGAAATCAGTTGAAAACATTTGGACAGCATTTTTGTTGCAGACCTGTGTAATTTTTATTTCTAAGCGGCACACTTTGCTTATTGACACCATCTCAAATTCTGCATTTATTTATTAAAAAAAAAAACTTAATTCCACCAGCTTGTACATTAGCAACAGTTGATAAGTATTGTCTGCAAGGTTGCTCCTTCATTTGGAAGATATGTACATACATAAGTTAGTCGCCCGAAAGTAAATCGGTTTTTTTCCCAAGCTGTCAAGGAATAAACGACAAGATGTTTGCAAGCAGATCACATGGTTTACCTGGAGCATAAATGTAACATAATTACACCCTTTAGACGTTGGTTCATTTTCTCGTAGGTGTAGGTGGCTTTGGATCAATTAATTTTGGGATACATGTCACAATAAGGACCACAAATATCGCTGGCATTATTGTATAAAAAAGAATGTGCCAAACATAATGCATATATGTAGTATCTTCTTATACAGAAATACATACATACATACATACTTATATCAATTGTGTCGTGAATATGGCATATCAGAACAATACCGCATTGAGATACCGTCTTCTCGCAATTTCTTTACTTCCAGGTGGCAGAACCCCTGAAAGTAAATCCATTCTACGATTTTAAATTTGTCACTTGTAGTGTAGCGACTTCCAAGACAATTCTTCTCGTCGAGATTTCTCGAGTTTTTCTTAATGCTTTAGTGATGAATTTGCTGTTTCACGGAACTCTGAGCTTTAAGACCAAATATAATATCTCTTCTTTCACCGAAAGTTGATTATAGTTTATTGAATGTTAACCAAGTTTACAAGCGTACCAAGTCCTACACAAGAGAACTTACTTTCAAGATTTGACTGTAGAACTATTGTCACTCTGGTTGCTTGTATTTCTAATTTCATCCTAAACGTGAAAACTTCAAAAACTCTAACTACGCAATTAGCAAAGTCTAAGAGAGGACTTTTTTACTTCTTTTCTCTAGTATGAAAAA
Source organism: Merodon equestris (assembly GCA_958301585.1). Classification (NCBI taxonomy): domain Eukaryota; kingdom Metazoa; phylum Arthropoda; class Insecta; order Diptera; family Syrphidae; genus Merodon; species Merodon equestris. The sequence goes on along the minus strand of OY284414.1, from coordinate 69,092,621 downwards.
GAAATTACTGTATTTCCGTTCAAGTTGGATACATTTTTCGATAAATATGATCGAAGTCTGATATAACCACAGATCTAAGCACGCAAATCGCATTAACCCTTACATATGTACATAAGTGTTAATTATTTTTTTTATGGTATTTGAAGTAGTGGTACATTTTTGAAATGATTAATTTCAACCCAATTTAATATAAATTATAATTTACTTAAGAGATTCATATGTAGGTACTAATGCAGATGCTTTCAAGCCTAATTGATGGTAATAAAAATAGAGAAAAACAAGGACTTCATTATTAAATTTTAATTAAATTGACAAGACAAGTCATATGACAATCCCAAAATGGATTGAAACCACAGGAAGTGGCAGAAATTGCAGAGCTATTATAAAGAATTGTTACATATTAATATATGGGAGTTATAACCCATAGAGCACCAAAACCGAAGCTTCTCCCAATCACCCATTTTGTATGTTATTAATTTCATAATGAAGAGGACCTAGCTTTTCCTGTTTGTTGGAAATTGTTTCCAAAGTGGAAAGCGGCAGCATAAAGAGTTAACTATTTAAAAAAAAAAAAAACATAGAGCTTGTGGATAAAAACTATTTAGGCCATAAAAACCGTTACAAATTGTCTGACAACGGTTCATGAAGTATTCTTGTATTCTATACTCTAACATTAAATATCAATTACGAGTATAAGATGTAGTTTTAGGTGCAGTCAATGGCGCTGGGTGGCAGTTGAATTTGAAGCCAAGAAAATAAGCCACTAGTTTTGGGCAGCTTTGTGATACAGCATGAACCCAAATATATGTACCGATTGTTTTGATATTCACCTCACGAACCCTATCGAGATAGAAATTGGATCAGCACACATGTTACATGACTTGGCCATCCGCCCCAGCACCAGATATAACTGCATAATAATAATTTTTGATCAAGATATGTTCTCTAAACTCCTTATATTAAGCTAAATCAAATCTAGAATTAAATTCTATTCTACACTGAAAGATTTGAATAGATTTATGTACATATATATGTATTGGTGTAGAGAAAAACATCTACCGCAACTCTTGCATTTGTCTCAAAAATGTTGATTAATGTTGATCTGTACGTTCCCTCACGCAAAAGCGGATGCGACTCCAGGGTCAGCTCAGCAAAAGGTAAAAACGAATTCCAAATAAAAGATTGCTGCTTAATCCGCAAAGCCGTGGAGACCAAAAAGCAAGAAACCTGCTTTTTGACAATTAGATGGGATAAGGAGGTAAGAATGAACAGCTGAATATATTGGCGCAAAGAAGATGAATATTTTGGTGGGCAGCTAAGCGACACAAGCAAAATATTTGGCTTTTGTTAAACTACATCTGCCTCTAAGAATCCTCTGCAAAATCCGAGGATAATCGGTCACTTAAAATAAAAAATGTTGTTTTAATCCATTTTCATGACAATATTTGAACGTTGGCATGCGACACAATTTTATTTGAAGTGAAAGAACTTACATTAAGTCCCTAGAGACAAATATTTCGGAAGTTCTGAGATTCGCCAGGATACCATATTGATTATCGTTTATGTATTTTCAAGCGGTTAACCGATCCCCAGTGGTGACACTTTCACTCTACTACCTGTTTACGATATTCGAGATTATACATACATAATGCCTGTGGGAATCTAATTCGAACGAAGAAACCTATTCCCGTATTTAGTGAACCTGTTCGTACCAAATATGAAATATCCATCCAAATTACTGTTGATATATAAAAACATTGCCATCAGCCATATCACAAATCTGGTCGGATTTTGAGTTCTATTTAAATCCCTTAAGGTAACACTTATATTCGAATGGATCCAAAAATTCCATCGAATCTCAGTAAATTTGATTGAGAACAAATACTTCGATCAAACAAAGATTGCATCTATGTATGTACGTCCACCACGACGAAGGCATATAATGAAAGGCATATAACATAAATATTTCATCAATACGCGTAATACAACTCGTATTAAGCACTCGTATGCTCTATGTGATATACAATATTTAAGGGAAACACATATGGACCTCGATCATTTTCCTACTAAATTAATTATTTACCAAGGTGTAAATCGCACTTGCATAGCTCCCCTTTCGAACGGTTTTCCAGAAGCAACAGGACTGCAAAATGGCCATATTTACGAACAATCTCGTAGTCTATTTGGTGCAACGTCAGTTTCACAAACTACCAGTAGCCGGCAAGATATGTAGTTCAGAAGTACACGTGAATTAATTAATATAGAGTAAACAAAGTGCATCACACTTTAGCATTCGTATCTAGAATACATGTCGCTAATGAAAACGGATACAGCACGTCAACAATTAATGGTAACATAGTAACACGATTTAGATCACAAAGCCATTCAACTCTAGGTAAAGAAAGATTACGTGCATGGGGAAAACTCCATTTCGATATGCCATTTCCCGATATTCGCACTTTATTTTCTACTTTCTATGGTTTCGCCACGAATTGTCTTCAAACACGATTTACTATATTAGTATCGACTTTTGTTCGGATGACTTTGCACACCGAATTCAAATTTGCAACTGATTATCCGCGAGATACAACTCTCCGCGTTCGGATGTTGATTGCAACTTTTTACATGCTTTTATTTACGATAAGTTAGATATTGTTTTGCGCATGTCGTGCAGAAGGAGAGTTTCATTGTTGTCCATACAGGACGAGTTTGAGTGCGAATCTGCAAAATAAGGCAGATTGTTTTAGGTTTGAAGTGTTTTGACCTATCGACTACAGTCATTCCCTATCAGTCATCTCATCAGCCACCTGTTGTTTGTTATTACAAAACGACATGAGACTGAAAGTGACATAAAATCTCAAACATAGCTAATTAACTTTTAAATTGATACGCGCTCACAAAGGCGCTTGGATGCTTAGTTAATAGATTAATTACAGAGGCATCCATCATTATTAGCAAAACAGAGACGCTTTTAATTAGGAAAAGGGAAATGGAAATGTGCTACCGATGGGGGTTGGATGCAAGATACGTTTAATTAACTTTTAGTCTGACTGTATTCTAAAAAGCGAATTTCTATTGTTGTCAGATTCTAGACATTCTTTAAGAGTATCATTTTGAAATTAGACTAGGCTGTATAGCATATTCAACTAATTTGGGTCAAGAGTACCGGTCCGTAAAGGACTCGTATCTACTGGATATTTAAATTGCAATTATTTACTTAAAATATTATATAACTTTATTTGCTGATAATGATGTTTCAGATTCTAGAGAACATGTAGGACAATGTCGTTATGCACAGTTAACCACTTACCAGGCCATAAGGGATGCGGTAAAACCACTTCCAGACGATTGTATTTTAATATAGTTTAATGGTTTGACGACATTAACTACAAGTACTTAAGCATTTGTGTTGATAGCTGAAGTCCTATAGTTAAACATGGAGGAGTGAGTTTTAATTGAAGAGATATATCTTGTTTATGGTATTAAATAGGTAAAAGAATCATTGTATTTTAACTTTTAAAATGGGATTGACACTTTCAGTATATCTAGATTGGACATTGTCTATGGCCCTCCGTGTCTTCTAAGAGCTGTTAGCTGTATAAGCATAGAATTCTCAATTAATATAGTAACATAATGCCACCCGTTCTAAGAAGTTGGCAATATCTAGAATCCAAAGTCACTTAGTATTATTCCGATGATTTCCTAATAGTAGACAGACATTCATTCGTGTATAAATTTACAAAACTTATTGTCATATAATTGTCTGAGGTGCTTGTTCGCATCTGAATTATTAAAAGCTTTTTTCAAACAAAGTGTTCAGAAACTTGGCATTGCAAATAATTTTCGTTAATACCGGGATAACGATCCAAAGCACACTCCTAAGATAGTAAGAAAATTACTTCTTTACCATTGACCGCATGTGATTAAGACTCTATCAAATTCTCCAGATATTATTATAATATAATGGGGAATTTATTTCACAATGGAATTGGAATAAGAAAATATGTCAAATCTAACAAAAGAATTTTGTGGGAAGAAAGAGTCTATAATATATCAGCCCCAATTTAACTGAAAAACGTGTCAAATCGGTTCTTAAGTCTTTCAAATCCGTTATACAGCAAGGATATCTATTTTCTTTTTTTGTTATGAAATATTCTTAAATTGTTTCAATTTAATTATTTTAATTTTATTGTTTTTGAATAAAGGGTTGAGTTCCCTATCATAACTGAGTTTTGCCTGATAAAGAATAATCGCAAGAAAATTGTTTTTTTTTTCCTAAATTCATTGTTTATTTATATTTTTTAGAACAAACTTAACCTAGGAAAAAATGCTTAAAACTAGCTTCAATAACAGCTAAAATAAAATACCTATACGGACACTCTAAAGCAAACAGAAAAACTTAAGACTATGCATTTCAGCCTTATGAATAACTTATAACAATTAGAGGTATATAGAGGACAATACATGAACAACTAAAGTTCAGAAAAATAATATTTAAAAAAAAAAACTTTTTTAAAATATAAAAAAATCTTTTTTAAAATATAAAATATAAAAAAAAAATATATAAAAAAAACATATAGCTAACTAAATCTAACTTAACCTTACCTTAACTAAAATATACATTCAAAAATATGTACATACATGATGTATTTTTTGTATATACATTTTGTATGTACATACATATGTATATCTTTTTGTGTTTTGTTATTGTTTTGTCTTTTTTTTTGTTTTTTATTTTTGATTCTAATGAAATCTAAAACTAACCTACGCTAAACCTACGCGCCATGCCTCAACATGACCTAACCTACCATAACTTACTCTAACCTACCCTAGTCTAGGCAAGCCTGCCATTGGCATATAGCAGACTTTGCCTTAAAGAGGCTGGCCTATTAAAATGAATCACTGATGCAGTCCCTTCCAGCCACCAAAAGCTTTGATGCTGTCGGGCGACGTCTCCCCGACCTTGATGCGCCACCGATCTACTAAACCCGAGGCTCTCGGGCTCGCGGAACGCAACATCACGTTCGTAGAGGAGCCGTCGCTTCACAGACTTACGGACCACGTGGAAGATTTGCGGAACCGCCAATTCATCCGGGATTAGCCCACATTGATCCAAAAAGAGGAATGCCTCCGGGGGGACAAAGCCGCTAAGGCGCACTTTCTCGTGGTACATGTAGTTGGGGTAGTATGCCCCGGAGATCGGGTTATTGACCGAAGTCATTGCTCCTGCAACGTGACCTCAGATCAGCTTAATCAGAAAATTATCTATTCGTACAATCCTGGCCCTATTGTATAACACCACGTTCGGGTAAAATTTCGTGTACTCAGATTCGGGTATTCTATGTAATCCGAGACAATTTCTGAGACATTGTCTCTCAAACACTCTAATCCTTTCCATTAAGCTGGCTCTCACATTGAAGCACACGGGGCATCCATAGGCAATCATGGGCCTGATTAAGGTCATGTAACAGATTACCTTCACTCTCGAATCAAATTGGCTGCTATGAAACAGCCATCTTGTGAGAGCGAAAGCGCCCGAGCCCTCGCCAGCATCTATGTTTGTCAAAATACAGATATTGGTCTAGCCGGATCCCAAGGTATCTGACTACACTCGCCAGTGGACGCCCGTCCGGTCCAAGAACTGAGAACCTGCGCCAATTTTTTCTAGTGTCCCGAGAGGCCCTAGACGAAAACGTTCTGAACAAAATAGTTTCTGATTTCTGGAAGTTGATTTTCAACTACATATGAGTACATACATATGTAAAAAATCATATGTAGCAGTGGTTTCATTATGCCCAGCCGAATGAGCTTGTAATACCATACAGCGTGGCGTCGAAAGCCTTTTCCAAGTCAATCAGACAGGCACCCGTGCATTGGTGTTTGCATTGGTTCCATTGGATATCCGACGCCAGTTTCGACGCAGCATGAATAGTATGCCCCACTCTGAAACCGAAATAGTTATCCGGAATGATATTATTGTCCTCAACCCATTTAGACAGGGCTCTATGGACCACCTTCTTGAAAATCTTGCTAATACATGGAAGGAGACTTATCGACCGAAGATTTGATGGCTTAGAGGTATCTTTACCCCTGTTGGATATTGGTTGCACCACCGTTGTCTTCCAATCCACTGGATAAGTTGCATTATTCAGTGCATTGCTGAACAGGATGGTGTAGATCTCTACAGCCTTAGCGCAACATTCGATATTCCGTCGATTTCCGCGGATTTTTTTCTCTTCAGTGACTTGACTTCGCTCTTTCATTGGTGACGATTTTGCCATGAAATCATCATTGAACCTGGTAAAACCAAGGTTCTCTGATCGCCAATGATCGAAATCATTTCTAAGGTAGAAGTGATGAAGCAGGGCTCTGTCATCCAGGTCGTGGTTCAGGCGAATACTATCATTCACCTTGTACACTTCCTGGAAAACAGCTTTCGCCACTCTCTCCTGAGGATCCTCAATCACGAAAAAGTCTTCATCCAGGATGGCGTTCTCTGGCTCGATACTAACTGTTCGTAGTAAACGTTCATTGTCTGACGTTCTCGGAAGCTTCAGATCCTGAATATCATTCTGTTTGTTTCTCCGAAATATTTTATTTATTTGCGAGAACATACTCGCGCTGTTGGAATATACAGCGAGAATTCTGTTGTTCCAATACAAACTTACAGATATTCTGTAATTTTCGTTGATAAACTGTTGTATATTTTTAATCAGTGACTTCAGTGTCCTGACCTCCGAGTTTTGTCTGTCGGTAAACCGCCTGTACTAGAGTTTGAGTCTGGTCAGGAGTCTACTTTTTTGTCTGTGCAGTGCGTTGATTGCCGCGTTGCGGTATATGTACATATGGATGTATGTATGTAATTATGTACATATGTATGTATGTACATATGTTCGAGGTATCGTGGTGTGTTTGGCGTGGTATCGTACTGTCCCTCGTCTGTTTGATGTTATCGTCCATTTGTTTGAGGTACTTGTCAATGTCGAGGTTTGACAGAGAGATCATCCGACTTTGACTCCGTTAGACGAACGGGATTTCTCTCCCGACGTCCTTGGACATTTTTTCTTGCTACGGCTGATGAGCAGGACCCACAAACAAAAGTTTCTGCCACTGGGGGGTTGAACGCGGGATATTTGGTCACGAATGCGCGCTTAAATGTTTTGTGTTTATTGTTTTTATCCTGTTAACTTACAACTATCTACGACACAAACGAATATTCACGGTACACATGACACCGCTGAACTGCCTCTGTACTCGTAAGTGTTACATGAATCTTACCTTTTTATGTTTGTTTGTTTCTTTATTGTAGCTAAATAATACACTGCATCATAGTTCTGATGCAAAATTTACAGAGATATAGATTATGCTACATTACTACTACAAAATCATAATTTTATTTTAGTAAGATAATGCTTGGCAGATTTGAGTTGAAGGATAAGCTGCAAGAAAAACCTTTCTGAATTCTACCTGTTCACAATGAGTTTGCGTGAATTGAACTATTTTCACGTTAATTGATATAAGATGCCATCATATTATTTTTGCTGTCTAACTTTAACGAATAATAAATTAAATGTTCATACAATTTCTTGAAACGAAACGTAATAAGGAAATTCTTTATTGCTTCCGGGTTAATAATAATTTCCAGGTTCCATGTTGAGTTGTTGATGAGGACATTGCTGCCTCCAGGCACGATTTTAAACAACGCAACGGCCAGTTTTTACTGAAGCTAAAGCCTTTTCATTACATTTCCTATTTAAGCGATAATGAGGTGACACATGAGGCTCCAAGCTATCAGAAAATATGTTAAATATGATGCTTAATTTTAAATTGTAAAATTTGAGCGGAAATCGCTCAACGAAATTAATAACGATGCAGAAACGTTTCATCACAGGTAATGAATTAATGTTTACGAACGTCACAAAGGAGATAACCAGGAGCTAGGAAACCACCAACGAAGAAAAGTTTATGGTTCTTTTAGCAAAAGCTTATGACGTAATAATTCGGTTTGATATATCTCAAGTACGAATACTCTGGGATAAAATTCTTCAGCCTTTATGGAGGCGATGTTATTCCAGTCAATGTGTTGGTTTTGGTAAAACCAAATCAATGTTTAGCTGGATCTCCTCAGGTGCTTCTTAAAGGAATCCTCGCGAGATGTCTGATAAGAGCTGATTTATATGGAGAAATAAATAATTCCAATTACGGGTTAAAAACAGAAAATCCGATTGGATACTTTGAGATGATTTGCTGAACGAAAACATCAGCCGTGTTTTAATTATTTCATGTTGTTAATGGAATCTAAATTTTCAAATCAGGATCAGACGAGAGTTTTTATAGCTGTTTAGCTGGTCGATACTATTGCTGTTTCGTATTTCTTGTATTTCTTTTTTTGACTTTGTCGGGCTCAGTGTTCGACTTCTTATACCCCCTAGTATTCATTCCCAGACTTTCACAAAATCTGATCCTCCTCCACGTTCACGTCCATATACCGTTTTACATAGTACTCAGCATGTAATTCCCATTCAGGCGCTGCCAATTACTTTCAACTAGAGCTCTCGATTTTGGACGTGTATTTAATTACACGTGTATTCGTGTCACGTGTACACGTGTACAAAATATCTATTGGCACGTGTACACGTGTATACATTAAATACACGTGTAAATAAAAATACACGTGTAATTATATGCATTTGCTATGATATGCATTTTTTTCTAAATCTGACCTTGGACAGCTTCTGAGAAAAGTTATATTTGATGACTCTTCGTCCTCTACACATTTACCGCTAGTTCGACGACAGCAAAGCCACTGTTTTTTCTTCTCTGTAGATTGTTGAGAATACTGGAACAACGAATGATGCTTTTGGGAGATGATTCTACTATAATAAAATCGTTTAAAATCAGTTTTTCCAACAATTTGCAAAAACGGTTTCTTTACTTGACCCGCGATACAAAGACCTTGAGCATGAACATTTTCATGTAAGAGCTCCCATAAGAGACAAACTAAAGATGCTCCGAATGAAAAGTATTCCTTCGGACCATGCTATTGAAGAAAAAAATATGAACTAAACTGGTTCACCGCATACATATTTTCTTTAATTACACGTGTTATTCTAAATACACGTGTAATATTAAGTACACGATTACACGTGTAATCGAGGGCTCTACTTTCAACCCATCCGCCAAAAAAAAATTAATATTTTCCCAACTTTTTATAAATCTGTAAAAAGTAACTTTCAATTTAACTTTGACTTTTTATAGATGGATATTTATTCCGTAGTAATATATTTATACTGATTTTAGTTATCGCACAGTAGTTTATTACAGAGATTTGATGTATTAAATATCTTACTTCTGAAAAAAAACAAATTTCATTTATTTTCAATCTACATGCAATTTTTAAAAAGTAAATGAATAACTAATAAAGAGAGCGCCGTGGCCCAGCCTCTGACGTACGATGAACGAGATCGGATCCCGATAATACCAACGCTATCGAATGCTAATTTCGCCGCTCCTCTTTACGGCGGGGTACTGGCAAAACCCCCCGTAGTACACTTGCCTTGAAAAAGCTTCGCAGCAGTTTTTCTTTGCGATATTTGCTTTGTTAAGGTTTTGAGTGTCAATTTGCTGTCAATATACATATAACAATTTACCTACTTAACGAAGCTCTCCCACTCAACATTTATTCCATTTACCTCCAACCTAGAAATAGGGGAAAAACAAGCTTTTCTTTTTAGAGTGAAATAGATAGCTTGTAATTCATCTTCCATTTATGAAAGTATATAAAAATAATTTCCATTGCGTATTTAAGATTGCTCTCAATGTTAAGAGCTAACTCATGTGATGAAATAATAGCTGTGTCATCAGCAAAAATAACGGTTTCACAATCGTGTCTTCTTCTTCTTTTCCTTTTTTTCCGCCGTCGTTATGGTCAGAAGTGTAGGACCATAACCTTCCCTCTTAACTGCATTCCTACTGGCCCGCTTGTGGGGTCCGCCGGTTTGACCTCAGAAAGTAGCGGCAGTCTTCCCGGTTTGGGATTACTTCATCGCTGAGGCCAATCAAATGCTGGTGTTTTTGCATTTGTTTGCACCAATTGTTTTTCGGCTTGCCTTTTTTGCATGTTGAAATTGGAACGTTGATTGATAACGCCTTTTGGACGGGGTTCAAAGGATCTCTCCTTTGAACATGGCAATACCAACTGAGTCGGTCGCGCTCTATCTTTCTTGTGATGGTTTCTTTTACGTGGAGGCTTCCTCGGATCTTTGAACTTCTAATTCTGTCACGCTTTGTTACTCCCGCTGTCATGCGAAGCATCTTCATCTCAGCTGCCGTTAATTTGCTCTCATACTTTTTGTGCATTGTCCAGCATTGTGAACCGTATGTGAGCGCCGGACGTACAACTGAAGTGTAGAGCCTTCCTTTCAGCTTAGGGGGCATTTTTTGATCACAGAAGATGGCGGAGTTTTCCCGCCACTTCATCCACCCTACGCTTACGCGACGGTTGATGTCGTCATCACAAGTTGCTTCTTTATTAATCGTAGATCCCAGGTATTTAAACGTTTCACACTTGGGAAGCACTCTTCCATTCAAGTAAATGTCTGGAATAGGCTTTGTCTTCTTTGAACTAATACGATACCCGTGTCCCTCAAAAATGTCCACCCACACATCAAGTGCTCGTTGTAGGGACCCCTGATCATCACTTATAATGGCTCCATCGTCAGCAAAGAATAGCTGGTGCACATTGGGGTCCGTCACTTTTCCTTCAAGCAAGCAATCAAGGACTGCTATAAAGAGCAGTGGGCTGAGGACGCTCCCTTAGTGTACACCGACATTGATTGCGAACTCTTCGGTGACTCCTGCGGTGCATCTTACTCTTGTCGATGCTCTCTTGTACATGTCCATGATCACTCGCACGTAGGTTTCTGGAACTCCTTTTTGTCTTAGCGCTACCCATAAAAGATCTCTTGGTTGCCGGTCAAAGGCCTTCTCGAAATCAACCAACACCATATGCAAGTCCTTTGAAGAATCACGATGCTTTTCCATCATGACCCTTATACTTTGGATTGCATCTGTTGTTGATTTACCCGAGACAAACCCGCACTGGTCATCAGATAGTCGTATTATTTGCCGCAGTCGGCTATGTAATACCCGTTCAACGATCTTCATGGTGTGCGACATCAGCTTGACAGAACGGTGGTTATCACAATTTCGCGTATCAGCCTTTCCTTTGTGCAAAGGAAGAAGATAGCTTTCCCTCCATTGATTAGGCATAGTGTCGCCTCTCATAAGTTTGGAGATAAGAACCATGATCCATCTCGACCCGATGTCTCCCATCTTTTTCCAGAATTCAGAGGGTATCCCGTCCGGCCCAACAGCTTTTCTTTTCTTGGAGTTTTTAAACGCGTACCGAACTTCTTCGACTGTGATGTCGGATATTTCGGCATAATTCGGGGCGGCTCTTGGAAAGTACACTCGGGAAAACTGTTCGTTCAGAAGTTCCTCGCAGTACTGTCAAAGGCTACCCTTTGTCGAAGCTCCTGGGTAGCCTGGTTCCTATCAGACGCGGAAGATGATATTTCTTCCAACTCCTGTTAGAGGCTTTCCATGCTTTTCGCTTTGAATTCGGCGCACTTTTTCTTCGCGATACCTTTGCAATATCTATATACCTTTACACGGCGAGCTTTTTCCTCTCTATTAGTAGAAGAGCACTTTGACCAAGCTTGGAAAGCCATTTTCTTTTCGTGTATCACTGCTTTGGCTTCGTCTGTCCACCACCAGGTTTCTTTTGCGTGTTGGCAGGGGCCATTAGATGTTCCAACCAGTGATTTGGCTTTCTCCAGGCCAGATTGTTGTAGGGAATCCCACATGTCTTGTGCTCTGCACTCCTCATTACCGACCTCATCGATAATGGAAAAGAGGTAGTTTTTCATGTTGGTGATAAAAGCTTCGCCTTTTCCTTTATCCAGCTTATACCACTTGATTCTCTCAGACACCTTCGTTTGCTGCTTTGACTTCTTACTCGCCTCCATAAAAAATTCAGTCAGGAGGAGACGGTGTTGAGGGGCGATCGTGTCTCCCAGGATCACTTTGCAATCTTTAACTCGTGGCTTCATGAAACTGGATACCAAATGATAGTCTATTTGAGTTTCATTTCCGCCGCTGCTATAAGGTGCCGGCTTTGTTTGACGAACATGGTATTTAGCACTATAAGACCGTACGACTTGCACATGTTTAGGATATCTTCACTTGAAGAGTTCCTGGTGCCGTATCCCAGCCCTCCGTGGTAGTCTTCATAGTCTTCGCTTGTCTTCCCGACATGTCCGTTTAAATCTCCCCCAACAAACAAAAGCTCTTCCTTTGGGATGATTTTGACAAGGTTGTGGAAATCTAGCCAGAATGCATCTTTTTCTTTTTGTTCGCATCCTACTTGAAGGGCATATGCGCTTACGATGTTCCACACCTCCCCATGCATCACCAATTTGAGAGCCATCAAACGGTCATTGGACTTTGAAATGGTTAAGACGTTGCCAAGTAGCTCTGCCGCAAGGATGATGGCGATTCTGTTTTTTCCTTGCTCCAATCTATAGTCAAACATCTTGTAGGCTTTTGTTTTAACGTCCAAGAAACGTGCCCGATTACCGGTGTTTTGCCATTTCGTCTCTTGTACGCACTGGATGTCTACTCGCCTCATCATCATTTCTTCAAGCTCATAGCTGCGACCACTCATGCTTCCAACGTTCCAACTCGCGACTCTTAAGTGTGGCTTACGCCGTTGCATTACTTGGTTTCACAATCGTTTAATTCTGGAAAGTCTGAGGTATGTACATTTTAAAGAATTGGCTCAAGACAGGCCCTTGGGGTACACCTTCATTGTAAAATATCAAATCAGATACACCATTATTGACATGCACTTGGAAACAACGGTCAAACAGAAAACGTAGAACTATATTTCACAAATAAGGTGGAAAGTTGAATTTGTTCATTTTGAAGATCAGACCATTATGTCAATCAGTGTCAAAGGACAAGGAGTTGGATTTTCCAACTCCACGATTACTTCCTATATGGTTACAAATTTTCTTTACTTGATGGGAAGTGTTATTATAGCGCCTAAACCCGAACTGCACTATGGGAAAAATGTGCTTACCATCTACAATCTTCATAATCTTTTCTTTCAGAACCTTTCAAAAATTTTGTTTAACTACTTAGCAAACTAATTGGGCGGTAATTATCAGGATTATCTCGAGGTTTACTAGCTTTGAGAATAGGTTTTACTTTAGCAAATTTCCATTGGACTGGAAAGGATTGCATTTTCAAACAGACATTCACAATATATGCCACCATTTTGATCCCAATTTCGGTAGTTCTTTTAGATACGTATTTCTTATTAAATCTAGCCCAGATTTTCTTGTTGCTAGATTGTTGATAAAGAATTTAATATCATTTTCATTTACATACGTATTCGCAGGTGTGTAAGAGTTCATCACTCTTAAGGTCTGAACAGTGCCATTAACTAAGGGTAAGGGCAAGTGCATTAGCCTTTTCAACATCTGTAAAATAGACATGGTATTTGCCTTTTCTTGGTTCTAACAATTTGTTTATATTCCAGAACGGTTTCGAATTTTTATCTTTAAGCTTATTATTCCAAGAATTTATACTCTCCTCGATGATCTTGATTAATTGATTTTATTTCTGTATACGAGTATAACCTATCTGTATCGTTGCCAGTTTCTATACTTTTTTTTTTTTTTAAGATTTAAAATTAACTTTCAAGTTAAAGTCTATTTTCCAAATATATCTTATTCAGTAAATAACATAATTTTCAATAAATCGTCTCAAAGGTTTATTTTCAATTACTCGTTAATATCCTGTAAATGCCAGCATTTTACATTTCAAGCAAAAAAGAGCACTTATTTTTTATGGAACTTAAAACCATGCAAATAAGTGTATATTACTTAGGTGCAAGCTCATATAATATTTAATACTTAACTTAAGCCATTTGGCTTCGTTTATTTGGTATTAAAAGCCAATATTGATGAGATTTGCCGTTCTCCATTAAAGGCATTCAATGAACAAATAATGTTTTTTATTTTGATAGCTAACCATCTATCGTTTGCCTTAATGTAACGTTATATGGCTAAAATTCCACTAAATTCCATGTCCGCGACAGATTGATTTATAGAAATTCAACAGCTCAACATGCAACAGGTCTGATACGTTGTTTGACTCATAAGGGCTAACCATAATAGACAGGAGCAAGCAGAAGCGGAGGGAGCGCCGTGGCGCAGTGGGTAGTGTGTCGGCCGCTGACGCAAGATGAGCGAGTTCGGATCCCGATAACACCAACGCCATCGAATGATTATTTCGCGGCGTCCCTCCTCGGCGGGGTACTGGCAAAACCCCCCGTTGTATACTTGCCATGAAAAAGCTTCTCGGCTCTCGCCGTTCGGAATCGGCATTAAGCTTTAGGTTCCGTTCACTTATGTGAAAAAACAAATCGCACACAACATAAGTGAGTAAAAAGTAGCTTGGCTCTGGCTCCACATGAGCTCCAACGCCATCTAAGGTGTCTGTCTGGCAGTACAATGGACCAGTATTTGTGTCTGAGTGCTCCAACAGATAGCAGAAGCCTCCACAAAAAAAAAAAAAAAAAAAAAAAAAAAAAAAAAAAGCAGAAGCTTATGTCAGAACCGAACGAAATTCTCCCCTCTGTTTCAACGAACCGTCACGATACCCATAATAGACAGGAGCAACAGGAGCAAGCAGAAGGAAAGGAACTCTCAAATTGTTTTCCCACAACTTGGCTTTTTCCTTTTTGTTGAAATAAAAGCCATCTGCTTTATCATAGAGGCACTTATTTTCCTGCACAAGTGAAATTAACTTGTTAATAAACTCGTATCCCATATTTACTTTTATCTTTTTACTCTTTCCCAACCTCAAATGTCACTTGTCAAAAATTCCATCCGTCATGTCTTCTTTCAAGAAGACCTTCCTTCTGCTCGCATCAGTTAACGAACATTTAACGAAACGTCACATCTGTCCATTATGGGGATGTCATAGGCTTTGCATGTAAGAAGACATTCCCCTCTGCTTGCTCCTGCTTGCTCCTGTCTATTATGGTTGGACCTATAGAGTTAGATATCATGTATTTTCTGAAAAAATACTCAACTGTCGAGTACATATATTTTAATTGATTTAAAAGAAAGTTTAGTCATATCTAAAAAACATTAAGAATTCGGGCTCATCATCTTACAGAGAGGAGATATGCACAAATAAATCCGTCGGATGTGAGCCTTCAGACCTTTTTCAATTGTTCGGAATGGTTTCAAGTCCTATACTCACCAGTTAAGCAAAAACCAAGGAAAGGAGGTCAACGGACTGCTAAACTGTATGGCACTGCGGAGAATGAAATAGAAGGTGCATCACTCTCATCGGTTCCGAAATTAAAATTTCTCCATCTCTCTCGACTGAGTGCGAACGAAACTGAAGAGAACATCATTTCTTATACGTCACTTAAGCTGCAGCTTCCAAAGAATGTGCTTAGCTGTAAGAAACTAATAAAAAAGGATGTGGATCCCCTTTCCTTACATTACATAAACTTTAAATTGGGAATCCCGGCCTATGCGTATGAAAAGGCTCTTAATGCCTCAATTTTGCCACTAGGAGTGCAAATTAAAAACTTCTCCCATTTCCCAAAGTCAAAAAACGGGAACATGGACACCCAGCCGATTCAAACTTAAAATGTGCTTCCTCAATCCCCCTTCCCCTAAACATTTATTACCACAACGCAAGTGGAATTCGGACCAAAACATCGGATTTATTCAATAACTCATCTCAATCATTCTATGACGTCATCGTTATTGTCGAATCATGGCTGTACCCGGACATTTCATCAAACGAGATCTTCGACTCAGGAATGTACATACAACGTATTCAGGATCGACCGATGTAAATCTATGGATGAACGAGGTGGCGGTGTAATTGTTGCTGTCCGTACATGTTTTTTTTTGTAGGCAAATTTCTTTGTTATTCACTGATGTTGAACAAATCTGCATCTCAGTTTCTTTTCCTTCTACAAAAAGTAATTTGTTTTTAATTTGTAGTTATGCTCCACCTAAAAGTATACCACAAATTTATGAAAAGCATGCTTTTAATATTGATTTTATTAATAATATAAGTAATGACCTTGATAACTTATGTATTTTAGGAGATTTTAACTTCTCCGGTTTAAAATGGATTAATTTAGATTCACATAATTATCTTGTGCCAGAAAATGTTGCCCATGATTATGAACATAAGTTTCTTGATTTGTTGACCTCATTAAATTTAAAACAGATCAATTCAATAACAAATTCTAAATGATTCAATTAACCACAAGCAGATTATTGTTGAGTTATCTTTGTATGAATATCTTAAACCACAAGAATCTAAATTTAAATTGCAATTTAACTTCTCTAAAACTGATTTTGTTAAACTTAACGATATGTATAGGAGTATAAATTGGCTTAACGAGTTACAAAACTTAAATTTAACTTCCATGTATTGCCGTGCCCAACATGGTTTTATATCTGGTCGTTCGACCTCTACCAACCTATCAGTTTTTTCCTCATTCGTAATTAATGAGATGGAAAATAAAAAAGCAAGTAGATTCTATTTATACAGATTTTAGTGAGGCAAGCTTGAGGCTTTTGGATTTCACTCTCAATTACTTCGTTGGATATTTTCTTTTCTCTTAGAACGAACCCATAGAGTTAAAATTGGCAATTCATTATCGAAACCAATTAATTTTTATTCTGGCGTTCCTCAAGGTAGTCACTTAGGACCTCTATTATTTATTATATTTGTTAATGACATTACTCTCTCGATTAAGCACAGCAAGTGTCTGCTATATGCTGACGATATGAAAATATTCAAAAGTATCAAAGATGTTGATGACTGCAATTTGCTTCAATTAGATTTACACAGAATCTTTCAGTGGTGCAAAATCAATGGACTTAAACTTAACCTAGACAAGTGTTATTCAATTTCGTTTTCTAAAATAGTCCTTCCTACAGAATTTAATTACACTATTAACTCATCACGTCTTTCAAGGGTTAATAATATTAAAGATTTGGGTGTTAGGCTCAGCTCTTCTTTCTCATTTCATACTCACATCAACCAGACACTGGCCAAAGCCAATTCAACACTAGGCTTCATTAAACGTAATACTAAAGGGTTCACCGACCCATTTACTCTGGTGGCACTATACACTACTCTCGTCAGACCATTGCTTGAGTATGCTGTTGTAATCTGGAATCCTATGTAGCTCCATAACTTTTTCCGAGCGTATTGAGAAGGTCCAAAAACGATTCACAAAGTTCGCAATCTTTAAACTGCATTGGAATTTTGGTCCTAACTATAAAGCAAGGTGTCAACTTGGTTTGAAATCTTTGTCATCTAGACGCACTTTTTATGATGTAATGTTTGCCAGGGACATCCTTTCATATCACATAAAGTGCTCTTCCATTCTTGGGTTAATACAATTTTATGTGCCCCCCAGGCCTCTTCGTACTCGACGTATTTTAAACGAAAGATTCCATAATACAGCCTATGGGAAAAACGAACCACTAACAAGAATAATTAGGGCTTTTAACGAATTGTCAATACAATTGGACTTATCTGATACTAGACCTAACTTCAAAAGGAATTTGTTAAGTCTTTTTATCTTTTAAAACCTTTCCTTTTAGGTATTGTATGTAATTTAAATAAATAAAATTGTACAATACAATTTCTCAAATCTGTTAGTACGTAAGTAGCTTGTAGATGAATAAATAAATGAATGAATAAATGAATGAATGAATAAATGAAATTAAGGCCGGCTTTTTTCCTTTTCGATTTTGTAAAGTCGACTACGTGAGTAACTAATCAGATTGGTTCAACTAATAGCTTGTCTGACTGAGCCTAAGGAGTGATTTACGAATTCTGCCAACAAGTCCTCTCAAAGGTCAAAAAAGTATGTTATGTATGATGGACATATGCAAAACGGGAACTGATATCCAATTAGCTAAAAATAATTGCATTGAATTTTTTTTATTAGTTCATAAACCATTCCAAACTCACCTTTGTTTGTCAACCTAAGACGTCGACGAAAGATTTCCATCCAAACAGATTAGGTTTTTGTCCAATGCAGATTTAGCGGATCCCTAAATAAAACAGGCAAAAATTTCTATGGCTGCAAATATGTGGTTTGAAAACCTACATACATACATACTTTATGAGTATGTGTATCACCGCAAGTATTATATGTTTCATGATAACATACTGCCTCGCGGACGAGTATTCCTTTGCAGCTACAATAAAAGTAGCATTTCTAAAAGTAGTATGCAATTATCATAGACTGAAAAGCGGAATACAGTATTGCGATAACTGGTAATTGAAAATCAACTTCCAAAACTCAAATCAGAAACTATTTATTCAGAACTCCTTTGCCTAGGGTCTTTCGGGACACAAGAAAAAATTGGCGCATATTCCCAATCCTTGGACCGGACGGAGGTCCACTGGCAAAAGATAGTCTAGTCAGATAGATTGAGATCTGGCTACTCTAGTATCGGTATTTTGCCATCTTTCTCGCAAGACAGCAACCAACTTCATTCCACAATGGAATCAGGCCTGCTACATGGCTTTAATCAGGCCCATGATTCGAAGGCACGTTGCATGGGCAATGACTTTGTCAATAACCTGGTCTCCGAGGCTTACTTGTGCCACGCGACAATGCACATTAGCGGCTTTATCTTCCCCGAGGAATCCTTGGCGGAACTGCTAATCTTACATAGCCCGAGCACCGCAGGTTTAGTAGATCGATATCGCGCTAAAATCGAGGAGACATCATCCGACAACATCAACGCGTTCGGTGGCCAAAGCAGGCTGCGTCGGTGATTAATTTTTATGGGCCAGCCTCAGGGTAAGTTTGTTTTAAATGAAATATGAAATGAAAATTAACTTAAAATTATAACTTAACTAACCCAGATAATTTAAGCGTTGGATCCCGAGATGCTCTACTAGTTTGACGTTACTGTACAACCCAAACAATTTACGTCACCTCCTTCATTCTGCGTTAATGAAAACAACTGTACCTGCAAAGCCAAAGTAAGTAAAGTCCTTAAATAATCGGAAAATAAATCTGCCAATACATTCTGGTCAGGTCGTTGGTAGAGTGCAGACATTTTTTATGATATCAATTGATTTATTTTAGCCTCATTTATTGACAAACCTTTTTTAGCCTCGTGCACCTTATTGCTTAAAAATATTTCGTTCATCTCATCATATTATGCTACTCGCGTGTGCAAGCAATTATACTGATGAAATACATACGAGTATATCGTACCTTACGTATACTCTGATGGATATCAGAATACTCATGGCCAAAGTTAGACCATATAGCTTATCTTTACACAAGCAGTGGTGGACGGCTGAGAAATCGACAGTTGTGGATATCAACCTGAAATTCGTTGTGATGATCTGAAATGTTCACAGTTGCCATGAGTTTCTTAGCATGAAACGCCCTAAACGTGTTAAAGCGAGCTAAATCAGTCGGTTGCTTTTTCTTTGGATTATTATAGGTATAAACACTCGTACATACGACCTGGTGAATGCGCGTTTCTAATTACTTGATGGAATCTCGTCTTTATTTCTCTGTTCTACATAAGAGCACCGTAGTTCAATGCCAAATGTTTTGGTTTCTGACAGTAGTTGACAGTAGTTCTGACAGATGTTGAATTCCACAAAAACAATGTAGGTATATTGCAAGAAAAAAAAAAGAAATAAGAGACTATCGCAACTCCCAACTCCCGGTATAATCTATAGTTATCAAAGAGGAACGCAATACTATAATACTTCAGCATGTAAAATCCAAATAATTCACGGTATTTAGAGATAAGAGATTCTCAAGCACAATACTTTGATTTCAGATCATGCTGAACGACTCCAGTTTTTCTACTTATCAGACATTAAGTAGTGAATTAGATAATAGCCCCGATAGTTATGTATTTAAAATAATCGCGTTCCTTGTCATACCCCTTCTATAATATGAACCGCTAAAAATTCATATTTAATAAATTGCAATCGCACTGCTGTTAGATATTAAATTCAATTTCACGAATGGGTACTGTAGGACATTTTGATTTACCCATCACCCACACAGTCTTGAATGCGAAACTATATAGAATAGATACATATGTATATTTCGCTTAATCGATTATAAAGCCTGCTGGATTACGTTGTCACCCACAGCGGCCTACTAAATGTCCTTTAAAATGTAATTTGTAGGGTAAGGTCAAATATTTTTATAAACACCGTACTACTCGTCATCAGGAAGTTACTTTCCGCTAACCTTCGAACCCGCGGTCGACCACATTTAACGTATCAAAATTTCTCTCGTTAGTGTTATAAAACAAACAATGCTTTTCATATTCTCTAGGTCAATTTTATTAAATATTCACAATTGTATGCTGTCGTCGTACCACTGAACCCTTAACTCGAACTCTCAACTCAATTTTAAGCAAAGTTCAGTGTTGTTCGACGGCTGGTTACGATCTGACCACCTTCAGGGACCATACGAATCTGACTAAAGAAATCGAAATGAATAATGGATTCAGCAAAAATTCAACAAAACCAAAAACTATATTTTTGGATGTGAAACCATCACTCCACAATCCGACCGTTCGAAGGTACAGTGGATTACAACAGCCAAAGAATAGCATAGCCCTCTACGGAACAGATGTTCGTCCTTCACTGGCATCGGTGACATCAACGGAAAATTTCAAGAACGTAAATTCCTTAAATGAATATTCTTTAAGGATGTGGATATAATCTTTATTTTGTCTCGAAAGGACGTTATATTTACGAATATAGGAGTATCTCATTATTTTTTACGGTGTATTGCGGCCATGCCCGTTACGAGGCTGTCGCCTGGTGATGCCACGTTCAAGGTTGGGTCCATATCATTCGGATACTCTCTGGTTTTTTTCATTTTTCTGACGGTACATCACAAAGAGGTTGCAATTATGTTTTAAAATTATATTTAGTCACTTTCAGGTGTACGTTGGATACGTGGCAAATAATCGTATACATATAGTGTCGTCATTGAAGGGGCCCTTCGAGGAAGCAGTTATCGCATATTTGTTTCTGGTCAACATTTTGCCGATTTTTCTGATTCCTATTATTTGGGCGGAGACGAAGAAAATTGCACAACTTATGAATGACTGGAACGACTTTGAGGTATATGGCTTTAGTGATCGTCACAATCAGTTGTTCCGATGTTGCTCCTTTAGATACTGTACTACCAAATATCTGGACACAGCGTGCCTCTCAATATAAGACACAAGGCAATTGGCATCACTATAGTTCTACCAATACTATCAAGCTTATCTGTAGTCATCACTCATATAACAATGGCTGATTTTCATTTGATTCAGGTATGGGATATATCCGAGAAATCTGTTTTCAATTTTGTAAGTCATTTCGTCTATCAAAGGTAATACCATATTGCTTACTGGATAATCTCACGGCAATGCTCGGTGCTTGGTGGTATTTATCTTGCGAAGCTCTTAGTGATACGGCTAATATCCTTGCGGAGCGCTTTCAAAAGGTTTCATTATATTGTTTTTTTTTTTGTCATTAAACACTCAATTTGAAAAAAATCAATCAATAGGCTCTACGTCACATCGGGCCAGCAGCCATGGTAGCCGACTATCGAGCTCTGTGGTTGCGCTTAAGTAAACTGACCAGGGACACTGGGACTGCAACCTGTTATACATTTACATTTTTAAATTTATATCTCTTCTTTATCATCACCCTATCGATTTATGGACTGATGTCCCAACTGTCGGAGGGATTTGGTATAAAAGATATTGGTTTAGCAATTACTGCACTCTGGAGCATTTGTTTGCTGTTCTTCATTTGCGACGAGGCACACTATGCTTCCCACAATGTGAGGACAAACTTTCAGAAGAAGCTGCTGATGGTCGAACTGAATTGGATGAACTCGGATGCGCAAACAGAAATTAATATGTTTTTACGAGCAACAGAAATGAATCCATCAAATATTAATTGCGGTGGTTTTTTTGACGTGAACCGGAATCTATTCAAAGGAGTAAGTGCTCATGATGGTCGAGAAACGTGAAGAAAATTAATTGTTTTCTTTTACATAGCTTCTGACGACAATGGTGACCTATTTAGTTGTGCTGCTACAGTTCCAGATAAGTATTCCAGATGGGAAGCCGAAAAGTAACCTTACTATGGAGAACTTGATGAATAGAACAAATACGTTGACAAGTTCGTTGCTCCCATAGGCATGAATAATTTATTTAAATTAAAGGAAGCTAAGAAAGATTACTAATTTCATCTTGTTTTTTTTTTCAATTCACGAAACACACACAACCCAAAGAATACAATTTTAAGTCATTACGGTAAGTAGTGAATTGGCGTATATATGTATGTATGTCTCACATCAATCACCCTTGATGAAATGGTGACTTTTTTCCTACATTATTAAAAATAAAAACCGCCAATTATCCACAAATTAATTAGTGTGTGTGTAACAATACATGGTCCTTTTAGTTAATTTCAATTAAAATTTAAAAATGGATATACATACATATTTTTTTTTTTTTTCATTTCCAAATTTGCATACATCTGTCCTGGGACACTTAATACATTTTATAATTAATTGATTTCTGGAATATTTAGGCTTTGTAACCAGTGTTACATTCATTTAAACAGTTAGAGGAGTTTTTACTACATTTAACAATAATTATAAGTTACTTTTCACTTGGACTGACAGTAGATACAATTGAAATCGTTATTACATTATTACATTATTTTTACATTAAGTACATTAAATTTCTTTATCAATTGTTATCTTGTTTTGTTAGAGAATCAAATCGGTTGGTCTTGTTCTATGAAGTCGTCTTCTACTTGAGATTTCTTGAAGGGGGATGGGGTTCACTTCGTCATTTTTGTGTAGTAATAATTTTATGTGTTGTTGTCTGCTTGTCTTCGTTATTTCCTGGTTGATAGTTTGAATTCCTAAGTCGCGGTGGATGTCAGCATTGGTTATGTACCATTCTGCGTTGGCTATTGTGTGTAATATTTTTGATTGCTGTCTTTGAATTATATCTATGTTCGATTTTTTTGATGTTCCCCATAGCTGAATGCCATATGACCAAACGGGTTTAATTATTGATTTGTATAGCAGCAATTTGTTGGTTATTGTGAGCTTAGAGTCTTTATTAAGAAGCCAGTAAGTTGTCTGAATTTTATCAATACCTGTTGTTTCTTTTTTAATATAATTATGGTTTTTCCATGTCGGTTTTGAGTCTAGGTGCATCCCTAGGTATTTGGCTACGTTGTCCACAGGGATAATTTTGTCATTTATTTTTAGTGGTAGGGATTGATCATTTGGTCTGTTAGTGAACGTGACTTGTATAGTTTTGTATTCATTAATTTTAATTCGCCAATCATCAAACCATTTAATTATTTGGTCCAGTGTGTTCTGTAGCTGCCTAGTGGCTTCAAACTTACTTAGATGGGATTTCAGGATTATTATGTCGTCCGCAAAAGTCGCTATCATTGATTTTTCCTCTCTTGGAACTGGGATATCAGCAGTATATAATAGGTATAGAGTTGGACCTAGGACACTTCCCTGGGGAACTCCTGCTCTCGTCTGGTGAATGTTCGAAGATTCGTCTTTATACTTTACATAGAAAGTACGATCCGTAAGAGGTAAAAGTCAAGAGGTAGAATGTGGCGCAGTTTGTGTAGAAGGCATTTATGCCATACTTGGTCGAAGGCTTTAGCCACGTCTAGAAATACTCCCACACAGTATCTTTTTTCTTCCAGGTCAGTTGAAATTTTGTTGACAACTCTGTGAATTTGTTGCATGGTGGAGTGATGTCGTCGAAAACCAAATTGGTGGTCAGGTATTGATTTACATATATTGGATTAGTAGTGGTTCAACTCGGTCGAGTAAGAGCTTTTCGAATATTTTTGATAAAATAGGAAGAAGGCTAATAGGTCTGTATGATGTTGCCTTTGTTGCGTCTTTGCCAGGTTTAGGTATAGCTATAATCTGAGCCACTTTCCAGGTTTTAGGGAAATATTTTAGTCTTATTATAGAATTATATATATTTCTTATAAATAAAACTGCCTTTTTAGGCAATTCGTCAAGAATCTTACCGGTCATGAGGTCATATCCTGGAGCTTTCTTATGTTTAATTCTACTTTTAATAGTATGCTCTATTTCTTTTGTAGTTATAGCTGCCGCAATAACTATGTCATTCAGGTGCACTACAGCCCGTTCGATGTCATTGTTGATTTTTAGTGAGATATCTACTGTTAAGTTTGATTCTATATAGTCTCGGAATGTGTCCCAGTCCGTTTTATTGTTGTATATGTGGTGATACGTTTGAAGGTTATTGACACTATTTATGTAGTCCAGTTGGAATGGTGAATGGTCTGATGGTAGTTCGTATCGTGGTTAAATTTTAAGGTTTTTCCGGGGAATGTTTTTGAATATACAAAAGTCAATTAAGTCCGGAATTTTGTTGACGTCAGTTGGCCAATATGTTGGTTCGCCTGTGCTAAGGTGCTTGCAGTTGTTTAGTCGAATTGCATTTAATAGGTTTCGTCCTTTTTTGGTTGATAGCCTTGATCCCCAGTCAGCATGTTTTGCATTCAGGTCTCCGCCAGCTATAAACCTGGTACCCAGTGATTTAAGAAAATTATCATATTGTGCACTAGTAATGTTGTATTTTGGGGGACAGTAGATACTTGTTATTGAAAGTGGTCCATGTTTGTCTTGTAGTTGAACTGTGGTTGATTGAATATGTTCACAGCAATATTTGTCAAGTTCAATGTATTTAATTTTATTCTTTATCAGAATTGCCGTATCT
Organism: Merodon equestris; assembly: GCA_958301585.1. Lineage (NCBI taxonomy): Eukaryota > Metazoa > Arthropoda > Insecta > Diptera > Syrphidae > Merodon > Merodon equestris. The sequence goes on along the minus strand of OY284414.1, from coordinate 69,067,695 downwards.
CCATCTGCTGGTCAGGATGATTTGTGTTGTGTATATTGTAGCGTGGGATTCGTAGGAAACTTCTGTCTGTGAAATGAGTTTCTGATACTAAAATAATGTCAATATCATAGTCATATAGAAATTGTTTTAGTTCAAGTGTATGGCGACTTAGTCCGTTAGCGTTCCAGATAACAATTTTTAGGTTATTGTCCATTAAGTTTGGTAACCAGAAGGGTTATGATATTCATCATGTTTGTCATTTGATGTATAAGATTTTTCATCGTTTCTTTGAGTTCGGCTATGCCATTCATGTTATTATTATTCGTATTTGAGTGTGTAGTTTCTGGTTTTGGATTTGTTTTAGCGTTTTCGCTTGTTGTCATTTTTACTACTTTTGAGTGGTCCTTCTGTTCCATTTGTTGCATCTCATTTCCAGCCTGGGCATAAGTTCTGCCTGGTTGGATGTTGCTCGAGGTTTTGGGTTTATATTCGTCAGCAGTAGATAATTTCGAATACATACATATGACGTAAACTTTTTCTCCCTCTGGCTGTATGTTTTCGCGTGTATACAATTCAATTTTTTTACTTGGAATCATTTACATACAGGCGTTTTATACCTCAACCTTTGAACAAAATGAAAGCTATTCATTTTCTTCCCTAATGTTTTCAGGTGATAACTGGATTTTGATTAATATCTAATTAAAAAAAAAATTAAATATCTCAACCAATTTAGAGCAACGTCCGGTGCGATTTCAATTTTATTATACAATATTTCACACATTAAAAGAGCTTATGACAATAAAGTGGCCTTAGTAAAAAAGTAAAAAAAAAACAAAATTCCTCCGTAAATGGCAGTATAAATCTGCGGTATATCCTTTTTCAATCGTATAGTAATAAAATTTGGATTCCACACGTTGCGTCTTGACCGAAGATGGAGTAACTACCCCTTAGGATAAAGCCTTTGCTGCTCAAGAGAAGAGGAAGACTTGTTGGGGTAATTTCCTCTGATGCATTGGTTTTTGGACATCCTGAAATTTATCAATATAATTTAAAATGAAATAATAATTTATCAAATGGTAAAATTATTTTCAATTTTATTTTGTTATATGCATATTTGACAATTCTCTACTACATAGTTTCAATCTTCTACAAATAATGCCGACGTCAATTCAGGTCAACACACACCAGCTTCTGTCGGCTTCGAAACCGCCTCTGACAGTATCTATTGGGAGAGTCATATAATGTTTTGACGTTCTTGCTAGGATTGTATTCGATAATTCTCGTTGCTCCATTAGGATATATAAAAGATCAAGCGAATCCTTCGAATTCCAAATATAATTTACTCGTAGACAGTAAAATCATTGTCATGCGATTACTTCAACATTATCCGTAAAATGCATCTCAATATAAGAGGCACGATTTATTATAGGTTGGCACGATTGTTTGTGTACGAGGGTGTCCGATAAGTAGTTAGCCTCACCGCCAGATGGCGCCAGTATCGCAAGAGCAACTTACTATCGTGTAGTACATTCTAGTAGACGGCTACTGTCAGCCAGATCGGACTCGTAGTTTTGTTTTGACCGCGTGTGGAAGCGGGAGTGTCCGCGGATTTTAGAAAAATGGAAAAGAGTAATATCGGTCGGTGATTCGATTCTTGTTTATGGAAGGGAAATTGCGAGTGTACAGTGACTCTTCTCCTTCGATGGCTACCATCAAAAATTGGTTTAACGAGTTTCAACGTGGTCGCACGTCAACGTGACAAAAATCCACGATCTCATATTGGCAGACCGCCGATTGAAGGTGCGCGAGATTGCTGAGACAGTAGGCATTTCAAAAGATCGCGTGGGTCATATCCTGCATGAAATTTTGGCATGAGAAAGCTGTCGGCGCGATGGGTGCCGCGTTTGCTCACTCCGGACAACAAGTGCAACCGTGAGACCACTTCAGAGCAGTGTTTGACGCTGTTTAAGCGCAATCCGAAGGAGTTTCTGCGTCGTTTCGTGACAGTCGACGAAACATGGATCCACTGGTACACACCAGAGACCAAGGAACAGTCGAAACAGTGGACTTCGGCGAACGTGCTCCGAAGAAGACGAAGACTGTCCCATCGGCCGGAAAGGTGATGGCCACCGCTTTCTGGGATTCACAAGGTGTGATCCACATCGATTACCTGGTGAAGGGCAAAACGGTCACAGGGCTGTACTATGCCAAATTATTATTGGGCCGATTCGACGCCGAATTGAAGAAAAAACGGCCCCACTTGGCGAAGAAGAAAGTGCTCTTCCACAATGATAACGCACCGGCTCACACCTCCGCCCTCGCCACAGCCAAATTGGTCGAATTGGGCTACGAACTGCTGCCCCATCCACCGTATTCTCCAGATTTGACCCCGTGCGACTTCTTTTTGTTTCCAAACTTGAAAAAGTCAATCGCCGGGCAGAAATTTCAGTCGAATGAGGAGGTCATCGCCGCCACGGAGGCCTACTTTGCAGACCTCGAGAAAACGTATTTTTCAGACGGGTTAAGGGAGGAGTAGATACAATTAAGAACATCATGGGTTGTAGAGCAGCATCGGCTTAACATAGTCCGGTGTCTAAGACTACTGGTCCATGTAGAGCAAACGGACATCACTGCTCCGGGCCAAAAAATAAATTTCCAATAGCGCGAAATAATGAATCAGAGGAGAACTGTAAAGTCTCTTTCCAGAGAATATTCGTTGATATACATATGTACATACATACGTACATACGACTGCAAACACAAGCGCTTTGCACATTTTTCTATGCACAGTTTTTTTTGTCGTTTTCCTTAAAGCCGTTGGCGGAAAATAAATGAATATTTCTTCTTTGAATTGAAGTTACCAATGCAGTTGGGCCTATGATATCGTTTCTACGATAGTTTCAATAAGGGACCCAGGATACTACATTAGGGGACTCCTGTAAATACTGAATATATAGTTAAGATCTTTTCTGAGAATACCCATTTGTGAAACACTGCGTTATTGTAACCTATTGGTTGGTGCGCACAATAAGACTTTTTCTTTTTCAGCTTTCAATGCATACGCTATTCTTCTTTGTTCAAGTTCATAATAAGATATCATAATTCTTCTTAAATGCAACAACTACGATATTTTCATTCCTTTATAATTTTGGCACGATCTGAACCCAACTTTTAATCTGTTTGAAAGTTCAGACTTAATTGATTTCCATACAGTCATTGTCTCGTCACGTCATGGGGTTTCATCATCCACTAATCCAGATACTTTATTAATGGCGCAGGGAAGGCGCTGATGTCAACAGAGTTCAACCAAGGCGAAAAGCTTTCTAACATCTTGACAAGCGTTAGATAAACTGTCGGGAGATATTGACTAGTCTGTATATTCATCGTATATACAGACAAGGTGTTGCTGAAACGCTATTACCGGATATTAAATAATTACACAAGTCAACAAAAAAAAAATGTTTAAGTAACCCGAAGCTTCATTCATAGCAAATAAAGTTTGCTTTTGTACATTTTACAATGAAAAATAAATATTTCAAGATTTTGGCGGACAGTTTAAGGAGCAACGGTCTTAGCACGCAAGAAACGGGGTTAGGTAGGGGTTTAATGAGGGGGGGGGGGGGGGGGGGGGGGGATAAATGTCCACCTCTGGCTCATTCGGTAATGCTCAAAAAAAAAAAGGAAAGCGTTAAAATGGTGCTTCAAACTTTAAAATATGAAGAGTATGCCTGGCCAGTGATAGGGGATTGCAATATGGTAGATTTTCTGATGGGAGTATCCATGCTATCTTTGCTTATGGGATAGATAGTAGAGCCGACGCACTTCACTACAAGTAGCACTCACGGCCTAAACGGATAGAGTTTGTCAAGAATGAACCAAATATGAGGCCCGATCATATTTTGATGACTCCGTTGCATATAAAATTAGGCCTCATTAAGAAATTTGTGAAGGCTCTACGCTTAAGCTCTAAAGCTTTTGAATACTTAAAGAGTACTTTCCCTAAATTGTCAGAGGCTAAAGTTAAAGCTGGTATTTTCGTCGGCCCAAAAATAAAGAAAATAATGGCCAGTGAAGGATTCCCAGAGCAACTGAACGCCCACGAAAAACAATCGTGGCTCAGCCTTAAAGCAGTGATCCATGGTTTTTTTTGACAATAAAAAAGCTGCAAATTATGAAATTATAAAATATGCTTGATAATTTCAAACGTATGGGTTGCAGAATGTCCCTTAAAGTACATATGCTACTTGCTCACGTAGATTAGTTTAAAGATAACTTGGGGGCTTATTCAGAAGAGCAAGGAGAACGCTTTCACCAAGATGTGATGAACTTTGAACAACATTATCAAGGACAATTTAATGAGAACATGATGGGTGACTACATTTGGAGTCTAATATGAGAAAGTTCCTCCTAACACAGAAGAAAAACAAAAAATATTTGTGTTTCTTTTTATGTATTTGGAGATTTATCTTAATTGTTCTTTGTGAATAAAAGTGATTAATATGTTCAATATATAAATTAAAGTTTTTTCTTGCTTTTGTATTCCATTGAAATAAAAAAATTAAGATTTTCTTAAAATTTGAAATTTCGTTCTGGTTGCTACAAAAGCAAACTTTATTAGATAAAAGTAGTTTTTTTTCTTTAGTTAGACATAATTAATCAAAATCAGCACAGAATTCAGAACTCAAAAATCGTGTTTACTTGTGTTATCAAACAAATGTGTACTTTCGGTGATGTGCATGTTGCATGTAGTTTTTCAAATCACCAATTAACAACCCTAGAAATGCTATGCCTGTTACCGAAAAAAAAGACTGAATTGTGACCAGTTGAGCAGTATTTTGTTGTCGATACCAATCCAATGGTTGTTATCTATTAAATTGTTGAATGTAGATATTGATGCAATAGTATAGCTTAAATAAATTACATTTGGACTAATAAGAGTAAAATAAAACGGAAATACGCGGCTCAGGTGTCCGCGTGGGTCCACACTCGAACGAGATGTTCTGGGCTTAGGTGTGCAGCTCAGGTGGCGGCGTGTGCAATCTTGGATGGATGGATGGTGCACAAAATGTTTACCTGGCAGATTCCATCACGTAGCATGTTGTTTATTGCTGATTATGGAAATCTATTTTGCGTTAGCTCCTCCCCGCTTGAATCAAAACGTCCTCGTTTTATTTTAGAAGATTGAAATTTGGCTTACTGAAGAAATTCGCGGTGAAACTCTAGGCAGGGGTATTTCTTCGTCTATCGCCTCTGGAAGCTTGTGGGGGACAGTGACTTTCTACGAAGGAGTATGATGATCATAAGCATTGCAAAGATGATTACTGCTGACAGTCCATAGTTCCCATAATGTTTGATATCATTTTCCTTCTCCAAAAGCTAAATGAACTTCGTGTTGTTTATTTGGAGTTCCTTCACCATCTGTAGAGAGATGACCTATTCAAACGTTGACTTGTCAGAGGAAGACTGGAGAACTGCAGGTAGGGGTCCAGTTGTTATTGATTCTTTGATATTGATCTATTGATACGTAGGTTTCGCCATCCACTGCAACCGTGGTGCTATGGAACTGGATTACGTATGTCCCATTTAGGTGTATTTCGCTACCATCTGCAATTATTTTGCCGTTGTAGTTGTTGAGGAAGACTAGGCCGCTTTCGATCTCTTCGACCTTCGCCACTTGTTGACTGTTGACCATCTTGCAGGAGAATGGTTGGCTTAGTAGCAGGTTGGGCAGGCACAACGAATTATTCAAACTTACTGTATTCTTATTACTACAAATGCTTAAACTATTAACGTTTATACATTCAGACCTTAACCATTGAATATATTATATATATATTATTGTGGACTTATTCATAGCTATTCTTACTTCACTAAACTCTAAAGCTTCTTCAATACTTAAGTTAGGGGTATTTTTCTTTTAATAATTTTTCTATTAAATTTGTTTCCGTATTTGCATATTGTTTGTTGCTGATTATGGGACGAAAATATATTTTGCGTTAACTTATATATACATACATATACATATGTCGCCATACATTCGTTTGATTCTGTCGGATCTTGGACCCTATCACGATATGTAATATAAATGCATTTTTGGGTGAAAAATTTCGCTTTTAGAAATGGTGTGAGTGAAGAATGAATTTTTGAAATAGTTGAAGGGTAACCATTAAAACAAAGCGATGGTAGAAAAACAAATGCATTGCTAACATTAGGAAATATAGAAAAAATATGAAATAAGATTGAAATGAAAATGCATAAAAATAGTCTTCTACCAAGTTTTTCACAGAAAATCAAAGTAAATAATACTAGAACAAATATCTTTATTTATTTATTTAATTATTTCTGAAGACTTCTTCTTTTATAGGCAATTATTACTGACTATGTGCAGTTTTTTTCAGCAATTTTACTGTAAAAGAGCTATCTTTTCTTATTTATTACTAAGTGATACAAAGAACTTATATACAGGGTGTCCCACGAGCAGTGTGCCAAAAAGCTAGAGCGTGTAGGTCTGGTCAAGACAAGAAAAAAATCGTATGGGAGGGGGGGGTCTATTCCCCCCCGTTTAGCCGGGAGGGGCAATTTTCTAAAAAATTGACTTAATTTGGAACAAAAATTATTAAAAATCAACAGTTACATCCACAATGCCGTGATATACTTTTTTGTAAAGCCAGAAACCTCTTCTTTCATCTTGTTTCTAAACGAAGCTGTTTTAAGGAATAGTTTTTGAGAAATTAATTTTCAAACTCAAAATTTTGAAAAAAAAATGAAAAAAAAAAATTTCGAACTATTTTTTTTCAAAATTGTATGTAATTAAGTACTAATTTTTTGTCCAAAATTCAATTCTATTATTAGTTTTTAGTTAAAAACAGAAAACCGGATGCAAAAATGTTTTGTAGTTTTCGAGAAATTAAAAAAAAACCCGAACCATTTTTTTCTAAGAAAAATCTTTTTTTTGGTTTTAACGCGGCTGGACTTGTAGTCAAATTAATGTATGAAACATTGACCTCTTTTTTATTATTTTTAAAAAAATCGGAGTTTTATGAGGATACAATAAAGTGACACAGTATTGGAATAACCCTGGATTAATTTATTTTTTTTCATTGATAACGCCTGAAAACTGACCTGCGAATTTCGTCTGGGTCCGCCCGCCGCCGATGGGTTCTACCCGAATTTTGAATTTGGTCCGACGCAATCCCTCCCTTAGTACAAGGAGGATGGCTATTATGCTTGGAATGCCCAAATCTAGAGTATGGCGAGTGCTTCATACCGAAAACTTACGCCCGTACCATTTTAGGCCAGTTCAGGAACTCACCTCAAACGACAAGTTTTTGAGAGCAGAATTTTGTCGATCATTACTGCTTCGAGATGAAACTGATCGAAACTATTTTGCAAGGATATTCTGGACAGATGAAGCCCAGTTTACCAGAGATAGGGTTACTAATTTCCACAATTTGCATCATTGGAATAGCACCAATCCACACAACAAGAAACAAAATAAATCACAACACCGCTTTAGCTGTAATGTTTGGCTCGGTATTGTAGGACAAACTGTAATCGGGCCCCGGTTTTTGAATGCCGTTATTAATGGAGAATCATACCTGCAGTTCCTACGAGACCTTTTGCCCGATTTGATGGACAACGTTCCTTTGGCCATAGCAGATAATTTAATCTACCATCAAGACGGAGCACCAGCACACTACAGCTTACGGGTCAGAAACTGGTTGAATGATCATTTTAGTGACCGTTGGATCGGAAGAAGGGGCCCCACGGAATGGCCAAATCACCAAATTTAACTCCTCTAGATTTTTATGTGTGGGGATTCATGAAGAAATATGTTTACGAAGTGGAAATAGTATCTTTGGAACAACTGAAAGAACGGATTGAAGTCGCTGGAGTCAAATTGCAGGAAAATTTATCAAGCATAGACTTATGTGCAGCCATTAGAAAGAGATATAATCTTTGCCTTCTAAAAAATGGGGATCATATTGAAAATTTATTATAATAAAACTCCGATTTTTTTAAAAATAATAAAAAAGAGGTCAATGTTTCATACATTAATTTGCCTACAAGTCCAGCCGCGTTAAAACCAAAAAAAAAGGTTTTTCTTAGAAAAAAGTGGTTCCGGTTTTTTTTTAATTTCTCATAAACTACAAGACATTTTTGCATCCGGTTTTCTGTTTTTAACTAAAAACTAATAAGAGAATTGAATGCTTGAAAAAAGATTACCACTTAATTACATAAAATTTTGAAAAAAAATAGTTCGAACATTTTTTTTTTTCATTTTTTTTCCAAAATTTTGAGTTTGAAAATTAATTTCTCAAAAACTATTCCCTAAAACAGCTTCATTTAAAAACAGGACGAAAGAAGAGATTTTTGGCTTTACAAGAAAGTACATCATGGCATTGTGGATGTAACTGTTGATTTTTAATATTTTTTTTTCCAAATTAAGTCAATTTTTTAGAAAATTGCCCCTCCCGGCTAAACGGGGGGGAATAGACCCCCCCCTCCCATACGATTTTTTTCTTGTCTTGACCAGACCTACACGCTCTAGCTTTTTGGCACACTGCTCGTGGGACACCCTGTATAATAAATTAAATACTGCAGCGACTGCATCATTCATTAAAGTGTTATCAATTATGTATAATCATTAAAGTGTTATCAATTATGTATGCATTTTCAAGCAAATAAGAGTAGATTGCGGTCGTGGCACAGTAACAAAGACCTACACCATCTAAGCTATTGGGGCACAATGGGACTCTTTCCATGTTCAAAATTGCATCTTGAGACGAAAATGACGACGTTAAGCATATTCGTAGAAATGCCTGAAGTACTAGAGTAAATGCACTTGCGCGTATACGGGAGATACCTGAGTATCGATAAATCATTGGAGAGAGAACACGATTCAATTGGCATCGTGCTACCCGCATCGTGCATACGGTGAAAATGCAACCTAGTTGCGAGAGGTGCTACGTCTTTATAATACCCCTAGAGCAGGGCTGTAAGGTACTTCAGTATTTTAGGAGTTAAGTACTTGATAAGTACAAGTACAAGTACCACGTACTTGTACTTCAAAAAGACTTAAGTACGTACTTGAACTCAAACTTTAAAAAATACTTACAAGTACTTTCAAGTACTTACAAGTACTTTCAAGTATCTTAAGTACTCTCAAGTATTTCAAGTGCTTTCAAGTATCTCAAGTACTTTCAAGTACTTACCAGTATTCAAGTACTTGCAAAAACATAAATATATTTTACTTTAAATATTTACAAGAATGGCAAATATTACTATCATTATATTGTTTGGCCAATAAAAAACAAACCAATAAAACCCATTACAGTGACTGTTCTCTCTGCTTCGCAACTCTTTATTGGATGAGAATTTTGAGAAACTTGTGTTATTAAAAGCAAATTTATTTTCTAATTAAAGTAAATAATAAGTTTATTATTTTAAATCATAACAGTATTAGGAAGCAATAAAATTAATGCTATATTATGATTTTAAGAGTTTTTTTTTTCGAAGTACTTGGAAGTACTGTGTTAACGTACTCAATACAAATCAACAACGTTATTCATTTAGTATTCTTTATTCCGATGCTTACTGCTCGGTGGTCAAGATAAAAGAGAGCTACAATCGAATGCTTAAAACTATAAGAGTATACCAAGTATATCAATTACTTGGAAGTACTCTCAAGTACTTTGAAGTACTCTCAAGTAGTTTGAAGTACTCTCAAGTACTTAGAAGTACTCTCAAGTACTTCTCAAGTATTTTAACATAATGCTTAAATATTTTAGCAGAAAATACTGGTACTTGCCTAAAATCAAGTAGCAGTACCAGGTACTGAAGTACAAGTACAAGTACCTGTTAAAATACTGGTACTGGTACTTGTACTTGATTTCATACAGCCATGCCCTAGAGGTATGCACTACGTTTAGCATAAACAGTAGCCATCCGCTATTCCATTCGCGGTAACCTAATCTCCGAAAGTATGCTCTTCTTTCTGTTCCAGGAAAATAAAACGCCATACGGAGATATGACTATCAGGTCAGAAGCCCGTAAATAAATCTAAAAATGTTTAAATTAATAGTGGTTTAGGAACGCAGTACATTAATTTTCTGTATTCTGTGTTCTGTCAAGAAAGAGCAGAACTGCCGTTTGGGCGGGTAAGAGACTGCGGGAGCGCTATGAACCAAATTCGTAAGCCGTTTTCTCAAAGACTGATATATCGCTTTGGTGATACGCATAGCTTCCGAAATCATTAGATTCGACTCCCGTAAATGTCTTCCTGTAGTGGTGTCGTAAGAGCTGAGGAATTATTGTAGTTTAGCTAAAAAGGAAATATAAATTCGTTTTGGGGTGATATCATTTTAGGGTGTGGGGCTTCAGTGTGCTATGCAAATTCTGAATAACTGGAAGACGTAGTCCTCAAAAACTGAGAGCCACACTACTGCTCCATATTTTTTAGTAAAAACATTTATCCTGAAATTCGCATGGGTTTTACTTTAATAGTATAACTTTACTTTACTCTATAGTACAATATAATAATAATTTAAAAATTCTCATATTGCTGCCAGTTTTTTTTTTATCGAATTCATTAGAAACGTATATGTACTTATGTTTATTCTACTAATATAAGGACGTTTTATCTTAAAAGTAAATAAAACAAGGTGTACGAGAACGTACGTTTTTGGGTCTGATTTTACACGGATACAGAACAGATTCAAGGCCTGACGCAAGTTTCTCTAAATTGAAGGTTCAAAACGGCCAAGTTCTTGTGGACGACGAGATATTGACTCTTCCGGGTTTTCCCAAGGAAGCTATAAACAACTAAATTGTAAGCGTTCCTATTAGTTTAGTTTAGTTTATTCATTCATTTCAGCTTAAATTTGTAATTTAAAAAAAAAAAAAACCTTATATGCAATTGCTAAAACTTTGGCAGTGTATTCTTAAAATTACATATGTATATGGATAACTGCTTGGAAAATTTATTCCCGTTGGATGTCATCACTAAGGAAGTGAACTGGTACATTTCAATATGTTTGCATTGAAAACATATTATTATGGTAAGTACATAAATAAAATACCTATAGCGACGTTACTGTTTGAGAGGAAGCGGAGCCCAAGTTTCTTCTTATCACCTTTGCAGTGTGTGATATACAATCTTCTTCTTCTTTTTCTTTTTCCGGTGTTGTTATGGTCAGAAGTGTAGGACCATAACCTTCCCACTTAACTGCATTCCTACTGGTCCGCTTGTGGGGTCCGCCGGTTTGACCTCAGAAAGTAGCGGCAGGCTTCCCGGTTTGGGATTACTTCATCGCTGAGGCCAATCAAATGCTGGTGTTTTTGCATTTTGCACCAATTGTTTTTCGGCCTGCTTTTTTTTTCCTAAAGATAAAATGTTTATTGCCCCGTACGAGAAACTTTCCCCAGACAAGTTCACCACAGAGTAGGCAGCACCCTGCTGAGAAAAAACATCGCGACACAAAATGTTGGTGAGATGACTGTTGTGGCAAATACAATGCGTCATTTAAATTAATTTACGTAGGTCTGGGTATGACATTTGCGTTCACTATCGCAATTCACTAATCTTTTTCTCTATCTTGGAAAAGAAATTAATTAGGTAAGAGACGATTTAAAGTGGATGGTTCCATGGTCTAATCCTACAACCATTAAAGGCGTTTAATATGCTGCGGCATTAATCATATCGGCTTTTAAAAGGAGAATACACAGGACAACGACATCTAAATTATGTCGAGCACTACAAGGAGAACCGATATGTACGTAATATACTCGTATATGATTCTAAGCAGCTTAAAAAGTGTCTTAAAGTGACATATATATATTAATAACTTTTTCAAGAATTTTGCTACCTCCATATAATAAGCCAATGGGTCTGTAACTGGTGGGATTAGACGGGTCCTTACCGTGTTTTAAGAGGTGGAACACCTTTGCATTTTTCCATTTCGTGATGGAATATTGAATTTTTAGGCAGGCATTTATACCCATAATAAACAATAAAAAGACCACTAGTGGGACATTTTTTTGACCTGATTTAATATTATTCATGCCTGGTGATTTTATGTTTTTAAGTTCTTAAACAAGTCACCAACGGACACGGACACGAATTTAACTGTTGGAAACTGAGTTTCAGTTACATTAAAAACAGAGAATTGGTTATCAACAGTAGTATCCAGAGTGGATGGAGTGTTACTGCGACAGCTACTATGATTTTGCAATCTCTGCTAATAATTCAGCTTTATGTTCATTAGAAGTTATTCAGGTATTGTTCACTTCAAAATTAGCAATGTGAGCATTTTTCCTTTTAAGTATTTTAACAATGTTCCAGAAAGGTCTAGAATTGGGGTAAAGTAAGCTTAATTTGTTGTTCCAAATGGTGCGAGTATTTCTATATTCGAAAATTTTATCTTTAATTAGGCGAGTAAGCATATTCCTTTTATTGAAATCATTGATTAACCTATTCCTTTGCCAATGCCTTCGGTAATAGTTTCTAAATTTTATTAAGCTTAAAATCGAGGAAGTACGATTGCTCTTTAAGAGATATTTTTAAAGGGACCGCTGTATGAACACTTTCGATAACTTTATTTTGAAAACTTTCAATGTGGTTGCCAACCTGGTGATGGTTTAGACATTGTAAGTTTTTATCACAGTTTCGGATATTATTAGTAAGATGGTATCTAAACACAACCCAATTTGCGTTTTTATAATCTAAATAGTTCACAATATTTAACCTAGGACTAAACAAAATATCGCAACTAACAGGAAGATGGTCTGAACTTAATGCGTTATGGACAAAGGGATTGGTAAGCGACGTAGTTGTATTTGTCAAAAAAAGGTTCGGGTGCAGTTCCAAGTTTTTCCAAATTTTTTGTACATATCTATAGTCTTATCTTCAATATTTTTAAGTGGATTACAATGCTTTTTATGTCAATTAAAATTAATTTGAGTTTATTTTCTGCAAAATATTCAAACTAAGACAAACATCAACATCCAGATTAGAGAAAATTGAAAAAGTCAATGCGTTTGTTGCGAATTCCTCTTGCATTCCAACATTAGAGTAAATATATTTACTTGCAAGCTGTGCTACCACTTTAAATTGTTGTGTTTCGGTTTTACATTTTTCAAGCTCAGCGATCATGTTTGTCATAAGAGAGCATAGCTCCTCAAGAGAGAATAAATCGTTTTCAGCTGAAGAACGGGATTGGTGCAATGAGCGCTCTTGTAGACGGTGCTGAATCGGTGTTTACTGTTGTTTTGGCCATTCTGAAGCCGCCACTGGCGAGACTGATTCGGAAGAGGCGGAAATTTGGTTGTGGGATATCCGTGTGGATTTCTGTGTATTCTTGCGTATTATTTGAATATATTTCGCGCGACTTTTGCATGATTCATCCGTCGATTTGTGGGTTGCTCCACAGTTTGAACATTTGGAGATGACGGTTGAAGTACAGGTGTTTGTTTTGTGATTACCTGAGCAATTACACATTGCTATGTTTTTCGCCATGCCCCCACATTTGACAATTGTGGCACTGGGTGATATTATTTTTATTACGTCGTTGGAATTCCTAACGGACTTGTGTACGAAAGATTGCTTTTATGTTTTTACGTAAATCCGCTTAACGAATAGATCTATTTCCAAGGTAAACGATGTAAAAGAATTCAACGTACTTTTTATGTTGCTTTTTAATTATTTTTATTTCTTTGCTCTTTATCCAAGGGTAGATAATTCAGTTTTAAGGGAGTCAGTGGGGTATTCATCTAGACTAAAGAAAATGACTTTGAACGACCTTTAATTTTTGAAATCATGAGAATAAAACTGACACGTTTTTAGTTTTAAAGCACGAGCTACAGCGTTGCACGAATTTATCGGTTCACCAAAACAATTTTTTTTTGATGAATGAATTCATAGTTCTTATGTAAAAGTTTGTATAAGGGGGGTTGATTTTTATTGGACTTGCTGCTCTTGGTTTCTTCTCCATTATCCATGTCTGGATGCAATTAAAGAGGTCCAAAATAGTTGCCACAACGCGACATTTTACTGGTTGAGGATATAGAATCCTAGAAAATATGTGCGCGACGCTTCAGAATGTTGGTTGTTGGGAAATACGGACCGTGGTTGATCGAAACTAAAGGGCTGTCGGAGTACACGACTAGCACGACTGAAATTACACACCTGAATCAGAATGTAAGGTTAATATTTCAACCAGCATATACTACATCACTAATACAACAACTGAATCATGATGTAACGTGTAATATCAACAATTAACAAACGAACTACATACAAATGTCTTTTCAGTTTATTTCGGAACATTTTGAAACTGTAGGAAGTTTAGAAAGAATTTTCAGCCTTGAATGGCATTAATACTGTATCTTCATCTGTAACTGATCTTGACGCTGTGACAGTGAATACAAATTGGAAAGCTCTGTTACTGGATGCGGCTTATGAAGACAACAATGTTCTATTTAAGAACACCAAATACAATCAGACTATTGATGTTCCACAGAACCTATGTAGTACAGGGGTGGAATCGGCTAAGGTGATAAGTGATAGTCACTTTGGTGACAGTCATTTCTGACTATCATCATCTTTCGGTATCGGGTAAGATTATCACAAAAAAATTCAGAAAAGGAGCAACACTTGCTTTTTCGGAGTTGATGACAGATAAGAGTTGTCAAATTATCCAAGAAAAAAATTCAAAAATTAAAAACAGAGCAATAAATTGAATTTGTTGCAAAATCATTGCTTTATTTTAATTATAATAGAGTGTCTCTAACAGCATCACACATTTTCGGCTTCTCTGTTTGATGGTTGGAGGTCTTCTTGCATATTGGATTGGTGGATAAGATTGGTTGGTTGTTGGGGTAGGTCACTTTCATTCAACGGCACCTGCAGTTCACAGCAAATCTTGTGCAGCGCAACACAAACATGAATCTAAAAAAACAATAATTTAGCATAATTTTAACAATATTAACAATATGAACTGTGAAATTATTCCCACTTACATGTCATCTGCAAGTTCAAGAATGTTAGACCGATCTCTCGAAGTCTTCCTTAGAATGCTAACGTTCACGTTCATCATTGTCTTAATGACCTCTTCATCGCTTAAAAATAATTCGAAACACGAAAACCAATTTTTTTTGTTTTAAATAATAAACAAAAGCACAAAACGAAGTCACTTCAAACACAAAACATATGAAAGTGATAGCTAAATAGCTGCCACCAGAAAACTGTCACAAAAATGTGACTATCACCTTACACGATACCGAAAACGAGAATGTGACTGTCACTTATGACAAATCACCTTAGCCGAAAACTGTCACAAAAATGTGACAATCACAGTGACTATCACCTTACACGATACCGAAAACGAGAATGTGACTGTCACTTATGACAAATCACCTTAGCCGAAAACTGTCACAAAAATGTGACAATCACAGTGACTATCACCTTACACGATACCGAAAACGAGAATGTGACTGTCACTTATCACAAATCACCTTAGCCGATACCGCCCCAGAGTTTGATAATATGTCTGCTATTTTTAGAAAGAAACATTTTATTAAAAAAATCTTGTGAATCATTTAGAAAATTCCAATTCGCATTCAGTGACAAGAAAGGATACAAAAAATTATGAAAACATATCTAACCAAAATTTTTCTGTACATTTGGAAAACAAATTGGAGATGTTCTTAGCAAAAAAGAGTCTTTGCAAGGTACGGAAAACAACATTTGCAGTACAACTCAAGAACTGTGTTAAGTCGCATGAAAATTATTTAGAGAAATCGCAATACAGGAATGAACCATCATGTAGTAGATATTCTGATGACGGCCAGCCAAGCGGGTATTCAAGTGTCAACGAGTATAGGTCAGAAGTCCAACATGGAGTCACTGCTAGTCATCCATGTTGGCTGCATAGGCTTGTGTTCCGAAACTAGATAGATATACTAGATAGACCAGCAGATTTCTATGAGTTCACTTAAGATTAAGCAATAATGACTTATGGCTCACCGATGGGGGGAAATCGTGTTAAAAGTCATATCAAAAAATTACAAATAGGTCAGAATAAGATCTTAAAAATGATTTTGGGTCTACCGTAGGACTTTCTAACAATGATTCTGCGTGAAAGAGCTGGATTCATTCAGATTTTAAGAAGAATTGAAAATCTCAATGACAAATTTTTAGCTAACTGTCTAAATATAGAAAAACAACTAGTCAAGGAGCGTTGTTTTGAAATAAATATGCCTGATTCGGCAATTTTCTCAAGTTAAAACCAGTCTTATTGGCATTACAAATTTAGTCCACTGCATAACATTCATTTTCAACTATCTTTGTAATTCCATTGTAACCTGACGAGCAGCCTCTACATCAGCAGTGTAGAGAATACCTTCCTTCAAACCTTGCCATCTAGCCTTTACGGTTTGCGATTGTTATTCTGTGATAGTTTGATGACCTTTCGGTAAATGCTTATATGTATATATTTATAATATTTACATTTTTTGAGTAATTAACATATGAAGGTATTGTTGATGCATACTTTCCTATTTTTTCTTCATTCTTTTTTGTTGTACGAATAGTAGTCGTTTTTAAGTTTTCTGTGGTTGCAACAACTGATGATTTGCGTTCCAGCAGACTCACGTCGTCGATGGCCAAGTTGGTTAATTTCGAAACCATTAGGCTCATAATGACTGCCGGCTTCTGCTCCGTTTGCGCTATCGCTCGCTGTTGAGTGCCCATGGTTACGTGTGACTTTCGACCAGTTCTGCTCCGAACTCTTGAGCCAATGGGGTCCCTCCCACCATAGACTCAGCTGCTCCATCTGTGTTGCTCCAACACCCCTCGATCCTAAGTCGGCTGGATTGTCGTCAGATGAGACATGTTTCCAGAGATGTTCACCAGTCAGCTCTTGGATAGCACTGACGCGGTTAGCCACGAAGGTCTTAAATCGAATGGCATCTTATCGATCCAGGTTAGCGCTGTCGTAGAATCGCTCCAGTATGTTCGTTGCAGCTCCTGAAGACCGCACGTGCTACCAATTTGAGCCATTAACTTGGCTAACAATTCCGCTGCACATAGTTCCAGTCTTGGCACTGAAATGGTTTTGAGTGGCGCTACTCTCGGCTTCGACGCTAACAGGATGCACTGGATTCTGCCGTTTCTCGAAACTGTCCGTAGATAAACCACGGCAGCATATGCTCTGGTCGATGCATCAGCGACCCCATGCAGTTGCATCTTGCTCGTCTTCTCGCTGCCTAACCACCTCGGATCCCGCACAGATGATATGACGGGTAACTGCTCGTAATATTGGCTCCATACGAGGAGCATGCTCGCTGGTATTTTCTCGTCCCACTACACACCGGAACACCACAAATCCTGTATGAAGATCTTAGCTGTTATGACCACCGGGGCGAGATACCCGTTCGGATCATACAACTTCGCAATCGCACTGATGACCGCGCGCTTGGTCCAGTGTGGCTTAGTGTCGTCTAGGTGCACCTTGAACCTGATGTCGTCTGTCGTCGAATCCCAGACTAGACCTAGTATCGACGCATGCTCTTCTGCAAAGGACAGTTTGGTCTTCTTGCTTTTTCCCCCGGTCAGCTCTGCCAGCACTCGCTCATTGGATGACTTGAATTTGCTCAACTCAAAGCCACCTTCGTCTAGCGACGAGATTATCTCCTTCCCCAAGGACATCGCTTGCTGCTCGGTGTCTGCTCCCGTTAACATGTCGTCCATGTAGAAGTTGGTCGTAATCGCTCTGTACGCCAACGGATGCGTATCCATGTTATCCTGCGCGCACTGGTGCATTGCTCTCACCGCATTGAAACTACTGTATGTCATGCCGTATGTGACCACCGTCATCCAGTATTCTCTGAGCTCCTCTTGCGGGCTCTCTCTCCAGTATATGGTTTGTAGATCCCATTGCTCTGGATCGACACACACCTGCCGGAACATTTTCTTGACATCAGCAGTTATCGCTACCTTGAAGCATCGGAAACCGGATTTACCGGCATCATGTGCCCCAGCTCTTGGTATTCGCGCATGAAGCCGACGTATTTCTCCTTCAGCTCGTCGTCGGTGGTGAGCCTTTTCTCGAGTTGGAGAAACCTCTTCATGGTTACTGTTCTCGTGCTGCCCAAACTCTGTACTCGAGTTTTCAAGGGAATGGTTACTACGTATCGTCCAAATGAGTTGCGGTAGTGCGTGCCCTTGAAGTTGTCCTCAACCCATTGATCGTCCGGGGATACTACGACTGCTCTGCTCAGCTCTTCGATTTCCCAAAACCGCTTTAGCTGCTCGCTGAGTTGTGCATCAGATGACTCCGCTGTTGCGACCATAGCCCTAGTCATTCGCTCCTGATGGGGAATCCCAAACACTATCCAGCTAAGACGTGTGCTCTGCGCGGTAAGTCCGGAGTCGAACTTCCTGTTGTCGCTCTTGATGATCTCTGCCCATACTCGTGCCCCAAGTGAGATATCTATCCTGGCGGGTTTGTGGAACGTCGGATCTGCCAGGATCAGCTCGCTCATGCGACATTCCGACAAGATCTCAACATCTGTAGTTCCGGTCAACCTCACCCTGCTCTTTGGTCCAATTAAATGTACAATTAAATTGCCCTTGCACGTAATCAAGCCCATTTTCTGAGCGCACTGCTCAGTGATGAGATTTATTTGGCTACTTTTGGCTAGCAGCGCCCTCGCCGTCTTCGTACGCTCTGTTGTTGTGCACTTCGGTTATAAACTGATCCCGAAACTCGCGCCACTTTGTGAAGTCTCCCTTGAAGATGGTTAATTTGGGGGTTCGCTCTTGTCGCACCTGGATGATACTTGTCTGCGGGCTTGCATCGGCTCTCACAGCTGCTCTAGCTGTGTCTAGGTTAACCAGCTCTTCGATGTAGCAACGCATCGTCTGCCCTGACGAAACCTTCATCCGCGATGAATTTTGTGATCCGCATGATGGACGAACGAAAAACATCTCGCCGCCCATTGCACTTGTTCGCACTTGATAGCACTGATACTATTTTATTTAATGGTCTTTTCGCTCTAACGTAAGACTGCACTGCTCGCAGGAATTCAGGTCAATCCTTCGGAAATGCCTACGAACACGTGTAGAATCGAGGATTTGCACAAAACGCTCCACTGCTCCACGGGAGTAATGATGTATTTTATCCCTACTGCACTGATAGCCAAAACGTTAGCTGCACTGCGAATGGCACGAATGTTTGTTCTTTCTTCTCGCACTGGAGAAAGAATTATTTATTTTTAAAGTCGCACTGAATTAATTTAATGGCACTGCACTGATTGCTATCCGTCTCGATCAGACCAAATGTTCAATAACTCAATTAAAACAAAACAAAATAGAATAAAATAATGGACTGTATTGGTATCTGTATAATCGACCGCACTGGTCAAACGCTCAGAAAAGAATAATGATAATGTGTAATGTGTATATGTACATAATATGTATGTTGCGAGAGCGTGCCGTTGCCAAGGATTGGTATTGCCTACGCTCTCGTTGCAGGTGTGATCCGGCACATATGCACATCGTACGATTGCGCCGTTGAACGACGACGACGTTCGTTCTCTTTACCTGGTGAAGCGGTACTTTCTTCTGGCTTGCTCGTTTGCTCTGATGCGATGTTGTTGCTTGTTTAGGCCGCTCATTGTTATATAGGGTTTTCCAAAAAGGACTTGACAACTTTTTTTTTAAATAAAACGCAAACCATTTGAGATATTTCAAAAACTTTATTATCGGCTTGAAGTACAATCAAAACATTTATGAATGGAACTCGACTTCGTTCATATGGCGACCGCGAGCACGTTTGCAGTGGTCGATTCGTTGGACCCAATTTTCGATGACTCGGCCACACATTTCGCCCGAAACGGCCGCTATTTCGCGTTCAATGTTGGCTCTGAGCTCTTCCAACGTCGTCAGCTTGTTGGCATAAACCAATGACTTAACGTAGCCCCAAAGAAATAAGTCTAGAGGCGTTAAATCGCACGAACGAGGCGGCCAATCGACTGGCCCATTTCTTGAGATAACACGCTCATCAAACTTACTCTTCAATAAATCAATTGTAACGTGTGCTGTGTGGCACCATCCTGTTGAAACCACATGTCGTCCAAGTCCATATCTTCCAATTCGGGCCAAAAATAATCGGTAATCATGGCGCGATAACGCTGGCCATTCACAGTAACGTGACGATCGTTATCGTCGACGAAAAAATATGGCCCAATAACGCCGCCGGCATGCAAACCGCACCAAACATTTATTTTTTGTGGATGAAGTGGTGATTCATGAAACACATGTGGATTTTCACCCGACCAATAGCGCATATTTTGCTTATTGACGAACCCATCGAGCCAAAAATGAGCTTCGTCACTGAAGATGATTTTGCGATGAAATTCATCATCTTGGCGCATCTTCTCCAGAGCCCAATCGGAGAACGTACGCTTCAAATGGTCCATCGGCTTATATTCTTGAGTCAGCTTGATCTTGTATGGGCGTAAACCAAGATCCTTACGCAAAATACGCCATAATGTGGTCTGAGCGATGCCCAATTCTTGAGAACGCCGTGGAATTGACTAATTTGGATCCTTTGCTACGGACGCCTGAACGGCAGCGATATTTTCGACACTTCGACCAACCCGTTGTCTCACTGACACGGCAACATCACACAACGAATATGTATGCACTAAGCTTGTTATTGCCTGTCTACTAGGGCGAGAATTACGACCGAAAATTGGAGTTAACGCTCTTAAAGTTGCGGTCACCGACTCCGAATTTTTATAATTTGCAGACGTTGCTCGTTCCTGTACTTTACCATGATGAAAATGTTGAGTTCACTGAATAAATTGACAATGACAATTCGATCCAAGTCCGATGATCCAAGTCCCCATTGGAAAACCCTTTATATCCGTATGATGAGGCTTGTTCTAGACAGCTTCGTATTCGAGATCGACGGAACATTCTGATTGTCAGGCTCAGAATCTGTGTCAGTTTTCAGCACTGTTATTAACATCAATATTTTTTGAAAGTTTAAATCTGCTCAATAGTATTCAGTCCCGTATTTACATTAAAAACGGAAGCAAATTTCTTTAGGACCTCGTTTGCAGTAGACCCTTTTGCTTTTTTCAAGTTTTTCTGAATGTTCTATCAAATCAAAAATACCTGTTTTTTGTAAATCTCTTGGGTCGACTAAAAACCCAAAATTCACTTTGATGTACGACAGCAGCGCTTGTATTGCTTCATCTTCAATCATTTCCTTTGCAAACACAACACAGTTTGCTTCGTTTTCGAGAACGCTGATGATTTTCTGATCCGAGCAAAATAATTCGCATAATATGTTGCTGCCTCTAGCCAAGTACTCCGGCGAGTTAACACCTGGTGTAATGTAAATTCAAAAATTTAACTCTAAGCAAACTTTCGGGTTGAGACGGTAGCAGCAATTTAGGTTCCATCTCCTTAAAAACAGCAATGGACTTTTTAAAAATATTTTTTTCATATTTGCAGTGATTTGCCTCTTACGAACAAAAAGCTGAGCAATGGTTGTTGAGTTTACTTTCTCCAGAACTTCGGACGTTAACAGTTACCGTCGATCATATGCTCGCAAAGGCCCAACAATTACATTTTGGTAGGCGTATTACGTAATGTTAGTAAGAAGCATGTTTGCACAGATACAGTACTTACAAGCAAACACGCATTTTTCTATAATTGTTTTAGCGAACAAACGTGACAAAAATAGCAAAATTGGTAAAAAAGGCAAAAAAAGGATTAAACCAAAAAAAAAAGGCAAAGTAAGCAAAATCCCCATAGGTGTTTTAGACAATATAGGAAACAAATAAAATATGCCTAAAGCACTGGACTATCAGAGTAAAAAATATTATACCTTAAGTAATTTTTACAAAATAATCTTAAATACAAAAAGTCATAAAATATGATATCTTAATATATACAGTGAGCGTAAACAATCATATTTCTAAGGTTCATCCCCTTATTTAAATTTGTCTACGTGGACTACACTCATACATCAAAATTAAAACCCTCAAATCATTCTTTAAAATACACTATATTCCATTCCATAAAACATAAACTTAAAGTAACAAATTTATAAGAAAAAGGGTTCACAACAAGCGCCAAAATTAAGTAAACAACATGCCCCATGTTTAGTTGCATCAGTTATGTTTTACTATCAGAATTGCTCAGATTTGATTGTGGATAGTAAAATCTACTGATTGATTTGATTGATTGATTGATTGTGGATATTAAATTTAGTGCAAAGTGTACTCTGGTTGTATTGTGTTAATTACTTGTTATTTTTTATAATGAGAAGCAAAGTTTCTTTAGAAACTCGGGAAAATATAGTGAACTTAAAGAAAAAGGGAAAGTCATATCAGGAAATTGGCGAAATAGTCAAGAGAAACCATGTTTCCGTAAAAACAAATATTGACAAGTATGAACGGTTTAAAGTGTTGGAAAATTTCAAACGTACAGGTAAACCTAAAAAGTTAAGTTCCAGAGAAGAAAGTTCAAGTGCAGTTAAAATTGCGGAAAAAATATCAATAACGTCGGAAAAAAGTAGTAAGTGCGAGAACTTAACGACGAAACAAATCGGGCAGGACAGACAGAAAAAAGTAATTTATTTTAAAAGTGAATAAAACGAAACGTTTATATTTTGGTAAAAAATACAATATAAAAACCACAATATTTCTTTCTGGAAAAATGTATTATTTAGAGGCGAAAGTAAGTTCGAAGTTCTAAAAAGTTACACAAACCAAAAACTTTTAAAAGAAATGAACAGAGTTTTGTGAACAGAATATAAGCGCACTGTGAAGCATGGCGGAAGTTCGGTGATTATGTAGGGTGTAGCAGCCGCCGAGGTCGGAAACCTTGTCTTCATTTAAATCATTATGAAGAAACAAGAGCATCTGAACATTCTCAGGAATTATTTGCACCCGAGCGTAGACAAATTAAGTATGCCTAGGAATTGGATCATTCAGGCAATGATCCTAAGCATATCGCTCGGCTTATTAAAGAATGGCTTCTTTATAGGACACCTAAACAACCTCGAACACCTCGATCCAATTGAGCATTTATGGGATCATTTGGACAATTCGGAAAAGGAATATAAAAACTTTTCTATTTATGAAACCATTTTTTTCCTAATTAATTGTGCAGCTACCTTTACCAAATTTCCTGACTTTGTCAGCGTACATAATTTAAAGACTTTAGTGTGGACAATAAATTTAAAAGAAAATTGGGTGAGAAAAAAAAAATGTCTACAACAACTTCTAGGGTCAATGGAATAGGTCTGGCCAAAGATATTGTATGGAGAAACGTATTTACGAGGATGGTCCGATGAGTACTTAGCCTCACCGCCAGATGGCGCCAGTATCGCAAGAGCAACTTACTATCATGTAGTACATTCTAGTAGAAGGCTACTGTCAAAATTTCAGCCGGATCGGACCCGTAGTTTTGTTTTGACCGCGTGTGGAAGCGGGAGTGTCCGCGGATTTTAGAAAAATGGAAAAAGAGCAATATCGGTCGGTGATTCGATTCTTGTTTTTGGAAGGGAAATCGCGCAGCGAAACCAAAGAGCGTTTGGATGCTGTGTACGGTGACTCTTCTCCTTCAATGGCGACCATCAAAAATTGGTTTAACGAGTTTCAACGTGGTCGCATATAACGTGACAAAAATCCACGATCTCGTATTGATAGACCGCCGATTGAAGGTGCGCGAGATAGCTAAGACAGTAGGCATTTCAAAAGATCGCGTGGGTCATATCCTGCATGAAATTTTGGGCATGAGAAAGCTGTCGGCGCGATGGGTGCTGCGTCGACGAAACATGGATCCACTGGTACACACCAGAGACTAAGGAACAGTCGAAACAGTGGACTTCACCCGGCGAACGTGCTCCGAAGAAGCGAAGACTGTCCCATCGGCCCAAAAGGTGATGGCCACCGTTTTCTGGGATTCACAAGGTGTGATCCACATCGACTACCTGAAGAAGGGCAAAACCGTCACAGGGCTCTGTACTATGATAAATTATTGGGCCGATTCGACACCGAATTGAAAAAAAACGGCCACACTTGGCGAAGACAAAAGTGCTCTTCCACCATAATAACGCACCGGCTCACACCTTCGCCCTCGCCACGGCCAAAATTGGGCTACGAACTGCTGCCCCATCCACCGTATTCTTCAGATTTGGCCCCGTGCGATTTCTTTTTGTTTCCAAACTTGAAAAAGTCACTCGCCGGGCAGAAATTTCAGTCGAATGAGGAGGTCATCGCCGCCACGGAGGCCTACTTTGCACACCTCGAGAAAACGTATTTTTCAGACGGGTTAAAGAAATTAGAGCATCACTGGGTCAAGTGTATCGAGCTAAAAGGAGACTATATTGAAAAATTAATCGCCATTTCTCCGAAATTTTTGTTTTTCTTTTGTAGGCTAAGTAACATACTTATCGGACCACCCTCGTATTTTACATTTCATTTGAAAAAAAAACTCTTTTTATGTTTGTGTGTCCGTTTTGTTTTGTTTAGTGCATTATATAATAATCAAAATAATTTATTACGGTATTTTGCAAAAATATGCCACTACCTGGAGTTTTCCACTAATTACTTATGTTTATGACGTAGATATGTATGCCATTGGGTCACTTGAATATTTCGTATTCGATTGTAAATCGTTTATTAGGTACCTACGACTCCCAGATAATTAGATCATTAGTGAATTTTACAGTTATTAGTTTTGTTCAGGTTATGGGTATATATGAGAGTGAAGGCATCATCACTGGCAAACACAATACATACCATCGAAACCTGTGAAATACGAAATAAAAGTATGGTGGGCTTATGATTGTCAATTTGGGAGAGAAGGCGATTGAATTAACAACCAAGTACCAATCCAGCGGGAGAACTGATGTTGCTGACAACTTCTTTACAAGTTTTGAAGGTGTGGAATACTTCGAGAATTTGAACTGGCCTTTGTTGGAATTATTCGACGGAATAAGAAGTGCATTGCTAAAGAAATGCTTCTGGATTCTAGTTGGTTAACACAATCCATTATCTTTGGATAATGTCGCAGCAGTCGCTTACGTGGCGAAAAAATCGAAGGCAGCAAGATTGGAACAGCAAGAAAGCCACAAGCAATTCTGTTTTACAATGAACATAAAGTTGCCGTCGGCGTCATGGATCAAACGTTGGGAGAATATACATGTAGACGATAGACTAAGCGATGGCCATTGGCTTTTTTCTACAACATGTTTGATGTCGCAGCCTTAGCATCTTTCATAATTTACAAAAAAGTAAATGATATGAGTGCAACGAACAAAACTAATTCTCGAGCACATCGAGAATTTTTGCATTCTTTGATTGAGCAGTTAGTGATCCCTTAGATCGAGGCAAGGCTGAACGATCCAAGGATAATAGGAGTGCTTTCCGTTCGAAATAGGATCGAATCTTCTTTCGGAGCACCATTGCAAAATAGGATCCACAGCCCAGCGGTAGCCAGAAGTCAACGTCCCAGAAAAAGTTCTGTATAATTTGCAGAATAAACGATAAAAGACAAAGAAAAACCAGATTCGCCTGCCTTGCTTGCGAAGAGTATGACTGTTTACAACACAGTATTCAGTTACATAAATGCCACAATTGTGTAAATCAAGAAAATACTTCGTAATATCAATGTTAACAAAATTAAATCTTCTATATATGTATATAAAAGAAGCCGTGTTAGTTACACTATTTATAACTCAAGAACGGCTGAACCGATTTGGCTGAAAATTGCTGGGGAGGTAGCTTAGAACCAGGAGACGGACTAGGATACTTTTTATCCCGTTCGACCGCGTTCCTGTGTGACGTGACATAAAGCGTCAAAGAGAATACAAGTCACTATAAAACGTGGTATAAAAAAAACGCATCTGACATGGAATAACAAAACGCAAATGACAGCTAAACGTAATTTTGTCTATGGTTAAGTATGGTTGAAAATTTGATAATTATAAATTTTGTCAGAAATCAATAATCATCAGTAATTTGTATTCTCTTTGAATCATCATTAACAATGCCGCGACCAAGACCATCGAATCTTTCCCGACAAAGCCGTAATGCAAGAAGGATACGAAACATTGCGAATGAAAGGACTGAAGAAGAACAAGAAATTGCCCGTGAAGAGCGCCGCGTGGCGGCCCGTGAATCCCAACAAAAGGAAGTTTATGATACATTAATGAAGGCAATTGATGATGGAAATTGTGGTTTATATTTCCTGGATCCCCCTGGTGGAACTGGTAAGACATTCCTCATGTCAGTAGCCACATTGTTAGAAGGATGCCGTACGGCTCATTCAGCATTAAAATTGCCGTTAAATCTTCAAACTATTGAAGAACCAATATGTAATATTGCAAAAAACTCCGCAATGGCCAAAGTTTTATCAGCATCGAAAATCATCATCTGGGACGAATGCACAATGGCGCATAAACGTGCATTAGAAGCAATTAACCGAACATTAAAAGATCTACGTAATGACTCGAGATGTTTTGGAGGCGCAATGATTTTACTGTCTGGCGATTTCCGTCAAACACTGCCAGTACTTCCAAGATCAGCGGTTGCCAACGAAATAAACCCTTGCCTCAAATCATCGAATCTATGGCGCTATGTGAAGACACTTCAGCTAAGAACAAACATGAGAGTTGCATTGCTTAATGATACATCTGCTGAAGATTTCTCTGAGCAATTGCTGACTATCGGTAATGGTCGAGTACCTGTCGACGATCGAGCGGATTGATTTCATTTCCTCAGAATTTCTGTAACGTTGTCTCATCGAAAGACGAACTTATCAACAAAGTATTCCCAAACATCATTACTAACTACAAAAATAATGAATGGTTGAGTGAGCGAGCAATTTTAGCGGCTAAGAATAAAGATGTAGATGACCTAAACTACATAATTCAGAATGAGATCATTGGAACAATGCATTCATTAAAATCTATTGACTGTGTAACAAATGGAGATGAAGCCATCAACTATCCAATTGAATTTTTAAACTCCTTGGATGTGCCTGGCTTACCACCGCACAATTTACGCCTAAAGGTTGGCTCCGTAGTAATCATACTTCGAAACATAAACCAACCAAAACTGTGCAACGGTACGCGTTTGGTGGTAAGTAAATTGATGAACAATGTGATTTACGCGACGATACTCAAAGGAAAATTCGAAGGTGAGGAAGTTCTCATTCCGAGGATCCCGATGATCCCAACCGATATGCCCTTTGAGTTTAAAAGACTTCAATTTCCGATCCGTCTTGCATTCGCTATGACCATTAACAAATCACAAGGCCAATCCTTGAAAGTTTGTGGTCTGAATCTGGAAAATCCATGTTTTTTCCCATGGTCAGTTATATGTGGCATGTTCACGGCATGTCCATCTGCGTTGTTTGTTCTTGCGCCTGATAATAAAATAAAAAATGTCGTGTATCACAAGGTGCTTAACTGAAGAGTGCAACCTATGCAACAAAATAACAAAATACATGAACAATAAAGAATCATTAAAATACTTGATTTTTTTATTTGTATTGCCAAATAAAAAATTTAACTTAATAAAATCCAAAATCTGCTTATTTATTGCCTCTAAGGCGGAACAAAATTCGCCGGGCCAGCTAGTTAAAAATAAAAATAATAGCGTGTCCAAAATAACAAAAAAATCCTCAATTATTTCATTGAGTTTTTTTAATTTTCATACAAAATATATGAAGGTCTAGCCAGACCTATTTCATTGATTGAAAGGTTTTAAAACATCCATTGACAGAAGGGTTACTTTGATGTATGAGTATTTGCAGTTGCTCACGTGGGTACATTTTAATAACGGAAATGAACATTAGTAAGATGACTGTTTACTCACTTTTGACGGTCACTGTATATGCACATACATATGTACTTTTTATTATCGTATTCAACATCGTATTTAAGTTTCCGTGCAGGGACGGGTTAAGAATATCCCTGCAGCGATACCTCTCGCTTGTCGTAAAAGGCGACTAAAACAAAGGTAAACAAAAATCACATCTAGGCAATTTTGAAAACACCAAGGTGAGCCTAGGGACACATATACCACCATTAAACTGCCCCACCAGTATACATGCAAATCAGTGGGCTGACACGACTGGAGATCACCGGTGTTGTAAGAGTAAGATCAAACAAAAAAATCTGGAGCATGCCCGTGTCACAAAAAAAAAAAAAAAAACGGCAGGCCGAAAAACAATTGATGCAAACAAATGCAAAAACACCAGCATTTGATTGGCCTCAGCGATGAAGTAATCCCAAACCGGGAAGCCTGCCGCTACTTTCTGAGGTCAAACCGGCGGACCCCACAAGCGGACCAGTAGGAATGCAGTTAAGTGGGAAGGTTATGGTCCTACACTTCTGACCATAACAACGCCGGAAAAAGGACAAGAAGAAGAAGAACATCGTATTTAAGTAACTGTTGAGGGAAAGCTTATAACACTTCTTAAGAAACGGTTGACTCGTCGGCCCTGTGGCGCAATGGATAACGCGTCTGACTACGGATCAGAAGATTCCAGGTTCGACTCCTGGCAGGGTCGGTGCTGCTTTTTCTTTTTGGTTGCAAAGAATTGAAATGAAATAAACATTTTGGTTTTATTTCAAAACCAATATATGAGTATGTATATGAGTTTCCCTTGATTATTTGGGGCATCCAGTATAATACCCAATATAAGGGCTGTGGACTTGCTTTTTCATTCTTTGTTGTCACAAAGCGAACTCTGTTTTTACATGGTAGATGCGTTCCTTAGAAAAATATCATGTAAAAAAATACATGCGACATACATACATACATATGTATGTCAAATTGGGAGATATGTATTACAATTTAAAAAAATCATGTAAAATGAAAAAAAAAAAACCCTATACGTATGTAATATATAAGTATTTTCCCAAAAAAAAACTGTGCGAAAAAAAAAATTAAATTCATAATATGCATTAAAAATCAGAAAACAATTCATTTTCAGTAAAAAAAAATTTAATTCCTTAATTGTGAAGATTTAGTCCATAAGTACAGCATATCAAAATTTTAATTGAATTTGGAAGTAAAATTCGTTTCGCAACTATTCATCGTCGCTTGATAACAGCGAGCACCTTTATTACAGAATGGGCTAAAATTGCTTTCATTAGATATGTAATCATACAATATTCGGGTTTGATTCAAATGAAGAATTTCGTTTGACATTAACAGCCTCAGTTGGCTTTTCTATTGTCATAAAGTTGTTACTAGCTGCTGTTTTTTTTTGGTTTCTCAAGTTGCTTGTTCGTACTAGAACAAAAAATTCGTGTAAAAAAGTTATATTTGTTTTATTAATTTTATTTTTCAAAATCGTCTAAAAAAAGACCGTGTAAAACAGAATTCGCTGTACATACTTTGCTTGATAAAGTCATGTTATAAAGCACATGATGTATGTAGCTGTATGCATATGAAAAGCTAAAAAAGGTGAGAGTTCGTAGGTTCCACCGAGATTTGAACTCGGATCGCTGGATTCAGAGTCCAGAGTGCTAACCATTACACCATGGAACCACCTGCGGAGCAATCTTCCTTTATTGTATATTAAGGTCAGGAACATTTTTAAACAATTTACTACAATTTCCAAATTCTTTTAGGAATTATTATAAATTGTTAAGTAAACCTTACTTTGCGTACTGAGTTCAATAAGTTAAAATAAGCAAATAGTATTCTTATCAAAAAAACTATCTCACAGTCTTCAAATGCTGTAGAAAATGTAAATACATATATTAAAGTGAAACACCACAACATCACTAAGCGAATGCACGAACCTTAGTAAACATATAAGTTGTCCGGATTAAAAATATCTAGAATTTGCTGATGAACTGCGTTATCTACTTGGTTTGGATACTGAATATTAGTGAAATCGTTATAACAGTTGAGTCATGTCGAATGCTAATGTTGCTGAAATTATGTCACA
This sequence comes from Merodon equestris, assembly GCA_958301585.1. NCBI lineage: Eukaryota > Metazoa > Arthropoda > Insecta > Diptera > Syrphidae > Merodon > Merodon equestris. Next base: position 69,037,721 of record OY284414.1, on the reverse strand, counting down.
TTTTTGAACAACTCGTTTGTAACGCCAGCATTTTTTAATTTCAACGCACGAAATGGATGATAGCGTTATTTGGTTTATTTTTTTGTTACTCGGCTACGAAAACGTGACTCCATGGCTGCAACACTATCCAGGTACTGTGTGCCCAAAAGCACCATTCGGCTAACAACATTTCGTGGATTGTACTGTTTGGAATTGAGAAAAAATATTATATTTTCTAAGCTGAAGACAGTGACCTCTGATTGTACTATTTTACATACCTCTCAGATGTGAGTATGTACTTACAATGAGGCGGTGCGATTTAAAAATGTTCAGTATAATCGAGAAGACGAAGAAATCCTACGATCCGTGCAGGGACGGGTTAAGAATATCCCTGCAGCGATACCTCTCGCTTGTCGTAAAAGGCGACTAAAACAAAGGTAAACAAAAATCACATCTAGGCAATTTAGAAAACACCAAAGTGAGCCTAGGGACACATATACCACCATTAAACTGCCCCACAAGTGTACATGCAAATCAGTGGGTTGACACGACTGGAGATCACCGGTGTTGTAAGAGTAAGATCAAACAAAAAAATCTGGAGCATGCCCGTGTCAAAAAAAAAAAAAAAAAAGGCAGGCCGAAAAACAATTGGTGCAAACAAATGCAAAAACACCAGCATTTGATTGGCCTCAGCGATGAAGTAATCCCAAACCGGGAAGCTTGCCGCTACTTTCTGAGGTCAAACCGGCGGACCCCATAAGCGGACCAGTAGGAATGCAGTTAAGTGGGAAGGTTATGGTCCTACACTTCTGACCATAACAACGCCGGAAAAAGGTAAAGAAGAAGAAGAAGAAGAAGACGAAGAAATCCTACGCCATGCTCCAATTTGGTGCGGTCAGCGTATATTTGTAGTTGATAATCTGCAATTTGAGTACGAGGTTACCATTACACTCTGGGCGGAAAACGACATTACGCTGTACAACTAAAATAGTGGAGTATTGTAGCTAGTTTACTTGGGGCTAATGGCACCATAAGTTAAGGTCTAAGGGGATGATGTGAAGGAGAATGTTGAGTTCCTAAGAATGGCACGACAATTACATGGACACTGTGTTTTTTTTTATTTTAAAGGGGGCTAGTGCTAACATATAGCATGAGGCATCTACTTTCTTAATAAAGCTGAGGATGTCCCTCTTAAAAGCTAAGGTGATCCCCCAGGAGTTATAATTTCTCTGAGGAGAATACGCTTCCTAGAGGCAGAGGGCAGTACATTCATATAGTTTCGTCGTGCTCAAGAGAGCACGAGTCTTCTTATATCGTCTCTATTCTTTTTAGGAATACTAATGATAATTTATAAATCTTTTCGATTGTCGGAGTCTTTGAATGCTGTTCTATAAGTACAGGTGCGATACCTTTCGCTGGGATCTTTCCTAGCGAGTTGGTCGGCGATTTCGTTGCCCTTTATGCCCTTGTGCCCTGGCACCCACCCGACTTTGACCTTGTTTCATTTTATAAGATCCTGCAGGGCATCGTGGCACTCTCGAGTTTTACCCCACTTAATGGCGGCCTCGAAGTGTCTCTGTTTGGTCGACTTTAATTTGACGAAGCCACCTTATGGTAGAGACTTAATCTCCACATGGCTGGTGCTTTCGTTCCGTTCCGCATCTTGGAGTTCATCCGAGAACATACTCACGGAATCTCCACAGAACGTAGTGCCGGAGTCGGAGAGTAAAGACACATCTCGACGACACTCTCGACGTTGCTGCTGTTTGTTGAGCTGCTAAGGGCTCACGCCCCAGCGGGTGATGGCATTTGACTCTCTTTAGTTATTTTGAATTGAGAAATTTTCTTCCCACGAGTAAACGGGAAAGAACGGCCCCTATAGCGGAGCCCGAGACGCTGCAGGAAGGCTGGAGTGAAATCGGAGGTCGCCCGGTATCCGAAATTCATATATTAATAGCTAAACACCCTCTTATCCATGCATCCATTGGCGTATGCTGTTCAACCTTGGATTTAGACGAATGTGGGAATGATGAGTACCGGGGAAAAGGAAAGCGGAGGAAGGGACAGTTACTTCTTGGCTTCGGGTTCCTTTACAGACAGATCTCAAGAGCCATTACCTTGTATTTTCATCACCTCCCGCACATACAATACTTTTCTTTTTTGTGAAAACTGCTGAAATCTGGATTGTTGTTCGGGTTCTGTTTGACTTTCGTAATCAACTTTTGCCTTGAAATAGTTACACAGTCACATTATATAGCTCAATTACTAGGATTTTTAAGTTTGCGAAAAATATTTTATGCTCGGCTTTGTCCAGCTCTTGCAACAAAGATGCATTAATGGCAGTGTTACTGCCCGTACATACATACATACATATATCACCATTTTTTGGTGATTTTGATTTCGGAATGTTTTTGTACAAACGATGGAATGCAAAACTTTTCCGGTACCCAAAAATATCGGAACTTTAAATTAGTCTTATGTGGAAATGAATTTGATCAGTTAAATGCGAAAAGAGATACGATAAGCTTTTTTGCTTTATTAATTCGTTCATTGAAATTTTAAAACCGCCTAACGTCGGTTCGGGGTTGGTGTGCACTTGCGCAAGCTTGTTGATAAAGCAGCGAAGTTATTCGTGTACTAGACGTTATTGAGGCAGTAGATCAGGATGCGTGGCTCTTTGGTAAATAAGATAGACTCTGAAATTCGAAAGGCTAGAGCACTAGACAGCAGGTATTTGGAGACGTCTACCATTGAAGACCTTTTTAAGTTTTTGGAAGTTGGTTCTAGTATCTTAAAAACTAGTAAAAGTAATCGATGAATTTAAAAAGTCTAGCCATGATGAAAGTATCATGCCCAAAGGGCAAGGATCAATGTTAATTCTACTCGAATACTGCCTACCGTTGTCGTCATCATCTCTCATCCACTCATCGATACCGATTCGCAGCTGTCTTTTGTGACTGACATTTTAGTGAAAAGACTTGGCCTTCGTTGTTCCTCGGTAACCTATATCAGGAATTTCGTCTGTTAAAGCCGTCGTGACTCAAGATGCTGTCAGATGATCGGTCATGTATTTGAACAGGGGGACCAACACGTAGCCACCTCATAAGGAGCACGTGCCGTAACTGTTGCAAATCAAGGTAGTGCAACTAGTACTTCCCCGCGGCGTAGGTCGCCGGTAAAAAGCTACTCAGCATGTTCATGTCTCTTCTGAATGGTTGGCTAAATCTAGTTGGGCGACGAGAAAGCTAAATCCCTTAACCCAAGGTGGAACAGCATATGCCGAAGGAAGGATGGCTAGCGAATACCTAGTCGCGAATATGCGGACATGGGATTTCCTGGTGGGGGCCCATTTTAATAAATGCCCATTCGAGCTATTCCGGAGCTCTGGTTTGAATGACATATTGACTCGAACAACATTTCTGAATTAAACATAAACAAAGGCGGGGACAGCCTTAAGAGTTCCAACAGTAAAAAGGCTGAAGGAGCCCCGTGTAGCAGTCAATCGTTAGTTATCCAAGATAAAATGGACAACTTAATTGTCCAGGACAAGCAAAAAATGGCTTAGTGGAGCCGCCAAGAAAAGGCTCGCCTACCTCCTAAAAAAGGAATGAGCTTAGAGCTAGTCAAAATAAAGGCACTGAAAATGATTCAAGAACTGTTTAAAAGACTCCTAAGAGACGTAGATCAGAGGAGCCTCCAAAAACGTCAAACAAAAAGAAACACCGCACTAACAACTCAGGATCAACAGTGCCTAGTGTAAGAAAACCTGTCACTATACAAGGAGGTATCTGTAGGTATCAAAATGGCTGTTCTAACAAAGGATTACCCTAACACTACCCTTACCACGTCACAGATGACGACGCTACAAGAGGCTATTATTGCAAAAGTCCTGGGTCAAAAGGACAGTATCATTAAGCCTCAATTCTCAAGCTGCACATTCAAAGCAGGTTTTATCACCCTGAATTTTATGAGAGAGAGTACGATGGAGTGGCTGAAAATCATAACACTGCTTCTAAACCCTGCGAAGGATCCCAGCTGTGGACCACGGCTTATACTTTGAGCGAAATAACGTCACAAGCTCCACCGCTTTCATTCAGATATAATAACTTTACTTTCCCCGAGAATCTTCAATTAGCTGATGTAGAATTTGTTTATTTCCTAAAAATCGAGATTTTCAGAGAATTATCTAGAGAAAATCGTCTGATAGGACGATTTCGCATTTTCGTTTATGCACTGTAATGTGTGGATGGATTTTGATCGTTTGATTACAAACATCAGTTCCTTTTAGCTTCGAGTGCCATTTTGCATGATGTATACGAGTATATAGATGATCTTATAACATTCGTTGTCTAAGACATTGGAACTAAAGAAGCAGATCGTCGAAATGTTGTCCTGTGAAGCTGTAGAATGGAGCTTACCTTGGATTTTGCGAGAGACCCAATGCGGGGGAAATATTTCAATTGAGCTCAATCGCAGAGAGCCGCGGTTCTTGGTTCGGTTAGGAACCCGCAGAAGGAAATTTAAATAAACAAATCCACTTGGTGGAGAAATTATTGCCTACGAAATGACATTTATTTTCAGAGGTTGCAAAGAATTTCGATCCCTGCGGTGACTTATAGCCGTAACGTTGACGGATGCTTTGGTGACGGTCCAATTGATTGCAGCAAAAACTCGTGTTGCTCCCATAAAACATTTGTCAATTTTGCGCCTCAAACTTTGTCAGTCGGTTGAGGTCATGCGGTCAACGCTAAATGAAACATCTATTCGATTTTATGCTTTTTGTGACTCCGAAATAGTTTTGTACTGGCCCTTGGTTGTATTATGTGTTTGCGTCATCAACAGCTTACGTCTACGCAGCTTATGGTGAATTTACCACCGTTGTGTGTGAATCAATGCTTTGCTTTCGTTAACAAAGGATTCGACTACTCTGGTCCCATGATACTTCATTTGCCCTAGGGAACTAAACCTAATCTAGTCAAAGGGTACACTGCGCTATTTTTCTATATAACTATTATCGCCCTCCATCTGGAGATAGTTTGGTACCTAACAACGGATAGAATACTCCGACAATGGAAGCAACTTTCAGGCAGCAGCTCGTATTCTATGATGCACAATTGAGTGCAATCGCAAGCCCATGATGACAAGGCTGAAATATTGGCTATAGAGCACGTCGATTGGCAATTTATCCCTCCCCATAAAACCCACTTCGCTAGGCTTTAGGAAACGGGGCTTATATTTGTGAAGCATCATCTTCATTGCATAGTTGGCAATAATATTTTTAGCTTCGAAGAAATGTGTACCATGTTTGCCCAAGTTGAAGCCCTCTTGAATTCTAGGCCCATTTAGGCTTCCTTTTATTTAGATCTTGATCTTATATCTCCTTCTCATTTTCTTATAGGACGATTATATATGGCAATTTCGTGCCAGGTTATCTGGAGAGACCGGTTAATCGGTAAGAAAGATGATAATTGCTCCATGATATGATGCAAGGTTTTTCGCGTGGATGGCTTATTTAACATCGTTACAGCAGAGCCTAATTGGAGAAAACCTAGAAATTTTCGAAAATTTGGTTATTTTCAAGGAACCAAGTCTGCCAGCGGTCCCTAAGAAGAATATCTTTCATTCAGATCAAGATGGACATGTGTGAGTGATAACACTTTGGTACGCAGCGGAAATATTCAAGCGCCCCATCAACAGAATAGCCTTTCTGTCATCTTCTCCTATGTTTGTCCTATGAATTTCATCTATTTCATTTTTTTTTATTACTTTTATCAATACCCTGGCTGGTCTTCCTTGGGAAAAATATTTCGGACGTAAACCCACTGACCGGATCTCAGGATGGCAACTATCTACGGGAGATCATCCGTGAAAATAAATTCACAAAAATTAAGGATAGGATCGTGTAACGAAGAAAACTTTTACAGATTGGTGTTTTCCAAATAGCATGCAGCAGTACAAGAAGTTCGATGGGCAGGACACGTAAAACGAATGAACTGTGGACGAACAATTAGACGAATAATGAATAAAAAATTCGTATGAAACAGACCGCCAGGAAGGTCGCGCCGTAAATGAGAGGGCAATATAAGAATGGATCAATTTAGAAGACATGGGACAGAACAGCGAAACATCGAAGGATGGTGAAGGGTGGTCAACGAGGCTCTGAACTTCCGACCCTGTGGCTCGAACAAAGATAGACTGATGGAAAAGAAATCATTGACTGATTTATGTCCTCTTTTTCTAAAAAGACTACACGAACGAAGGAGCAGACAGCTTTTATCTTAATCCAACTACCAATTCGTGTTGAGCCACATGGCTAGGTGCAAATAATTACGTTTTATAGATGAAAGTAGGCAAAAGTTCATCAACCATTCAAAAAATAATAACAAAATATAAAAACACCTCCATGAATAACGTTAAAAGATCTAGACGTCATCGCAAGTTTATTGCAAAAGAAAACCGGCTGATCGTAAGAAAAGTGAAGCACAATTCAAAAATTAGTGTACCAAGGATATTGATAGAAATAGGCAATGAAATTGAAAAGACTTGAAACCCTCAAACAATCCGACGCATGCTTTATGAAGCCGTGTAGAAATATTCTACCATGGTGGAAATATTCGGAAGAAACATTACGTTAGTAAAGCCAATCGACGAAAGCGAATTCAATTTGCCAAAAACCACGAACGTCGTCGAACAGAATTCTGGAACACCGTTATTTTCTCCGACGAGAGCAAATTTAACATTCATAATTCAAACGGACGTGGAAAGGTTTGGCGAAAAAAATATGTAAAGGAAAGGTGGTGGAGGTGTGATGGTTTGTCAGCGTCTGGTGTGGGAATTTTCTGATACATTTCTTGAATTTATTCTTTAATGAATCGATTCGATTATCTTGACATTTTAAAGAACAACCTACAAGAGAGTACCCGAAAATTTGGTTTGGAGAGTTTTACGTCTTCCAACAAGACAATGACCTCCGACATAAGTCCAAATTCTGCTTAAAGCCATACCACAATCGGGAGATTTGAATGTAATTGAACATTTATGGGAGCACCAATACCAAATACCAAAGATGACTTCAAACGTGTACTTCAGAAGTAATGGTCCAAAATTGGGCCAAATATCACGCAGAAGTTAATGAATTCAATGCCTTCACGCATAAAGGCTGTTACCCAAAAAAATACTAAATTCAATAGTATATGTTCATTAATTTTATTGTTATTTTTCATTCATTCATTCATACTTACTTTTGTGATATAGTATGTACATTTTCCATTATTTTTAGTTAAGTTAAAATATCTCTTCTATATTTAGTTACCTTCTAATTTTGAATATTTCTGTTTTAAAGAAATACATATTCAAAACAGTTTGACAATTGACAAACGATGTCAATGTGCGGGAGTTAATATCTCTCAAAGGATCATCTGATGCAAAGACGAAAGTGCATTTCACAACACTTATGGTCTTTATTACATATTTATTTTTATTACGATTTATGGTCTTATTACATATTTCTGGCGAATACTCTGGCCAAGGTTTCTTATTTCATTTGCAGCGATGCACCACACATTCACTTTTGGATCTTTTTCTTCATTGAAATGAATATTCGACGAAAAAGCGAATGATAATGTAATGCTACTACACATACATACCATGTAATCCATTAACAAAAAGGCACAATGAATATTTTGCATCGATGGAAACTCAATCTGAATTGATGGTGCGAGGCACAATCCCCGCAATGTTCGTAAATGTTCCTCAATATAAAGATGTACGTTTTGTGTGAGATTTTCTGGGCACTTTAAATTGCCCAGTTACACAGCAACTGCCAATTTCTACTCATGAAAAATAAGTGTAACAGCACTATGTCTCTGTGGTCAGAACTAAACTATATGAATACAAAGAAGTTCCTGGCGCTTCGGTAATATAAGTTGTTTTGTCTACCTTAGAGTGTACGTAAGAGTCAGTAAGATATTTATAAGTAAGTTCAGACATTTAAGCTAATTTTAAGCATTTTTGCCTAGCGTGGTAGATAAGAAATATAAAGTACAATAATAATGAAATAAAAAAATAAAGTAAAAAAATACAAAGCAGATCAGCGGGTTCTGAAAGCGCTGTGAAAATGAGAAAGAATGTGAATCGATCAAGAATTTGATTTACCAGTCCGAATGTAAGTGAAAATTTCACGTAAAATAGTGAAGAGATTACTCACACAGTAATTCAGACCTTTCGAAAAGGACTCAGCCGCTTCCTTTGAAATAAAAAAAAATCGCCAATGGCAAAGGAGAAGGTTTGCTAACATTTAGGAAGAATGTGCGGCAAAAAACGCAAGAGCAATGTATGCATGGCTAAACGTTGTACCAAATGGATACCAGACCAGAATCAGCTCGTTTCGGACAACAACAGAGTTATAGCCCAATATACAATATTTCGGGAAATTGCTCAATGTACTCGTACACGGAGAGCAAGCAGTAATGGTGTTATTCATATAATGGAAATTCAAATAGAACCATCGAAGAGGTAAAGTAAGCAATTCACCGAAAACATCGACAATGTGGCAGAGGCCGACTTAATACCATCGAAATTAATAAATTATGCAGGAGAGGAATTAACAAGGAAGTTACTGCTGGGTTCATTACAACTATATAAAACAAGGGAACTATCCCTGATTATAGTAATGTGAATACGAGGTCGTCGTTCCCGTGCGTAAAAAGGGTGTTACAAGGTTCTATCAAATATTCTCTTAAAGAGAGTGATAACGTACGCTAAGGAAATAATCGGAGAACCACTCGACGAATGACCAGATTTTCACTATACAGCAGCTTTTAGAATGGTAATTCCACGAAACGGTCCACCAATTATTTTTAAATCTTAAAAAGGCTCTGACAATACAGGGTGTCCCACGAGCAGTATGCCAAAAAGCTAGAGCGTGTACAGTGGTGGAAAACTAATTAGAAACACATAATTTCGTGTGAAAAAATAGTTTATTTTTCCTTAAAAGTATATGTTTTTTTTATTTTTTTTATAAACGACAATTGCTATTGCATTCACTTACATAAACAAAAAGAAAAAATGATTTATATCACAAAAACAAAAAAAAATCAGTTAGGTATGCTTTTTAATTGGAAATATAATTAGAAACACAGCTCTGAGAGACTAACAATTGAACACAAAACAACCAAAAACTAAATATAATTATTCAAATATGTTTACTTATGTCAAAAAATACTAATACTTTGTGGGATATCCCTTATTGGCGAAAACCGACAAGCAGCGTTTTGGTAAACTTGCTACCAAGTCTTGGCATCGTTTTAATATTGTCAGAAACCTGCTCAATGTTCTTGAAAAGCTCATCAAAATTCCTTGAAGATTTTGGTGCTAGGCTTCTCTCCACATCAGCCCACAAGTTCTCAATGGGATTGAGATCGGGACTCTGCACTGGCCAACTCAAAACCCTTACATTTTCCTCCTCAAACCAATTATTAACCAGCCGTGAAGTGTGTTTGGGATCGTTGTCCTGCTGGAAAGTGTACGTTATTGGCAAATGACTGAAAGCGTAGGGCAGACTGACACCACTTTGTTTTGCGAAATGATCTTCAATGAATACATTTCAGTGATCGAAAGAAGGGAAACAAAAAAGCTCAAGAACAACTGAAACAAACGGTAAACTACCGTTGCATTTATCTTGCGTATGTTGAGTGTGAAACAGATATGAGAAAAAAATGTCTTCATTATTTTCGTTGTTTCTAATTAGTTTTCCACCACTGTAGGTCTGGTCAAGACAAGAAAAAAATCGTATGGGAGGGGGGGGGTCTACTCCCCCCCGTTTAGCCGGGAGGGGCAATTTTCTAAAAAAATTGACTTAATTTGGAAAGAAAATTATTAAAAATCAACAGTTACATCCACAACAATGCCTTGATATACTTTTATGTAAAGCCAGTGTAGGCGATTTAACAAAATGTGCTACTTTCACTTATCCTGCTTTTACTTTATACACACCCTGTGTACATGTTTCAATATTTCGGACAAGTAAATATGCCCGTTAATTCCGGGCTAAGGAATTTGAACCTGATCGCGCGATTCTCCCGGTTACCTCAGTCTATTTAAGATCGTGTAACACACTTGGCGGGACCAATAAAGAAAGTACTATAGTGTGAAGTGTCGGTTGTTTTTCTCGTCCTCCTACAAATTCAGAAGTGGGATCTGTTTTCGACTGTACTTTCAGTTTCTTTTGCCTAACGCATGAAGTTTTCTATAGTCGCCAAAAAATAAGAAACAATTTTAATTTATCTGACTACGTGAGTTTTTATTATAATTTGCTGTAATCTGTAATCGCGAGTATCCAAATGTCCGAAGAGTGGTTCCAGTTTGTTGATACTGCAACAGTTGCAACGCTTAAAAACATTTTGCGATCTCTTAAGATGCAGGCGAGTGGCAGCAAGGCGGAACTAAAACTACGAGTGCAAGATATAGTTCAAGATTACTCAGATGGCGATCTTCGAAAATTGATCCAGGAGCATAATGGCGTGGAAACTGTCGACAGATCATTATCCCAAAACGTGCAAGTGTCTAACAACAACATAGATGACGAAGACAGTCTGGATGAGGAATTGGAGAGATTGCGTGCCGTATTCAAGAAGAAGGAGGAAATAGCTCAACTCAAACGGAAGCTACGGGAGCTGCAGTTAGCGGAAGATGTTCCCAGCAATTTATCAGGTTCTCTTCATAGCTTCAGAGATTTCGAAGACATGATGTGTCCATTCACCGGAGACGATAATTTTCCAGTGAACAGATGGATATCACAATTCGAAGAGCACGCGGAGCTTTTCTCTTTAAATGATCATACCAAATTTGTTTTTGGAAAAAGATTGCTTAGTGGTACTGCAAAACTTTGTTTACGATCTAAAGATGTGCGTAACTGGAAGGAATTAAAAGAAGCACTAGTGAGTGAATTTAAAAAACTCGTCACCAAAGCAGACATATACAACGAGCTAAGGGAACGGAAGAAAAGACGAGAAGAGAGCATGCAACAATATGTTTTGGCCATGCAGGAGATTGCTTCTCACAATCCCATAGAAGAGGAAGATCTAATGCAGCTGATCATCAAAGGTATTTATGACACTGAAGCAAACAAAAGTATCTTATATGGCGCAAACAATATGGAAGAGTTGAAACTCGCATTACGCAAATATGAAAAGTTCAAAAACAATTGCCGCGAAAGTAATTTTACACCAAGAAATACCCGAATCAGTTCAGTTCACACAAGCACACTTAGTAAAGTCCCTACTCAAACAACTAGTATGGCAGATAACTCACTCGAAATAAAACCCCGTTATCAAAATAGTGCTCAAACAAAGTGTTTCAAATGTGGTGGCTTAGGACATATCGCTCGAAATTGCAATAACCCATCAGTTCATATTGTTCACCCGAACTACGACAACAGCATGAACACCAGTAACAGCATCAACGACGATGATAGCAACAACAACAGCCATAGCACTAGTAACAGCAACAGCATGAAGAACGTCGGTAGTATGGACATCTTTAGCACTCCAAATATTGGCAGAAAGAACAGCGTTCCAGCCAATGAATTTGAAAGAGAACTGTACTACAAGTTTCATAAAGGAAATTCTCAGACTTCAACGACTCTGGTAACCTTATTGGACTCAGGAAGCCCCATAAGCTTCGTTCAGGAAAAATTTCTACCGCCGTTTATGATGTCACCTCCCGATGCTAATTGTCAAACTTATTGTGGTGTTAATAATAGCCGCCTTGATGTACTGGGAAGTATCCAATCATGTATTTATTATGAACATTTATTAATCAATTTGCAAATCCTTGTAGTAAAGAACTTCTCCATGAATTATCCAGTTATACTGGGAAGAGATTTCATCAGCAAAGTTGGTATGGTGTTGCAGATGCCTGAAACAAAATCAAAGGTGCAAAATGATTGTATATCACGTTCACCAAGAAACTTGAACGCAACGAATCATCATCTTGTTCCAAGTCTGACGGATGAATCATCGGATAAAACATGTGAGTCTCAAAGTCTTGTAAGTACCATAGATAAAACTGAAGATTTCTTAGATCAAATTCTCAATATAGATATAAGCAATAATGAATTCGATATCTGTATTAATGTAAATGAAAACTTACCTTCTATGATTAAAGTAATTGTGAAAGACATGGTGAAGTCAGCTTGTTTAGTTAGTCAGAGAAACACGTATGTAGATGAAAGTGAATTTAAGATGAGAATTATACTATCGAAAGATTTACCATTTCATTATGCGCCGAGACGCTTACCTCATTCACATAAGGTGAAGTTACAGGAAATTATAACAGATTTACTAAATAAAGGTGTTATACGGGAATCCAATTCGGAGTATGCATCACCAGTAGTATTGGTCGAAAAGAAGAATAGGGAGTTAAGGCTCTGTGTAGATTTTAGGGAACTTAACAAAATCACCCTGCGAGATAATTATCCGCTACCTCTGATTGAGGATCATATTGATCGTCTTAAAGAGAAGAAATATTTTACGACTTTAGATTTGAAAAATGGTTTCCACCATGTTGCGTTGGAAGAGGAATCTATGAAGTATACTTCTTTCATAACCCCCTTCGGACAATATGAGTATACCAAAATGCCCTTTGGTCTCAGAAATGCGCCGTCAGTTTTTGAGCGCTTCATGAAACACATTTTTGGAGATTTGATTTCTAAGTCCAAGATTTTAACATATTTAGATGATATCCTAATTGCGACGAAAACTGTTGAAGAGCACTTGGAAATCCTTAAAGAAGTTCTTCATATCGTAACAACTAAAGGCTTGGAGCTTAGGTTGGATAAATGCTTGTTTTTACAAACAGAAATCGTGTATTTAGGTTACACTATAAATGAGACAGGTGTTAGACCCAATGACGCAAATCTGAAAGCTGTTCGTGACTTTCCAATCCCCGGTTGTACGAAAGATGTTCATAGTTTCCTTGGACTATGTTCTTATTTCAGGAAGTTCATCAAGCATTTTGCACATATTGCAAAACCGCTTTATGATCTCCTAAAAACGAACGTTCCGTTCTCCATGGGCGTGAAGGAAATGGAAACATTTCAACTATTGAAAGACAGATTGTTGACTGCACCTGTACTATCCATATATAGTCCACATAACGCCACTGAATTGCACTGCGATGCGAGTAGCATTGGATTCGGAGCAGTGTTGCTTCAAAAGCAAACAGATAATAAATTTCATCCAGTGTTTTACTATTCGAAACGTGCTACGGACTCAGAAAGTAAGTACCACAGTTACGAATTGGAAACACTGTCCATAATCTATGCTTTAAGGAGATTTCGGATTTATCTAATAGGACTACCATTTAAAATAATAACGGATTGTCAAGCGCTCGCTCTGACATTGAACAAAAAGATGCTTAATCCTCGCATTTCTCGTTGGGTATTAGAGCTCCAGTCATTTGACTACACGGTTGAACATAGAAAGGGTGATCGTATGTCGCATGTTGACTCTCTGAGTCGATCATTCAACATTCTTCACGTGGACGATGAAACCTTTGAGTTTATCCTTGCGGTTGCACAAAGGCAGGATCCAAAAATTGTTACAATTGCTCGCGAGTTAGAGAAAAACGAAAGTCCCTGTTTTGAGATGATTGACGGATTGATTTACCGTAAACGTAATGACAAGGTTCTCTTTTATGTTCCATCGCATATGGAAGATGAAGTCATTCGAACACATCACGAGGCCCTTTGCCATTTAGGTGTCGAGAAATGTTTTTCTCACCTATCTGAAATCTATTGGTTCCCTAAGATGAAGGACAAAGTGAAGACATTTATTAAGGGATGCCTTAAATGCATTTATTTTTCTCCCGAGTCTGGAAAAACCGAAGGCACCTTACACCCGATACCAAAGGGGAACTCCCCTTTCGACACTCTACATGTAGATCATCTCGGCCCGTTCTCGTGTTCCCATTCCAAGAGCAAACATCTCTTTGTGATAGTAGACGGTTTTACGAAGTTTATAAAGTTATTTCCAGTAAAGAGTACTCAAAGTAAAGAAGCCGTGTTATGTTTGAAGACATACTTTGAAAATTATTCGAGACCTAATCGGATCGTGTCAGATCGTGGCTCTTGCTTTACGTCCCAAGAATTCGCTGATTTTTTGCGATCTAATGATGTTCAGCACATAAAAGTTGCTACTCATTCTCCGCAATCCAACGGGCAGGTGGAAAGGTTAAACCGAGTACTAGTGCCAATGTTGGCAAAAGAGTGTGAAGCTAACAGCACAGGAAATTGGGACAAGAATATTGCTAAGATTGAGTTCGCTATAAACAATACCACAAATCGAAGTACTGGCTTTACTCCAAGTAAACTTTTATTTTGTAAAGATCAGAAGGGCAAATTGTGCGATAAGGTGAAAGAGTATTTAGATAGCAAATCCGAGCCAGGTATTGACTTAGGGGAGGTTAGGAAGAAAGCTGTAGAGAACATTAATAAAGAACAGGAGCGTAGTAAACAACACTTTGACAGTAGGCATAAAAAACCAACAGACTATAAACAGGGTGATTATGTCATGCTTAAAAATATTGTTACCACACCAGGTGTGAATAAGAAGCTGCTAGCCAAGTATAGAGGTCCCTACGAAATCAAGAAGGTTTTACGCAACGATCGATATATTGTCGGTGATATAGATGGGCTTCAATTAACCAGGATACCCTACAAGGGAGTCAGTAGCTCACGTAATATGAGACAATACATGACGCCGATGACAGACTTGAAACAAGATGAAGGCGAAGGTGTGAAAGAAGTTTAAAGGAAAACGAAACACATACCAATTCTGCGGATGAAATTTCTTCTTTTTTTTATTCTGACAACAGCTTGAAGTACCTATTTTGTTTTTGAAATTTTATACTATGAATTGCATGTATTAGATTAAGTTAAAATAACTGATGATATGAAATGAATGTAAATGAATTGTACTAGCTGAAAATGGAAAATGTTTGTTAACAGGTAATCGGGACGATTACACGATCAGGATGGCCGAATTGTAGGCGATTTAACAAAATGTGCTACTTTCACTTATCCTGCTTTTACTTTATACACACCCTGTGTACATGTTTCAATATTTCGGACAAGTAAATATGCCCGTTAATTCCGGGCTAAGGAATTTGAACCTGATCGCGCGATTCTCCCGGTTACCTCAGTCTATTTAAGATCGTGTAACACACTTGGCGGGACCAATAAAGAAAGTACTATAGTGTGAAGTGTCGGTTGTTTTTCTCGTCCTCCTACACCAGAAACCTCTTCTTTCATCTTGTTTTTAAACGAAGCTGTTTTAAGGAATAGTTTTTGAGAAATTAATTTTCAAACTCAATTTTCAATTTCAAAAAAAAAAAAATTAAAAAACAAATTTCGATGTATTTTTTTTCAAAATTGTATGTAATTAAGTACTAATTTTTTTTCAAAAATTCAATTCTCTTATTAGTTTTTAGTTAAAAACAGAAAACCGGATGCAAAAATGTCTTGTAGTTTTTGAGAAATTAAAAAAAAACCTTTTTTTGGTTTTAACGCGGCTGGACTTGTAGGCAAATTAATGTATGAAACATTGACCTCTTTTTTATTATTTTTAAAAAATTCGGAGTTTTATGAGGATACAATAAAGTGGCACAGTATTGGAATAACCCTGGATTAATCCTTTTTTTTTCTTTGATAACGCCTGACCTGCCAATTTCGTCTGGGTCCGCCCGCCGCCGATGGGTTCTACCCGCTAGGACCTTAAAACAATAAAACCGCAATTTTTCTTTATTGAAGAACAAAATATTTGCAACCCAAATGTAAATAAAAGGCATCGCATTTTTAATAAAAAACCATTTCCAAATTGGGTGTTAACTCATCAACACATTACGATGTCAAACTTATACTTTCGAGAAGAATTAACGGACATGCACTTCTGCTACGGTTTAGCTAATGGTCGAGATCGTGAAGCCGAAAGACTCTACGCTGAAAGATATCCCAATCGGAGGTGTCCCAGTCGTAGCATGTTTTCAAGAATCCACCGACGTCTGCGAGAGCACGGAGTGCTAGAGCATCGAAGAAGCGAAAGATCAGTTACAGATGGATCAGGAATCTTAGATGATAGAATTTTGGATTTGGTCCGACGTAATCCCTCCCTTAGTACAAGGAGGATAGCTATTATGCTTGGAGTGCCCAAATCTAGAGTATGGAGAGTATGGAGACTTACACCCGTGCCGCCATTTTAGGCCAGTTCAGGAACTCACCTCAAACGACACGTTTTTGAGAGCAGAATTTTGTCGATCATTACTGCTTCGAGATGAAACTGAACGAAACTATTTTGCAAGGATATTCTGGACGGATGAAGCACAGTTTACCAGAGATGGGGTTACTAACTTCCACAATTTGCATCATTGGAGTAGCACCAATCCACACAACAAAAAACAAAATAAATCACAACACCGCTTTAGCTGTAATGTTTGGCTTGGTATTGTTGGACAAACTGTAATCGGGCCCCGGTTTTTGAATGCCGTTATTAATGGAAAATCATACCTGCAGTTCCTACGAGACCTTTTGCCCGATTTGATGGACAACGTTCCTTTGGCCATAGCAGATAATTTAATCTACCAGCAAGATGGAGCACCAGCACACTACAGCTTACGGGTTAGAAACTGGCTGGATGATCATTTTAGTGACCGTTGGATCGGAAGAAGGGGCCCAACGGAATGGCCACCTAAATCACCAGATTTAACTCCTCTAGATTTGTATGTGTGGGGATTCATGAAGAATTATGTTTACGAAGTGGAAATAGTATCTTTGGAACAACTGAAAGAAGGGATTGAAGTCGCTGGAGTCAAATTGCAGGAAAATTTGTCAAGCATAGACTTATGTGCGGCCATTAGAAGGAGATGTAATCTTTGCCTTCTAAACAATGGGGATCATATTGAAAATTTATTATAATAAAACTCCGATTTTTTTGAAAATAATAAAAAAGAGGTCAATGTTTCATACATTAATTTGCCTACAAGTCCAGCCGCGTTAAAACCAAAAAAAAAAGGTTTTTTTTTTAATTTCTCAAAAACTACAAGACATTTTTGCATCCGGTTTTCTCTTTTTAACTAAAAAACTACTAAGAGAATTGAATTTTTGAAAAAAATGAGCACTTTTTTTTTTTTAATTTTTACATTTTTTTTTAATTACATACAATTTTGAAAAAAAATAGTTCGAAATTTTTTTTTTCAAAGTTTTGAGTTTGAAAATTAATTTCTCAAAAACTATTCCTTAAAACAGCTTCGTTTAAAAACAAGATGAAAGAAGAGGTTTCTGGCCTTACAAAAAAGTATATCACGGCATTGTGGATGTAACTGTTGATTTTTAATAATTTTTTTTCCAAATTAAGTCAATTTTTTAGAAAATTGCCCCTCCCTGCTAAACGGGGGGGAGTAGACCCCACCTCCCGTACGATTTTTTTCTTGTCTTGACTAGACCTACACGCTCTAGCTTTTTGGCACACTGCTCGTGGGACACCCTGTATAAATCGATCGAAAATGTATCATGTATCAGGGAATTAAGAAAAAGTGGTGAAACGGATACATGTATGCTTAAAGGTAAACAAAGGACAAGTTATAGTAAGAAACGCATTATCTGAAATATACGACATACATGAAGTATTAAAAAAAACAGGACAAGTGCGAGTCGGACTCGCCCACCGAAGGTTCCGTACAATCTTAAAATATAATATGTAAGTTAACGACAGATAAGTTGCATCCCACGGTCCACGGCAAACACATTGGTACACAACATCGCTACGTGAAGACATTTGCCCAATATGCACCTTGACGACAATATCCGTCCAAGATCGCACACGTCAACACCCGAGCCGTGCATTCCGACTCCATACATTCGTGACAACTATACCGACTTGAGCCGCGCCATCTGCTGAACAGCTTATCTCATCCGCTACGAGTTCGCTAGGAGGTCACTCGATTTTTTCCCCCGTCGCATCATCATCGTCGATAATTTAGTATTTAAGGTAGCGTAAGAAGTTATTGTGAATTAACAGTAAATTAATTAATTGGCGCCCGAGCAGAGACCAGAAGATAACAACGCGGTCGTCGAAGTAAAGCCTAAGTAAATCGGGAAAGTTTATCGCTCAGAGAGTCCTAGTAAATTCGAACGAATGGTTGGAAAAATCCAGTGGTTCCCCGTGATCGCGTGCGATGAAAGTGTACGGTACTAGTAAATAATAGTTCCGTAAGGGCCGCCCAGGTATGCAGAGCAACATCGGAGTCTGCGTGATAGAATAAGTTAGTGATTAAGCGAAATAAAAACTAAAGTAAAGAAAAATTACAGGGAAAATATAAAAAGAAAGAGAACGAAAATGTTAGTCTAGAAAAAATGTTAAGTGCTTAAATTGAAATCAAGTGAAGAAAAAAATAATAAAATAAAAAGTAAGAAAGATAATATATAAAAGTGTAGAAAAATAGTATGTAGTTTAGGAGAAGTAAGATAATGGAAATGAAAATTATTAAGTGTCGAATCTAGAATCAACTTACGTAGCAAAATAACAAATTAAACATAGGAAAAAAATATATACAAATGTGAAAGAAATATTGATATCATAAGTGAAAATAGAAAATATAAATTAAGTTAGTGAAATTCAAAGAAGAAAAAAGAAAGCAAATCTCATATTCTTAAAAGGTAAGAGCGTTATTTTTATTGACTTCCAAATAACTTAGTCCACATAAAACTATGCTTATGATAAGAGGTCAGGCTCTGCCAAAGCACCTGCCAACCCAACAAATAACCCCCTATCTCCATTCCAAGTTCAACGATACAAACAGCGAACCAACCAGTAAGTTTCCAATTCGTAACGTAATAAATTCTCATTGGTAACATTGTTAAGAAGATTGTACGAATATTCGCCAGAGGATTTTCATAATCATTTGCGAATGGATGCAGTAACGCATGAGGAGTTACTGAGAAAAATAAGGCATCATATGTACTAGAAAAAAAATACAATATTGAGAGATGCAATATGCATTTTTATCAATTTGTTTATATTTGTCTAATAACAGTCCGCACGCTTCGTACTAAAAAAGTACTTTATTTTTGTACAGTTCACTTTTAATTTTCCTTACTTCTGAAAATTGCCGGTACACCTCAAAGAAATCAACCCAAAATTATTTTTCCTTGTTTGTCGTCATATCATTCATTCGGCTCAAAATTGATGTTCACTCTCTGAAGTCACAAGCAAAAGTGGAAAAATGCTCTGAAGTCGTACGACAACTGTTCACACCTTATGACAAGTTGATCAACAAAGTCAAAAAGTTGAAAAAATTTAACTTCCATACGACAAGTCGGACGACATGTCGAAAGAGCGTTCACACTTACGATTTGGCCCATCAAGCAAGGATGGACAAACCGTAGAGTGTGAACGCCGCTATACGCCTAGCCAAAGCTTCCCAATTATTTTTCCCAACCTATCACAGACACCCTATTACTGAACCATGTCTTAATCAAAAGAATCTCAAGGAAATTCTCAAGAAAATCCTTAATCCATGAGTCATCAACTGTATAACAGCAGAGGAGCATATAGTGGGTATAAGTTAACACCATCGACCAAGGCCAGGGGCAACGGTCGATACCCCCTACTAACGGGACTTGATGAATCAGCATTTTGTACGGTTCTTTCTACCTTGTGTGTTCCATTATTGCATCAGCCAATGCACGCATGCTAACGAAGCGTGCACACATTCCCGATCAGGTAACAGCACTCGAAGAATATGCACCGAACATGATCATAGGAACTATGCACCGAACATGATCATGGGAACTGCGGATTTACGACGGGAACACCTGAGTCAGCATGGGGACGAGACTTGAGCGAGGGAATGAGCACAAGCGACGAACTGGGCAGAGTCAGTCTTGTGACGAACGTGTGCGACGAACGTGAACATAATTGCTTGTAATAAAGTTTATAACGATTCCGAACTTAGCGTTTCATTTGTAAGTCGAACAGTTGGGCCAGCCTTCGGGCTGGCGTTCGCGTTTTTTTTGGATTCCCCCTCAGAGAATCCTTTAACTGGCGCCCAAGCAGGGACCGGCAAAATAAGGCCATATCCTTTTCGCCTGTGGATCAGCAAACACAGGAACCAGTACGCTCTATCGAGCGAAATTCATTGTACCCATGAGAACACAATGACCATTCTGAGTTCCTGTTGCTAACCTTTCGCATACCCATGAGAACATGCGGATATCCTAGAAGGCTAAAGGATACGGTAGTGAAGATTGTTCGTACCACGAGTAGGTCGCTTACAAGAATAAACGTTTGCGACCAAAAGGGAAACATACGACACTTCCTTGCCGGCTCCCAAAAAGCAAACCCCGTTACGGTTCAGTTAATTAACCGGTATTTTGTTTCAGATAATCGTCGGGATTAGATAACTAATTTAAGAAAAAAACGATAATTAATGAAAATTAATTTAAATTAATCAACAATTTTTGTAAGTGAAAAAAAAAGCCACAACTATAAAAGGAAGAATTAAAATTAAAAATAGTGTTAGAGAAGTGCATTGAAAATAGCAATCGAAGTGCATTGAAAATAGCAATCGAAGTGCATTGAAAAATCCGAATAAAGATATAGAAAAATATAGTGAAGAAAAAGAATATACATCCCTACCAAGGGAGTTGATCGATACAAGTGTTCAAGCGGAAATCAAGACCAATACGGAAGAGCCCATATACACCAAGAGTTACCCTTACCCAACCTGTCTGCGGGAGGTAGTTGAGCAGGAAATTGCAAAACTTTTAGAAGAAGGGATCATTCGACCATCTAAAAGTCCCTACAATTCTCCCATTTGGGTCGTTCCCAAGAAACCGAAGCCCAATGGTGAAAAGCAGTATAGGATGGTGGTTGACTATAAACGTCTTAACAGTGTAACCATCTCTGATACATACCCGATTCCCGACATAACGGCTACTATCGCCAGCCTTGGCAAGGCGACGCATTTTACCACCCTTGACCTTACCTCGGGATTCCATCAGATCCCAATGAAACCATCAGACGTGCCCAAGACAGCCTTTTCAACTATGAACGGTAAATACGAATTTTTACGATTACCCTTCGGACTGAAAAACGCCCCGTCGATCTTTCAGCGGATGATTGACGATGTGCTGAAGCCTTACATTGGGAAGTTATGTTATGTCTATATCGATGACATTATTGTCTTTGGTGATAGCCCACAGAACCATCTCAAGAATTTGGACACAGTTCTGGTCAGGTTGGGAGAGGCCAACCTGAAGATAAATCTGGAAAAAACTCAATTTATGAAAACCCAGGTTGAGTTTCTCGGATACGTGATTACTCCCAATGGTATAAAACCCGATTCGAAAAAAGTGGCCGCGATACAAAATATTCTCCCACCGGACAATTTAAAGGCATTGAAATCCTTCTTAGGTCTAACCTCCTATTACAGAAGGTTCATCCGTGACTATGCTAAGGTCGCGAAACCACTGACCAACCTAACTCGGGGGGTGAATGCGCAGATTAAGGCTAACCAATCGAAACGCGTGCCCATAACCCTTGATGCGGCGGCTATGAAGGCCTTCAACGACCTAAAGGAGTTATTGACATCCGCTGACGTCCTGACCTACCCTGACTATAATATGCCTTACAACCTAACTACCGATGCTTCGAACTTTGCCATAGGAGCGGTTCTATCTCAAGGTGAAATTGGAAAGGACAAGCCCATAGCCTATATTTCGCGTTCTCTCAACAAGACCGAGGAAAACTACGCGACCAACGAAAAAGAGATGTTGGCAATAGTCTGGGCCCTGGATAACCTACAATCCTATTTATATGGGGCGAAAAAGATCCGAATTTACACGGATCATCAGCCATTAACCGTTTCCTTGGGAAATAGGAACCGTAACTCGAAGTTGAAGCGCTGGAAGGCTAGAATGGAGGAATATAACTACGAGTTGATTTACAAACCGGGTAAATCAAATGTCGTGGCCGATGCCCTCTCCAGGTTAGAGACGCAGGTGAACCACTTACCACACTCCGCATCTGCTGAGGCGGGACCAAGTGAGAATCAGCAGGACAGTCTTTCTGCAACGGGAAGTGCTAGTGAGCGTAACTCTAGTACAGAAACGGCACACTCTTCAGCCCCAGAAATGTCCGTAAGAGGCTCTTCGACGAAGGTAAGGCAAGTCGACGATGGCACAACTGACTCAGCTTCTGAAACAATGCACAGCGCGGCACAAGATTCCTTCGACCTAATTCCGCATGTGGAGGCTCCTCTTAACGTATTCCGCAACCAAATCATCATAAGGGTAGGTAAGGGCTTAGATATCTACGAGGAGCCGCATCCTGGCTATTCCAGACATTACACAGCGGTCGAAAATCTGGGCAAGTCTGATCTCAGAGAAATCCTAAAGACTAGGCTGCAACCGAATGTCATTAATGGCATTAAAATCCCGGAAACACATATAGCCCTTCTACAAGAAGTCTACGCCGAGAGTTTCGTTGCTTACAAGATCCGCATTACGCAAAGAATTGTCGAGGACGTGAGGAACGAGGATCGGATATGGCAGTTGATCAGTAAGGAGCACAGAAGGGCTCACAGGAATGCTCGGGAAAATAAGGAACAGCTGTTAGAAAAGTACTATTTCCCCAGGATGAATAGCCTGATTACGAAATATTCGAAATCCTGTGAAATCTGCCTAGCTAACAAATACGACAGGCACCCTGTTAACCCCGAACTACAACCTACACCTGTGCCATCTTATCCGTGTGAGATACTGCACATGGACATAATGGAGATACAGAACCAAAAGTTTATTAGCTGTATCGACAAGTTCTCGAAGTTCGCCAAGCTATTCCCAATCAAAAATAAATCCTCGCTCTATCTGAGAGAAAAACTGATCAAAATACTGCACTATTTTACCGTCCCGAGAGTATTGGTCACCGACAACGAGCGAAGTTTCCTCAGCCCAGTCCTAGCAAATTTCATCAAAATGCTGGACATTAAGATGTATCAAACCCCTGTAAATCGGAGTGAAGTAAATGGCCAAGTCGAGAGGTTTCACTCGACAATCATAGAAATGTACAGATGCCTGAAGGCCGAGTACAAGGGTTTGCGCTTAAAGGAACTACTGAACATAGCCGTTGACCGATACAATAACACGGTCCATTCGGTCACAAACCGGAAACCGTCCGATATATTCTTTAATCGAAGCTCCAGAATCAACTTCCAAAACACCTTAAATTTCCGCATGAAGGCTAATGATGATCTCAGAAAAAGGATACAGACCAAACAAAAAGCAGGTAACGGTAGATTAAATAAAAAAAGAACTTCACCCAAGGAGTTCAAGCAGGGTGACGTAATATATACCCGCTACAAACGAATCCAAGGTAAGCATAAGCCCTTGTATCGAAGGGAAGAAGTGGCGAAGAATAATAAGGTAACGGTAGTTACAACTACAGGGCGCAAAGTACACAAGGCGCACGTAAAAAATAACCGGGATAAGGAAGATAATTAACATAAGAGCAAAAACGACATTAAGCACACTAAGCACAAGCACAAGCACCAAGTAGGATTTAAGTTTCGGCACAAAAGCCTATTATATATAAATTGCACGGATCATGGCACAAGGCACGTACCATAGAATACGAGTATAAGCCTTTTAATCTTTGTGAGATCGTAAAGACATAATTTAGTATATCATAGGAAATATGTACAATTAAGGAAATAATTAAAATTTAAATCGCACGCATGTATTATATATCACAAACCATTAAGTCACCTTTAAATTTTATTTCTTCCATGTTTCATAATTTCAATACTAGAACATCCTAATCATGTACTTAGATTAAGTTAAACATTGTACATATATTGTAACTATCTGTAGCCTTATGTCCGCCGCAAGCTGCCTGATCTGCCTGTCTATAGCCGAAGGATTCCAGATATTTCAATACACTGCTCCACTCGTTCCCATCAAGGAAGGCAAAGCATGGATAGTCGACGGAAATCTCAACCTAGTGCATGTTATTAACCTGAATCAATTTGAACAACAGGTAGCAGAAGTCGCCGCTGCAGTCGAGAAACATATAACAGACCAAAGGGACAAACGGCTGATAAACCTCCACCTCACCGCCATTACGGATCACATCGAATCACTGAGCAAGAAGATAAAAAGGAAACCGAGGTCTATCAACTGGATTGGCTCAGCCTGGAAATGGGTTGCTGGGAATCCGGACGCTTCAGACTGGGACGAAATCCTCAGAAGTCAAGAGCACATCGTGGAGAACAATAACCACCAATATAAGGTCAACGAACGAGTCTTTGGGGCAATCGGAGAAATTACTAAAAAGCTTAACTGGGTAATCAACGACTCCAACAACGATAGAGCAGTAGCGGATATACAAAGGTTCAGGCGAGACATTCTCGACCAGGTCCTACTAATGAAGGAAGAAGTAAATGAGATAGTGCGAGCGTGTCAAATGGCGAAGACTGGCATAGTGAATACCAACCTCCTGAACCACGACGAGGTCAACCTATTGGTAAATGAACTCGAAACGCTTCCGTATGAGAACGAAGTCGAAGCGATAGAATTCGGGACACCATCCGTTTACACAAATGGCTCCTCGCTCCTGTACGTTTTGTGAATGCCAAAGGTGAAGAGGGAGGACTATAACCTGCTACTCATAAAACCATCGATAATCAACAATAAGCAGGTAAGCACCGAATTCAATAATATACTTATCAATCAGGAGGAAACCTACGGCATAAGTCGAGAATGCCTGTCAATCAGCAACACCACTGTGTCAGAGAGGAGTCCTTGTCAAAAATTCGAGAGGATCACTGTATAACCAGATTGTTGAAAGGAGGTCACGCGGCTTGCACATATCGAACCAACACCCGTGAAATAGTCGAACTGGTCAGAGGGAACACCATCTTCGCAACAAACTTCAATGGCCAGCTTATCGCGGGAGGCGTTAACCAGTCTCTAACAGGCACCTTCATTATCCAGTTAAACAACGAAACAGTTATCCTAGGGAACAGGACTTTTGTGAGTTCAAGCTACACTACTCTCCAGATCCTGCCGTCAGTGCTGACGAATGTCACTAGCAAAGGGCATGAAGTGAATCTTCAATTCCTCCACGAGCTGAGCATCGATAACATAAAAAAACTTGGTAACCTGACCACCAGGATGGCGCTCTCGACCCTATGGGATGCCACCGTTTTCATACTACTGATTCCATGCATCATCGTAATCTGGCGGAAGCTTAGTGGGAAGTTGAGTCTTCCAGCGCTGAGGCTGCCAGAGGATTCTGCGGCTACAGCCTCAAACTAAAGATCTACGGGACGTAGATTTTTGAAGGGGGAGGAGTTAACACCATCGACCAAGGCCAGGGGCAACGGTCGATACCCCCTACTAACGGGACTTGATGAATCAGCATTTTGTACGGTTCTTTCTACCTTGTGTGTTCCATTATTGCATCAGCCAATGCACGCATGCTAACGAAGCGTGCACACATTCCCGATCAGGTAACAGCACTCGAAAAATATGCACCGAACATGATCATAGGAACTATGCACCGAACATGATCATGGGAACTGCGGATTTACGACGGGAACACCTGAGTCAGCATGGGGACGAGACTTGAGCGAGGGAATGAGCACAAGCGACGAACTGGGCAGAGTCAGTCTTGTGACGAACGTGTGCGACGAACGTGAACATAATTGCTTGTAATAAAGTTTATAACGATTCCGAACTTAGCGTTTCATTTGTAAGTCGAACAGTTGGGCCAGCCTTCGGGCTGGCGTTCGCGTTTTTTTTGGATTCCCCCTCAGGGAATCCTTTAACTGTATACCATAATTCAGTTCAATCTTCATCAATTACAAAATAAGATTTACCCAATTAATAGTTCAGGACATAGTTAACGAATCGGAGCAAGAAGAAATAATTATTAGTACATACAACCGGGCTCATCGCTCAGCTCGATACCTCAACGATTTCCCGAGATAAAGGGTCTTGACAGACAGGCAGATGGACAACAATCCTTTTAAGGTACGGAAGCCTAAAAAAGAAACGCCTTGTCCCCACTTCTTTCTGAGTTCTCTTCAGGAAAATGAGAGGCAATAAAACCTAAATGGAAACACATCCATCCAAGTTTACGCTGACGACCTGGATATGTAGGGAAACAGTTAAGAGATACGCAGAAAGTCTAATAATGACAGTAAAAGAAGTGGCTTTACCATTACCAAGTAAATAACTGTTCTGACTGACTGTGAATGCTTTAATAAAGAGAATAATTTCAAGTATTTGAGTACCATATTAGCAAACGAAATAAAATTTGAGATTAATAAAAGGCTGATCCAAGTTTACGCTGACGACCTGGATATGTAGGGAAACAGTTAAGAGATACGCAGAAAGTCTAATAATGACAGTAAAAGAAGTGGCTTTACCATTACCAAGTAAATAACTGTTCTGACTGACTGTGAATGCTTTAATAAAGAGAATAATTTCAAGTATTTGAGTACCATATTAGCAAACGAAATAAAATTTGAGATTAATAAAAGGCTGATTATGGGCAACGCAGGCTTCTTCACGATGAAGGATTATTCAAAACAACTCTCTTGTCCCGCACTGTTAAAATCCTCATTAATTCAAAAAGAAATGGGAAACCCGCAGGAAAAAGACCGTCTAAAACTCCGCGCCCTAGATTGGAACACAATATAACGATGGACTTAGAAGGGCTTGGTGACGGGCTGTTAACGAGGCTCTGAAATTCCAAAGTCAATAATAATAGTTATAAAAATATTCATTCGATTTAACACTGTCCCATCAGAGCCGCCTAAGATCGTGAAGCCAAAGATTTTTTTATTGAAATTTAAGACCGAATTTATAGGATAATTCTTTACCTTCTCAAAGGGGATAAGTCTATTAACCTATAATATCATATACCAACACTTTATCCTCATCGCCTCCAAGTAGAAGTGATGCCTAGGTACGAGTGTCACACACTCTTCTTTAACCTAACCCCACATCAAGTACAATACAATACATAAGTTAGGCGAAAGAGAATTAGACAAAAGCAAATCTTTTCAATAATGTAAGTATATGTATGCGTTTCTTTATTTATTGTTACCGTTATCATTCACAGTTTAAAACTAAGTTAAATCAAATTTGAAAGGTTCTCTAATTCCTAGAGTAAAATATTGTATTAAGAAGCACTTTTTTAGATAAGTTTTTGGGACATAATAAAGAAACGACTCTCAGCTTTAGGCGTCGTATGAGCTGTGAAAAATTAATTTCCCAGTATCACATTTTAAATATACAATGTAAGTAAAATAGAATTTTTAATTTTAAAAAGCAACTTAAAATGCCTTACGACTAGTTCACTGATTGTGAGATGCGCATCCAATTATTGTTTATTTCCTTTTTTTATAGGACTATAGATTCAATAAAATAAATGTTGTCACTATTTCGTAAAAGGACCTCTGGAATCTATCCATACGTATATAATATTAGTTACCATATTCCATCCGTAGAATAAAATTACGTACTTTTTACCAAAATATTCATCTTTTCTCTTTTTTACAAGTTAGCACTGTCATCTGGCTATGAGAGTAAAAATAAAAAAAAACATAACAAAAACTGTAAATCTGCTGAACTATGCTGCTTGTGTGTTGAGTTTAATAATTTCCATCCGGAGCCTCGGAGAGGATGTGTTTGTAACCATTACTGCCTAGGTACATGTTTTCTCGCCGAAAGTGAAATGGTATCTAGGGAAAAATGGTTTGTGTATGAATTGCATAGATATGAAGATTGTTTTTATACTTACAGATCCAGGTGGTGGGCATGGTATAGCAACTGTGGCAATCTCGGTTAATTTGTTCATTTGTCTAAGACTCTGATAGAAGGAGTGCATAATGTACCAAATTATACTGTCGAACAGAATGAATGCGCAACAGATGGTAACTGAAACAGAAATTTTAGTATTTAGTTGGCAATAATTTTTTTTTTTTAAAGAATTTCGGATTCGTAAATGTATTGGGACCGCAAATTAGTTTGCTTTGTTTTCAAAAGATGGCTCTGGCTGTTATAAATGGTCTTGGTGATTTCAGGAAGGTTAGATATCTATCATTAACATTCAATTTATATCACTTTGAGTTTCATAAAAGACCTTGTTTTTTATTGTGTCTAATTTTGTGTTAACAAAACGTTATTTGAAGGGGGTTTTAATTTTTATCTTTAATTGGAATAAAAGTGCAGCTAAAGCGCATCGAATGCTTGTGGAAGTTTATGGTGACAATGCTTAAACTTAAAAATAATGTAGGGAATGGTTTTAACATTTTAGGGATAGTGATTTCGGCGTTGAAGATAAGTCACGCTTTGAACAACCATAAAATTAGAGAACAAAAAATTGGAGGCATTACTCGGTGAAGATTCGAGACAAATACAAATGCAGCTTCCAGATTCATTGGGGATAACTCAACAAACAGTTTCTGTACGATTAAAATCCATGGAAATGATTCAGAAGCATGACAATTGGGTTCCGAGACGAATTGAAACCGAGAGATGTTAAATGGCGATTTTTCACTTGCACACAGCTGATCAAAAAGCCAAAAAGAAAGGATTTTTCAAGATGAGATTGTTGCTGGGAATGAGAAACGGATATTCTACGATAATCCCAGGAAGAATACTACCCTGAACGTGGTGAATCGTGACCTTAACATAAATACCAAAGCAAAATTTGAGTTTAAAAGTCATACTGTGTATCTGATGGGATTAAACGGGTGTTGAGTACTATGAACTCCTACAACTTTATCATCTATTACGGGTAATCAGTACAAGATACAACTGTTTCATTTCAGCCATTCATTAAGAGGAAAAGGGCCAAAATACCAACAAAGACAAAAAATGGACCGAATTAATTTGTACTTTACAATACATAGTATTTTTTTTAATGAATACAAATTATATGTATATTTATCAATATTTTAGTATCACAAAATATTCACTGAGAATCCCAAATAACGTCAACCATTCAAGTTGACAAATTTCTTAATCTCTACCATGAAATTACTTGTTATAAATGCATTGAACAGCTTCGGAAATATGAAGAATATGGTAAAACTATTTTTGGTTTGGTTTCTCATCTGGAATAAGAGAGTCTTTGATAATTTTACAAGTCATTTTACATATTAGTCATTGGCAGTCAATTTGATCATATTGCAATTGACCTTGCATAAGGAAAACAAAATTTGAGGTCGACATGCTCCAACTTAGCAAGATCTCTATTTTTTTATTTTTTTTTGTTGGAGGCTTCTACTATCTGTTGGAGCACTCATACACAAGTACTGGTCCGTTATACTACCAAACAGACACCTTGTCTTTATTGTTATTTGCCTGTTGTCCGGAGAAAAGTGAGAACAAGGGTGCGCCAACGTGCGCGAGCGAAGGCGGGACAGTCGCAGAGAAAGTGTTCTGCTGTGTCATCCTCCTCGCAACATACAGCACAGGTAGGCGTCTCACTGATGCTTGACAAAAGTGTAATGGCCCGTAATGACGCTCGTAAGCCTTCTGCAATCATTTCTCCTTAAGGATAAGAAAAATGTTGCGAACTTCTTGCAGGCATCAGGGCGTACGCGCTTAGTCATCCTACATCCTCGATATTCCCTCCATCTACGACTGTGTGCATAAAAGAGGGCGTTGATGTCAGATTTGACCGCGGAAGCAGGTAGACCTAAGGCGGATTCAGGTCCTGAGAAACTCTCCTCTGAGCCCCTTCTAAAGAGTTCATCGGAGATCTCGTTTCCTGGGATCCCAGAGTGACCTGGGACCCGTACAAGCCTAAGTGAATTTAGTCTTCCGACTTTGTTCAAAAAGGTCTTGAATTCATGCACTAATTTGGAGTTGGATAGAGGGTTGGACACAGCTTTGAGTGCAGCTTGGCTGTCACTGCTTTTTTCCTTCCACTTGTTCTTCACAACATAGTGCATGGCCATTAGGATTGCGTAAATCTCTGATTGAAAGGCAGACGCATATTTTCCTAACGAGAAGTGTAGTCGAATTTTTCGCGGTCAGAGAAAACTCCAGCGCCAGATCCCTGCCCAGTCCAGGAGCCATCTGTGAAAATGCGAAGACATTCCATTCCAGGTTCAGTGTCTGGCCAAAGCCAGTTCTAACGCCATGGAAATGTGACTGTGAAATTACAGCGCAGTAGGATGGCAGGTGTCATTGCGTCAGAAGACATATCCATGAGTCAGGGGTCCTAGGATATTTCTCGCGCAAGTAAATTAAAATTTAAAAAAATTAAATAGCATCTAGTGCAGCTCCCGGCGTGCTTGGAAAAGCCCCCGTGCAGCTGAGACAGACCTCTCCTTGGAGTTTGGTGAGAGAAGCCGCAACGTGTTTGCGTGTTAGCCTGTTCTACCAAACAACCTATGCATATGAAATTATCGGTCTTATCGTGTAGATCCAAAGGACCTTTTTCGGCGATAACGCCCATGTTTTGCCAAAGGCACCTTTGCATTGCCAAAAAGCTGACAGCGCTTTGGTGGTTTTGGACTCAACATGCTTTGACCAAAGAAGCTTGCTATCTAGGATGACTCCCAGGTACTTAGCTTCCTTGGATATCGGGATGGGAATGCCTTTTAGCACTATGCCAGTATTTTTCCTCCTTCTCGTGAAGAGAACGACATCAGTCTGAAGAGGATTAACCGACAGCCCATTACTCGTGCACCAGTTCTCGATCACATCTAGCACCGCCTGCGCTTTGAGACAGACAGTCGCTAAACATGAGCCGATAGAGAGAACAGCAACATCATCCGCATAGGCCTGGGCATAGATTCCAGAGGCATTGAGAGCATCGAGCAGAGAGTCGACCACCATGCGACAACAGCGGAGACAAGACGCCACCTTGTGGGCAGCCCCTATTTACTCCAGACTTGACACATTATTCGAGGCCTGCATCAGCGATCAATGTCCTATGCACAAGCATTGCTTTGATCCACAAAACCAGTGCTTCATCTACTCCATGCCGTCTAACAGCGTTACACATGCTGTCGAAAGTAGCGTTATCAAAAACTCCCTCAATGTCGACGAAAATGCCTAGTACGTACTCTTTCCTTTCGAGAGCGCATTCAATTCTCCCAACTAGCGCAGTCTCGCAGGATTTTCCGCGCTGATAAGTATGTTGCATGTCCGAGAGAGGATGCATTCGAAGGGCAACTTTGCGCACGTGCAATTCTACTAATCTCTCCATACTTTTCAGTAAGAAGGATGTTAGACTGATTGGTCTAAAATTCTTGGCGAGTGAGTTATCTTCTTTCCCTATTTTGGGCATAAAGACCACCTTCACCGCGCGCCAAGTAATAGGTATGTAGCCAAGTGCCAGGCTAGCAGTGAGAATTATTTTTTCATCAGTGGCCGGCGACTTGAAACCATCGAAAGATGCCACAGCAAATTCAATGACCTCAGTAGTTGCCACGCGTGACCCAACATACCAGCTACGCCGAGTTGTTTACATCGTTTCAGTCGCAGTTTCCAAAGAGGGAGTGTGCAACGAGCCGATGACAGTTTGATTTCCCGGGAAATGGGTCTGAAACAGTAAACTAAGACTTTCTGCTTTAGACTTGGTTAAGGTACTATCAGACTTTCTGAGTACATCCAGCTTTGTCGATTTTCCTCGTTTGAGAACATTAACCAACTTGCTGGTCGCACTCAGGGATTTGGTCTTTTCGCAGAAGGACTTACATATATGAATCATTCTTCGATTTACGAATAAGCTTCTTATATTCCCTCTGTTTCGATCGATATTTATTCCAGTCATCTTCCAAGTTCGATTTAAGCGATCTATTCAGGAGACTTCTGGCTTCCCTGCGAAGATATTGGAGCTCAGCGTTCCACCAGGGAGCCGACTTCCTGCTGGGAGGTTTTTTGACAGGACATGCGAGTGTCCGTTACTGTGTCTAGTTACTATTACATTTCCTTGCAGGGAACTACCGACAAATGTCGGGACGCTATCAACGACACAGCCAACATTGTAGTATCAAAGAATATGTAATTGAGCAAATTAGACTAGTTCATGAAACTCTACATACATAAGTTGTTGCACACCAATTGAAGTTGTCCAATCAATTTTGATTATAGTTTCGCGACCGCTAGATAAGACGGGTCCATTACATACCTTATTCATGACCTTAGTAATATAATTAATTTATACAAATTCTATGCTGACGTAGATTCATAACCATATTTCACTTGTTTTTAGTATTTTAAGGCAACTGGGGATAAGAGAAATGTTGACATTAATCTTTTTTAAGTTATGGGATAGGTTCAACAGACTCAATGATAGCCATCTTAATAAAAGTATCTTGAAAAGACAAACATTTGTATAACCTTGTATTGACTTTTACCCTATTCTTTGTTTGTTGTTGCCTTTGGAGACAGAAACGTCTCCAAGCACCGTCCAAAGCACTCAACTGCTACACGTGACTTATCTGACTTTGATTGAGTACCTGATATTAAAAAGATTCTATTTACTATCTATTCAGATATTGGCTACCAAACTGAACTGTAACATAAGTAACTCGCATAAAATTTTGTAACACATTTGCAATTGACCTCATTGCTGTAGTTGAGAAAAGGCTTTCTGTTGACTTCTGCAATATTTATTTATGTTACAAAGTGCGGCATCTGTAATTATAACCTTTAAATTTTATTAAGGATGCAATACATGTGTATATGCACATACAGGTGGTAGTCAATAAAAACTTGCAATTGGAACCATACTATTTATAGATTGTGCATTAGATTGAAGAAAGCGATACCCGGACATCCTTTTATTATTTTGAAATGTTACGTTGGATGGCATGATTTATTTATATATATTTTCTTTATAGTGATGTGTAGATGATATTTAAAGTTGTATTTAAATAAATGTTTTTACTTACAGTATTGAAACTTGCCGCCAATGACTTCGACAAATCTTTCATTTTGACACCAAAACATTGCCACCAGAGCCATGATGATGAAAACAAATTCCACTACCAGCCATGGAAGTATCAGTTCGGAGCGGTTCTTGAATACTCCAGCGAATAAAGCCAAACAACTTAGAAGATAGACAGATGAAATGGCGGTCAACACATACAAAAGTACTTCTGTCACCGACACCAATTGCGAGGCTGTCTTTAAACGCATTTGATTTGGAAATGGGCTCAAGTCATAAAAACCATACTCCTTTTGGTCCTCAATATCCAATGCCAACATCGTTTTCATTTGCTCAGCATGAGCCAAGCCCAATAAAACGATAAACAATAGAACATGAGCAATCAGCTAAAAACAAATACAAAACATCTTTTCATTAAAACTACCCCTCAAACTGATCCAATTAATACAATGGCAGTTCTCATACGCATGTATATACCCATCATCTCTATTGAACTTGACTCACCAATTGATAGATAGCAATCAAAATCGCTGATAGACGTAAATTTTTCGGTGAAATTGGCGCAAGAGCTGTGTCCACAATCCGTCTCCATAATCCCGTCTGTAATTGCATTTTGCCTTTCGGTTTTGATTCGTGCGAACGCTGCGAATTCAATTAAGTTCCACTACGTACAAGTGTTTCTCTTATGTTTGTACCTCTTTTCACTTTCACATCAATATGACACACGACTTGTTAAATCGATACAAGAAGGTCGCGCTCTTTGATACCTCCAACTCTATGCGGGGGGTAGCGAATTTTCTAATATGTTGTACAATAAATGTATATTTTTTAGATCTAAATTTTGTATGAGGGTATGCACCCAAATGTCCGATGGCTGGTGGACAACTAAATAACGTTTCATTCGACAGAAAACTATTCCCTGTCATGAAATGTTGTTTGCATGCGCACTTACAAAAGAAGCTTATAACAATGACAATTTAGCGGGGCGCATTTGAAGGGTAAGAGCTTTATTATCTCATTTCAATATAACAACAGAGAGAATCTATTTTTGAAAACATCTTAGTCGGTCTCTCCCAATCTGATCAGGCGCAGATTTCTCCACAGATGACATTTCAAGTGTAAACAAAAACAAACAATACTTAAAGCTTTGTACTTTCTAATCTTACTTTATGCCACAATGATTCAGAACTGGAATATCTGAATCGATGCTCTTAGACTTTCTAATTTGATAAGCCCATAGTAGCAATCTTAAACGTGCTTTTTTAAGACCCAACTTATATAGAATAATATTATGTATTTGATTGGGATATTGTATATTTCATTAAAAGGATGGTGCGGTCATAAAATTTTTCGTATGATGGGTTAACCCCGAAGGTGACAAAAACTTACGCTTCTTTAACCGTTAAAAAGTGCATAGCTGAATTTAAATGTGGTGGTACACCCTCAAAGATGACCCAGGTGGAGGACGGTCAACAACCGCAACCATACCAGAAACCATCGTAAAATTGCATGATATAGTCTTGGGACGATAGGAGTGAAGGCAGTGAGATAGCTGAGACTGAGGAATATCGGAAGAGAGGGTACGAAACATCTTACACAAGGAATTAGGAAACAGGAAGCTCTGCACAAAATAGGTGCCGTATTTGCTGAATGCCCATCGAAAGCTAATGCACTACACGTCACAAACTAAACAGCAGTTCAAGCAGAGCCGATGAAAGCCGTGATTTAGCGCCAAAAAAAACGAATCCGGTGGCAGCTGAAAGATCACGGCCGACTTGTTTTGTGGTGCGAAAGGAATCTTAGTAATTGATTTCCTTGCAAAAAGCAGAACGAATATTATTCCGATTTTCTTGACCAGCTGGATGCCTTAATCCGTCTTAATCCGTCGAAAAAAAGCGTCTTACCCCAGGACAACGCAACTATGCGCATACTTCGCGAACAAATAAAATCTATTTGATTCAGTTTCTGATAAAAGTGTACTTCATTTCATTTCATTTCATTTCATTTATTTATATAAAAAAGCCTTAAGATTAAATCTTTTTTATGGCTCTAAAAATTTACAATAAAAATACAATGTAAATAACAAACTTAACTAAATTCAAAAAAAAAGAAAAAAAAACAAAAAAAGTATGTATTGAAAATTAACAGATTTTGTGATTTATTGAACTTGTTAATTAACGAAAATAGAGTGGAGATGCAATGCAACGTCTGAGTTCTTGAGATAATCTTTGATGGAGGAGATAAAATTATTTAAATTCAACATTTTCTTAGAGTGAGCAGGTAGACTATACTTGTACTACTTTAAAAAAATGTAGCTTTAAAGAAATACCCATCCACGATACAAAATGTAATTATCAAACATACTTGCGGATATACATACATATGTATATAGAATGTACGCTTTTAAGAAACGTATTTGCATCCCTAACAATGTCTGTCTGTTACCACGGTAGTTACATACAAAAGAGCCTACATTTTAAAATAATTTTCCTCCTCCGAATATTTGATTTTCGGTACAAGTCCATTGATTGTTATCCCCTTCATTTGTTGAATCTTGCTCTTTGATTGTATGATAGCATAGCTGAAGTAAATCTTGCAACCAAAGAAGTAATATTCACAAGATTAGTTCCAAATTCCCATGTACCTTGCTTATTTTAAATTTGTACTTATAAGATCACCAGCACTAAATCTCCGTCCGCATGTTAGTAGAACAAATTCTTTACATGTCCTACAAATTTGAATATATTTGTTTTACAATACATTTTATTCTTTCTTGTTTTTTGTTTATTTTTTTAGTTTCATCATTTTTCTTTGATCTATTCTTTTTGTGTAAATTAATCAAAACGAACACTAAAAATGCATTCACCACCGCTACGCTAATCTACACATAGCCTAACCTTTGTAAGCCTTTGGTGTTATGTCGGCTTTGCTGCACAATTTCACCTGTCGACGATTAAGTTGCTTCCATCAAACAAATGCACGGATGATGTCACAACATCTCACAGAAGGCGACTTCACGTTCGTAGAGAAGTTACCGTTCCACAGAATTGCAGGAAAGATAAACTAATCTGTCCTGGATCATGCCGGCTCAATTTAAATAGAGAAATGCTTCAGGGGGACAAAACCGATAGGACATTCCCTACCCGGACACCACTTATTGGAGTAAGCTCCGGTTATTGGTTGAAGTCATCGATCTTGCAAAAGCATTCGTTAGGATAAATTTCGTGTATTCCGACTCGGGTATTCTATGTAATTCGAGGCAAGTCATGAGACATTGTCTTAAATACCCGATTGTCTATTGGATGCTGTCAGGAACGCATCACTATTAGTATTAAAAGGAGATACAGAATGAACAATGCAATAAGACATAAATTAGAACATTGTCGTTTAATTACAAGGAAGCGCTTGTCAAATAAATGCGACATAATTAGTTTTCAAATGTCTCTGCATTTAAAATTAATGAATTTGTCTGTGAAGAAACATGTTTTCGTTCACATAGATCTCATGATATTCCCGCCATTTCGGTCCGAATATTTTCGTTCACTTGCGAAGTAATAGTAGATTGGTTTCAATCGTTGCACGGTTAAACGGTGGTTGGACGTCCTTAAGGTTGCCACATAAAAATGAGTCACATGAACCCGAATCCGGTGATCTTCCTGGCCAGGGTATGTCACCAAACTGTGAGATTTTGTCCCGGGAATATTTTTTTTTACAGCATTCATGGTCGTTTGTGCCTGACTCATAACATTTTTGAAAATTTACAGTCACCGCCTGACAAGGTGATTATCGACAAAATTCGGGCCTATAATATCTCTACCGAAACTTGCGCACCAGATAGTAATTTGTTCGCAAACTTCAGTAACACAAGTTTTGTTCGTTTACGTATTAAATTGAAGTTAATCTTGTTTGATAGTCATTTTTGATAAATTTCTGGATAAGTTGAATTTCGTTACAGGGATAAAATATGATTTTTCTCCCCCAATTATTTCTTGCAATCTCGAGCTCTTAGTAACATTCATGGATTTCACATAGTTCGATCACACATGTTTAATGTCTTCTTTAAGCTTCAAGCTCTAGATCTTTCTAAAGGGTCCGCCATCTAACGTTTTTTTTTCCAAGTAGTGCTTATTTCGTGAATGGTAACACTTAGCTCATGTCTGATTTGACAGATAATTAGTTTTATCCTTCCGCTGAACGAATATGGTTGTGTATACGCTTGAACAACGCTTCGCTAAGTGGGCCTGCGATCGACTTTTTTTTTTTTTTTTTTTTTTTTTTTTTGTTGGAGGCTTCTACTATCTGCTGGAGCACTCAGACACAAGTACTGGTCCATTGTAATACCAGACAGACACCTTGTCTTTATTGTATTTTCCCCGTTGTCCGGAGAAAAGTGAGGAGAGGCTTCAGTGATGTTGAGCTAAGAGATTCGGCACCCACCACGTCGGCCCCAAGGGTGCGCCACCGTGCACGAGCGAAGGCGGGACAGTCGCAGAGAAAGTGTTCCGCTGTGTCGTCCTCCTCGCAACAAGCAGCACAGGTAGGCGTCTCACTGATGCCAAGCACGTAAAGATGCCTGGCAAAAGTGTAATGGCCCGTAATGACGCCCGTTAGCCTTCTGCAGTCATTTCTTCTTAAGGATAAGAAGAATGTTGCGGACTTTTTACAGACGTCAGGGCGTACGCGCTTAGTCATCCTGCATCCTGGATATTCCTTCCATCTGCGACTGTGTACGTTAAAGACCCAGTCATTGATGTCAGATTTAACCGTTGAAGCTGGTAGACCTAAGGCGGGTTCAGGCCCTGAGAAACTCTCCTCTGAGCCTTTTCTAGCGAGTTCATGGGAGATCTCGTTTCCTGGGATTCCAGAGTGACCTGGAACCCATACAAGCCTAAGTGAATTAAGTCTTCCGACTTTGTTCAAGAAGGTCTTGAGTTCATGCACTAGTTTGGAGTTGGACAGAGGATTGGATACAGCTTTGAGTGCAGCTTGGCTGTCACTGCAGACACATATGCTCTTTCCCCTCCATCTGTGTTTCACAACATAGTGCATGGCCATTAGGATTGCGTAAATCTCCGCCTGGAAGACAGACGCATATTTTCCTAACGAGAAGTGCAGTCGAATGTTTTCGCGCTCGAAGAAAACTCCGGCGCCGGATCCCTGATCAGTCCTGGAGCCATCTGTGAAGATTCGAAGACATTCTATTCCATGTTCAGTGTCTGGCCAAAGCCAGTCCTGCCGCCAAGGAAATGTGACTGTGTAGTTACAGCGCAGTAGGATGGCAGGTGTCATTGCGTCAGAGGGCATATCCATGAGACAGTGGTCGTAGGATATTTCTCTCTCAAGTACACTTTCACTCCACTGCGAGTTGTACCAAAGACCATTCCTCTTTAGGCGAGAATTAGTTTTCAGTGCACACCCTCTGATATATATGTCAAGGGGTGGAAGGTTCATCATAGCATCTAAAGCAGCCCCCGGTGTGCTGGGGAAAGCCCCCGTGCAACTGAGGCAGACCGCTCTTTGGAGTTTGGTGAGTGAAGCCACAGCGTGTTTTCGTGTCAGCCTGCTCCACCAAACAACCGATGCATATGAGATTATCGGTCTTACCATTGCCGTGTAGATCCAAAGGATCTTTTTCGGCGATAAGCCCCATGTTTTGCCAAAGGCACCTTTGCATTGCCAGAAAGCTGACAGCGCTTTGGTGGTTTTGGACTCAACATGTTTTGACCAGAGAAGTTTGTTATCTAGAATGACTCCCAGATACTTAGCTTCCTTGGATATAGGGATGGGAATGCCTTTTAGCACCAGCTGAGTAATGCCAGTTGTTTTCCTCCTTCTCGTGAAGAGAACGACATCGGTCTTAAGAGGATTAACCGACAGCCCATTTCTCGTGCACCAGTCTTCGATCACGTTTAGCGCCGCCTGCACTTTGAGACAGACATTCGCTAAACATGAGCCGACAGAGAGAACAGCAACATCATCCGCATAGGCCTGGGCATAGATTCCAGAGGCATTGAGAGCATCTAGCAGAGAGTCGACCACCATGCACCATAACAGCGGAGACAAGACGCCACCTTGCGGGCAGCCCCTGTTTACTCCAGACTTGACACATTGTTCGAGGCCTGTATCAGCGATCAATGTCCTGTGCACAAGCATTGCTTTGATCCACAAAACCAGTGCTTCATCTACGCCATGCCGTCTAGCAGCGTTACACATGCTGTCGAAGGTAGCGTTATCAAAAGCTCCCTCAATGTCGACGAAAATGTCTAGTACGTACTCTTTCCTTTCGAGAGCGCATTCAATTCTCCCAACTAGGTTTTGAAGCACAGTCTCGCAGGATTTTCCGCGCTGATAAGCATGTTGCATGTCCGACAGAGGATGCATTCGAAGGGCAACTTTGCGCACGTGCAACTCTACTAGTCTTTCCATGCTTTTCAGCAGGAATGATGTTAGACTTATTGGTCTGAAACTCTTGGCTAGTGAGTAATCCTCTTTCCCTATTTTGGGAATAAAGACCACTTTCACCGCGCGCCAAGGGATAGGTATGTAGGCAAGTGCCAGGCTAGCAGTGAAAATTCTTTTCAGTGTAGGAAGCAGCTCTCTAATACCTTTTTGCAGCATAACGGGGTATATCCCATCAGTGCCCGGCGACTTAAAGCCATCGAAGGATGCCAGAGCAAATTCAATGGCCTCAGTAGTTGCCACGCGTGACGCAACATACCAGCTACGCCGAGTTGTTTTCATCGCTACAGCCGCAGTATCCAATGAGGGAGTGTGCAACGAGCCGATGACAGTCTGATTTCCCGGAAAATGGTTCTGAAACAGTAAACTAAGAGTTTCTGCTTTAGACTCGGTAAAGGTACCATCAGACTTTCTGAGTACCTCCAGCCTTGTCGATTTTCCTCGTTTGAGGACTTTAACCAACTTGCTGGTCGCGCTCAGGGATTTGATCTCTTCGCAGAAGGACTTATAGGAATCATTCTTCGATTTTCGAATAAGCTGCTTATATTCCTTCTGCTTCGATCGATATTTATTCCAGTCATCTTCCGAGTTCGATTTAAGCGATCTGTTCAGAAGATTTCTGGCTTCCCTACGAAG
This sequence comes from Merodon equestris, assembly GCA_958301585.1. Taxonomy (NCBI): domain Eukaryota; kingdom Metazoa; phylum Arthropoda; class Insecta; order Diptera; family Syrphidae; genus Merodon; species Merodon equestris. The sequence goes on along the minus strand of OY284414.1, from coordinate 68,997,672 downwards.
CCGTTGGAGCTCAGCATTCCACCAGGGAACCGGCTTCCTGTTGGGAGGTTTTTTGACAGGACATGCGAGTTCAAAACATTTGGTGATGGCGCTGTTCAGGTTATGAACTGCATCCTCCACCGATTGATTAGTTTTGAGTTTAGGCGGGGCTTGAGTGGATTTCTCAAGCTCCTCCCTAAATCGCACCCAGTCTGTTTTTCTCGGATTCCGCTTGGGCTGCGAGGGAGAGATCCCGCACTTCAATTGGAATTCGATGTATCTATGGTCTGACAGCGTAACATCTGGTGAGACTCTCCAGTTAGTGATGGCCTTCGCATGCCTGTTAGATAAGGTTAGGTCAATCACTTCCTGTCGTCTCGCCGTCACAAAGGTTGGTAGAGAGCCAACATTGTTGATGAAAAGGTCAGACGAAAGAATGAAGTTTAAAAGATGGTCTCCTCTCCGGTTGCATTTGCTGCTACCCCAAAATGTGTTTTGAGCGTTAGCATCGCAACAGATGATGAGTCCAATCCTTCTGGCTTCACAGTACTCTACGAGTTCGGAAACCGCCTTAGGTGGCGGGGGTAGTACCGAGTCGTAGGGGAAGTAAGCAGACGCCACGACGAAGTGTTCAATTTCTCCGTGCGCCTTGTAGCTCACTTTCGTAGCTACCAGATCTTGACCACAGAATTGACCAAGTTTGGTTGCCGATAGCGTATTCGATATGATGAGGCAGACCCTGGGCCTTTCGGATCGCTCATCATAAAGGATTGTAGCATCACTATTGTATGCCACCAAGACCACACAGGCGTTTGTTCCACACCCATGGTTCTTGAAGGGATACAATGTAATGATTTGTACTACTGCATGCAATTCTGCTACTTAGAAGAGCGGTAGCAGCCTTGCAATGCTGTAGGTTGATCTGAGTAAAAATCATGGATTCATACTGGGGAACACGTTCCATCCTTCGACTACTTGACATCAAAATGGAATACAATCCTACCAAGGCCGAAGTAGGGACGTGAGTCGTACGCGGTTTTCAGGGCCTCAACAGAGCCATTGTCCATTCCCACTACCAGAGTGAAGCCCTCTTTTTTCAGAGAGTTCTTTTCCTTCTTGTAGGAATAGACAGTCCAGGCCTCGCGATCGACTTACAGAAGATGCCGATTTTGCCAAAAAAATCATCTTTTCAAATAAAGCTCATTTTGTTCTTGGCGGGTATGTAAACAAGCAAAATTGTCGCATTTGGGGCACAGAAAACCCCCACGCATACATTGAAAAGCCGGTGCACCCAAAACGAGCCACTGTTTGGTGCGGATTTTGGTCCAGAGGCATAATTGGGCCATTTTTCTTCGAAAATGAGCAAGGAGTGGCCGTTACAGTCAATGGCGATCGTTATCGGGCCATGTTGAACGAATTTTTGTTCACAAAAATTGAAGAGGAGGATATTGGCAACATTTGGTTTCAACAGGAAGGCGCTACGTGCCACACAGCCGAAGCTACACTCGATGTTTTGCGCCCTGTTTTTGAAGATCGCATTATCAGCCGCAGAGCTGATGTCGTTTGGCCACCTCGGAGCTGCGATTTGACACCGTTGGACTATTATTTGTGGGGTTCCGTCAAAGATAAGTGTTACGCCGACAAGCCAGAGACAATTGACGCTTTAAAGGACAATATTCGTGAAGCCATTGGTGAGATACAGTTGCACACAATCGATAATGTGCTTAAAAATTGGACCGATCGTGTAGGCTACTGCATGGCCAGCCGAGGCAGCCATTTGAATGAAATTATTTTCCATTATTAACCAGAAGGATTGTACTTTCAAATAAAAAAAGAAATTTGAGAAAATATTCAGTAGTTTTTTTTATAGCATTTTCAAAAAAAAAAAAAGTTATTTGGCGGACCCTATATCTAGGTATCTTTCGCAAAGAACGGAAAACTATTCCATATTATAGTAACTTTTTAAAATGTCAAAATTGCCACCGGATATCCTGTATAAGACATAGAAAATTCATTCAATTCAATAAAAAGCAGACCTTTAAAGTTGTTGGGCAAAAATATCCCCATTCAGCAATCCCATTTTTAAACTAAACTTTTATGCTATTCGTTGAGCTTTTGAACATGTATTTGTCGTGAAGCTTTATACCAGTAGAACATAAGTCGAAAGCTAAATGTGAGTTAAATGGTAAAATAAACTGTGAGATAGATACATATATTTTAAAGACTACATTTCAATTATAAATATCCTAATATTTTACTTACTTCATTTTTGTTTCACGTTTTGAACGTCCTTTTTATTAGTTTTCAAGAAGAACGCAGTTTTCGCAGAGCTTTTCGTTTTGATTAAAATCAATTATGCCAAATATTTAAGAAATATATTTAAATGACTAGGAAATAATTTCGGACTATGCATTATGCACGGAAACATTTGGAAATATGTAAAGAATATAATACATAATGTAGATGCGTTTATTCATCAAAAGAGGCAAGCATTCGATAACCAGTAAATTAAGTTTTCATTTTTTTAGTTTTTCTGTTAAATATTAAGATTATAAAACATTTGTTTTTGAAATAACAAATAATACATTTTCTCAACAACTTAGTATTATTATTGCAATAAGAGCGTAACAGAGCTGAAGCTTGTCTTTAACATCATGTACATATGTGATTGATTTGTTTCCATACGTGAAGCGAGCTTCTGTTTGTTTTACAGCGTGTTCCCAGAAGCTTTTTCCAAATAAGTAGATATACTGAAAAGGGTTTTGTCAGTACCCATATCTGAGGTGAAACATCGTCAAATATTATTTAGATAACTTGGATGTAGCAGAATTCGAACCCAGTGTCATCGCCATCAGAAGTCAATACACCAACTTCTGGGCCACGGTGTCTCTCGTAAAAATATGCATAATTCAACTTTAACTTTAGTAAGAGACAAATGTCTAGTTTTCGTGAGTCTTTGAGTATTTGCAATATAAGTGCTGGTAAGCGCTTATTTGAAGCCGATAATAAGCTGTAGGTCTCTTCGCAACCTTCGCAAATTGAAAAAAGACATGTACATAAGTGAATAGGAGAAGCTGAAGCTCTGACCCTCCCTTAAACTTGCAATGTTATGATTGATTGTGTAATCCTTTTTACTCAAATGCGTATGAAATAGAAGAAGGGGATCCTTCTTATTAAAGTCCCAAATTAGGCGGACTATACCAATAGTGGATATGTTGTAACTAGAGCTCAATAGCTCACCCCAAAATTAAAAAGTTTGTGACTCAGCTATTCAGTTTATATTTGCTCACCTATGCGCTAAATTTAATCTTGAACGTTGTGATCGATATGTGCTACATATGTATATTGCCTTTTTGCTACACATATAATTTTTTTCTTTTTTTTCTCAAAGGAGAACCCACTAAGCCCCGTCAGATAGCTAAAGACAAATATGGCGAAATGAAGTATCGATGACTTTTTTTGCCAGAATTATGAAGAGCACATTACTGGCACCAAAAACTAACAGACTTGGTTGAGTGCAATTAAGAACCAACTTAATTTCAGGTCGAGGCACGAGGATGCGTCTATTGCTGCGCTTAAGAAGCTACTTGTTGACTCTATGACTCTAATTTAATCACGGCTATCCCGTATATTTTATAAGGGTGTATAACTTTGGAGATAAGGTTTTAACCCATCCTATCGCGATTATGCTGCCTTTATATTTCACCAAATGATGCTCCTAAATCTAAACCAATTCGTCTCGAACAAGAATATCTGCATTATTTCCATTGTTCATAATCCACATGTAGACAACATCACTGATTCGTGTAACCGTCGAATGGGGCCTCCCTAATCTTGCTGCAGTTTCAAACATTGATGAAGGTTGTGCACCCTTACCACATCGCCTTCCTCCCAGCGTCGTTGTCCTCACATCATACCTGGTCTTCATACCGTCATTGTTTATGTGGATCTTCGTAGTTATCGTGTATATCGGCAATCCTTTCTCTCAGCTCTGCCACCAATTGTTCTTTTCTGCTTTTCCATGGGAGATCCGAATTCCACCTCGATAGTATCTAAATAGATCGACTAAAAACGATTTCGGATGGGGTATTATACGTCCCGTTTAACTGATAAGCATGAGGAAAAGGGGAACGTACCGATCCCGGGCATGTTGGTCGTCACTCACAATCTTTATATGCCTTGATTCGAGTGCAGAGTTTTGAGTATTTCAAACCTGCTCACTCTGTTGTTCCATGATGGTCTTAGTTGAGAATTGCAAACGCTTCAGTTCATTTTCTAAAGTAGCGAGCACACACGAAAATGTATCAGCTCTTGCACTGAGCCAGTAGAATAATTCCTGTACCTTTTCCAATATTTTTTTCTATACCCAGATGTCCTTCCGAAGTGGGGTCGTACACTACTCGTAGTACCACAAACTGAGTTCTTCCATCCAACATCTCCCATTTCCCCTCAATATGTCATCTTATCCCCAATATTCTCTGGCGTTAGTGCTTCTTTTGGAGAAGCCTCAACCATCAAGTTTCTCTGTGATCTGTGCGCAGGAGGAAGTTTCGTTCACAACGGTACTTGTACAAATGTTTCTTCGCCATAATCTATTATTAAAAAAATGATTTTTGTTAACATATTTGACCGCATTGTCACTTGTGCGCAGTCGCACATACAAGTTAAAGATATTTAAATTAGTTTGAGAAAAAAATTATTTTTTGTGGAGACGAGCTCCGTTTATTTCAGAGGTACTTTTAAAACTAAACTTACAATACTCAAACTTATTCTAACTTAGCCTATTGGGCGAGTGGAGTACGTGCAGGAATGTGGGAAAGGAAGGAAAAAAACAAAAGCGTCGGGTGACGAGTACTCCGTGAGGAACAGCAACTCAGGTGATTCTGGGTCTGATGGTGTCAGGCGGAGTCGCATTCCGTTGGTGCTGTGCGCAATCCCGTGTGCGATTGTCAGATGCACTGGTGTCAGGTGGAACCGTTGTGATGGTGCATTGGTGCCGTGTGCAATCTGGGGAATGTGGAGTGTGACCGGATGTGCGGTGACTTATGTTGCCTTAACTCTTCCCCTCTTAAACGTCTGACGTCCTCGTCTGCGGTCAATCAGAAGAATGGGATCTGACTCAGCCTGGATACTCTTGGATCCTTACTTTGATCGTGGGTGGCGTTTTCAACTGCTTTTGTTGCGGCATCTGCTAGATGGGTTTCCGATGAGTTTACTGGTTGTGGTTGAATTACTATTTTTGTATTTCTATTTGCACGTTTGATGAATAAAGAGCCCAAAATGATAAGCGTAAGTATAATGACGGCTGATGACAGTCCAAAGTTAATTAGCTGCTTCCTCGAATTCTCGTTGTCGATGGTTCCTATGAACTCCCTATTGGTAAGGTGCAGCTCTTTTAACATTTCTAAGGACAGGCTTTCTTCGAAGTTCGTTGTTAGGGGTGGTGGCTGCAGCAATGCTGGTATTGGCTGTATTACGGCAACCTCTGTTGAAGAGAATGTGGTTTCGTCGACTTTTACGGTAGCATTTTGGAACTGGATGATGAAGGATCCGGTTAGGTTCATCTCATTGTTGTCGATTTGTACAGTGCCGTTGAATTGATTAAAGAATAGCGTTCCACTGGCTATCTCTTCCACGGATGGTAGGTGCTGATTGTTTATGGAGATACATGATGAGGGTGAATTGCTGAGGAGCTTGGGGAGGCAGGAAGTGTTACCCAAATCTATAATACTATTCCTATTACATATTGTTAAATTTTGAAAGGAGTTACAATAGTTCTTTATTCCAAATATCGATTTACTACATTTAAGAATTGTTTTATAATCTATTTTATTTATAATATTGCCCTTCTTTATGGGTCTTACAACTAACCTTTTGCATGTTTCATTCCTTGTTGTCGGAATGTCAATTATATATAAAATGTTTGAATTACTTACTGCTATCCTTACATCGCTAAACTCTAACATTTGATCGATACTTAAGTAAGGTAACTTATTTCTAGTTATAATCTTTTTAATTAGTTTCTCTTCTAAATTTGTCAACATATATGTGTTTATAACATTGGCCTTGGCCCATTGTATCGCGTAGTCAATATTAGTTACGTCTTCTTTTATAATGTCTATTTTGCTCTTCATTACGAGCGAGTATTCTTTTTTTAAGTTAATTTCTGTTTTTAGCTTATTTAGAATTTCATTTTCTGTTTTGGCCAAATCATTAAATTTCTTTTGAATAATGTCATTGATTAAAATTTGCCTATTATTACCTTTTGCCAACTGATTTATTTTCGATGTTAAGAGTTTCAGATCCTCGTGATCAGGAGACCCCGCGATCCACTTCCAGGCGGAGCCCAAGAAGTCCAAAGACCTTTTAATTCTATTAGTTAGTTTAGTTGGTTTAAGTCTATTAATATGTCGTTGCGTTTGTTCTATGTCGTTCATCATAAAAGGGTACATCGGGTCTTTGTCACTAAATTTCTTTGTCACCGTCTCGTTGATGTCCTTCAGTAAATCTTCGTATACGTCTAAGTTTATAACATGGATAATTTTGAAGTGACCGTCTTCCAGCAGTCCGGTTCCGTTGTCTAAAGTCAGTAACTGTGCATTGGAATAGTCGAATATCTGATAGTCGGTCAGTGCGTTTCCTACCAATGTTGTCAGTCTAAAAAGAAAGTTCTAATTTTTAATGTGTGCTTTGTGTATGATTCGCCCAGATTTAGTTAATACGGTGGTAGCCCTATTTTCTGCCACTATTTCCTTTTTATATCTCGCTGTAAGCTTGGATCCCAAGCGTCTATTTATCTTGACATAAACAATGTCTCCTGGCTGATAAGATTTTATGGTCTGTCTATTTTTATTGTGATATAACAAATCCCTATCTTGTTTTTCCGCGATTTTCCTTAAGTTTTCTATTCTGTTTTTCTCAAGCTGCATCGGATCAGTGCTTACTCTTCTACCAAAGAAAACTTCTATCGGCCTTTTTCCCGTGACCGAGTGTATAGAAAAGTTATAGGCATAAACCGCTTTTTCGAGAAGATCCGTAAAGGAATTGTGGATATTTTCAGCTTTAAGCAACTCATAATTTCTCCAAGTGTGGAATGGAAGTGTTCGACTTGACCGTTGACTGAACTCGTGTAAGGAGGTGTTCGAAACATTTGAATGCCAAATTCATCTTCAATCATGAAACTGATCGAGGCCGAACTAAATGATTTTTCGTTATCAACCACCACAGTATTGGGTATTCCGAAAGAGAAAAGCACTTCTCGAAGTGGCTGATTTATGTCCTCCGCGGCTTGAATTTACCTGAGCAAATTTCGAGAATTTGTCGAGTGCTGTAAGTACCAGCTTCCCCTCGGTTGAGAAGATATCTATATGCACTATTTCGCCTGGATATGTTGGGATAGGAGTAGCCTGAATTTCTGGTTTGTTCGGGTGACGGTCGTATTTGTTTACCTTGCATACCGTACACTGCCCGACGATTCTCTTTATTTTCTTGCTCATGGCCGGGAAGTAAAATTTCTCCAGTATTTGAGACTTGTTTTCATGTTCATTCCTATGAGCTCTCTTATGAACCTGAATTATAATATCCTCCTGGGCAGATTCGCTTTTAACGTCTTCGACCTGTACCTCAGTGAATCTGATCTTGTAACCACTGAAGACATGGGGGTGCAATTCCTGGATCATGTTCCTTATACCTTCCTCTGTCTTTATGCCATTAATGACCGAAGGATTAAGTATCTTTTTTAATATTTCAATCAGGCTTTCTGGTGTGTAGTCCGGTTGCTTGACTACGTGCCTATGGTAGGTTGGGAAGACGATTTCGAACTGTTGGCTAGGATCTTTATCTATTGCTATGAGGATTTGATTTTTAAATACGTTTATAGGTGTTTCGACGGATATTATTGGGTTGTGCGTAGGTTTTGCATTCCTATCTTGGGATATGGTTAAGGTATTGGTTTCTGAGAGGATCGGAGCTCTGGAGAGGGCGTCAGCTACAATATTAGATTTACCAGGCTTATATTTAAGCTGTTAACTGTATTCTTCTAGAGTGGCCTTCCACCTCTTCATCTTACTGTTCTGGTTTTTGTGACTTAGAGCGTGGGTTAACGGCTGATGATCGGTGTAAATGGCAACTTGAGCGGAGCCATATAGATAACTTCTTAGCGAACCGAGAGCCCATATTATGGCCAGCATCTCCTTCTCGTTTGCTGCATAATTTTCCTCGGTTCTACTAAGCGTCCGGGAGATGAAGGTAATCGGTCTCCCATTTTGCTCCAAAACTGCGCCGATGGCGTAGTTTGACGCGTCCGTTGTCAGTTCGAACGGTTGGTTAAAGTTAGGGTAGGAAAGCATTAGGTCATTGGAGATTAAAGACTGTTTTATTTTATTAAATGAGTCTATACAGGCCTGGTTGAAGATAATAGGGGTTTCAGCAGATTGGGTTTTTGAAACTCGGCCCTCTTCTCCTCTTAGGAGAGATGTCAGTGGTTTTGCTAGAGTTGCGTAGTTTCGTACGAAACGGCGGTAGTAGCCGGACAGTCCGAGAAATGACCGTAGTTCTTTCAGGTTCGTTGGTTGAGGGAAGTTTTTGATAGCCTCGACTTTTGTTTGACTCGTCTTGATGCCGTCGGATGAAATCACGAATCCTAGGAATTCCACCTCTTGTTTAAAGAAGTGGCACTTGTCGAGTTGGATCTTCATATTTGCTTTCAAAAGAGTTTCAAATACTTCTCGGATGTGCCTTACGTGTTCGGCCTCGGTCTTGCTAAAAATTACTATGTCATCGATATAGACATAGCAAGCCTTTCCAATATGTCCGTGTAGGATATCGTCGAGCGCTCTTTGAAAGATGGAAGGAGCGTTCTTGAGGCCGAATGGGAGTCGAGTGAACTCAAACTTCCCGTTGTTTATTGAGAAGGCAGTTTTCTCCACGTCAGATTCCTTGAGAGGAATTTGGTGGAAACCACTTTTCAGGTCAAGAACCGTAAAGAACCTGTTTCTTCCCAATTGTGCCAACACTTCATTGATGTCCGGGATAGGGTACCGATCGGCTATAGTTACTGAGTTCAGCTTCCTATAGTCGATGACCATCCTATACTGTTTGGAACCTGTACTATCCGGCTTTTTTGGCACAATCCAGACGGAAGAGTTATAAGGTGACCGTGAAGGTCTGATTATCCCGTCGTCTAATAGTTTACGTACCTGTTGTTCCACTTCGTCCTTGAGGGCCATTGGGAAAGGGTAATGCTTGCTGTACACAGGGGATTCAGTTGATGTGCGAATTTCTCCCACGACCGAAGTGGTATATGTCAGCTTTTCATTAGGTTCGGAGAACAAGTGTGAATAATCTAGCTATGTTTTCCAAATGTGCTTTCTGAGAGGCGGTTAAATGGGTTAAATGGAGGATTGACATATAACCTTCCTTGACATGGATAACCGCAGATAGTTCTCTGAGGCCAAGATGCCATGGAAAGTCTTTAGTTCGGGTAAAAGGAAGAATTTTAGGTTGATGTCTTTGAGGCCGAAGAGGTTAAGTAGAGTATGGTGTGTAATTTTGACGTCCCCCGCTATTGACTTAGAAAGGAAACAGTTTTGGTTGGGTATTGGCTTGGGAACTATTGCTGCTAGATCCAGTATCTATCAGAAATTTAAGTCTTTCGCCACTCCTCGCTTTGCACTCGAAGTACGGCAGCGAAGAGTACATTAATCTAAAAAATGTAGATCACTATAATCGATAATAGTTTCCCCATTCCTGGGTGTGCTCTCATCCGATAAGTTCAGGGATCTAAGATATTCCGCTAAATCCTCGTCGCGGCCGACGTCTGTCGACATCATACCTTGTTCATGCTCACACTGGTTTGGGTCCTCAGTGTGGATATGGAAGTTCTGCTGAGGACGCCCTTGACCGGGTCCCTTGAAGGACTGTTGTGCCCTGGGAAATTGATCACGTTGCTGGGGGTAAGCTACTTGCGTGCTCCTTCCCTGAGGTTCCACCTTAAAATTGTGCCGGGGGATGAAGTCTGGTTTCTTTGGTGGAAACTGAGGCCGATTATCGTTACTCTGATATTGTGTTCTAGGGGGTGTATACTGGTGGAAATCCCGATACTGCTGCTCGTTTGGGAAAGTGTAGGTTGCTCTATTATTTTGGAAATATTGTGGTCTACGGGAATCGAAAGAGGAGCGCGGCTGTACAGAGAATTGGTGGGTCGGACCGGGTTTCTTGAACGAATGAGCCTGCGGAAGTTGATGATCCCTGAGGCTTTGTTGTGACCTGTACCGTTGGTTTTCCAACTTCAGGCACAAATGCAAGGCGTGTGGCAGGTCCACCGGCCCCTTTATGCCGAGAGGGCGCGGTAGGTCCCCCTTCAGACCTCTTATGAACGTATCGAGGGCCTTATCCCTGTACGTTTGAGTCAATAGACGAGAAGCTTCCGGGCCGACTTCCAAGCAGGATATTTTGCTCAATATTAATGAGAGGTGCGCATAGATTCTCTGGTAGAATTCTTGGATTGTGCTACCACCCTGTGTTAATAAAGACATTTGATATTCAAGAGTGGTTACGTCTCTCTTGTCCGCATAGTGCATCGTTAGGCACTGTCTCTTACAGAGTCGTTCTGTACGTTTACTTCATAAGAGAAAAATCAGAAGCATGTTCTATGTGCAGTTCAAAGTATATTAGTTTCGTTAAAGCAACAAAACGCCAGAGCTGAGATTGATATGCGATTTATAGTTGAAACTGCGAGAAATATGTTACATGCTAAAAGTTTGCCGTTCAAACTTTGGGCAGAAGCAGTAAATATGGTTGTGTGTATTATGAATCGTTTTGGTTCTAGCTCATGTAAAGGAAAAACTCTTTTCGAGTTGTATAACAACAAAACAGTTGACTTCAACAATATGAAAAAACTTTTGGAAGCGAAGTATTTGTACATATTCCGAAGGAGAAGAGACAGAAATTGGACAAGAAGTCAAAACGTGGGTTTTTTGTGTGATATCCTGAAGGTGTCAAGGGTTTCCGTGTTTGGATACTTGGTTCAAATAAAATTGAAATTTCGAGAGATGTTTTATTTAAAGAATATTCAGTCGTTAAACTTGAACCAAATTTGTCTAATTTAGGAAAGGCAGATATAGTGAACGCAAAAAACGAGACTTCTTCTGAAGAGAACACATTTGATTCGGCAGATGAAAGTATTAAAAATGGTAAAACAGTCAACAGATCAAGCCCAGGTTCAAAGCAAGCGGGAACAGACGACAACGTACAGAAGTAAATCGGATCTATCGAATCGAATCGACCAGCTATCGAAGTAGCGCAAAAACGAATTCAAGTATGTATGCGAACGCTCTTGAAGGTTATGCTTTCGTTTGTAGTAGCTTTGAGCCAACAACATACAAAGAGGCATTTGAGTCAGATGAAGCTGATAACTGGAAGAAGTCTATGGACGATGAAATGGAAGCTCATCAGAAAAATGGGACATGGCAATTTGTTGTTCCGCCGCTGAATCGTAAGGTCATCGAGAACAAATGGGTTTATAAAGCTAAATTATCACCAAATAACACTATTGATCGATACAAAGCGAGCCTTGTTGCGAAAGGTTTCAATGAACAACAGGGTGTCGACTACACCGAAACATTCAGTCCAGTTGCGAAATTTACGTCGATTTGCACGATTTTTGCTATAGTAGCAAGCAAGAATTTAGTTCTTTAACAGTTTGACATAAAAACTGCGTTCCTGAATGGCGTTTTACAAGAAGAAATCTTCATGGATTAACCTCAAGGATACAACGATGAATCTGGAAGAGTTTGTAATTATCCCGGTGCTAGAATTTAGCCTTGACGAAGTTGCTTACCACTTTTAAATTCAACGTTTGCAAAACCGATCCATGCGTTTTCATTCTTCGCCGGGAGGAGAAAAGAGTCTACCTTGCTCTTTACATAGATGATGGCCTGATTGCTGTCAAACCGCTAGTGATGTTGAAGACCCTTTAAATCAACACTTTGAAGTTAAACTCGCAGCGAATTACTATCTGGGATTTCAGATAATTCGAAAAAATGAGGGAACATCTTTTGTTTATCAATCAAATTATGTCGAGCGTCTTCTTCATAAGTTCTTCTTCATGCTGGAATCAAACTCAGTTTTCACACCATGTGAGCTTGGACAAAAGTCTGCAGTTGGAGAAGAAAACTTGCCGGCAGCAACGAAATTCTTCTTTAGCGAAGCCATGGGAAGCCTAATGTATCTGGCCATTGCAACAAGGGCGGATATTTCGTATGCAGTGCATTAAACATATACATATTTAAATATTTAAAATATACTAAAGACTTTGGAATAGTTTTTGATTCAAACACTAATTTTTTTTATATATCTATAGTGATGCTGACAACGTTGCACAGCACTGAGTACAACGGAAGAGTATGTAGCTGCGTCGGAAGCAGTCAAAGATTTGATGTGGCTTGATGCGCTCATACATGATATTATACTTGGTGACGAATATCAAAAACCGACACTTTACATGGACTACCATAAAATTGATAAAAAATCAGGAGTATCATGCTAGAACTAAGCACATTGATGTTCGTGTGCACTTTATAAGCAGCAGTTAGAGGATATTTTTACTAAGTCGCTCTCGACTGACACATTTGAATTTTTTCGTAACCTTATTAATACTTAAAAAATAATTATTTAAACAATAAGTGGGAGTGTCAAATGCTAAACTTGTAAATATTATTAAAACAATGAGTTTTTTCAACATATTTAGCCGTATTGTTACTTGTGCGCAGTCGCATATACACGCTGTTATATCAATAAAGTTTCCTTCACTTGCTTTTTGTCATTCGACTCAAACGGTTCGTTTTCTTTTAAACTCTGTTAACATAATCAATGCCAGAAATTCTAGCCTGGTAACGCAGTAGTTCTGTTCTGGCTTGGAGAATACTTCGTTGCTCTTGGTCATAAAGCAACTTAAAATACAAACATCTGCAATCACGGTAAATATTTTTCTCAGCGTGGAGTAAACTAGCACTGAAACTCACACACTCGTTGATTAAGTTGCGGAAAAAACTCTGCTCACATCCACCTGTTCACCTGTGAGTCCGGTAATATTCTTGACGAACCGTGGTGATGCCAAGGAAGCCGCGGAACCGATTCTTTCTTTTTTAACAGCATCGACTCTGTCCGGATCCGTTCTAACTTATTGATGAAATTATGTATTTCATATCTCTTCTAAAGACCACACATTTGAACGGGCTAATCTTTAGAAAGGCATGGCGTGGACGTACATACCTAAAGACAGACTCTTTTTAGATTGTTCAAATTTTTCACAGATACACTCAGTCAATCCCATCACGTTCTAATTATTTATTTTATTTACTAAGAAAATTTTTTACCAACCAAATTTTTACCAGATTTCTGATTCAAAGGACAAAAGTTCATCTTCTCTGGAGAACTGAGAACTCATACCCTTTTCATTTCGATGGAAGATCTTCAGATGATCCTCTAAAAGGAAAAAATTCGCGGGAGTCGACGATATAGGCACCTTCCGCCAGTGGCGGTAAAGAGGTACACCATCCTGTTCAACAATGCACTGAATAATGCATATTATCGAGTGCACTGGAAGACAGCGGTGGTACACCCAATCTCCAAGAGGGATAAAGACAAATGATCATATGCTAAGTTTTTTTATTAATAAAAACTATTTTTCTTAGCTTAATTTAGATAGATATTATAATATTAATAGCATGTATGTAGTCGTCGAAAGACATGTTTCAATTGTTCTGCTTGTTTTAGAGTGTCCGTCTAGGACCAGTAAGATAGTTAAGCTAGTTTTAAACATTTTTGACTAGGGTAAGATAGATATAAGATAAAACTGAATAAAAATGAATATAAAAACAAAAACCGGTCGATAAGTCTCCTTCCGAATATCAGAGCCCAGTCTAAATGGATTGAAGACAACAAGATCATTCCGGATAATAAATTCGGCTTCAGAACGGGACATGACACTATTCATGCCGCGTCAAAACCCGTATCGGATATCCAATGGAACAAATGCAAAAACCAATGCACGGGTGCCTTCCTGATTAACAAGGAAAAGGCCTTCGACTCCGTGTGGTTAGAAGGTCCATTCTACAAGCTCAATCGGCTGGGCATAAGTAAACCACTGCTATATATGATTTTTGACACGTAAACAGGTAGAAAGTTCGTTCTGAAAATTGCCAACGTATTTCTACCCTGGGGCGCTTTCTAACTTGAGGGCGCTAACTTATTCCAGAGTGAAGGTAATTTGCTACATGGCCTTAAACAGGCCCGTCCGTAAACGATGTCCCGTCTGGTTCAATGTGAAATCCAGCTTAATGGAAAGGATCCGGATGTTTGAGAGACAATATCTCAATACTTGTCTTGTCTTGTCGTAAGATAGTTATAAGAAATTATGAAATAAAAATGAATTTAAAACTAACTCAGTAGTTTGATGTACACATCTAATTGAGATAAGCTGCTGTTATATTCCACTAGATGTCATTTATATGACCGATATTTCAACACAAATATGGTTTAACCTGCTAAAATCATCTTGGCGCTCGACATTATATAAATTATTGACTAGATCACTCTATCTGTCGAACCCAATTGGAAGTAATGGTTACAGGCCAGTCTAGAAATGGAATCCAACGAGAAATGAAAAAGCGATCTTCACAGAATGAATTGTTAGCTTATGATTAGGAAAAGCAAATGCTCTCCACATACATAACTGCTCACCTGAAATCTATATGAATGCTATTTAACAAGCACACTTAGTTGAAATAGAGCATGTGGACATCCCAAGATATTCTATACCTGCCCAAAGAACGACGGTTCCTTCTTGTTGGTCACTTCTATAGCCATGCCAGTAGATAAGGTTTGAAGAAAGATTTGGAATAAAACAAGTTATTCACTGCCATCAAAATGCCCTTTTGAGCAGTAAAAAAAAACAAGAAAAAGCGAATGCAGCGCGAAGGGATTCGTTAGTTGCTGCTCGCTAATGATTTCATATTTGTTACAGTTTTATCCGGTAATTTTTTTTTCTGACCAATTTCTTTTCCGCTCAGTTTGTAACAATTGTTTTGCTTTCTGTCTCTAATATTCCTTTTAGATAAGAGAATAAATTTCATTCTTTTCACGAAAAAAAAATACATAAGAAATTGCGCTTTAATAATTTTAAAAAATGTCCAAGGAAAGATTTTTTTGATATATTTAAATTATAAGAATTATAAGAAGTATCGAAATTATTGTAATATAATATTTTTGAAAATACGTAGAAAAGACGTATAGTCGGTATCAATATTTCGCACCTCACCTTTTCGGAGAACAACGAGATGCTTCATTTTATCCCCACTGTATAGGAATGAAATGTTATTAAACACGAGAAACACAATTTATTTCGTTATCGTCCGACCTCGTCAATGACCAAAACTAAACTTACAATAATTGAATTTAGCGGCAGCCATTAAGCCATGTCTTTATGCAGACATCATGTGATGTTACCGGAATCATCGTGCGTAAGCCGTGGTGTTAGTGATAGTGAAATACCGTACATGCATCAGGCGATCAGAGGACCGCTTATCGTCATGAAGGTCATACAATACGTTGCTTACAAGTGCTTATAGGACAATCGACCACAATTCACCTGACGCATGTACAGTGTGATACAATAAGTTTTGTACAATGTTATAATATATGCATAATTCAATTTTAATTTTTTTTTTTTTAATTACATAATTACCTATACATTTCATTCTTTAACACCCACCTACCATCAAACCCATTTACATACCGTAGCGAGAATAATTTTCCATACAAACCCTTCTTGTGCCCAAATTAATAGTTTGTGGAACAAAACAACGATATTTTCTTAGTTCTTTTTTTATATACATTTTCTTAAACATTTGTTTAACATATTAAAAGTACAAGTACAAGCACCACTGTCCGTGCAACTTCTGTTTTTAAAGAACCGTTATCAAATCTGTCAAAAAATTATTTTTAGTACAATTTTGGGTGTTACGAGTGTTAGCTTTGCCTTTCATTTGATTGCATTTTGGATTAAAGATTTTAGTTTTATTTTCAAAATGGTAAAAAAACGGCAAAAATACCACGAAAAATGTTAGATCACTAGTAATTGATCATCGCGAAAAGGGCAAAACTTTAAGAGAAATCGGTGAATTGTTAAATTTAAACCATTCTACAGTGCAGTGCATTTGCAATCGGTATTATTGAGAAGGTAGAATAGAAAACAAAAAAGATGCAGGACGTAAAAGGAAAATAACAACAACAGATGAAAATTTTTTAATCCGTGAAATAAGAAAGGATCCAAAACAAACAGCAGTGCAATTGAATAAAAATTTAAAATTATTTAGTGGAACGTCTGTAACAGATTCAGCTGTACGAAAAAAACTTAATTCACTAGGACTGCATTGCCATGTTGCTAGACGGAAACCTCTTTTACGGGAAGTCAACGTAAAGAAGCGATTGGATTTTGCTAAAAAATATGCCAATCAACCAATTGACTTTTGGAAAAAAATGATTTTCGTTGACGAAAGTAAATTTAATATTTTTGATAGTGATAGTAAGCAGCAAAAGGTATGGAGAAAGAAAAAATGAAGCCTTGCTTGCCCAAAACATTCAATCAACCGTAAAGCATGGAGGAGGCAATATCATGATATGGGGAGCAATGGGCTATCATAGATTTGGAAATTTTGAATTTATTACCAATAAAATGGGTCGTCAAATGGTACGTCAAGTCTAAGCAAACATGTACCGCAAGGGTCGCTGATAAAGCACTGGTGACTTGTCTATGAAGACCCCATGCGAATTGACGTTTCGTTTAGGTTTCAATGTATTGTTTGGTAGAAGGCCGTACCCAAGTACCTTGCAGTACCTTGCAGCCATGTGCATAATTCTCTGAAAAATATTAGACATATTTGGAAAATTCCGAAGCCCGATACAGATTGTAGGAAATGTGTAGCTGAGCTCTACACAGATTTTCTCCCAATCCTATACGGATAAATTAATTTTTAAATAAAAACAAAATTACGAACAGCAAAAACTTTATTTTGGTCTTTTATTTCGCGCAGTATATATGGTAAGAGGATGAAATATGAAAATGTATGCTCAGGTAAATAGAGTGCCTGATTCCATTTAAGTCAAATTATTAATAGTAAACATATTTTATCACAAAATTACTCTTTAACGTTTTTCGTGTGCCATTCCAATATTTTCAACAATATTATATATAAAACATAGCCACAAATTCAAGAGTAGTGGCGCTTTGTTCTTGTCCCTTTTTAAGTCTAAAAGACCATAATAATAAGAAGGCTTAAAATACAAATGCAAACATTTATTAACAATGTTGGTGTCATACCTTTTCTTTTCCCAAATTGGTATCTAAATCCTAAAATATTGACAAAATGTTTATGTTTTTCTTTGTCGCATTGGTTTAGTTCACATCTTGCAGATTAAACGAAATGCATGGCCTATTTTACATTTGAAAGCTGACCGCAAGCGCTCGACGGATTAAAGGCATTCATACGTACATATATTACCAGACTACCTTTTGTGTTATTATTGTTGGCCGTTTACAAGAACATTTATAAAAGGTGTTATACAGATAGATAAAACTGCAGTTGACCTGAAAAGGAACGTGAATTATCTAAAAGTATAATCGTCAAAACCGATAACGCTGCTTCGACGTTCGTGATCGGATGCATTTTACTCGTATTTATTCATTTTTTCCCGTGACTCTGAATTAACATGTCAACTGCGGCAAATACCAACGCAACGCAGACAAGATGAACAGGTATACGGGAATAAATATCATCAGAAAACTAATTAAGACGACCACTACAGGTATTAAAAGAATACTGCTCTTCCCTAGATGATCGATGCCACCTGCAAGCTATTCACATAAATCTTTTGACGACTGCCTCGTGGTTTTTCTTCTTCGTGCGTGTGTTGTTTTGCTGGCAGCTTGCCACTGAAAGAGAATTTCACAAATTGAAGGATAACACCACTCATGCTGTTGTAATCTACAGAAAGAGTGGAGATGAAATATATTTACATATATCGGACAAACAATAAGTATCTATTGTCCACTGATATACTTGTATGTACGAGAATGTGCTCTGCATCTCTATTGGACGAGTAATATTTCCTTTCAAATGCAAATGCAGTTAGATATTTTCAGTGACCACATGAGGTTAGACAACATTTATTCACATTTTCTATTAGCTCCATTATCCGCATTGCTATGAGTTTTTATTAAAAGTGGATTCAATGCAACTTCTGTTTCGGCAGCTAATCATCATGACCAGAGGCTTACTGAGCTTGTTTATCGAATTCATTATTCTGGTGGAGCAAGCAATTCGTAATTCATCCGTGGAAAATTGAAGTAAATATCTTCGAGGCAGATATTAAATAAGTTAGAGCTCCACGGTTTATTGATGTTAGTCATTTTATTTATTTGGTTTCATGATATGAATCAATAGTTTCTACACTTAAACAACATCATGCATGCTTTTGCTGCAAATTGGCAAATATTGCTTATATGGAATATTTACTCGTAGATTGTTATTCTATACTTCATAATTAGAGTAAGTTCTGAGCTGAAAAGGAACGGAGCAAAAGTCCGCCAGTTTTTTGCATTTTACTTGTCATAAGTGCATTTTTTTAATTACATAAAACTTAAAACTATCTTAATCATACTATACCGAGTTAAACTTAACTTATCCTAACCTACCTTAGCCTATGTAAGCCTCCTCATTCTCGTTCCACGGAATGCGGGCTACGTGAAAGATTAGCAGAACCGTTTCTCTATGCTGGATCAGTCCACATTAATAGAAGAATATTTCTGGAGGACGAAGTCGTTAAGGCGCACCATCTCATAGTACCAGTAATTATGGTGGTAAGAATCGGAGATCAGATTATTGACAACGTGACTTCGAATCAGCTTTATCAGAAAATTGTCCATCCATAAAGTCCCAGTCCTACTGAATAGAACCTCATTAGGGTACAATTTTATGGACTCAGATTGGGCTGATTTCTGTAATCCAAGCCAAGTCCTGAGACATTGCCTCTCAAACACACAAATCATTTCCATTAAACTGGTTCTCACACAGAACCACACGGCACATCCATAGGCAATCATGGGCCTAATTAAGGCCACATAGCAAATTATTTTCATTCTGGAATAAAGTTGGCTGCTGCGAAATAGCCATTTTTGTCAGAACGAAAACGCCCCGGGCCATTACCAGTTTGCCCAAATATAGATGTTGATTCAACCAGATTCCAAAATATCTGATTAAGTTGAAGTTGAATTTGGGTTTTAACTTCCAGTCATCACAATACTTTGTTAAACCCTACACAGCTCCAGGTAAAGACGGCGTATTTCCTGCTATTCTCCAGAGAGGTCTAGACATCATCGTAGCATCACTGATAGCTCCCTTTAGGCCCTGTTTCAACTTGGGATACATTCCTCAAATCTGGAGAAAAGTCAACCATGTCTTAATCCTTAAGTTTGGAAAACCAAGTGAACAACTTTAATTCTATCGCTCTATCAGCCTAACATCTTTTCTACTAAAATCAGTGGAAAACCTGATAGAGATATTAGAGGTACGAGTATACTAGAAAATCACACACCACTGCATCCAAATCAATGTGCATACATACATACATACTAAGAACGCGCTGCATCACTTTTTTTTTGGGGTTTCCTCGATATTGAGGGGGCTTTTAATAATACTGGCTACAACTCAATTACCTGTCCTAAGTAACCATTGGCTTAGAGTGATGCCTGAGAACCGTATTATATCAGAGGTCTCTCTGAGAGTATCGGTAGCTAAAGGGTGTCCACAAGGTGGAGTTTTTTCACTCCTTCTCTGGTCGATAGCTGTCCTCGACGACCTACTCTACAAGTTAACCAACCTCAGTTATGAAGTCATCAAGCCGATGACTTCGCAGTTATTGTTGCAAGTAAATGTGAAATTTCTGCCTGTGAACGCATGCAACTTAAACTTAATAAAATTGCAATAAACAGTAAAGCTTGGGGATTGAAACCTGAGGTAATCTACTGGTTGTACGAGGGTGGTACGATAAGTACTTAGCCTACAAAAGAAAAACAAAAATTTTGAAGAAATGGCTATTTATTTTTCAATATAGTCTCCTTTTAGCTCGGTGCACTTGACCCAGTAATGCTCCAACTTCTTTTTCGGGGCACCTGGACGTGGATCATCAAAAACCGACGTGCGACCACGTTGAAACTTGTTAAACCAATTTTTGATGGTCGCCATCGAAGGAGAAGAGTCACCGTGCACAGCATCCAAACGCTCTTTGATTTCGCTGCGCGATTTCCCTTCCAAGAACAAGAATCGAATCACCGTCCGATATTGCTCTTTTTCCATTTTTCTAAAATCCGCGGACACTCCCGCTTCCACACGCGGTCAAAACAAAACTACGAGTCCGATCCGGAAATTTCGACAGTAGCCGTCTATTAGAATGTACTATACGATAGTAAGTTGCTCTTGCCATACTGGCGCCATCTGGCGCCATCTGGCGGTGAGGCTAAATACTTATCGGACCACCCTCGCATAGCGGGATAATAGGACCTATTATCGCTTGTCCGTCTGCCAAAAAAAGTGGACAAAAGTTGAACACAAAACTACAATAGCTAAACTTCAAGGCCTTCGGAGATAAGCATGTCTCGGCATTACAGGCGCCATGCCAACTTGCCCAACGGCAACACAAGAGGTACTGATCGGAATTACTCTACTGCTTCTCTTTATTAAAAAGGTTGCAATACGCAGTGCATTCAGACTCCTTCGTTCAGAAACAGATCATCCATGTAGATCACTGAGTCACATGTCCATCCTACAACACCTTCACACACGTTCACCTTTTGATAAAAGATTTGAGATACTGAGAATCCTAACGGCACAGCTTGGGAAAGCGGCGATTCCTTGCTAAGTGTCAAAGGCCTCAAGTGGTGCACTGGTGGATTGCTCCATGATGGATACCGGTATTAGGCGCTGGCATCTTTGTGCCAAATAGAAAAATATCGACGGCCCTGGGAACGAATCCTAGTATTTTCCAAGCCAAACTATTCGCCATCCTGACGTGCGTCAACATACATTTAGGGACGGGCATAAGAGGTATAACCATCAATACACTCTCAGACACTCAAACAGCGTTCAAAGAGTTGGGCTCCCTTAGCACGAATTCACAAGCCGCTAAGAAATGCCAGCTCCTACGAGAGACATCCTCATCTTTATTATAAGGGTAGAGGCCAGCAGGCACAATGCTATATGTCAGCACTAATCCCCTATTTGAAAATCACTTTTGGATAAAATTGGCTGCTGGGTAAACGATATCCATTTAAAATGTAGTTTATGACCTACTAGAAGCATCGGATCCTATTTTTTGATAAACAATTCTGTTAACAGTTATTTAACTATACAAATTATTATCAATTTTTTATCAAAACACTACGTATTATTTTAAAAATTTGTAAGGCCTTAATATATTAGCCTAAAATAAACTAAACTAAGGCTGCCTGGACTGTATATGTTGATCAATGGAAGTTTTTCAAAAATAAAATATCTTAGATGAAAATATGGATACAATGACTAACAAAGTACTGTACACATAGTAATTATTTATTTTTGGATAGTAGTTTGATTCCTCGTTGCAAAGCAGTTGCACCTTTACATGTATTTTACAATGACAACGATTATTACCTGGATGGATAACTTATATAGAAGTTTGTAGGCTGCAGGTTCACTTGGTTGTTCCCACAGAAAAAAACAACTGTTGACTTACGGATCAGTGACTTAGTGATCTAAACTCGAGAGAGCTACAGCTAATTGTTGACCGATAGTTTGTAAGGGATTGCACTAGTAGGAGCATTAAAATTACATTAGGAGCATTAGCATGGACCCAACGCGTGCACTAGATAAATTACTCCTTCTCTTAGTTTGCTGAAAAGCACACTCGGCCAACTTATAGACCGTGAATAAAAAAAAAACTATTTATTGTGACTTGACGTGTCCTAGCAAATCAAGTCAGTTTTGGGCAGAATAGAGTAAGTCAAATCTAAAATTGTCTAGAAAAATTTCTCTAGCAAGCAACAGAGATGATTGGCACAAATCTCGATTCTGACCTTCCTCATATTGTAATACCTAACAATCGCTTTCCAGATTATGCATCTATAGAATATATAAAGCCGAAATAATTACGAGACTAAAAATGCTTAGGAATCTATTATAAGCAGTTATGCAGGTAAATTTTGATGCACTTTTCAAGGCAAAGCCTTAGTAAAATCAAACATGTGCTTATAATCCTCTCTTACTTAAACGGATTGCACGAAGCAGGCTCAATTACACCAACAAAAAAAACTAAAAGCAACATTACAATTGAACAGAATCACTATCTAAAGGCCGTAATCTCTTTAGCATACATTAACAATTTACATTACATTTATTATTTCCCGATGCGTGAATTCGGAAGGAATATAAGCAAGCACGCAATTGTTCAAAGAGGTGTTAATCCCTGTAGTATTGGTGCTAAACGCCCCGAGCCAGGCTGGTTGGGACAGGAAGCTACCACAAGAAATACAAAACATTTTGTATGTAGCAAATGGTTGTACAAATATTTCCCCACTTACTAAATACAAGGGTATGAAGTTGTAATGAACTTGCTTCTGTTGTCTGAATAATTTAATTATACCGGCATAACCCTCATTTGTAATTCCATGCTCCTTTTTTACAAATGAATGCACGAGGGTGCGCTTTGAGTTTTGACATGAGCCGAAATGTGTACAAGTACGAGTACATATTAAGTTCGTTTGGTGAAGGATGTGTATTGTATTTTTGAAATTATTTGGAAAGTCTTATTGATGTTTACAGTAACGCTTTCTTCCGTACATAACTTTATTTAAATCTAAATATTAGCAAACGCCTTCATTCTACATAAATAAAAACATTTGTAGTTTTTAACTAAACAAATATTCCATGCTGGCTACTTTCTATAATAAAAAACGATATTAATTTTGGCTTCAAAGCTGTAAGAGCTAATTAAAAGGTTGTAAACTAATAATTTCTGTGACAAATTTCAAATAAAATGAAATATTATGTATGTCAAAAAGAAGAGAGAAGGTATAAACAAGTTTATTGCCTTTCCGCCCTCTTTTTTATCAGATTCGAATAATTTTGGTCATAAACTAAAGTACTACTAAAAAGACATTTCAATAAAAGATATGACGATTTCATTTCTTTTTAGTTGCTTTTGAACAAATGGGGACAGGTTGTGGTAAGCGAAGAGGTCTTTCTCCTTAAACAGCTCGTTCAATTCGGATGTATTGCCATCTGCTTATACTCAGAGAAAAGCAAAATAGGTCACAAACACCCAGTCATTTTGAAGCAGATGAAATATAGACCTGAGTTGGGCAGTTTGAACACTCATAACAAGTAAAATAAATTATTTTATATTTATATCAAAATCAATTTATTGAGTGCTTTGAATTATCATTATAGCCATATTGTTGAATCTTACTTTAAATGTCCACAAACGATATCGCATTTACATTTCGGTTTCGCTACTTAATTTGCATAATATAACACAAGTTCGCATATCTAGGCACTACATCCAGTATAAGCCTTTTGTTGGCAGAGCGGCATAAATGGATAACCCGTCCATTGTTGCACTTTGGAATCGAAATGTTTGGCTTACAAACAAATGGGTGTTCTCAGAGATTTCAATTGGAATGGAATGACAAACTTTTGATTCACCGTGTGCATTACAGATGACGAGGTATACCACTGAACAGAATCGATTCGGAGAATGTAATAATTCAATTAGTCGGACAATTGAAGTCACGAGGAAACTTTATCCCTGAAATAATGACGACAGGAGGTTATTAATTTTCACACTAGGTATTTATTAGGGTTACCCTCTCATGTAATGTTATGAAGAATTGTTAACTCTTTATATTTGTTTTTAACTTATGAAGATAATTTGCCATATAGTTTGGCCTATGTAAATGTAACACAGTCAATCAGTCGTTCTTTATAACTGAACTTAAAATACTCTATATTCGCGTCAAATTATCAGGCTGTAACATAAGCCGAAAGGGTTTAAAGTTAAATAATATGCACCATAACAAAAATTTTTAATGCCGTCACTAAAAAATTGTTTGGCTTTGACTGAACTTTGATAAGAGCCTCATAGACACCATTTCGAAATCTAACATTTTTTTTCCCACCAACAATGTATTACAGACTTCGGAACAAGTCTAAATCTGAAGATACTAATTGTGGAAAATTAGACGGATGCACAATTTTTCCCCAAAAAAAAAACTCAATCCTTATATTACAACCTGATAAATATTGTACGGTGATTTGGACGCAAAAAAAAAAAAAAATAAATAAATAAGCAAAATGTAAGAGTACCTGTTTTTTGGTGACTAGAGTTACATATTCATGGAAATCATTCTTGAATATTATCATTAGATGATTGAATAAAAATAACCTCTTGGAAATAATAGTGATCGAAAACTATGTATGCGATTTCCGTATGTAGTATCAGTAAGGTGATGATGAGTGAAAATTTAAGTAATATTGGGATATTTTCCATGCGTTATACAGTGAACCGTGGAAGAGAAAATAGTTGACTACATTGTATTCTAAAAACTAACTAAATTTTTTTTAAGCAATCTTGGTAGACAAATATTTATTATGTGACTCGGGTAAGGTTCAGATGTGTAAATAAGAAATTCATTTTATGTTTTACTACATTTGGGAATGGCATATGATATATTAAAAGAAGGCTTGGGAAAATTTTGAAAACTGAATTAATATTTGTGGATAGCAAATTTCACAAATTTAACCAGGCAATGTTTACCTACAACAGCACGGGATACCTACAATCACATAATGTAAGTCTTAGTTCCCCGCAAATTTTCTTAGTTGAACAATTCGTTTACTAATATATTTATATTTTATTAAAATAGCATAATTTAATATAATAATAATATGCAGACTTGGAGTACTCGTTAACGTTCAATGAGGTAGTTTTAATTAGTTAGTAGTTTTAAGCATTTTTATTTATTTAAAGTACAGTGGTACAGTGACCGAAATAAATATAAAGGCAGCTGTTTGCAATATAGAATTTTAATTTTTTTTTTCTTTGACTTAGAGAAACTACAACAGTGATTTGAATCTTTTTTCCGTTAGATTCAAACACTCGTAAGAATTGTGATCCCGTTGAGTTTTATTTTTGCATGGAGACAATGTTATTTTTGCGACATAAATATAGAGGCATTCCAATTTTTTTCAGCTTATTGGCATATTTGAAGCAATTTGCATTGTTTTTTTTTTTGTGGATAATTTAATTACCGCAATTTTATTTTAGCAAGCAATCTCTTTGTTGTCGCTTTGAGAAAAATCTCTCTTCTGAAAAATAAACCCAACTGACTATTTTAAAGAAGATTGCACCTTCGAATAAAGGCGCTCCTTCAAAAACTTGACGGTCACCAGCAATTGGCAGTTTTGTTAATTTGGGCCCAGATTATGGTAAATCAATGCGTTTTGGAAGGCCTGTCTTAATCAGTAGAAGAGAGTAAGAGAAAAAAGCACGGAGAAAGCATGGAAAAATAAGGTGCGGAAATAAAATTCAAACATGATTTTCCCGTTTCTGTTCGGCGCGTACAACAGATTCTGCAAGTATAAAAAACGATTAAAGAAACTGCCGCCTAATGCTCAACATAAATTAAAACAAATTTGCTTTAATCCTGCTGTCCATGAAGGGGAAGGCGTCACATTTTCGGATGAAAATAGATTTTATTTGGATGGATTAGATGGATGGCAATACTGATAGCCTATTGGCCTGATCTCCGAGACAAACAACAAGTTAAAATTACGGTTTAGTCAGTGTCATGGTTTGGGATGGCTTCGCATATATAGGTAAAATTCTTCTTCTTATGTTCCTAGAAAAGTGAATTGAGAAAAGTTGACCAAATTTTTAAAAAAATGAATTGCCTTTACTGTTTCGCCTGAAAAAGTTGCGTTTTCTAAAAATTTTAATATATTTTAGACCTTCTTTTAAACATTTTAAAATTGAATAATTCTTTCGGTCATAGTATAACAAGAAAAAAAAAAAAGAGGAATGAAAAACCTGAACACGCCGATTTGGTAGTTTTTAACGTCTCGTAATATGACCGTTAACTCATTGAATCTATTATTAATTTTAAATTAATTTAATTTAATTAATTAAATCATTGAAGTATTATTAATTTCTACATGTACCTAGGCTAGTCACAAATTGTAGATATGCCAAATCAAAAGACACTGATATTTTTAAAAACAACTTTAAACATTTTATTAAAAAAATCTCTACTTACAAGTTATTAAAACTTCATTCGAAATTACCGCAATTGGCCTTAAAGCACAACCTGAGACGCACTAGCCAATCATCAATCGCTTTACGCAGGTTATTCATCGAAGAGTTGTCGACAACGTTTCAAATAGTCAATATGTAGGCGATAAATAGAACAGGCCATTCCCTCTAAAACGGATTACATATATGAGTTGCTTGTCATCCAAAGGATTTAGGTCCTGATTAACAGCTGATAACTCATCCGGGGATATGATGAAGTTGGGTGAACTTTTTTAGTCGCTCTTGAATACTTTCGCCTTGAGGGCTGGAACAGAATCTTGTTGGAGTGTCCATTATTTGGTTAAGAGAGTTGATGAGATGCTCCAAAATAGTGACTTTTTCCGAAATCTTACTCCTTTTTCACAATAATGGAGGCCATCGTAACGCCCTTCCCATCATATCAATACATTTGTAGCAACCTGACAGTGTCCTCAAATAATTCATAGCATGAAAAATAAGACAACCACATTGATTCCAAGCGCTCGCAATTATATAAACCGATCACAATGACCTGACTTAGATATCATCCCATTCCTTGATTGTAAACACAAAAACAAAAAATTGCGCGACACGGGAGAATAACGGGTAACATGAAAATAATGCAACTAGTGGTTTATTTAAAATGGTTCCAAAAAAAGTTATCAATATTTATGACAATGAGGATGCATTTTGCAAACATAATTTTTAATATCAATCATAGTCAAAGTCTTTATGATCCATTCAAGCTGCACAACATCTAAATTTACTCTTTGCTTTTCAGTTGTTCAAAACTTAAAAGATCGTGACAATTGGTTAAAATAACATAACATAATAACATAACATAGACTGTATTAAAAACAAAAAGGAATAAGAACAAAACATATACCATGTAATTCTTTAAATAAATTATTTCACTTCTATTATCGAAAGTATTCCGGTCTTTTATATTTAATGGTAAGATATGTCATAATTCTATATAAACTGATAAGGGATGAACTTTTTCGATTTCTGTGGTTATATAAGCGGTTTTTGCTAAATATTATCAAGGTGAAACAGAACAAGGCTGAAAGTGGATGAACAACCGGCAAAGAAAACAAGAACAAGCAAGTGACAAAAATTTATGGAGAAAATTAACAAATTATATAATGATATTGAATTGGTGGGGTTGTTCATGGATCCAACATCAAACGTTCTTTAGCTATGGCCTACCCTAACGAATCTTATCTACAGCCCTTACGGGCATTCCGAAAAAATGACTTCATCTAAATAGAAGTAAATCAACTAACCAAGTGTCATCTAAGAAAATATTATGGAAGCGCGCCAAAAAAAGGAAAGAGTTAGGAATTTTCAGCACGACGTTTATTTGACAGCGCACAGTTAAGCATTACTTCAACTGTCACCTCTTTTATATGGTTCTAATTAGAGGTTTTCGGAGCAATCACCCTTTCAAGTCAAAGTCCATATCAAAATCAGACGGGTCCGTGGTGGTAACTCGTGGTTTTATTACACAAATGCTAAAACCTTCAAACACGGTATCGCACTAAAAACTTATTCCCAACATTACAAAAAATACAATGACACTACGACACTATATTGGGCACATGATCATGGCATGGCAATAGTTCCTTCAAATTCTAAAAAATATTTTAGTCATTGTTTGTACCTTTACTGATCGAATGTGTTCGCAAATCGAATTTGTTACAACATCTTAAATCAAAAAATATATTTAATCTTGTTCAAAATGTTTTAACATTTGTAAAATTGGTCTTATTTGAAAAGCCTGTTTCCACACAATTAAGTGACATTCCAGATATCTGCAAAATCTTTAAAGATTAATGTTTTCTTTTTAGGTTATTGTTTCTATTTTTAATTCGTGGCACAATTTATTGCTTAGAGGTGAAATGCGAAATTTCAGGAATATTTCTTACTGAAATATTTAAACTGTGTGTTATCTACTAATTCAGATAAATATATATTCATTTTTATAACTTTTAGTTGGGTTTGCTTTTAACTTATTGATCCTTGCCACATTACCTTATTAGATCCAAAGAACATCAAGGCTTACATCAATATTCATACAACCAAATTATAATCATTTAAATTCAAAATAAATCTCGGTTATAACGAAGCACATTAATCCGTTTCCACGATATTGGCATTGATTTATTATGAACAAATAAAATAACACAAAGCGTTTTCCTTATTAAAATTTCATTTAATAAATTATGGGGAAATTATAATTATTCAACTTATGCATGTAGAAATGGAAGACGACTTAAAAGATTGAGTTTTTAATGCTGCCCATTAATTATTAGTTTTTGATTGCCTCCTTAATTGTCTCACACTACTGTTTTCGAGGACGACAAGCTCTGTGGCATGAGCACGTTAACAATAGCATAGCAATAAATTTCATGAATATAAGTAATAAATCAAAAAAACCATGTGAATATACATAGGTACATATGATATCTTTGCCTGCTTATGAACACTTTCTCGGAACCAAACCTAATAGTTTGTTAATAGATACTCTCCCAGTAAATGAATTCTGAAAGGAATATGATAAAACCTGTTGAGAACTGACCTAATTGAGACTTCACAAAATTTAGATATGATGGTCATTATTCACTGAGGCAGTCATTGACGAAGAATTCTACAGAAGCAAAATCATTTAAGGATATGTCGGTTGAAAGATTTTCAATTTATTACGCCATATTAACGTTTCGACCTCTAAAATATTTAGATAGATACATATGTGTCCCGTAATGTGTGCTTCTGTTAAGATTAATAAAGACAGACTCGATGTAGGACTTCATACTGAAAAAATAAAATGAAAACTGATGTTATTGTTATTGTAGTTTTCAGTGATTTCACATTTAAGCCTTAAAAAAACAAAACACATACACAGAAATATTAGGCCTTATTTTAATTTATCCGATCTGTGTATTTACTTTACCCTTACTATGATATGATCCATCGACATTAAAGACCTCTTATCGAATAACTAACTACTATTTGAAAATATCGACCATTTACATGAGTAAGCCTATATATCATTGCAATGTAACAATACTTAATATAAATCACCGTTGACCATTTTAACGTGTAGAAAATCAATAGAACGTTAGGATAACTTGCTCGATGTCCCTCCAAGGCCTTTTTGCCTTTATTGCCTTTTGGAAGAAACATTGTCATTTTTGTCGTTTCCGATGTTGATGACTGCCAAAGGTTTATGTTAAACAATTAATATAAAAATAACAAATTAAATTACGTCTACTTGATGATTTTTCTTCAGCTTTAAACATCGAATAAGAAATTCATTTTCGACGAGTGAATGTATTCAGGACCACAAAAGAATAAAATTATTATTTACATCATGAATATACGTAATAAATGTTTGCCAAATTTATATAACCCCGAAGAAAGGCTCTATTTACCTTATTCCTTTTTAATATAATTATACGCTTCTTTTACTAACAGTATGTAATTGGCAGTGAATAATCAAGGGCGATTGTATTATGCGACCCATGTGGAATGTGTATTTTCCTTATTGCTTCGATAAAGTCGAAAGCTACCTTTTTAAATTTACTTAGCATCGATTGTCGCATTGATAGTAAGGGGTGCAATTTGCGATTACTGCCACGTGCTTATTATTACTGTTTACTGAGACATGACATCAGGGGAGTACAGCGAATAATTCGCTTGCGGCTACAAAGAAATAAATTAGACCTCATGGGTGGTTTGCCGCTGTAACGTGATAGAATGTTGTTGAGTTTATAAGATTTAAAGTTTTTGACCTATCTGTTTGGGGGCATTATAGTTTAAGTTCAAGTAATTTATGATAAATAAAAGGTTACTTATTGGTGTTATAGCGTAGAATTAGGGTCACAACTAACATGGCCCGAGCTTATTAAGTAGAGCCTTTAGGTCCAGCAATCAAAAATAGCGTTTAGTAACAATGAAGGTTTTTACTTCTAGTCTGTCTATCATATAGATTGTTATACAAAATTTCTGCTAAATGTCTCAATTTCCAGTTCCAAGCAATGATAGGGTGTTCTTTGAACAGATCCAGCAAAACTCTAAATGCAAATATTTAGGAATTCATATTGGGAATTTTGAAATTCACTGGAGGTTCATACAATTTTTCTAGCGCAGTAGAAACCAGCGGTGGACCACCCTATCCCAAAACGGAATAGAGATAGAACAAACCCTGTTTATCTCCTATCAATTAGTTTGCTTCCAAATATCAAGGTTTTCAAAAAATTAGTAAGTAGAGCTGAGATCAAACGGGTTGAAGAAAAGAAACTAATACGTCCCAAATAGTTTGGTCGAAATTGGCTTCCAACATTTAAGTAAAAAACCAATATTCAGCTGTTTGTCTGATCGAATTTGAAAAGGCCTTCGGCACCGTATGATGTTTCTTCGACCATATTTAATCAAAAATGATATTACAGTGTATAGTGAACTAATAAAAACCAGGCCTGTTCACTAGAGCGAGATTGTTCATTATAACGAGCGTGGACTATTTGAAGCAAATATCGTTCAAATGTGTGTTTATACGTACAATTTATAAAAAATAGAATGTAATTATAATTTTTCTTTGTAATTACTAAAAAATAAGCCAATATATATATATATATAAAAGAATACATATTTAATTTTTAAGAAAAAAAAATTCATCCGTAAAAAAACGTGAAATTCAACAAAAATAATCCATTCCATGTACTTAAAAAACAAAGATACAATAAACTTAAGGTGTGCTAAAATATTTAGTCATCTTCGTTTGCTTTTTCTTTGAATTTATGTCAATTAATATCGCCTTTTCTTGTAATCTTCAAAGGACCAGAATATCCGTGTATTCCACTTTATTGCTAGTTGCCCATTGAAGTGCTTTTTCAGATAATTGAACAGCATCTCTGGAAGACACTGAACAAATCGGCTGATCTACATCTTCGTTCCACTTATTCAAGTCGGCAGCCGTATGTGCTAGTCCTGTTATATGGTTCGGCAGATTAATCACTTCTTCCGTTGCCACTGTGTTAGCAACGTTAGACGTTAAATTGTTCATCATCAAAATTGTCTTCCGGGTCTTCTTCAATCGAAAGGGCGTTTTTCCAGCATTTCGCAATGACTGAAGCTCCTAATTTGTCCCATGCTGCTGCCAAGTTAAAAACTTTTATTGACACTCCGTTAATAGCTTCACAAATATCTGAAAAAAAACCTAATTTTCTCTAACATTCAGGAAAATCTTTTAATATTTGTGACCAATTTATTTATTGACCTATTTATATTTGCACCTACCCTTTTCAGAAGCAGCAATTGATAGCAGAAATTTTTTCTGTAAAAAAGTTTGGTGAGCCGGATAGAATTTTGATCCATAGGCTGAATCAGTGGTGTTACATTGGGAGGCAAGTACATTACTGAAATGCTTCCATCTGGAGTTTGAAGCTCACTTTCTGGAGGAAGGCTGGGGGCATTGTCCAAAATTAACAAGGCCTTAACTGGTAACCCGTTTTGGCGAAGAAAATGTTTTACTTCTGGAACAAATAGATTATGGAACCAGTCCTTAAAAATTGCTGAGGTCATCCAGGCCGGTTTGGAGTTCCTGTAATGCACAGGCAAGGACACATTTTTAAAGGAACGAGGTTTTTGAGCTTTTCCTATGACAAGTGGTTTCAATTTATGGTTTCCTGTGGCATTAGCACAAGCTAAAAATATGATTCTTTGTTTTTCCGTTTTTTGCCCTGGAGCAGTTTTTTCGCTGGATGCTAAATATTATGTCTTTTCCGAGAGAAGCTTCCAGTATAGCCCTAGTTGTTCCGTTGTTAGCTGCAGCTTCAACATTTTTTCGCTGAGTTTCTTCTTAAACGGGCAAACCAGTTCTGATTGTGATGACAATTTTCCGTCTGATATCTTAAGGTATCGAACACCATACCTCTTCTTAAACTTCTGCAGCCATCCATCACTTGCGACGAGACCAGATTAATTTTTATTAATTTCTGTGATAATGAAAAGCAATGGCTTTTTACTTTAGCGCTAGTCCACACACCGGTACATGTTTTTTGCGTTGCTCCGAAAACCACTTATAAAACTTCTTTTCCATATTAGGAAGTTCGGATGACCTTAACGTCTTTCTTTTGTTAGTTCCATAGCAGGTGTCGCTCAGCTTTGCAGTAATTTCTTTTCATTTTAATTTTTTTTTAGCTAATGCACATTCGCGCTGTCCTTTGGCTAGATATCGAATTGTCTACACATAGCGAAAGCGAAATCGAATGACCTTGTGCACATAAATATGTACATATATGCTCTATAGCGGAAGAAGGAAATAAATACGCCGCACATACTATAGCAAACGTCTGTGTGGAACATTACTACTCTACTGTGCTACCACACTGTGAAGAAGCAGAAAACCAGATAAGGAAGCAGTCACTGCTCAGTAGACTGCTCAGCCAACTGTTCTGCATCCTGCTCTTAACACTGCTCCGCACAACGCTCTGCACACTGCTCCGCTAACTGCTCCGTAAACTGCTCAGCAATCATAGTTGCTTTCAGAGCAATCACAGTTGCTCTCTGCTTTAAGTGAAGAACATAGTTCCGAATAGCGGCGATAGCAATAGCAGTCTGATCTCTAATGAATACTGCCGACTGCATACATAGCATTAATGAGTTTTAGACGTGTTTTTGCATGCTGAAAGGTTCAAGAAAATAAAAAAAACATAGGTTCACTGTGGCGAGATTTTTTTTGTTCACTATTTAGAATAGCCTGTATAAAAAAAGTTGTGTTCACTATATTGGATTGTTCACTAAATCGATGTTCACTATATCGCGCGTCCACTGTATTTAGGACTCTGTTAATGGGTCCTTAAGGGAAAGAACCGGAAAAAAATTGCGTTCATTGGGCAACATGGGCGATGTGAAACGCGATTACATATCTTGGTGTCTAAATTTAGCAGTGTCTATATTTCAATAGACATACATACGCTGGCCTTGCAGCAGTTAAGAAAGTGTTTAGTATGACGACGATTCTGTTGCAAAGCAGTTAAGCCCGTATAAGGTCCATCATCGCATATGTTGGTCCAATATAATTTAATGTAGTTCCATCTTATATGGAACAGATTCGGGTGTTCAAAAGCCTTAGGGTCTGTTTCAGAATGAACAAAATGTTGAGAATGTACAGAATGTTCAGAATGTACAGAATGTTCAGAATGGACAGAATGTACAGAATGTAATGAATGTGACTGTACATTAAGTATTACCCTGATAAGGTCTTGTGTGACGTAGCAGGCCTAAGGATTATCAATAAAGACAAAAATTGTCTTGTTAAAATGACTCGAAAGCACATCACAAGGGCAATGACTTACTACCTCAATTATAGATACCATGAGAGCACACTCCGATCAGGCTTTATTCCCCAGAAGCATTTCTCCATATTAATTCCGTGACGTTAGTGCAAAATAGAGTAAGTAAGAATGAACTCATACTTGGGATACTTTTAGGTTTATATTAAGTATCGGTGCACTTAATGAGATATGGGCACGATGGGAGCACACGCTGATTTTTGGTGGTTGTTGAGGGAAAACATTTCCCAGAACAGTGTGTCACTCCTCCTTTCGTTAGCTTCTAAGCTAGCTTAGGATAAGCTAGGGGATCTCTTGAAGGGATCTCGTCATCATGCTTAAATGAACCTGAGAACTGATTGATGCTTGTTAGTTTTGGTGAGGGCTCGGGCACCCAAGGGATGACCACTCGGGATGAAATATACGAGTGATAGTCTACTTGATTATATATAAGATTATAACTAAGCAGCTTAGGATAGGCTAGGCTATTAGAATAAGCAAAAAAAAACATGGTGCCAGGTTTTTCCACAAAATCTTCCAGGAAAATCGATTCTTAAACTGAATAGAAAATATAAAAATAGGATAGATAAGTTTAGGTCGAAAAGCAAATAGTAATTAAGTAATATAGTTAGACATAGAGTGCCTGCGCAGGGCCAGAAACGCATATTTAATATCAGGATATTTTTAAGTTGGATTCAAATATATTCATTTAGGAAATACGAACAATAAAACAAATAATAAGAGAACAGAATTTTGCCTTTTTATGTACAAAAATAAATATGCATATGTATGTATCGTTAAAATTAGTGATTCAAATCCAAGTGAGTGGGGATGGTAGAAGACTCAATACCCATATCCTTTTAACCCTTCACTTTCTGAATTTATTAAAGTCACACTTTCCTTTGTTGGCCGGAATCCACTTACTTTATGCATTTGCCGAGAAATTGGAAATTGAATTACAAATTTTGTATTATAGCAAATCAATGTACTAGCTATGTGAATATGATTGGCACCATGCGCCTGTCCACTTCGCTTCTACTCGTAAATTTCTAAAATCAAATTACCGACACTATATATATTAATTATATGTATAATAAAAAGTTTTAAAGTTTAAAATACAAAGTAATATGACTTACATTAAAATGTCTTTATTTCAATTCTGTTAAGGAATTGTTTTAGTGTATCTATTAGTGATAAAATAACAATTTGTATGTAAACAATATAATGTAAGCTTCCATAACTCAGGAATTAAACGCCTTTGCCCTTTGATATTAAATGATGTAACACATCAAATCGCCAAATCAACTATAAATGCTTGTTTACTGTTTTTGAAATGCATGATTTTCATAAAATACTTCTACATAAAGTGTCCTTTAATTTATAGAAATTAGAAACTGAACGCGAGAAAATAAAATGAAATAGATACACATAACAAATCCTATGCTTGCAACACCATAAACAAAACTGAGTGGAACGAAGACTTCTGCGAGAGCAAGATGGATTATTGTATCTCCACCCTTCGACTCCATTGCTAAGATTATGATACTATATGCTTTGCCACGCCCTCTAAATGAGCGTCAGAGTAATGCCGATAGCTAGTTACTCGTTTTGCATTTGTATCTCTACCAATGGGAGTGTCGCATTTTCTGGAACCGGTCTGCGCACCTGCCTGAATGTTTACCTTTTTCTGTTTTGTTTTAGATGAAGGTAGCATCTGCCGTCTACTTGGTACTATTTTGTGTCAGCGGGCAATTCGTCATATTGGTGATGCGACACGGATGATTTTATTTAGTATGAAAGATTGTGGTGCTTCGTAAATACATATATCTGGTTTCGATGTACAAAGATACGCGTCTGTCTCTAATAGGGGGAGGGATATTTTGCTTTTTTTTGCAAAAAAAACTTGACAAAAATAATTTACTTCGATTTTTGGGGGAAAATAAATTTTAAAATATTATTATTAAAAGATAAAATATTATAGAATCAAAGAATAATTATGTTCCAAGCTCTAAAGCTATTTTGCCTAATTATTTGTTTGTTTCAATTTTATGAGATACATACATACATATAAGCAGAGACAAAGAAGTGAGCCAAGAAATGTTTACTATCTACGTTACAACCAAATATGATTTGCTTTCATACTGATTCCATACCTTCTGGATGAAAAATTAATTAACGAAGCCTTAACTTCCTCATCATTCTAGAAGATTTTCCGCTCATGGGGCTTATTACGTAGGGGCTTATTATTAGGGTAATTTGTTTTACCCAAAGACGTATGACGACACGAGAACTATAGGCAACGGAATTTTTAGAGGGGTAAAATACCAGCACTGTTACCTACTGGAGGGGGATAAGTAAAAATATTTATAATAAGTAATGCCGATATTTTTAACCCCCTTTCCCTCTTTCATAGTAAAAAGTAACCCTCTCTAAGAATACGTTACTATTTCGCGCCGCCTAAGTTACCGTCTCTGTGGACATTCTAAGATAAACAGATATTAATACACAGTGACGGGTTAACACATCTTATCTTAGACTAAAAAAATACACCTAAATTATCGTACTCTCCTCCGTATGACGCATGATTGACGACTATTTCCTTTCGAGTTGCCAATTTATATCTTTTATACATTTACAGATTGCCTAGTTCACTTTAGTCAAATGTTACCAATAAAAAAATGAGTTAATCGACATGACCTACCTAAATGGCTTTCATATGAGCATGAGCTTGCTGCTTCTCCCAAATACATTTCCGAAACGTCACCCATTACCAATATTTTCACAAATTAATCATTTTCTTGAGATTCACGCAGTGAACCGTACGTGGATATTCGCGTCGCCAAGTTTGTCACGGTTAGTGGATGTGGCACTCGCAGAGCAGAAACGTATCCCAGCCACCGCAGGAAGTTGTCTACGTTTGCGTGGGATATTTTCAATGTCATAGCAATCATTCGTCCTGATTGGATTAACAATGCTTGGATGAACCTTGCCACAGAGTATTCAAATTTGCATTCCACTTTTGGTATACGCGTCCTTTTTTGTGAAGACAGTTTTATTTTTCTTACATCTGCAGTAATCTAGACAGAATTGCTTAAGTTTAGTGTAACTAACTTAACTAGTTAAAACTTTCTTATATGCCCCATGAACCTAATGTACATTTAGGACATACCACATACATACATATTAATACTGGATTCTTCTTGACTAACTAGGACCATGTTCAT
This sequence comes from Merodon equestris, assembly GCA_958301585.1. NCBI lineage: Eukaryota > Metazoa > Arthropoda > Insecta > Diptera > Syrphidae > Merodon > Merodon equestris. Next base: position 68,960,717 of record OY284414.1, on the reverse strand, counting down.
GGCGAAGTAAAAAACAAATATCTATTCACAAAATAATAATTAGCACAGATCACTCAGGTATACTAGCAAGTGCTAATCAATTAAATTCTAAAGCATGTCACTTTGACTTGATTCTATCGTACCAAGAAACGCACCAAAATCTTCTACACAACAAGTCGTAAATCATTTCGATATCTCCGCTGGTAATCGAAATGAATCACTCGGAATGGACCGATGCTACATAAATATGATCTTGAACTGACAGCAGGAGGAATCCAGCGGATCGTTGAGAAAAGAAACACGAAAACGAGAAAAGTTCATCACGAAGGCGATGAGGGGGAAATGTCGAAATTTGTTTGTTATAATCCCTACCTGCTGGGTGCGCTTTGGACACACAAAAGGTCAGCACAGCATGTCTTGTTCACACGACGCGAATGATATTTACACCGATCACAATTGAAAGGAACAGTTCCAGAGTGTTTGTAGGAAGTGAAAAAATCGAGGAATTTGAAAAACGCGAAGCCTTTTGATTTCTCTTCTTTTCAGATATTCTTTTCAATATTTAAGGTCCGTTTATGGCCATGAACTGCAAGCTCGATTGGTTTGCATGATCTTGATAAAGAAATCATGCGCTTCATTGATTTTTGATAGAGCTATGAAGATATTCGGCTGTCAGTGGTACTGTGATGGCTTCAGATGAAATCGTAGAAGCTTTAGTTTAACAACTGGATTTCATCAAGGCATTAATGGTGTTGTTCGCAAGAACTTGAACGAATTACTTCGAGTTCTGATATGTTGGCCTGCTTTTGAGCTAATCATTAAGGCAGTTTTTATCAATTTTGTAATTATATTATAATTTAAATTATGTTTCGATGATAATATTTCCTTTTGATTTATTCTTTAGCTCCTGATTATCTTTTACTAAGAAGTGGTAAGCATAGAAAATGTTTCTCCTAAACAAACGAGCTTTCTATTTTGCGTATATTTATCTCCTAATGGACTTAGGAATAAATAGAATAATGGGCTTTTAATTATTATAATATATTCTAGATCGTACAAAAACAAGTTATATATTCTTGTCACGTATTTATGCCTATAATTAAATTTAAATTTTCCAACAGTTCTACGATTGTAACTCCCTTATGAGAAAAACGTTCCCGCTGTGACCATCTTATAACATGGTTGACCAATTTCTTTTTTAACACATTTAATTATGAGCGTGTCGATTACAAATGTATTACTTTGTTTGTATATTAAAAAACAATGAAAATATTTCACTCCTTTTGGGAATTGGAGTCTGCAGTTCTTGTTTGTGTATTGATAATTCAATTATATTCGTCTGGCTCTTCGCAAAAGTAAGGCGATGATAAAAACTTGGCGTATTGCGAGAAATACCACACAATGTTCACGCATTCATACATTCATGTATGTAAGTAAACAAATTAAAATCCCTATTTGTAAATCGTACAACTATGTAAATGAATACTTATCAGGTTTTACTATCGTACGATACAATTTTCACAAGGGTGTTCTAAACCAGAGAAATATTGTACCTATACTATTCATCTAATTTTTATGAACATCAAATACTAGACTACAAGACTCGTAGTACGGTTCTTGTTTATGTAAGACTAATTTAGGGTAATCGATATAGGGTTGACATATTGTTGTTATTGTTATATGCTAATATTGTTTGCATTGTGTAGAGGAAAGTAACCAAATATGGAATAGTATCCCTAAAATGGAATACCGCCATTTCTCGGAAACGAATGCTCCTAGTTGCAAAAGACAGTGATCTTGTGCCATCATTTCCATCATTATACTCGCGTACAGGTTTTCGACTTGTCACTTTGTCAGTCGGGCGATTGTTGTGGCCGCGGTGAGGGCGTTTGGTTTTGGCGCTGTGAGACAAGTTTTAAAGGTACGTAAAAATTATTTATTTCTCAAAACGTGATTGGAACTCACTTTGGAACGTGATAAACTCAGTTTTTTAACGAATATCAGCTTCAGAAGCGGCAGATATATGTATACAGTCAGTAGCAAAATCATTTACACATTGCAATGCTTGCTTCTCGAGCAACTTTTTCGTTCAGATCAGGACCTTGCGGAGGTCATTTTAATACTTGTTTATCTACTTCTGCCAAATACTTTTTAATGTTACAGACTGTATGTATACGTGAATTGTCCTGTTAAAAGATAAAATTATTACCGATAAATTTTGAGCCTACGACTAGTGCAACATCATTTAAAATATTAATATAATGTGACTGTGTCATATTACCGGAGCGTCTGACAAGGGACCCCTCACCACTGCAACCCCATATCATGATATGACCACCTTTGGAATATCTCGGGGGTTGCTTGATGGGTTGTTTGGCCTTAGTTTTAGCATTGGAATAAAAACGTTTGTATGATACCATCCAAGGAGCAATTAGTTTCATCCGTCCAGAAAATGCCTCTGCAAAACTCTGATGGCCTGGTAATGTATTCTCTAGCAAATTGTCATCGGAGCTGCTTGTTTTTGGGGGGGGGCCCCGCCAGGCACTACTAATGGTCGTGATCCTGGGACGAGCAGCAATGCTCGGGTCAGAGCTATAGCATTTCCGGGGGATAGCAAAGTAATGCAACGGCGTAAGCCACACTTTAGAGTCGCGAGTTTGAACGTTGGAAGCATGAGTGGTCGCAGCTATGAGCTTGAAGAAATGATGGTTAGAAGGTGAGTAGACATCCTGTGCGTGCAAGAGATGAAATGGCGAAACACCGGTAATCGGGCACGTTTCTTGGACGCTAAAACAAAAGCCTACAAGATGTTTTACTATGGATTAGAACAAGGAAAAAAACGGAATCGCCATCATCCTTGCGGCAGAGCTACTTGGCAACGTCTTAACCATTTCAAAGTCCAGTGACCGTTTGTTGGCTCTCAAATTGGTGATGCATGGTGAGGTGTGGAACATCGTAAGCGCATATGCCCCTCAAGTAGGATGCGAACAAAAAGAAAAAGATGCATTCTGGCTAGATTTCCACAACCTTGTCAAAATCATCCCAAAGGAAGAGCGTTTGTTTGTTGGGGGAGATTTAAACGGACATGTCGGGAAGACAAGCAAAGACTATGAAGACTACCACGGAGGGCTGGGATACGGCACCAGGAACTCTTCAGGTGAAGATATCCTAAACATGTGCAAGTCGTACGGTCTTATAGTGCTAAATACCATGTTCGTCAAACAAAGCCGGCACCTGATCATTTGAGCAGCGGCGGAAATGAAACTCAAATAGACTATCATTTGGTATCCAGTTTCATGAAGTCACGAGTTAAAGATTGCAAAATGATCCTGGGAGACGCGATCGCCCCTCAACACCGGCTCCTCCTGACTGAATTTTTTATGGACGCGAGTAAGAAGTCAAAGCAGCAAACGAAGGTGTCTGAGAGAATCAAGTGATATAAGCTGGATAAAAGAAAAGGCGAAGCTTTTATTACCAGCATGAAAAACTACCTCTTTTCCATTATCGATGAGGTCGGTAATGAGGAGTGCAGAGCACAAGACATGTGGGATTCCCTACAACAATCTGGCCTGGAGAAAACCAAATCACTGCTTGGAACATCTAAAGGCCCCTGCCAACACGCAAAAGAAACCTGGTGGTGGACAGACGAAGCCAAAGCAGTGATACACGAAAAGAAAATGGCTTTTCAAGCTTGGTCAAAGTGCTCTTCTACTAATAGAGAGGAAAAAGCTCGCCGTGAAAAGGTATATAGATATTGCAAAGGTATCGCGAAGAAAAAGTGCGCCGAATTCAAAGCGAAAAGCATGGAAGGCCTATATCAGGAGTTGGAAGAAATATCGTCTTCCGCGTCTGACAGGAACCAGGCTACCCAGGAGCTTCGACAAAACAATTTGAACAAAGGAGCAAATATCTTTAAGATAGCCGCCCAGAGAAGAAGAAATGTTCAGGAGATTCGTTTCCCAAAGTTTATTAACAATGCGAAAAAATTCTCCACAGATGGCGACAGTATTGCGAGGAACTTCTGAACGAACAGTTTCCCCGAGTGTACTTTCCAAGAGCCGCCCCGAATCATGCCGAAATATCCGACATCACAGTCGAAGAAGTTCGGTACGCGGTTAAAAACTCCAAGAAAAGAAAAGCTGTTGGGCCGGACGGGATACCCTCTGAGTTCTGGAAAAAGATGGGAGACATCGGGTCTAGATGGCTCATGGTTCTTATCTCCAAACTTATGAGAGGCGACACTATGCCTAATCAATGGAGGGAAAGCTATCTTCTTCCTTTGCACAAAGGAAAGGGTGATACGCGAAATTGTGATGACTACCGTTCTGTCAAGCTGATGTCGCACACCATGAAGATCGTTGAACGGGTATTAGATAGCCGACTGCGAAAAATAATACGACTATCTGATGACCAGTGCGAGTTTGTCTCGGGTAAATCAACAACAGATGCAATCCAAAGTATAAGGATCATCGTGATTCGTCAAAGGACTTTCATATGGTGTTGGTTGATTTCGAGAAGGCCTTTGACCGGCAACCAAGAGATCTTTTATGGGTAGCGCTAAGACAAAAAGGAGTTCCAGAAACCTACGAGCGAGTGATCATGGACATGTACAATAGAGCAACGACAAGAGTAAGATGCACCGCAGGAGTCACCGAAGAGTTCGCAATCAAAGTCGGTGTACACCAAGGGAGCGTCCTCAGCCCACTGCTCTTTATAGCAGTCCTTGATTGCTTGCTTGAAGGAAAAGTGACGGACCCCAATGTGCACCAGCTATTCTTTGCTGAAGATGGAGCCATTATAAGTGATGATCAGGCGTCCCTACAACGAGCACTTGATGTGTGGGTGGACATTTTTGAGGGACACGGGTATCGTATTAGTTCAAAGAAAACAGAGTATCTCTGCTGCCCGTTCTCTGACTCTCATCAGCCTATTCCAGACATTTACTTGAATGGAAGAGTGCTTCCCAAGTGTGAAAAGTTTAAATATCTGGGATCTATGATTAATAAAGAAACCAACTTGTGATGACGACATCAACCATCGCATAAGCGTAGGGTGGATGAAGTGGCGGGAAATCTCCGCCATCTTCTGTGATCGAAAAATGCACCCTAAGCTGAAAGGAAGGCTCTACACTTCAGTTGTACGTCCGGCGCTCACATACGGTTCACAATGCTGACAATGCACAAAAAGTATGAGAGCAAATTAACGGCAGCTGAGATGAAGATGCTTCGCATGACAGCGGGAGTAACAAAGCGTGACAGAATTAGAAGTTCAAAGATCCGAGGAAGCCTCCACGTAAAAGAAACCATCACAAGAAAGATAGAGCGCGACCGACTCAGTTGGTATTGCCATGTTCAAAGGAGAGATCCTTTGAACCCCGTCCAAAAGGCAATATCAATCAACGTTCCAATTTCAACACGCAAAAAAGGCAGGCCGAAAAACAATTGGTGCAAACAAATGCAAAAACACCAGCATTTGATTGGCCTCAGCGATGAAGTAATCCCAAACAGGGAAGCCTGCCGCTACTTTCTGAGGTCAAACCGGCGGACCCCACAAGCGGACCAGTAGGAATGCAGTTAAATGGGAAGGTTATGGTCCTACACTTCTGACCATAACGACGCCGGAAAAAAAGGAAAAGAAGAAGAAGTACACTTAGGACACTCTCACATGGATTTTTTTTGAACGGCCGAAGTATGTTAGCGTCATCTCTATTCGATGTCACCCTTTTTCTGCCTCTCCCACTTTTAATAGTCCACATTCTTTAAATTTTGAAATTTGATTAAAAGTTGTTTTCCGCGTACAACCGTGGTTTTTGTACGTTCCGCAGCGGAAACACCCCTCCGGAAGTCTGCTACAATGGCATCTCGTACGACTATTCTCACGAAAAATTGTTACCAAACTCATCACAATAACTGAATGACGCGCAATCCAAAGAAATTTAAAACCGGTTACCTTCCAAGTACAGTTAATTGCACTTGGGTAAATAATTTTGGCAGTGTAAATAATTTTCCCTCTCACTCTCTTGTGATTTTAACAGTTACTTGTTGGAGTTGGACAATTTTTTTTTGTGAATGTTTAAGAAAATTAATAAAGATTGAAATTGAGAAAATCATGGATGATTTGTTGTTATTTAAGAAGTTAAAAGTTGCTCAAGAAGCAAACATTGCAATGTGTAAATAATTCTGCCAGCGACTCTTCTGAATACATCCAAAATCCCTTCTTGCCTATTTATAAGTACACCCAAAGCTTTTGAATTAATAAACTGCTATTAAATAAATTTTTTAATGCTGGTTGCAGAGGCTTATTTTACAATTGGAGCTCCTAAAAATTTAGATGGTTTCTATTATTGGTCCTATTTTTTTTTAATTTATGTCAGTTCGTTATTCATAAAACCTTCAGCATTTGCGAACGGTATTGCACTTTCGTATTCGAACAATAATTATTTTAATTTCTATTTAAATGTTACTAACGATTTCGATATACTGAGAAGATGGTTCAACCAGCTGGTAATACCAATAAGGTAAATATCAAGGGCATAATATGTGAAGATTTGCCCCTATATTATTATACTCCGGGTTGCTTATGTTGTTTGGCTGTCCCAATTGTCCACAGTAGTGACGATTGCTTTCCAATTGAATATGTAGACAGAATGCAGTATTTAGGCGTTACATAAGATAATAGCCCCTATTGTAATGACCACACTCATTCCTATGCACCTATAAATAGGATCTATATTTATCATCTGAGTTTCTACTGCAATATTTAAGTCAATCAATTGAAGCACCCAGTGCAGCAACCAGATAACTCCACTTTTTTGTGAAATAAGTTTTTTTAATGCAGAAATACAAAAAAAAAAAATCCTGCGTCGGTCGTTCGGTGTCGAAAAAAGCCATCTAAGTTGACCCTTGGATAAGGAAACTCGCTTTTGGAGTTATCGCTGTTTTCAAAACGGAGCAAGAATAAGACATCTTCTGGAGTTTTCTCAACATTTCAAAAAGTGGAGTTATCTGGTTGTTGAACTTGGTGCTTCAATTACAGTATGGTACTTCTTTTTAGGGTAGTGCTTATATTAATAAAATAGTTCCAGCCCTTGTTAATAAGTCAAAAAGCATGTAACTAGAACCATGGCTAATGTTAATCGAAGGACATTGTTTCAATCTTTAGATATTCTTCCATGGCGGCATGTACATATTGCAATAAAATTCCTATAATTTTTTTTTTAATATGGGGTTACAATAATGTTAGATATCATGAACAGTAGACTTTACGCAATAGAATTTAGCAATAGAGACTCTGCAACTACTCAAAAAAAATAATAAACACATTTTTCTCGGTATTAATACGTTACGAGTACTGTTCCCCGTTTATTTGATTGTAGTACAGTATTTTTAAATCATATAAAAAATTGCATTTCTCTTTTGATCATTATGTCATAAATGGACCTTTTTTTTAATGACATTAATTATTATTCCTTACTTTACTACAAATATCTCATTGTCTTCTCTATCAACAGTTTTGCCTTTTGTTTGCCATTTTGAGGGAATGTAAAAAAAAGGTTGGTGGCCATTATCCCTCTTGATAACATCGTTCATCGAACCTTGATCAAAATTCCGACAATGTTTGGGGCTGAATAGAGTTCCTCGAGTTCGTGATTATATAGTTTACTATATTCACCTATTATCTTCGTCCTATTTGTCACCATAGATTGTCCTTAAAATCTTGTTTTGTTGTCCTTAAGACCCGGCTTGCTCCAACAAATCTAAATAAAATTCAAGTGTTGTGGAATCTAAGAAACAGTTATTAACAAAAACTCTTTTCCAAGCGCCATATGTGTCCTCTCCGTTCTAATGTACAAAATGGTAGAGCCTTCAGCGCAGCCACTCCGCATATTGTTCCAAATTATAGTTAAGTGGATCGCGATGATTTTGGGATCAATGCAACTTGTCCGTTTTTCCGGCATTCTTAAAACGACGCTTGAACGGGGACGATACACAAAGTGTAAGTAGGAATAAGTCCCTTTTCATCAACCCTTTATTAAAAACTATTCTTTTATATGTTATTATAGGAAATAAAACGTTTTCGACAATTTTTAACACAAGTAATGAGCTGTGTGTAAGTTAAACACGGTGTCGGTCATTTTTAAATGCCGACCTCAACCCGATTCCCGAATAAAATACAATAGTTCCAACACCCACAATCCTCCACGTGCATCCGGTCACTCCGCGCCAGCATGCACCTTTATCAGCAGCAGACACGGTCACAAACAACTCTATCACCTTACACCATCCCATCACCTGCAATAAGACACGTTCACAAACAACTCTATCACCGTACACCTTCCCATCATCCTCCAGCTACATTCCGCAGACGCCGCAACTTAGAATAAGATAGGCAATAAGTAAATGGTTTGTTAGCTTGTAAGTTAGTTCTAATTTTGATTTCAATAAAGAAGGAGCTTCTCTCCAGAAAATAAAAATATTTTTTTAATAAAATTTAATTAGTTTAATTTAACTGGCGCCCGAGCAGGGACCGGTAGTGCGTGTAGTATAAATGCAAGTGTTAAATCTAAGTCTATTCGAGAAAAAGCCAGTCGCCTAAAGTAGCCGCCGCGCTTTTAAACCGCCAGTCGCCTCAAGTAGCCGCCGCGCGAAAAAAAAATTAACAACTCGAAAAAGATAAAAGAAAGTAGTGTAGCCAGTCGCCTAAAGTAGCCGCCGCGCTCACGAAAAGCACGCAAGTGTAGCCAGTCGCCTAAAGTAGCCGCCGCGCTCACGAAAAGCACGCCTATCGGTCCAACGTGAACAATAAATAAATAAATAAAAAATAAGACAGGAAAAAAGTAATATAGAAAGTGAAACTAGGAAAAAAAAACACATAAAAAAGTGGAAAAAAAAAAAAAACGAAAACCAACGAGGAAAAAAAAGGTATACGAACAAATAGAAATACAGTGAAAGTGTGAGGAAGGCGCCCCGGTAGGGAACGAAAGGGACGGGGACGAAAAAGGACTCCAGCCAACCCACCGCAAGATGCTGCATGTAGTTACATTAGCGTAAGTTATAAACTAAGAATAGAATAGACACAATTAATTAGTTAATGAGCTAAGAAAGAAAAGACACTGGAAAATAGAAAAATCGCGAAGCGAATTAGCCGCAAAAGAAAAATTTACAAGGAATTTTTATAAATATAAGATATTTGAAATAAGGAAGTTAAATTTAAGAAAATGCCTCTTACTAGAAGCGCTAACACTAACCCTAAGTCTGATCACTCTGGTCAGCAAAGAACCTCCCTTGAACCCAATGTCTCCTTCCAATCCAGTACATCCAATAACGAACCAGCCGCAACCCCTGAGCTGGAAGCCCTCATAACCTCTATAGTGAAACGTGTGTTCGAGACCGAAGGACGGAATTTCGTTAAAACAATTCTGAATCCAACGACCGAATGTTTTTCTGGCGTAGACCAAGACATATACCCAGAGCATAGAGAAGAGATCGCCGACCTCGACAGAATCCCAGACGTGGTCAGATCTCTACGTGAGTTCTCCGGCGAACCGGATCAGTTCAGCTCATGGAGAAAAAGCGTGGAGAGAATATTGGGAATTTACGAATGTTTCAAGGGAACCCCGAAATACTTCGGGATACTCAATGTCATTCGCAACAAGATTGTTGGGAACGCGGACATCGCTCTCGAGTCATATAGCGTACCACTGGACTGGACAGCAATATCGAAGTGCCTCGCAATGCACTACGCCGACAAGAGGGACTTGGGTACCCTGGAGTACCAAATGTCATCTCTGATCCAGGGGAATAGAACAGTCCAAGAGTTCTATCAGACGGTGTATGCCCATCTTTCACTAATTCTGAGCAGACTCTCCTGTATGGACGTTAGTTCGGAATCAATGCGACTGCTCACCCAGACGTATCGCGATAAGGCCCTAGACACGTTCATCAGAGGCCTGAGGGGTGACCTTCCTAGACTCCTAGGGATAAGAGAACCCTCGGATCTGCCACACGCCCTGAACCTCTGTCTGAAACTCGAAAACCAGAGTTATAGAACACACTTCGCAACCAATCAATCCAACACCAGAAAGACTCTTAACACCTTTTCTCCGCCACCACAGCGAACCAATGGTAACCACAACATCCAACACCAAGGTAGGCAACATTTTACCCCACAATACAGACCACCTTTCTTTCCCCAAACGAACCTCGTTCGTACCGGTACAAATCCACATACTAAGACAAACCCTACTAACATACCAACTACGAACCAATACCCGAACAATTACCAACCGAATTACAAACCCTTCGTTAGTCAACCCTTCCCGGCGAACCAACAATTCAAACGGGAACCGGCCAACCAAAGTGCACAGACCAGGACTCAATCCCGACAATTTACAACTCAACAGGTTAAATCGCATAACGTCCACCCGAACTTTCACGTCTATACCAACGAACAGAACTATCCCGACTATAGCCAAGACTCAGAAACAGAAAATCCGAGCTACGACCTTAGTCTGCAGGAGTACGTTGAGACCACCCAACCAGAGGAAAGCGCCAAGAGTGGCGAAGAAATAGTCGACTTTACCGACATAAATTTTTTAGGTTAATCTCTTCCTCGCTCCCTTACTTCGAAAGTAGGACTGTCGAGGGAGAAATGCTGGAAATCCTCATAGACACGGGATCGGATAGAAACTACATTAAATCATCTCTCGTAAACAAACCTATTCCTAACAAAGAACACTTTTTCGCAGACTCGGTAGGGGGTAGTATAAAAATTACCCACCACGTCGAAGTCAACCTTTTCGGCCTAAAAAACACCAGAATAAAATTTTTCCTTTTACCCACATTAAAAAGTTTTGATGCCATATTGGGCAACGACAGCCTCACCGAACTTTCAGCCGTAATTCATTGTAAAGGTAAATATATGCAACTAGGAAATGGTTTCAAAATTCAGATAAAACACAAGGTCTCAAGATCAATAAATACTCTAGAGTTACGAACCGAACATATGAGCACGACGCAAAAAGCGCAACTTGACGCACTCGTAGGACAATTCCCCACGCTATTTTCCCAAACCAACGACAAGCTGACGTACATCACCAACGTCAGGGGCGAGATAAGAACCACAACCGACACGCCGGTCTATTCCAAATTTTATCCTTACCCGATGACCCTTAAGGACGAGGTCGAGGAGCAGGTGAACCAACTCTTAAGAGACGGCATAATTCGGAAGTCCAGATCCCCGTACAACTCGCCGGTATGGATAGTACCGAAGAAGCTCGACGCTTCTGGAACTAAGAAGTACAGACTCGTTGTTGACTATCGGAAGTTGAATTCGGTCACGATATCCGACCGATACCCTATCCCGGAGATCAATGGGGTGCTTTCACAATTGGGGCAGAATAGGTACTTTACCATCTTGGATCTAAAAAGCGGATTCCATCAGATCCCACTGAAGGAATCCGATATAGAGAAAACGGCATTCTCCGTAAGCCATGGCAAATATGAATTCACTCGCCTTCCTTTCGGACTCAAGAATGCACCCTCCATATTCCAGCGCGCTATTGATGATATATTGCGCGAGCACGTAGGGAAAATCTGCTACATCTACATCGACGACATCGTGATATTTAGTAAAGATGAGCAGTCTCATATTAACAACATCAGAGAAATTTTCCGAACGTTAGAGAACGCCAATGTTAAAATCCAACTCGACAAGTGCGAATTTTTCATGGAGGAGGTTGACTTTCTCGGATTCGTAATTTCGGCAAACGGAATTAAAACAAACCCCACGAAAGTTAAGGCAATTTCTGATTTCCCTTACCCCGAGACATTGCGCGATCTTAGGTCCTTCCTCGGGCTGGCTGGCTACTATAGGCGGTTCATTAAGGACTACGCAAAGCTTGCCAAGCCCCTTACTGCACTCCTCAGGGGTGAAGAAGGGAGAGTATCGAAACAAACCTCCAAGAAAAAAACAATAGTTCTGGACGAGGAAGCAAGGGAAGCCTTCGACAAAATAAAACTAACTCTGACCTCTGCCGATATTGTCTTAGCCTACCCAAATTTTAATAAAGAATTCCAACTTACAACAGATGCGTCACAGTTCGCCATCGGCGCGGTACTCGAGCAGGAGGGAAAACCTATCACCTTCATTTCGAGGACGCTATCCAAAACGGAAGAAAGTTACGCGACCAATGAAAAGGAAATGCTGGCGATTATTTGGGCCCTCGGGTCTCTTCGCAGCTACCTGTACGGGTCTGCAAAGGTCAAAATATTCACTGACCACCAGCCGCTTACATTTGCCTTAAGTAACAAAAACAACAACTCGAAAATGAAGAGATGGAAGGCTATTCTTGAGGAATACGACTACGAGATGAAATACAAGCCCGGCAAAACGAATGTCGTTGCCGACGCTCTGTCCAGGTCACCACATCTTTCGCTCGTCAACGCAATGACCTCTACTCAGCATAGTCACGAGAGTTCTCCTCACGACCTCATACCTGCCGTCGAGGCACCCATAAACGCCTTCAGAAACCAACTACTACTCTCACTGGGCGAAGAAACCAAATACACTCTAGAAAAACCATTTCCAAATTACCACAGACATATATTAGTGCAGCCACATTATTCAAAAGAAAACCTAGTGTCAATATTCAAGAGGTTTTTAAACCCCTTCGTCATAAACGGCCTCCTAGCTCCCGAATCTCTCATGGGGCAAATACAGGAAATATACTCAGACTACTTCCGAAAATATAGGGTACGATATACTCAATTACGCGTCGAAGATTTACCAAACGAAACGGACCAAGAAGAACTAATTCTCAAGACACACAACAGGGCACACAGAAATGCATTAGAAAACAAGACCCAGATAATAGAAAAATTCTACTTTCCTAGGATGAGCGCCAAAGTTATAAATTTGGTCAGGCAATGCCAAGTCTGTAAACAACACAAATACGACAGGCATCCCAACAACCCGGAATTAAGGGAGACCCCCATACCACAGTACATCGGCCAGATCATTCACGTAGACATTTATTCGACGGAAGGGAAACTGGTCTTGACAGCCATCGACAAGTTCTCCAAATACGCGCAAGGAAAAATCCTGAAATCTAGGTCCGTCGCTGACATTCGGGAACCACTGAGAGAGTTGCTGTTCTCTTATGGCGTTCCAGAAGTCGTAGTGTTGGACAACGAGAAGTCACTTAACTCGGAATCGATCAAATTTATGATGCAGGACCAGCTCGGAATCAAAGTCTATACCGCCCCACCCTACGCTAGCAGCGTCAACGGGCAGATCGAGAGATTCCACTCGACTCTCTCGGAGATAATGCGCTGTTTGAAACCTAACAAGAATCACAGATCTTTCTCAGAACTTCTGCAAAACTGCATACATGAATACAACTCCTCGATACATTCAACCGTAGGGAAAAGACCGATAGACATGTTTTTCGGGAGAAACCTTAGTAACGACCCAGACCAATTCGAAAAATTCAGACAGGAGAATATACAAAAACTTAAGGAAAAACAAGCGACTGACCTTAGGAATCATAACAAGAAAAGAAAACAAATCAAAGACTATCAACCCGGCGAAAAAATTTACGTAAGAATTAACAAACGACTAGGGTCCAAACTAACACCAAGGTACAAAATAGAAATAGTGAAAGAAAACCAAGACACGACTATACTAACAGCTTCTGGTAGGATTGTGCATAAAAGCAATATTAAAAACTAATACCCTTTTTTTGCTAGGTTGATCGCCTCGATCGGCAAATCAGAAATCCAGATTCTAGATTACACGAACACCCAACTCATCGCAATAAAAACCGGAATGGGCAAAATACAGAACGGAAACTTCAAATTTATCCACGACGTAGATTTGGACCTATACCAGAACTTGGTCAACGAAATTTCAGTAACAGTTAGAGAGAAAATAGGACCTAGCCATTATTCCTTCCCATTCCTTTCCCATGAAATAACACAACTCCTAAATATACTAGCTAGAGTTAAGCCAACTAGAAATAAGAGAGCTATTAATATTATAGGAAGCGCATGGAAATGGATTGCTGGAAATCCTGACCATGACGACTTCACAATACTAAAAAAGAAAATAAATAATGTACTGGAAAATAATAACCGTCAAATAGTAATAAATAGGGCCTCTACAAATAGATTAAACGAACTAAGTAACATAACGAATATAATCCTAAAAGAAATAAAAAACAATAATGCGTTTAAGAATGACCTTGTGTCGACAACAAAATATAAATTAAAACTTTTGAAAGAAGAACTTATAAATATCGAATATGCCATACATTGGGCAAAGAATAAAATAATCAATTCATTCTTACTGTCAGTAGCGGAAACAGAAAATATTAAGAAAATATTAGAAGCGGAAAACTTCCCATATGAAAATTTAGATGAGGCGTTAGAGTTCGCCGACGTGAGAATTGTATCGAACAATACGTCAATAATATATATTGTTAATTTACCTTCCACCGAACCGGAACAATGTCTAGTATTAACTATCAAAGCGGTAAAAAATAAAAACAATATAAATAAAGTAGATTTCGAAAAAATTTTAAAATGTACACGTAAAATATATGGAATTAAATTAGAATGTAATAATTATAATAATTTGTCAATTTGCCCCAGGAATAACCTAATAGATTTAAGCGAAACAACATGTATTCCTAACCTTTTAAAAAGCGTGCGGTCAAACTGTAGCAGAATCAGCAGCCAACACATCCCCGACGTCGAAGAAATTCTTCCAGGCATCCTACTCCTAAACAACTTCAACAATTCACTCCTGGCCAACAATGATGTCCTAAATCTTACCGGCACATTCCTCATCAAATTCCAAAATGCAACCATCATCGCTCAAGGCAAAACTTACACGTCCAACACAACCTTCAAATACAGGCCCCTACCAGCAATAGCACAACCATCTTCAGATGTCGACACCGTCGAAGAAATACTCTCTCTAGAGATGCTAAAAGAGCTCCATACCAAATCCCTCGACCACATAGAACTGATAGAAACAAAGAGCAAAATAAAAACAACAACCAATCTTGTCCTTATTGGCGCAATCTCCATGGTTACACTAGTCATCCTTACAAAAATATTTTGGAAAAAAAGGACATTAGAATTGAAAGTCACCGGCGCGACTTGTGAACCATCAACAAACCCAACTTCATCAAGTAAAATATCAGTCACAGAAAAAGACATGGGAATATCCCAGACACCACCAAAACCATCCCGAATCAGCCAGATACCATTCTTCTAAGGTCAAACGAGGACGTTTGGAATTCAACGGGGAAGAGTTAAACACGGTGTCGGTCATTTTTAAATGCCGACCTCAACCCGATTCCCGAATAAAATACAATAGTTCCAACACCCACAATCCTCCACGTGCATCCGGTCACTCCGCGCCAGCATGCACCTTTATCAGCAGCAGACACGGTCACAAACAACTCTATCACCTTACACCATCCCATCACCTGCAATAAGACACGTTCACAAACAACTCTATCACCGTACACCTTCCCATCATCCTCCAGCTACATTCCGCAGACGCCGCAACTTAGAATAAGATAGGCAATAAGTAAATGGTTTGTTAGCTTGTAAGTTAGTTCTAATTTTGATTTCAATAAAGAAGGAGCTTCTCTCCAGAAAATAAAAATATTTTTTTAATAAAATTTAATTAGTTTAATTTAACTTGTACACTAATTTATCCGAAATATCCAGTTATGACCAATAAAACCTCAGCATTGTCCGTCATGCCATGAGAAAGGCGATGCTCTGGACTGTGCACACTATCGGGGTATGTATATAACTTTTGAGTTTCAATATTTATGTTCCCTTCTATTGTATGTGTTATATTATCTAAAATGAATATATAATGCGATTCTTATCAACCTTATCAGATCTTCATCTTAAGGAAGATCCTGGAAGACTGTTTCCTATTTCCTGAATTCCGAGTCGATAAGCTCCACGTTTTTATCGGTTTTAAGATCACGTGTAGTAGTATAGATATCGTCTTTGTAGGTATGCAGGAAGAAAATGATAAAAGAAAATCGGAGGGCTTAGGCCATGTGATTTTGCCACAACATTTTTCGAGAAGGTTGAATGAAATTCCGGCTATAATTATTCAGTTTGATTATTTGTAAATTAACATGTCACTCAATAAGTTCGCGAGTAAACATACAGACGGCGCCATTGATGAAAAATCCATGACATTTTAGAAAGTTCCAATCTTCGCCAACGAAATGTGTCACGATATGTGTTCAAAAGTTGCAAAATCTGAATTTGGTGTGTTAAATTAACTTTTTAATGGGAAGAAGTACGATTTCAGAAAGGCAATGGTTCGAGAAGAATAATTCGGACTCTGTCCCATCGAGAAAAATGGTAGAAAAATGTTTTGATGATTTCAATCGTGGCCGTATAAACATTGATGATGCTGAACGCTCTAATCAAAATCGTTAGTTTTTCTAGAAAAATTAAAAAGTCTACAAAATACTTTAGGCCAATTGTACATTTTGTTGTAGTAGTAGTGAGATATCCGACACCATTCACTATTTTGCCTGAACATTCGATCATGAGAAAGCTCTTCTTGAAGGTGGTATCTTGTTTGCTTAGAATCGATTAAAAACAACAATGCGAGGTACTAAACATTTTTTTTTTACAAGTGGTATGTGACAATGGATGAAACATGGATCCATCACCAGACCACCACTTCCAGAGTCAAAGCAAAAGCTTAATACTGTCCAAAGTAACCAAAAACACAAAGAATAATCATCCATAGAGAATATATTATGGCGTTATTGATGCATTTGGAAGAAGGTACTGCGTACGGACTTGAGAAGAAGAAAGTACTTATCACCAAGACAATGCATCGTGTCACAACAATGGCAAAACTGCACAAATTGAATTTTGAATTGCTTCCCCATCCACCGTATTCTACGAATCGGATGCCCGGCGACAACTGCCCGAGTGCAGATATAAAAGAATTCTACAGGAAAAGAGATTTGATTCCAATGGAAAACTGAAAATCGCTGTAATGCGATAACGTGCGAAACATGTTATTCACTTTAAATAGTTCCAGCGCAAGAACCATTGGTGGTTGTGGTTTCCTAGCCCTAACCGCAATTCGGCAGATATAGCGACTTTAAGTTGATTTGACAGTTCATGTTAGCTACCATGTATTGAACTATGGGTTATGTGCAGACGTCATCAATATTATTGACTGAAGGAAGCGAGCGTGGCAAAGCCGGATCTATAAGTGAATCTATGACTCTGTCTGCGAAGAAGAGGAAACAACGTACTGCATGGGATGTAAGGCAAAAAAGACCTTGCTGGGACACGCGAAATATATTTACCTTGGATTGAGAAACTGGTGAAGCCGGGACTATAGCGCCGCTTTAATAAGCGATTTCTTAGCATACGTTTAGTAGCATTTGCACTTTTGTACCGCTGCAATTTCAATCTTTAAATCAACTTACACTTTATGATCAAAATACACAACCATTTAGCAGACAGGTTTACTTTTATGAGTATTGCGTATGTGAAACGGTATACCATCTGTATTTACCTCACCAAAACGAAACCAAATTTCAAATAGTCAAAACAATATATGAATCAATCATAGACACCACTATCTAACAACGATAAACATTCCAAAAAATGTTCAATTCACTTACCCCATGCCTAACACGTGCACTTGCATTTCGTCTTACATTTTTCTTAATTCGTAAATAAGTACACCACCACAGAGTTCGAAATATACCCTATTTCTGTCATACCCGCATTTACATATGTAAACAAATAAATAGCTTTATACACGAATACATATTGATCTATCGCCTATCCGAGTTATCACTTTGGAGAATATCCGACTTCCGTTCATAAGGCGCAACTTATGCCTTAGAGTAGAACAAACGTTAACTGAAGCATCTAAACGTGCTGGCGGCAATGTGTGAAGTTTCTCCCTGTATATTTGCGCAAGAGACAATATTTAAAGATCTTCATTCATAGTGGAACATGTTTCGCGCAACTTATTACACGATGGGAAATCCCAATATTCCAATACGGACACTTTGTCGTTATTAGCTTATAAAGGGGATCTTGTTAAGTAACAGCGGCTACTTATGGATTCAGATATCGAACTGGAGGCTTTGTTTACAATTCCGACTTGCGATAATAGAACGGAAATGGAAATAGAATTGACTGTAGTTGAACTGTCTTATTGGAGTCAGTTTTCATTGTTGGCTATTGGACTGGTTGCATAATACAAAATATAGGAGCATAAGTGTAGAGTAATAGAATAGAATGATACAGAGTTGATAATTCCATTAATATAATGATTTGCGTAATATACGATCGGTAGTAATGGAAAATGCATGTGTGATTGCAATCACTAACCACCGTATGTGATTAGCAATTGTCTATACTACGTACCATATATACATACATACATTTAGACGTTTTGTGCTATTATTTTATATTTTATTACGGAGCATTGAAATAGTATTTCACTGGTACACCTACTGCTGTATAATTTTTAAAATTTTGTTTAAAGTTCTCATAGGCATCTTTCTCGAATATAGTAATCGATTGATCATAAGACCCAATGCAAATTTCATTCCAATCAACACCTTGCTAGATATATGCAAGAAATACAACAGAAATGTTGTCAAAAATGTAGACAGGTCAATAAACAAGAAGCATGCGAGTCTGTTCCAGGCTTTATCAAATAATTATATTACCCAGGAAAGTGACACAGTTCAGTGAGTACTGATTTCTGGAGCCGTCCAATACAGTTCGTCATTCAACACTTTGTTACAGTGTTCATGATTAACATGACACATTTTTATTTATTTCGTTAAATCTTCTTCTTCTTCTTTTCCTTTTTTTTTCCGGCGCCGTTATGGTCAGAAGTGTAGGACCATAACCTTCCCACTTAACTGCATTCCTACTGGTCCGCTTGTGGGGTCCGCCGGTTTGACCTCAGAAAGTAGCGGCAGGCTTCCCGGTTTGGGATTACTTCATCGCTGAGGCCAATCAAATGCTGGTGTTTTTGCATTTGTTTGCATCAATTGTTTTTCGGCCTGCCTTTTTTGCGTGTTGAAATTGGAACGTTGATTGATATTGCCTTTTGGACGGGGTTCAAAGGATCTCTCCTTTGAACATGGCAATACCAACTGAGTCGGTCGCGCTCTATCTTTCTTGTGATGGTTTCTTTTACGTGGAGGCTTCCTCGGATCTTTGAACTTCTAATTCTGTCACGCTTTGTTACTCCCGCTGTCATGCGAAGCATCTTCATCTCAGCTGCCGTTAATTTGCTCTCATACTTTTTGTGCATTGTCCAGCATTGTGAACCGTATGTGAGCGTCGGACGTACAACTGAAGTGTAGAGCCTTCCTTTCAGCTTAGGGGGCATTTTTCGATCACAGAAGATGGCGGAGTTTTCCCGCCACTTCATCCACCCTACGCTTACGCGATGGTTGATGTCGTCATCACAAGTTGGTTTCTTTATTAATCATAGATCCCAGATATTTAAACTTTTCACACTTGGGAAGCACTCTTCCATTCAAGTAAATGTCTGGAATAGGCTGATGATGAGAACGGGCAGCACATATACTCTGTTTTCTTTGAACTAATACGATACCCGTGTCCCTCAAAAATGTCCACCCACACATCAAGTGCTCGTTGTAGGGACGCCTGATCATCACTTATAATGGCTCCATCGTCAGCAAAGAATAGCTGGTGCACATTGGGGTCCGTCACTTTTCCTTCAAGCAAGCAATCAAGGACTGCTATAAAGAGCAGTGGGCTGAGGACACTCCCTTAGTGTACACCGACTTTGATTGCGAACTCTTCGGTGACTCCTGCGGTGCATCTTACTCTTGTCGATGCTCTCTTGTACATGTCCATGATCACTCGCACGTAGGTTTCTGGAACTCCTTTTTGTCTTAGCGCTACCCATAAAAGATCTCTTGGTTGCCGGTCAAAGGCCTTCTCGAAATCAACCAACACCATATGCAAGTCCTTTGACGAATCACGATTCTTTTCCATCATGACCCTTATACTTTGGATTGCATCTGTTGTTGATTTACCCGAGACAAACTCGCACTGGTCATCAGATAGTCGTATTATTTTTCGCAGTCGGCTATCTAATACCCGTTCAACGATCTTCATGGTGTGCGACATCAGCTTGACAGAACGGTAGTCATCACAATTTCGCGTATCACCCTTTCCTTTGTGCAAAGGAAGAAGATAGCTTTCCCTCCATTGATTAGGCATAGTGTCACCTCTCATAAGTTTGGAGATAAGAACCATGAGCCATCTAGACCCGATGTCTCCCATCTTTTTCCAGAACTCAGAGGGTATCCCGTCCGGCCCAACAGCTTTTCTTTTCTTGGAGTTTTTAACCGCGTACCGAACTTCTTCGACTGTGATGTCTGATATTTCGGCATAATTCGGGGCGGCTCTTGGAAAGTACACTCGGGGAAACTGTTCGTTCAGAAGTTCCTCGCAATACTGTCGCCATCTGTGGAGAATTTTTTCGTCTTCCACAAGGAGTTGGCCTTCAGCATTGTTAATAAACTTTGGGAAACGAATCTCCTGAGCATTTCTTCTTCTCTGGGCGGCTATCTTAAAGACATTGGCTCCTTTGTTCAAATTGCTTTGTCGAAGCTCCTGGGTATCCTGGTTCCTGTCAGACGCGGAAGACGATATTTCTTCCAACTCCTGATATAGGCCTTCCATGCTTTTCGCTTTGAATTCGGCGCACTTTTTCTTCGCGATACCTTTGCAATATCTATATACCTTTTCACGGCGAGCTTTTTCCTCTCTATTAATAGAAGAGCACTTTGACCAAGCTTAGAAAGCCATTTTCTTTTCGTGTATCACTGCTTTGGCTTCTTCTGTCCACCACCAGCTTTTTTTTGCGTGTTGGCAGGGGCCTTTAGATGTTCCGAGCAGTGATTTGGCTTTCTCCAGGCCAGATTGTTGTAGGGAATCCCACATGTCTTGTGCTCTGCACTCCTCATTACCGATCTCATCGATAATGAAAAAGAGGTAGTTTTTCATGCTGGTAATAAAAACTTTTCTTTTATCCAACTTATACCACTTGATTCTCTCAGATACCTTCGTTTGCTGCTTTGACTTCTTACTCGCCTCCATAAAAAATTCAGTCAGGAGGAGACGGTGTTGAGGGGCGATCGCGTCTCCCAGGATCACTTTGCAATCTTTAACTCGTGGCTTCATGAAACTGGATACCAAATGATAGTCTATTTGAGTTTATTTATTTCGTTAAATATGTTCTAAAAATAGAAGAATTGAATATGAAAGCTGCCCAATAATAACCCTATTGTGAGAAACATCGAAACAAACTTTGAGCAGGTAAAATCATAGAAAACATTTAAACCAGCATGTTGTTAGCCACTTAAACTTGTTAGTTACTCAAACTTATTTACTTTGCCCGCCTTACTCTATTTTTGTGGATTCAAGAGTAAATTGTCTCATACTAGCCTTTTTACATTTTGGTCTAATGCAGTTTTCTTAGTTCAATATTTTGCGGAACAAGCTAATGGTCGACTATAGGGAGGCAAATAATGTATTGAGGATGATCGTCGGTTCTATTGGAGCATAAAAAAGGATTGACTTAGTGAAAGACGCCGAAAAAGAGACTCTAGATTTATGGTTGTATATGAACGTTTTAAAGGGAATGAAATAAAGCGTGTCCAATGGAAAATTCTCAAGTTTGAAATTAAATAAATAAAAAACTGAAAATTGTAGATAATACTTTATTTTGGGAAAATATACAGTCATGCTGCGGATTTTATTTTTTAAAAACAATATCTACCTGTTGTATTAGCCCGTTTCTTTCCAGGCACTCTTACATCCGGACCGTCACATTTGCAATAACGCATCAACAAAGAGCTGGTTCAATGGCGGCAGTTTCGCGGCGAATAATCTCTGGCATTGGGCCTAAATTGTTCGAGGATTGTTATTGTAAATCCTTGACTTAAGGTATCCCCACAAGAAAAAGTTTGAGGTCCCGCAAGCGAGATCTTTTCCATCGAGATCCTAGCCGTGTGTAGTGTAGCACCGTCTTGCTGAAATGGCGTTCTATTGTTGTGCTCATAAACTCGTCCATGATTCGAGAATGATGCAGCGACTGTGACCTCTTGGTTAAAAAATAAGGGCCAATTATCCCTTGGGCAGAAATGGCACGCCATGGTAAATGGGTTATGGTACACGTTTTTGATGGCATTCTCTAGGGTTGTTTTGGGCACGAATAATGCAAGTTCTGTTTATTCACGTAGCCGCCGATATGAAATGATATGATTCATCACTAAACAATATTTTGCCAAGCGTTCATGTATTGTTCTTGCGAAGGTTCCCGCAAAGGAAAGTCATTTTCCTTTAGACCTTGCACGATTTGGATTTTGTATGGGTGGAACATTACTTTTTTTTTTAAATAAGTTGCATCGTTGATTTTTGCATTCCCGTAGAGGCCGCAATCTTTCTTATTGATTTACGTGGATTTCGCATGATTTCAAATCGAATTTGAGCGACATGTTCCGGCTTCGCTGCTGATGTTGATAGTCCCGAAGGAGTTCTGTTCACCATTGTCCCTTCCTGTCTAAGCCTTTCCACCCAAGACCAGATAAATTGCTTGCTATGTATATCAATTGCGTAAATTGAAGTGAGTACACAAATTGGGACGCGCACAAAACAACGATTCATCCGATTCCAAATATTCCTCAACCGCGTATGCGCGATGTATTTCCGATCAATGACTTATCGCTTAATAAATCCGCTAAAATGCGTATCGAACGATGCCTCTCCCACTTACCTCACCCCGCTGGCTTTCGAACATTCGAAATTTAAAATTGAAAATTGCCCGCTGAACCCTTTTACCTCGGCATATTGCATACTTATGTATAAGTTCGAGTCCTACTGGCTAGATTGTTATCGAGAAAATACATAAAATAACGACATCTGATACCTCTTAGGCAACTCAGCCAAGCCTTTAGTTTCCTCTAAGATAAGAGCTGAGGACCTAATCTATGCTGTATAAGAGGTGGACTCAAACGATTGTTTGTTTCAAGTGAATCATCAATAAAAGGTGAAATATTCCTTCATAATAATTAAATTATTAAGTTGCAAAAAATGAATGAAGGCCAACAAAAAAAAACTAATCATTCTTTAGCCAAGTTCACCACGACCCAATATATGATTTATTACATATACATACATAGACATAAATCTGCAGTAAGGGAAAAAATAATACAAATAAGATATTTCTGTGTCATTTTGTGTAAAGATTAAAATTATTTATACCTTAAAAAAACACAAAACTGACATTTTTGATGGTAGAAATGGTTGAAAAAAAGCAGCATTCGTTTTCGGCGACTATAGGCTCGAAAAAATAGTATTTACAATAATAACAACAAAGTTATATTTATTTATTGAAACTGATTACTTTATAGTAAAAGAGTTTTATATTACTTTAATACTTTGTCCCTCATAGCTTCACATTTTCGTTGCAAGGAATTCACTAAATACATACATATATCTTAACAGGTATGGAGCCCCATGCCCTTTCGACCTTTTGCCATAGTTTTGAAGATTTACCGGGTCTTTCCGGCCTTTATGTTAAATATTCTTGAAAGATGTGTTATCATATTCAGATTGTGTAACTGTGTTGGTTCATAACTTTGGTTTTATCTTGCCGAAACCATTGATGATTATTTGCTCTTCAGTAAATGACAGAATTTCGAGTTTAAGGTTTAGATAGTTTTCGATAAATTGCACCTTTAAATCATTAACTTGCCTCCATTCAAAATCGGAATTCTTTGGTCGTCCAATGTACGTCTTGCCATTAGAACCGAACAAATTCATCAGTTGAGTTGTTTGTTTGTTTGTGGAGTTTATTTCAATTTAGGAACTTTTCTGGGACTCCTTGCAGTATAACTAGCTTCAATGAATAGGTATATTCCATAATGTTTGTCTGGTTATGGGCGTATTCAACTCATTTTTGAGGTCTTTTGATTAAAGAAAAAGTATTGCCTTTTAATAGCCGCATTAGCACTTTATCAAATACGGGTGTAGTTTTTCGATTCTTGCCCCTCATTTCTACTTTACGACTTGAATTTTTTATATATTGTTGAATACAATGAAACTCATATCTACGTTTTCATACCACTTTATCTCCAAATAACTCATTATTCCGCAAATTTATTCTTACATACCTAAGAATATTTCTCCTTAAAAATACATTTTTATGAAAGAGTCAAACTTGTGATCATCCACGAAAAAATAAATAAAATTGTTTACAATGTATGAATTGTACAAGATTCACACTATGCATAATGTTCCTGTGTATCATCATTCATCAACCCCAATGACCACTCGTCGATCGTCCATAAAACAGTGAAGAAGCAAAATGAAAGAAATTAAAATTAAAAGAAAAACAAGATGCCTAGGAACAAAATAAAGTTAATAAAGATAAAAGTTTATTAGCTCACAAAATAAGGTGGCCGTGGTTATCGGTCTTATTTATGAGCGTATCTGTCAATACGCTGCGTCCAATTTCTCATCTTTTGAAATTTTATTAACCCAACATTCGAGATCTGCGAACTTTCATCTACACCTGATGGATTTTATGGTATTTTAGATACCCAGATACCAGTTTTATGAGTCAAACGGCAACGGACAAAACTAAGAAAATCCAAGGATAGAGACACGGGATAAATGTTACTTCGCGTCTACTCTTCACATTTGTTTCTGTTATTTTCATCATATTCTCTTTCATTTACAAACTAATGTGAGAGCGAGTGAAGATAGAATACGGACTGTATCTACATATGAATATCTAACTATCGGTAAATGTATTGCTAAGTTGGCATAATTATAATTATATGATCAATATCGAAACTTAATTTGTATGGGTTTTAATACAGAAAAAAATTCAAACCGGCTTTATGGTATAAATAGTGAGTACCGGAAGAAGTCAACAATGATTTTATTTTATTCGCGACATCATCTTGTCTCAACTCCTATTAACGTCGAGAAGACGCCAGATTATTGAAAATGAAATAAAGTCATCGAATAGATACCTATCAAAGTAGGATGTTATATGTATGGTGTCGCAAACAATCTCATAACGAATAAACAGGCGTGAGATCCATCACGCATTCGGTACTTATATCGGGAATTTATCTTCTCGTCTGAAATGTGGTTTTAAGATGTCGGATTATAAAAATAATCACTTGGATGTCTGTTTTCCTTTCTCGTAATCAACATATCGATGTGTCGATATATTCCACTGATAATTGCCTATGCTGCGAAACTATGAGTACAAGTATATCAAGTAGACTTTATGATTTTGTATTGCAAAATATATGACTATGGGAGCATCTATCCAAGCGTGGGAGTTCGACCGGAGAGGCTTGAATTTACTTTGGCATATTAAAACAGAGGTCGATCCCAGAAAGTATGTGTATAACGTGTGAAGTGGATTTGAACTCTTCTTCGAGTGGATTCAAAGAAAAACACCACTGGAATGGAATACATATCTCTTGCGACCACTGTGTCGGTCCATAAACAATTGTGTTATTTATCCAAAGTCTCCAATAACAGGTTTTGGTGTGTCTGCTACTCCAAGTGGGCAACATAACCGCTCCTACCCGAAACGATTGACCTTCCTGAAATCAGCTGCTTGAAAGAGTTCGCATAGAGAAATGAAAAACAAACAGCGAACTTTGCGTCTTACATGTACTAAAATAATTGGGGGTGGTATGCTCGAGAGCTACTAGGTACACCCGAACGAATAGTCTTCTAAAATTTCACAGAGATCTTTAATCTCCTTAATGGAGTAAATATCAATTTGAAATGTGTAATTCGCGGCTGTGAATGAAAAGCGACGGACATCTGTCACAATAAATTCAGTTTAGCAAACGATTAAGCGTTGACACACGCTAGCAAAAAAACAAGAGCGGACGGTAAGCAAAGAATGAAAACAATAATTCGAAAGTTATTGACCTATCTACCGTATATTGGTGTCGTAATGATGCAAATTTAGAATCCCGAAGACATGAGAGAAACATTGCCACCCAATAACAGGAATCTGGTAATATACAGGCCCGCACCGTTCGCATATTAATTGTGAGAACCAACGAAAGGCGATCTGGAGACATACATATGCAAATAAGATGAAATGATTTTTATCTTAAAACAAAGCGCTCAAGCGCTCTACTGTGTCGCATAACATCATTACAAATTTAAGTTTTATTTATCGGCTAAAAGCAAACACATGTCATGAATAGAAAACCGTTTGAAGGCTTGAGTGTGATGAGGTACAAAATGCTAATAGGAGGAAAAGTTTCGAATACGCGCCGACAAAATAAAAGTGAAAGGGTAGCTCTCTTCCTTGTTCCTTGCAACACGGTCATAAATTCCTATGGGTTATCGTCTGCCACTCCATGTCTCAGACGATTCCTGGTTGAGGCTGTAAAAATGTGTACGGCAGAACCTGAATATCCGCCGAGATACCCGTAAACGGTTATGGAGTCTATAAATTTCTTCGTAACATGCCCGAGTCCAGCGTTTATCGCCGATTAAGATTTTAGACATTTTTGCTGCTCGATCGCGATCATTCTACCACTGCACCGTCTGTGGCAGACTGAAAAGATTTTATGACATTTTTTGTGGCGTTAATATTTGGTCGCGCTCGAAGTCAGATACTTTATGAAAGTGAAAATTGATTCTTGGGCCGCGGCTCATGGGAAAATTATTTTAATGATAGCTGGAAGGTCATAAGTATCTGTCAATTCATGTTTCGAAGTGGCGACATGTGGAACGGTTGGGGCACAATATCGCTATAATAATCGAGTCAATTATTTCCGCTTAAGATACTTAGAGACAAGAGCTGCAGGTTCATAAGAAGCTAAAACCGAACAAAACAAAAGTGTACGGCAATGACAATGAAGCGAAAAGAAAAGAAGAAAAGAAAACGCACCTCATTGAAATTCGACGATGAATAGAAGAGTCATTTGGTACGATATATGAGGTGGGATCTAACAAAGAAAGCGAAGTGAAGAAATCGTGCTTCTGTAAAAAAAAACAGTAGCTCGTATTCAATAGGCACCTAAAGCCAGACATTACAGAGTAATAATACTGGAATAATGGACGTACGTTAAATAAGATGCACGGATGTTGACAACGGAGCAGAGTGGATTAATTCTAGTCTAATTCAGCCATATTAAATTTTTAGATGTTTCTAAATTCAAATAAAGACTAGACTAAACTTATTAAAAATCGATTTATTTCTACTTGTACTGTATAACTTCTCCATCAATACAACCAAGTCAAAACCGAGTCAAAAAAAAATCTTGATGAGGGACATTTCTATGTAAACGACTTCACACTAAAATTATTGTATATACATACATATGCTAGATTTAGGGCTTGATAGATAGAAAAAGCCTATCTGAAAATGGACGAAAATGGACTTTTATTGCCTAGCATATACACTTTTCCTTAAGTTACAAGAATAAGCCAACAATACGATATCGCTCGATGTAAACAGATACTGATGAAGAAGTTTGTCGGTTGCATATCTTATGCAAAATACAAATAAGATTAAAAATGTATTTGTTTTATTTGCTATTTGGCGTTGGTAAGAATTTCTAGAACGACTAACCGCAAATGATTACTTTGACAATTGAACATACTCTACACATGTCATCGAATTGAGAATTTTCACACGAAATATGCGAACCATATTCACAATTCTTCTTCTCTAGAAATACAGCGATTTCAAAAATGAAGATAAAGATCAATGAACAAAAAAAAAACACCGAGAAAAATTAACCTTTTGCTTAGTATTTGGTAGCTACATATACATAAATTAGTCGATCTGCTGATCATTTATAAAATGAGCAGTGTGGCGTGAGAGTATCGAGATAAATTGAATTGAAGTTATATATTTTCTTGCGGTACAAATATACTTACAGTTTTAGACAGTTCATAAGTCCAGATGTTATAAAACTTTAAGGAACTTTTTGGCCCAAAAAGGAAAACGATTCCTTAAAAAGGAGGTAGTGATTTTATATTAATTACAATTTCATATGCAACGACCTGAAATGTATATGTTAGACAATAAATATTTGAAAAACAACTAAATATTGTACACATCAATGCCAACAACACACGACAAACCCAACCAAGATTCATCGGAATAACACAGGTACGGATGATAAGCATTAAAATTGTATTATTAGTTAAATGAAATGTCACTAGAATAACAAATATTGTATTATTATAGTTAAAAAAAAACTTATACAGAAATTTTAAGTTGATTCGGATAATAAGCTATCGTGAACTTTTTAGTTGAATGAGGTATCAGAAAATATAGTAATCGTAAATATCATAAGTTCATACAAGAAAATAACAATTAACTGACAATGTCTTTTCCAATCCCCTGAAGCACATAGATTTCATTGATTGGAATTTTTATTTCTTTTGGACGTGATTTTTATTTTCTTTAAATTATACTTATACATAGCTAGCAAAAATTTCTTAAAAACTAATTTAATCAATTTATTTATTCTAACTAGACCTTAACGGGCACAAAGCCGCTAGCAGCTTTAGATGTCTTTCGATTATTATTGCGATATGTGATATTTGCATAATTAACTTACGCTTATCTTATACATATATACTAAGAAATTATACAAAAGGCAACTTAGTAACATCCTTGTAACAATTTTTAATTTTAGAATATTAAACTAAATATAAAGATTACATTTTCTTCAACTACAATCACGTATTAAAGAAAGATATTTTAATTGATTTCAAAGAAATAACTTTCAGATATTCTTCTCCTTTTTCGTCTTAGAACCTTGAAGGAGTTATCCCGGATCAATAGGGTACGACGCTAAGTCACGTCCACTAACCACTAAAGGTCTGGCAGTGACGCTCGAGAACTAAAATATGGAGAGTCACTTCGAATGTGTGCCCTGCTTTGGTCGTAACTTAGTCACCTTTCATTATCGGAGCGGACGACATTGTAAATCAGCGGAATTGCACATCTATCTTGGACCAGACCAAATTATTGAAAATTGGAGAAGACACCAAAAATGAAATTTTATTTTCGAAGTCACTGCTCTCGCTATGTGACCCAGAATTGACTTCAGCAGAAAATTATCCACTCTCACTAAATTCAACATATTGTACAATATATGTAAATCATTGTTGTCATAGAATTTTATGCGCTTCGATTCGGGAGTTCGATACAAACTTAGACAGCTGTGAGGTAAGACCTCTCGAACATCCGAATCTAGTCCATTCGATTTGCTCCCACGTTAAACCACACCCAACAAGCATAGGAGAGTATAAACCGTATGAGAGCCGTATAGCAGACAAACTTCACCTAGCATCGAGGTGATTGCTGTAAAATAGATTCTTTGTAAGGGTTTCAGTTTTAGCTCGGGTTGGAGCAGCAGCTACATTTTTATCAAAACATACAAAATGATCCCAGCAGATTCCCTAAAATCTAAATACACTTCTGCAGACTAGTGGCTATCCATGTAATCGAATAACTAGGAATTTTCGTAATAGTCCTTAGAGGCCCTAGACAACCGTGTTCTAAATAGAATTGTTTATAGCTTGTGAAAATATATTTTTAATTTCCAGTCGTTGCAATGCGTTGAGTAGCGCCGAAGTCACTCTTTAATTTACTTGAACTGATCTGAAACAACTAAGTCGTTTGCTTATAAAGATATTGATTAAGATTGGAGAATTTACTTTCCCTTCTGGAAGCCATTTTTAAAATCAAATACCTACGTATTCCTGTAGGATTACAACTTTTGGCAGTGAACCATCTGCCCGGCAGCATGTCATAAAGGATGTTTAACAGTGATTGGTTTATGCTTAACCTACTCAACTAATAGAAAAGTTCCTCTAGCCATACAGTGTTCCAATCAGACAAGCAGATGTGCAGTGGTTTTTGCTTTTGTTCCACTAGATATCCGAAACGAGCTTAGACGAGATTTGAACTCGGTGAAACCGAAGCTCTCAGATCGCCAAACCTGACTCTCCCCTCGAAAAAAGCAGTCTTGTAAGCCGCCGAAAAATAGAAACTTTATTTTTGTGGTTAAATATATAAAAGAACATAACCAGATTGCGCCTTTAGTGTATACAAAGACTCCTCTCTCAACTTTGCCTGGATAAAGAAAGGTTATTTGGATGGAGTTCGAATATATTTTACCTGGGTTACCTCTGACATTTTATCTGAGGAAATATTTCAGGCCTTGTATACTCTATAGTCAAACATGAAGAAATTGATACTTTTAAGATTTATTTTTATTGTCAATATCATTTTTGACTATACTCAGGCCTGTTATAACGTTAAATGCTGAGAAACTACGTTTTACAAGTCTGAAACTAAAACTCAGTTACGGTCATTCAGATGAAGCTGAAATAGTCATCGGGTCGAATTGTATTATTCCCTGTAGTTCTTGTCCAAAACGGTTATCTCTCCCAGAGCTAACATTTCGCTAGTATCTTATTCATTTTAAGTATACCTAATGTTCTCAAGTCAAGTCATCGACTGCAAGCGTTAGGAAGATAATCCAATTTTTCTTGGCGTTGTGGCTCGTTAATGTGTTGGACATTGACAGATACATACCTCTTCGAAATTGTAATTCGCGGTATCTTCTCTGAGATTTCAAATTTGTCTCAAAACTTTTCCAAAGTCGCTATTGTCTTCAGTAAACAAAAATTATTGAGATAAGCTTAAGCTATCGTCCACCATGGACTACAATAACGTGAATTCGCAAAAAACACATTTCTGATCCGCAGAATATTGCCAAACATCTCTCCAGACTATTAGAAATGGTTCGCTTAAAAAGGACCATTCCTAGAGCGAATTAGAAAATTAATTTACTATTAAGGAAATAATATTTCACAGAAAACTGCCAAGACAGAAGGGCTACGTCCAAAATGTTGAAAACTAATTTGGATGGCCTAGCATGAACAAAGACTTTGAAAGTCGCACATGTAGGATAACCAGCGATAGGCCAAAATGGAACCACTTACGTACGTACGTTCGGTCATCATTTGATTCAGAGAGAGAACGCAACATTTAAATTTAGATTTAAGAGACCTATGTGTTAACAGTGCAGAATATTTATTGTTTGCTATGGTGTTACTTTTCTTACTCCTGTTTCGCATAACCTGTGAGCGGCTAAGTGATTATTTTTCTACTTCCAGGTATAACGCATACGTTTAGGATTCGTGTGTTTTGTAATGACATTTTCATGACGAATGTTCAATTTTGTTGCATCAACGAAAGCCTTGCCCTACAACTCCATTGATTTGATTTTCGTTTTGTCCTTGGCTTGAGCTACTACAGAGCCTATTATGGATATGCTAATTATAAAGTTTGGAGTGCTCTATAGGAAGAGGAAAACTGTTCCCAATCATAGAAGTTGTTCGTTAAAGACATCGTTGTAGTTATTTTTGAAAGCTCGCATGAGGCCAGTAAGTTAAATTTAATTCTATAAGTATATTAAACTCCATTTAATAATTTCAGTCTTAAAACTTAGTAAAAAAAAATAAAGGATATTGTCTAAGCCTTTTATCATTTATATTCAGCGCTGGACATTTTGTGTAAGATACGCCGTAATATGTAGGTATTAATATATAACAATATATTTTTTTATCAGTACAGAAACAGTCAGATGAAATAGTCGTGTAATGGAAAAATAACTTTTAATTTGTTCCCAAGTTTAGGGATTAGAGATAAATTTAAATCTTTAACATTCCTCCTATTTCTAATTGGCTTACAATACATTGCGTTGTATGCAAATGTTCACTTTTTGATCACTTATTAGCACGAATGGCTAATAGATAGATAGATATGGCAATGATCATTAAATCCATTTTCACTGTACTTAAATGCTCTTGACTCTAATAACACAATATAGTAATTTCAGTAGGTATTTTAATGATGGCTTAGTATTTAACTTCCAACTCGTGAACAAGTATAAATTCCAATGAGAACATACCCTGAGTTTTTTTTTTTTAAATAAAACAAAGACATAGAGAAAAGTTTTTAAACAACGGCAAACTCGAAAGGCGGAACATTTCTTTTTTTTTTTTCAAAGTACAGGAAACTTATTCTACCTCACCTCCATGCTTGCACAACAATCTACTGATTTGGAAACAAGTTTGTTTTCCTTCCACCACCTACTTCCTGACTGCCTCAGCAACTTTTCTTCACTCACCAATACAAATTTAAAAAATAAGAAAAAGTCCATCTCCAATTCAAATAAGAGCAGAGGGACTGTCTTTTTTTTTTCTTTTTCTTTTTCAATGAATTTCTTTGCTTTTGAATGAGACAAGGACTCCGCTTCCGATTGTGGATTATTATTTAGTCCCCCAGGACTAAACAAAAGACAAACAGAAATCAAAGTTGCAAGAAGGAACCCCATTGGTAACGAAATTTGGAAAAAGTTTCACTCTTCACTTGACACAACATCAGGGGTTGGCTATGAGATACAACATCTTCATGCTGAGCACGTCCGTTTGTTGTACATAAATACACACATGTATGTATATCCTATGTATCTTAAATCCACCCATCTCTTGGTGATTTCTATATTTGTTGTGTACGTGGGACAAGTCGGATTCATCCAAATAAAAGCGAGGGTGTTTTTTATTGCTCAAAGGATTTCCTGGAGCAGAAAGAATTTCTCGATTTTTTTCATTTCTTTCCTACTGTGCGATACTGTGTTGTGGAAAATTGAATTATCAGATAGATTTTGTTCTTCAAATTTGCAACGTCAAGGATTTTCAAATTTTATTAAGTACGTGTGCTTATTTATTCGTATTTGTCGGCACAATTGCCTGAAAGCCGTTTGCGTTATGATATGTGTACAGATTGAGCAGCTCAATGAAAAATGAATATATGTAAATCATATATGGAGGATGTTGCCAAACATGTGTGCCTAATTTCGATGTGAAAACTGAATAAACTGAGATTGTTTTCTTTTTTCGAGTTCTGCCTCGACGTGAGAATCTGATATTTGTCTAGCCTTGTTCTTGGTTCATAAATGTCATTTAAAGTGGCTTCAAGCATTTCAAACAAATTAGTCTTATGAGCAGGAATTAAATTATATCCACAACTCTTGCCAAATTCTGACCAAAGCATCATGGCACATACATATATAAATATTCAAGTTAGTGGGCAGCGCTTTTGAAGTATTCCCTCAAGATATTCATTAAATGAAATAAAGCCTTGCTGCCCTGTCAAACTAAATTTAGGAGATCATTAAATTATTGTTGGGCTTGAAAAAACAAAGGCTTGATGATCACTTATCGAATTCAGATTCGTATATATGTACATATATGTATGTACGTAATGTATGTATGCACTTTTGTACCATTATTTTACGCATGTTTTTTCGTAGACATAGTCAATCCCACATGATCTTTTCCTTAGCAAATCCGATTCTAACCTGTGAAATGTACCATACATACATACGCTGATATAGATCAACATTTTTATGTAAATTGAGTTTCATATACTGGCAGCACTGTAATGTTTGGAGCGAAGAGTTCACGTTGCGTTAGAGTCGACAAACCAAGTTTATGCAATCCACTGCGATTAATTTTCTTTCTTATTTCGGGGGGATCATTCTAAATTACTTATATTGTATGGGTTTCATGTAACTCCGAAAGTCCAATTTCGAAAAACTCTTTCCAGAAAATGTTACTACCACTCAGCAGCTGCAGAAAGTCCAAAGACCAACTGCAAACTCTACCGTTGATATTTCTTTAGAATTCTTTCGCTGTAGCCTTATTAATTAACTCTTAGAACTGCACGTACACAAAGTTACTCTTTGAAGGCATCCTCCTTCTGAGAGAACTAAGTCCTAGGAGCCTACGCTTCAAAATTTAGTTGGCACTCGATAAGTACACGCCGGGTATTTTCGATGATATCGAGCAATTTCGACAGCATGTGCAATGCTACTAGACAGTATCATGTAGGTTGATGTATGCAGTGATACTGCTGCTTAATACGCGAGCCTCGACCAGTGTAAAAAGGCGATTAAGGTTGAACGGTGGATTCTCTGTTAATTGCTCTAAATGTCTGCATAGTGTAATGACCTTTCAGTTAATCCTCGCCGAAACTCGAGAAAAAATAGTCATCGATATTATGTGTATTTTTTTCCTCAGAATTTCTCTAGCATTCTATCAATATCCATTTATGTCACATCCATTTACAACCTAGGTCAAGTAATGGCTTATATTAAAAGGGGGCTTCGGCGCTAATTGTACTTAAATAAAGCCAAAGGTGATTAGCCATATCTACCTACCTATGCTACCTACCAAAATATTGTTTCCAAAACCGAGGCATTATTGGCTTTCTGTCAATGGAGTGTTTATCACCCAGAAAGATTCTCTGAACAGTAATGATAAGCCTGTTATATCAAACGCCTTGGTTATCCGCTGTAACAGGTCCATACAAGCCTCCTTCTGTGCTTAACCCTATCACCACTTTCCTAAATAATGTTTGACTTTTTGAACCAATTTGCTTGCGTCTCAAGTCGGATTTATTATTTCACTAATAACAAGAGATTTTCATCTAAATTTCGACAAGGTTTCTTATGAGGTCGCTTCGATCGTGAGGATCTAGAATTTCATTATTCCATCTAGGTTGTATAAACTCACCAGAAAGTGTAAAACTTACCAAATTCAAAAAGGTACATATATGGTATGATAGAAGTATTTCAAAATCGCACGTGCTTTCAACAATTTGTACTTGAGTTACATTCACACGCAGTTGTACGTAACATATCACGCTAATATCGTTTTCTCATTTGATCTCTCAATCGCTTCAGTCGGCATGGCGGTTCAAGATACTTTCCACGGGGTTGCAGTTCAAGAATGTTCACATACAAATTAATTATGCGAGGCAAGTATCTTTTCACGAAACTTTTACCAACATTAACAAGATGTATTAAGATACATTTGTATTCCATTGAAAATCCTTTCGATTTGATTTCGATAAATCGCAGCTATCAATCAAATTGTTAAGTGAGAAGAGGCATTTCGGTTTTCTGGAGGACGGGATCGACGTTATGATTGATAAACCGCAGCCGCCACACGACGAGGCTGCTCGTGATGATTTATGGTGAGGCTTGTGGTCATCAGACTTGATGGAAAGCAACTAGCCCGTGTCCGTCCTCCGTCGTTTTGTTTTTGTTTTTTTATTCCCTTTTTTAACTTCTTTAGATGTTTTGTTGTGATTTGTTGTGTGTGCGAGCGAAATACCGTTTAATTGCCGGTGTAGGTGTTACGAATTCGGCGTGTGGTTTAATAATGATTAAGAGAGCTATAAGAACGCGTAACCTTCGAGTAAATTTTTCTTTCTACTTTTTGCTTCTGCCGTGATTCTATTTTGGTTTTGATTAGTGTACATCGATCTATTTGTTTATTTCCAGTATTGCTGGTGGGAAAACTTTCAGACTTGCATATCCACACTATTCTGCCTAATTTTGTTCGGGTTTTAAAAATTATCCCACGGAAAAAGGTCAAGTAAAAAAACG
Organism: Merodon equestris; assembly: GCA_958301585.1. Taxonomy (NCBI): domain Eukaryota; kingdom Metazoa; phylum Arthropoda; class Insecta; order Diptera; family Syrphidae; genus Merodon; species Merodon equestris. Next base: position 68,925,115 of record OY284414.1, on the reverse strand, counting down.
CTTAATAACAGTTGGACTTATAAGGCAGGTGATAGGAATGAATTTGTAACTAAAAATGGTTGAACTGAACGTCCCTTCCTTTTGATTTGAATAAATGTATATATTGTACATCGACATACGTAGATGGATAATTGAGATAACAACTCCGAAAGCTCAAGCCCGGGACATTTTTCGTTGCTCAATAGTGCCCGATCATTAGTTAGGACATAGACGATGAACACCTGCGCGAATTTGTCCTTAAAATGGTGCTTGGACTACTATTATTTTCCCCGAACTCTATAGAAAACAAAAAAAGCTCTGGAAAACTGTAAAAAGAAATTAGCCCATCCACACATGATTTTCAAAAGAAATTATTTCCATTATTATTCACCTACGATATGTATATTTTCTTCAGACCCACATAGATTTCCTAAAGTAAGATCGATAGCCGTTAATTGCACATTAAAGGATGGCAAAGAAGTCAAGGTTGAAACCGATTTTAGCTAAGCCATTTGAAAGATTTCTCCCGAAATTTAAAACTTTCAAACGCTTTCAGCTGTCGTCTTCTTCAGATATTCTGCATCGAATCTATTTACAGCCTCTCCCCGAGTACCTAAGCATCTTGATCATCTCATTTTCATTCCGTCCAACAATGACGTTGGTTGTTTAATTAAGAAATTTAGTCTGTCTATTTGGGCAGATTTTATTTTATTCTTACGTATTCCAATCTGATTTAAATAATTTTCCAGTTGAGCTCAGCATCAATAACATTCGAAAGAAATATTAAAACTTACCTGAAATTTTTAATCTTTCTACACCCCACCAGAAGGCAAGTGGGGTTTCATTTGATTTTCATTTTTTAATTTTTTTTTAGGGTTCCGTAACTCAGAAGGAAAAAACGGTACCCTTATAGGATCACTTTGTTGTTCTGTTGGTCTGTCTCTAAAGACCCTTTATCTCGGGAACGCGTGGAGGTATCGAATTGAAATTAAAACCATATACTTAGGTCTGGAGACGTTTGAAACCATGAACAAATCTAAGTTCTAAGTTAAAAAGATACGGCCGTTTATGCCACAAAACAAGGTATATTTCGACACTCTCAAGGGAATCAAAATTTATAGGGTACTTTCCGTTGATCTAGAACTATGAAATTTGGCAAGTACCTATTGTAATATCGTCTTATACTACGAGTACAGGGAAAAGTTTGAAAACTATATCTACATTTGTAATTAAATCAATCATTGAAGTTAAGCAACGGTATGCACGGTCATAATTGCATGGGTGACCAATTCTTATTGTAGATTTTTTTAAACTTTTACTCATTTGTACAGAAGAGAACAATTTGAAAACCGCATATTAAATCAGAAACAAAGCAGGGTGTCAAGGGGGTATCGTATGAAAGGGCTTCATTGGCACAAACTTAAACAGGTTTTTAATTATTTTTGTAATGGATAGTTTTTGATGAATGACGAAGTATAGAAAAAATTACCTTTTTCCTCTTTTAACAGTTTGCACTATTAGGCGTACCTACTTAGTGCTTTTTTTAAATTTTGTAATTAAACACAATCTTAAATAGGTTCCTACCTACTTAAGTGGCTTGTACCTAGTAGTATTATACATACATATGAGTATCATATTTTAATAGGATTTCAAACAAACTGCGAGACTCGATTCCTGAATTATTTATAATATATACCTACGAATTTGTACGGAACCCTGGGTCCTGAGTCCGACACGCACTTGTCCGTTTTTTTTTTTTTATAATTAGCGCGTGCACAAGGGGTTATAGCTACCCTTAAATGTCAAGACTCAGCACGGGTTGAAGGTATAGAGGGAGGAGATACCGGTGCACATTGGTTTCAAATGTTTGTGGATTGTAATGAATGGGAAAATCGAGCTGGGAAGAGAATTCCATATTCGTGTGCTTCGGCCAAAAAACGAGTCTCTAAATTTGGCTGTGCGTCCGAACACAAGCTTAAGGGTGAACTAGTGAGCATTCCGGGCGAGTCGTATATTGTAGATAAATTATTGAAGGGGAGGAATGAAACTAGCAAGCTCTCTTAAACATTGATAAGAGACATTGTGTCGATGTTCGAGTGAGTCGATCGACTTCGGGATATTACTGTCGCCTATGAGTTTTATCGCTTTCTTTTATATTGTATCGAACAGATGCAGTGAGGTCTTTTAAGCACCAGACTAAATATGAACGCTGTACTCAAGCTTGGGACGGAAATAGGCCTTGTAAATTGAAGCCAGATCGAAAGGGGTGAAATATTTCTTGCATCGTTTGAGGAAACCTAGACATTTCGTAGCGTTCTTGGCGACTTCGAGTATGTGGTCAATCTAACAAGAGATTTATTAAAACACATACCAAGGATGGAAAGTCTTTCGATTTCATCAACACAAGCGCCATTCAAGTATAATGGCTGATTATTGCTGGTTAGCTTGAGCGACAGTGGACAGCATTGTGTTTTGGAAGCATTAAATTCCACTCTATTGTTTATACCACACTGAATTATGCTGTCAAGGTCGGAATTTAATTTGTTTAACATTCGCTGCCGTTCAAGTTCTACGGCCGAAGAACAGGGACATGAGTCCTGGAAGGAATATGAAAAGCTAAGAGTACTGTCATCAGCGAAGGAATGTATTAATTTAGAAGTAGTAGTTAACAGATCATTTATAAAAATGAGGAAGAGTGTGTGTGACAGAACAGAGCGCTGAGGAACAACAACTTTTGTTTCGTGAATATCAGACTTGAAACCGCCCAAATAACTTGAATTGAACGGCCCGAAAAGTTATTTCTAATCCATAGAAGAAGAGACTCATCAATATCATAAGCACGCATTTTTGACAAAAGAGCCTGATGCCTGATGAAACTCTGTCAAATGCTTTTCAAATATCGTGCGCAACAATCTTGCTTTCGCTAGAATGGTGCAAAGATTGGTTTCACTTTTCGGTTAGATATGCCATCAAATCACCAGTTGCCCTGTTGCTCCCACTCTTTTTTTTAAATTTTCTTCAGGCTTAGAGTTTCAGGTCCACTGGTCCAGTTAGTTAAGCTTCCTTTTGCCAAGATCTATACAAGCCTTAAGCCTGCTTGGTCATATTTAATCAATTGTAATTTTGCTGTTCTTAACCTCTGTTTTTTGTTTTCTCAAAATTCCTCAGTTCCATAGGGCTGGTTCGTCTGCTTTTTCATTTTCTTATCCACAAATGTGCCCCATTACCCAGAAGGAGTTTAATTTTTTAATTTATCTTTGAATCCTAGCGTATTCGATTTTCCAGGACAGTCTCACACTTCTTACATAGATAGATAGATATTTATTTCGTATGTAAAATTTACAATGGTTTGCTACCGCACATTTTACAACACAGGGATTTGATAATTAGGTTATATCTTTCCACTGAAAATTTTTGATATTTTGTATAAAGGAAAAAACGAAAGGACAAAATAACAAAATGGTTTAGAAGTAAAATATGACAAAAACCTTCTATACAAGCAAAAAAAAAAAATAAATAAATAAATAAATGAAAATAATTAATTAAATAAATGGTTATAAGATAAAAACCGATAGCTATTATGGCTTCTTGGCTGTCCATTACACTAATGCTATTTAGCAATTCCTTTTTTTTTTTTTGTTTTGAACTCGAAATAGGTACTAGTATACGTTCAAGATGGATCTATTTGGTGGTCCGGAGACTCCTACCTCCACGCAATTCAGTTCTTGATCCCCTTGCACCTCTTCTGCTTGGTGAGTTTGTAATTCTCAGATAGTCCCGGGCAATTATGTACTATCAGAGTTTCGACAATTTTATTTTATAACTCTTCTGTCTTGCATCATTCATTTGTTACTTAAAGCGTCCCTGATCATTTTGCAAAAAGTTTTTTTTTATGAATATCTCCCGTGATAAGACGGTATTGCTGGAACATGCTTGATAGTACTCGTATACTCCAAGTTGTGTAATATGCTTAAGGACAGCGAGGCCAATACAATTTTCTCTTGTGGGCAGGTCTTTTGTTTTGATTTGCTGTTAGTCTCAGCTGATCAAGTGCTTATTGAGGGGGTAGGAGTGGATACTCTACTGTTGATTCATGTCCTGTTTAAAGCCGTCAAAGTTCCAATTAATATAAGTTATACCGTGTCTCTATTAAAAAGCTCAGAACCACTCTAATCGAGTTCTTCGATGTCAAAGCAGAAGTAAGGATGAGTGCAATCACAGCTATATAACTGTAGCGAGACCTAAGTGGGTACTTACATTTTTACGTAATACTCGTTTCTTTAAAGACAATGCTACTCACATAATATCCTGTGGAAGAAATAGAAAAAAATGTAATACATTCAGGAACACATCTACGAGTTCGTTAAAAATTAGGTGATTTCTTGAATTTCGCGAACTAAGTACACTCAATTTCCGATTTTCTTTTGTAATGTTGGTACACATGTCCCCTAATATATGTACATATGTTGACATTGCCAGCTATTTTGGATATTTAGTTTGTTTTTCACTGAAATGAAGCTTAGACGTGTTTTGGTGTGCGTGGCGATTTGATTCCAATGACAAAATGGATCAAAGAATCTGTATTAAATTTTGTGAAAAAAAATTAAATAAAATGTTCCAACGTATGTACTTGAAATGTTGAATGTGGCATTGGGTGAATCTACTCTGAGTAAAACAAAGTGGTACAAGCTCTTCACAGAAGTCCGAGAAGTTGCTTATGACGAAGCCCGCCTTGGATGCCCCTCAACAACGAGTGAAAACTTTGAAGCAGTGAAGAAAATTGTTATCGATTAACAATCATAGAAGTTACCGAGAAAATTGGCATATCCGTTGGCTCATGCCAAAATTTTTTTTCAGATATTTTACGCACGAAACGTGAATCAATGATGTTTGCTGCGAAATTTACTATATTTTAACCGAAAGTACCGTCGCAACAGAAACCCAATCATCCCAATGGAAACAACCAGAAGATGAACAAGTTCGATCAAATGTTAAAGTTTTCGGAGGGTCAATAAGAAATATTACCTTGAAGTTATGCGCCGTTTCCGATAAGCAATCCAAAAAAAACGTTCGGATTTTCGGGAAAAAAAAACTCCATGGCGGTTGCATCACGATAATGCACAAGCTGACTCATCGTTGTTTGTAGGTAATATTTAGGCTAAAAACATTACCGTTATCATGCCTCAGCCACCGTATTCGCCGGACTGGCCTACCTGCGACTTTTTTTCTCTTTCCAAAACTTAAAGGTCCATGAAAAGACGTAGATTCGCCACGAATGAGGAGATAAAGGCTACATCGCTGGAAGAGCTTAAGGCAATACCAAACAGCGCATATCAGAAGGATTATAAAAGCGCTGGCGCAAGTGAATTATATGTATGTATGTATCTGGGTGTGATTTTGAAGGGGATAAAATAGATATTGATGAATAAAATAATATTTTTCGTGAAAAAATCCCTTTTTAATATAAAATTATTTAATGGATGAACTTTATTGATATCAATTGTATACCGAGGGACGATTTTTCTTTAAAGCCCCTTTAGCTATAGCATGTTCAACTAAGGAGTTTCCTTTATGCGGAATTCTGACTACTTAAAAGAGTTCAAAAGTAAATCGCTGAGCTACTTAAGCTTTGAATTCATCAAACTTTAAGCATCGTAACTTTTTGCAATTTTTTCGAAAACACTTAAGTTCTATAGTACCTCTTATTCCTTGTTTATTTCTCTAAAGCTCTACTCTTTCGTAATAATGGTTGATTGCTGCTCCATGCAGCTTAGTCTTCTCGGCAAGTGTATGGAAACGGGTGTCCTAAGTATGACGGCCCAAGTGTTTTGTCTTAGAGAAGTGTACTTATCGAGTTTTGTAGATATGTAATTTTGATTTCTGAAATGAAAGCAATTCTTGAGTGGTTTTTGCTTTATCCTTCCGGTAATTCAAATGTTTGTGACATTTCCTTTGCCATACTCATATGTATTGCCTACGTTGCAAATACATACTAACGCCGATGTCTGATGTATCAATTTTGAACGTATTTTTTTGTTCTTGATAAACGAAGCAAAATTACGGCAGTTATTGAATAAAGTTTTTTAAGACTATGAGTCAACAATATGACAGGACGATACTCAAATCTCATTCTCGCATAAATATGTATCTTTCAAAAGACTTACAAGCAAAGTGTAGTACAACTGTTGCTCCGTGTGCCAATGAGTAACAGGTACAAAAAAATATTTCATGTCTGTGCTCTTTATGCAAAACAAAAAGGAAAATAAAAACTTTACACAACGTATAATGGAATGGCAAGAGAACACACAACATGGTTCTTAACAAGAAGCATGATCTTTTTGATTAATTAACCGTGGTACCGATTTTGACAAGCGAGTTTTGATATCTTGTTTAACACCTTGTTGCATTGGTTTTCTTTGCCAGCCGTTTCCTTTAACTGCGATAACGCCCTGGCAACCGTAGCAAAAAATGCCTGCAATAGAATCACTGTTGCATGTTGAAAAATAATAATTTACGAAACCCTCGAGCCTCATTTTAGCCCTCGATTGAACTTTACAATTCAAATTGCTGTCAACTACATATTGTAAATGACAAGCTCGATTACTTTATTGAACGTCACCTACTTTCCACATGCAAGAGGTTTAAGATAAATGTATGAAGTTTAAGTTTTCGATCGTCGTGCATTTTGTGTAACTCTATTTTTATTATTTTTATATACCATTATTTAATATATTAATAACTTTTATTTAGCTAACTTTAATAATATTCTTAAATCATTTACTGCTTAGAGTGCTTAGTAAATGGGGAAGAAATTAATCAATACTGACATATTAAAGGCATTTGAATTACTGCAGGCTGTTGTGAATGAATCGTGTTGTGAATTAGAAATCGATCGATCCAACGAGATCGAAACCGTGGAAAGCAAAATAAAAGCGTTCGTCATATATGTATGTAAATAATATCTAAATTCATAGCGTCGCCCTCAGAGGAATAAACGCCTAGAGTTAGCCCGTTAGGTCAGCAAAAACTTTCGCTCGAAAGCAGCCTGTAAAATTCGTAGAGGTTCTGATACTATTCAATAACTGCAATTATTGAGTCAAAGTCTTAGTTTTGAGAGAAGAAATATGTTTAAGGTGAATAAAAGTTGCCCATTGTTATGAATCCCGCGGTGCCGTCTTATTTGGAGACTAGGAGCAATACGACTCGTCCTGGCACTTCACCATTATTTCTTTATTTACATATGTGCACATACAGTATTAGCAGATATGAAACCAAAGCGCATTTCTAAGCCAATAGCGTCCCAAAAAGCAGGTTGTCTTTCTCACGTCCGCCAGAATGAAAAAACTGTCGTTTTTGAATGTTTGGCGTGCATATTGCAGAAGAATTCCACATGGTTTTATAGAGTGTGTGGAACCAAGAACATTCTTTCGTTTTTAAGGAAAGCCCAAGTCTTGCATTTGGGGCTCAAAGAAAAAGAAAAAATTAAATAAAAAAAAAATCGAATTCAAATTATTTGTAAAAATAAAAAAAATTACACACCAATTAGTTAATACATATTATACGTTTATATTGATATTGATATTTCGTTAAATGGTGCTAAGTGTATCATTCCTTAAATTACAATCATAATCTGGGTGGGGATAAAGCTTACAAAGCAATGAATTGGTATTTAAATATCTCCCGGAAAATTAATAGCCTGCGGCAGAGTTCATCGACGCCTTACATCGTATAACATTCACCATTTCCTCATCTGTTAGAGGGTAGGATCGACCAAATGTTCCCGAGGGAAGCCCATGCCCGACATGCCTGCTGCAACTACAATACTTTTTCCTTTTTTGTTTAAATCATGTAGCGCTCTAATGGAGGTAATTCTATCAGCTAATGTATTCCTTCAAAGACCAAATTAAGCCTGTTAAATTTACAAAAAAAAGAAAATTTCAAATACGACTATATTTGGAGTTTTATTCGCTTGTAAATCATGACGGAGCTGCACACTTTTTGTGTGAACACCCCAGAGAACGAAGAAGAACTCAATTATTTTGGCCACAAGCGGCGTATCGTCTTGAGTTAGAGCGTCGTAAAAGTCAGTGTAAAAACAAAGTTGCCGACTAAAGTTGTTTTTATATGTATTATACGAGTATTTAACGGAGTATTTTAAATCAAATTGAAATCTCATACTGTCAATTGTTTACTTTTCACTACAGAATACAATGACTCCAAGAAACTACGCTCATAAGCTTGAGTAAAGAAATTGTGCTATGCCTTGTCGTGCAATACAAAGTCAAACGTATCCGTAAGCAAACGAGAAAGAATATCTTTCATATGTTTAAGCAAAAAAAGGATGACAAACGACTGCAGCTACCAGTAACAAACGTTCAGTTAATTTACCACCAAACGCCCCCAAGCTATCAACTTTAGGAGAATGCTTCCGTTCTTGCTACAATATTAATTCTTTTTATGGCAGAATTTTATGCCCCGAACGGGTTCATTCCAACAACATCGGAAAAAGATTGAAAAACCAATCAAAAAATTCCATTAAACTGCGGAATGATTGCATTTCAGATATCGATTCCAAGGGCAAAACTGCAATATTGACGTTGACTATTGCCGCTCACATTGCAGTCCTCATTGAGCCAGATATAAAGACGTTTTAATACTCTGCGGCAATAAATTATCTCAGCAAATTGATTCAGTACGCACTCAGGTCGAGCTGTTGCTTCTGGGGAGTGAAGCTGTCGACATTGTTGGATAAAAGATAAATTGTATGGCTACTCGCGGGATAACATGAATATAATTGCCATGCTCCTAGTTCAAAGGAAACCAGAGTTACTGGAATACAAAGAATATGGCTGTTAAACTCACGTTAACTACGCCCAAGTGTATCCTGCAGCACCTGCCGGTCAAACGATGCTGCAATTTTTCCACTATGCGCACGTGGATTAGTTTGAAACAATCGGTGATCCTGCTTCCACATGTGAGTATGTTGTGCCTTATGTAACATTTATCTTGGCAAGCACATAGTAAAACTACCTGTCGGAGAAGGTGGAACGTGTAAAACACAACATGACCGCAGATGGGTATGGTATGCACGCGATGTAGATGGTTGACTTCCGAGGTGTTTATTGTTTAGGTTGCGATGCACGCGAAGTAAACATGTAAATAAATCAAACTACTTCTTTCAACTTCTGGTTTGTATTGGGTTTTTTTGGGTTTGAAATGATAATGTAAGAAAATAAATTAAAGAGTGCTTAATCGTGAATAGCTACGAACTTAAGTTATTAGATAGTTATTAGATAGATATCTATGATAAATTGCAGAATGTCTTTCCCAATATAGTACAGGCTTTTCTGTCAATCACCAGAACATTCGTAGCATGAGAGCTAACTTTGATTCTTTTTTCACTCATCTCGCATCTCTTGACCATTTGCCGGATGTAATATTTCTTTCTGAGATTTGGATTTTCGAAGAAGAAATCTCAGATTATGCAATACCAAACTACACATTGTCTGCAAGCTGTAATAATAATTATTCAGCTAGGGGTGTTGCAGTGTTCTTCGGAAATAACTTAAAAAGTTGTGAAGTTAAGATCTGGAAAATAGAAAGTGCGGTAATATTGACTGTATATTGTGAATTTGCTGGTTCACGTTACTGTTTTTGTTGTGTATATAGACTTCATAAGTATTCAGTAGCTGCGTTCATAGATGAATTCTCCGGTTTCTTAGACAAGCAAACTTGTAAAAATATGGAACTTCTGGGTGATCTCAATATAAACATTCTGTCTGATTCAATAGATGTCGACATCTACCTATCACTGTTGGCCTCATATGGTCTTGAGTCGTTATTGAATCAACCTACCCGCTTAGATTCCTGTCTAGACCATATTTTCATAAGGCTTCATAGAAACAATTTTATAGAATACCAAGTAATGGCCTATGATTTAAGTATAACAGATCATTATTTAACTAGTATTAAATTCGATCACAAAGAATATAAGACTAGCAATTCCACGTATTTTGGTTTTGATAAAATTGATTTTAATGCTCTTAAAACTAGGCTTAGCTTTGAATTTTGGAATGAAGTTTTTAACTCAATGATCCATCCCAAGCCTTTGATACATTCCTTAATATTTCAGTCTCACCTATCGTGTTGTAGTCATCGTATGAATAAAAAGTGTAATAAGCTCAGATGTATCAAACCGTGGATGACTATTCCTTTACTTAGGAAAATAAAAACGAAAAAAATGTTATATTCGCGTGTGAAAAAGCATCCTAATAATACAAGGCTTAAAAAGTATTACGATAAATTATGTATGGAATTGAAAAATGACATACCAATTTGCAGGAATAAAAATATACGTATATATTAATTTTTTAACGCACTTTTCTTAGGTTTTGAACCCCATGAAAGCGAAATAGGGGCCAATCACAAAATTCGGCTTTATTTCCAACTATAAACGCGAAATTAGGCCGAATTTGAGATTGGATAGAAGGGATTTGAGTGGGATAGTCGAGATAAGAAAAATAAAAATCACTATATTAAAAAAGAGTGATCTAAGCGAGACGCTCTTATACCAGGTCAACGAAATATACTTTATCCTCCTTTAATAAATCCAGAAGATGTATTGCTACCTCCATTGCACATAAAACTCGGTCAAAAACATTGGAAAACTTTGTCAAAGTTATGGACAAAAATGGAGATGGTTTTTGTTACTTGAAACAGAAATTCCCAAAAATTAGCGATGCTAAAATAAAAGAGGGAATATTTATAGGGCCACAAATTAGAGACCTACTGGCTGATGAACAGTTTGAACAAAAACTCAACCCGGTCGAAAAATTCGCATGGACATGGTTTCGAAATATTGTTCGTAATTTTCTTGGAAATCACAGGGCCGAAAACTATAAGGAGTTGGTCAGCAACTTCTTAAGAATTTACAAGGATATGATATTTAATATGTCGCTCAAAAAACACTTTTTACACTCACATTTGGATTTGTTTACTCACAATTTGGGGCCCGGTAGCGACAAACACGGTGAGCGGTTCCATCAGCAAATATCCAACATGGAAAAACGGTATCAAGGCAAGTGGAGTCCGAACATATTAGCTGATTACTGTTGGACACTCAAAAGAGATACACCTGATGCTAAATTCTCCCGAAAATCCTGAATAAAAATAAAACAAGTTATTTTTCTTCATTGGATATAATTTTTAACCATATTTAATTTTAAAAAATTAGCTGCTGTTGCAAAAAAACTGAGGGTGACTGAATTTTTTTAAAAATGCAGATTAGTTACATATCTACTAGTTGTAAATACAAAATAATCTATTCAAGTTCATTTAACTTTCATTAAGATCATTTTTGTCTATCAGTGTTATCAAAGAAGTTGCGGAAGATATTAGCATATCGGTTAGCTCGTGCTATGAATTTTATTCAGACATTTTGGACTTGAAACGTATATCAACGAGGTATGTTCCTAAGTTACTAAATTTTATATAAAAGATCTGCCGCATTAGCATCGTTCAGAAGATGTTGAATGATGTAAATAACGATCCATATTTGCTGTAAATACCAGACATCGCCGGCGACGAAACATGGGTATATGGTTATGACCCATGCCCAATTATCCCAATAGAACGACCAGAAGAGCCAAGACCGAAAAAAGCACACCAAGTTCGGCCAAATGTGAAAATTTTGCTCACTGTTTCTTTAACTACAATGACGTGGTTCATTATGATATCTTGCCGAAACGTCGTACGGTAAAGTTCTTATCTTTAAGTTTGTGACTTTTGCGTGAAGCAATACGAATAAAACGTCCGAATGTATGGGAAAAAATCATGGCTGCTGCTTGCACTTACTCACTCATTGTTGTTTATGTGTAATTTTTTGGTCAAAAACAACACCATAAGACTGAGGAAAATACATATACCCGAGAAATATAATTTTGAATTGAATTGTGATCAGCGTGGTGTCGGAGATAAAGAAACTAACAACTAAGCGACTTTTTTTGAAGAATTTTTTTTTATTTATTCTTATGTACCCTATATTTATTTTATTCTAGACAAAAATGTTTGAAAATATTCAAGTCTAGCTTAACCATTTCAACTAATTAAAATAACCTCACTCCCAAGTAGGTAGCACATTCTTAAAACTTTATTTTTCGACCTTATGAATAACTTAGTTGAAATAAATGAATAATGAGCAGCTAAGCTAATTTGAAAAACAACTTATCATCTGAATTAAATTTCGCGTACTCAGATTCGGGTGTTCTGTGTAACCCGAAACAAGTGAGTAATATAATCTCTCAAACACCCTAGCCCTTTACACTAAGCTGGAACTCACATTCATATGCATTCATGGGTCCAATCCAAGCCATGTTGGAAAATGCCCTAATTCTGGAGTCAAGCTGGCTGTTTTGAAACAGGCATTTTACAGCACCTATATGTCTATTAAAATACATCCTAAGTTATCGGACTACACTTTAATTCAATGGCAGAAATTCATCTGTTCCAACAATTCAGTAACTTTCATCACTTTGTTATTGTGTCTCTGAATAAAAAAGCCTATGATTTCTAGAAGTTGATTGTCAACTTCCAGTCATCTCAATACTGTTGAATTTTTTCAAAGTCATATTGCAGGACGTTGGCCTGACCTATATACGATTAAATCGTGCTCGTATGCTACAAATCGGTATATGATGAAATAGATCGGCTCTGTCACAGTCCATTTGTACTTTCAAATATTTGAGGAGAAATTATGTTAGCAATTTTCAAGTTAACAAGTTGAAAACCATATATGTACATATAGTCAACAATCAATTTCTTATGACCAGCAAGCTGAGTCTGTAGTAAAGTTCTTCTAACCATACGTTGTCGAAAGTTATTTCCAAATCAATTAGACGGGTACTCGTGCATTGCTTCTTGCATTTATTTTATTGGATATCTCATACAATTTTACACGTGGGATAAATATTTACAAATTGTTATGTAGTTATTACCTAAGTATTTGTTTGGCCTCTGTTTTCCCAATAATAATCAAATTAAAACACATTTAAACTCATTCACATAATTAGCTTAAATTTGAATTTTTTGTTGTTAATATAGAAGCTAATTTGTCACTAGAAAATGTATTAAAAATTATGTGTAAAGCTTCTTTCCGGTTCCCATGAGGCCTGGTATATAGGTTTTGTTCATATATCTTTTTACATTAGTTCCTCTTTTAACTGTATGATTTATCTATACGGTCTATGTACATATTTATTAAGGTATAAATTGGTTTCTCTTTGTCTTAAGAATCAGAGTTTAATTTATGTAAAAATTATACAAATTCATTGTATATATCATACCTACTTAAAAATGCTGCTGCTTTATCAGTATCGTGTTAGAAACATTCATTATTGAAGTAAACAAATACTAACATTTCTACTATTTCTATAAACCTGTTTATAAGAAATATTTGAAATGAAATGAAGTAGCCAAATTCTTATGATTTCGTACATTTTATGCCTGCTTTGGCGTATATTTACTTGTTATATTGCTTGTCAAGCACGCCTATTGTTAAGAATTTTTGAAATGAGCTTACGTCCTTGCCCGAGTCTAAATCAGATACTCGTCAAAAAAAAAAAGGTAAATACACAACTTATAATAACCTAATAAGGTGAGGCAAAATCACCACCAATTTTCCTAAAATAGTGATCCTAATTTAATCTCTTTAGGATCCAAATCCATACAAATGTCAATTGATAGATAGGAGCTAAAAAACAGTCAAATTTTCGTCTTTTTCTCATTTGTTGAAAACCAGTTCAGTTGCGTTTTTCATGTAGTGCGGTCAAAATGGGTGAAAAACTTTCCAGTGAACAAAAAGGTGTAATTGAGTTTTTGAATAAAGAAGGGCTTCCAACCCGAGTTATATTTAAAACAATTGGGCGCAGCCATTTGTCAGCTTAAAATAACTAACAAATCGTGTTTGAAACTTCTAGCCTAAAAGCAAGATTAAATTTTAACAAGGATTGCCATGCTCTAAGGGCGAATATACTATTTTGCACCAGCTCAAAGAATATACACTGCTACTTCAATGTCACAAGGGATATCTTTCCAATCACTATTGATCATATTTTTCCGGATGTTGTGTAACTTAAACGTAATTTTAATTCTAAAACAGCCCAGACTTGAATCGTACTTAGGGTTGATGGGCTCTTTCAAAGACTGAATTATTATCCAGGAACGCAAAGACAAATTTAAAATATAAATTCGGGAAGCCTGGAAAAATGATATAATAAGAACATACTGTCAAAATCGAATAACTTCAACAAAGAATTCAAGCTGTATTCACGACCGCGGTATTCACACTGAGTATCAGTTACTTCGCCATTCTCCAATAACGTGCTTCTGATTTAAAATCTAAAATAAAATTTAATTTTTTTTGTCGAATTTCAGTCTTGGTTAAGTTCAATTTTTGCCACCCTTCCAAATAAAAACATTTTATGAGAAGACTAATTATCAATGATTACTGAAGGCATATCTCGTTATTTTACTTTTTAAAAAGTAGCTGTAGTTCTAGCTTCCTAAAAATTGAAAGCTGCTAGCTTTTTTTGTCCCTACTGTTCGATAAGACAAATAAGGATAATGGGCTTAGTGCAGCACACTTAGATGCATACTGAAAATTGGTTGTACTTCAGATATACCTATGAGTAAGCTTCATTAACCTAAGTGAATTCTTTTTAATTTTCTTTTAAAATACGGTATATGTTACTCACTCTTTTGGTATGCTGAATCGGAAGCACCCGTCCCACATGGTGGGCTTGTATAAAAATATGTGACTTTATTTTCAAAAATAACTTCAAATTATACTGCGATACGAAAGGTCAATTAGAAATATCTCAATTTCATTGAGAAATTTAAATTTCTTTTTATATATCGTTCACTGAGTTATAATCCCAAACTCGAGAGTATTAAGTAAATGAAAATAAAAGTTGTAAAAAAATCTTGTAAAAAGAGAGAGAATTGGATCACCGCATTTAAAATTCACTCAATTAACATTAAATCTTGGTCTCAAACAAAGTGTACTTCACTTTTTCTACAGTGAATCTGAAGCAAATTATTCACTTTATCAAAGAAAAATAATATCAAATGAATCGAGCTAATAAATAAGATTAACATGTGAAAAAGAAGATGCAGTGGATATAGATAACTACCCCCAAGTAGTATTATACATATGTATATTTCAAACTCAAGAGATTTCAGGTGTTCCGGAAAGTATTACAATATCCGATTCCTGAGCATTGCCCATCTGCATGTACCTATATGTGCACATATAAATCGAAAAATAAAATTTTCTTTACAATAGTATGCATCAACAAATAATACTGCAAATAATATAATAACTATGATAATCAATGTAAGTCGGGTCACCGTTAAGATCCGATACGATATTGCATATTCATATTCAACGTAATATCCATGCGACGCGAATATACGCACATAATACCCGTATGTCGCCCGACAACAAATTATAGTTTCCATTGTGGTTTGAATCGTACTCTTTTCGACAATAAACCACAAAAGAATCAATAAAAATGTTACAAAACATGTCATAATAAATTACTACTTCAAAGTTATCCACCCCTTATCACACCCCCTTGGCATGAAATAAAGAATACAGCTTGAGTGTGGGTTATTGTCGTTTAAGTTAGAAGGACTGCTACAAAAAACAAATGCACCCTCGCTGGAGTATTTAAATTGTGCCAGTTGCATCGAGGCACCGTAAGTGAATTATGACATGTTCATGTTTACCACACTCATTAAAATGATTTATTGCATGTTGGGAAGAATTAGACTATTCTCTTCACACGTACTTAGCTCGCAAACTACATGTAATTTGTGAATAACCTTGCGACAAAGGCTGAGTCCCAGAAACGTCCGAAAAGCGTTTCGAACTGTTCTGAATATTTAACAACTCTCATACATCACGGTGCATATCTCAACCGTTGTCTATAGAAACTCGAATATGACAAATGCACACATTCAATGCGGCCATTTCCCTTATCATTCACTTCCATCAACTCAATCGACCGGTTCAATAGATTTATCTAAAAAATCAATAATTTACGTCTCGGGGTCAAACCTCCCGAGCATGTGTTACTCAATCAACAGCTACGGTTGATCCCTGTCTTACTTACTTAGATACGAACCAAAGGAAACCGTATAGTAAAAAAATAGAAATATCTCCAACCGCGTCAGCCTCGGAAATAAATCAACCATCCGATTACATTCGTTTAATATCTTCATAAAACAATGCCAGGTATTTTTCTGGTATTAGTATGCGGTTATTCCCTTCCGCGCTGGACCCTCATCTTAATGGCCCCGAAGACCAAAGTAGTTTTTTTCGGAGTTTTAATACCCGCCATATTTCGCCTAATAGAAACACTAAGCCTGGAAAGAAATTATCAAATTTGTAAAGCTGGACAAAGGCCAAACGCAGTTGTTCGATCCGTTTATGGGTAGCTATGCCGTTGTGTGTGAAGAGAGATCAGCATCAGTTGTTGCCACAATCAGTTCAATACTTTATAGTCGGATGAATAAATTAGTTAAGAAACACACAAGCACGAGTATGTGTGTTTTGGAATACATAAATAATTTAGGAGTTTTATTTTCCAATAAATCAACTGCGCTTAGTCGGATGACTATGGGCGCTGAACCGAAATGTGGGAACACTTCATGAGCTGCCTGCCTACCTGTTCACGTTTGTTCACCTGTTCTTAGTCACTACCTGTGAAGGATCTCGCCGATAGCGGGATGTTGAACCTCTTTGGTTCTAAAGGTTTAATGGTTTCTTTTTCTCTACTATTTTTATGTTTGCGTTTTAGTTTTTTTTTTTTTTTTTTCAAATGAATCGGTTAGTGAAACTTGTCAACTGATATCAGTTATTTGACTTTATTACACTTTTCCTGTCGTTATGCTGGCTAGGCTCTTCGCAGTGATTGTCAGTTGATTGATCCGAACTTGAATGCGATAAGAGCAGATTGTGTGGGTTGATGAGTTTTCGAATTCAGTAAAAGATCTGTACTTAGAACGATCATGAGAATAATTTGGTAACTGCAGTAACAGTTTGAATACGTCTGTATGGCAAGCTATAACATACACATGCTATATGTACTCGCATATCATACATACACTGCAACTGAAACACCGAGTTAAGTGCGGTCTCAATTGACAAGTACAATATTTCTAAAAGGCGAATAGGGTTATGATCGCGGCCGATGATGAGATTGTCAAGCACTGACTAATAATATTTTTTTCTACTAATTTTACCAAAATATAAAAATGCGCTAATTGGATCTAAAAAATATTTATGAAGAACGCATTCTATTGACCTAAGATTAATGGCGCAATCGTAACAGTATTCCAAAATGTGCAACTTTACTACAATGTTATGATCTTCTTCTTCTTTTTATTTTTCCGGCGTTGTTTTGGTCAGAAGTGTAGGACCATAACCTTCCCACTTAACTGCATTCCTACTGGTCGGCTTGTGGGGTCCGCCGGTTTGACCTCAGAAAGTAGCGGCAGGCTTCCCGGTTTGGGATTACTTCATCGCTGAGGCCAATCAAATGCTGGTGTTTTTGCATCAATTGTTTTTCGGCCTGCCGTTTTTTTTTTTTTTTTGTGACACGGGCATGCTCCAGATTTTTTTGTTTGATCTTACTCTTACAACACCGGTGATCTCCAGTCGTGTCAGCCCACTGATTTGCATGTATACTTGTGGGGCAGTTTAATGGTGGTATGTGTGTCCCTAGGCTCACCTTGGTATTTTCAAAATTGCCTAGATGTGATTTTTGTTTACCTTTGTTTTAGTCGCCTTTTACGACAAGCGAGAGGTATCGCTGCAGGGATATTCTTAACCCGTCCCTGCACGGAACTACAATATTATGATAATTCACCTAAACTTTCCTTAATTATCAATAGCCAGCTACCGCATCTTTTTTACCCAGATACAACTTCATTTCACAGAAAAATATTCAAACCAAGTCTGAAGTCTGTCATTTATTTGTTAAAACCAAGTAACAGTTATCCTTATTAGCTAAAACTTATTTAATATCAACATCTAATATAATGATGCAATTGGCAGAGGAAAAATCCTCGGAGTCCAAGAAGAATCTTCTGAACCTTAATTTTATTGAATTCAGTTCAGATAATTTCTGTTTATCTTCTCACCAAAAATGTTTTGCTTGTCAATTTCTAGTTGTTAAGTTTAGTTAAAAAAATTATCCTGAATCGCTCACGAACTTTCGACTAACGTGATCGAGATTTCTAGGGTAGCCGTTCGCTATGTACGAGTATATCAACCTTAGAAAGCGTCGTACTCATATCCACTTATACTTATGACTACAAAATATCGCCACTGTAAAATTGATGCCGTGTGAGCCACTAGCTGGAAGATAACCTGTGTCTGTAATAAAATACGGACTTCAACGAACGAGTCATTTTATCATAAATAGGCACAGCTTCTCGAATAATTTTATTGGTTTCAGAACCATGTTTTATTTTGCAAAAAAAACTAAAATTATTTAGATCTTACACGTTCTGGCAATAGTCAGAATTGAAAGGCAGAAGAACCTAAGAAAACATGGAAAGTGTCTACCCTGCCTACCTTCATGACAAAACTAAATCCATCTGCAAAAGTAAACCAAAGTCATGCTATCGATCTGCGAAGAAGGCTTTCAAAATTACGATCTGAAGAAAATCTTTATCTCATCCAATGATGTAACTAACGATTTTTCCACGTTCGCTGCCGATATCCGCTCCAAGGGTCTCCCATAGCTGCAGAGAACCCGTTCTAACTTAAATAATTATTTTCAGTCCTAACCTAAGCGCCATTCAATCTCTCCCCACCTCGGTGGCTTAAACCAAATACATTCCCCTGTATAATTCGAACGCCGAAGGACAGTGCACCAAAAACGTCCAAAGTGCTATTTGCTTAACAAAAATTGCCTTACGGCATATTTGCTCTAACTGGTATCAAGCATTCCTTCAATATCAGAGACAATGAGATATTCACCTTAGATTTTATTTTGTTCCGCGTTGATGGCGTGGACAATTTTACCGATTTGGACGATCGCGATATTCTACTAGCAGTAAACATTCGTAACATTCGTCCCTCACAATCTGATTATTTTTATTCACTTGACAACGATTTCATTGACTCCTTTTTCTGACCTCGCTAACTCTAATGACATTATCATCATTTGTAACATTTTCAATCCGTCGTATCTGAAATGGACTAAGTCCGACGACGAGACTCATCTTATCGTGGTCAGCTCCTCCTTAGTTAAGGAAATACTTTCTTACCTATCGGGTCTCTGACTCTGATCTTCTCCAACTCAACAATAGACAACTTAAACTGGTGCCGAAATCTGCGCGGTTACCTCAAGTAACCAATCACTCCCTACTTTAAATCCGCTTCAACCGCCTTTATCAGAAAAACTTCACTTCACCAGTCTGCTTAAATTTCCGAGAAGCCAATATTCTAAAACTAAATAATTTGTTCAGAAATGTTAACTTGAATTTTCATACAAACCCTAACACACACATATGTATCCTTAGTGAAACTTTTTTTTACAGTCTTACACTTAATTTGCACAACTACATACATATGTATGTGTATGAATATCTCTAGCTCCAATACCTGAAAAGAATATAGTTCCCGTTTCTACCATTTGGTTCATTCAAAAAAAATCCGACAACTTTAACTCTATTGTTAAATTTCTCAATACTAATTTCTATTACCCAAAAAAAGTTGCCAATTTTTTATCCATTCCTACATTGCAATCGTTAACCCACCAGGTCCCCACATAATCGTGACTATTTGCGTTATTTGAAGGACTAGCCTCAGACATCTCTAGTCTGATCAAATAACAACCGTATCTATATAAAGATTGTTCGAATCCTTACGTTACGATATTCTTCGCCAGACTTCATTCTGAATATGCTAATAAAGTCCAATCACGCAAGATCCACCAATGCGCGTATTGAGATCGGTTAACTTAGGATTCTTCGTTTTGCCCTCCATGAACAATTCTAGGTTGATTCAACAGCTTACTGCCTTATAAAAATAGCTTTCATCAACTCACATAAAATAAATATTTCTACCATGAGGCAATGCTCGGAATGCCCCGCACAGCGAATTCCACTCCACAGAGAACTCAACTTTTTAAATCCAGTCTCAGAAACCTCTACTATAAGGTTTATTATTGATAAGATTAGATTGTTTTATTTTTTTTTTTTGTTAAGGCCTTTATTAGGCTAATAAAGAACCCGTCATATGTATTTGCGAAAGCTAGATCCTTAGACGCTTTGGGAATCTATACAACTACATCACACTATTCCTATCCAAAAGCAAATAATTATTTATTAGTAATTTCCTAATTCCAAAATAATTGCTTTATCTGATTGCATACCCTATAATTTAACATACGGCAAATGAATTGTTTGTTCAACGATGCCTGTCTACTGATCAAAAAGTTAATGATCTACGTCTAATAAGCGTATAGTGTGACCATAATTGAAACCGAGAAGCACTTGTGACACCTACCATGACTTTTGGCCTAATTGATAGTTATTATGTCGTACAGTGGACTTTGACAAATTTCATTTTAATTAAGACATTAACTGTGAACCGGTTGTCCACAAGACTCAAGAAGTTTGCCTTATGTTGGACAAAAATTAAAACTTTCCTTCCTGTTGATTTTTTTGAATATTTTCTTATTTCTGCCATGGGACACTTCGTATCCGTGCGACTAAACTGGATTTCAACAAAACATCCTCCGAACATGTTTATGATATGTATGTACACAAACACTAACGTATGTATGTATCTATGCCGATTCGTGAGATAGCTCAACACCTTTAATCGGAATTTATAACATTAGGACGAAATTATCAGCATTGAAAATAGCTGAGATTTTGCGTGAACATAAATTATTGTCGACACTCGACACTTGATACCTGCTGCAATAAAGCACCACCCGCTGTGAACTTATTAGTGATGATATTGCACCCTGTGTTAAGCCGATTCGCACGACCAACTGCCGCCGCAGGATACCGGTATGATGCCGCCAAGCGTATAAGCAATCGGACAGCGTTGCTGGAAGCAGTGGCAGTACTACTGAGCTGATGTGGGACCTCGGGCGAAGCGCTACTTCGAAGAGGATCGGCGCAGAACTTTTGTTTTTTTTTTTCTTTTTGATCAGTTTTTTGTTCGTCTTTGCAGTGAGTTATGGATTTTTGCAAACTTTCTCTAAATATTGTACAACGAAATTCCTGGGACCTTATTTCATTTTGCCATTTTTCCTTATTGCCAGGGAAAATATTTTCAATAGAAAGTACAATTGTGAGACAAGCCTGGACATTAATCACAAATAGATACATACATATGTTAATTATCTAAAAGTAACGACTCATGCGACATCATGTTATTTTATGTATGTTTATATACATATATGATGCAAATAACAAATCAAATAGTCATAAAAGAAAGTAAGAAAATCATCGAAGTGTTAGTACTAAGTATCAGTAAAGAGACAAAAGAACCAAAATGAAATACGAGTGTCATCGCGAAACACATGTTATTGTAAACACATTCATCATTTATTGTTTGTAATAACAAACACGAGCTAAAAGTGCATGCAGCAATCCATTCATAATTCCATGTTAAACAAGTGAATTTAGCTTTAACATAAAGAGAAAAAGAGTAACCTACGCAATTGCGTCCTCGCTCTTAATAAACATCTGTCGAGATGAATCGCAATGTGATTTAGAAGACTTCAAACTATTCCGTTTTGACATTCAGAACAGTCCTACAATCGTATACGAACGAATTCGGTGCCGACCGCTTTAAGGCTGTAATCTTTTCAGCATATATTTGCATTATTTTTATTTTATTCCTCCCTTGTTCATCTCGCTGTCTGAACCCTAGTGTATGTGAATTAGGGTTAGCTGAACTGTACAGTTCTACAGATGCCCTCATTCTAGGCATGAAGTGTTAATCCATCTGAATTGGTGCTAAATGCTGCGAGGAAATTCTTTGGGGCGGAAAGTTAGACCGCCACAACAATTACTATGACGAAACCTTTTTTCTGTTTTGTTTAGTAGGAGAATTGTTCCTTTTGTTGAATAATTGTATTACTCTCTTGCCCACCCTTCCATTTGATTGCAAATTAAACTTGTTCATTCGAACGCTAGTATAAAGTTGGAAACATGCACATATACGTGTATAATAGGTATTATCGTCCTTGCAGAAGATTTAGATGTGCTGACTTGAATAATATTTCGTGTACAGGGTAAAAAGGAGTTTCAATATATAATGAGACAGGTGGATTGATTACTAACTCATTTCCTATTACACACCAAAGAGAGTCTACGTCATAAAATAAGCATTTAAGTTAAGTGTTGCAATTTTCCACTTAATCGTAATAGAAAAATAAGATAATCACCTGAAAGGACTAAAATTGATATATTTTTTTGTATAATTAAAAACTAGAGTTAAAACAGACTTCTATCTCCGTTAAGAAAAAAGTTAACCCAAGGAACATTTGGCCTTTGAATAACTCTAAAGTATTGAGTGCTCCAACAGATAGCAGAAGCCTCCAACAAAAAAAAAACCTCAAAGTAATGGTCATTAGTATTATGTATATGTTATTTATTGTTGCAAAAAATTTTACAATTTTTGTCATGTACAATTTAGTTTTATAGAGATATGGTCCTTTAACCTTACTACTACAATATTAATATACACATGATATGAGGTATAAAGTACAGTTATCGAAATAAAGTTATTGTGTGAAGGAAAAGCCACTAAAAACCTTCATTTAAAGTAATGGTCATTAAGTGTTTAAGATCTGCAACCGTAGTCAAATGTACACACACTAGGCGTCATAAGTCTACGTTCCCGTGTGTGGTATATAAAAACTTTCAAGAAATAAGAAACTAATTTATTCAGTCTTTCTCTTTTATTAATAACTAATAAGGTTCTTCAACAGACTCATTTTTCTGTTGCTTGTGTTACCATAATATTTACAGTTATGATTTAAAAAATATTTTTTGGGTTTGTACTTCAGATATGTACGTGTCAAAAGTATACGCTCATACACTAAAAGTAATTTAAACAACAAAGCTATATAAATAATAATTAAAAAAAATATATATTATTAACTTGTTGAAATCCACGAAGTTTAAGCACTTCTCTGTTTTGGCATGGAATTAACTAGCTTAGCAGTGCCTTCAGCAGTAATTTTATTCCATTTTATTCCACTGATAACTTCTTTCAACATTGTTTTACTCGTAATAGTGTGTTTCCCTATATTACGCTCCAATAATGCCCAAAGGTGCTCCATTGGATTCAAATCCGGTGATTGTGGCGGTGTTGACAACTGTTTAGCAACATTATAAAGAAGCCACAATCTGACGACTTCGACCGTATGTATGTTTGGGGTCGTTGTCTTGTTGAAGGTAATTTTGCGTTTTAAAATGTCCAAATATGCGAACCTGTCCAAAGTAGACCATGATTAACTGTAGGTAAGAGATTCTCTTTGTCTAGTGCTGTACCAGATTTTCTCCATACAATTTTCCGTCCTTTGATTCCAAATATGCAGAGCTTAGTTTCGTCAGAAAATAAAACTTTTTGCCAAAACTCTGGAGGCATGTTCACGCATGATTTGCGAATGCAATGCGTTCTTGACGGTTTATCAGAGAAATAAAAGGTTTTTTTTCGAGCTACTCGACCATGATAGCCTCTTTTTTTTTAATTCTTCGGGCTGTGGAAACACTTATTTTCTTTTGGAACATTTGTTAAATATTCTGAGTTATTTGGAACGCAGTTATCTTAGGATTTTTCTTAACTTCCGACACAATACTTCTTGCTTCCCTTTGGGTTAACTTAGGAGGTCGGCCGGATCTTTCTTTGGAAGTTATGACTCCTGCTCTTTCAAAATTATTAAAAACTGTCCGTACTGATGTCCACACTCTTTCAACGGTTTTAGCTATTTGGCGGTAATTTCGACCTCCTTGATGAAGTTTATAACTTTTCTTTCGCCTACGTCTATTTCCTTTCTTTGTGACGGCAGTGTTAATAAAAAAAAAACCCACCACGATAGTGAAAGTGATAGGAAAACGAAACAAAATGCTATATGTTCTATTTTCACAAAATGCACAGTTGAGCTTCAAATTTATTGCAAAGTACGCATCAGAAGAAAATCTGAAATCGAATGATGCGCGTACACTTTTGACGTCTGCAATTTTGGATCGCATCAGTTAAAAGTGCCGTCATCTCTGCCTGCGGCCGAGTCTCTTCCAGGAATTTTAGCGCAGACATTTTATATTGATACAGGAAAAGCCAAACACCGTGCGTACACCCGAGAATATTGCTGCTGCGGCAGAAAGTGTGCGTGAAGCGCCATCAACATCAATTCACCGTCGTTCTCAACAATTGAACATTTCGGAGACATCATTGAGACGAATTTTGCATAAAGACCTTTGTATGACGCCATACAAAGTCCAATTGGTTCAGGAGTTGAAGCCAACTGACCATCCAATGCGTTTTCGCTTCGCTAAGTGGGCCTGCGATCGACTTACAGAAGATGCCGATTTTACCAAAAAAATCATCTTTTCAGATGAAGCTCATTTTGATCTTGGCGGGTATGTAAACAAGCAAAATTGTCGCATTTGGGGCACAGAAAACCCGCACGCATACATTGAAAAGCCGGTGCACCCAAAACGAGCCACTGTTTGTTGCGGATTTTGGTCCAGAGGCATAATTGGGCCATTTTTCTTAGAAAATGAGCAAGGAGTGGTCGTTACAGTCAATGGCGATCGTTATCGGGCCATGTTGAACGAATTTTTGTTCACAAAAATTGAAGAGGAGGATATTGGCAACATTCGGTTTCAACAGGACGGCGCTACGTGCCACATAGCCGAAGCTACACTCGATGTTTTGCGCCCTGTTTTTGAAGATCGCATTATCAGCCGCAGAGCTGATGTCGTTTGGCCACCTCGGAGCTGCGATTTGACACCGTTGGACTATTATTTGTGGGGTGCCGTCAAAGATAAGTGTTACGCCGACAAGGCAGAGACAATTGACGCTTTAAAGGACAATATTCGTGAAGCCATTGGTGAAATACAGCTGCACACAATCGATAATGTGCTTAAAAATTGGACCGATCGTGTAGGCTACTGCATGGCCAGCCGAGGCAGCCATTTGAATGAAATTATTTTCCATTATTAACCGGAAGGATTGTACTTTCAAATAAAAAAAGAAATTTGAGAAAATATTCAGTAGTTTTTTTTATAGCATTTTCAAAAAAAAAAAATTATTTGGCGGACCCTTTATATGGAGATACTCGTAGATCTACAAGCTATTAACAATGGCTTCCCACTGAATATCTTTAAAACAAACTGCGGTTTCCCTGCTAATACTGCTTTAAAAATTAGTTTCAAGAATAAGAAATTTAGATAAATAAAAGGTTCATTGCTTGGCCAATTAATACTTTCATTCCAGATTTTCCATATCCAGTGACACAGTGAAACCTGTCCAAGTTGGCCACCAGCGGCGCAAACATTCTCGACCAAGTAATGCAGGTGGCCAACTTATAAGAGTGTCTGTTTTTTGATTAAAATAAAAAAATATTTTTTTTTAAATTTCATACTATCTTTTTGAATATTTTTTATTACAAATTAAATGTTATGTACTTAAATAAGTGTGAATTTCACAAAAAAAAAAAATAATAAAAAATGGAAAGGGAATAATGTTAAATTAAGTTTTAAAAAACTATCTTTTTAAACTTCTTCAGA
The DNA here is from genome assembly GCA_958301585.1 of Merodon equestris. Classification (NCBI taxonomy): domain Eukaryota; kingdom Metazoa; phylum Arthropoda; class Insecta; order Diptera; family Syrphidae; genus Merodon; species Merodon equestris. The sequence goes on along the minus strand of OY284414.1, from coordinate 68,899,303 downwards.
TGTTTTATTTCACGTTATTATGTTGTTCGATTTTAGTTTTAATGTTAAAAACTTCAGGAATAAGGCCTGGTTGATTCGTAGACGCGTATAAAAGCAGTTGACCTACGTTGTTAAGGGCATCGTTGGCTGTAATGTTTTCATGATCTACATATATGTTCATTGTCGTCTTCTTCAGAGTCTTCACTTACGTCTTCAGTACATATTTCTTCTATAACCTGTTCCATTATAACAGTGATTTAAACAATGGATCTAATTACCGAAATATCCTTACCTTACTAACAAACCTGTTCCATTATTTCATTTGGGGAATTAACTAAAATCTCATGTAAAATTAGACCATCATCATCATGTGTTATCTCCTGTGCCGGTACCAAGTCAGTTTTTATATTTTCAGGCAAACTTGCAATTATATCTGTAATTTTGAGTTCTTCTGAGGGTTCTTCATTTAGCATGGCATCAACTGGAAATCCCGCACGATGAAAGCCATTTATAATTGTTGAAGTTTCCACTTCATTCCACGAAAAGACAATCCACCTTATTGCATCAAGAACATTTATTGATTTACAAAATTGAGTTCCTGACTCGGACTCGTCAACTTTTGACACGAGAGAAAGAAGCATTTTGGACCTGTACTTAAGTTTTACGTTCTGTATTATACCCTGGTCTAAGGGCTGAATCTCCGATGTAAGATTAGGTAGTAAATATTTTACCACAACATTAGAATACTGTTTTAAGGCTGTATGGCTAGATGCATTGTCTACCAGGATGATGATTCTTCTTTTCAGTAGAATCATTTGGCGATTTAAGGAATCAAGCCAATCTTGAAAAATGTTAGTGGTCATCCATGCTTTTTTATTATGCGCCCATGTTACCATACAATTTTTCTGATCAATTTTATTTTGCCGAAAAATCCGTGGCTTGTTTGCATTTCCTATAACTAGGGGCTTTAACTTGTCGCCGGCAGCACTGCAATAAAAAAGAACACTTAATCTTTCTTTTGCCATCTTTCCACCTTTACACACTTCTCCTTTAGTGACAAGACTTTTTGTTGGAAGTTGACGATAAAACGTTGCTGTTTCATCAGCATTAAATTGATCTTCGGTCGAAAAGTCTTTTAAAAGTTCAGGAAGATTACTTCTCCAAGTGGCAGCTGCTTGATGATCGACGTTAGCACCCTCGCCAGAGAGTACTCTAAATTTGATGTTATTTCTAGCACGAAAAGATTCGAGCCATCCATTACTCGCGTGAAAATTTTCAACATTTAATCTTTTGGCCAATTGTCTTGCATTTTCTTGCAGCATGGGACCACTCACGGGAATGTTTTTCGATCTACACTTTTTAAAAAATGAAAGAACGCCTACATTTATATCCTCGAAATGAGTTTTTTTTAACATCCGTTTTCTTCCATTTGCCAGATTATTTTGTACAGCATCTAAAATCTGTTTCTTTTGAACCTTTATATTCCCGACAGTTGATTTGCAAATTCCAAATTTATCTGCCAACTACCTCTGACTCGTTCCTTTTTCTAATTCCTTCAAAATTTCATTTTTTAATAAAAGCACAAAATTTTCGTCCAAGTTTCAAGATAGCCAGGTTGCCAACATACACAGGCATTTTTAGAATATTTTGTATGAAATTTACTTCTTGCATAAATATTCCGGCCAACTTCTCAGGTGGTCAACTTGTAAGGGTGGCCAACTTGACAGGTTTCACTGTATTTACATATCACTACTATCATTATTGTTGAAAATAGAATATCAACAAAAAATGCAAGCTATTTTTCTCACACGAAAATGACTGAAGTGGAGTAAACAGTACATACACACGTTATACTTGGTAACATAAATCAAACTTTAAGGTAAGTATCTTGAAATCACTCCTCTCAGTTGATAAACAAAGTATGATATTCAAAGTGAACCTATCTGTTTTTATTTAGTCACTTGTCTATATTTTTCTTTTTCTTATTTCGTTTTTCTAAATTCAAAATTCTGACGCAAATTCTTCCATCCAATTTTGTTTTTGAATTAATTTTTTACTAAATGAAAAAAATGATTTTGAGTGATGGAAATCTTTATTTGGACCTATGTATACGGTTTTTTCTGTTGCGATTATCTGAGGCTTGTTGGCATAAATCCGCAACTTCAAGTAGCCACAAAGAAAGAAGTCTGGGATGTTTAAATCGGGCCATCTTGCTAGCCATGCCAAATCGCGAAAACAGGAGATTACGCGACCAGGAAACGATTCCTTCACAATATCCATTGGGACTCGTACAGTGTGTGCGGTTGTACCGTCTGGGTGAATGTTCACCGCCCCGCTCAACCAATTCCGGCAGTAAGAAGTCGTTTATCGTGGCCCTGTAGCGTTCGTCAGTAAAAGTGACTGTATTGCCGATGGCGTCCTCAAAAAAGTACGGCCCACTCACTCCTCTGCGTGAACGCCGCTTACACAGTGGCTTTAAATGGATGTAATGGCTCTTCGTGCATCACGTGTCGATTTTTAGTGCCAGAAACGAAGATTTTGCTTATTGACATAACTGAAATGGAAGTGCACCTCGTTGCTCGTGATGATTTTCGGCACAAAATCGCCTTTTCGTTGTTGAGTTTAAGGATGGCTTGACAGAAATTCACACGCGACTGACGGTCAGCAGGCATTAACCGATGCACTGTTTGTACTTCGTACGGGAAGATATGTCTTTCACTAAAATTCGCTATAGAGTCCGCCTGGTGACTCCCAATTGCATGGACCGTCGTCTAGTAGGTGTTTCTTCATTCTCAGCGACATCGGCAGCCACAGCCGCGATATTCTCGGCCGACCGACCAGTCCGTTGACGGCCACGCCCTGCATTCCAGCCTGTTCGAGTCAAGTAGCTATGTATAGCGCTCCATTGCTTGTCTGTTTGTATACTGTCTAGTTCACAAATGTCAAATATGATTGACGTATGACAGCATTTGCAATTATTATAACATCTTCTGATAGGGTGATTAATTTTGCGCCTCGTTGTATACACGACGTATGTAATATGTATATAAAAATGAATTTGTATTAAAATAACTTGTTATCTACAAGGCAACCACTTTATTCACAAAGCTGCGATATGGATATAGATGTAAAATAGGGTGTACATATGTACGAACGTAGGTAATAGATACAAATGTTTATGTTAGATGGCAACACACAACGCCTGCCACTGCCTGGGGCAACGTACAACGGCAGTACCAGGTGAACACAAGGACAACCAACGAAGAGAGGGAAAACTTAGGCGGGTATTCCTAGAGAAACAGTTGAATAGTAGTCGTAAAGTTGTTTAAAGTCAACCGGAATATTTTTTACTTTTATACATTATACATACATATGTATATATATTTGAATAAAATAAATATTATATTTTTTACATTTATAACTTTTATAATATTGAATTAAATACTCCTATAATTCAATATTTGCAATTTCTAGTTTACATTTGGAGGCTCAACCTAAAATAACTCATTAAGCAATTTTACCAATTTCATTGGAAAACTGCCACGAGTAGCTAGTACATGAACAATGGAAAATGGAAATAGTCCAGTTCCAACATCATATGTACATAATCTAGGCGGGCGTGAAGAAGACAGCGTAAAAAGTAGATAAATCAACGCAACCGGCAGAAGTAACAGAGCAAATGAGGCGGCATTATAACACGCGTTTAGTGCAGAGAGACGCAAAAATGTTGGGCTCACAACGATCTGCCGGCATCACAGCAGGCGATGACACAGGAGAAAGAGAAATAAAAGAAAGCACGATGACAGCTATAACAACAACACAATGTGTGCAGCAGAATAAACAACAAAGCAACAGTGATGACAGCGGGATGAAAATCACCGTGTGTCAGCAAAGTTTGTTCCGAAATTGATAAATTTTGACCAAAAGAACCGTCACATGCGCATCGGAAACATGGGTGTATAGTTGAAACCAAATTACATTCTTCCCAGTGGAAGCGTCCAGAAGAGCCAAGACCGAAAAAAGCACGTTGAATGCATATTTTTTGGCAAAACAAAAATGTGGTAAGCATGTCTCAGAATTCATCGGACTTGGCCCGCGATGACATTTTTCCTTCCCAAAACTGAGGAAACGATTAGGAAAATAAAGACCACAAGGCTATACCAAAAAGAGCATATCAGAATTACTTCGACGATTAGAAAAATATCAATAGATATTGATTGAGAACATTGCAAAAACTATCAACGTATTGCGATTTGTAGTAGATCCTGTTTCTCGCCAAAATTGTCTGTTTCTCGTCACTTATAAATCAAGAAACTCAACAAATGGTGCCTGATGAACTGATTGAACAGCACATGATGCGTTGGCACTTCTCTGTATTAGATATACTGCAAAGAAAAGATATGTTTTTGCAAAGGTATCGATGTGTGATGAAAAATGGAAAATCTACGCTCATCTATGCAATGGCATAATGCTGGTGAGGCACAGAAAACATACCAAAACCAAACCTTCATAGAAGAAAGGTAATGGTGACTGTTTGGTGATCTTCGGTGGGTATTTTCCAATATTCTCTGTTGAAAAGTGGCTAAGAATCTAAGCGGTATGATATTCTTCTTCATCCAACATAGTTCGAGAAACGATTACCATATTTTCAATCCAATTTGGACCAGTAAAATTATTCTAACACAAAAATCTAGCTGTCTTCAAAACTTGTAGGCATGCAGCTCTATGGTGCCTATTTTGAATGTATCAACATTACATGAGTAACAACCTAATATATGTGGAAGTTCAACATTTTAAAAAAGAATTGCATTAATCGTTATAAGAATAAAGGGCCTTAAAGGGCATACCCCGATAATGGCCAGATTGAAATAGATTTGCCTCAGACTTGTTCACCGTCAATAATATTTGTTAAAGGACAGACATTATAGATATGTAGATTGGAAAGATTACTAAGTTTACAAATGGGAATTTGCCGTTTTCCAGAAAATGACCCTAGCAGTCCATGCTTTTAGATACGTCAAATCAGAAACGTTACCGTGTAGGTTTGGGTATCTGACAATAAATCTTCATCATTACATTTGTGTATTTTTATTGGCGTCATAACGCCGATTTTAGTGTCAAATAAGTATCATTTGTAGGAAGTTTGACTTTTCGCCTTCAATTCCAAAAGGAATCTTCATCTGGGTACGTCAAATGATTAAACAAAATACGGTTAAACTTGTTTTAGTGAAAAACAAGTCACGAGTGATTTCAATGCTACAAAAGTGGTGGTTTTGAAAAGTGCAGAACAGAACACAATAATGGATCAGATTCATTTCATGATTAATTCATTCTACAAATTATTTTGCAAGGAAATTTTCCATGGAATGGATGCAAGAAATAGTTTTTTACGTCATATTGTGATTGGCAACGAAAGTCATTGAGACGCCGCGCCGGCCGGGGCCAGGTATTAACATCAACTTCCAAGCCAAACATCATGGTTTTTTGATTAAACGCCCTCTAAATTCTTAAGAAACACCAATTGTGTGTAATATATACCAATTTCAATTATAGTGAAGCCTGTCAAGTTGGCCATCTGTGAAGTAGGACGGAATATTTACACCTGAAGTAAATTACAAACAAAATATTCTAAAACTGCCTGTGTATGTTGGCAACCTGTCTATCTTGGAACTTGGACGAAAATTTCTAATTTTTTTGCACGTCATGCATTGAAAATTCTGCGAAAGTTGGCCAAAGGCAAAAATGATCAGCATATTTGCACGCACATACACACATACCAGATTGCGACAATTCCAAATATGTAATAGTGATACAATAACTACCAATAGCAATAATACGACACATCATTTTCAGTTGGTTGATTATTGACTTCAAGGCCGGTTGTGATCTTATTAACGAAATTTAAAAATAGAATTAGGCGTCGGAAAGTAAGAGCAACGTATGTTAAATTTCTTAAATTAGTCAAGATATGTAAATTATATATGTATGTATTATTATACATGTATGTAATTTTACATTTCAAGATGCCACCAAGAAAAAAATTAGTTGAGCTTTCATTGAACAAAAAACACGAAATTTTAAGGGAACTAGAAAAGGGATCGAGTCAGAGGAAGTTGGCAGATAAATTTGAAATTTGCAAATCGACTGTTGGGAATATAAAGGCTCAAAAGGAACGCTACGAAATAATCCGGCAGATGGAAGGGAAAGGGCGTTAAAAAACAACTCCTTTGAGGACATAAATGTAGGCGTTCTTTCATTTTTCAAAAAGTGTAGATCAAAAGCATTCCCATGACTGGTCCAATGTTACAAGAAAATGCAAGACAATTAGCCAACAAATTAAAAATTGAAAACTTTCATGCGAGCAACGGATGGCTCGAATCTTTTCGTGCTAGAAATAATATTCAATTTAGAGTACTCTCTGGCAAAGATGCTAATGCCGACCATCAGGCAGCTGCGACTTGGAAAAGTAATCTTCCCAGTCGAAGATCAATTTAATGCTGATGATGGCAAAAGAAAGATTAAGTGTTCTTTTTTGTTGCAGTGCTACCGGTGAAAAATTAAAGGCCCTAGTTATAGGAAATACCAAAAAGCCACGGGCTTTCCGTAAAAATAAAATTGATCCCAAAAATGTTATGCTTACACGGGCCATAATAAAAAAGCATGGTTGACAACCAACATTTTTCAAGATTGGCTTGTTCCGGAAATCGCCAAATGATCATACAGAAAAGAAGAATCATCATCCTGGTAGATAATGCAACTAGCCATACAAGTTTAATGGAATATTCAAATGTTATGGTCGAATTTTTACCACCTAACCTTACATCGGAGATTTAACCCTTAGACCAGGGTATCATTCAAAATGTAAAAATTAAGTACAGGTCCAAAATGCTGCATTCTCTCTTCTCAAAAGTTGACGAATGCGAGTCAGGCACTCAATTTTGTAAGTCAATAAACGTACTTGATGCGTGGATTGTCTTTTCGTGGAATGAAGTGGAAACTTCAACAATTAGAAAATGCTTTCATCATGCGGGATTTCCGGTTGATGCCATGATAAATGAAGAACCCACAAAAGAACTCAACATTGCAGATATCATTGCAAGTTTGACTGAAAATATAAGAACTGATTTGGTATCGGCAGAGGAGGTAACACGTGCGGATGATGGCCTAATTATACATGAGATTTTAGTCGATTCACCAAATGATATAATGGAACAGGTTATAGAAGAAATATATACAAAAGACATAAGTGCGGCATCTGGAGAAGACGAAAATAATGATCATATAGATCATCAGTATATACATTACAGCCAACGAAGCCAACTTTTTTTATACGCATCTACCAACCAACCAGACCTTATTCGAGAAGTCCTTAATATTAAAACTAAAATCGAACAACATAAAGGTAAGTCTGAAATAAAAAATCTAAAGCGAACATGTTTACAAAAGTACATTTTTTAAACTTCAATCACACATAATTCTTGGCCACCTGCATAAATTGCTCGAAATTGCTTGCACCGCTGGTGGCCAACTTGAACAGGTTTCACTGTAATTCATTTTTAAACAGGATGCATTTACAGCGCCCTGCCATAAAATAATGCTGAAAAAAACCCTTCATGACAAACAAAAACGACATTCAGTCAAATTCAAAGTTCGGTTAAAAGTGGTTTCCGAAGCAGTTTGCGCCTTTGGAGGTGTTCGCATTGTTGTAAAACTCTCCCCACATTTTTAATGTATCTTTCAACTCCCGCTTTAGCCGCAATTTGACGAGCCATTAAAGAAGAATTTGAAGCTTCTCGCAAAATTACACGTTTTTCTGTTAGATTTAATGCTGGTGATCTTCCAGGAGACTTTCTTTTACCATAATTTTCAGGATCGTTTATTAAATTTGTCACTACTGTTCGACTGTTCTTCACTGACTTTGAAATTTTTGCAGTACACCAACCTTCACTCCTAAATTTCAAAATTGTTTGTATAGGGTCCGCCAAATAGCTTCTTTTTTTTTTTGAAAATGCTATAAAAAAAACTACTGAATATTTTCTCAAATTTCTTTCTTTATTTAAAAGTACAATCCTTCCGATTAATAATGGAAAATAATTTCATTCAAATGGCTGCCTCGGCTGGCCATGCAGTAGCCTACACGATCGGTCCAATTTTTAAGCACATTATCGATTGTGTGCAGCTGTATTTCACCAATGGCTTCACGAATATTGTCCTTTAAAGCGTCAATTGTCTCTGGCTTGTCGGCGTAACACTTATCTTTGATGGCACCCCACAAATAATAGTCCAACGGTGTCAAATCGCAGCTCCGAGGTGGCCAAACGACATCAGCTTTGCGGCTGATAATGCGATCTTCAAAAACAGGGCGCAAAACATCGAGTGTAGCTTCGGCTGTGTGGCACGTCCTGTTGAAACCAAATGTTGCCAATATCCTCCTCTTCAATTTTTGTGAACAAAAATTCGTTCAACATGGCCCGATAATGATCGCCATTGACTGTAACGGCCACTCCTTGCTCATTTTCGAAGAAAAATGGCCCAATTATGCCTCTGGACCAAAATCCGCACCAAACAGTGGCTCGTTTTGGGTGCACCGGCTTTTCAATGTATGCGTGCGGGTTTTCTGTGCCCCAAATGCGACAATTTTGCTTGTTTACATACTCGCCAAGATCAAAATGAGCTTCATCTGAAAAGATGATTTTTTTGGCAAAATCGGCATCTTCTGTAAGTCGATCGCAGGCCCAAGCGTTGTTCAAGCGTATACACAACCATATTCGTTCAGCGGAAGGATAAAACTAATTATCTGTCAAATCATACATGAGCTAAGTGTTACCATTCACGAAATAAGGACTACTTGAAAAAAAACGTTAGATGGCGGACCCTTTATCTCAGCTGACATTTGAATATTTTTCGGCGTCCCATATTATCTCTTTTTAAAAGAAGTTTATCAAATTCAACATACAATGATAATAAAACAAGAGCACAACTATTTTCATCAATGTTGGCTTCAATACATAAGCGCTGAACGAAAAATGAACCCGAAATAATCGACATGCCCTATCTTTTTGTCCCACCTCCCAGGTTTTACCCAGACAAAAAAAATTAAAACCGTTGTCCGGTCTGGTTTAATGTAGCGCTATCTTATATGGAAAAGAATCGTGTATTCGAGAGGCAGCGCCTTAGTGTCTGTCTTACTATATACAGAACAACAGAGTTCCAGTTTATTAAGTATTACACTAATAAGGTCCTGTATGACGGTGTATGACCTAAATAAAGTCGACAATTCTTGTTATAAAAATCTGAAAGCACATCACAAGGGCTAACGAAAATAACTTGATCTCCGGGCCTTACATTCCTATTTATAGGTACTACGAGGTCACACCCGATCGGGCTTTATTTCCCCAGAAGCATTTCTCCGTATTCATTCCGAAAGGTTAGAGCAAAATAGAAATGGCATCGGTAGTTTACTACTGCCAACAGGGCGCCAGGTCTTGGGCATGCAGAGTGAGCGAGAGGGTGAAGCCGAGTCGCTGAAAGACGCAATCAGGAGGATGACAACTCGGAAGGTAACACACGAGTGCCAGCCAACCTAATTATATTTAAGACTAAAATCAAGCAACATAAGGTAGGTTAATATTTAGGATAAGAAAAAAAAATCTAGGTTTTATTCCTAGAAAATCGAATTGAGAGATATAATCATATGAAAACAGAATAAATAGAAGAAAGGCAATTAAGAAATATAGGCAGACTTAGAGTGCCCGCACAGGGCCAGTAAGTCTAATTCAAGCATTTTTGTCTAGTAAATAGGAACAATAAAAAAAAATTAAAAAACCAAACTGCAAGGAATTTTTTTATGGAATAACTATAAATTATATCCAATGATCCCGTCATTTAGAATACCAGAAATAATTTCGGTAATTTAGAAGAGGAATATATTAGATGCATCCACTATATTCGTAGGATAAAAAAAATGTTTTTTTTATATCTATGTATGTCTTTAAAGCTATTCAATATGGGATTCCAACCAAATGCTTGTCGCTGTGTTTAATATACAAAAAAAAGAGAAAACAATCTTTGCAACATAGGGGTGTCGTTAGTCTCTTATATTTAAAAAAAAAGATATACGATTGAATACTAAACGGTTTCAACTGGTACTTCACCTTATAACATATCCAAAATGTACAAAATAAACATCACAAATGATTTTTTCTTGGTATTCGCTTTTATGTTAAAATACGCATAGTATATCCAGAATTATGTGTGCAAAGATTCTGCTGTGATTGCCAGCATGGCCAAGCAGCTAGTGCGCATGACAGCAGATATTAGAAAATAAAGAAATGGACCACTCGTAAAACCAGTGCCTATTTTATCATTCAAGTATAGGCTAGGCGGGATGGATGTCGTATACGCCCACATTATTAAATATGACATAGCACAACGATTGGAAAACTTTAAGAGAGAGAATAAAAAAGAAATGGGCTGATGAATTTAAAACTGCCACATGAACGACAGTGGTGATTTTTAAAAATGCTTTAAAGGACATACTAAAGTTCCTTTAAATAAATTTGTTTAAGTGGGCTTCATAACTTGGCTTCATAACAAGAACATGACAATAGACTTCAATGATGCCTGATTAAAGCAATACAAATCAGGTAACAAAGTACAGCTCGGCCTGTTACCCGAACTTGCCAATAACTGAAATAAATTACAAATTTACTCCATATCTACAGTCATATCTGCCTGCATGTACTCGGAACTTGGCTTCCTGTCAAGAACCTAATATTTTATCACAATATTCTACACCCTCAGTTAAGTGTGGCAAAATTTAAATTATGGCAGACACTCCAAATATGTGAATTATTTAAGTCCTCAAAAGAGCACGCACTAAATCGCCGCCAATACGCGTCCGACCGCTGTGGTGCATATACATACATACATATGTAGGTATGCATTGTAAACTATCATATTTGTGAGCGGTAATCTGTTTTTTTTTTTTTTGGTGTTGTGCTTCTCTTGCGGAAACCGGGCGACATGATCTCCTCGATGGGGACACCAATAAACTCTTCGCATACAAAAAGCCGATGCTGTGCGTTACAATAATTCAAAATGGATTATGGTTTATTAGGTTTTCTGCACACCAAAGGACAGCCTCTGGTCGTAACGGCCACAGCAGCACCACCAGAGGCAACGAAGGACACATCATTGCAGCGAGTAAAATACGAACGAGTGGGCTTGTGGCAGTGATTTATGTCCCGTAAAATGAAATACACCGCTTCCATTGAAGCAACAGTGACCCTTTATGCGCTACGCATTCTCGAATCGCGAATTATTATAACATTTCCAATGCGAATCAACCAGAAACCGCCGCCTCCCCCGTTGTCAAGGATGCGATCGGTCGCAGCGATCACATAAGTCAAGTTGACACTATTAAGGCGACGATTTGTAGCCCCGAATAAAATAAACGCGGATTAGACTTCATAAGGGACAAATGCTCACCGCAAATTTATGATAAACTCCTTGGCGTATTCGGAACGGTCAAAGAAGCAGCTGGTTGATGTATTGTATGTATGTGCTTCGAAATGCGTAGATGACGAATGCATTTTTTTTTAACGCGATCATACTCAACTGGTCAAATCGGACCCCGCTTAGGGAGGGAGATTATGATTGATATTTAGTATAGCCGCGACTTGTGATTTCTTCCAGACACACTAATCGATTACACCAACTATCACGAGTATGACTTAACCAAAAACAAAAACCCCTGTCATTACCGCAAAGAAGAGAAGACTATGTTCAAATACGATGCGACACGGAATTTTCAAAATTATGGAAGTTTTATTATTTCATCGATTTCTTTCACGGTAAGATACGTTATTTATCGATCGGCTCACGGTGGGAGCCGATGATAATACCGCTGACCGTTTAATTCAGCATTAATCATGATTTTAATCGCGAGGTTGTGTCAAAAATGGTATTGTGAAGAGCGAGTCTCCATATTCGAGGAGAGGAAAGAATTGGTTGGATACCATATTAACTTTACTCTTGCTGCTCTTTCATGTGGCGCAAAAAATCGCTTCGATACAGTGAAGGTAAATCCTTAAAAGGTTCGAGATCATTCATCGTGGGAGTTATTTATATGGTTCCGCCTATTAAGCAGCTACAATTAATTCGGATAAATGTTTTCAATGGTGTGATGTTGCCGTGTGGTACATAACTAGGGCTGAATCGAATAACTGACTGTAACGATACTGAAGTGAATCTATCGCAGTGAATTTACATATTTATGCATAACAATGGGTTGCAGCTTCGCATTGTTGCAGTGAAATATTTCTTTTTTTTTTCGTTTTTCGGGTAATAATCATCATCCAGAGCAAGAGTTATAAGTAATGAAAATGTGGAATTGTTATCTTTGTGCATCGATTATCGATTTTTGCGAAAGAAGTAAACCGTGACTTGCCAAATCGAGTTAGCTGGTAATAAGAGGGAACGAGGTCCGGGGCTACAGCATGTGCGATAGAACATCCCACTTGACAAATTTCAAACAATTTTCTTACGACGTTTACGCTATCGTGCAAAAAAATACTTTGCCATGTCCTTGTTCGTATTCCTGCCGTTTTTCTCTTAATGCACGCCTCAAACGAATCAGTTTTAGCCTTTAGCGATCGCAAGTAATGAATTGCCAGGTTGTAGCAGCTTATTGTACATAATACCCTTTTGATCCCGCACAGCATGACATTCGAACTTAAATTTTATTAACTGTTGATATTGAGGTCGATGTTAATGAGTCGCGACTACAGCGTATGTTTTTTCGTGTTGGGATTATCGTAGAATATCCATTTCTCTTCCCAATCGCAATCCGATTTAAGCAACTCTGCCCTTTTTTGCCTTTAAATCAACTGCTCCCAGTCCTTTCAACGCCTCTAGGATTCAATTCATGAGTGAGGAACCCAATTGCGTTGCTTCTCAATCATTCACATGAGCTTTGTCGTACAGATACTGCTTGCTGTGTTATCCCCCATGAATCTGAAAGCTGCATTTCCATTTGACTCTAGTCTTTGTCTTAGTTTTTTTTTTTGTTTTTTGGTTGTCAGGAATGAGGCTAACCTTCAACGCTAAAACCACCATTCTTATAATGTCGAAACCACTTCCTACGTGATCTGACAGTTGAAGCATTATCACCGTAAACTTCCATAAGCATTCGATGTGCTTCAGCTGCACTTTTATATCAATAAAGAAGAAAAATTAAAACCTCCCGCAAATGTTGCTTAGTTAACACAAAATTGTACATGTTCGGCCCAATAAAAAGGTTTTTGTATGAAACTCAAACTGATATAAACTAAATGTTATTTGCAGATGTCACTGTTAAACCACCAAGATCAGCTGTCATTATGAAACATTTATAACAGTCAGAGCCATCTTTGAAAACGGACCAAACTAATTTGTACTTCGAGAACACAATTTGTTTCAATCATCATTTGACATCGTGAACCCTTTCTGGTCTAGGTGTCACATTTCTAAGAAAAGTGTTATGGAGTGCACGGGCGGGTCCTGGGCAAATCACATTATGCTAAGTTTGCTTGTTGAAAGTGATGACCAATTCCATTCGACTATCTTATCTTTCGTATAATACAGTAAGACTATTACCCATGTTGGCCTTTACTTACCGACAGTTCTTTCTCTCTGTCATACACTCTCCGCCTCGAATCTTTTGGAAGGGTCCAGGCCGTTGAGATACGAAAAGTTTTTCAACAACAATAATATTAAACTATGCGAAAATTGAAACAAATCATGCCTGAACATAAATAAGAACTATTGGTCACGAAATAACGGACACGTACTCGTTGATTGGTATTCCAAATCCCGATGACTCGCTTGTTTTGATTTGCATTCAGATTTAGGAGATTTAAAATTATGAAGACATACCAAAAGAAGTGCACAGAGTTCAATAACAGGTATTGAAACGACCATGAGAAATGAGTTTACCAATGCACAGCGACATGACACCCAATGTACAAGTAATACGACGCAACGTGATGCGAGACCATGAACAAGAAAATATCAATATCACATCATTCATAACTCTCGGACTCGCTGTTCCTATAAACACTTGCATTTCGTTTTGTTTAGCCTTTTTTTTCCTGTCTTCTTCTACGTTCGCCGGTCTATTGTGTTAACCGACGAATCGAGGAGCTAAGAGTTGATGTCCGAGGGAATGTAACATTGAGACAGTTTCAAAGCCTTTTCGTCGATTACCTGCGTGTGATCATTATTAATGATGACGATTTGTTGATGTTTTCTTAAGAACGGGTAAATGGCTTCGCTTAAATCAATAATTGGGAATCGGGAATGGAAAATGACCCGGCAGACTGTTGAGCGACGGTGAATCGTGGCTGTGCATTGAATCGGTAGAACGATGAGATGAATAAATACTCGTATATCGATATAAGAGTACATATCCTTTGAAAGAGTTTCTCTTCCTGTGATGTTGTTTTCTTCACTACTTGTTCACAGTGTTGCTACAGACCGTTGCCTTAGGATTGATATCGCCTCAAGAATGATTCAATTACTGAAGCTGGCTCGAAGCATGGAGATGACTTGCGAAATCTATTGATCGTGATACTCTCGAACACGGGTTGTCACCTGTGTGATTTCGTTTCAAGGCGAGATTAAAAAAAAAACCTTAACAAATAATAGATCTGTTGAAAAGGTATTAGATTGAGTAACTTCTGGTTATTTTTTATTCATATCTTTCTTATTGTCTGCAATTGAAGTTTGTTCAAAAAAAAGTATGGGCGTACTCATTCACTTGGTTTTTCTCATGTTGTTGTGAAATGAGATCGTGTTCCTTGCCAGAGTGGAAGAAAACAGTAGAAGATAAAAAAAATATTGTTCGTTATTTCTGTTTTTTTTTTTAAATAACAATAGATATCCGTCATACATTTCCGCCCCCGATGTTACATAATAATTTTTTTCTTAAAGTCAATTTACTTATGCATTGGTAGAACTGGTTATCGATCTTATAACCTTTAATATTTAAATAAAAAAAAAAAAAAACTTATGGGGTGAACCTTCAGTTAAATGAAATGCATAATTTTGATACTGATACTATTTATAAAAACTCTTAAAATGATATCCTAACCTAAACTCTAAACAGGTGTAAGGTACCCTAAAATAGAATACAAGTATAGATCTGATTAAATAACTATCTAATTACCTTTCTTCCTTTTAAGATACAGATTTTCTATATTTTTACGACTGATAAAATGTTGCATAATTATTAACGTAATGATAGGAATATCAGTTAAGCCTCACATTTGCCCGTAATTATGATTACAGTTAAGTGCCGATCATCATAGGTATCTAAGGTTAACAGCTATGTGCTCAAATCAAATAATTGCATTTATTTCCATTGAAGTAGGAACCGTCATTTTTCACTTTTGGTGCTTAATATAAAGACGGCTAAATTTAACTTAAGTGCGTATTTGAAACTTTATCAAAACTCGAGCTAATGCACTATGCACTATGAATTATTCCAGCAGACAAAGTGTCTCATAAGTTTCAGTTTTTCATAAAGTCAGGATAAGGGTACGATTCTATATGTAGGTGAAAAGTTCTTGGTCTGATGCAAAGATGGCGTCCCAATCAGCAAAAAGTTTTCTGCCTGGGTGTACGTGGCATTAGTTGGTATGACACAATTTAACTTGTTAGTTTGAAGTTTTGCAGTAGCCGTCTCGCGTGTTTTTCGTTAAAATGGATAAACTTGAATGTCGTGGACTCATTGAATTCTTCAATTCGGATGGATTAACTTCTAAGAAAATTCATCCGAAGCTGACAAAAATGTACGGGTATTCTGCTCCCTTGGTGTCAACCGTTAAAAAGCGGACAGCTGAATTGTAACGTTGTCGCATCTATAAAGTACATGATGCCATGTTGGACAATAGACGAGTGAAGGTTATCCCACTTACCTGAGGCTATGAAAAAAGAATTACTGATACGAAAACTCGGTGCAAGATGGGTTTTGTAATTGCTGAATGCAGATCAAAAGCAAATGTACAAACGATTTTCGCAGCAATCTTTGCATCGATTAAAAAGTGATTCGAAGAGTTTTGCGCAGCGATTTGTCACCATTGATAAAATATGAGGCCACCACAACATGTTTGAAACGAAACAACAATCCAAGCAGTAAGTGGGAGCCTGTGGTTCAGCCTCAAGAAAAGTGAAGCCGATCGCATGTACCAGAAAAGGTCATGATCAGCGTTTTTTGGAACGCGAAAGGAATTCTGTCAATTGATTACCTTACAAGACAATTACAGGCGAATATTACTGCAACCTTTTTTACCAGCTGAATGTCGAAATTCGGGAGGAGAAGATTGGTTTGAAAAAGGAAAAAAATCAACTGTAACCAACACCTGTATACAAGAGTGCATTAGCGATGGGAAAACTGCAGGATTTGGGGTACGATTCTCTCTGCCATCTCCTTTATTCTTCAGATTTGGGACAGTCATCCCCCATCCCATCAGAAGAAGTTGAGATGGCCATAGATGACTATTTTCATCGCCTTCCAGCTTGGGGTTTTGCCAGTACCCAGCCGAGGAGAGAAGTCGTAAAATAAACATTGGATTGCGTTGGTCGGGATCCGAACTCGCTTATCGCGCGAGTTATGTTCCAACATTCTTCTCCCATGCAGTTGCTAACGCATAACTTTGTTATCTTAAGAAATACAATATATTCAAATTCAGATTTGCCTCTTGCATCAAATACCTTGTAATCTAATATATCCAAATTCTAATTTGCTTCTGTATCATATGTAATTATTAATCTCACGCTAAAGTAATAAGTCAGCACTTTGTTATTATAAAAACCTACTTCAAAAACGATAGTTTGTTCAGTTCTGTTAATAAAGTTCCAGAGGGCGAAGCTCTGCCCGAAATTTAATTCGTTTTTTTTATTTCGAAGTTTCGTGGTAAATATAAGTCACGTCAGAGGCCGACACAGCCCACTGCATCACGGCAGTCTCACTTTTAAGTCAACTTTTAGAATAATTGAAAGTTACAGCTTTTCTGAATTTAATATTCCTGTAGTTGAAAGCAATACCTTTATAGTATACATAAGTATATTAGTAGTAAATACGACTAACGGAAAAGTATATACGCATTGCTCATCTGATTTTTGTAAAAATAAAGTGAATTGAGAAAAAAATATCTACATATGTATATAAAAAATTAATCCAGCGACTTAAAAATAAATGTTTTTTCGTCTTCGTTAATCACATTTTCAGATTAACTTAAAATATAGTAAATAGATGTTAATATGTTAACTATTAAAGAAATATTAGTTTAGAAAATGTCCACAGCAAATTTTTATCAAATTTCTCGAGAACAGGAGAACATAATTGCGGCAAGTTCAAACCTGAATTAAGATGCACGATCGCGGCACCGATTTTTTTTTTGCTTATCGTAATAGATCCACTTTTAATTGCCACCCACAATACGATGCAGAAAAACGTTCGCTTTTCGCCACTGGAACAGACACTTGTGAAAAAACACCTTCCAACATCTCATTTAAGCCCCCTTTAAAATGATTGGAAATGGCTTCTTGAATTACGGGCAATAAGTCTGCAGTTTCTTTGAAAATGAATTGAAAGTTGACGTTTTCACCAATAAAAAACATATGAAAATTAGCAAAGGTAATATATAGTTGTTGTTGAAAGCACAACATTAGTATGTGAGGTTTCTGAACTGACATTTTTGAACAGTATGTACCGCTAGCGCCTTCTATTTGAAAAAGGCGAATTGTGACCTGGTAGCAGCAGTTTAAAGAAGAAAAATGGAAAATAGAAAAAGATTTAAGGTAAAAAGCACAAACAGTTGTTATATTTTATTGGTGATACCTCAGTCTTCAGTAGAGGTTTTAAACGTCTCTTTATGGAAACCAAAATATCCTGCTATCTCTTCAATGGTTTCAAAAAAAACTGAAAAGTTGGAATGAAAGGATGGAGGAAGTTAGGACCGCATCACTTTAAGAGCTCAACGCTGTACCAAAAAATGCCTATCAGAAGTGTTTTGAAAATTTGAAAATCCACTGGCGCAAGTTTATTACATTTAAAGAGGATTACTTTAAAGGAGATAAAACAGATATTGATGGATAAACAAATAATTCTCGAGAAAAACAAAAGCCGCCTTAATTTTTGAACACATCTCGTATATAGAAACACACACATATGTAACATAAATGTTTGCACATGCATTGCACCACAAAGTCATGGAACAAGAGTAATTGAAATGTGTTTTGAGCAAAATGAAAAAAAAAGTTGGACTTTCATTTCACTACTTAAAAGCAATTAAGTAAGGGCAAGAAATGGTAGTGGAGCAAACTGGAAAATTAGAGAACATAAAGTAGACAGGTACAAGGCAAGAATGCGCGGAATATTTTGTCTGTCTTGGGATGTTCATTTAGTAAATGCCATTGGCTACTCTCATGTTCGTTTTAAATAAATAATTCAGTTATTTTAAATTACAAGGAACATAAAACTGTAATGGAAATAATATGTTGGTTGAAGAAAGTTAACCGATATTTTCGATATGATAAAAAGATAATAAAAACAAAGCAAGTAGTGGCCGACCAAAACTTGTTAAAGTATATTATTCACTGGAAACATAGGGCATTCGAAAACAATAAGAACAACTATATGGAACACTAGTAACAAAGAAAGAACAAGAAGGTGATTTTCCGTCAGCGAAATCATCAGGAAAAAAAGACGGCAATTAGCTCAAATGTACTTTCGGCTTCACTTATTGGCAGGCAGTTTCAATAGTAAGGCCCCATGAACTATGAGCTATAAGGCTATATTAAATTTGTGGGCTACTTAAGTAACATTGTTTCATTACCTTTGCAAAACTGCTTTTATATTCAGCTCAATTAATACGAGTATCTCCTAAATTTAAATTTATAAGCCATTTTACTTTTCCTTTGGTTTTTTTACATCTATGTATGTGTCCGTCGTTGAAGTATAATATAAATAGAAAACTTTAGCAGAATCAGCATACCATCAGAATACTTTTCTATTACATTTGTCCAGTGTTTTTCTTTTGTGATGTTCGTTTCAGACGTTACATCACATCGGCTGCGATTTCTTTTAATCTCTTTTGTTGCGTGAGTTACACACATAAGACTCGAACAGCATAACTCAACAGGAAATGGTGATTTCAAAGTTGCTTGTACCAATGACCTCCCGACTGTATACAAAATCAGATCAAATACAAAACCGCTTGCTTGGTGATTTGTATGCAATTAACATCGGTCAATCACATTGACGGATTCCCATTCATAATATTCTAAAATGTTGACTTAACATAATTGTACCGAGACAACATATTGTTAACATAAATCGTAAGTTAGAAGTAAGTATTATATACATATCTAATAATATGAAATCGGTCTTGTTCCGACTAAGCTCAAATAAAGTTACTGGAACAATTATAATTCGTGATATATTTTTCCCTATTGAATCAAGGAACTAACGAACAGTAAATTACAAAGAGATTTTCCAGTGTTACCCTAAGAAGAGTTATCGCAAAACACAATTTTGTTGACTTTGCTCTTGCCGTGATCACATTCCGTAACATGGCGTCGAAGGCTATTATACTACCCACTGAACCACAGCGGCCTATAATTTCTACATTTTATAACCTCAATCACTTGCTTACAACCTCTGCAGGTCTTCTATTGGTTTGAAGGCAGGTCCTTAATAAACCATGTGTTAGTTGACATATTGAACCACATATGTATATGATCTATATTTCCGACCTTGCGAAGGAAAATTCTTGTTAAAAGCCTTTGAGCATTCCGCTTACCGATGTTTTAAAAACACACATTTCCGGATTTACCCCAGATTTTTCTCTCAATTATTAGCATTTATATGTAGCATTTTTTGGCGAAATTTATAGTTTGTTTACTCCTCTTAATTTACTGAGAAAAAACAGTAACAAAACGAGCGCACAGCAACCGAGCACCTATATGGGACACACTGCCTCAGGATCGAAGCAGAACTTCAAGAGAGGGCGCTCCGGGGAAGAAACTCTAAAGGAAGCGAAAAAGGCGAAAACATCAGCCTGCTTCAACTTTCCCGTGAGTCTACAAGTGGCCATTGTCGACCGTTGCAACCCGGATGGCAAGATAACATCCGACAATTGGCTCATAGTCGAAGCTAAAATATTAGAAGCGATGCTTACCGCAGATAGGAGCGATGAGATCAACTTCTACGGAGCAGGCTGGCAGAAAGGAGTCAAAGTCGTCGGTTGTGACAACCAGAAATCCCTAGACTTCTTGAAACGCGCAATCGACAATTGCGTCGAAATCTGGCAGAACTCTAAACTCGAGGTTGTCCATCGCTCGATGCTTCCGCTTCGTATGTTGGCTTCAATATGGATCCCTTCACCGGTTCCCGAAAAGGACGAGTCCATATTGAAGCTAATTGACCAGCAGAATAAAGAGCTTGACACTCATAACTGGAGAATCATTTCTTCAGCCAAGAGTAAGAACGGAGTGGGAAAGCACCTCATGGTTACCATTGGCCAAAAGTCGCTCAACCACATCCGCAACAGATCTGGCAGCATCAAGTTCGGGCTGGGAACCCTGAAGGTAAGGCTCCCCAATGAAAGCGGCAAGTCAAAGGAGATTGCTAGTGGTGCAAATAAATGTACACCACTGCAAAACAGCCACCGACGACTTGATGATGTACATGCTGCAGCAAGATGTGGATATAGCCTTAATCCAAGAACCTTGGCTCCTTAGGAACAAAATTCAGGGATTAAGGTCTAAGGTATATAATTTATACTATCCACATACTGAGGGTAAGCTACGAACCTGTATAGTCGCCAAGAAATACTTAAACATTTTTCTCCTAGGTACATACAGCAATGGAGACCTCACAGTGGTAACGTACGAACAACACGACAAATCAATTTTGCTCCTATCGTCCGCATACTTGCCATACGATGAGGAGGACCCACCTCCAGACGCAGTCCGAGCACTTGTGCGACATGCCAAGTCACGCGGATTGTGTCCATTGATAGGCTGCGACGCCAATGGACACCATACTCAATGGGGAAGCAGCGACATTAATAAAAGGGGTGAGCCCATTTTCGATTTCATAATCTCCACCAACCTCAACATATGCAACAAAGGTAATACACCAACGTTTCGTAACCGGGTTAGGGAAGAGGTAATTGACCTCACTCTACTAAGTGAGCCTGACTCTATCCGAGTAGAGAATTGGAGAGTGTCCACTAACTGTTCTTTTTCGGACCACAGCCGAATACTCTTCAACCTTAACGTTAACAAAGAAAAACCGAAACCTTTCAGAAACCCTCAGAAGACAGACTGGAATCTTTTCTCAAACCTAGTTGCCAACAGGTTAGTACAAGCCATCACTAACCGCGGTCCAACTTACATTGAGAATTCAGTTGAAAATCTTGTGAGAATTCTGAAAGCGGCTTTCAACAAATCCTGCCTTTGCAACGTGCTCGCAAGAAGACCAGCGGAGTCTGGTGGACCACCGAGCTAAAGCAACTCAGGACCAGGACCCGATCTCCATTCAATAGAGCAAAGATCTTTAAAAGAACCGAAGATTGGAATAACTACAATACAAATCCAGCTTCAACGAATTCAAGAGCAAAACAAGAGCAGCAAAGTCTAAATCCTGGCGGGAGTTCCGCGAAACAATAGAGGATCTCAACGAAGCCGCAAGGCTCAGAAAGATCCTATCCAAAGACCCCTGCGTCCCAGGATTCATCCTTAAACCAGATGGTTCTTGGACAGAATCCAGTCAGGAATCCCTAGAACTGCTGACTGAAACCCACTTTCCAGGCTGTAAAACCCCTGAAACCACAGTCCCCTTCGAGACGACGCTTCCTACGGTTCACACAACCGAAGAAATAATAAACAAGATTATCACAACGGATAAAGTATTATGGGCAATAAATTCGTTCAAACCCTTTAAATCTCACACTGTATCCCACTTCGTAAGCATTTTTTTTCCAATTGCTTGCGCGCGGGGTACATCCCAACACAGTGGAAAGAAATAAAGGTAGTTTTCATACCTATGGCAGGTAAACCAATCCATACTGCCGCAAAGGACTATAGGCCAATTAGTCTCTCGTCGTTTCTATTAAAAACCTTGGAAAGACTCCTTGATCTATACATCAGAGGACTCATCACCTTAAAGGCAGACCGGTGGAAAGTGCTCTGCATAGTGTTGTCCGTGAAATTGAGAGCTCGTTCAACTTAAAAGTGTTTACAATGGCAGCCTTCCTCGATATAAAGGGGGCCTTCGATATAAAGAGGCCATAACAGCTCTAGAGGACATAAAAGTAGACTAATCCATTGTAATCTGGATTGAAAATATGTTGAAGAACAGAATTATCAATGCAGACATTGGACACAGCTCTATAAGAAAAGTGACAACTAGAGGCACACCACGGGTGGGAGTTCTCACCCCCCTACTGTGGCTTCTTACAGTTAACAAAATCCCCAAAATCTTCATGGAGAAAGGCACAAAGACAATAGCGGATGACCTAGTTATCTTGATAAAAGGTAAATTTATACCAACTCTCTCGTGGGCAAGACATAACGGTCTGAGAATAAACCCCCAGAAAGCTGAGCTGGTCTTGTTCACCAGGAAAATGACTCCTGGAAAAGGAACCTGGAGGAACGGATGAAAAAAAGGATTGAATGCTTTTTATGCATGCAAAAGGGCGTTCGGCAAAAGATTGAATGATGCAACCGTTCATCATTCATTGGATGTACACAGCAATCATTTGACCCATTTTAACTTATGGGGCCCTAGTCTGGTGGACTGCCAGCAGCACGAAAAGCTATATGAACATGCTCTACAAAGTATAAAGGTCAGCCGCTGTTTGTACAACGGGTGCCATGAGAAGCACGCCGCAAGCAGGGTTGGACACGATACTTCATCTCCTTCCCCTGGATCTATTCATAAAAGGCTGCGCTGCAAAGAGCGTTCTCAGACTAAGGGAGTCCTCTCTGTGGAAGCAAGCCAACTATGGACATGCGGCCATACTCAGAATAATAGACGACCTGGGAAAGAAACATGGTTTAGTAGCCTCGCAGCTACGACCGACTATATTTCCCCCCAAAATGACTTCTCTCTCAGATGCCAATCCTTTTCCCCGAGAGAGAAGAGTAGCTATCAAACGCTGTAATCAACGACCACAAGATCACCCTCTTCACCGACGGATCGAAAATGGACACAGGCACTGGGGCCGGGTTCTAGTCTGATTCCCTCCACATACAGGAATCATTTAGACTCCCTAATCTGTGCAGCGTTTTTCAAGCAGAAATCTTAGCAATAGAGAAAGCAGCCAAACACCTACAAGTAATCGATAGCCCACTATCGGATATCACTATCTTCGTAGACATCCAGGCTGCACTGAAGTCAATAGAATCCTGTATAACGAGATCAAAGGCTGTCATGAAATGTCGCGACTCACTGAAGTCCATCAGACACCACAAAGTCAAACTCTGCTGGGTCCCGGGCCACAGTTCAATCGCAGCTAACAAAAGAGCAGACGAATTGGCCAGGCAAGGGTCTGAACTGGACATCAGCAAAGCGGACACGTCATTGCAACCACCGATCAGCGCATTATATCGGATCATAAATGACACAATCATAAAAGAAGCCAACTCGTCTTGGCTTACAAGAAACGACAGCTACACGACAAGATCATCGTGGTCAAAGCTCAATGTCGGAAAAACAAAGAAGCTCCTGGCGCTGGACCGTAACTCGATCCGTATGCTCGTCGGAGTGATCACAGGACACTGTCCCATTCGAGCAATGCTCCGGAAATGGGATCTCTGCCGGAGCTGCGCCGATGAGAAAGAAACTGAGACGATCCAACATCTGCTTTGCCACTGCCCAGCTCTCTAGAATCGACGCCTAGCGTCGCTGGGCCAAAGATTCTTTACAGGGATTGCTGACGTGGCAAATGCAGATATATCGGATCTTCTAAAATTCATAAAGAGCACGGGGTGATTTCAGCCACCACGTGATAGGACAGGTAATTATATGTGTACTCCACAAATGAAGGGAATCACAATGGGCCCTTTGGCCTCCGAGTGGAAGTGATGCTTAACCATCACACTCCCCTTCCTTAACCTAACCTAACCTATATACATTTTAGTTAAGGTAGGTTTAAGCTAGTCAATTATAAGTTTTTTTTATTTTTAATTTAATTACAAATTACAAATTACAAATTAAATTGTTTATTTACTATAATTATTTCAAGTTAATCATAAGGCTGAAAGGTCTGCAGTATGTTCTTTTAGTTGTTATTTAAGCAAGTTTCAAACATGTTTGCTAGGATAAGTTTGTTCTAAAAAACATAAATAAAAATGGTGTTAAAACTAAAAGCAGACGTCAAATGACTCCCCAATGCACGGAATGTGCATTTAAATTTAGGGGAACATTATGAGCTAGACTACTCGAAATATTGTGTTTTATAAAATAGAAGGTTCTAACAACTGAAAAGACTCGCAGAACTTGAATTCTTTTCGATTTTTTATAGATTTGGTTTTTAAAACCTTACTACTAAAATATCAATATAATTTTTAAAAAAAATTTATTACTGAAAAATTCATCGGTTTGAAGGAAGAGCTCTTGAAAAACTGACATTAAAGGCAGTATTCCGATTAGCCTTGCCTAAAAATAAGGTAAGAAGGGACAATAAAAGATTAATCAGCTTAAGTGAGCCATGACATCGCATGCATTGTTTTGATATGTACAACAAATCGACAACTATGTAAAAGAATCAACAACCGTAGACTATGGTTATGGCACGTCTCTATTGTTAAATGCAACAGCATAAAAGGGTGTAAAATTTAAATATTTAATAATATTATTTTTCAGGGTACTCAGAGTACTCGAATTACCTCTCACACAACTAACATGCGTTACAACACAGAGCAGTATTAAAAAGGCAATTAGCAATTTTTAAGGAAAAGGAACCATGCAAATACAGAATTCTTTAACTGCGTGTAGGACAAAGGGACACGACTCGAATTTCCTTAACAAGCAAATGCGTAAGATGACCAAGCCACCCAAACGTTCTTGGTTATGTAAAACCAAACTGTCGCGCGAAATTTACTGAAATTTCACGCCAATTAACACCTTCGTTGCGTTAATTAAAATAAATCAGAAAAAAATCGTGTAAATTTGTTTCCTGTCTGCCAAATGAAACAGAAGGTGCATGCAGCGCAGACTTGCGAGTAGGCGCTGCTGCATAATGTCCAACACATCCAAATGCTTCGCACCCAAGGAACGCAGGTGGTGACACCACGAACGCGAAGACTCCTTCATGCTCATATAAAATAACATTATTGTTGTTTTCTTCATTCTTTTTTTTTTTATTTCAGATTTCAGCCAAAGTTCCAGACCAACACTCATATAGTCCGAGAATTGCACCATATGCAGCACATTTTGTTAACATTGGTTTTAAATCATTGAGACACCCTTGGACGCGCCTTGATGTGTACTATCCACATGGAATGTCTAGTCAAACAGTAGCCCAGTTTATGCATGTACGCTTGCATCCTGACAATTTTCGAAATCCGAACTCGTGTAAAACATCATTCTTACCAGTACAAAGAACAGCGTACTGCAGTCACACGCTAGTACTGGCATGCATAGCTCGTATTCACGTGAAGTACAGAAAGTGGAGCGCAAAAACATGCGACTGTGATCTGTGATACACTCTCGGCACGTAGATGGGGGCCGCGACGCCAGTCGCCATCCAACTGTCGGAGCTCATTTTCAATTCAAATTCAAACAGACTCTGCACCATGATTCTCCTGTGCAGGAAACAGAACACAGCACACAGGCCAGGAGCAGTTGAGAAACATGGCAATCAATTTACACCCCAAGTCCCCTTTAATTGGCACCGTGTTGGCAGCGGGGAAGGTATTAGTTTGTTGCCTTCTGAATTAGCTGCCACTGCCTCCTCCATCTGCCGAATGTTGTTGCATTGGTTTTAAGACCAGTGTCGGTATGGTCGACGGTGTCGGTGGTGCTGTATCCACCAAAGGTATTGACATGCACACTGAGCAAGAAACTCATATGTGTCAATGATTGTGTGAAAATAAAGAGGATATACTTGATGCGCGAAAAGAGTAACTTGCTGTTCGCGCCATTGCAGGCTTAGAAGATGCACTTTTCATATTAATTGCAAGCAGAGGATGGCATTGGAATATAGTATAAATTCGAGGGCCAAACAAAATACGCACAGAGGACGTTCACGATAGAGAGAATGATAATAACGGAATTTAAATTAGAAACGTAAATATTTAAAAATACATACATAACATATACATATTACAAGACTACTTCATAAGTCATAGTAATTAATTTGTTATTCAATGAATCAAACGCAGCCACCAACTTTTAATAACTTGAGATATCACGTAAAAATGCAAGCTACTCTTTATCCGTACCAACCGGCCGACAGCAGTTGTCAGCAATGTAAACAGTGACCGGCAGACAGCGAATGAGGGACTGGAATACTGAAAACATGTCAAAAAGCCCAACACCCGACTGAAGTGCATCCCCGTTTTGTAGGCTCCGCCATAAAGCCTATCCTCGTTCCATAATACCCTGGAACACATGCAAGATTTACATAAAGGTGTAAACTGTAAAAATGACTTAGGAACACTTTATGTGTCGCGTTGCTGGGTAACTTCCCCGGTGTTACAACGGTTGGGTAGGACGATTTGCCTGATACCGTCCAATTTGCACTTTGCCATGTTGCGGACCACGGCAGCAGCAGGGTAGCCAGGATGTGTTTATTGTCCACCATTGGTGGGGAGTATTTGCATCATAACGCAGCATGTGTGATGATTTGCACGCAGCACGGTGGCAATGTAAGGCTTCTCTCATATTTGTTTCAACATGAGTGCACTCAAATAAGCTCACACCGAGCGTTATGTTACTGATTCGAGAACAACAACGTGATGTGAATAATTTTCGAATAATATGTTTTGTATTGCCTATGATTTATTGCGAAAATACTAATTCATGACAATTAAGTTTGTCACTACCACCGCGTAGCATATACTATATACATGTATATGTATGTAGCACAGTGCGAACGATTCAAAGTAAATCAAGAGAAATCCGACCGACGAAAATTTAAATTCACTTAATGACAATTTTGTGACAATTTGTCAAAACTGTGGTTCGTTTTCAATGCCGTATGCAACCGGTTTTGATAACAATGCGTTACCGAAACTAATCTTGGCAACATAATTTTAAAAAGTAAATCAAGCACACTGGGTTCGGACAACATGAGTCAAATGGTCATAACAGTTCTGCTGTGGGCTATAATTCATCAAGTAACACATATTGTAAATACAATTTCAACTACTTGTCCCTCTCCCAACTGCCTTGTCGCTTGTCATCAAATTAAGACTCAATTAATAAACAACAAAAAAACTATAATAAGTAAATATTAACCATAGTGAGGACAGACGGTCAGCAAGTTTGAGAGTCAGATCAACTTTCAAAACAGCTTATGGGGTTTGATAACTTCCTACCTTTTCAACCATCACGGAATGTTTATCATAACAATGAACGATTTTCTCGTTTTCCTGTCCATTCGAGAGTGCCACAAGGCTCTGTTCTTGGTCCGATGCTATTTAACTGCTTTATAAACTTTCCATATACATATGTATGTGACATCCTCATGACATCCAAATCTATTCATTGTTTCCACATATAAATGAAACAGTAGGAAATATAAAAAAAACAATTGCAAATTGGTCAACTTAAAATAGCTAAATTTAAATCCCCCAAAAACTAAAGCTTTGATATTCAACTGCGGTAGGATTTTCCTCCCTCGATTTAAACCAAACACCCATGGAATATGTAGAAATCTTCAAAAATCTTGGCATTTATTTCACTCAACATTTTACGTAGGGTTTTTACATTAATAAAATAACTCCTAAGATATACGGCGCTCTATTCTTCACTGCTTATTATTTGTAAAGCTACCGTTTTTTCGGTCTTTCGATCTATCGATTTTACGGCGAGCATAAGTTGACCGAACTGTATTGACTTCAAATCAAGGATATGGTTGTGAGGGACATAAAGATGCAACAACACTCAGATCTCAGGTAATATGACTCGTGTTGGCTTTATTTCAAAGAAAATTTCATAAGCGAATTATTTTGCATCTTTGTGATCTGGACTGATCACTAAGATCGTGTTATTTGTCGACCCTAGATTTTTTCTGCAAAAGATCGCATTTATGCGCAAAATACGTAAACTTTTTACACTCTTTTAAAACGAATATTAATTGAATTGCAACCGAATTTTTATTCGATATACAATGTCGAAAAAGCATCGAAATTTGTCTCTTTAGGATAAAGTTTTGCCATCCCGTGGAGTTCACTCATTATAGTCCACTCATAATAAATTTCAAACAATATATTGCAATAAAATGTCCTTTTGCTCTAATAAAATAAAACTTTTCTCGGCAGGAGAAAAATTTAAATTAATAAAAGATATTGAAAGTACGTTGTTTGATACTCGATTTTTTTTGTTTTTGGATATTTAGTTTATTTTTCACAGATGTAAAGGTTATACGTGTGTTGATATGCTGGACGATATTTTGCTTTTAACAAAAATGGTTCACAAAACTTGTATTAAATTTTTTGTAAAAAATAAAATTAAGTGCTTCAATGTTCTTGAAATGTTAATATGTTGGTGGGATTTCGGGACTCTACTCTTAGCAAAAAAAAAAAGTTTATCCTGCGAACAAGCTCTCCACAAACGACTGAAAAGATGTTAACGACGATGACCGCCCTGGACGCCCCAGCACGTCAACAATGGATGGAAATGTTGAAGCAGTGACGAAATTTGTTATGAAAAATCGTCGAATCACGATCAGAGAAGTTGCAGAGGATATTGGCATATCGGTTGGCTCATGTCATAAAATATTTTCAGGTATTTAGAGCATGCAACATGTGTTAACCAAGTTTATACGTAAAGTTGCATACGTAAATGACGTTCAACATGACACAATCCAAAGCGCTCATCGGAAT
The DNA here is from genome assembly GCA_958301585.1 of Merodon equestris. Taxonomy (NCBI): domain Eukaryota; kingdom Metazoa; phylum Arthropoda; class Insecta; order Diptera; family Syrphidae; genus Merodon; species Merodon equestris. Next base: position 68,870,218 of record OY284414.1, on the reverse strand, counting down.
TAGCGAGTGCTTGGTTGCGGTACAATCAATGCTACAACGGCCCTCTCAGTCCCCCTTTCTCAACGCCATTGAATAATTGCTGGCGGAACTGAAAACTTCTCAAAACAATAAAAATCAAAGAAAAATCAGTTTTGGACTGTCACTCAAAGCTTTTGAAAAAAAAAAAAAATTCCCGTTGTACATGCCGGTATTTGATTGATTCAATGCCTGGTCTTAAAAAACAAATCATCATTCTGGACATTAGCCAACTGATATTTATATATACAACTTTTTTCTTAAGCAACCATCTTCAAAATAATGGAACAGCTCTGTATGTTATAATATTGAGTTGATTTTATTGTGGTTTTCTATAGTTTTAATACATTTTTCTATAATCCGAAATCGACCGCTATAAGTCGATTTTTTCCTAGCATGTAGTTATTCGAGTTAAATGTGTTCGACTGTTATTTTAAATGAAATATGCCTGTTCATACGTTTGTCTTTACGATTTCGTGTTGATTTATGTGCCTTTTCCCATACGCAGTAAGTCAACTACTAAGGCAATCATTAGTTATTTCATGTTCTCAAATAATAAAATATACAAAATCAAATGTGCTTAGTTAAACAAAAATAGAATGAATATTCATTAACCGCATGAATTCGTTAACATTAAGGTAATTACAATACAATATGTCAACACTAAAAAGGCAGACGTCTATCCAACAATGCGACCTGCAACCCAATGGAAAGATGAAATTAATCAAAATTTTTCATCTTGCCACGAAATCTTAAATTATCTACGAAAAGCAGAAATTTTGTATTCGAAAACTATATGAATAATTAATTTAATTCGAGAGATAAAATGAAAATAAAATACAAATTGATCTTTTTGGCTCACGTGACGTTGATGAGAGGGCTGACAACGATACCACAAACTCACCGAAATTGGCACGTGTCGGAAATTCTGATTTCTGACTGCGGCCTGAGGTGCTGCTGAAAACGGTCAATCTCCCCATATTCTGGAACCTCAGCTACAGATTTATGAGTCGCTTGACGCAATTCCTTCATTCTTATTCTTTTATTATTGGAGATTCTGTCTGAATTTGTTTACTCATTTTGTACCGTTACATTATTCTGATTATGTATAATTCTTTTTAAATTTGGTTGAATGAAACGTTAGTGCCAGTTTGTACTGAAGAATGTTGTAAATCAAAAGCAAATGTCTCCGATAGTTTATTTATCGACATGCAAACTGTTTTTGTTTATTTAAAACAGTTATGTCTGATCCAAGACAACCTTCAGATCTTGGTGTAAAAAACAAAGATGCCTCGTTTTCCAGTGACTTTTTGTTCAGTTTGAAAAGATCCTTCAATCTCCACTGTTATTCTTTTTCCGTTTTTTCAATAAAAGTTTTTAGAAAACAAATATCCTCGTCTAATTTGAATTATGCGTTCTTGATATCTCATCTGGGGTTGACTTCTCAAACGTTGCGAGCAGAAACCATTAATATCGGCGAAAATCGAGCATTTTGCCCGCATACTAGCTGTATAATATCCTCGACGAATTATTTTTAAAATTTCCATTTAAGTGTTGGTTGGATGAGCTTACAGATTTATCTATGGTAGGATCTATATTGATTCGCTTAATGTTTGAAAATCGTATTTCACTTGGATAGCATTTACTTTTGGACCGCTTTCTGCTCGCATAGCGTATGTTCAATGATTATATTGCACGCTTTTTAATTTCAAAATCTAATTCTTGGGAACTCCTCGTCGAAATTGTTCTGTTATTATTGCGATTCTGCCTTTTATCAGGCCTCGTTATTTACTCACTTTATGGCCCATTAAGCTGCATTTCCGATCTTTTACATGATGTTTACGTATTTAACTTGGAAAAGCCAATTAGTTAGTGTTTAGTTCCACTAAGGACGCGGATGATCTTAGGCTCATAAGTTAACGTTTATTGTCGACTCCGAACAGCGAATTTCAAGAAACTTTGAATTTGGTAGAAGGTTTTGTCAAAGTTTTGCTGAGGACTAAATATAGGAATTGATCCCGTGACCTCGCCGTCATATGCACCATACACTGGACCATAGTCTCTTATTAACTACTGGCTTAGCCTAGGGCTATATTCACAATAAAGTGACGAGGCCATCCTATTATATATGAAGAAACTAAAACCAATTTCATTTCAATTCCTATTTTTGTTATATGATATATTCTCATGCAAGCGGTATACGACTTTAAAAGAGTATAAAGGAGCTGCGCTTATGTATTATACATCAAATTTTACCTTTTACGCTACCAGAAAGGAGATACATACCATAGTGATCCAAGTTATTGTTTGAGGGCAACCTTGTATAGTGCACATTTACGAGTAACTATTAATTGATGTGTAACGCCAAACCTGTTTGTTAGCATTAAGTTATGACCATTGGCTAAATTTTACAGAAACACAACCTCATGTATCTTCCTCAAATAAAGGAACATAACAACACAATATTGATAAAGTTTTCCACACATTTACCTTTCAGATCGTATTGCTTCATTTGCGATAGTACTTGCTTTATAGGCTTCGCAAATTTCTCGTGATCTTTTAACATGAGGTCATTATCCTTGAAGTAATTGCTTAAAGTCTCGATATCTACAATTTTGGGCTTTCAATTATACGGAGTGATGTGCAAGTGGCGTAGCTCCAATAGATTGACCTCTCCTTAACTTTATTCTTATTATGTACATATATAGGGTCCGTCAAATAACTTTTTTTTTTTTTGAAAATGCTATAAAAAAAACTACTGAATATTTTCTCAAATTTCTTTTTTTATTTAAAAGTACAATCCTTCCGGTTAATAATGGAAAATAATTTCATTCAAATGGCTGCCTCGGCTGGCCATGCAGTAGCCTACACGATCGGTCCAATTTTTAAGCACATTATCGATTGTGTGCAGCTGTATTTCACCAATGGCTTCACGAATATTGTCCTTTAAAGCGTCAATTAATTGTCTCTGGCTTGTCGGCGTAACACTTATCTTTGACGGCACCCCACAAATAATAGTCCAACGGTGTCAAATCGCAGCTCCGAGGTGGCCAAACGACATCAGCTCTGCGGCTGATAATGCGATCTTCAAAAACAGGGCGCAAAACATCGAATGTAGCTTCGGCTGTGTGGCACGTAGCGCCTTCCTGTTGAAACCAAATGTTGCCAATATCCTCCTCTTCAATTTTTGTAAACAAAAATTCGTTCAACATGGCCCGATAACGATCGCCATTGACTGTAACGGCCACTCCTTGCTCATTTTCGAAAAAAAATGGCCCAATTATGCCTCTGGACCAAAATCCGCACCAAACAGTGGCTCGTTTTGGGTACACCGGCTTTTCAATGTATGCGTGCGGGTTTTCTGTGCCCCAAATGCGACAATTTTGCTTGTTTACATACCCGCCAAGATCAAAATGAGCTTCATCTGAAAAGATGATTTTTTTTGGCAAAATCGGCATCTTCTGTAAGTCGATCGCAGGCCCACTTAGCGAAGCATTGTTCAAGCGTATACACAACCATATTCGTTCAGCGGAAGGATAAAACTAATTATCTGTCAAATCAGACATGAGCTAAGTGTTACCATTCACGAAATAAGCACTACTTGAAAAAAAAACGTTAGATGGCGGACCCTTTATTATACTTAAAAATTAAACTTTATTTTGTAATTTGAATCTATCTTACATATGAATCTGGATGTGATGTGTCACTCCAGTTGTTTGTATCCTTGGCACTGTAGTCCTTGATAGCATGAGTGGGTATAGTTCGCGTCAACTGGAATTATTACGGGAAGAGGCTTAACTTAAAGAAAAAAAAACTCGTAAGAGAGATATTTATTAAAGGTTCTGGTTCATCTGGTTAATTTTTTTTTAAAAACGTACAAATAAATAAGGAATAAGTGGAATTCGGAAAAAACGTTGTATGCAATTTCATACTTTCTTTGTTCTTTATCACTGAACAGTAAGTAAAAACAAAAAAGAAAACACAATCATATGAGTAACAGCATCACAAAAAAAAAACACAAACATTTACACTCAATACACTCAATGCCAATAATAGGGCATTATAACAAACAAGTAAGAAAGGTAAAAATTTTTTTTCTACGTACATTGCACTCAATAATGAATACTTTGAAAAGAAGAACGTTTTAAAGATCACGGCTTGAATCGGAAAGCTAACCAACTACGGACTTAGAAAGTTAATAGTTAGATTCAATGAAGAAGAAAAAAATTGTTCAAAAACTGCGGATCTAGTCAGCCCTAATAACAAAACCCTTTTACCAAACATTACCTCCTCAAAACAGATGAGTTCTGGAAAGTCAATACCCTTCATTTGAAGAGTTTATTTGGATGTTTTAAATACTTGTTCTCATATTCTAAAGCAAGTTAAGAAGAGATGGAAAAGAGCTGCGACACATGGAAAGTATGTACTCATAACAGAGAGGCTCTAAACTTACGAGATATAAATGGCCGGTAATAATAATAATGCCCAGAAAATAGAATTTCGTTAGGATTTGGTTTTTTGTTTTCTCTTTTATTTCTATTAGCTCGTCTGTTTGTGTCTCTGATTATATTTTCTTAATCTTTTTCGTTAAATATGCCCTCTACTAAAGTGTAGAGTAATCGTATTTGATAATCCTTTAAACACAGTGGCTTGTCGGTCTTTATTCCATTGATAACTGATGGGCTTAGACATTTTTTTTCCAAACTCCAGCAGGGCTGTCGGCGGTAAGGGATGTTTCTGTGATTTGATGAACGTGATATATTGGGGGGAAATAATTGTGAAATCGTGTGAGAAGAGATTCATTATGTCCAGGATAATTTGATTTTTGAAGGCATTAAGAGGAGTGTCCAATATGTAAACTCGATTATGTGCTGAGCTAATCGCGCTACCGATGGTCGAGGTCAGAAAGTTAACTTGAATTCCTTGAGGCGGCTGTATCTCCAACAACGTATTTATCGGGGTTATATTGCACTTGGTAATTGCATTCCTCTATTGCTAAAAACAGATATCAAAACTTGATGGCCAGTAAATATTTAAACATAAGTTAACAGTGAAGTTAATTTTGCAATGAAGTGGAGGCCAATATGATTTACAGCATTTCCTTTTCATTTGTAATGAAACGTGCTTTTGTAATGCCGTCGAAGACTGCTTCAATAGTATATCCGAATGCATCAGTGGTTAACTTGAAGTATTTTTGGCATTCTATGTGTAGGTATAAAAGTATTACGTCTTTTGAAGCAAGGGATTTCATTATCAGTATTTTAACAGGTACTTGTACTTGTACTTCAGTACCTGGTACTGGTACTTGATTTTAGGCAAGTACCAGTATTTTCTGCAAAAATATTTAAGTATTTTGTTAAAATACTTAAGAAGTACGTGAGAGTACTTCTAAGTACTTCGAAATACTTGAGCTGTACTTGAGAGTACTTTTAAGTACTTGAGAGTACTTGAGAGAACTTATAAGTACTTGAGCAGTACTGCAGTACTTCCAAGAACGTCAAAAAAAAAAAAAAACTTTTAGAATCATAAGATAGCATTAATTTTATTGCTTCCTAATACTCTTATAATTTAAAATAATAAAAAACATAAAAAAAATATTTCAAAACAAACGAATTGTACTTTAATTAGAAAATGAATCTGCTTTTAATAACACAAGTTTTTTTCAAAATTCTCATCCAATAAAGAGTTGCGAAGCAAAGAGAACAGTCACTGTAATGGGTTTTATTGGTTTGTTTTTTATTGGTCAAACAATATAATGATAGTAATATTTGCCATTCTTGTAAATATTTAAAATAAAATATATTTATGTTTTTGCAAGTACTTGAATACTGGTAAGTACTTGAAAGTACTTGAGATACTTGAAAGTACTTGAGGTACTTGAGAGTACTTAAGATACTTGAAAGTACTTGAAAATATTTGAAAGTAATACTTTTCAAGTACTTGCAAGTATTTTTCAAATACTTGAGACATTATTGAATTCAAGTACGTACTTAAGTCTTTTTTAAGTACAAGTACCAGGTACTGAAGTACAAGTACCAGTACGTGGTACTTGTACTTATCAAGTACTTAAGTCTTAAAATACTGAAGTACCTTACAGCCCTGCTTCTCAATGCTTAGTTCGTAAGTAAGAGAAGGGTTAACTAGGGGATCTTTTGAAGGCTGGACGTGTTATCATGCTTAGATGAACCTGAGAATTTATTGTAGCCATTTAGACTTGCTGAGGTCTCGGGTGTGCACAGTAATCTAGATGGCGAATTCCAGTTGCTAAAATATGCAATCAGAAGGGTGACCATAAGGACGAATCACACGAGTGCTAGCTTAATCGATTATGTCTGAGATTAGAATTAAGCTGCTTAGGATAGATTAAGGTTAAGCATCCGTGCAGGGACGGGTTAAGAATATCCCTGCAGCGATACCTCTCGCTTGTCGTAAAAGGCGACTAAAACAAAGGTAAACAAAAATCACATCTAGGCAATTTAGAAAACACCAAAGTGAGCCTAGGGACACATACATATATCACCATTAAACTGCCCACAAGTGTACATGCAAATCGGTGGGTTGACACGACTGGAGATCACCGGTGTTGTAAGAGTAAGATCAAACAAAAAAATCTGGAGCATGCCCGTGACACTAAAAAAAAAACAAAAAAAAAACAATTGGTGCAAACAAATGCATGCAAAACACCAGCATTTGATTGACCTCAGCGATGAAGTAATCCCAAACCGGGAAGCCTGCCGCTAGTTTCTGAGGTCAAACCGGCGAACCCCACCAGCGGACCAGTAGGAATGCAGTTAAGTGGGAAGGTTATGGTCCTACATTTCTGACCATAACAACGCCGGAAAAAGGAAAAGAAGAAGGATAGGTTAAGCAAAAAATAAATAAAAGAATTAATCTAAGTTTTCTAATAAATTTTCCCAGAAAATCAAATTTTAAAATATATCTATTTATAAAATTAGAATATATAAGCTTAAGCTAAAAGACAATATACAATAGTTAGCCTTAAAGTGTCCCAAAAGGGCCAGTAAGACATATTAAAAAAATATTAAAATATTTTTGTAAACATTTTTGTCCAGTAAATAAGAATAGACTAATAAAATGAATTAAAAACTAAAAAAAAAACACGACCATCACGTAGTCGAAGGTTTTGCGATTTTTGCAAAACCATTTTAAAATCTATTAATATCGTGCAAATTCGAATAATAAGCCAAGTTTTTTCAATGTCTTAGGCAAAGAAACATTTTTTATTATATTTACTTTGTTGGCGACCACTACAACGCTAGGCTTCCGGGAATCTATAAATAACATGGACTATTTTGTACCTAAAGAATCGAATTATTTGGGGAGAAATATACCAGTGAGTTTTAATGGGAAAGGTCTTATAATCCAATCTCCGATCTAGATTTGCTTCTCTACCTCGTTCTTAAAACTTGATTATACAGGTAAACTGGACAATCTTAAGTGGTTCTAATTTAGTTAGCACCGTGATCAGAATTACAAACGCGCCCCTAAGAAAAAACATCACTATACCACGAACATGTACCGAAACGCGACAATCCATCTTGCACATCCGGCTTATCGACAGACAATACTCGGAGGTCAGGACACTGAAATCACTGATTAAAATCCCCAACAGTTGGTTTAAGAAAATTACAGAATATCTGCAAGTTTGCATTGGAACAATAGAATTCGTGCTGTAAATTCCAGCAGCGCGAGTGCTGGAATTTTATAAATAAATAAAATATTTTGGAGGAACAATCAAATTGACATTCAGAATGTAAAGCTTCCGAGAACATCAGAAATTGAACGCATTTTACGATCAGTCAGCATTGATCCGGAGAGTGCCGTCTTGAACGACAATTTCTTCGTGATCAAGAATCGTCAGAAGAAGGGGACGACAGTGTGTCTTCCAGAACAGCATTTCCCGAACCATGACCTGGGAAACAGAACCCTACTTCATCACTGCTACCTTAAAAATTATATCGATCATTGGCGATCAGAGAATCTTGGTTTTGCCAGGTTCAGTGACTAATTCATGTCAAATAATGGCGTCATCAATGAAGTGGTGAACACCCTGTTTATTTCAACGGGGGATCTTCAGATGATTTTCGAGTCACTAAAGAGAAAAAAATCCGTGGGAATCGATGGAATATCTAATGTTGTGCTCAGACACCTATTGCCAGTGGCTGTAGAAATGTACACAATCCTGATCAACAATGCACTGAATAATGCATATTATCCGGTGGATTGAGTGACAACGGAGATGCAACCAATCCCCAAGAGGGGAAGACACCTGTAACCCATCAAAATCTCTCAATAACTCTCCTTCCACGGATTAGCAAGGTTTTAGAGAAGGTGTTCTATATAGCCCTGTCTAAATGGGCTGCGAATAATAAAAACATTCCGTATAACCAAGTTGGTTTCAGAGCGGAAAATAATACTATTCATGCCGTGAAACAGAACAAAATCTGCTGCCCCACATTATCCGGGGAATTGCTTGCACCAGCTTGCGCAACTGATCCAGTAAATCAAGCTAGTTCGTAGGTTAACTATTAAGAAAATTATGATCAAGAATGATTCAACGAAATAAAGACGGAATAAAGACAGAAATAAAAAAAAGTTATTTTATTTTATTCTATTTATTCACGTTTAACTTCTAGAATCGCGTCGGATATCCAGTGGAGTGCAACAAATACAAGAACCAATGCACGGGTGCCTGCCTGATTGACTTGGAAAAAGCTTTCGACACCGTATGGTTAGAAGGTCTTCATTACAAACTTCGTCGCCTGGGCATAAGTAATTCGTTGTTATATATGATTTTTGACATGTTAATCGCTAGAAAGTTTTTCGTGAAAAATGCTGAAGTGACTTCTACTTAAACATTTGATGTTAGCAACGGACTGCAACAGAATAAGGTGAACGCGCCGATCCTTTTTAACATTTACCTTAGCAATTTGATAGCTTCTCTTCACTATACAATAGCATACTCGGACAATTCACTCGTGTGCAAATCAGGTCCAACGATTGACCTCATTGTCATTCGGTTGCAACGTGACTTCGAAAAAATTCAGCAGTATTGTGATGACTTGAAAATCAACTTCCAGAAATCAAAAACTTTTTTGTTGAGGACGCCTTTGTCTATGGCTTTTCGGACACTAGAAAATTTTGCACAGGTTCTCAATCCTTGTACCGGACGGGCGTCGACTGGCAAAACAAAGTATAGTCAGATACCTTGGAAGTATCTATATTTCGACTAGCATATACATATATGTATAAGAAGATGCTGCTCTAAGAAGTGCTCGACGCGCTTTCGTTCTGACTGTTTCATAGCAGCCAACTTGATTCCAAAGTGAAGGTAATCTGCTACATGGGCTTAATTATGATTGCCGTGTGGGTCAATGTGAAAGACAGTTTAATGGGAACGATTCGGGTGTTTGAGAGACAATGTCTCAGAACTTGTCTCATTTTACATAGAACATCCGAATCTGAGTTCACGAAATTTTACCCAAACGAGGCCCTATACAATAGGACCAGGATTTTACGGTTGGATAGTTTTCTGATGAAACTGATTCGAAGCCACGTTGCAAGAGTCATGACTTCCTGATCTCCGGGGCTTACTTCTCTAACTACATGTACCACGAGAAATTGCGCCTTAGCGGCTTTGTCCCCCCAGAGGCTAATCCGCTAATATTCCACTTGGCCCGTAATTCCGTGGAGCGACGGCACATCTACAAACATGAAAAGGTGCTCCGTGAGACCGAGCGCCTCAAGTTTAGTAGAACGGTGTCGCACCAATATCGGATACACGTCACCCGACAACATCAACTCTTTTGAAGCGGACTGGAGCGGACTGCGTCAGTCAATTTTAATAGGCCAGCCTCTTTAAGACAAAGCCTAAGCAATGGCAGGCAAAGGTAGGTTAGGAGAGCTCAGAGTAGGATAGGCAGATAGGCAGATGCTAGGTTGAGCTTTAGTATAGTTTTAGCTTTAATTACCTATAAAATAAAAATAAAAATTAAAGTTAAAAACAGTAACAAAAACAAAAAAAGTCATATGTACAAAATATACAATACATCTTGTGCGAATTTTGTTCCGATGCTAAGTTATTTAAATATATTTTTTTTTAGCTTGTTCATTTACTTTTATTATTATAAGTTAATCATAAAACCGAAAAGCATAGTCTTAAGTTGTTCTGTTGGCTTAAGAGTGTCTGTATAGTGATAGTAAGGTATTTTACGGTAGTTTTTATTTAGCTTGTTGTAAGCATTTTTGTGTAGGGGAAGTTTGTTCTAAAAAATATAAATTAAAATGAATGTACAAAAAAATAATCTCATCAGATTTCATGAACAAATTAAAAACAAAAAAATTAAATCAGAGTTTCTTTTGTTTTTTTGTGTGCTAGATATATGAAGCGGAGTTCGCTTCTCACAGCATACTAGCCATAGTTCGTTCGATGGGAGTTGACGCGGAAGAGAGGTATGGGCTAAAGATTTCGGAGATTAGTGTTAAGGGAAATCATTGGAATCAGTTTTTGTGATGGATAAAAAGCGACCTTGCGTTGCTCTTCCGAGGCAAATAATCCCAGGTTGAACGGCCGCAGTGGATATCGTAAGAGAGAGATCAGACTGGACTAGCATATTCAAAAACAGGCCTAACGAAAGTATTGCATAAGGACTTAGTAACGTAAGGATTTGAGAACTTCTTGGATCAACGCATACGGAAACATGAGAACCCCCATGTGGATTACGATGACGTCAGCATTTTCTCAAAGCTGAGGAAAGAGTCCATGTAAAATGAAACTTCGAAATAAGGCCTCAAGAGAAAGCAACAATTCATTAGCCTATAATTTTTACCCTTATGGCGGGTGGTAATCAAGACCGAACGGGTAGTCGTCTTTTAAGTTTCTTATTTTCCCGATGATTAAGGCAGGAATTATGTTCACAAACGATAAAGAAGTCTGTCGCCTGTCTGGTTGGAAGACCTGTTCGGTGAACGACTGGCAGAAGGACTAAAAAGTTGTCAACTATTTTCGAATCATTGGAGAAAGTATTGAGAAAATAAAAAATAGAGTAAGAGTTATCAGCTTATATTTTACATTTATGAAGCTATAGAAACGCTTGTCGTTGCGTGGAAATGCGTGTGTCTTTTATATGAAAGATCTTTTCAACTTTTATTACCTTAAAACGCATGGAAAGATTTAAGTATGAGAAAGAGAAGATACTTGATCTTAATGTTTTTTAGGCCAAACAGAAACTTGGGGATGATTTTTATCTTTCCTCTAGCTTAATATGCATAAAATCAATTTTTATAAGGGTTGGGGTCATCTACTAAATTCAATTGTAGTGTTTGAAGTATATGTATATCAATGAGAATATTAATAATTTTAACTCTGTTAGTATGGTTTTCAAAATAAGGTAACGAGGACGTTGTTTACCTAAAATATGTATATCGACTAGTTATTTAGGTACGAGTGATGATAATCATTCACTTGCTCATAGGTGGTAACGTATTCAATGCGTGGTAGTTATAGTCATCATTCGTCAGCATGTTTTGGTATTAAACTTCCTTTTCCTTGGCTGAGGTGTGGAAGATCTTTGTGTCTCAATGTTGAATAGGGATATTCTGACTCCTTGCCTGAGAAATATGGGCATTCACCTTCAGTTCTGGTATCACAAATCGATTTCCATTTAATAGCTCGAGGTTAGGAGGAGGAATGTGCATTTGTATTAAAGGTAATTTGATAGTGTGTATGTGATTGTGATTGAAAATGAGATTTCCTTGGACGGGGGTTCATCCTGCTGAAACCAAGGTCGTGAACGCACGATACGAGGTATAAAATAACCGGATATCTTTTACCGATATGCATCACCAACAGCAATTATTGTTGCACCTCTCTTATCTTCAAAAAAATAAGTTCCGACTATTCCATTCACTGCCAAATCATTTTATATCGTTATTTTATGGTTTTGTCAGGGAGTAATAGGCAACTAGAATAGTCAATTCAATTTACATACAAACCTGTCTATTTAAAAGGCAATGTGCTTCTTCGCCCCAAACCGTAGTTTTCACAGTGTGAAATTCCTCGATGAGTGTTAAAAATAATTAATTTTTGAATCGTGACTCGGATACTCTGTATTTTATAGCCATTTTGCCTTGAAATTAACGAATTAAGATAACAAAATAACTATACAAGCTTACAGTTGATAAACAGGTGGTTTATATGTATAAGCTTGACTTTCATACAGTTAAAGAAAACTGAGAAAAACGATGAAATTTCTTTTATTGATTTAAAAATGTGAATATGCTCCTCAAATGATCCTTCTGCTCTAGAAGGCTCCGCAAGTAAGTGAAACAAAATGATTTTTATTTAAATTATCACATTTTTTTATTTTCTCGTTTAGTTTTGTTTTTTTACAATATCTTTAACGTAAGGTACATCTATAAATTAAATATTCATTTTTTTACTTATTTGTTTTACTTTTTTTCTACAATAAATTATACTATATTTAATTTTTACACATTAAAATCTTCAAGAATTGTTTTAATATAGTTTGGTTGTGAACTTCAACTGTAGTTCGCTAACCAAATGCGGCTAGGAATAGGAAACAAATAAAATATACACAAACATTCATAACACATACTTAGAAATAAATTATTATATTAATTTATTTGTTTCTAATTTGTTTAACTATATTTACAAGTAGTCATAAATTAAGAGGGTGAAATAAAAAAAACTAAAAAACAATAACAAAAGCTCGTATAATAGATGGAGCCTATAGTTAAAAAAAAAACACATAATTCCTTCGTAGCCTAGCCACCCTAACAGAAAAACCTATTAATTACTTAAAATGTAATCAATTTACTGGGGTCTGATCGATTTGTTACCTAATTATAACTGATTATAAAAGTTTTGTAAAGTCTTGCTTTGAGCATTACTTTTGTTAGTTTGTTACTTACTGTTGCTCTTTAAGCCCGGTAAAAAGTGAGTGTTCTAGGAGTGATTTATACAGATAGCTCTAAAGTTTCCATATGTACGTATGCGTTAGGATATTAATATAATATGTGTGTGTTTAATTATTAATACTGAACCAGTACTTAAAGATAATGTATTTAATCATAATGAGCATCGATTGTCCTCTTCTGAGGGAATGTGGCGGCGGTGGTAGTCGATTGAGGTGACATGTGAAGTGCGTAGTAAAGAGATGATGATAACATAGATTTAAATTCCAATGGTTGATACACTTCAGGATTCAGTGGAATGTGAGTGTTTCGATTTTGTTGAAAGGGTCATGTACTCGCGGTTTGAAAATTTTGACTAGGATAGGGCAAATATGTTGCGAATTTACATGTCGCGTTTTATACTTCACTTTGCATGCAATGAATGGAAGAATCCTGTGATAATTCATCTAAGGAGGACTCTATTGAAAAAAAAGGAAGAAAAAAATCAGAAAAGATATGCGTTTACACAAAGTTCGTTCCAAAATGCGTTGCTATAAATGTTTAAAAATGGAATTTTGAATTACCTACCGTGGGCGGGATATAGCGAATTCTTGGTCGGGTTCAATTGCATTGGGTTCTGAGCATTGTTCTGAAACGAATATGTCAGCTGCAGATTGATATGTCTAGCAAATGAATTCGCCTCGGGTTCACGCACTAGGAATAAATTCCAAAAACAATCAATACAGGAGATACTTATAAGTTCGTCTAAGAAGAAAACAAAAATTGTGCAGCGACACTACTTACTTTTATTCTTACCAGCATGAATATGTTTTTTTTGCCGAGCTCTCGAATTCTGGAACCACACCTGTGTCACTCGCTTACTAAGCCCTGTCACTGAAGCTATCCGCTCCAAGTCTTGTCCGTCAGGATTACTGTCTATCTGAAAGTTGGCCTGCAGCACTTGTAATTGCTCTTCTGTGAACGTGGTTCGGACACGTTTCGTTTTACTTTTATGATAGCCATCACCATCGCATCCATCTGAAAGCGAACGGAAAGTCGATATTAACATTCGTTTATCTCCATAACCTCGACGTTAAAAGCAACCTGATACTAGGAAAAAGAAAAAAAAGATTTACCATCACTGGATGTTGTTCCACCTTCCACGGTTTCGAGGTAGTGCGCTTTGCATAAAACTCTATCGTCCAGTAAAGCAAACTGTTCCCCAGTCGACAGCTGACGTCCACACGAGTCGCATGCAAAACAGGCCAAGTGAAATACTAAATCCCTAGCACGACGCACCCAATCCGATGCAGATATACCACGACAGCATTTGGAACATTTTGCACCGAAATTTCTGTAAATTAAAGCACACATGTCTGTTACCAGAGCTTTGACGTTAACATAGAATCTAGTCTAAAATTTATATGATCTGGAAACTTGTCACAATTAAAACATCGTTAATCTTCTATTCCTATAACCGGACAAAGTCAAGTTTGGTGGAGGACAGGAGAAACAGAAGACAGCAACAGTGACAATAGAAACAATAAAAAGAGAAATAATAATAATATAAAACGACTTTATTACCCTCCTGTATCGTCTCGTGGCCTTTCGATTTTCGTTCGCTCCACTTCTACAGGAACTCATTAAGCGAGCCGCATGGTAGAGTGGTCAACTCGCTTTATACATTCTGAATGGACTTCAATTTTTCGGTCAAAGGTACTTAAGAAACAACACAAAACCCCATCTCGGTGTCAATGGGTTTCGTTTCCGATCAAAGCGACACTAAAAACAAAAATTATTGCATCGTAAAACGAAATCCGAAAAACAAATATTTTCTCTTCTTCGATTCGATCCCTGTTATCCACTTCCCTCTTACACTCTTGTAAAGTAAGAAAGTTAGTTGTTCATCAGCCTGCCAGATGAAGTAGAAGTGCGCATATCATAACATAAGTTACGTACATATATGCACATACTCGTAGATGTTCAAGAGTACAAGAGGGCGGGCTACAAGTACGACGATGGGCAAACATCTCGAGGGTTTGTTCCACCTTCTTGTTACTCGCACGAGTAGGTGCTTGGAACTCTGTGCAAGTATACGCGGTTGAGTTGCTGCATGGTCACAAGGTCGTGTTCTTGGGATGTCATTCCCATCGGAGATAGGAGAAAAGAAAAAACATATTGACATGTCAATTATCAATTGAATTTTATCCTTTTTATCTAAAAAGCTACCACAAGCATCGAAGGGATCCAGTCCTATACCAGTCAGATGTCTATTCGTACAAACTAATATTTGATTAAGTCAACAATATTCCATTACGAATAATTATCATTTGAACGGATAACATTTAAGGATTAAGTTTATGACATCAAATAGAAGCTTCGGATCCGATACAATAATCCTCTGTGACTTACTTTGCGTTTTTGTGATATTTACAGACGAAACATAAGCAATGAAGACCGTGTAATTTCTAGACAAGAAAAGACGCTCCACCATCCAAACCACGTAAGCATTTCTTTAACAGATTTAGACAAACCGATTGTCAAGCCTTTTCGAGCTTATTTGTGGCTATAAAATGCAATGAAAAACAAACTTGGGAGTGTTAAAAAATCTCTAGGCGAAGAGTTATTTAGCTGGTGTGTTATGCTGGAATTTTGTTTGTGGTTTTGCCTCTCAAGCAGACGGCGGTTTATATGTGTTATTCATAAATATTGACTATTGATATCAAATTGTACCGAATAACTACTTGCAACACCCACATGTTTTTCTCTCAGTTGATCGGTATTTGGATCATTTTCTGAACGTTGTTATTTTTCGTCTTCTTAATACAGTACGAGTACTATCCGATTAAAAAATGTAAATATTGGTGATAATTGGGACTACAAAAATAAATCTTATTCTCACAAATCATGAAACTTTCACTTTCCCACACAAATTACACACAATTGAAATGCATCCTTATTTAGCCCATTGTACGAAACGAAACATTAAATCAATCTGCAATAAAAGAAAACTTACTTCCATCTCAGTTGTTTCATATAATAACAGCCTAACCACGCACGTGGCCATAATCCTTAATTATTTCCCACTCAGCATGGCGCGGTAGCAACAGTGCGCAAATGAAGGAAATCTTTGGAATAATTTAGTGATCAAGATAATTGCATCTGAATCGAATTAACACCCCACACGGATCGTCGCAATGCTAACGTATCTAACGTATAATACTATGCATTATCGTACTTACTTTCCATAGTCTGTTTTGCAATACACTTGTCGTTCGCGTATGAAACACGATTGCTGTCGATCCAGAGGCGATAAGCATACGCAACATCGTAAACAGGACCCGTGCCATGAGCATCCGCCGACCTCGAGGAAGTATCTATCCGATATTGGCTCCCCGCACGCTGCGCACGAACGCAGCTCAGTCTGTAATGAGAATTGAAAAGAGCACTTTATTTATCAGTTACGATTATTACTCCTGAATTAACCTTGATTATTATGAATGTATTTTAATAAAAAAAATAATGGAACCCAGGTCGTTCCATTTATGTTTTGAATTTGCTTAAGAATTCACTATTTCAGCGCCGATTGGTAATGAAAATTGTTTTAAAGTATCAACTGTTTTTTTTCCTACTTTTAAATATGATGTTTCCAATTTTAAGTTTTTGTTTGTACTTTTTAGCTATCTTAACCTTACATTGCATCAGCAACCTATGATCTTCTCCAAATATTTATCACTTTTAGTGAAAACGAAATATGCCATCATAGTAAAGGGTGAACAATCAACTGATTTCCTTTGAATTACATATTGGCAACACTCATTCGTATCAACGCCAACTAGGAAAGCCTATAAAAAAAGTGTGAAGCCTATAAAAAAAGTGTGAGTTTAATTCTTGTGGTTGTCTAGCACGCTCAATCGATAATAATCCTGGCGTTGCTGAAAGGATGTGCCTAAGCCCAAGAACCTCATCTCGCAACAATCATCACAATAATTTAATGTTGGCCGCACAAGCTCGAGAAGAATTCCGCAACCAGCTTAAAGGGTACAAGTTTTTTTGTTGGAGGATATTGCTACCCACTGGTGCACTTAGACACTAATACTAGTTCATTGGCTCTTAGCATATTTTATAAAACAATTTTTTCTTTGCTTAAGGTATCATAAGATTTAGATATGGTAAGTTTTTATACAGTTGTAGAAAGACATAGATTAAAGTTGTTTAGTGTTCACCTAGGGCCAGTAAATATTTAGATTTTTAAGGATAGTTAAGCAAGTTTTAAGCATTTTTGTTGTATTGTATAAGATAAATCTAGGAAATTGTGAATAAAATTGGATTTAAAACTAAAAAAATAAAAAAAGAATAGTTCATTGGTACAACTTACTCATCCACTGAGGCAAAAAACAAATGTTCGTTAAAAATCCTCTGGTTGGGCTTTGAATTAGCTGCCGATTTTTTTCTTAGATCATATTTTCCTCGGTTATATTAATAAGCCAAATAGCTGTATTTTGGGCTCCGAAAACTTACTCTCAGATAAGCCAATGTTTTTTCAGCCGGTGACTGTTTGGTGTTAAATTTTTTTCCAAGAATGAAGATGGCAACAACATTATTATCGGCAGAGAGCATTACAAAAACTACAGCGAAATTGATCAATTGGCTGTTTAAGCTATAAAGCCAGCAAGGCAGTTCTAACTGTCACACAAACCGTGTAACAATGGATCTTTGACGAACTAATTTCAATAAGCGTCTTGATTACTTTATTTATCCGCCGTAATTGGACTTTTTTTGTAAGACTTGAAGACTCAGGCACTTAAGGGCAATTTTGATCTATTCAGTTCCTGAAATAAGGCCTCTAGTCATTACCCCAACATTGGTTACAAAATATGCGCTACTGCAAAGTTACCTAAAGCAATCATTTGATTTAAGTTATATTCTACAACCAACCGGAGGCCCGCACTTCTCAATAAAACATTAAATTTTCGAAAATACTAAAAAATTATTAAGAAATTACGCTACCCAGAAGAAACTTCTAGCCGTCGTAAAAGCCGTCACTCACTTTTAGCCGTACTTGCTCGGATGAAATTTTTATTGAGGATGGTTCACAGCTCTTTACCATGACTCATATATTTTAAGGAACCAGAAGATCAGACCTTACAACAATTTCACTTCGCTATTAAACACCGACCATAACAAAAACATCTGAATGCGGATGCCATTTCCCGTTTGTCACGCGAAGAATCTCAGTGTCAATACAACAGCTGTCACGGGGGATAAGGTCGAGCAGCAGGCCTTATGCGGTGATTTCTCCCTAGGCAAGTAATGGTTAGAAAAAAAGTCAATCTGCAATTGAGACAATCCGTGGCTTAAGATGCTGGAATATCGCAATGGGACATTCCCCGGCGGATAAATTCGTCGTCTGGTGAGTTTTCGCAAATTTTAATTCTTCTCTTAAATAGAAATAATGAAGCCGATGCACAAAAGCCGATGCAAAAAAAACGCTACTATTGGATAGGTTTTTCGCAAGGGGTTAGACAATACTGCAAAGCTTATATTACGTGCTTAAAAAGGAAGGTGCCGGAACAACATTTTCGGGCTCTCTATTGATAACTAATAAGGGAAACAAATACCTTGGCTTCCTGTGACTACTTCACAAAGTCGCCCGAGGCCATTCAACTGCCAGATCAAACAGCTGGAAAGTCTAAGAGGCATTAGTTATTCACGTCTTTTCTCGATTTCGAATCCCATTTCAGCTCCATTCCGCTCAGGAAAGAAATTTTGAATCTGCGGTGTCCGCCGACGTGTTAAAGAGATGGAATGGCCCGCAACCGCACGCTTCTGAATTACTCTACGAAATACGTGGATGAAAACCAACGAAACTGGGCTAGCCATTAATCATTCCTTTTAATGGCATACAGGAAGAGAACTGGGTTTAACTTCAGAGCTTTGGACAGGAATGACCATTTACGTTGATAATCCTGTCAAGAGATTAGAAACGACGTGCTCCTTCAATCAGTACCAATTGCTGCAGTATATTCGCCGAATGAACGACCGCGATGAACTAAGAGCTAAAGCAGCACCATTTAAGAAAGGATGCTATGGCTGCGTGCTCCAAAAGAGCGGAAAGGACTTTGCACCTAGCTGCGGAAGGACGGGAAAGTTCCATACCAGATCGTTGCGAGAATGGACAAAATGCTCTACTGTAGAAATCGGTTGGCATTATATCAAGCTTACCAATGACCGGGAACTCCCAATATAAGTTTACCTTCAGTACCCTTTACAATATATTTATCTAGATTGCAAAATAATTCGTTTTATTCCTATAGATAATGAAAATTGTTTTCAAATCACCCTTATTAACTAAATGCAAAGCATTTTTATGTATAAAGCTACATACACATTTATTGGAAGTAAATAAACCAAAAAGCAACCACAAACAGTTTAAAATTTTCTCAAAAAAAAAAATAATAATAATAAATTCTACTAATGACAATTTTTGTAAACTTCAGCTTAATCAAATAATACTCCGCAGTATGTGGCGCCTGAACTTCTTAACCAAATTCATTAGAGAACCAATGCCATATGAATATTCATGCCAACTTCAAGTTGGTAGACATAGATAGATAGATTTTATATTTTCTAAAATTTTAAAAGTTTTAGCCTTTAACATTAATTCATCGATAATGTAGAAGCGACTTTATGAATATGCATTCTGTTTTAAAATCGTGAATTAGCGACAAGATCAGGTTTTTACGCGTCCTATATACTCGTACTGTGAGAAAAAGAAGAAATACTATATTAACTAGTTAGCAGCAAAGCTAGTTATAGCCAGTTTGGCACTTGACAGCGATAGTTTCCGATTATGAAAGTAATCTACTTTTCTTTTTCCCACTCTACCTGACAACAAGGTATTTTTTATAGAAAAACTTGTGACCCGTTTTCTTCTGTAAATTTTTTTATTAAAAGTAAATACCTACAATTTTTTGAGAAATATTCCATTTATTCTTGAAAATTTGTTTTGTTAATGTATGCAAACGCGAGCATCTTTATTTTCCATCATTTTTTGTAGGATTTCTTCTAAGGTTTAGCTTATTTGTTGCTGTAAGTTGGTTTAGGGATACATTTGCATAAACTTTGTCATCAGATCAATAAATCTCGGTTGGATCTGTTTAAACAAATTCAATATTTCTCGTGGTAAAAGTAGACATTTTTTTTAAATTCATTTTTACTTACATTTTTTAGAACAAACTTCCCCTAGACAAAAATGCTTAACACTAGCTAAATAACAACTTACCTTACTGGCCCTATACAGACACTCTAAATATGTCTTTCGGCCTTACGTTTAACATATAATAATTAAAGTAAATGAGCAACTAAAGCTATAAAAATATTAGGTCTGCAAGTTGAAACCCGGCTCTGAAGTTGGTTGCATTGAAAACGCATCCAAATCGTCCGCCATTTTGGATACATGTAGCTTAGTCATTGTTGTTTTTATTCCATAAGTTTCAGTCATTTACAAGCTGTCTTTCTGTATGTGTGATTTTTATAAGATATGGAAGTGGATAGGCAACATTTACGCCAGTGCATTCTATTCTGTTTTCAAATGAAAAAAAATGCTGCTCAAGCTATGGAATTGATTAATTCGACTTTGGGTGAGCTCACAGAATAGTCATTCAGAATAGTCATTCAACAGTTAAAAAGTGGTTTGCAAGATTTAGTGATGGAAATTTTAATCTTGACGACGATTCACGTCCAGGTGCGGTAAAAAAATGTGAAGACGAAAATCCATGTGAAACTCTAGAAGACCTTGCAAAACAGTTAGGAGCTAGTCACCAAGCAATATCACTTCGATTGCATGCAATTACAAAGATACAGAAGGCAGGAAAATGGGTTCCTCATAAATTAACGGAAGACAACAAAAATCGAAGAGTTGACATCTGCGTGAATTTTGCTTACTCGGTACAAAAAAAAAATTTTTTGCATAAAATTATTCGAAAAATGGATTTCCTATGACAATCCGAAATGCAGAAAAGCATGGGTTGATCCAAGCCAGCCATCAACATTATTTGCAAAAACGAATATTCATACCAATAAAGTGTTATTGTGTATCTGGTGGTATTATAAGGGGGTCATTTACTACGAACTTCTGGAACCTGGTCAGACTGTTACATGATACTCTGGAGAAAAAAAGACCATTTCCAGGCCGACAACGCTCGTCCACATACACCGAAATCAACTCAGGAACCAATCTTGTCCTTAGGCTGGGATGTCATCCAGCATGCGGCGTACTCTCCAGACTTGGCGCCTTTTAATTATTACTTATCCCGATCGATGTCATCATATTTAAAAGACCAGCCGTTCACGAAAGTTGAAGATGTGCGAAAATGGCTTGATGACTATTTTGCTTCAAAACCACCAAGTTTTTATCACAAAGGCATTCATCAGCTACCCGATAGATTGCTAAAAGTCGTAGATAGTAATGGTGATAATTTCGATTATTAATCTTTATAACAAGTATCTTTTCAATAAAGTTAAATTAGACCAAAAAAAGCCAAGTTTCTACTTGTACACCTAATATATTTAAAAAAACTTAACATCAAAACCTATGTTTTTAAAAAAAAAAAGTTTTAATAAAACTTATAATTAACTAATGCTGACTTAACCCTACCTTAACTAAAATATATACACAAAAATACATACAAGATGTATATTTTGTACATATATCTTTTTTGTTTTTGTTTCACCCCCGAATCCTTTCCATTAAGCTGGCTCTCACATTGAATCACACGGGACATTAATAGGCAATCATGGGCCTGATTAAGGCCATGTAGTAGGTTACCTTCACTCTGAAATCAAATTCATCAGAGGGAAAGTGCTATATGTTTGTCAAAATATACATACTGTTCTAGCCAGATCCATAAGTACACTTTGTTTTGCCAGTGGATGCCCGTCTGGTTCAAAAATTGAGAACCTGTGCTATTTTTTTTTCTAGTGTGTTCTCGGCCCTAGACAAATGCGTTCTGCAAAAAATGGTTTCTAATTTCTGGAAATTGCAGTCCGTTGTTAATATCAAATGTTTGGGTAGTAGTCACATAGGCAATTTTCACAACAAACTTTCTAGCGGTTAACATTTTAAAAATCATATATAACAGTGGCTTACTTATGCTCAGTCGACGGAGTTTATAATAAAGACCTTTTAACCATACGGTGTCGAAAACTGACAAAGATCATCCTTACATAACCGATAATATGCATCATTCATTGCATTGTTGAATAGAATGGTGTACATCTCTACAGCCACTGGTGGGAGGTGTCTGAGCACGACATTAGATATTCTGTCGATTCCCGCGGATTTTTTTCTCTTGAGGGACTCGAAAAACATCTGAGGTTCCCCCGTTGAAACAAACAGGGTGTTCACCCCTTCGTCGATGGCGGCATTATTTGCCATGAAGTCGTCACTGAACCTGGCAAAACTAAGATTCTCTGATCGCCAATAATCGATATAATTTCTAAGGTAGCAGTGATGAAGTAGTTTTCTGTTTCCCAGGTTGTGGTTTAGTCAAATGCTGGTCTGGAAGACAGCTCCCACTGTCGCCACCTGCTGAGGATCTTGATCACGAAGAAATCGTCGTCAATCAATGCTGACTGATCGTAAAATGCGTTCATTGTATGACGTTCTCTAAAGCTTCACATACTGAATGACATTCTGATTGTTTCTCCGAAATGATTTATTTATTTACGAGAACATACTCGCGCTGCTGGTATTTACAGCACGAATTCTATTTTTCAAGTGCAAACTTGCAGATATTCTGTAATTTTCTTTGATCAACTCTTGAACATTTTTAATCAGTGACTTCAATGTCCTGATCTCTGAGTTTTGTCTATCGGTAAGCCGCCTGTACTCGTACAAGATTTTGAGTCTACGTTTCTTTATTTGCAGCGCGTCAAGTTTCCGGTGTCCGTACATGTTCGCGGTATCGTGATGTTTTTGACGTGGTATGTTACTATTCATAGTCGACTTAGTTTTATTCCTATTGGTTCCTATTGGGTATTGGGAAGGAGCTACTCCATATTTCGTCAGATTACTGGCAAAGCGTGGCCAACGCGCTATAATTGTAGGGGCGTGTGTGGACAGGACATACTCTTCTATCTCCGCAAATTCGTTTGGTAATGTGCACGGCACTAAGTCCGTAATGGTAACTGTCGTATATGAAGGTTCGTAGACTATTAGTAGACCATTCATTTGTGTCAGTCAGTCTCAGTCGAGAGTCATAGGCTGCTATAATGCCTTTCGTGCGAGCTGGGCAATACCCGGTTCTCCCGTTTGGGACCGTGGTATGGGTAAAGATGGGTGCTACCTTGTCCTTAGTAGAACGTTGTTTCTGCGGCTCTTGTTGTTTCTGCGATTGTTGTTGTTTTTGATGTTGTTGTTGTTGTTGTTGCTACTGCTGTTTCTGTTGCGTGTTTTTCTGTTGCGACTGCTGTTGATATGTTTGACGTTACGGCTGTAGTTGGGCGGTTGTAGTCGGCTCCCCCTCTTTCTGACGCATTTCGGTGAGCCTATCTACTACGGCCTTCAATTTAGCTCCTCATCCTCAATTCACTGCGTTCCCCTTTTGACACCGGACCTGAAAGGGTGGAGAAGGAGTTGTTCTCTCCCGTGTAGCGAATATCAATGAGGACACTCAGTTGCTCTAGCTGTTGTTGTTGTTTGTCTCCACTTCCATCGCTTCTACCCTCAGCTTTTCTGTCGAAGATAAAAAGAAGGGGCTCTTAAATACCATATATTAGGCCGCGGACTTATTCACTTTCTCTTTTTAGTCACGTCGGTCATCAGAACGGCGGACGAAGTTGCGAAATCGGACAAATCATCCGAAACCGACTTCGTTAGATGAACGGGGTTGCTCCCGACGTCCTTAGACACAAATACACAAAAAAAGTTTATCCCACTGGATGGATGTACCTGGGGTATTTAGTCCCCGGACCGAGCACTTTCTTACGCACTTATTGATTGTTGTTTTCAAGACTTTTCACTACACACGCTATATAAATAGAACACAACTGTCTTGATAAAAGAAAAAAAATTTGATGCTTGACTCGATTTTTTTTAATTTTTAAATTTTTTATTTTTTATTTTTTTTTTTTATTTTTATTTATTTATTTACTCACAAAACCTATGAATGAATAAAAAATTAGACATTAAATAGCAACCTTTTTTGGAACCAACAAATTTTTATACAT
Source organism: Merodon equestris (assembly GCA_958301585.1). Classification (NCBI taxonomy): domain Eukaryota; kingdom Metazoa; phylum Arthropoda; class Insecta; order Diptera; family Syrphidae; genus Merodon; species Merodon equestris. The sequence goes on along the minus strand of OY284414.1, from coordinate 68,846,035 downwards.
AGATGTTATCACTAAATGATGTTATCTAATTGTATAGATACTAAGGGTTAATGATTGTAAGTTGAGTTTTATAAATAAATTTAAATTGAATTTGAAGGAAAGCTTGAAAAAACCTTCATTCAAAAATATCGCAGCCGTTAGGTAATTGTACAGTTACATATACATATACGAACTTAATAATAAAGACATACATTAGAAGATCTCAATATTGAAAACAAAACCGAATTATATGATGAAATATTGTAGATAAAATTAATAGATAGATAAAGATAGATAAATTAATATATAAACAAATAAACAAATACATATATTGGTAACAGGTAAATAAATACACAATAATACAATATAAATATATAAACTTAAACAGATAATTGGAATAAAAACAGGGTCGATGTAGGTTATATGGGTCACAAAGCTATTGCAATCAGTTAATAGTTATTGAAAAGTTATTCGCCTATCCGATTTTATGTCAGAATAATACATGAAAGATCACACGATATATGTACGTAGAAAAAAATTGTTTTTAATTTTTAGGATAAGAGCAGAAACGAAATCCATTTTTGCCAAGTGTCAAGGTAAATCCAATATAAGCTTTAATATTTAATTTTGTATGTTTTTCTTATTGATTTTTTCGATAAGTAAAAGCAACTTTTTATCCAGAATGACCCCGATGTATTTCACTGAATTGCTCCCTTCAATTTGAACCCCGTTCAAGAAGTGAAGGTTATAGCTCGACAGAAAAAATACTTTCCTTTCCTACCAAAAAGAAAGCTCGAGATTTGTGAGCATATATTCTTAATTTCCACTTGACCATATTCAATTAGTACGTTCAGTGCGGTTGTAATTGATAGACCAAATGAACCAGGCAAATAAACACACGTGTCGTCTTCGAAAATTCCGGGGAACGCCTGCCAGAATGGAGTATTTATCTTATATGTTCATATTTATACTAATTTCGAATGTTCTCTGATTCAGAAAAAAGTAAATTATTTGTCGGAGTCAAAATGATTTCGACGTCTTAGAGGACCATACCTGTACCTGTATCGAAACAATGTTTATTGTATTGTTTTATTCGCAGTATCTAGGGCATTACACTGTGAAATGAGCGAAACCCGAATTTTTCGGCAGGAAGAATATTGGGATCTTCAATATGGTTAAGAAGCTTACTTTTGATAGCCCCTTTAAAGCATTTTCTTAATCCATTTACTCGTAATATCCCATTTAATATGATTATACTTCTGCGAATCAGTTGATGGTTTGCTAAGTTTCAAGACTGGAATGAATTTGGTATGATTTTATAAAGCATGTTTCTACAAGCGATTTGTACACTTGTTGAAAATGAACTGGACCAGTTTGATTCCAGCTTTAGAGAGAATTTTAAGAAATACATTCTGTATCTTACCAGGTTGGTTAGCAATTTAAGACTTGAAGGAGCTGTTATTGTTGACAGTTTAATGAAAGTTGGATTTTAGGATGTTGCTAAAGTGTTTGTATTTATATATTAAAAAGAGCTAAATAATTACCATTTCGTAGGTACGGCTTCTATGTGCGCTTGTTTTTAACACCTTTAGCGAAAGGTCCACAAGCTTTGCTTAAAGTGCTCAGTTTGTAATTCCAATTTTTATTCCTTAAATGTGTCTCTTTTTATTCGACTGTTAAGCAATTGAAGTTCATCGAATAGTATATAAAAGACTGAATTGCTGTCATTTTCTTTGAAATCTGTTTTTTTACCCAAAGGATATTCGGAGAAAATGGCCTACTATTTTCGGAGAGAACTGATGTTGATGCGTGTTAAGAAGTGTGATTAATTGGTCTAGATCTGACGAAACCATAACATTTAAATCTTCTACATGTATATTTTCTAACACCCATTTTATGGTTGACTTTTGTGAATATATTCCAATTTACAGCATTCAAATTAAATATAAAGTTTGAGCTTATCACAGGTGAACACAAACTATCTGAACTGAGGTCATTCATAACAGTTGCTTGACCTAAAATCCATCAAATTTCGTTAAAAAAAGATGGCTTATACCTGCTACAATGGAGGCTGTGGCATGTTGGTATGGTATGAGTTGATAGTTGTGAAGGATGTACATATGTTAGAAAGTTAATTGACGCACTAACGTCCGGTAATATATGTATTACCATAAGAGTTTACAGGAATGCAATTTTATTTACGATGTTGACAATTTAGGCTTCAACTTTATTTTATGATCCGTCAATGCAGTCATTTGTATTATGGTGGAGTTCACGAACGAGTTACAGTAAAAGTTTAAAAATTATTAAAAATAGGTAGATGGTAGATGGTACCCAAATAAGTAGATGGTCACAAATTGACTGCTTATTTCAATTTTGAGTTACGCATGGTATAGCTGATATATTCAAGTCAATATATCCGCTCAGTACTTTTGCATAGAGATCTTGGCCTACAGCAAGCAACGTGAGTTATTTGGGGCATATCCCAATTCAGTTTCAATTAAGACTCTAGGGACGTTGCTCAAGCCCCAAGACTACTCCTAACACCAGATCAAGTTCCGGAGTCCTAAAACTGGTTCTTCTAATAGGGACTTGGTGTTCCAAGCTAAGGTTTGCTCAGGGGGTTAACTTCCCTCCTGCGTAAAAAATATAATTTGTTTGAAATTAAATTTTAATGTCCTAACATCGATGTAAATTCGACCTTAGGTTGTGGGAATGATCTATTCCATCTTAAACTCATTCCCCCGTTTTTTTGTGTGTCATTGATATACCAGTACATGTTTTAAGTTAGGAGTCTCTGTTTTTTTCTTTAACACATGGAGAAAAGTTAAGCTATTGGTTTGAACCTGAACATTTGTTATTGAACTTGAAAATAAAATTATAATTCAGTTTACGCTTTAACATATTTAGTTATATTTATATTAGCGCGATCTTTAATATTTGTTTGAGAATCTAACCAAAGAATTATAATATTTGGCTTTTTCCGTGATAACATCAAAATATATTTTATTTTTAAACTCGAGGAAGATGTTTTTCTTTATCATTGCTATTTCATTGAATTGGCCGGCTATATCATGCAATCTGACGCCTTTGGAGTACTTTTTATGAGGATACGTCAGATCACTCACAGTATAAATTGCAGCCTTGGAAGACAATACACATGTTATTAGCTCGATACCGGCCAATATACTCGAAAAAGTGACTAAAAAGTGGGCTCTGCGTGGATGATTTAGAAGTAGTCGGAGTCAACATTTACACAAAAAGATATTTAACAATTAAATGGGGTGAATAGATTTATCAACTCAAATATAAATTGTATTTGCAATCTTCCTGTGGTTTTCTTCGACAGTTAAATGCCAAACGAACAATTAAAAAAATCACATATTAGTGCATGATATCCGTATGGATTATGGTAGTATTTTCGTACAATAATTTACTGAAAATTATTTATTACTGCTTACTGGTTAAATTTGAAAAAGTACAAAATTTGGGAGATTACAATTTTTCGAACCGTGTTCTTAAGAAAAGATATAGATTATTACAATTTCACTTAACTTTCCCTCAAAATGTTTTAGCTCTTGAAACGTGTCAATTTACATGCTTTAAACTCTTGTGCTGTTTTGCGTATTAAAATTTCTTCCTAATCAATGAGAAAATAGGAATAAGGGCGGTTAAATACAAGATACTGAACAATCAAAAATCATGGAAAAAGCATATTCATGTCGCTGGTCAAATCTGAAGCTGTCGAAGGGTCTTTAGTGGTCAGGCAACAAGAACCATTATGTGATTTAGTGCATGTACCTCGTGTATAGCCTACTGTTGTACCTACTGTATTCCTGTGGTATTCTCAATGATTTTGAACATAAAAGATATGTTAATTCTGTTTCATTTATTTGAAAAATATGTTAAATAAACAGACAATGGAAAAGAAAGAAATTCTTCAAGATAACGCTTAAACAGTGAACGGCTGTTCAGAACTTAAGTATGTCATAAACAACAGCGACTAATGTATTTAACAACAGTCTGCAGACTTGTAGCTCGCATTCTGATGATCATTTTGATGAATTTATGACAAATTAGGTGTCAAGTTGTTCGTTCTGACTATAGTCTGTAAGATTTGAATAAGAGATTAACGACTCATACTCACTCACGATATTTGTCGCAAAATCAACGAATAATACATTGTGATATTGTTCGAACAGGATTTTAAGCTCATTAGTTTAACATTGTGTTCATGCTGACTATTAAGAGGATTAAACGGAACCAGTGCATTCGAATTCGAAAAAAACGCATAGTTGGCAGCTTTCTGTCACTTTCTATACGTTTAAACACCGAAGGGCAATTGAAAAATGGGGAGACATTTTTATGGTTTACACTTTATGCAACGCTATGTGTTGTAAATACGCCTGTCAATACGGACGTATTATCCTTTGTAAAGGTACTTCAAAGTGTCACCTAAGCCGCAAAGTCATCTCCCTAAGCTGCATGCGCCAGAGCTTAGCGCCTTTTTACTTCTTTCATGTCATATCACATCACATCACTGAATATGGGAAGAGTCCACTTATCCACTATGTCGATGCTCGCATGTAGGACGGTCGTATGTATGGTTCATCTGTCCGTAGCGCGTACGAAAAAGCCACAAACAAAATTCCGATTAAGTCGTTGTTAATACCTCATAACCTTCTTTAATCGTTTTCCATATGCGATACCTTTGCCTTTCATTTCTTTTTGTTTTTTCTTCACTCTTGTTAAGGCTACTTTGGACATTGTATCAATTTCAGCATGTTGCCCGACTCGAGTGAGCGCAGCAACACGCACTTGTCTCTACGTAAAGACAAACTGTCAGAATTAAAAATCAAAATGAACTAAAAAAAAAAAGAATCGACTGAACATGAGGAGAAAGATCCTGCTGCCCAACTTAAGAAAGACATCATCCGTGTCGGTTTTCAGATCGCTTGCACCGCAAACCATCGCCACCACTGCCGCCGACGGCCGTCGGTCGGTTGTCGTCTGACATCCGAGTAGTTCCATCGGCCATCAACCACTCGTGGAGCAACTATGTACATGTGAGCGAGCAAGCAAATGACAAGTCCCAACGATAAGATTATCTAAAATTGATCGTTTTAGATGATGTGGTGGCATTCGAACATGTACTCAATATTTTATGTCTCCGGACAGATAAGTCTGTGAGAGTGATTCTGATCAATGACTTTTGGTGGTCAGCTGAGACCCATCGCTGGTTGAATACCTTTTTGGAAGGTAGGTAGAAATTTCTACCTTTAGCTTATCACAATCTCAAATCTGTATTGATAGGACCCAATCCAGTATGTCTGTTGTAAGGTGAAAATACAAAAAAGACTCATATCTATCTATCTTCATGCTTGTGTATTCAAAATGGTAAAATACCAACTGGGAGCTGTCAGTGAAATATCTGAAGTAGGTCTTTTAGTATCGTATTCAAATGACCGTGTCGTCAAATGTATTATATTGTTGATTTCTTTATAAGGAAAATTTGTAAGTAGCCAGCCACTGGATTGGATGCCACGGTTCGAGCCTATTTAGGAGAATAAAATAAATTTTAGGAAAAATTCGATTTCTGTGTGGGAATTGAGTTTTGGACATGTAAGAAATATTTTTTTTATTAATCAGTGCTGATGACAAACATATGTACAAGAGAAATAAATTCGAGGCTGTTTTAGCCTCTGACGTCGACGGCACAAGGTTCGAATATCACAATAACCATTAGCCAAGTCACCGAAATCGTATTTCGAGATGTTTCCCAGTAGTGAACTTATTGGAAAAAGCTTCTCGAAATTCGCCATCTGAACTCGGCAAGAGTTTTAGGTCCACTCCTTCACGTTCTATAACGCCATTTGTAATAATAATAATAATCAAAGAAGAGTCAATGCCATTTTGATTCTAAGGTAAAGTAAGTAAAAGAGTGAGTCTGTACAAAAACCCATTCATTTATCTAGTTGATGATGACACAAATTTAAATACTATTTCATAATATTCTTGGCAAAGGCCCATTTTTATACAAATAAAATAATATGACAAGTTGGTCTTGCAGAAGAAAACCAAATTCGTTCCAAACTGATTCCTGATTCCTGGATTCATAACATAGAGAAAAATACATATATAGCAGGGGACAGTCACGAAACATAACCATCAGTTTTTGGAGAAATCAATCAACTATTTGCGTTGGGGTGGTGTATATGCAAATACCCAGCGGGCATTATTCAAATCCAGAAGCGCGTTGTAGATACTTCATTTCTTTATTGAATAAATTCCCACTTTTTTTTCTGAAAATAAAATTTAAAATAAGTCGCAAAACGCATGTTAATAAAGCATTGCCCACAGCTTGCCATCATTTTTTCAATCTTTATGGCAGTATATGAATTACACATGGGAAAGCAACATGTCTTTCGAGGCTATGCAATAACCCACCCATTTTTTGGCATATTTATTGGAGTGAAAGCGATGCTCAGCCAAGCCATATACATACTATTGAACGGAACGAGTGATAATCGGTAGGTAGTCCACTTAAACGTTTCCAAGTAAGTTTTCACCGAATTTTTAACATCTGGTCGAATGTTGTAGCAAAATCATTTTGTCGTGTCTCCTGATATAGCGAAGTTTTTTTTTCCTTCAGTATCACTATCAAGTCGATAGCGACCTCTGGTTTGAGATCGTTCATAATAAAGTATACCTTGCTTGCTGATCTCTCTAAGAGTAGAGCGGAACTTTCGAACCTTCGCCTTTGCTGATAATGTTTGATGCATGTCCGTGTTAACCTCACTATCATTCACGCTTAGAGTTATTGATATCCACTTTTCAACATCAGTCACGATACGATGCAAAAGACCTGAAAACCACCGTTTGATGTCTTTCGGCTAATTTTGCGACTTTAGCTTACGTCTGACATGAGTCTTCTTGAAATAATGCCTCCGATTCTTCGTCTTCAAACACTTTCAGTATGACAGAGCGTTCTTTATCATCAAATTCACTATTTTTGAAGCATCGAAAAAAATGTCTGCATCTTGTTTTTTTTTTTAATTTAATTTTGAATTCATTTTTATTAAACTCTGCTTATCGCTAAACAAAAATGCTTAAATAGCATTGACACATGTTGCCTATGTCTTTCGGCAACTATATACATATAAAGTTATCATATCTTAAATTTAATATTATAATATCTTCAGCTAAGAAAATTTGTTTTATTTAAAAAAAACTTAGCACAACTACATCTCGTTTCCAGCGGAGAATGTCCTACAGAGAATGTCTTACCTACAGTATTTCCCTGCAGATGCGTTACCATCTAAAATTATGTGCATTTATATTTGGTAACGTTATCTATAGGGCAACAGTTAGAATATTGCCAGTATTAATGCGTCCAGATTTATTATATTTTTATTATAAGAAGAAATTAGAAAACAAACAATATGAGCACCAACAATGCTTTCAATGCACCTGTCAGCCAATATAAAATAATTCCTTGAATACATATATCTTTAAAAAAAAATAGGCCGGATGGAACCGTTTCACAATGATTCCTAAATAGCTTTTTTTATTACGTAGGAAGATATGCTTCTATTGGCCAACTCAATTCAACAACACCGATGACAAATTCAATGATTCTGACTTTATGGAAATATAATTATCCGTAACAAATTCCCGAATACTCACCAATTTGAAAATAGGCAAAAGAGGCGCCTTAGCTTCTTGAAATTTATTGCTTTTGCCAGTATAATACATGTTTTTTTTTTAATAAATTAAAATAAAGTAACAATAACGAAACATTATAATCGGAAATAGGTAGAGAATCAGTCGTTATTTAATTTTTATTTTTAGTTGAACCTGCATTTGATACACCCACGGCATGCATGAACAACAATATGCTAATAAGTCAATTGGCCGGACACTATTAAAGCCGATAATGACCGGATCGGCTAACCAAAAAGCAGATCATCTGCCCGAGATTGACATGAATTATTTCGTCTCTGAGTAGGTGTCGGTCGAAAATTAGCATAGTTATCACCTATAGGGAATGGAAATGAAAAATCCAGTATGAGCGTGGACCGAATTATCGGTCGACTAATTATTTAAACATATCTCGTGTCAGATTTGGTATTTAACTTGTGGTGTTGTGGCGGTAGCACATTATTTAGATGCGCATATGGCTGAGTAAAGCTTAATTTATTTTAAGTTAAATTACCAATCAGAAGCGACAAAGTGGAGGAGTGTAAGGTTTAGGAAATTCTAGACAAGAACATTTGCATATTTGTAAAAGTAGATAAGCATCTATATTTTGTAACTAAACGATTGCTCTATTCAATGCCCTCTCTTTATGCATTATGTTCTCAATTCTCGGGAAGAATTGCATTTTCGTTTTCTTTTCATATCCCAGCAGTATAAGAATTAATTATACCGAAAATAGTTCGTCTTATCCAGAGACCATCTACCGAAATATGGCACTCAAAAGGGAGCTGATAGTTTTGCCTACGTGCGTCGGAATTTACCACCCTGAAAGGCTGGTTAAAATTTCAGTAAAAATGCGAGGATGGTTCAAAAAATAAGATGACTTTTACAATTTTTTTTTATTTATTCATCAATATATAGATTTTTTCAATCCTGTAAGTACTTTTTAAATGCGCTTGTAATATTCTTGATCTCTTTTGGCCATGCGGTTTTTACCTTCCAATTTTGAGAAGAGAAAAAAGTGGCAGGGGCAGTGACTCTTTCCAGCAAATTTTGATTGTCATTCAACAGTTCCTCAGCGATCCTGTTCTTTTGGTAAAAATTTAGCAAACTTTGCTGACACAAGTTTCATGCCCAAAATATTTAAAGAAATTTTATGGCAAGAGCATTTCAGCTTTAATCATTCTTTTTTGTTAATAGTAAATTCGCCGAATGCCAAAGTTAAAATTTCGATCGCGGAATCGCGGATCGCTTTTATTTTTTTAACAGACCTCGTATACCACTTGGGGTGCTGAACGTTCACTGACTATCTATTTGTCCATGAATGACAAGGCTTATTTTTCGCATTGTTTGGTCATTAATAATATATAAAATGGTAAACTTACATTTCAAATCTATACTTCCAATTTCAATGCTCGTTTGATAAGTCTACTATAAAATTTGTTTCTATTTTTGGGGAAATATATGATTTTCGAAATAACAGTTAAAAAGGCTTGCAAATGTTAACCAAACCTTAAGCAAAATATGTCCTTGTCAAGGCACATGGTTCGCACAGATTTGCGAATGAAAAAATAAATAAAAACGTTTTTAGTGCTGACAAAACTGTAACCCTGCCCATCAGTTTTTTAGCTGTAATGGATGTCATTTTATTTTTCTTCTGTTTTTTTACATTTCATTTAACTACATAACATAACATAACTTAACATAAATAAGAATAAAAATAAAACACATGTTAATTATAATAAAACCAACTGAACATAAAAATTCAAAACTAAAGCACCTCCTAATTATTAAAACTGAAGAAATCTTACAAAAAAAACCAAAACAGTAAATGTAAACAATGTCAATTCCAATTTGCCATGCCTTCGCTGAACTTTTATGCAATCCTTTCGATTCGTTGTCATAACGGTAACTTCGAAATATCTGAATGGATATCATCGGAGTCGGAATTTACTTTAAAAGTTTAAGTCTAAAAGCACATTAAATAAGTTAAGTAATATGGCAGTACTGTAATACTATTAAGCGTAACTTCCTTGAAAAGAACCTTAATCGATAACCCATCACTTCCAAAAGCCCTGTTTCAATTGCAAAAAATCAATCAATTATCTCAACTCCCTTTTTAATGCCTTACTTACCCAAATCTATCTCCCAGCCCCCAGACAACAGTGAGACTGACATACACCAACTACTCTCTCTGAAAGCAACACTATCTGCTCAAACACAACATACTTTAGATCCGCTGATACCACATAAAATAAAACATATTACTCAGCTGATAGATTCCAGTAATAGCAACCATCTGAGCGATCAAGAAATCTACAAAAATACAACACAAACACCAATGTCGCAATCTTTAAAGAAGGAACGATGTAAATGCTACAATGTATTTTCTTTTCTAAGCACACGGTAGCTTCAGTATATCACCTTCAGTATATCTCCATGTTGCAAACAATCTTTCGGTTATTTGTTCAAAGCGCAGGTCACACTTTTAGAGAACTAACTACATTCAGCCCTAACCAACATGGTCTACAAAATATGCCACAATGAAACCTCTAGAATTTTTATCCCTTTATTACCAGACACTTTATTATTGTGTTGTATTATTGTGACACTTTATGACCATGGTTCACTAAGTACATATTATTGTTGCGATTGCTTTTCAACTTAAAAAACAAAATGTGTCGAATGAATAATTTAATCCTCTATAAACGCAGCATAGCATGTTTTCTGAATTCAAGCGGTTCAGACAAGAACCCATCTCTTCTATAATAAAATTATCAGATATTTCCTCAGACGCTTATAAAACTATTGCATATTTATATACATATTATTTCTACGACTAATGGTATAATATAATATGGATGTCATGATTATATCTCCTTCATAGAAGGGGGCAGTCAAACTTCACTTAACTCTATAGTGTCCGTGCTCTCGTTATAAAGATCGTTTAAGATCGACTTTTCTATAAATCTGAACAACTATACAAGCAACTTTCCTTTAAAGCTTGACTATAATTACAGAACATAATTACTTCCGTTTCATCCTTAGTTTCATAGTCTAGTTTGCCTAATCTAGGTTAGGCTAAGTTAGGTTTATATATTGTATGTATATTGTTTGTGCTAAGATTAATAAACATATTTGATCACCCACAATGCCCCGTTTTAATTTATATGTACTTCTATTGAACTCATTAAATAAGTTCTATTCGCCACAGTTTACATACTCGTATTGTACATATGTTCAAAATTGAAAAATTGAAAAGAATGACAAACACACCCAATTACCCAGAACATTAGAGAACATTTCCTGAGAAAATATTTCATACATAGCTAACTCACAACGGCAAAGTTCTCAGATGTTTGGGTGACTTGTCTCAGATTACATAGAACAGCCGAATCTGACACAAAAATCACGTCTTATATAGGGATTCGAAGTCACGTTATAAGGGCGATGACCAGATTTCCGGGCTCACTACCTTACCTTAACGGCTTTGTCCCCCCAAAGGCATTTTCCGTTGAAACGAATGTGGGTTGATCAAGGATAAATTAACAATTACGGGAAGCGCAATTATTCTGTGCATAAGCCAAAGCCACAAAGTTTTGGCCGTTTTCGCTTCGACGTATTTTAATCTAAGTAAGCATTATCTCTATCTCCTTCCTCCTTCCCTCAGAGCAGAAGGCTGCAGGAAAAAGCGCATACGTAAGTCACAGTCGATACCGACAATATGAATAGACTACTTCAACAGACTGAAGCATGTATCGGCGAATCAAAGTACAGTTATCAAGCCGAACGAAACATTCACACTGGACAAAGCCGAGAAGAATTTTATTAACCGAACTAAGACGATGTTGAAATAGAGATATCGAAGATCGAAGCCTAATAAATTGCTGGCACGAACATCTGCCTGCCAAACTATTTAAAACAGTTCGTTGGGAACATGCACAAGCATACCGGTGAGGTATGGTCGAAGGAAGGACGCCCAACAAATGTAATCTCATCTGTCCTTAAGCAAGGAGATTCCAATAACTGGACCACCTATAACGTAAACAATATGATAGGCTCCTTACCCCACGGCAGATTTTGGAGAAAACTAATGAATTTCAGGTCAATACGCACCACCTATAAATAAAATCCAAGACCGAGACTCATGTTTTAACGTCCGTGCCGAATTTGGAGTAACAAGCTTTTAACTGAACAACACTTGGTTCTAATTAAGTTGTCGGGACGCAATCATAGCAGGTTAAAATACTATTGATACCTGACTTTGACGGGAAGAGTCAGTTCTCAACAAGAATTCCAGTAGTCTTCATGGTAATGGCTGGTTAGAATATGACCAACGCTGGACATTAACGAGATCCTACACAATCTAACATTAAGCCAACAGACTGACACAGATATGTATATAAGAAAAGGTGAAATTGACGGTTTATAAGATTATTTAAAATAGTAAGGGGCCCTATAGAGATGCTTGCGACCCACTGAGTTTACAGAAACAGGAGTTAATGTTCCCCGGTCAATTTTAACTATCTGAAAACAATTATTTGGATATTGTTCGAGAAATCTTAGTGATGCAGTGTGTGCAGCACTGAACGCAGCGGGCTTAAGATCGTATTGACTTGTATTGACAGGCTTGTTAAAATCTAAGTTCAACCCAAAACTGTATCACCATCTGTTTACTATGTAGGAACACTTCAAGGCACCTTTGAAGATCTGGGGAAGCACTAAAAAAAAAACATTTTGACAGGATTAACTGAGAGCCCATTTCCCCAGCAAAAATCACCGACCAAATTTATTACCATTTGAGTTTTAAGACAGAGAGTCACCTAATATGAACTAACCGTAAAAATGGCAACGTTGAACGTATAGGCCTAGGGGTAGATGTTTGAAGCATTTAGAGGACTAGACAAAGAGCCGGCCACCTAGCATCATAGTAGTGCGGCCAGAACATCACCTTGTGGCCATCCATGTTTACGTCAAACACGTGACATCAATCAATACCCGCGGGAGGGACCTTGGAACAATACAAATGTTATAAAAAGTTGTCGAACGCTCAGATATCGACGATAGCGGACAGTTTTTCCTGTCGAGTGCACATTTTTTCTAATTAAGGTTTGAAGCGTTCTCTCGTAGGATTTCTTGCTGATAAGCATGTTGCATCTCAAAAAGAAGATGCATTCGAAGAGCAAATCTGCACAAATGTGTGTTACTTTACAGCATAAAGGAGATATGTCTCTGAAGCTCTTAAGGAGGGAATGACATTTTTTGCAATCTTTTACCAAACGCAATGAAAAAGGGACATATAGTATTTAGTTGAGCACTTGATAAGTTTCAACAGAAAACATAAAATCTGTTCTTGGCGACTTAAAGACATTGAAAGCTAATTTTCCGGAAAGCGAGTCAAAAGCGGATTTCAAGTAACATACGCTTTTGTTCCAAAAGTCCCGAGTCTTGTTATTACATTCTTTGGCGAATGTGAGTCTTTTTTTCTTTGTTAACTTCGTAAACTAACCCTGAAATAAATTGTCGCTTTTGTAAAAAAGATTCCGATTTTTTCATCCTATCTTTATATTTTTTCATTTTCTTTATTTTATTTTCTCAGAGGCGTCCTCTATTCTTCGTCTACTTGTTGTCTCGATCACAGCATGCGATAGACTGAGCGGGTAATATACTCGTAAGACAACGTTAAACCTTGTGCGGATAATTTTGTGAGGAGGTATATCATTGTTATTAAAAAAATAGTCAAGTATCTCTTTTTTTTTTTAAATCACCAAGTAATTGTAAGGCAAGTTCGTTTAGCAGTAGTACACTCTAGAATGTTATTTCTTGATAAAGACATGTGCTCGCTGTCGAAGAAGAAAACTGACCAATCAAATTTGGTGGTATGTTATTCGGAGTCTCTTATGCCACTGTACTTCGGATTAGTACAAGTAAGTTTCTTTCTTTGTACTTTTTTAATTTCTTATTTGTATAGGTTTGTTTTCTTTTATTTTAAACTGAGGATACTTATATATCAAAATAGAATCAGATTCATATGACAGCAGAAATTTGATCACTCGGCCTGAAGCATTCTCACGCCTCAGACATAGCGATCTTCCTCTAAACGTACCAACATGTATAGATTGATCTCTGTATTGTAACCCCATAAACCAAACCCGAAAAGAAACCTTTCCGAGTCATGTTATTAATACAGTTCCACATAATTATTGTATCACAGATCGAGTGACAATGGGACATCTTGAATTTTGTAAGCTTCTGTTTCTCACACTACAGAGCTCACATGATAAAATCTCCAAAGTTCACTTTCTATCATCGAACCCATACATTTCAACCGGTGCCCACAAGTCATTGTTCACTGTGCATTGTAACCATCGAGACCATAATGACTTGTGGATTTCAGCCAGAAACATTCATATACGAGTATGTATGTACATATCTGATTTGCTGTGTTTATATAGTAATTCGGGGAATACTATGACTTTTTCTTATTTCATTGGTAATAATTTAAGCAATCATACCATTGGGCTCATTATTATTGGGCAGAAGACGAAATATTGCTAACAATTGAAAAATTCGGCCAAAGGTGAGCCAATGCTCCATAAATGAATTGTGTACCATATACATATGTATGTATAGATTCAGATTCCCCAGCAGTTGTAGGTTTAGGAAAAATCCAAAAAGACCTTAAGCAAATGAGTACGAGTATTACCATGCAAAAAAATAACAATGGATCGAGTTCACACAATAAGCTTAACAAGTCAGAACCATAACAATACCTTAAGTCTCCAAAAATAAAAACTCATGAAATAAGAAGTAAGAAAATTTGAAAGTTTTTTTCTCTGTTTATTTCATTAGCATGGTTTAAATATAATCTTATCTGCCTGACGAATCGAATGATATCGTAAGAATTAAAGCCAATTTAGTGGAAGGCAGCAAAACACTAAAGTTGACTATCGTATTTAGATAGCACTTAATTAAATAGGTTACTTGTACATTAAGTATCTAAAACGGGACAAGGCTGTTTTATAGAATTTTGGAAAATTGCAAATTCTAATTAAAATTGATTTATTACACCAATACTCGGTAAAACCGAAATTGATATCGGGCTAAAAGTGAAATGGAATGGTGTAGTGATGCATCTAAAAAAAAGTTAATTTTTTTCTCAGTCTCAGCTAATATGGAACTAGGACCCATTTTAAAAGAAGATAATATAAATCTAGAGCAAGCAACAAGTAAATTTATCTTGCCAACTTAAGAGCATTCATAAAAACAACAAAAACAATTAAACAGCAACAAACGCAGGCGGCATATCTTGAGAGGCAAGATGAGACATGGCAAATGCTGAATCCAGTGTAAAAGGTAGCTGATATCGTGTTTAAGCACTTTTTAAAGGTGAGGTTAAAAGCAGTCATTTAGATCTATCACATAGATTCGGAGGAAACTTGGCACTAAAGGCACTGAAGGAATTAAATCCATTTTGCATAAATAGAATGGTTAAATAGTTCACTGATTACAAGAAATACATAGTGATAGTGCCTCTGAATAATCAAGTGATTTATAGTTGGCATTTTAGAGATACTCTAATCGCACAATGAAAGCCCTCTGAGAGTCCAGGTAAACAATTTATTCCAAGAAAAACTATCGTAAACCGAGTAAACATTGTCGAAATCTACGACCACAACTTATGCTTAATCTTTTAATGACGCACATGGCACGACTTAGATTTTTCATATGAGGATTGTGGCAGAATGGCTCATTTTATATTGCATATTTGCATAATACCTATTTCAAATAGGAATTTACCAAATAAGTTTTTCTTAAATAAAGAGATTTTTTTCTATATTATTGCCCAACGC
Organism: Merodon equestris; assembly: GCA_958301585.1. Classification (NCBI taxonomy): domain Eukaryota; kingdom Metazoa; phylum Arthropoda; class Insecta; order Diptera; family Syrphidae; genus Merodon; species Merodon equestris. Next base: position 68,830,505 of record OY284414.1, on the reverse strand, counting down.
TAACTACAACTTTTGCTAATCTTTTCCGCAACATACGAATTCCGCCATGGGAAAACTGCTGATTCCACTAAATCACTAAATGTAGAACAGTAACTTCGAACCATAGGTATTTAAGTTTGCCAACAATGTTTGATGCATAATCGGGTTCACTCTACGGTCTTTCACGCTTAGGGTAAATGGTATCCACTTTTCATCACCAGATACGCTACGATGCAAAAAAAAACATTTCCTTTTCCACCGTTGAAGCAGCAGTTATAAAAACGTAAACGTTTCACTCTATTTTAACTCTGCGGTACCCAATGTCCTTACTCTTAAATCATTCCTAAATGCTTAATGTCTAAAACGTTTCAAAACTGTCAAGTCATCTTTTATACTTTTAATTATTTTGCAGGTTCAACTAGCGTCTGACATTAGTATTCATAAGGTAAAATAATAAAATGCCTCCAATTCTACGCCTTTAAATTTCTTCGATGCACCAGATCATTCATTACCTTCAATATCAAAATCATGATTTTTGGAAACATCGAAACCATCCTTTGCATGTCGTTTCCAATAGAACATATTCGCCGTTTCAACAAGAATGCCGCCAGCTTGATCTTCAAGAGATATAGACCAATAAGCCTTAGATTAATAAAACTTAGTTCACTAAGTCAACTGTTTGAAAAAATCATTAAAAAAAAGATTGAGAAAGTACTTCTTGCAAAAGACGTCCTCCCTAGACAGCAGTTTAGGCCTAGGCCTGATTATAATATTGTTCAGCAAGTTGAGGGAAATACCCAGAACATTAAAAAAAACATGAATAGCTGACGCTAATCAACTATTCACTTTCTTCTTGAGTTATTCAACACACATCGGCATCAATCTGTGAAATATGGTTTCAGAAATTGTACGCTCTGCATAAAACGTTTTATCATTGAACTCTGATAAAAAGAAGAAATAGATGAAATCGATGAAAATCTTAAAACCAAGATTATTATACCAGCAGCAGCTCTAATTAAATAGAATTTTGGAATATTGCACGGACTGAACATAACGTTAGACATAACAGAATATAAAACAATAATATGTTCTATAGGTCGTCCTGTCTTAGCCAAGAATGTTCAATTGGATGAGGTGGAAAGAAGTAGAAAAAAAGTAAATTTTAAAAATTAAGTGAAAATGTAATGTTAAGCAAATGAATTTATTTGGAATATACATATAAAAATGAATCAATATTTTGCTGGTCAATAATTTCAATCTGCAGTTACAATAACTTAACTATCAAAAAATATTTTATTTACGACTTGAAAGCTACATTACATACAAGTACAGTACAACATTTTTTGCTTTGATGTCTGGCGCCAAAAGAAATAATTGTGATGATTTTCCGACACGGGAAAAGGCGAGGTATAATTGACCATATGAAAAGCATGAATTTTCCAGATTAATGACACTCAACGATTGCCCTTGCGATTTGTTTATCGACATTGTGAATGCAAGCCGCACAATGCAAACGTTTGAAGCCAACAGGCAGGTCATTTGGAGTCATCGAAATGCGTAGGATTCGGACATCTTTTTTCCCTTGTCCCTTAAGAATTGTAGCTTCGCTGACGTTGTTAATTAGTTTCTTCACCGCAAGCCGAATAGCATTACAAAAAAGTAGTAGTATATTTCACAACATAAGGATTTCCGATCCAATTTTCAATTCCAGATTATGAGGCGGTTCAGAAAGTTTAAAAATTCCGTTGGATAGTGAACACTATCATCTTTGCTGGTGACGGAATCAACTGATTTATATGTGATCAGTTTAAGAGGAATTTCATTTTGAATTTGGAAATTAATTCATTTCGTTGATATTAACGTTTTTTGTAGCCACTATAGCACTTTCGCTTAAAACTTGATTTTTGTAATTTGGAGGAATGTTCTCGATGAGTTCAGTCTTTGATTTGGTGAAGTGACAACAATCGAAAGGGATTGTAATGTTTAATCGGCATTAAAAAAAATCGCACACAACATAAATGAATGAGAGAAGCTTGGCTCTGGCTCTTCATGAGTTGTAACGCTATCTAAGAAGAAGATTGGTCGTTCTGCAACTGTAGCACGCATATTCATAATTAGTTTGAGAGTTTTGACATATTTCCATAAAACGGACGACTTTAAACTTGCATTAAGTTCATCGGCTGGCGTTGATTGTGCAATCACAGGTAATACACATATTTAACGAAATTACCTCATCACCAAACCGGTCTTGATTGTTTCTTAAATCCTGAATCGTGCGGTCTAATGCCTTCAAAGATTTTTTGTGAGCTATTATGCATTCATCCCAAACTATCAATTTGTATTACTGTACCATTTTGGCCATTGCAGAGTTCTGCGAAGTGATACAAGTTGGAGTTTCATTTATTCGTGCCGAATGCTGCTCAAGCTGTTCGATCACTTTTGAAAAGTGTAGCTGCAGTTCCTGAAAAAGTAAGTGCAAGTGCAATTCCATTTTGGGATCGAATCGTTGTCAAAATCAATGATATCAAAAATGTTTTTCCAGCTCCTTCAGGAGCATCTAACAATAAGAAGAAAATTCCTCCACTTCCATGGTTCACCACTTTTATGAGTGGCATACTTTGCTGCTGATTCAACAGAGGAACATATTTTTGAACTGTTTTTCTCAATGCCTCTAAATTGTATTCTGTTTCGCGCTTCAACTCTTGATTAAATGCGCCGTGCATTGGGTGATTAGGTGCTGTCATTCCGAGTTGAGTTAATGCCTTGTTGGTACGCATAAAGCACATGTCTTTAACGATGTGATGTTAAAAGTCGAGTGCGATGTAAGTTTTAGTAGCTCCCGGGTAACTTTTTTAATGTTTCTGTAGGTAAAAACCTTCATTTAACTGTTGCGAACATTTTAGAAAAATATTAGTCAAATCGGTGTAGCCGTTTTCAAGTTATGACGCCACCAAGGAAATCTTGATGCATTTTTATACCTATATATGCATATAGAAGAAGATAACAAACATTAGTAAATTTCCCTCATTTTTCTATTTTTTGTTCATTTTCTCCAAAAAAGGTTCGACCGATTTTGCTGAAAACTTATTCAAGTTTAAATTATTATTAATTATTAGATACCTAATTATGAAATTGTCTCCAAGTCGATATCATTTTTTGTTCTCGAGATAATCGAGGCGAAAAACTCCGTACTAACACACGCACATACACACATGCGCACTTGCGCACATATATGTATGTACATACACACACACAGACATCGACTTAAAAATGATAGTAGTCGACTCTCGTGGCCTTAAAACGTGTAAATATGTCAAAATTGGAGATTCACAAAGTCGGCGACAAAAATTTGTCACCGAGAAGTTAATAGCACTAATAAAATCATATATCCGCTTATTAAGAGGAAATGATAGTTGAGACAAAAAAACTCATAATTTTTTAGGCAATTTTTTGTTCCATCATGTTTTAGGGTTGTCCAATTTGGACAATAATACTCATTAAAAGAAAGCAAATGGCCTAAAATGTATAACTTAAAATGATGATTGAGCTTCCTTGGCATTTTTCTACGCCAACCAATATTAATTTTATTCTACAAGAATAAATTAATGAAATACATGGTGTAGAATCAGTTACGAGATGTCAAATGTAATCAACTGAAATCAAGCATTCATTTTGCATACACTTTCAATAACTTTTTATATAAATGTACCTATTTATTACCTATGTAAGTCATTAAATCGTATTTATTTACTTCTTAATTTATTTATTGGTTTGTTTATTTATTTACAAATGTAAGTTAACACCCTGCACTCGGGCCACGAGCTGTACGCATGGAGGCAAATCACCCAGACTTGCTTAGTCATCTTTTTTCATGTGCGAACGCGTTCCCACGACAAAAGTGCATACACATCGAATGCAGCTGCAAGTGCAAAGGTATCACATGACGCTTGCATGAACTACGGCGGACACAGGTATCCAGGAGAAATGATGACACCGCAGCTTGGGAACGGGACGAAGGCCTCGAGTGCAACCGGGAGTAGAATTAGAGTTTAGTTTTAGTTGGATTGTGAATCGATTCGTACGGGACTAATAAAGATACCCTATGAAGTTACTAACGTGTGTATTATTGTAAGTCGAACAGTTGGGGGGAGACAGAAGTCTCTCCGTTCGCGGTTTTTTTTGTGATTTCTCAAGGAGAAATCCTTAACTGGCGCCCGAGCAGGGACCGGCAAATATTGTGTCCTTTTCGCCTGTGGATCGGTATTAAATCAGGAAGAACACTCCTAATCGGGTGTGAGTCACTGTACCCATGGGAACACAGCTGACCATTTATTTCTGAATACCAACCTTTCGCATACCCATGGGAACATGCGGATATCCTTGAAGGCTAAGGGATACAATAGTGAAGATCGTCGTACCACGAGTAGGTCGCGTGCAACTATTAACGTTCGCGACTAAAAGGGATAAATACGACCCTTCCATTGCCGGTTCTTCGGAAATTATCGCGAACCCTAATAAAAAGATCTAATCCTATCTTCTTCAGGAAATCGATAATTGAAAAAAATCCTTTAATCACTTGAATCAAAAATTACAAAATCTTAAAGCAGAAGTGCAGTACCAGAGTGAAAAAAAAAAAAAAAGAAAAAGTTGCTTACAAAAAAACAAATTCAAAAAGAAAATCAAGAGCCTTGAGCCAAGTCCGTAAAAAGAAATTTAAAGAAAAAGTTGCTTACAAAAAACAAATTCAAAAAGAAAATCAAGAGCTTTAAGCCAAGTCCGTAAAAAGAAATTTAAAGAAAAAGTCCATACCAAAAACGAATCCGAAAGAAAGTGAATTGGTGAATTAGAAAATATCATTACATAGGAGAGGCTAAAAGGAAATCCCAAAGAATTTACCAGTGCCAATTTTTTGAAGAATTGATCGAATTTAATTTTCTAGAATTTGTGAAAGAGAAATTTACTAGTGTAAAGGAAAGAAATATATTAAATAAGATAAGAAATAATAAAGTGAATTGTGTAAATAATATTAAAATAAGAGGAAATAAAATAAATAAAAATTTAATAAATTAGAAAAGTGAAGTTAAAGCATAAAAAAGGGGTAATCCGGAGGTTTGTGCGGTAGTGAGGTGAGACGAACGTTATTGACGAAGAGAGTGAGTGTTTTAACTTGAATCAATTTAATTACGAATAAATTTGTGAAGCTGTGAAAATGGAGTCCGTCCAGACATCCCTAACTGAGTTAACGGGGGCAGTTAATGTAATTCTGTCCCAACTCAAGGATTTGGAGGGTCGCCTTAAACGCGTCGAGGAGGCGTCTGTCTCGGAAGTCGCCACCCGCGACGAGGTCAGCGCAGAACTTCGTGGACCTAGAACCGAGGCCGACCTTCGCGAGATCAGCCGCCTTCCGGATTGCGTTAAGGAGCTGCAAACGTTCGAAGGTAACCCGACGCATTATGTATCTTGGGTACATAATGTCGAGGGAATTTTAAAAGATTTTAATATAGTAAGAAATAAGCCCATATATCGTGCGATTCTGCAGCACATTAGGCAGAAGATTAGAGGTGGTGCCGATACAGCTCTCGTATCATACAACATTTTTGATGACGATTGGCCGGCGATCAAACACTGCTTATCGTTGCACTATGCCGACAAGCGCGACATTAGAACACTCGAACACCAACTGAATCAATTGACTCAAAGGGGTTCGAGGCTAGACGAATTTTACGCTGCCGTGAATCATCAATTTTCGTTGATTATTAATAAGATTAAGACGGAATCCTACACACAGGAAACCGTCAATGCTCTTGTAGAAACGTATCGAAATCGCGCCCTTGATGTCTTTATTAGAGGCCTTAACGGTGATCTATCGCGCATGCTCATAATACAGAAACCGAAAAACCTACCGGAAGCTTATTCTGCCTGTTTGGAAATCCAAAACTTGAATTATAGGAGTCACGCGATCCATCCCACGAATTTTTCTAACACGGTAACGGCTCCGATAAATCAAACCTTCAAAAAGGATATTCGCTCTCCTCCACGGTTTAATAAATACCCTACTAACAACTTCAATCGTCACCATCCGACCCGTAACGATAATCCGCCACCAAGGCCAAGTGCTCCTAAACCCCATGAAAAAATGGATGTAGATCGGTCGATTCAAACTCGACAGATCGATTATATGAACCGACCGGTAGGGCACCCTAATCCGTTCAAAAGAAGGGCAGCCTCCGAAAATTACCCTCATAAACAGCAGAAAATGTTTAACATGACTACATCCAGTAACGAGGAGGAAAGGGAGTACGAGGAAGCCGCCCAAGAAGCCACGGAAGAAGTAAATTTTATGGAAAACGCCTATCCAGCGTTCCATATATAGGGTACATCCTCGCGGATGGTACCATTCTCAGTTTTCTTGTCGACACGGGCACAAATAAAAACTTCATCAGCCCACGGGTGTCGGGGAAAACTATAAAAATTTCAAAACCATTTAAAGTCCACTCGGCGGGCGGTGATATCATTATCACCGAAAAAATTACTGGCACGTTCTTTAAGGGAGTCGGAAACGACTCCGTAATAACCTTCTACGTTCTCCCGGGGTTGACCTCCTTTGACGGCATCATAGGTGACGACACCTTAAAGCAGTTAGAGGCGGTAATTGATCGGAAGGAGAATCTGCTCATTTTGGCACAAAAAACTAAAATTCCGCTGAAAAATAAAATATCAATCGAAGTCAATGCTTTGCTCGGTGAGGATCTCCCCGAAGGAGTCCGGAACAAATTGCGAAGCTTAATTGAGAAATATAGTGTCATTTTCGGACCTATCGATGTACGAGAACCAATCAAAACCGCTGTTAAAGCTGAAATAAGAACCTCAACGGATGAACCTGTGTATACGAAAAGCTATCCGTACCCTGCTTGTATGAGGGATGAGGTAGAAAAGGAAATTAAAACACTGCTCTCGGAGGGTATCATTCGACCTTCAAAAAGCCCATATAATTCCCCGATTTGGGTAGTGCCCAAAAAACCCAAACCGTCGGGGGAAAAACAGTATCGCGTGGTCATTGACTTCAAGCGACTGAACCTTGTAACGGTCGCTGACGCATATCCAATCCCTGACATAACCTCTACACTTGCCAGCCTAGGCAAGGCTAAATATTTCACTACTCTGGATCTAACATCCGGCTTTCATCAAGTGCCAATGAGGGAGTCAGATATACCCAAGACCGCGTTTTCCACAATGAATGGAAAATACGAATTTCTTCGTCTACCCTTTGGTCTGAAAAACGCGCCGGCAATCTTCCAGAGGATGATTGATGATGTCCTGAAGGAGTACATAGGTAAAATATGTTATGTGTACATTGACGACATCATCATATTCGGTGGAAGCATCGAAGAAAGTCTCAACAATTTAGAGACCGTGTTTTCCAGATTAAGAGAAGCGAATCTTAAGGTGAACTTAGAAAAGACGAATTTTTTGAGGTCAAGCGTGGAATTTTTGGGTTACGTGATTACTTCTGAAGGCATCCGACCGGATCCCAAAAAGATTTCTGCAATAGATAAAATTCTGCCTCCTGAAAACCTTAAGGAATTAAAAAGTTTCTTGGGCCTCACTTCCTACTATCGGAAATTTATACGCGACTACGCTAAAATCGCAAAACCCTTGACGAATCTGACTAGGGGTGAAAACGCTCAGATAAAAGCAAACCAGTCAAAGCGCGTTGCTATCCATCTTAACGATGAAGCACCTCAGGCCTTCACCGATTTGAAGTGTCTATTGACGTCAACAGAAATACTTGCTTTCCCCGATTTTGAAAAGCCCTTCAATTTAACAACAGATGCGTCGAACTACGCCATAGGAGCGGTACTGTCGCAGGGCGAGTTTGGCAAGGATAGGCCCATTGCTTACATTTCCCGTTCCCTCAACAAGACCGAGGAGAATTACGCAACAAACGAAAAGGAAATGTTAGCGATAGTCTGGGCCCTGGACAACCTTCGTTCTTATGTCTATGGGGCAAAAAAGGTTCGCATCTTTACCGACCACCAGCCGCTGACCTTTGCTTTGGGCAATAGGAATTTTAACGCGAAACTCAAGAGGTGGAAAGCTCGCATAGAAGAGTACAACTACGAATTGATTTACAAGCCAGGTAAATCCAATTTTGTGGCTGATGCTCTCTCAAGACTGAGAACCGAGGTGAACCACTTATCCGACTCGGCTTTGCTCGAAAAGGAAACAAGTTCGAAAACACCCGAAAATGGTTCTGCTACTGCTACGGCGAGCGAGGGTTTGAGCGACGCTGCCACAGAATCAGCGAATGAAGAACATGACGAAACAGCGACGGAAAACGTTAAGCAGGGAAACCCGAATGGTGACCTTGATAACGCTACCGATACGGCAAGCGAAGGTGCTTCTTCCCTGCAAACTGCCCATAGCGCGGAGCAGGATAGCACGGATCTCATCCCCCACGTCGAGTCACCTATCAATGTTTTCCGCAATCAAATCATTGTAAGGGTAGGTAAGGGCCTGGAAATCTATGAGGAACCCCACCCTGGATTCTCTCGACACTACGTGGCAATAATGAATCCAGACAAAGACAACCTCACAGCCATGCTTAAAACTAGATTAAGGCCCAATGTTATAAATGGGATCAAAATACCAGAAAGCTGTCTGGCAGCCCTACAACAAGCCTATTTGGAAAACTTTACGGCATATAAATTGAGAATTACGCAACGGATTGTAGAAGACGTCACAAATCCGGACCGGGTATGCACACTTATCATGCAAGAACACAGGAGAGCACACCGTAACCCACGGGAAAATAAAGAACAGCTTTTGGAGAACTATTATTTCCCTCGGATGAACAGCCTTGTTAAAAAATATACGAAAGCTTGCGAAATCTGTACCGAGAACAAATACGACAGACATCCCATCCATCCCGAATTCCAACCAACTCCTATACCCTCCTACCCATGCGAGATCCTACACCTAGACATAATTGAAATCCAAAATGAGAAATTCCTCAGCTGCGTTGACAAGTTTTCGAAATTTGGTAAGCTATTCCATATCAAAAATAGATCGGTTCTCCACCTCAGGGAAAAAATTATTAAGGTTCTTCATTATTTCACAGTGCCGAAGATTTTGGTCACTGACAATGAGCGCAGCTTTCTAAGCCCAATCATAGTCAATTATATAAAAATGTTGGGTATAAAACTCTACTGCACTCCAGTACACCGATCGGAGGTCAACGGACAGGTTGAAAGATTTCATTCGACCATCATAGAAATCTTCCGTTGCCTCAAGGTAGAGTATAAGGACCTAAGGCTAAGGGAGCAGCTGGGGATAGCGGTAGACAGGTATAATAACACGATTCACTCGGTTACCAAACGGAAGCCGAGCGACGTATTTTTCGGTCGGGTTCAAAGGATCAACTACCAGAATTTAACCGATTTTCGAAATAAGGTAAATAAAGACTTGAGGGCTGAGATTTTGAGGAAACAAAGAAGTACGAACAATGGCAGAAATAAAAAGAGGTCACCTCCAAAGAAATATAAAACGGGGGACATTATCTTTACAGCTTCCAAAGGTATTAAAGCAAAAAATAAGCCACTCTATCGCAAAGAAATAGTGGCAAAAAACAATAAAGTAACCGTCATCACCGCGGATGGCAGAAGAGTGCATAAGGCACACATTAAAAATATCTAGTTCACATCCGCACAACTCTCGTGACACCCCGCATACAACCCTTAACCAATATATGTATGTATTTTTACTTAAAATAAGCCTATTTTTAATCAAATGAATTTTTTTTTTTTTTGACGATTTGTATCCATTATACCCATTTTAAGGCTATCTGTAATAAATAATAACTAATTACGATGTAAATTTCAATTGATTTATTTCATTCCCTTCGAATGTTCCCAAACCACATCACTGTATTTCAGACTACCGTTCCTAAACGCTGTGCGTGGATTCAACATTTTCAAATATGAGGAACCCATCGTGTCAATCAAGGAAGGCAAGGCATGGATAATAAATGGATATTTTAAACTGGTGCACGTTATCCGGCTACAGGAGTTCGATGACCTGCTCGAATCGATGAATAAGGCAGCAAACGAAGCTGTGAGAGAACCCGGAAGACGAGCCGTAATCGAATTTCATTCAAATCAAATACGAGAAAGAATCCGGTTGCTTAAAGGAAGACCACGAGAAGCAAGATCAATAGATTGGATTGGCTCTGCTTGGAAGTGGATCGCCGGGAACCCGGACGCTGCTGATTGGAACAAAATTCTTCAAAGTGAGCAGCACATTGTAGAAAACAACAATCACCAATATAAGATTAACGACAAACTTTTTGGAGTCATAAACGATATCACGAAAAAAACCAATTTGATAATCGATCAATTTAAGAATGAGATCAGAACGTCAAATACCGGGAGACAACTGCAGGACATATTAAACGAAATACTGATAGTCAAACAGGAGGTCAATGAAATCGTACGAGCATGCCAGATGGCAAGAAACGGCGTGGTTAATACCAATCTTCTCGATGGCGAGGAAATTAACAGAATTATTAACGAACTCGAAACTTTGCCATACGCGAACGAAATTGAGGCTGTAGAATATGGAACGCCGACCATATATTCTAACGGGTCAGTATTATTATACATTCTTTCGATGCCCAAGGTGAGAAATGAAGAGTTCAATCTGGTGTTGACGCGTTCACCTATCATTAATGGAACGCAAGTGGATCTAGACTTTGGAACCATATTGGTTAATCATCACGAAACATTTGGCGTGGTTACGAAATGTTTTTCACTAAATAATATGACGATATGTGAAGAAAAGGCCCTGGAGCGATTAAGTGAGGAAAGTTGCATACCCAGACTTTTGAAGGGAGGACATGCAGCATGCACCTTCCGGAGTAATAACCAAGAGGTCATTGAATTGATAAAGGAGGACACGATATACGTCACAAACTTTAATGGTAAAATAGTGTCTTATAATGTGTCTAGGCCTCTAAAGGGAACTTATGTCATACGACTAAACAATGAGATGATCCAACTAAACAATAGAACATTCTTCAGCCATACGTCGACGAAGGTACAAGCCTTACCGTCTGCCCTTGTCAATATCACCAGCCGCAACCAAAAGATCGATCTGGGATACATTCATGACCTTAGCGTGAGGAACATAGAGCGGCTAAAGGCCCTAGACGACCAACTCAACGCCTCTTCAGCAGCCAGCGCCTTGACCCTGATACTGCTGATACTACTTGCCTGCATCATCTGGCGAAAGATCAATCGCGGCGTCGTTATCCCCCCGATAACAGTACCATCCTTAGGGAGGAAACCGGAAGAGAGTGAAGCCCACCCGGGAGATCGCATGCCGCATCCTTGCTCATCGCAAAGACACGCATTGGGCGGTGACGTCACGCGCAATCTACGGGACGTAGATATTTAAAAGGGGAGGAGTTAACACCCTGCACTCGGGCCACGAGCTGTACGCATGGAGGCAAATCACCCAGACTTGCTTAGTCATCTTTTTTCATGTGCGAACGCGTTCCCACGACAAAAGTGCATACACATCGAATGCAGCTGCAAGTGCAAAGGTATCACATGACGCTTGCATGAACTACGGCGGACACAGGTATCCAGGAGAAATGATGACACCGCAGCTTGGGAACGGGACGAAGGCCTCGAGTGCAACCGGGAGTAGAATTAGAGTTTAGTTTTAGTTGGATTGTGAATCGATTCGTACGGGACTAATAAAGATACCCTATGAAGTTACTAACGTGTGTATTATTGTAAGTCGAACAGTTGGGGGGAGACAGAAGTCTCTCCGTTCGCGGTTTTTTTTGTGATTTCTCAAGGAGAAATCCTTAACTTGTATGTATTTGTATTTTATTTATTTATTTTTTTATTTCATTCATATTTACTATTATTATTTTAATTTTTTTCCTTTTGAAGCAAATGAAAGGTTTTTACTACTAATTTTTTTACTTTCAATTTTAATACATTTTGTAGCAGCAGCGTTTACATTTCATTCGGATTCTTGCATTAATATGTAACTTTATTGAATTATTTTCCTTTCTTTATGAATTGTATACTTTGTTATTTTAAATTATAAATTAGGTTGTCATTGTGAACTATTTTCCTTTATGAATTATAAATTGTTATTGTGAACTATTCTTTTGTGTAAAAATTGAACTTTTGTTGAAAGCTTGCCTGAAAGCTTTCACAGCATATAAAAGCAGGTGTAAGACAATTTCAAAAAATTGAAAATAAATTGTATAATTTAATAACTTGAAAATAAATTGTAAAAAAAAAAAACAAAGAGTTTCTCAGCGCCATACAACCAGGGCGCTACAGTGGCATCCCAACGTGGGACCCGAATGTTCAAGGAAATAAAACGTAGCGAAAGAATAGCTAGACGAACAGAAATGGCGAATTTTTCGAACGAACAGTTCAACCAGTTTCTCGAAGTGTTGAGCAGGAATAGAGGGTCCGGATCGTTTACCACCTGCACCGCTCGATTTCGGGGAGAAAGAGACGCAAAGAAACTAGAGGAGTTTGTGGCTGCCATAACGACATTCAAAGAGCTGGAAAAAATAAGTGATGAAGACACAATCAAGGCAATGCCGATGTTATTAGAAGATTATGCTGCTTCATGTTGGCTTGGTGTTAAATCCAGTGTAAAAAAGTTTGACGAACTGATACAGCTTTTACGATCTGTTTTTGCACCTCTTAGACCCAGCTGGCGAATATTTCTGGAGATTATGGAGTCCAAACAACAGCCAAATGAATCGATTGACAATTTTGTCTGCAAGAAACGGGTTCTATTCTCAGAACTTAGAGAAGATGTAAAAGAGGACATGCAATTAAACATGATTTACGGGTTATTAAACCAAGAAATTAGAGAGCGTGTTCCCAAAGAGGAAGTCGGTTCATATGCCAGTTTGCTTCAGAAAGGAAGAGAAGCGGAGCGAACTATTGCCGAAAACGAACAAATTAGAACCGGACATAATGTCAATTCAAATTCAAAAGTGGAAAAACCAGACAAGCGTTGCACGTTTTGTCGAAGAAGGGGGCATACCGCTGAACAATGTTTTAAAAAGAAAGGTCTTCAGACTGCCAACAACCCATCCGTTGTCAGACCCGTGGTTATATGCTATGGATGTGGAGCTCCAGGCGTTACTAGAGCGAATTGTACAACCTGCTCAAAGGTCAAAGTTGAAAGCCCACAATACCTGAATTTTAATTTAATCTCTACCACGATAATTGGTAGAGACGCCCCTATTGCCCGTGTCAAGATACTAAACTTGGTCGGTGAAGCCTACTTGGATACGGCAGCAAGAACCAGCGTAGCTAGTCCTAGCTTGAAAAGACTATTGACACAGAATCGGTGCATCATGCAAAAAGTAAAAGCGGACGTAACTCTGGCGGATGGTACAACAACAAACCAAATGGTACTGTCAACAATATGCGACATTGAGATCGGTGGTAGAAAAAGAAAAATAAGGTTCATATCCCTCCCCAATGCAACGAAAAATCGTACGCTGATCGGCGCAGACTTCCTACAACAAGCAGGTATCGTTTTAAATATGGGTCAAAAATATTGGTATTTTGAGGACGATCCAAAAACCAAATTTGATTTCGAAGACTCACTGCCTCTGGCGCTGAACAGCATACAATTGGCTGGGGATAATATCCAAAATGAAAATCAACCAAACTCTAGTACGAATACCTCAATTAGCTTGGCAAAGAAAAGAGAAAATGCAAGCAACACGCCAGAAATTATGCAGGGAATCTCAAACTTTACACATTGGTTGAAACAACGAGAAATCAGTCCAATTTCAGCCACTCCGAAACGTAACGCGACCGACTGTGATGAACCTACCAATGATTTATTTGATTATAGGAACACAAACAACGATTACTCCCCAGGTTTTACACAGGCTGTTTTTAGAGATTGCTTACCGGCTACGATAGAAACACCAAAGAAAAAGAAGCCCAACGAAAAGGAATTGACAGATAGTTGGTTTGTGTCACTGAACTCTTTTGAAATTCAGTTCTTAAGGCCGTCAGATGGTTTTAATCTGAAAGAGAGTCAAAAAGAAACCTTAGAAACACTATTAAAAACAAACTCGAACGTGTTTAAACCATCGAGATCAGTAACACCTTATGCAGTTCACCGAATCAACACTGGAAACAGCGAACCGATTTCTTTACCCCCATACAGGCTTTCTCAACCGAAAAGAGAGCAATTAAAACAAGAAATTGAAAATATGCTTCAATGTGGCATTATTGAGGAATCCGAATCACCTTGGTCAGCACCCGTAGTAATGGTCCCTAAAAAAGATAAAGGAATTCGTGTGTGTATAGATTATCGCCAACTTAATTCGGTAACGATACCCGACAAATACCCGATGCCTAGAATAGATGATTTGCTTCATGAAGCAAAAAGCACAAAATTCAAATCGACATTGGACCTACAAGCGGGGTATTGGCAAATTAAAGTACACGAGGAGGACCAAGCGAAAACAGCATTCGTAACCCCATTCGGAATGTATAAATTTAACCGTATGCCTTTTGGTTTAAGAAATGCCCCAGCAACTTTCCAGAGGCTAATTGATAAGTTCCGCGCGGGTTTAGGAGACATCCTTGTGGTAGCCTATCTGGATGATATAATCATCTGCTCTCCAACATTCGATCAGCACATGAAAGATCTGAGAAAAGTTTTCGAAAGGCTTGAAGAATTCCAACTGCACGTGAATCAGAATAAATGTCGTTTCTGTTGCGAAGAAGTCAAATATCTTGGCCATATACTCAATGCAAACGGTATTAGCATAGATCCGGAAAAAGTAGCAGCCATTAAAGATCGACCAGAACCACGAAACGCAAAACAAGTTCTATCGTTTCTTCAAACGTGCTCCTGGTATCGCCGCTTCCTACCGAATTTTGCAAACATAGCCAAGCCACTGAGTCAACTAACCAAAAAACGAGTACCATGGTCATGGACGGAGGAACACCGACAGGTGTTTGAAAATCTTAAAAAACTTTTAACCAGTACTCCAGTCCTAAAGCAAGTAGATCCAACAAAACCTTTTCTATTCAAAACAGATGCAAGCAGTTACGCACTTGGGGCTGTTTTACTCCAGGGGGAGGGGGCCGAAGAACATCCTATCGAGTATGCTAGCAGGTTATTAACCGACGCCGAGAGAAACTATTCTACTACAGAAAGAGAAGCTCTTGCGATCGTCTGGGCAACCATAAAGTTCCGTGGTTATATTGAGGGAGCGGAAGTGACTCTGGTGACAGACCACCAACCCTTAAAGTGGCTAATGACAATCAAGTCACCAACTGGAAGATTAGCAAGATGGGCCCTTCAACTACAGCCTTTTAACATTAACATCGAGTACAAGCCAGGCCGCACAAATGTTGTTGCCGATATGCTTTCGAGACCACCCTGCAAGGAAGAACATTTTGAAAACTGCGAAATTTGCTCGTTCGAAGTGGATTTGCCGAGAAAAGGGTCCAAAGAATTGCGTGATGGACAACTGGAGGACCCAAATTTGATGACAATCATTGAGTCCCTTGAAAAATCCGATGAAAATTTTATCCGCTGGACCAAACGTGGATATGTTCTTAACGATGGCGTGCTATATTGTTACAATGATGGTGAACTTGAAAACGATGATGCCCACCTTGTTATTCCGGAGAAGGAACGAGCATACATTATAAAAACATATCATGATGATCCTACTGCTGGCCATTACGGGATAGAGCGTACCATCTCAAGAATCGCCCATAGATACTTTTGGCCCGGTATGCGAGCAGACATAGCGAAACATATAAAAGCCTGCATTGAGTGCCAGCGCTACAAGGCCTCAAACTTGAAACCAGCTGGGTTGCTTCAAACAGTTCCCAGCCAAAAACGTTTTGAAATAATAGCCATCGATTTATTTGGGCCACTGCCAAAAACGGATGACGGAGATCAATGGATCTTTATTGTCGAAGATCTAGCAAGCAGGTGGATTAAGTTATTCAAATTAAAGCAAGCAACTGCTGAAGTTTGCGCGAAGACGTTGACGGATGAAATTTTTCTTCGATACGGGTTTCCCAGACGCATTATAAGCGACAATGGAGTGCAATTTATATCTGCAGTTATGCAACAATTAACATTTTGTCTCGATATTCAACAAACTTTTACACCCGTTTACCACCCGGAAGCTAACCCCGTGGAAAGGAAAAACAGAGACCTCAAAACGCAGATTTCAATATTAGTGGAAAACGATCACACCTCATGGGCACATAGACTCGCAGCGATAAGGTTCGCCATGAATACAGCCGTTTGCCACAGCACAGGATCGTCAGCAGCTTTTCTAACCTTTGGGAGAGAACTTCGTACATTAGATGATATCAGGCATGACTTAAGGGGCATTGTAGAGTCAGAAAATTTCATCCCACAAATAACGCCTTTCCTTAAATTACTTGCCGAGACATTGAAAAACGCTAAAGAAAACGAAGTTAAACAGCAAGATCGAAATAAAAAGTATGCGGATAAAGGTCGACGTAAGCAGCATCCCTATGAAGTTGGAAATAGAGTCCTGGTTACGAGTCATGTTTTAAGCAACGCCGCAAAAGGAATTACAACTAAATTCGTTCCAAAGCGCGATGGCCCATATATTATCATTAAGAAGATTGGATCCAGTAGTTACGAGGTAGCCAGACCAGATTCCCCTGGTGAACCTTTGGGGGTATATCACGTATCCAACATTACCCCTTACTATGGTAGAGATCTATTAAAACCAACGATGTGCCTAAGAAGAAGAGGACGACCGAAGAAGCCCACTTAACTGTTGACACCACATCGAGGCGATTGCGATGTCAAAGGGGGAGACTGTAGCAGCAGCGTTTACATTTCATTCGGATTCTTGCATTAATATGTAACTTTATTGAATTATTTTCCTTTCTTTATGAATTGTATACTTTGTTATTTTAAATTATAAATTAGGTTGTCATTGTGAACTATTTTCCTTTATGAATTATAAATTGTTATTGTGAACTATTCTTTTGTGTAAAAATTGAACTTTTGTTGAAAGCTTGCCTGAAAGCTTTCACAGCATATAAAAGCAGGTGTAAGACCACGCTCGATCGAGTAGTCGCGATCCAGTCAGAGGGAGGATAATCACTCTAAGGCGCCTTCCTAGGAGAATTTTTCCCCTCTGACTTGATTAAGTGGTACTTGAAACTAGTAAGTGACACAGCCTTGGCCCTTCCAGCGGCTTGTCACGGCCTAGCTTAAAGCACCGGCGTTTTATTTCAAAAAATTGAAAATAAATTGTATAATTTAATAACTTGAAAATAAATTTTAAAAAAAAAAAACAAAGAGTTTCTCAGCGCCATACAACCAGGGCGCTACAATTTCATTTTAATCTTCTTGAAATTCATATTTCATAATTATCCAGATGTAAGACTTGAGTTAAAGATTTGTGCAGATTGAGCAATTACAACCAAAATATATTGTTCTAATAAAGAAATCACATGTGCTTACGCGATGAAGTTCCACAAAAACTTATTTAATAATATGCATTGAAGAATTACATATATCCGAATATGGAAATTGAATGCCTTTCTAAGTCTAGATACGAACCGGTCGAATATTCTCCTATGATTGTTTCAAAGGATATCTCTTTTGTGTGCAGTTAGAATGTACTATTAACAGTCTACGCGGGAATAAGAAAATTCACTTGCTTTTACCCAATTCAAAAAAGAAACATTTTATTGCTTCATATTATTACATTCGAGAAAAAATAGCCGTCATAAATGCCAGCTTTTGTGCCGCTCATGTTGCCTTAAATTGAGATTGCAGAGTTGATGGGTTGTGACAAGTTGTAGCGCTTAATGTGAAGATAAGATCACAGGAGATTAGATTTACATATGATTATTTTTTTATAACCAATTGGTTCTCACGATAGCCATGCGTGCTGCATCTATTAAGTAGGCCTACACAAAGAGATGGAAGAATGTTATCTTTGACGATCTAAATGTACACCTAACGTCACCACGAATTCCATGAGATGTTTTTTTTTTCTTTTATTTGTGTCGACCTTAAAACTGGTACAAAAAGCGACAAATATCCTAAACTCTGCTGCGAAAATAAATTTAAAATTACGTAATTTACGAGGTCTCTTTATTCTTGAACTTATAAAGTAGTAGATAAAAACCATACTTTGATTCCATGTGGATTCAAATACTATCAATAACTTACAAACTGCTTTGATATGTGCCGCAACTTGTTTACAAACTGTTCAAAGTATTGTCACCGCTTCAAGCAAAACATGTGGGATTGGAAACAAAAACCGATCGCAACATGTGCAAATTATAAATATGGTAATTTCTATGCAAGTTGACTAACTATGACGGTTAACAATTGTCAATAAAACCTATATCTCTTTTCTGATCAAAATTGGTGCCTTTTTGTTTTTCTTTTCCCTTGAAAGAGAACATTTTCAGGATCCAACTTTAGGTCAAATGTGGCAATACAACAGAAGATCCCCATATTGATGACACCTGTAGGCGCTTTGCCCTTTGACTCTTTTAAAGAAGCATAACTTTCTTCTCCACCTTGTGAGTAAACACGAGGAAGGATGCTCGGCCCGTCGACTTTGATCCCCACATTCGTTGTTCTCTCATTCTGTTCAGTTTTGTTTGACGAACAAATATTCCTTTTCTCTAATTCTCACCCGAATCTGAAACGGATTTCGAATTCAAATCGGATAGATACAAAGTAATCGCGCTATACTCAACAGCACACTTGCACTACGTACGTGTGGAACACAGCCGCCGGAGATGACCGCACCGGTGGCTCCTGGCCCTCACAGGTTATTCGTTTCTCCGAACCGACCAAAACGTCCAAGCCGACCGATTGAATGTAAGTCAATATGCATTTATTGACATGCCTGCTGTTCCTGTGGAGCGGTTTCCCTTTTATTACCCATGTTGCCGTTGTATTTTATCAGGTTTTCTTCTCCCTGCGTTTTGTTCCGCGCTCCTTCGTTTCGTTTTGGGAAATAAATTTTCTTCTTGATATGGTAGTCAGATTTGGTTGCTTGTTTTTCTTTATTTTTCTTATGTTAAGATCTATTTTTTTCTTTATTTGTCATCTCATAAATTAGCCGTTTCCAATTGCCTTTGATCTAGACCTACTAATTTCATTTCGTAGCATACTTGGTTTGCATCATGCCGTTGCTATCTGAAGCGAAGTGGCAAGTGGGATAAAATATTGTCATTCGAAAATACGACGATTTAAAGTTCATCTGCATTTCTCGAGTTTCCACTATGCATCGAATTGGAGGAGAAGAATTAATCTCCTGTACTAGAAGAGATAGGGTGTAGTAGCTTCAGACATACGCGATTTATCTATTCTTGTATTTCTAGAATTATTAAACTGTTACATGATACTTCTGTATCCATGTCTTATAGCCGTTTATATGCTCGATTATTTCAGAAAATAATACTTGAAAACTACATATTTTGATGAATCAAATCGCTGAATTCTATTTTTAGGTTACATCTGGCAACAGAATCTGATTGCAAGGACTTTAATGTTAAATTTTATTGCAAAAATGATTTGGCAGCAAACGGTACAAAGCGTTAGCTTTATTGTTCTGGGTGTTATACATACTCATATGAAAAGGAGCGAAATATTGCATTATTTTATTTTTATTTACATGCTTAATGCTTGTTATTTTTCAAACTGTAAATGTTTACCAGCTCCTAATATTGACCAGTTCGTGGTTAATTTTCGGCAGTTAGATAAATGGCATGTATTCGGTCTTTGTTTTTATTTTTTTTTATTTCATTTTACGAATAACTATAGAATACATATGAATGGGCTTATTTATTTTCTATGATATGAAGTGAATTTATTAGAAATTTACTAGTTCGTACTTCTAGCCTGCCCCTAGTAGCTTTTTATCTTGGGATGGGAATGGGAATGAGTTTTCGCTTATTCTCAATAGACGACATTACCAGAGCTACCTGCAAATATTTTAAGATGATAACTAGGGCTAGGATTTCAATGCATTTGCATATTTTTTTTGAGACACGTTAGAAACACTAGGATAAGTTATCTTTCCGATTCATGAATTTTCCTTTAAATTGGCATCCAATCGTTAGTGCATATTTTTGCATATTTTACTATAAATGCACATTTTGCATATTCTTGCATATTTTTAATAATAAATGCATATTTTGTGCATATTTCCGAAAAATTACCTCAAATTTAAAAAAAAAAAAAAAACCGTAAAAATGCATTTTGAAAACCTAAGTTAAATCTTAAAGTAATGCTACTTTTATTATTAAATCGGACGATAATCGGACTGCGCAATATCTGGGGAATATGGCGGGTGGGGTAGGACTTCCCATTTGAGCGTTTCTAAGTAGGTTTGTCAACGTGAGGCCGAGAGTTGTCATGCTGTAGAATCACTTTCTCGTGCCTCTGCTCGTATTGTGGCCGCTTTTATCGCAGTGCCCGGCACAATCGCATCAATTGATACCGTTCCCCAGTGATGGTTTCAACAGCTCATAATAAATAACACCGCCCTGATCCCATCATAGAATTATGACCGGGCTGTCCCCATGATTTTTTTTCTCTTTGGGTTTCTGTAATGAATCCATTTTTCATCATCCGTAACGATGCGATGAAGGAAACCCTTCATTTTTTGGCCGCTGGAGCAGGCGAAAAAACGATGCTCAACGTCTCTTGGCTTCAAATCATAAGGAGCCCAAATTCCTTGCTATTGAATCATTCCAAACGCATGCAATCGCTTGGCAGGTAACTCCTAATACTGATGCAAGCTCTTTTTGCGTTTGGCATGGATCCTCATCGAGCAATCCCTCCAATTCAGCGCCTTCGAAGGTTTTTGGCCTTCCTTCACGCGAACGGTCGTCAACATCGAAATCATCGTCTTTGAAGCGACGGAACCAATCACGGCACGTTGTTTTACTTAGAGCAGCATCTCCGTAAACTGATTCTTCTTCTCGATGCGCTTCAGCCGCCGTTTTTTCGAATGAAAGAAGAAAAGCAGCACTTCCCGCAAATGACGATTATTTGGCACAAAATCAGACATGTTCACACAACCAAAAATCTATGACGCAAAAACAAAATCACTAATGTGTCAAAGCGGTTTGTTTACCATATGTCTAAGCTTGATTCATGGCGTTTTGGACATGTCACAATCGACCAGCACTTACTACTGGAGCCATGGCGTGGTAAACAGCGAGAACTTAGTTGCACACCTAATAGTTCTTAAAATAAAATGACTGAATTTGAATAAATTACAGTCGTACAGTTTAACTGTTCGCTATAGCCCACGGTCGTTTTATCCCACTTTTCAAAAATAGAAATATTACTTATGCAAAAACCAACCACGTTTGAGAAAATTGGTCGTTAAAAGCAACTGGTCGTTATAAACCACGTCGTTATAGGTGACTTCGCCATGGTTTTAAGTGCATATTTACCATTTTTAAGAGCATATTTTAAGCGCATATTTTGCGTTTTTAAGTGCATGAAAATCCTAGCCCTAATGATAACGCATCTACTAGGGTGTGCTGTAGCTCATATAAGCTCATAATTTTGAACATGTACATAGAGTTTCATGACAAGAAAGGGTATTTGCGTTGAGTTTTATTATACATATAATACTATTTTATTAAAAGCATCTGCTCTATTGTTGAAGATAAAGAACGTCGTGGTGTGTGAAAAAAGTTTGAAAAGTTTGACAAAGTTTGACTTTATTAAGACTGAAGGGCTAACCATAATAGGCAGAAGCAAACAGAAGCTTATGTCAGAACCGAATGAAATTCTCCCCTCTGTTTCAACGAAAAGTCAAGATACCCACAATGAACAGATGCAAGCAGAAGGAAAGGAACTGTCAAATTGTTTTCATTCGATTTGTTTATTTTCGGTGTGGCTTTGGCTTTTCCTTTTTGTTGAAATAAAAGCCATCTGCTTTATCATAGAGACACTTATTGTCCTGCACAATTGAAATCAACTTGTTAACAAACTCGTACTCCATATTTATTTTTATCTTTTTTCTCTTTCCTAACCTCAAATGTCACTTGTCAAAAATTCCGGCCGGAATGTCTTCTTTCATGAAGGCCTTCCCTCTGCTCGCATCAGTTAACGAACATTTAAGGAAACCTCGTATATTCCCATTGTGGGCATATCATATGCTTTGCATGTAAGAAGACATTCCCCTCTGCTTGCATATGCTTGCTCCTGCCTATTATGGTTGGGCCTTTATGCCAGATGCTGACAAAATCATTGCAAGTAAATGACATATAAGTCATAAGTAAGGACATTGGGTGCCGCACCACCGGAAGCTGAAAGACGTCAACGACGTTTTTACAGCTGCTGCTTCAACTGCAGAAAAGGAAAGGTTTTTTGCATGGAATTGCGACTGCTGATGGAAAGTGGATACTGTTCAATAGCCCTAATCGTGAAAAATCAAGGGGTTAGCCCAAACGTGATTCAAAGGTTCTACTCTACATTTAATGGGATTAACAGGGTGAAGTTTATTATGAGCTGCTTAAACTGGAAATTGTAATCGACTGCAGTTAATACGCCCGTGCCGAGCATAGGAGAAAAAACGGCCTCTATATAAGCCGAAACACGAGTTCGGGCACTTGTTGCTCAAATCGTTAAAGTCTAGCTGGAAACTAGAGTTGGCGATGGGCAATTATTTGAGTTACATATTCTTTAAAAATTACACAAATAAAGCTTCAAATATAAAAAAAAACGCAAAACAAGAACTTATTCAAAGCCAAATAATTTTTATTGCACTAGGTAAATAATCCAATTTGGCATAAATATTTTACTGTCACTCCTTACTTTACGAATTTGAAATAAAATATAAGCAACTGATAGTTTCTATTATTTTGACCATGGGTTCACGCTCGGGTCTCGGAATACTTATAAAATCTATGACTTATTATGTAGTGAAGCTTAATTGTCAGGAAATAATCTTACATATATGTATGTATATACATATATATATATATGTATATATTTTTATAGCGACAGTGATGTGGTCCACAACATTTTTTAACAGTTTTTAAAAATTGTGCATAGCTTGGGCCTACTTACTGATTGACTGCAAGCTTGTAGGAATAAGCCACAAGCCAACCATAATACAAATATATACATATATCCCGATTTACGATTAAAATTTGTGAAAACGTTTCTTCCTATCTTACGCAATCATGTCCGCATCAACTAAATCAACTAAAATATTAATGTTTTATTTTTCACAACCATAATGAATGATGAATGCTCAAAATGTGCGACGCACCCTATTGTCTTGTCCAGATGTCAAGGAATCATGTCCATGAACCGGGTGTACGTTGTCAAAGATAATCATCCAAACAACACCTTGACAGCAAATGCACTCCAAGTCACACACTAAGCCTATGAAATACGTATAGAAAGCCAATAAGTTTGTTATTTGTTTTTGTCCTGCACAATTGATTCTGACATCGAGTAACTGCCGCGGCAGGATTTCTAACAGGTAATTGAGAGGTTTTCTTTTTCAATCAGAAGGTACATATGTATGTAGCGATATGTTTGTATTGGTGTTTGTCCTTGCGCCAAAACATATACAATTGCAAACATGATGTTGTTTGAAACAATAGATTCAAGAAATCCCTGTTTGCTATTATAGATACCTACATAGAATGCCGGTAATAAAATATATCTACTGCCACCGCAATTCGTAGGTTTTACCCGAGGAAAAACAGGGGAATGAGCAATGTGCGTGAATTGTCAAGGAGAGGGACTCACACCCAAAATTAACAATGCGGAACCATTTCACAATTGTGTTTAAGGGTTTACTTGAGGTTTACAACAGTGTGACTTGCCGACTCTAGTGCAGCTATTCAATCACTCGAGTGTATGTCAATGTGCCTTCGAAGACCCCTGCTGTGATATGAGGCATTATTTTCCCGCACCCTACCTCTTACCAGATGCACGCATAATAGCTTCCTCTTGAAAATTGTTTGGGATGTAATCGCAAATGTATGAACATCCCGTTCTATACAAATGAAAGGGACATTGTATATTTTTTCCGGCAAGTGATAAATCTTTGATTTTAATAGTTATCAATGACAGTAGTTACGAGTGTGTTATAAGCGTTTAAAAATTGCATGCATATTAAAATCAATGCATAAGGCAGAGATTTTGTTGGACTAAGCGTTAACATAATTGTAAAGACTTAACGTTTTCATCTTCCAACAACATTCGTTTTCAGTCGTCTATGAAAAACATGCCCCACATACTTAACACATAATTCCAGAGATTACGACTTAGATACACAAATGATATCTTTCGATTTCTTTAACTGTTCGTAAACACACGCCCAATTCATCCCGACACTCGTAACAGAGCAATAATTTTTTTAATATTTCATATCTCCTCAATATATTGCCCAGGAACATTCCCATAACTTAAGACCTAAACATAAGGACCGGATCGTAAGCGAGCATTGAAAAAGGGAAAACACCGAATCGAAATGAAATTAAAAATTCCATTTAAAGCTATTCATCGACTTTAAATAATTTATAGCCGTATTTAACTCCATACCTGTCTCGGCCCATGCATATTCAGGAGACAAGATCTAAGAATAGGTTCATACACAGAACATATTCACACAGGTGATGACATCCAACCGAAGTGGAGATATTCCGACTTTATCGCTTACTTTTTGTGCCGAGCCGAAACGTAGGCCTCCCATTGCGACCCCAAATGGTTGTCCTCGATTTTCGAACATGGTCAACTTGTAAGAAGAATATAAACAATCTTCTTCTGTTATTCTCGTTCGAATATGTCACCAGCTTTATGAGCTCATATTAATTTTCATATTTCAATAAATAGCCATCATCAATTCATGCTCATATTAGCTCGCTTACCTTTGTGAAGTTATTTGTAAAACTCATATACGAATATTTTAAAATGTACTGAATTTTCACTTTTTCGTTATGTAAGCGCAGTTGCACTTTTTATATATATATTCAAGCTTAGGTATTTTACTTGAGGCCATGACGTAGTTGTGAGTGAGAAACCTCAGTTGAATAGCAAGATGGAAACATGTTTACGAGTACTTCCAGCTGAACCGTGGTAAGGGACTGGAATTTTACATAATACCGTTGTCAAGCACTCGCTTCCAAACGAATCAGACAGCGAACTTAAACTAGTTGGATGCAGTTCGCAAGGTTTTGATACATCACGAAACAATCCATTAGCAAGGTTCTATAATGCGCTATGTGACTGGTACAATTCACGCGTCTGTATTAATGCAACAGTAATCCATCATCATAGCGGTGATTTTCAATTTTTTTTCCTTTTTGAATTCAACAATTTAATTGACTACGTCTATTAAGTTGTCAACTGGTTAACTGGATAGTCTGGCTAGCCAGTGAAATAACCCATATAAACACGCGAATCACGATCCGTTCTCTCCTTAAAAGCGAATGAAATAAAAAATCTAAATATACTCGTAAAAAAAAATCAAATAAATAAAAAAAAGTCCACCATGTTCGCAACCGATGACAAATTAACTTGTTTATGGGTTTTAGTCGTAAATAAATTACGATTTTATTTTTCCTTTTTTTAAAAGCCAATCCTGCTTGAATTACTGGTCCGGTACTTAAACGTAAATGTGAACAAGGTAGAGACATTGCGATATTCGCGAATATGAAGTTGGCTTACTATTGCAGATACATTCCAAGCATAATATTGTACAAATTGCATAAAGTACCCTTTCTGATAAAAAAAAAAAAAAATAATTTCAATCAAAGCACTCTCCAACCTATCCAACCTATCTCCAACTTATCACAAAGTAGCTAAATGGTAGTTTTCTATGTACGTGTTTTTATTACTAGTAACAATCTCATAGAGAATTTATTTCAGGAACTTATTTCAAACAGAAAAGAGAAACCAATATCGGTGACGTTGTTAACACTCATGATAACAGATCGATCAAATTCCGCCTATAGTTTCATTTTTCGATTTGTGTGATACCTATAGTATGAAGTGCATACATATTTCAACGTATGCTGTTCAAAATAGCATAAAGCCACGTAACGGAGACGAATGAAAATGCTATGTGCATTTCTTGATGGCTGATATGTCAGTAAATACCCATATATTAACTTTTAATCCGTTAAATATTGCCCATCTGTATCAATTACCACTTACCTTTTCGGCATCTTCATTATACAGTAATCGTAAGACGCCTATAGCTTATCCTCGAAGTTTTGATCTAGAATCTATCGGAATGGCGAATCTAATCGGATGGGCGAAGCCTGACAGTTCAAACTAAAAATATTGTACCGTATGCCAAAGATGTATGAGGCATAACCTCAACATCTCCTTAAACTTGAAATTTCAGGACAATTTTATCGTTTTATGCTTTGTTAATTGCGGAAAGAAAACAGATGAGTAAATCCAGTTTTTAAGTTACAATTCGGTTCCGCAACGAAGAAGAAGTTTTCATCTTCGGATGAAAACCGGCTTCAAATTCCATTTTTCGTTATTCCATACCATTTTTTTCTTGCTTTTTCAAATGCAAGTCGAGAACGCATATTCGATTCGATTAATATATATTAGGGTGGATAAGCTTCAATTATGGCCTTGAGTGACCCTTGATTGGACAACCGATACAAATTTCAAAATTCGAAGTACAGAAATGTGCATACCAATTCTGACATACATATACGATTACATTGGCATCTAGCTGTTCAATCTGCTAAAAACACTAGAGCAATTTATGCAGGGTGAATTCTGTATGAAAAGGATACCAGGATTTTTACACAACGAAAATGGGGAGCTGGTTTCGGACAGAGAAGGGGTTACCGCCCAATGGAGGGTATTTCGATAAGTTGCTGAATGTGCATGGAGAGCCAGCAGTAATGGATGGTTTTAGTACATATAACTGCCATAAATTGGCTTAAGAATAACAATTCCGCAGGAGTTGACCTAATACCAATTAAATTAACAGAGAAGTTGTATATCACAACTACCTATGTATATGGAAAAAATGAAATGTCCCCGAGAAACGATAAACCCCATTTATCATTGCCCCATTTAAAAAACGGTGTCCAAACACAATGAAACTATTTCCGCGGAATATCACTGCAATCAACTTGTTACAAGATATTGTCAAATATTCTTTTTAAGTGACTGGCATTATACGAAAAGGATATAATCGGAGACTACCATTGTGACTGCAGGAGGAGCCACTCGACGAGTAACCAAGATTTTCACTATACCACAGCTTTTAGAAAAGATCAACCAACTATTTGTTGAAACTATCCCGCAAAAGTCGATAAGACTGATAGAGTAAGTTTAGTGCCACATCCGAATTACTGACGCTGACGGTCCGGACCTTCTTGGGTATATTGAGGATAAAGTTAAGAGAAGCGCAAAAACTCGAATAAAGGGAGAAAAGGAAGAAGTAAATGAAGAAAAAACCAAATATGTACAAACTGACCAATTTGGATTGGTCAAATATCTATTCAAGACAACTCTTTTATTCCGAAATGCAAAAACCCAGTGAATCTACGGATGTGGAACTTGGTCTCTGACTAAGAAGGAGGAAAATAGATTTCGGATCTTTGAAACAAGATCTATGGTGGAGAACAGGTCGAAGGAACCGGCGAATGGAAGAAACTACACAATTAAGAACTCAAGATATTTTATTCATTCCCAAGTTTTGTCTGAGTAATAAAATCGCGAAGATGGACAGGACACGTAGGATGAATAGACAGTGAACGAACATACAAAATAATAATGAGTGGAAAAATACCGCCAGTAAGGTAAGTCGTTTATGAGAGGACAATATATAAGAATAAGCCTTGAGAGGATCGAACAGAACAGCAACATATGAATGGAACACAATCATGAATGGACAGAAATGGAGACTTGGCGAGGGGTTGTCAACTAGTCTCTCAATTTCTCAATTCTAAAAAATTGCAGCTTATAATAATATTAATAATAATCCGTACAAACGGAAATTAGTTTCTTTTTAAATATGATAATAGAGCATAATGCACACCCACATTTCATTAATACCCAAGCTGATCAAACCAGTCACCATGGTGTGCATATAAATTATGGAATGTCGCATTTCAAACATTTAAAACATTTTCAGAAAAGCGGGGGGAACTTCCAATCGTCGAAATGGAGTCTGTCCAAATAAATCTAACATACAAAATTTGGTCTATATCGAAATGGATAGAAAACAAATCATTTACGCAGCAGAATATATCGAATCATAGCCGAAGTTTTCAATTTCAAAATGCAAATCATTTACTGACTTTTTATTCAAGAAATTATTATATGTATATGCATTGAATTTCTGTTTCTTACGTTTTATTAAGTATAGTGGTGCAAAGGACAAAGCTCGTTATTTTATTCAGATTTATAACTCGAACATGTGGTTATTGTGTCGGTTCCAAGTCATCGAAAATGTATTTCACGTTGTGCCTCCTCTGCAAATACCATCGGTAGTATACGAGTACTTGTCTATGAAAAGCACCAGCTCCCTTACATCCATGGGAAATATAAACCATATAACAAGAAAACGAACGCGCTTGAGGGAAGCCTCGGCTGATCCACAACGGACTGTAAAGCCAGATACATACAATACCCAACACAAAAACCCATAAATAAGTAACCATTTCTGTATAGCATATAGCTGCCCCTCTTAACTCTGAGT
Organism: Merodon equestris; assembly: GCA_958301585.1. NCBI lineage: Eukaryota > Metazoa > Arthropoda > Insecta > Diptera > Syrphidae > Merodon > Merodon equestris. The sequence goes on along the minus strand of OY284414.1, from coordinate 68,801,755 downwards.
GCATTAATTTATCAGTAGCAGAAAGGTAGTATATATAGTATTATATGGACTTACAAATTCATAATGAATTCGGCTTCTGAAATCAATTTGTATCGCCAAGTGTGCAGGTGTTGATTAAAGATTTTACTTACTATTTACAAATTAAGATTAATAACAATGAAATTTAATAATAAATAAATATGGTTAGAGGCTCTGTATGGAGCAATATACATTTACATTTATGTCATACTGAATATTTATACTATTTAAATAGTTTCTCTAAATCTGACTTCTTTTACTTTTTAATCAGAGAAATGATAAATGGAAATATTTAGGCTTTGAATTTTATGATATTTGGTATTGTTATCCATGTTTTTAGAGATGTCTGATACATTTTATCCTTCGCACACTGATTTTGGGTCGTTCTATGTGTCAAGCAGGGTCTTGAATTATTAGTCCATTAAAGTCTTATCAGGCAAGATAGTGTTAATCTAATTTGTGCTCATACGCATTCTCTGATTTTAAATGTTTTAATATTTGTTAGATGAAAAATTAAAATTCATCTCTTTTGGTTTTAATCATGAATAACAAATAATTTTTACAGTGACCATTACAATGAAGGCAGGACAATCCGCCGTTTTCCAATAGATGATGCTAGGGTTGCACGCTCAAAGAAGAAACGTCTTGGAAAAGCTTCGACATGTGTCAGCAATTGTTTATCATTAAATTTATGAATTTTTATCTGTGTCATATATTTTTTTTTAGCGCGAAAATATAAACTTTCGAGCCAAATAAGCATAATTTACGGGATGTTCTGCTCTTCGTCTTCAATTCGAAAAATCTACGGCTGGCAATAGAAATTTACGGGGAGCCTTCTGTTGGTGAAAGAATATGTTAAGAGTTGGTTGAACGCCACAAATAAGGAATGATTTCCGGTGAAAATTAATTGACCGGATCAGGATTCATGGGCCATAATTCAAGAAGTTGTTTCTCATAATTTTAAAAACTGGGTATTGTCAAGCATGGAAATTGGATACTAAATGAGTTAAAGTCGAGAGTAATCGAACGGCCTGCGTTTTCTACATCCTAAGTTACAAGTTAAGCAACAACCAAACCAAACGAAATATTTGCAAAACTTTTTTTTTTCTAAAATTGGTTTGCAATTTAATAGGATATCCCTTAGACAATGTTCTAGATCTTAGTTAATAGAAAACCGCTTAAAAAATAGTAACTTACTTTTTGAAAAAGAAAAATGTAGATATTCTAAGAGATTTTCATAAGTAAATATAAATTCACAAAACCGATCTATTTCTTGTCGAATGGTAATATTTTAAATTTCGTCCTTAAAAAAATAAAACTGAATACAGTGGACATATTGGCTTACAGTTAGTGGAACTTACTGCTTTAGTACTTCTTTTAAAAAAGCTTAATAAAAACGCTAAAGGCAATTATAGCCCAATTTCATTATTATTGTCATGAAAGTTTTTGAAACAGCTATTAAGAGTAGAGTACTGGCTCATCTTATGAAAATAGAGTTTTTTAGTTCTACTCAATTTGAATTTAGAAACAAATCTTTCTATTATACAAAACATGCCCTCTCGAAATTATTCTTCTCCTTCCAATATTTTTAAAGCACTGGACGATAGAAAATGTGGCACCAAACTTTTTGTAAACATCAACAAAGCCTCTGACTTAGTGAGTTCTTGAAAGAACTATATTATGTGAGCTTTGTATTTCATTAGTTTTAATTCAAATTTAAGAATAGAATCCAGGTAGTAAAAATACATAATTTTATTACTAACTTGAGTATTTTAGGCTGTGAGTCCAAGGTTCTCTCGATTTTGATGTCTACTGCCATGTGAAAATCTATGACAGCTCCAAGGCGTCAAATTTTGTTTGTATATTGTTCCAAAATCAAATATCTTGTGACATCAATTGCCTTTTAATTAAGCCAGTAAATCAATTTAAATATTAAGGCATTACTATTTCTATTTGGAAATATTAAGCATTAACTCTAACTAATTATCAACTTTAAAATAGCATATTTTGAAATACTTCTATCAAGGTTAGGTTAGGTTAGGTTAGGTTAGAGGTTAGGAGGGCAAGAGGCCCATTGTGATTCCCTTCATTTGTCTGGGTACACATAAAATTAACCTGTCCTATCACGTGGTGGCTGAAACCACCCCGTGCTCTTAATGAATTTTAGAAGATCCGATATATCTGCATTAGCCACATCCGCAATCTCTGTAAAGAATCTTTGGCCTAGCGATACTAGGCGTCGATTCTGGAGAGCTGGGCAGTGGCAAAGCAGATGTTGGATCGTCTCAGTTTTTTTCTCATCGCCGCAGCTCCGGCAGAGATCACTGGATCCCGAGTCCCATTTCCGGAGCATTGCTCCAATGGGACAGTGTCCTATGATCACTCCGACGAGCATACGGATCGAGTTACGGTCCAGCGCCAGGAGCTTCTTTGTTTTTTCGACATTGAGCTCTGGCCACGATGATCTTGTCGTGTAGCTGTCGTTTCTTGTAAGCCAAGACGAGTTGGCCTCTTTGATGATTGTGTCGTTTATGATCCGGTATAATGCGCTGATCGGTGATTGTAATGACGTGTCCGCTTCGCTGATGTCCATTTCAGACCCTTGCCTGGCCAATTCGTCTGCTCTTTCGTTCCCTGCGATTGAGCTGTGGCCCGGGACCCAGCAGAGTTTAACTTTGTGGTGTCTGATGGACTTCTATAAAAATTACAGCATAAGTTGTAGGAGGATGCCTACATAGATTTCAGCAACTAGCCATTTTTAAAGAATATTGGGACAAATTATTTAGCTCGTTTTATTATTTTGTTTAGAAAACCAAAACCCTCCGACCACAAAAACATTTGTATTTTTTAGAACAATTCTATCAGCCGGTTTCTGCAAAACATGTCGCACCACATTATTTAAGAACTTTTGCTCTATCATGTTCTGCAATAATCTTCCTGAATATTAAAGCTTTTTTTTATCTAAATTATCGCTTTCCAGATTTGATAACGAAGAAGTTAACAATTTCTTGCCCTATGTTTAATAACAGTTATTCTGCTCTCTTTTCTGACACTGTAATATTCTAAAATTGTTTATACATCAACTAAATACTTATCTGTTTATAAGCTGACATAACCACTATTAATGTCACTACCTACTCTTAATTTTAATTTCTTTATTGTTATGATAAATTAAGTAAATCAATTTCATTGAATTAAGAATTTATGGAAATATTGGGTTATCTGGAAGCTCTTGAAAAATTCTTGTAGATAAAAGTTTTTTTCGACGAAGAAGCTGTTCCTGCATTATTTGAAGCATTCCAAAGAAGCTAACTTCTTATCATTAAGATAGTCTAGGTGCGGTGGATTGGGCAAAACATTCAAACTAGATCCAATACTTTTTGATGATATATCTTACGTTATTATGATGAAAAACGACTCTTTCCTATTGATTAATTCTAGACCATATTTGCGGATTTTTATCTCTGATTGATCCAACTGCAAACAGTATTTATCGTTTCGTTTCGTTGTCTGGCAGTGAATGTACTATTTCCTTCCGTCCAGCTCGCCTGCTCCTTTACACTCGATGTTGTAAATTATCCATTTCTCTTCGGCTTTCATGATTCGTTTCAAAAATTGATCATATTGGTTACTTTTCTACAGCAAATCGCTTATGGCGCTGCTGTTTGGAAATAGTTGCAAGCAACGTTTAACATCTCTGCGATCCCACGGACTGTGTTTTGCCGCTTGCTATCGATTAAGATTAAGTCGACACCAGCAACGGGCCGATGAGAACAAGGAGTAGATATCTACAATATTTATTTCTCATGAACGAAATTTAGCGAACCATTTCTGGCACATGGGTTCGCTGACAGCACCCTCTCCATACCCGGTACATCTTGCGTTTACAAAAATAAAAAAGCATATAATGCACCGAAAAACACATTAGTTCCCTACATCTCCAACCTCTTATCGAAAGACATGCCTTTATAAGCTATTATTTCTAAGTAGGTATGCTTCGAAATGTCGCTGATAAGAATACGCACGCATCTGACACGTCACATTGGCATAGACTTCTCAACTTTTGCCTTTGAACGGCTCACAACCAATAATCAACACATGTCTAACATATGTTGTCATTGTCGGGCATTTTAAATATTTAGTTTGCTTTTCACAAATATAAAGGTTAAACACGTTTTGGGGTGTTTCACCATTTCTTGCCAATGAAAACAATGTACATATTAAACTATCTGTACCGAATTTTGTGTAAAAAATAAAACTAAGAGCCTCAACGTTCTTGAAATGTTGACTATATCATTTAACGAGTGTACTCTGAGTAAAAAAGAAACTGTTTATAAGTGGTATAAAAGACTGTAAAGATGTTAATGATGATGGTCGCCCTGGACGCCCAATACGTCAACAACGCATGAAAACGTTGAAGTAGTGAAGAGTAGTGAATTGGCATATCCATTGGCTCATGTCCTGATTTTTTTTTCAGAAATTTGGCTATAAAACACGTGTCAGCGAAGTTCCGAAATTGCTAAATTTTTAACAAGACAAAAAAATCCTTACTCGAAAGCCTCATTTAGCCGACCGCGATCTAAGATAAGTAATAAGTCTGTTTTCCGAATAGGAACATTTTCCGTAAAATCTATTTTTCAAATTGTTTTTAATTATAATGACAAAATTAGCACAAGCTAATTCATACAAACGTATGGCTGGAAAACCTATAGTTAACTCAAGTCACATTTTGAGAACTTCATTTTAGCATATTAGCAGTTTAAACTGATACATTTTAGGATAATCAAACCATACTTTATTGCATTTCCTCAGTTTTCCAATGAAAAAGAAGCAGTTTCAGTGATGAAAAGCTAAGTTTTCTTGCAGACGGTACGTCGACCCAAAAACCATGCCATCGGATCATAGCAAAGACGTTCACATATCCTATGGTTCCTTTCCCTACTTTTAATATGTCAGTCTGAAATTGTAATATGATCCACAAATGCTCCTTAAGACACAAATTCTGATCATTACGTTAAAAAGAATGCATAAATATAAATAAACTATGCCTAAACTATGTAAGCAGAATCGGTAATTTTCTTATTGAAATGACTCACAAGCACATTACAAGGGCTATGACCAAACGACATATAGGGTTTATTAACCCAATGATAGATACAACGAGAACCCTATACACAATGCAAAATAGGAATGATATCCCGGAAGTTTACCACCGCCACCGGCCCGCTAAAGACAAACGGCTCATCCGCGACAAGTATGTTGGAAATGCTCATGAGCTCATACTTTTTAGTACCGCAATGGCGTACTGGGATCGCGCCAATATTGCAAAACAACATTTCCAATTTTGGTGGTTCGCAACGGAACGTTCCTCCGGTAAGATCATTCTCACACCTTAGTTCGTAAGTAAGATCAAACTTAGCAAAAGGATCTTTTGGATGCTAGGCGCATCATCATGCTTAGATGAACCTGAAAACTGACTGAGCCCTGTTAGCCTTGGTGAGGTATGCCAAGTGATCGAGATGGCGAAGCCCAATCCCTGAAAGACGCAACTAGGAGGAGTCCTCTCGGAAATGAGTGCTAGCCAACCTGATTGTATTTAAGATTAGAATTAAGCAGCTAATTTAAAAAAAAATATCTAGGTTCAATCAAATCAAAATTTAAAATGTAGTTAAATGAAAGCAGAATAGATAGGTTTAAGCCGGATCAATATCAAAATATTTTTAAGTTAGATTGTAACATTTTTTTCTAATAAATAAGATAAATAAAAATGAATTTAAAAACAAAAAACAAACTATGTCTACCGGGCTTCCGTGAATCAAATTTCATTCCACGGGAACATATTTTATACATTTACGACTCACATCAATTTTTAAAGGATTTTTTGTTTCAAAATATAAAAATCGTCTGAATTCGAAATAAATACACTTGGATTCTTAATACCTTACGGGATATTTCTTTCGGATGTTAATTGATAGCAAAAGTAACATATAGCTTTTAAACCTAATAAGACAACAAATCCAAAGCATGTAATTAAAAATAAACTTTGAAGATGATGAATTGAATAGTTTATAAGGTCGAGCTCAGTTGAAACATTATATTTAGCTATTCATTATGAATCTAAAGAAATGTTCACACTTTTATCAAATTGATCTTAAGCTCTTGAAGAACAGAAATCAAACAATAGAACCGCAATTATGAAATTTCAATATAATAAAACATGGGATTCGATTTACAATATCTACTCATAATCCCAGCCGTCGGTATTTAAGCTTGAAAATCTATTCTACCGCAGCAATTAAATGTTAAGTTACTCTTTTTTATATTTTCGAGTAGGTGCAGTAAAAGGTTAAATTTAAAAGACAAGAACAATAGTTATCTAGATCGTGTTATTTACATAACATTTAAAAAATCAATATTATGTACATGAAATGTACATAGAAATGTTATATAACATTCTGGCCAATGAAACGATTCTATATAACACAACAATGTAATTCGACAAAAGGTGTGTAGGTTTAGGCATAATAAAGGATAGGACTAAATATGGTATATAGGCGTTACTGTCTGTCAACTGTTTATGGTAACAAAGAGTGATCCAGGCTAGCTTATATCCTCTCAAAAACTTGTTAATTATAAACGTATGGCTTAGAGACGCTGATTAATAAATTTAAATAGTACTAAACAAAAGAGGTACACAACATATTCCCGCAGCAAACTGAGTGCTATTCGGAAAGTTTTTTTTAACTATCAAGTAAGTATGTTGCACTCTGGCTCACCCTGGAAGATAAATTGGCCTTCGTGTATTCCTGATCTCAAACCAGTTGAGTACCTTTACAAACATAATGTACATACATATTAAAAGATAGCCCGCATTAAATAACATTGACACTTGGTAATGAAACAGGAGTCTAAGCCTCACAGATTGCACGATGTAATCTAAGTAGTGGAAATGCTACTAAAAATTGAATTAGGTATATTAATTATTTTAATAAATGTTAGCAAAATGACTTCTAAAACTATCGGCGTTTCTTATGGTGTACACGGTCAGCTTTTCTCATGTGACATACAATGGCTAAGATTATGGTAGGTACTTTACGACAATTCACTAACTTTTTCAATTAGTGCACTTTTTTGTACATTAAAGGTGGAAAATCGTCTTAAATTTTCATGAAAACAGTTCCTTTCGGTGGAAACATATTTGTTATTAAGAGTCCATTTTTTGCATTTCTATCTACATGCACGTGACTGCATAAGACATTTTTCCATTGCAGCGCAACAATCTCTAATACATACAATTTTCAAGTACCTACTCACGACATCTTTATGGTTATTACCCCCGAATATTTTTATCGGCAATCCTACATTTAAAACTTTTATTTGCACGTGAAATACCGTCGCAAATAGCGAAATTACCGGCTAAATGTATAACGCCACCTGACTGATTACCACATGTACTTTTGTTTATACTACGTACTACACCTTGTATATTAAAAACATATTTCATAAAAATGAGTTAAAATTTCCATTTGATATTGTGGTGTCTTCAAACTCTACCTTCATTTTAATCGCTTCCACAATTTTGACAATTTTATCCACTCTGTATTCCTTAAATCCACACTCGGCGCCACACACTTCCCTCCCAGGAACGAACTAATACAAAACACTTTTTGACTATTTTTCCGATCGTATTTATTTGGTAATAATTTCTTTCATCAATTTCCAAGAGACATCAAATAGGAATCACTAAAATTTCAAATTCGAATAGTCACTGCACGCTCGCTTCAGTACGATTTTATATTCATTTTCATATTAAGCCTTCTTCGAAAAGCAACCACGCAAATTAATATCAGTGAAACCACGACGGCATGAAATCGATACAAAAGTCGAAACGTCGTTACCGCCAATACAAGACCACTCGAATGACTGAATAAAACTGCCTGTAAGTCCGTCGTATGAAGAGCAGATGCTGGGTTGGAAAGTAGTCAACTTGGTTTCTCTGCCGCATCATATGGAAGGGGCATAAACCGGTTTTCCAAAGATTCTCGAATCTTAATTGGTGGCAATACGATTGGTTTTTGGGGTGGAAATGTGTTCCGCCTTTACTTGCACAATAAGCGGAAGGTGTGGCATGCGTCGCGTGCCAAATTTCTTTTCAACAATGGAGTCGGTCTGTACAACAGATGACTATCCATTCCGTTCTCGCGTATAGATTTTTTCCCATCTTCTCTGTCTGATACTTTCAACGGTGAGAAATTGAGATACAATTCTTTCCTACTTGGTAGGAGCTATTGAGGCGCCACCTCTTTTTGTTTCAGTTTTTTTTTCCTATTCTTTGGTTTTATCTGTTCTGTTTTCAAACCGACGTTACAGGAAATGATTATGATGAAAAAGAAAAAACATTTTAAAGATTCCAGGTAGCTTTAACCTGAGGGTCATTTAAGATAAGATACCAACTAACCCCTACGGGTTCATTCATACATATCACGTTGATTGTAAACTTCCAGGGATGAATGTAATAATGTGTGCGTATTGAAAATGTCAAACGTAAACAATTGTGTTTGTAAATATGTACGAGTATAAGCCGGCTATTCAAATAAGAATTGCCTTTGACGAGTCGACGCATTGTCATCAAACACACTTAGATATTTTACTACATTTTACTGCTCCCAATTCAAACAACCGTTGGATGTAAAGTAGGTACATCTTTTTATGCAAAATAATAAGTTATTATGAAAGAAAAAAGAAACAATTTGTATCGGAGGGTAAGAGGATAACGCTTATGAGGCTTTGATATTTAAGTCATTTAACTATTTTGGTTCTTGTTTTGTTATTAAATTACAATAACTATGTACGTTAAAATAATTGAAGACCGAATGCATGCAGTTTCTAAATGTATTTTCATTGATGAATTAAGCGATGCTTTGAGTGCTTGTAAAGAGAAGAACTTAATAGTAATTGATGACATAAATATTGATATCTTAAATGAATCTGATAGATTCTTTTGCCGTCTAATGGTCTAAAAAGTCTTATTAATGAACCTACCCGTATAACCGATTCGACTAAATCCTGCATTGATCATATATTTATGCGTACAAAAAAAAAAAAAAAAAATATGTTTAATGCAGGGGCGGACTAAGGCCTAGGCAACCTAGGCACGTGCCTAGGGCCCGTCATTTTTGGGGCCCGAAAAATAGGTTTTTAATTTTTAAATAAATAATTATTTTTTTTTTATTTAACAGAAAAACATGATATTCGTAATTATTTCTGAAACGTATCCAAATTATGCCGAATCGATGATTGATAAAGTCGACAAGTGTGGACGAGCGTTCCCGTGCTTATGCATCCACGCCCGTGAGTGTCGATGTGTGTAAATTCGATCGAGCCTCGCGCCTGTCGAGCCTTTACTATGCACGTGTTTAAAAAGTCAAACGTAGCTATTTAAAATCAGTGTCTCCTGAACGTATGCAACGAAGGGTCAAAACAAATCACAAGAAAATTAACTATTGCCTCCTTTTTCAGAACAATTAATGGCGAAGAAAAAGTTAAAAGAGATTGGTTGGCTTTTACTGAAACCAACAACTTATTGTACTGTTACGTTTGTAAATTATGTTCCAAGCTAACAACCCACAAAAGATCGTTGAAAGACTGAAGAGCATGAAAACTCCAGTCACCACATTAACGCCATTTTAATTTTTATAACGCGATCTAAAATTACCGGACGCATTGAACTGGAAAAACAAATTATAAATGAAAAAAAAATATTGGAGGGAAGTATTTAAACGTGTGGTAGCGACAATCAAATTTATTTCTTCATACTCTTTAGCGTTTCGTGGTAAAAATGAAGTGTTTTTAAGTGAAAATAATGGTAATTAGATACATAGGTGCTTTGGAATATTTATCCGATTTCGATCTACTTTTGCGGGAACACATGCAAAAATATGCAAACTATACTATAAACTACTACTGGAAGCGGGAGTGTCCGCGGATTTTAGAAAAATGGAAAAAGAGCAATATCGGTCGGCGATTCGATTCTTGTTTTTAGAAGGGAAATCGCGCAGCGAAATCAAAGAGCGTTTGGATGCTGTGTACGGTGACTCTTCTCCTTCGATGGCGACCATCAAAAATTGGTTCAACGAGTTTCAACGTGGTCGTTCGTCGGTTTTTGATGAGCTACGTCCAGGTGCCCCGAAAACGGCTACCACGGAGGTTAACGTGACAAAAATCCACGATCTCGTATTGGCGGACCGCCGATTGAAGGTGCGCGAGATAGCTGGGAAAGTAGGCATCTCAAACGATCGCGTGGGTCATATCCTGCATGAAATTTTGGGCATGAGAAAGATGGGTGCCGCGTTTGCTCACTCCGGACAACAAGCGCAACCGTGAGATCACTTCAGAGCAGTGTTTGACGCTGTTTAAGTGCAATCCGAAGAAGTTTCTGCGTCGTTTCGTGACAGTCGACGAAACATGGATCCACTGGTACACACCAGAGACCAAGGAAAAGTCGAAACAGTGGACTTCGTTTATAGGTTTAGTTAGTTTTAAATAGTTTAAGGTAGGATTAAGTTTTATATAAAATATTTAAAAAAAGGATGATCATATGCTAAGTTTTTTAATAAAAGAAAAAGTTTTCTTAACTTAAGTTACGAGTAGTTATAATGTTAATAGTAAATTTATGTAGTGGTCGAAACACATACATGTACATATGTTTCAATTGTACTGTTTGTTTTAGAGTGTCCACCTAGGGCCAGTAAGATAGTTACATTTGTTAAGATAGTTAAGCCAGTTTTAAGCATTTTTGACTAGGGTAAGATAGATATAAGATAATATGAAATAAAAATGAATTTAAAACTAAATAATAGTTATTGGGCCGATTCGATGCCGAATTGAAGAAAAAACGGCCCCACTTGGCGAAGAAAAAAGTGCTCTTTTCCATCATGATAATGCACCGGCTCACACCTCCGCCCTCGCCACGGCCAAATTGGTCGAATTGGGTTACGAACTGCTGCCTCATCCACCGTATTCTCCAGATGTGGCCCCGTGCGACTTCTTTTTGTTTCCAAACTTGAAAAAGCCACTCGCCGGGCAGAAATTTCAGTCGAATGGGAGGTCATCGCCGCCACGGAAGCCTATTTTGCAGACCTCGAGAAAACGTATTTTTCAGACGGGTTAAAGAAATTGGAGCATCGCTGGGTCAAGTGTATCGAGCTAAAAGGAGACTTTATTGGAAAATAAATCGCCATTTCTCCAAAATTTTTGTTTTTCTTTTGTAGGCTAAGTACTTATCGGACCATCCTCGTATTTGTCGTCTACAATATGTGATGAATTTATTTCTATTATATCGAAAGATTTACAACTCACAATAGTGAACGAAATAAAAGAAGCCAAATTTTACTCTCTAATTATTGATTCAACACCTGATATATCTTACGTAGCTCAGCTGGCCGTCATTATTCGCTATGTTCTTCCAAGTGGTATAAAAGAAAGATTTTTGGGATTTCTACCTATATTTTCTCATACTGGTGAAAACTTGGAGAAAGTTATTTTAGAATTTTGAAATAATATAGATTTAGACATCACTAACTGTCGGAGACAGAGTTATGATAACGCGTTCAATATGCCAGGTAAATATAAGGGACTCCAATCCAGAATAAAACAACATATTTTTTTCTGCCATCATTCATTAAATTTAGTTGGAAATGCTGCTGTCGAAAGTTGCATGGAAATGACCACTTTTTTCAATATCGTTCTGGAATTGTGCGTATTTTTTTCAAGTTCTACACCTTATTACTTCGCCTGTAATCATCTGGTCATTTATTCAGGAAAATAGTATTAATACAACATTCCCTAATTTAAACATAATTCTGAAGATTTAATATTTAATAATAATAAAATTTAATCAAATTATCTAGAAAAAGAGTTTTTTTTATTAAATAACTCTATTAAATATGACAACTAATTGACGACTTTGCAGAATTAAAAGAGAGAAAAAAAGGCAATATAGCTTATTGTTTGTTTTAATAAATTATGTTTATTTAATTTTTGTATTGTACATGTATATTATTTTTTTCCTTTTTTTTTCTTGGAATCCGATAATTAAATAGAACTACATACTATATGCTTTAAAACCAAACTACCAAACGCAAAGTATGTGTCATGACTGAAAAATAGGCCCGAAATTACAATGTTGCCTGGGGCCCGCTTTAGCCTTAGTCCGCCGCTGGTTTAATGGTGTTGTGTATGATCTGAAATTGTCAGATCATTGTATGATTGCACTTGATGTGTGTGGCAGTGCTAATGCAATAAATGTTGACAACTCATTGGTAAAAAAGAAATATTGCACAGACTTTTTTCAATTGAAATGTTTAAAATATGAATTTTGGGAAAAAGTTTATGATGCATCAAATGCAGTCGCTCACTTTCTTACAATCTTAAACAAGCATATCAGAAATTGTACCACCTTGTCCCCTCAGATTTTAAACAAAAATACATTTTTGAAGATTTGGATGACATACAACCTCTTACAGCAGATAAGAAAAAAGAATAAACTTGCAAAAAAATGCAAAAAATCAATCAGCATATCAAATGTGCTGAATGAGTAGGTACTTTACTGATATACATATTAGAAAAACTGAAACCATCTGTTGATATTCCATTAGACTGCAATTGTTCCTTAAGAACCATGGAAAACTCACATCCAAACAGTTCTTTTTCCAACCATTTTCTGCTTCTGAAATTTATAAAGCAATATTGTCGTTAAAAAATAAAAATTCTTGTACAAGTGATGGTATATCGAGTGTATTGTTGAAGAAAATATGCAACTATGTGATGGACGTTTTGTGTTCACTTGTTTAATCGTAGTGTACAAAATGGTTGTTTCCCTCAATACCTAAAAGACGCTGAAGTTATACCACCCTTTGAAAAAGGTAATAAAAGAAATATATCTAACTACAGACCAATCTCCCTACTACCAAAGCTTTCTAAAATTGTTGGGAAACTTATAAAACTACGCATATTGTCCTTTTTAGACAGAAACAGTTATTTTAGTAATAATCAATTTGGATTTAGAAGATGAATGTCAACCGAGGATGCAATCCTAAGAGTATAGCCAGTTGTATGAAAGCATTAACAAATCTACCATGGCACTTTTTTTTGATATGACAAAAGCGTTTGACATGGTTGACCATGACTTACTCTTAAAAATATTATCTATACAATGCCGATTTTAGAGGAGTAATTCGCAAGTGGTTTACTTCTTATCTAAAAGATAGAAAACAAAAAGTTAATGTAAATGGAAGCTTTAGTAACTCTCGTATTTTAAAAAAATGGTGTACCACAGGGCTCAGTTCTTGGTCCTCTGCTATTCCTAATTTGCATAAACTCTCTATTTGACTTAAATATAAATGGAGTGGCAACTGCATTTGCAGACGACATAGCCTTTACTTATCAGTTTGATACAATATACGAATGTATTGCAAAGATCTCGGAAGACCTAGAAACTTTGAGACTCTGATTTACGAATCATAAACTAATTATGAGCGAGAAGACAAAACTTATGTCTTTTAAAATATCTAGTAACGTTTTGAATGATTTTAATTTATACTTTCATGCTTATGATTGTAAAAAATTCTATTTACCTGTACATAGTTGTGGAAAACCTAATTTTGTTCCCAGTTCATCCTGTTCAAATAATTTATTTTAAAATTGAATCAGTGCACCACTATAAATACCTTGGAGTATCATATACAAACAATCAAATCAGGGTGGTATATCAAGTTGGGGCGGTTCTTATAGAAGCTCTCTCAGACCATTATTAATAGCCCAGAAACATTTAGTTAGGATTATTTGTAACAAAAATCGTTTCGCTCATAGCTGGCCCTTATTTAGAGATCTGCGCATTTTACCAATGAGGCACCTTAACGTTTTTAAAGTTCTAAAAGAATTTTATAACAAAGCGGTAATATTCCTAGTAGAAGCAGACAAAAGTATCGTCTCCGTATAAACAGCATGCATTTTGTCAATGTTCCAATTGCTCACAAAACCCACTTTTCACACTTTTACATTGTTACAGCTCCTTCAATGTTTAATAAGTTACCATTTTCTGTTCGGACATCCTCACACTTTAATTCGTTTTTAAAAAGGGTTAAAGGTTGGTTATTCACTATCAATTATGACGTCATTGAATCGTTACTTTAAAGTGTTAAGTCATTGTCAGCTCTTAATAATTTATTTTCGAATTGTATTTTTATTGTATATTAATTGTTTTTGTTTTCCTGAATTCTTACTCGTACAAGTATATTTTTTATGAAATCCGAAAAAAAATAATTCTGTATAAACCGAAGTTACCCCCACTTCAGATCCATTTTTATTTGTTAATTAAATTGCTGTGTCATTCCACACTAACTTTTAAGTTACGGATTGATTATCTACTATTATTTTCCGCTATATTTTTTAAAAATGTATATTAGCTTAAAGTTATGAAGAAAATAAACAAATATAATCAATCAAAATCAATTGATCTTCGTTAAAAGTAAAATGACAAGAAAGTTGTAGGTATACATTATTTATATTTAAGAAATTCTGCGAAAATATTGTGTAGAAATTGCTTTTAACAATAATTTCTAAAATCCATCTATTCAAATTCAAATTTCAAATAAAATAACAATGTTTTGTTTATTTATTATTTTTTTTCTGCATTGAAGGTTTTAACGTATTTTCCTTCAAAGAATAACATTCTCATTTTGCATTCGTATTTATTTTAACATAGTATAATTATACAGTAGAAAGATAAAGCTTAAATATCAAATCTCTTTAAATTGCGCGATAACTCACCAATTGAAAATTTTTGACGTAAAATAAAAATCTATCTATCAATCTGATGCAGAATTTTGCGTTTTGAATAATGACGCAAAATGTTGCCAGTAAGAGGTAAAATAAATATGTACTCGTATATGTGGCAAAGTTATTTAAACATCAAGGTAGGGAAAAAAATAATCCACGGTAACATATGTATCTACTAGGTGTGATTTTTAAAAATAAATATCAGAATAGTTGCACTTCAGGATTTTAATCAAATTTCGCTAAGATTCTCTGGATTTGAATGGTTATACAATTTATAGAATGATTCTGGACGTAAATATTTTCAGGCATTCTTAACAAATAGCTAATTTGAGATTAACATTTTCAATTTAGAAAGTCTTTGCATTTATGTTTTTTTTGTTCAGAACAGTAATAGAATGAAAACTAAGCTGAACACATTTTCCTTTTAACAGAAATTATTTAATAAAAAAGAAATAATTACAATTGAATTTGATGGAATATTTTATATTTCATTTCATTTCATTTGCAGGGTTTATTTGGATTAAACTTGTTAGCAAAATATCAGACTATGCAACAGTATGAAAAGTAATCGGCTTGCAGGAAGATCAACTGCCATGTTATTACTTGATATTGAAAAAGCATTTGATTCTGTTTAAGATTTTCCTCAGTTTTATTGTAAAACTAGTAAATTGAAATTGGTAGTAAGTGTACATTAATGTGGAAATTTGATCGTTGATAACATTATTTTAGTTGATAAAGTAATTTCGTGTTGACAAAACTTGAATTTATTGCTTCACGCTATTTGTCATTGTTTATAACAAATTCAATCGTTATGAGAAGTTGAATATTGAAATGCATTATTGAAGTTCTGTATTCTAATTATATGAAAAAAAATATTTCCTGTTGTAATAACTCGAATTCAACTGCTTATAACAAATTCAATTGTTATAAACAAAGGATGTTGGCAACTTTATTTTAGTCGAAAAAATAATCTCGTTGAAAAAACTCGAATTCATTAGATAGAGGCTGATTTCTATTTTGCTTATTCAATTGTCATAAACAATTAACGTCAACAAAACGTTGCCCCCACATACCCTTCTTTGTTTCTGCAATAGATGTAGATGTTTTAGAGCGAACAGACAGACAGACACCAGCAATTTATAGATATAGATAGATAGATAGGTAGTAGATAGATTGTTAAAAGTTTTCAAGAAAATCTTAACTTTAAAGTATTTGCTAATGGTTGTGTATCCAATGTAGTTAGCTTTAGTGCAGAACGGGACTAGTTGGACCAGTTTTGTCAAACTATTCACGGTACAACTATGGTAGGGGGAGTTGGGGCACCTTCTTACGTTTTTCTTTGGGGTTCAAAAAAGGGCCACCACATTGAGAGCAATAGCAACGTAAGATATTTATTTTTTTTAATGACTTTCTAACTAGCTTATATTAAACGAATTTACTCTTAGAATCATTCTAAAAAAATGTAAGGACCTATTTATTAAGAATGGTTATTTGTATCAAATTGCTCTATTCACGGGGTATCTACATTGGTACAGGTCAGGGGCACTTAGATTCGTAGCCACATAATCAGTAGTTATTGAAAAATGCCAGTTAATAAAACAAGTTTTTATTGATTTTATAGCATATATTAAAACACCAGTGTTTAATTATTTGGTAATTCATGTCAACATAGGTTTAAATTAGTTTTAACAAATAATAAAATTAATGCTTCCTTAAGCAACTAACAAATATAACGTAAACATGAGCACTTTAAGTACTACAAGGAATTTGTATTTTGAGTTTAAAGTGAAGAGTTTTCAGCTTGTCACAATTAGTCAAATAACTATAATTAGATAGCATCTTTAATGTTTAAGAAGTAAATCAAGTTTTTTTTTTATTTTTGTTCTTAATGTCTAACATTTATTTACATACAAATGTGGTAGGGGGATAAATGTATCTTAAAATTAAATAAATTAAATAAAGAAGCTGTTCTGCTTGTGCCTTTCTTGACTTTCGAATTTGGTAACTTCAGAAATATTAACAGAAGCCTCATCTTTAACATCAGGAAATACAAAAGTTCCAGTCGGCTTGAGCTTCAAAAAATATACGTGAAAATCGTTTTATGTTTTCATCATGTTTAGACCTCTGTAGTTCTTCTAATCTTGTCTTTTCCGAACTATCTGTATAGATTCTTGACTTAGCCTTTTCTTTTCCTTTTTTAGTCGTCGTTTTTTTTTGGTAATTTCTGGGTAAGGCCTTACATTTTCAGGGGTTATGCAAAGTTTTGACGTGGACGCTCGATAAGTTACCTCAAAAGCTCTTGATTTGGATGACATATTATGAAATTCAGAGTCTTTTGTAGCATTTGGCAGCTCAGTTGTAGAAGGCGGTGGGGGTGTACACATTCCTCATCGATTATCATTTCCTCAGGTCCGACGGGATTCACAGAAATTGCATTGTCTTCAGATTCGACAACAAGATTGGCAGACTTTTAATTGTCTTCAGAAGCATCTTGTGATTTGTGGTTGCTACAAATCTTACAAGGAGAAAAATCTTCATTTGAGAATGCCAATTTATTAGATGGCATTATTCCAGATTTAGCAAATGCGCTCATTATATTTTTTGCAGTGAAATATTCAAAAAAAGGCCAATTTAGCAAGACTTGGAATGTCATAGATAGTTAACCCTTTTAAAGGATGATTGACGTGCTAGTCGTTAAAAGCTACCCTAAGCGTTGCCTTAAACGGACCGAAGACTTCAACATCAAGAGGCTGTGTGCGAAGTGTGTGGAGGAAACGATAAGTAAACTATTCCATTGTCACGGGAGTAATAATTGCATCAACTGAAATATGGGACTCATGATTATCACAAATAAGAAGAAGTGGCATTTCTTTTGTACAGTTGGAATGTGTTTAAGGACTTCCAAGAATAGTTGAGTATTTATCCATCCAGATCTAGATGACAAACCCAAAGATCCCTCTGAAGCACCAATCAAAAAATGAACTCGGGGAAACACGTAAACTGGTGGAATAGTACTATCACAGGTAGTTATAATTCCCCCGAAACAATTTGACCAACTTAACGCTGTGTTTTTTCTGCCATTATTTTAGGAGTATTCAAGACCGTAGTGATGCCGGTTTGATCGAAATGAATTATGTGATTAGGTGCAAAATTAAATCTCAAAAGAACATCTTCTAGATTTTTAAAGAATATACATATGGATCTACAGCAGTCTTATTGAACGAGCAATACTTGTGCTTTCAGGTTTCTTTAAACTTATATTAGGATTTCTCTTACGGTAACTATACTCCAATCTAAGCCGATGATATTATCATCCCAAGATGATGGATAACTGAAATTCAGTTTTTTAGCGTATTGGTAAGCAAGCTGTCGTACTTGAGTTAAAGTCAGTCCATGATGCATTTTACTCCATTTTATATATATATTTAATTATTGCTCTTGTTCCGTTGGAAATACTTGGTGGGGGGTGTACTTAGAGGAATAACTTACATGTTCTACCTTCTTCTTCCTTTTCTCAAGTCTATGTTGAAGAGTGGCCGGCTTCAAATTATATTTTTCTGCAGCTTTTCTGATTGATTATCTGCCTTCCAGCACATCAGATATCGCAGAAGCAACAACAACTTCATCGATGTTAGTTCTTGCCATATTTTTCTTGTATGTTCGCACCATTTTCCTTTGTCTAAATTCAAAAATTAGGTTTTACCAACTTATACATATATCACACAGAGAAGATTTGTGGGGCGTCAATGTGCCCCGACTTACTTCACAGAAAATAAATATCAAATGTAATTAAAACAATGTATATTATAACTTTTTAAGAAAACATCACATTAAGCACAGCATATACTTACTCACTATATAACTTTATAAGAAATAGTTGACAGAAATATGCGAAAAAATATGCTCACACAAAAGAAAGTACAAAAAATTACTTCCGGACTTGCAAAATAGTTCTGTGTTTGTTTGGCGCTAACCAGTAACAGAACAGAGGTGTCGGATAGATATATGTATGTTTGCGATGATACACATGTTGCGTTGTGTGCGTAGTTGACTGGCCTACTGAGTTTGAAATTAAAATAATCTGGACTGTATCTATGTGCCCTATGTATCAATGTACCCCTTCTCCCCCTACTAATATGAAAAGAAAGAATTGACATCTGGCTTCTAAATGAAATTTGAAAAAAATGAAAATATGAAACCCCAGAAATTAATGGTACCTACATTAGCTGGGTGGGGTAAGTTGGACCAAATCCTGACAAGTGGAAAAATGAGTTCCATAAAGGACAACAAATCCAAAATTTAATAAATTTAAATTAAAGTTTGAAATAAAATACAATACAATTCATGCATACAAAGAAGGTCCTTTCTCCGGCTATGTAAGAATGATATACATATGTATACATATGTATGTACATAATATAAAAATATTACACAATATATTCACTTATAAAAAAACTTTACCTCAGTCCATAATACACTTTTTTTCCCTAACAAAATAAAGAAACTATCTTACACTTTTTTTTTTACTTTTACTCTTCTTCTGAGGACACAATGCAACTGAAACTGGTTTTGCATGTGCTATTTGCGTGTCTGATTATGTTCTTTTAGTAGCATCGATTTATGAGTAAATCGCGTGGTCCAACTTGCCCCGTGGTCCAACTTGCCCCGTGGTCCAACTTGCCCCGTGGTCCAACTTGCCCCGTGCTCCAACTAACCCCGCTCTACCCTACCTCAAGGTTTGGTTCTGATATAATATTTATATCTCCGACTTTCCGAAACTTTCGCATTGTGAACGGGCAGTTTATGCCCATGATACTGCTATAATGAAAACGCATGAGTTTGTTCTTAATATTGAGATGAATTTAAGAAATGCAATTGTAATATTACAAATGGAAAATAAAACTTAAATCTTATATTGGAGTTTTTAAACGTTTTTCCTCCAAAACATTTAATATTATTTCCATCAATATTATTTCTATATTATTAAATAATGCTTCAGTTGTATGATATTTAGTTCTCATCAATCTCTGTATGTACATAAATTGTGCAATATTAAAAACTTAAATCTGGAAAAAATTAAGCAATCTTTTCACCAGATATTTTCTTTCCTCTCATCAGCTTGCAATCAACATCCATCCAATGCCATGGAAATTTTCTGTAAAATATCCAGGCATACATGTTGGCACAAAAATAACATTCAGCAAACGTATTACAGAAATACTGCATAAAATAAATATTGCTGTTGTCCCTTGTAATGTCCATTCATAAATAAAAAGTGTTTACTTTCGATTGAAAATAAAATTATAATCCACAAGACAATTGTTGGCTACTCTGCTGTTCTTAATCCTCCCTGGTATCAATCAATTCTTCATCTGCACATTAGAGCTAATATTAATTTGATTTCATTCCGAGTATGAAAACTTAATGACATTTTTAAGAAAAATTGTGATCTTTTCCTTTTTTTCCGGCGTCGCTATGGTCAGAAGTATAGGACCATAACCTTCCCACTTAACAGGATTCCTACTGGTCCGCTTGTGGGGTCCGCCGGTTTGAATTCAGAAAGTAGCGGCAGGCTTCCCGGTTTGGGATTACTTCATCGCTGAGGCCAATCAAATGCTGGTGTTTTTGCATTTGTTTGCACCAATTGTTTTTCGGCCTGCCTTTTTTGCGTGTTGAAATTGGAACGTTGATTGATATCGCCTTTTGTACGGGGTTCAAAGGATCTCTCCTTTGAACATGGCAATACCAACTGAGTCGGTCGCGCTCTATCTTTCTTGTGATGGTTTCTTTTACGTGGAGGCTTCCTCGGATCTTTGAACTTCTAATTCTGTCACGCTTTGTTACTCCCGCTGTCATGCGAAGCATCTTCATCTCAGCTGCCGTTAATTTGCTCTCATACTTTTTGTGCATTGTCCAGCATTGTGAACCGTATGTGAGCGCCGGACGTACAACTGAAGTGTAGAGCCTTTCTTTCAGCTTAGGGGGCATTTTTTGATCACAGAAGATGGCGGAGTTTTCCCGCCACTTCATCCACCCTACGCTTACGCGACGGTTGATGTCGTCATCACAAGTTGCTTCTTTATTAATCGTAGATCCCAGGTATTTAAACGTTTCACACTTGGGAAGCACTCTTCCATTCAAGTAAATGTCTGGAATAGGCTCTGTCTTCTTTGAACTAATACGATACCCGTGTCCCTCAAAAATGTCCACCCACACATCAAGTGCTCGTTGTAGGGACGCCTGATCATCACTTATAATGGCTCCATCGTCAGCAAAGACGAAGAAAAATTGTGATATTCCTGACAACCCATTAATTAATCAGT
The DNA here is from genome assembly GCA_958301585.1 of Merodon equestris. NCBI lineage: Eukaryota > Metazoa > Arthropoda > Insecta > Diptera > Syrphidae > Merodon > Merodon equestris. The sequence continues at coordinate 68,780,576 of OY284414.1, read as the reverse complement.
TAAATGTAACATTACGTACGAACCGATTGCTTCCTACTTATGCAATATCGCTATTTAATTTCTATCTATCTATTTATCTATTTATTTGTCAATTCATATATATATATTAGTTATATTTATACATATTATATATATTAGTTATATTTATACATATAGCTGCGTTAAAATTTTTTTTTAATTTTCGGAGGAGCAAACAACCCCATTTATTGAGCTTAATTCAAGCTAAACTGAATCTAACTTAATAACTAATGAGAACAGGTGAGGGGGCGCGATCCTTAGAAACTAAGACTGGAAGGAGGGAAGGTTATTGAGAAGACGGAGTTTTAGGCATGGAGTGCTGAGGTTGAAGTCGAAGTTAATATTCGAATTAACACTTGCCAGCATACGGAAAATGGGTTCATTGGAGCCGTATGAGGTGCGGGGGGTGGATAGATAGAAGAGACGAGGATTGCGTGTATTACGAGGGTTAGTATTAAGAGATATGGAGTTATAAAGGGTGGCGCTGTCAATGGTACCTGTAAGAAGTCTATGAATGAAGATGATGTCTCTTTCCTCCAAAGTATTCAAGTTGATTAGTTTAGGACGGTCTTGATAGGGCGGTAAGAACAGGGGATTGTTCCAGGGCAGACCTCGAAAAGCGAAACGTAGGAACCGACGTTGGATGCTTTCGATTCTAGATATGTGGGTTTGTTGATAAGGGGAATACACTTGAGATGCATATTCGAGAAGGGGGCGAACAAAGGTAATATAGAGGGATCGGGTCACGTAGGGATTGGAGAATTCTTTAGACCAACGTTTTACACAACCAAGTGCAGAGTTGGCTGTATGAATTACAATATATCGTCGATATGTGCGTGAAAATTGAGCTCTTGGTCACATAGTGTGCCGAGATCGCGCATAACCTGAACGGTGGAGATGGGCTGATTATTGAGGAAGTCGAGACGAGGGGGAGGTTTGATTAATTTACGTGAGAAGTTATTAAGTTATTAATTGATTGGCATTTGGAAATGTTAAGATGTCAACAATTTTTGGAGCACCAAACGGAAAAGCTGTTGAGATCAAATTGAATAAGGCAAGAATCTTGTTGCGAGGAAATGGTCTTGAAGAACTTGGCCCGTACAGTGAGAGGTGGGAATGTTTGATGACAAACTATAAGTCGTTTATGGTAAGAATAAAAAGAAGTGGACCTAGGTGGCTGCCTTGGGGAACACCGGAAGAAGCTAAAAAGGGGTTTGAAAAGGCAGATCTAAAACGAACACTGTAGTAATAGTTTCTTAAATAAGAAGATATCCACTTCAACGCAGTTGATTCAAAGCCAAAGGAAGACATTTTGAAGAGTATTAAGGCCCAACCATAATAGACTTACGTGGTCTTACACCAGCGTACGGAAATGTCTTTTTACATGCAAATCGTATGCTATGACCATAATGGAATTTAGTTCAGTTTCGCTAAGTTTTCGTTGTTTTCGTTAACTTAAGTGTGCTTAAGCAAAGTCTTCTTGAAAGCGGAATTTTGTCAGCTCACACATTAGATGTAGAATAAAGCAAAATGGAAAACGAAAAAGGTTCGGAATACATGTTTATTGAACTGCTTATTATTTTGGTCGGGTAAAATATGTGCCTATTCGATAAAATGGATGCGCTGTATTTCAATAACATCTTTTCTAAATGAGAAGATATTAAACTCAGGAGCAAGTTGTATGTTGTTGGGGTCAAAATTGAAAGAAAGACTTAGGATCGTTAATAAGATTGGCTTGCGTTTCGATGAAATGGCGCTCATAGAGCAACTTATGCAGCTCGGTGAATTCCAGAAAAATACCAATGTAGTTAGAAAATTCATTGGGGGATTGAGTACGAAGGTAAATTGCCCACAGTTTGTTTCTTGTGTTTCTTAGTGAACAGAGCCTGCGATTATACCAAGGAGGGGAGGTAGATAAATGTTTGGATCGAAAAAGGGGAACGTAGAGAGAAATAGAATCGAATATTTCTCTGTAGAAAATAGATATGGCGTCGTTTATTGTAAGGCTGTCAAAATTGAAGGGGGCGTTATTGAGATATTCATTGATTAGGTTGAAATTAGCTTTGTGGAAATCGTAGGACTTACGAGTAAGCGGAGGGGAAGTATTCAGTGGTGGAGAGTGGTGAAAATATGAAAGAAGAAGGGGGGGGGGGGGTAGTTGTCGATGGTTGATAAGGAAAGGGGACAAAGCGAAACAGAGGAACTAAGAGGGTCTGGTGGAGATCAGGTCTAACTGTCTACCCATGTAATTTGTGATGCCACTAACTTGGCTAAGATTTGAATCAGCTAGGCGACCTAAGAAAATACATTCTTTGGCAGCAGAGGGATTAGTGCCAATGTAAAGTGATTGATCGTCTGATGGAGCCCATTTAAGGAAGGAAGAAATCACCAAAGAGAAGGATTTCGTCATGAGGATCCCGTAAATCATTTATGCTATCAATCGTATTAATGGCGAATTCATACGATTCAATAGGTTGAGATGGCATATAAAAGCAAATGACATGGAGCGCTTTACGGGGGACTAGCGGTGGTAGAACAAGCAGTTGGAATCAGATTGAAGGAAACACGTTGACGTGGCGGTTTTGATGGAGCAGAGGAGGATATGCCAGATGGAGGGATGAGTTAAGAATGGGAAAAGTTTTGTTTTGAAGCTCCAGTTATGGTGGGGGTTAGATTGAGGTTTAGCGGTTTTATTACAAGTGTTAATCTTATTTCTATGTTTCTTAGAGCTAGGTACATAGATTTGTTTTTTAGAATTATTGAACAGCAGGGTGGATATCTTTCTTTTCGTTCCACCTGGTAAGGGTAGTGTTACCAAGAGTGAAAGGGCGGCCGTCAGGGTTTAGGAAAAACCACTTGTATTTCGATGATATGGACTTCAGTTTAAACAATCTGGACCGTTGAAGCGCTTGGCAACTTACTATTGGAATTTTAAATTCCTTTGTGAACTTTTGTGCCCATTTTTTATGAGTGTCGGAGGTCAATACATCAATAATAAAGGTAGAAATTTCTTGGTTGCCTTTTTTCAGTTTTTGGAGTCGCTGGTTCCATTCACTTAAACTCCATATTTGTCAAAGCGCTTAATGTTGGTTTCAACAATTGGGTCTTCAGAAATTGGGCCTTCAGTTTGCGTGTAGACTGAAGATATAGTTTTTGGCGGCAGCGGAGACGCACAAATTGACGGGGTGGACACATTGGCTTCAAGCAATTCATCATGTATGGAGGCAAACGATGAGTTGGTTGTTATTAGATGCTGTTGTTAGATCAAATTGAATGTGGGAAAAATACACGCTATCTTTTTCACCAGAAAAAGAAAACATTGCTTCCTCCCATCTAATCGAATAATGCTCGTTGGGCAGCCAATAGCCTGGGAGAACACAGTTAGATACCTGGGTATCCATCTGGATAAAAGGCTGACATTTCAGGAACACATAAACAAAACTTTGCACAAAGTAAGCATTGCTATCAAAATGTTATACCCATTTATAAATAGAAGGTCTCTCTTATCTGACCAAAATAAAATAATTATATATAAAGTTATTTTTCAAGCCCTCTTGCTTTATGGCTGTCCTGTGTGGGGAAACTGTGCTAAGTGCCACATTAAAAAATTACAAATTCATCAAAATAAACTCTTAAAAATGATGCTCAACTTACCTTGGAACCTACTATACTACCTTTGAATTGCATCGACAAGCTAATGTTGAATTGGTGTCTGAGAGAATAGAAAGACTAACTAACTCTTTTCTTATAAGATGTAGTATACCTGAAAATCCACTCGTAAACGAGTTAAATGTCATTTAGCTCAAGTTGAAATATAAATTCAAATCAAGTTCGTTATTAATTTATCGATTTGATTATCTACATATATACATGTATATATGCAAATCGATATAATAATGTCCTGTATTTATTTACTTCCTTTTTTGTTTTTTTGTTAATTTATTTATTTATCTATTTATTTATTTATTTATTTATTTACCTAGTTACATATTATTTATTTATTTATTTTATTCAATTAATTATTTATTTATTTATATATATATATTTACTTATTTATATTAATATATTTGTTTACTATTTTATTTATAATATTTATTTATACATTTTATTTATTTAATTTTTTTTTCTCGTCACATGAGGGTTTTTTCTTGTTGTTTCCCCTCGAAAAATGTTCAAAAATACAAAAAATTATATCCATGCTTTTTCAGTTGAAAAATATACATATATATGTATACATATGTATTAAATATCATATATCTGTGTGTAAATTATGTGGTGGCAAACCTTGTACAAATTCTACAAACGTAATAATAAATATATACATATGTATATGTATATATATATTGAGCTGTTGTTAGATGCTGTTCTCATTTCGTCAATTAGATCGCATAGGGTAAACCTGCTGGTGGTGAGTTCACTGCGAACGTCATTTAGTTTGTTTGCAATAGCTTCAAGCAGAGGATCGGGTTGAAAAAGGGGTGGGGCACTTTTATTAGATGAGTGGCTAAAATGAATGTCAATGTCAGACCGGAGGGAATTTAAGTTCTCGTTTAATATTTTCACGTTTAAGGGATTGAGGTATGTATGTATTGGGGGTCGAAATGAGATCGCGCTTAAGTTCGACACTACGGATGGGTGAACTGCTTTCCGAGTTTACATTGGCTAATTGTGTTAAGGTGGCCAATTGTGTTTCCAATGAATTTAGTTTGTTAGTGAAGGTTGACTCCATTGTAGAATTGATATCTTCAACACATTTAGTAAGAAAGTCAAACTTGGACGTCAGGTTCTTGAAGAACATATTGTTGTTATTGGCGACCGAGTTAATGATTTCACTGTTGCACTTAATCGCGAACAGTACATCAGAGAGAGTGATTTTTTTGCACTCCTCACAATGAAAGGAGAAGTGATGGACCTTTTGCTTAGGCCGACGGACGCAGGGAAGATGAAACGATTTGCCCTTGCAAATAACCCGGTCAGCATTTCTGGTATCGGCGGCACAGTGGTCAAAATCACAGTGATCCATATTAAAACTAGGGCAAGAGCGGGTAATTCACGTTCAGAAAGAAATTCATTAAACGAAAGAATTCATTAAACAAAAACAAATAACGAAAACAACACACTAAGTATTCATGCCGATCGAACGATCGATTCCCGGAATCAATCATGCAATTTCATTTTAGGTCAAATGCAATTATGCTGATCTTCTATTATATCCCAAATAAATACTGGTGACAGGTGATGGGTTGTACGTAGTTCGTTCCTCCATACTAGTGGATAAGTATTGAATGTAGTATACAGCTAAATAAAGTTTCTGCTTTTGTCGTTTTTTTTTTTTTTATTTCCATAAAATGATTTTTTTTATATGTTAAGTCGCGCGTTTTAATATTTTATTGATGAGGTAGAAGTTTGTAATTTGTATGGTAGGAAAATTGTATCGAAGAAAAACTAAATTATGGGTCGTTGTGAAGAAAAGGAAAAAAAAAACAATTAAGAGAGGAGCGAGCTAAAATGCGACTGCACAGGCTAGGGTTCGGAACTGAACTGAAGAAACATAGCAGTGCTAAAAAAACTTTAAAAAAATGCAACAAATAATCCAAGAGCCTCTATATTCAAACTTATTGGCTAACTAAATGCATCTAACTAAGTTGGTTTAATCGAAGGAAACTATGAAATCATTTTGTTTTTGTTTCAGATGTTATTGTTCTCAATATTTGGTTGAATAACCTTTGTTATTGGTCACAGCCTCACATCTTCTTACCATAGAGCTCACAAGGCCTTGAAAACCAGACAATGCCCCATAACTCAGTAATATTTGGTGGTTTGGCATCATATACAACACGCTTAACGTCACCCCAAATATTTTCAATTGGATTCGTCAGGAGATTGAGCAGGCCATGAATTGAATCTGCTCAAACCACTCTTTCGCTTTACGACTAGTATATTTTAGGTCATTATCTTACTACAGGATCCATCTGAGTGTCATTTTTTTTTCGCAGTAGAACAGCATAACAAGCTCGAAGATCTTAATATACAAATGCTTATCCATTGTGCCTTCAATTTTGTATATGGGACCCATACCATAATACGAAAAACACCCCCACACCATAGTTGAACATTCGCCATGTTTAATGGTATTTATGGCATAACGGTCAGTTCGGTGTTGGGTGAGCATCGCACATATTGTCGGGTGCCAGCCCCACCAAATAACACAATTTTGGACTCATCAGTTCATAAAATATTTCGCCACTTCGAGAACGGCAGGGCGATATGTTTTTGGGCGAATTCAAGCCGCTTCGCAATGTGTTTTTGGTGAGAAAATGTTTTTTTTTTCTTGGGGATCGGGCATTAAAATGTTCGTCTATTAGACGTCTACGTACTGCCATCGCAGAAACAGGCAAATCTAGCTCAGTCTTGATCTCCGTGGTTGACTTTGTTGGATATTTTTTACTTATTGTTAGACGCATTATTTTCTGATCTTCTAAGACACTTGTTTTTCTCTTTCGTCCCCTAGTTTCCGGTTTCTCTTCAAATTTAATTGCGTTTGGTATCATTTTAGTTCAACACAAAATGTTTGGATTTCTGTGTAAGTTTTCCCTGCAGCGCGAAGAATTAGGATTTGTTCCCTTTTTTTTCTTTGATCAGTGTTGACTACGTCCCACTGAGTTGTAACAATAAAAAAAAATCAAATTGCAATCTTCGTAATTAATTCAATTTATGTAAACCTACTTTTCGATAGACATTTTTAACTAAATATCGCAAATTTAAGAATGCACAAGAATGCAAAGTTGCCGTTATCTTTTGTTTTGACAGGAGATGTTATAACATCCTTAAATAATACTATAGGAGAAAGATGTAGATATTACATATCATATCTCTGTAAATTTTTCTTTTTTTTTATAAGGTGCGCTTTGCTTGTAGTTCATAGTATATATTCTATTTTGTTTCCATATCATTAAAGTGTTATGTTGGAAATGCACTAACAGAGTATGAATTTTGAAGTGCTCTTATACTGCGAGTGTTATGCTTTCGTCAGCATTTTTTTTTATCATCTCTTATTCACAACTTATATTGTTGCACTGTTTTTTCGTATAAGAATTGTTCTTGGCTATGGACAGACTTGAACTACAGACGTTCCACTCAACAGTCGCTGATGATTACCATTGCACCACAACCACCTCCGTGAATTCAGCTACTGTATGTAAATTGTGGAGTAACATATTTGTAATATTTTGAATGAAATAAAATATCTTTTTTTCTCTATAAATAAGATCAACAGTTTTTGTGACTAGCTGCGATAACGGCTTGAATCTCTCGAGGCATAGACTTTCTCAGATTTTCTAAGAGTCCTGGATTGCTGTTTTAGGCTCCTCTTTGTCTTTTGGATCTCTCGATACTATTATGGGCTTTAAAAGTGCCCAACAATTCGCAACAGAGTTCAATCAGGGCCAATCCAATTTTTAAATTCCCATATTTAAAGCCAACTCTTTTACATAGCAAGAATAGCATTCTAAATTATAAATTAAATCAAATTATTCTGTTTTGAAGATTGAGGAGACTTAATACAACTTACTTTTTCGCGCTATAGCATGAATCAGAGCCATATTGAAAGATGGGGTCAATAATACCCAGAAGCCGGGATTATATTGAAGGCACCAAATGATCCCTTATGATCTCCATTCATTGAACCAGTGCAAAACACTAATTCCCCTTAACCAAAAAGTGAAATTCAGCCCCAGAACATAAAACCAACGAGAACTTTGTTTCTGTCTAAGACATACTCCTTGTTTAAGTGTCTAGTTCTCCGTCGGATGTACTGGATACCATCTGACGAATTGAGGTTGCATTTGCTTTCGTCAGTCAAGATTACAGCCTGCCAATTATTTTCAATTCAATTTTCATAAGCTCTGTCAACCTTGCAACTCTCATTTTTGGGGTCAATAAGTTGTTCAATAAGTTTTGTCGATCGATAAGAAAAGCACGATTTGATGGTTGGAAATACATTTTATTGTTCAATATAGTCTCACTGAACACTGATACACTGGCTCCAGTGAGCTTCTAATTTATGGATTCTATTCTGAAGTGAGCCACAGGAAATACACTTTCACAGCGGCTATTACCTCTTCGCTTGATGATCGTTTCCCTTCCATGTATTTTCTGAGATGTGAGAAAAGCCAGAAGTCTGAGGTGACCAAGTCTGGCGAATGGCATGTTGCAATAGTTCATACTTTAATTCACTGATCTTCGCGATGGTTTCTAGAGCTGGCAAGGAAAATTCATAGGAATTCTAATTACTACAAATAGCGCTAATAGCGGGTGGTAGTGGTGCAATGGTAATCATTACCGACTGTTAAGCGAAAGGTCTGTAGTTCAAGTCTGACCGTAGCCACGTACAATTCCTATACGGAAAAAAAATATGTGCAACAACACCAGTTGTGAATGAGAGATGATCAAAAAATGCTGACGAAGGCATAACACTCGCAATATGTATAAGATCGCTTAAAAATTCATACTATGCGTGTGCATTTCCAATATAACATCTTAATGGCATGGAATAAAATTACTGTAAAACTACAAACAACGCGACAAATTCAGTCGAATCTCTCGAATCCCAAGACAACCAGCCCCGGAGATTAGTGAACCAACATCTTCGACACAAACCAGCACCCTGTCCAGGTTGTGTGACAAACGCCGTAAGAGCGTACACTCTTGAACCTGCACGAATTATAAAAAAAAAAAAAAAAAATAGCGCTCGAACTATTTTTCCATCCCGCCTCCAATCTATAGTATTCGAACTGGTAACTTAATGACGATTTCTGTGACTATTGTGCAACATGGACATTCATGTTATGGATATCTAAGCCATGGCTACGCCACTGCGGCTTTTTTTTATAATCAGCGCGTGCAAAAGGGTATATGCATTCCCTTAAGTGATCTTCATCAATACAAAGCATGGGCTTAAGGTATAGAGGAAGAAAGGGAGAGGAGGTCCCGGTGTGGGAAATTTTGGGCTGGGAAGAGCATTCTATATTCGTATGATTTGGCTAAATTAAACAGGTTTATGGGTAAATCGATGGGCATTCACAGACGAGTACTGCGATTGAATTCATGATGGGGAGGAATTCAGTTGGCTAGCTCGCTTGAGCATTGTTAGTTGAAATAATGGTAAAACAATTTTAGAGAGAAAACAATGCATCGATGTTAAGTGACTTTGTTATCATGTCAAGTGACTTTGTAATATCCTATAAGTTTAACACGTGCAGAGTACCAGATCAGATATGAGCGTTGCACTCAAAGTTGTGGCGGATATAAGCCTTATAGACTGAAAACCAATCAGAGGGGGTTTCTTGCGTCGTTTAGGAAAACCTAAACATTTCGCAGTATTCTTGCCGATCTCAAATATGTGGTCAGTCCAAATAAATGTTTTATTAACGCACATGCTAGAAATGGATGTGTCGGTATGCGCCATAATGGCTGACTACTATGGATTTGTTTAAGTGACAGGAGACAAAAGAAAGTTTGAGAAGCATTAAATTTTACTTTCATTGCTTCCACCCCACTTAATTATGCTGTAAAGTTTAAATTTAAATTTAAAAATTTAATGTATAATATACGATACCCTTCTAATTTTACGACTGAAGAGCGGGGACGTGAATCCGTCTTCATTTCACCGTCTTTATGCAAAGACTGGTTCTTCTTTTCAGCGTGGTATGCTATCAAATCACCAAGGGACCTGTTGAAACCATAATGTCGTACATTAAAAAGTTTCCGCGATTCAATATATTTCATAAGCTGACAATTTATTAGTGTGTCCATGTGCTTAGAAAAAAGGGACATTAGTGCTATGGGTTAATAGGTGGTGGGAAACGCAGATTTACCCTTTTTACGGACAGACTGAGCAAATGCTGTTTTCTGCCTGCTCAGGAAGAGATCAAAAGAATAGGACAGATGAAAAAGCTTACGCAGTGATTTTGCCAGCTTCGAAGAACATCTCTTCAGAAGTATGGGGAGAATACCTTCAGGGCCAACGAGTTTGTGCGCATTGAGAGTGAGTGTGAAATTGAATTTGTCCCATTGGAAATTCAACGCTTTCGAATAAAATCTAGAAGCCTTGAGATGGCTGCAAAATTCAGATGACTTTGTCTGAAAAGCTGACAGCTGAGATGTTATTGCAAATGAGCATGAGGATTGTAGATGAAGCAGAATTCTTTATGTCTTTTCTGAACGTTTTTAATATCTTTGGGGCATTGTGGCTCTTTTTGTTTTAACTTTTGATAATGTAATCAAAAGTTATTTGTGTTGCAACCATTTCTGACTCATTTAAACTTATTCCGGTTTTCCTCAGATAGGTTGGCTTGGAAGACCGAAAACTCTTATTCAACCCTTTTCAACGTTAATTTTTTTTTGATGGTACATTCCGCTTCAGTGAATTTGGTGATTGATACAAAAATTAGAGAATGACCAATTTAGTTGCGCGCTATCCTATTCTGTAATATCCAAGTAGTCTTGTGTATTTTCTGGTGTGTAGCACCACCAATTAACAATTGTTTCAAATGTTTAATGTTCGTTTTCGTGCATTCTTTCAAACGTTCGAAACCTTTCAATTAAGACCTCACGAGACATTCATAAGCAATCATAGGATGATAATGGTATCCCTCTGATATACCACTTCCGATGCCATGCGAGGGACAGGCGACTCTTGTACGACCCGGACGTCGTCGCTCGGTCTGAGTACTTTCGGTACAGCACCCCGGTTTCAATTCGGGATAAAGAAGACGCGATCAGACAAAAAAGTTTGTTCTGGTGGTTGCATTCACAATCCACTCATGAAAGTGAAATCAACCCATAGGCGGCACGTAAAAAATAGCGCCAACAACGACACTTACCTTAAGAGGGTGCAATTAAAGGGATGAACACATGTCCGATGCACACACGACATGTGTTCATCCCATTAATTATAGATTAAGAATATTTTAGGCTTAGGTTAAGTTTATTTATTTATCTAGTTAAGGTAGGTTAAGTTTAAATTTAAGAAATGAATTATAGTGTCTAAGTTTTTTATTAATATTCTCTTAGAAATAAGACATATGCAAGCAGCCAGCAATACATAAAAATGATGTCGAAAGATGTTAAAATTAAGATTTAGATTAGCTTAGAGTGCTCATTAAGAGCCAGTAAGAATATGAATTATAATGTTAAATTAGATTTAAGCATTTTGTCTAGTAAGTAAGAATACGAATTGTCCGTGCAGGGACGGGTTAAGAATATCCCTGCAGCGATACCTCTCGCTTGTCGTAAAAGGCGACTAAAACAAAGGTAAACAAAAATCACATCTAGGCAATTTAGAAAACACCAAGGTGAGCAAGGCAGGCCGAAAAACAATTGGTGCAAACAAATGCAAAAACACCAGCATTTGATTGGCCTCAGCGATGAAGTAATCCCAAACCGGGAAGCCTGCCGCTACTTTCTGAGTTCAAACCGGCGGACCCCACAAGCGGACCAGTAGGAATGCAGTTAAGTGGGAAGGTTATGGTCCTACACTTCTGACCATAACAACGCCGGAAAAAGGAAAAGAAGAAGAAGAAGGAAGAATACGAATAATATAATAAAATGCGATTAGAAAAAAAAAAATAAAATAAAAATAGGTCTGATAAAGGCCATGTTGCAAATTACCTTCGCACTGAAATCAGGTTGGCTGCTATGAAACAGCTATTTTATCAGAGCCAAAGCAAGGCAAACCTGGCAAGAGGTGCATCTATATGTTTATCAAAGTATGAACACTGATCTAGTCAGATACCAAGGTACCTGACTACACTCTGGTTCGTCAGTCGAGGCCCGTCCGGTCCAAAAATTGAGAACCTTCTCCATTTCCTTTCTAATTTGGAGACGAAGGGGTTCTGATTTTCAACTTACAATTGATTTTCTGTTTACAGTCATAATACTAATTAATTACGTATTAAGTAATTAAGTATTAACGTAATACTGCTGAATTTTTTCAAAGTCTCGTTACAGAAGAATTATAATGAATGTTTTATTAACGCACATAGGACCTGCTCTGTACACAATTAAATCGTCTGCAGACGCTTCAGAATGGCGAAGAAAAACCAGAAAACCAGAAAAATCAGTTCGCTTATGTAAATGATGAAAAGGATGGACGTGCACTGTTGCAGTCACCCAAGCATCGCTGCATTATGGTAGCTGTATGATATCGGGGAAATTCACCATAAATATGTATGATTAGTTTGTAGTGTTTAAAGGCTAAAAACAGAAGATAATTACCGATATCACACCTAAAAGTCCTACATTTAAAGCTTTAAATTGCTAAGTTAAGAAAATTCAAATCCCTCCTTCCGAAAGTAGTAAAATTCTGCGGGATATAGCAACTATTGCAGATAGATCACCAGAAGTGGTATTTAATAACATAAATCGTTCTAAATTACCACAGTACGCCACAAGAAGTTAAAACACTCGAGACATTCTTTGCCAACTGATTAACAACCGAGTCTTAGCTGTCTTAGTAAAATCAACGAAAAGGTCCTAAAGGAGAAAATTTCAAAACACATCGACAATAATTTATTTCCTAAGGATTTTGGTTTCAGACGCAATCATAGTACGTCTCATCAAGTACTAAGGATCTGCAACCATGTTAAGTCATCTCGCTCAGTAGGCAAGTCAACCGGCATGATATTACTTGACATTGAAAAGGCTGTTGATTCAGTTTGGCACGACGGACTCATTTTCAAAATGATAAATTTCAAATTTTCTCCGCATATTTGCAAAGTTGTCCATAGTTCCTGTCCAATCGTTGTTTTAAAGTGTACGTTAATAATGATGTCTCTAGCATTGCCTATTTTCAATATGGTGTTCTTCAAGGCTCGGTCCTGGGGCCTGTTTTGTATAATCTGTTCACGTCCGATTTACCATCACTGCCCAACTGTGAAGTTGCAATATATTAGCAGACGACACGGCAATATTCTCGTCTCATGAACTCGCTCTCGAAATTGAGAGGAATCTAAACTATGGGTTAAGAATATTCCAAATTTATTTCAATAAATGAAAAATCAAGTTAAATGAAGATAAAGTACAAGCAATCTTTTTTACTAGAAAAAAGAAAGCCTGTTTTCTTCCTAGTGGACAGCTACAGGTGAATGAGGCAAGTATAAGTTGGGAACATTCCGTAAAATACCTAGGAATTTATTTGGATACCAAACTTACATTTAATGTTCACTTAACAAACACCCTAAAAAAAATTGCAACTGCAATCAGGATGTTATATCCATTTATTAATCGTAAGTCAAAACTTTCAAATGATAAGACGATCATTCACAAAGTTATCTTCCAGGCAATTCTGCTTTATGGTTGCCCGGTGTGGGGTAGTTGCGCAAAAACCCATCTTAAGAAATTGCAAGTTTTCCAAAACAAAATATTAAAAATGATGCTAAACTTACCATGGCATCATTCTACACGTGATATTCACCGAAGGGCAAATGTTGAATTGATTTTCGATGGAATACAGAAATTAAATCAACGTTTTCTAGCTCGTTGTAGTTTTGCCGATGATCCCTTAGTGAATAAACTAATTATGTGCAATTCGATAGTTGACATTGTATTTATTTTCTGTGTTAGATAATTTAACTTATTTCGGTTATATTGTAATATTTTTGACTCGTGTAATTTATTTATTACTTTTTCTATTTGTCGGTCTTTATTGTATTCATTTATTTATTTATTTTCTATTTATTTATTTATTTTCTATTTATTTATTTATTTATTTAAAATTCCATTGTTTACTTATTATTTGTTTTCTTTTTCTTATATATGTATATACATTTAACTATTTATTTTTTTACATTTTTTGTTTATTAATTAATTAATTTAATTATCTATATATTTATTTATTCATCTATTTATTTATTATTCTATTTGTTATTTGTTACTTATATATATACATATCTTCTTCTTCTTTTCCTTTTTTCCGGCGTCGTTATGGTCAGAAGTGTAGGACCATAACCTTCCCACTTAACTGCATTCCTACTGGTCCGCTTGTGGGGTCCGCCGGTTTGACCTCAGAAAGTAGCGGCAGGCTTCCCGGTTTGGGATTACTTCATCGCTGAGGCCAATCAAATGCTGGTGTTTTTGCATTTGTTTGCACCAATTGTTTTTCGGCCTGCCTTTTTTGCGTGTTGAAATTGGAACGTTGATTGATACCGCCTTTTGGACGGGGTTAAAAGGATCTCTTCTTTGAACATAGCAATACCAACTGAGTCGGTCGCGCTCTATCTTTCTTGTGATGGTTTCTTTTACGTGGAGGCTTCCTCGGATCTTTGAACTTCTAATTCTGTCACGCTTTGTTACTCCCGCTGTCATGCGAAGCATCTTCATCTCAGCTGCCGTTAATTTGCTCTCATACTTTTTGTGCGTTGTCCAGCATTGTGAACCGTATGTGAGCGCCGGACGTACAACTGAAGTATAGAGCCTTCCTTTCAGCTTAGGGGGCATTTTTCGATCACAGAAGATGGCGGAGTTTTCCCGCCACTTCATCCACCCTACGCTTACGCGATGGTTGATGTCGTCATCACAAGGTGCTTCTTTATTAATCATAGATCCCAGATATTTAAACTTTTCACACTTGGGAAGCACTCTTCCATTCAAGTAAATGTCTGGAATAGGCTGATGAGGGTCAGAGAACGGGCAGCACAGATACTCTGTCTTCTTTGAACTAATACGATACCCGTGTCCCTCAAAAATGTCCACCCACACATCAAGTGCTCGTTGTAGGGACTCCTGATCATCACTTATAATGGCTCCATCGTCAGCAAAGAATAGCTGGTGCACATTGGGGTCCGTCACTTTTCCTTCAAGCAAGCAATCAAGGGCTGCTGTAAAGAGCAGTGGGCTGAGGACGCTCCCTTGGTGTACACCGACTTTGATTGCTCGCACGTAGGTTTCTGGAACTCCTTTTTGTCTTAGCGCTACCCATAAAAGATCTCTTGGTTGCCGGTCAAAGGCCTTCTCGAAATCAACCAACACCATATGCAAGTCCTTTGAAGAATCACGATGCTTTTCCATCATGACCTTTATACTTTGGATTGCATCTGTTGTTGATTTACCCGAGACAAACCCGCACTGGTCATCAGATAGTCGTATTATTTTCCGCAGTCGGCTATCTAATACCCGTTCAACGATCTTCATGGTGTGCGACATCAGCTTGACAGAACGGTAGTTATCACAATTTCGCGTATCACCCTTTCCTTTGTGCAAAGGAAGAAGATAGCTTTCCCTCCATTGATTACGCATAGTGTCGCCTCTCATAAGTTTGGAGATAAGAACCATGAGCCATTTAGACCCGATGTCTCCCATCTTTTCCAGAACTCAGAGGGTATCCCGTCCGGGTCAACAGCTTTTCTTTTCTTGGAGTTTTTAACCGCGTACCGAACTTCTTCGACTGTGATGTCGGATATTTCGGCATGATTCGGGGCGGCTCTTGGAAAGTACACTCGGTGAAACTGTTCGATCAGAAGTTCCTCGCAATATTGTCGCCATCTGTGAAGAATTTTTTCGTCTTCTACAAGGAGTTGGCCTTCAGCATTGTTAATAAACTTTGGGAAACGAATCTCCTGAGCATTTCTTCTTCTTTGGGCGGCTATCTTAAAGATATTTGCTCCTTTGTTCAAATTGCTTTGTCGAAGCTCCTGGGTAGCCTGGTTCCTGCCAGACGCGGAAGACGATATTTCTTCCAACTCCTGATAGAGGCCTTCCATGCTTTTCGCTTTGAATTTGGCGCACGTTTTCTTCGCGATACCTTTGCAATATCTATATACCTTCTCACGGCGAGCTTTTTCCTCTCTATTAGTAGAAAAGCACTTTGACCAAGCTTGGAAAGTCTTTTTCTTTTCGTGTATCACTGCTTTGGCTTCATCTGTCCACCACCAGGTTTCTTTTACGTGTTGGCAGGGGCCTTTAGATGTTCCAACCAGTGATTTGGCTTTCTCCAGGCCAGATTGTTGTAGGAAATCCCACATGTCTTGTGCTCTGCACTCCTCATTACCGACCTCATCGATAATGGAAAAGAGGTAGTTTTTCATGCTGGTAATAAAAGCTTCGCCTTTTCTTTTATCCAACTTATACCACTTGATTCTCTCAGATACCTTCGTTTGCTGCTTTGACTTCTTACTCGCCTCCATAAAAAATTCAGTCAGGAGGAGACGGTGTTGAGGGGCGATCGCGTCTCCCAGGATCACTTTGCAATCTTTAACTCGTGGCTTCATGAAACTGGATAGCAAATGATAGTCTATTTGAGTTTCATTTCCGCCGCTGCTATAAGTAATCAGGTGGCGGCTTTGTTTGACGAACGTGGTATTTAGCACTATAAGACCGTACGACTTGCACATGTTTAGGATATCTTCACCTGAAGAGTTGCTGGTGCGGTATCCCAGCCCTCCGTGGTAGTCTTCATAGTCTTCGCTTGTCTTCCCGACATGTCCGTTTAAATCTCCCCCAACAAACTAAAGCTCTTCCTTTGGGATGATTTTGACAAGGTTGTGGAAATCTAGCCAGAATGCATCTTTTTCTTTTTGTTCGGATCCTACTTGAGGGGCATATGCGCTTACGATGTTCCACACCTCACCATGCATCACCAATTTGAGAGCCATCAAACGGTCACTGGACTTTGAAATGGTTAAGACGTTGCCAAGTAGCTCTGCCGCAAGGATGATGGCGATTCCGTTTTTTCCTTGTTCCAATCCATAGTAAAACATCTTGTAGGCTTTTGTTTTAACGTCCAAGAAACGTGCCCGATTACCGGTGTTTCGCCATTTCGTCTCTTGTACGCACAGGATGTCTACTCGCCTTCTAACCATCATTTCTTCAAGCTCATAGCTGCGACCACTCATGCTTCCAACGTTCCAACTCACGATTCTCAAGTGTGGCTTACGCCGTTGCATTACTTTGCTATCCCCCGGAAATCCTATAGCTCTGACCCGAGCATTGCTGCTCGTCCCAGGATCACGACCATTAGTAGTGCCTGGCGGGGTAGAGCGTCCTTAGTAGTGTAGTGTAGTCCTTTTAGCGTTCTTTTCAATAATGCTACGGTTTGACCGTTTTCTTTCTTCCCCTCCTTTTTTTGACACGGGCATGCTCCAGATTTTTTTTTTTTTTGGTTTGATCTTACTCTTACAACACCGGTGATCTCTAGTCGTGTCAACCCACTGATTTGCATGTACACTTGTGGGGCAGTTTAATGGTGGTATATGTGTCCCTAGGCTCACCTTGGTGTTTTCTAAATTGCCTAGATGTGATTTTTGTTTAGATACCTTTGTTTAGTCGCCTTTTACGACAAGCGAGAGGTATCGCTGCAGGGATATTCTTAACCCGGTAATTTACTGCACAGGTAATTTATATACATATATACATATATGTATTTATATATGTATATGTATTTATAACCTTTTAATGTATTTGTTTATTTATTTATTTACTTGTTCTTTTCTTGAATTTTTTTTATTGTTTATTTATTTATTTATTATTTATTTTATTTCATTATTATTATAATATTTTTTTCTTTTTGCCATTAAATGGGAGGGTTTTTTCTCGCATTTTCCCTTCAAAAATCTAACTCATATGTAAACAATTTCAATCTCAACAATTGTATAATAATATTACAGACGAAAGATATAAATTATCATATCTCTGAATTGTAAAACGTGTGGTAACTAGCCTTTGTAAAAATTGTATGCGAAATAAAAGAACTTTCTACATAGATTAACAAACGAAAAGATTGCTATCCACATCATCGACACTTCCAAAACACGAACGAGTGTTTTAGTGATTGGGATACACTGACGATTTTTACATGTATTATAAATTAATATTAAACCTGATAAAAGTATAAATAAAGATACATCCCAAAAACACTGAAAGTCGCTGAAGTACAAGCCATCCCGAAACCAGGAAAAACATAGCAAAAGCAACTAACTACTGCCCAATTTGCCTGTTGCCAGTCTTCTGTAAGCTCTTGGAAAAATTCTAAAAAGCTACAACTAAACATCGACCTTAATAAAACCCTACCACTAGACTTTTACCTGCTATTAAAAAGCCACCTTGACCAATGCCCCATGCTAGCCAGGGTTGTGAACGACACGATTATTTTGCAAGCTAGCAAAGACCTTACGGACGCCAACAATAAACTCCAAGCCCATTTAAGCAATATCATACAGTGGTTCACTAAACGGGGAATCCAAATTAATAAAGAGAAAATTATCCAGGTAACTTACACCACTAGGAACTAACTGTATGCGTCTTAATAATGTATCCCCATCTGATCTTTCAATAATTTGTAATATATTCGCAAACCACTTCCAGTCTGCTTATTCTTGTAATATTACCGCGACAACATTCTGAAGTAATAACTCAATGTCCCTCCATTTGCTAAATATCGGTAAGTTAGAGTGTTCAATCCCTGAGGTTCAAAATGCTCTTTCGTTATTAAAACTAGATATGAATCCTGGTATGGATGACATCCCGCCAATTTTACTTCAAAAGTCTTCTGTCGCGTTTTCTGTACCTCTGTGCTTAATATTTAATTTGTCTCTCCAGTCCGGAAATTTTTTGAAAGATTGGAAAAGCTCCTTTTTAACCACCAATATACAAATCTGGATCGAGGCACGATATCATAACTATCGTCCAATCTGTAAAATTTCAACTATTCTTAAGTTATTTGAAAAACTAGTTTGTGACAAACTTACATCTCTTTTAAAGAGAATCATTTCCCCGTCTCAGCATGGCTTCATTGCAGGTAGGTCGACTACCACCAACCTTTTAATTTTTTGTAATACTGCCCTGAATTACCTTGAGAATGGCTTACAATGTGACGTTATTTATGCAGACTTTGCTAAAGCGTTTGATCGCGTTAACCACAGCATATTAATTTCAAAATTGACTAGCCTAGGATTTCACTCCAATTTGCTAAAGTAGATTCATTCTTACTTAACTGATCGTATCCAGTATGTAATAACACCCTCTCCTCACCAGTTTATGTTACCTCCGGAGTTCCTCAAGGTAGTCACCTAGGCCCTCTGCTCTTCCTTTTATTTATTAATGACATTCCAGATTTGTTTTTAAATTCCCAGTGCCTTATGTTTGCCGATGATTTGAAGGTGCTCCGACCTCTACGCTCAATGCAGGACTGTATCCTTCTGCAAGAGGATCTTGAACGACTTTCCATATGATATCATAATAATGAGCTTCATCTCAATGTCTCTAAATGTCAAAGCCTTTCTTTTTATCGAAACCTATCTTTATTTGCCTTTACGTACGTTATCCATCATACCCCTCTGTCCACTATTTCCTTCAAAAAAGATCTAGGAGTTATTTTTGACGCAAAACTAAGCTTTTGCAAGCACATTGAGTTTTTGGTTGCCAAAGGTAATCAGATGTTAGGTTTCGTACCGCGTAATTTCGCATTTGTGAGATCTCATCTCGAGTACCTCAGTATAGTCTGGGATCCATTCTATGAAGTCATTCTTTTAGAATTGAAAAGATCCAAACTGTCTAACTAGAGTAGCTTTTCGTAGACTGCGATGGAATATTGAAATGCCTTCTTACGAGACGGGGTGCAAATTATTTGATATCTTATCTCTTTTCAAACGGAGGCAATATTATTCAATTATGTTTATTCGTGATTTGATAGATGGTCATATCGATTGCCCTTTTCTATTATCTGTAATTGGATTTCATGTTCCTGCGAGAGTTCTGAGAAATCGCTTTTTATTTTATGTAGCCTATACAATAATACAATGAACCTATTTCTACATGTCTAAGGGACGTCAATAAATACAGCAATATATTCGAATTTTATCTTCTATTGTTAGGCTTTGGTGGATATTTTTAATTAATTATAGGTATTAGGTGTGCAACTAAGTTCTCGCTGTTTATCAAGAGATGGCTCCAGTAGAAAGTGCTGGTCGATTGTGAAGTATGCAAAACGTCAAGATCCAAGCTTAGACATATGGTAAACAAACCGCTTTGGCACATTAGTGATTTTGTTTTTGCGTCATATACTTTTGGTTGTGGGAAAATGTCTGATTTTGTGCCAAATAATAATCATTTGCGGGAAGTGCTGCCTTTCTTCTTTCAAGAAACAACGTGCCATGATTGGTTCCATCGCTTCAAAGACAGTGATTTCGATGTTGACGACCGTTCGTGTGAAGGAAGGCCAAAAACCTTCGAAGACACTGAATTGGAAGCATTGCTCGATGAGGATCCATGCCAAACACAAAAAAAGCTTGCTACAGTATTAAGAGTTACCCGCCAAGCTATTTCCAAGCGATTGCATGCGTTGGGAATGATTCAAAAACAAGGAACTTGGGTTCCTTATGATTTGAAGCCAAGAGACGTTGAGCGTCGTTTTTTCGCCTGTGAACAACTGCTACAACGGCAAAAAAGGAAGGGTTTTCTCCATCGCATCGTTACGGGTGATGAAAAATGGATTCATTACAGCAACCCAAGAAAAAAATCATGGGGACAGCCCGGTCATGCTTCTACGTCGTTGGCTCGGCCGAATATTCACGCTGCGAAGGTTATGCTGTGTATTTGGTGGGATCAGGGCGGTATTATTTATTATGAGCTGTTGAAACCAAACGAAACCATTACTGGGGAACGGTATCGAACTCAATTGATGCGATTGAGCCGAGCACTGCGCGAAAAGCCGCCACAATGCGAGCAGAGGCACGAAAAAGTGATTCTGCAGCATGACAATGCTCGGCCTCACGTTGCCAAAACCGTTAAATTCTACTTAGAAATGCTCAAATGGGAAGTCCTACCCCACCCGCCATATTCCCCAGATATTGCGCCGTCCGATTATCACTTGTTCCGTTCGATTGCACATGATCTGACTGATCAGCAGTTCCTTTATATGAAGACATCTCAAGATGGCTTGATTCGGGATAGCTGTTACAGTGGTAAGTACAACAACCCCATCCAAAATAAAGAAGGTCATATAAATCATAAGCATAACACACTTGTAATGCACAAGCGATCGGTTCTATAACCCCAAAATAAGCATTTTCCGATGTCCGATGTATAACGAACATCCGACAAAGGTCATAAGTAATCGAACTAGTGATTTGTGCAAGCAACGCACTTAAGCGAACCAAACGCTTGAGGTCATAACCAATCGAACCGATCGCTTGCGCAAGAAAAACATATTGAACGTAGAGTGGTCATATATGCAAGCTACGCACTTAGGCGAAGCAAACGACCACTCGAGCCAAGTAAGAGAATGCTGTAAGTTAGTTCTAAGAAGATACTCAAATAAAACGGTCGCCAAGACCAAAAGAAGAATCTCTCCGCATTATTTAATTTTTTTTTGTTGCTTCTAGCATTAAAACATAAAATTGATAGCCTCAAGAGACGAACACTTCTACCGTGACGGTATGCGAACTCTGCCAGAAAGACGGGAAAAAATGATCACTAGCGATGGGCAATACTCGTACTTTGAATGATTCATTTGTAATCGTTTTTTCACAATAAAGTTGTATTTTCATCAAAAAAACAGCGAGAACTAAGTTGCGCTTCTAACATATTTTTGTATTATGTAATCTTGCGAGGACAGTAGATGTATTCATTTGATTGATTGAATAAAATAAATTAGTAAATTAACTATTGCAGAGGAAATTAAAATGTTTTGTTGCAAATTCAGGTAAGGTATTCGAAACGGTGAAATATGTAAGCTCCCAAACTACGAGCAAACATAAAGACGAAGACTCAAACAATGCAGACCAACAGTTTTAGGTAAAAACTGTGGACACCATCTTAAATATCTTAAATATTAAATGTAAGGTATGAAAAAAAAAATCGGGCGATGACAACTAGCGACAAGGGGCGCTCGGTGTAAACCAAACCTTCAATATTTCGGATGTATTAAAACCCACCTGTACACCAAAACTCTACCTGTATACATGTACAAACATTAACTTATTATCAATTAAGAGATGTATTATAGTTCACTACAAATATGTAAACTATGGTAGATATTGAAGACCCAGTTCCCACCATCCGTTTACCGACTTCAAAGCCGTCTTAAACAACTTATAGCGTCATATCAAAATTCGGTAGATTATGCAAATTGTACGTTAAAAACTCAATATTCCATCAGGGTTGGTTATGATATAAGCCAGACCATCGGTGTTAAAATCAGGCTTCGAAAGGTCATGTAAAGCTGATTGATCCACAAGAGACGCGATATATTTCAATTTCGTATAATTATTCGTATGCATAAGCGACATAGATATCGAATGGTAAGGATAATGAAACGCAAATATTCTACCTCTTCTTGACTTCAAAGGTCTAGTCTAGTTTTTTATCTAGATAGTGATTGATTAGCACATCGCTCTGGTTGAGTTCCATTATCGTTCGTTTAAAAATAATTTATGTAATGCAAATGGTTTCAAATGGTATAAATATGGCATTCAATATGCATCTGTCAAGCAAACAGCGCTTGTAAAATTGATTGGATTTGTCCCTACAATATTATAGCGTCAGAGACAAAAGATTCTCACAAGGGGTGGTAGAATCGATTCATAGGTCAATTCATTTTTAATGGCAAGTAAAAAAGGCAAACCTTCATAATTAAAAATTTTGTAAAACTCAATTTAGACAAATCAAGCAAGAAAGCTAAATATTTCGTCAACGCGTTATTATTGTAACGAAATTGCGCATGAAAAAATGTTCATATTTTTTAAAATTTGGGGGTGGTCGTGGTTCAGTGGTAATCATCACCGACTGTTGAGCGAAAGGTCTGTAGTTCAAATCTGTTCATAGCCAAGAACAATTCCACAACATCAGTTGTGAATGAGAGATGATCAAAAAATGGTGACGAAGGCATAACACTCGTTTGCGTTTTCTAATATATGTAACACCTTAATGACATGAAAACAAAACAGTTGCCGTGAATTTTTCCCTTTTTTCTTTTCCTTTCCAAACCGCGTGTTTCTTATTGATCGCGATTTAATAGTGGTTTTACCCTTTATAAATATGGCCCCGGGGCTAAACAAAATAAACCCCGGGAACAGGTACAGCGAGTTGGCAGATGCCGAAACGCTGTCTTCTGAACCCCGATAAAAAAAAACCCAAAACGACGTCCAACAACAAAGTTCCCTGTCTTCCTTCCACCACTAACCTAAACAATCCGAGATTTGTGGTTATTTCAGGAAAAGATGAAAAGCAACCTCTAACATATATTAGCATTTTTGCCCTGAGGAAAGCAATAGACGCAGTCCATATGGAATACGAAGGCATATCCCAATTGAGAGACGGCAGTCTTCTTATTCTCGCCAAATCACAAAAAATTGCGGACAAGTTCTTGGACCTTACCAATCTCGCCAACCTATGCCCAGTGAGATCTAAACTTCACGCTACCCTCAACTCGACCAAAGGTATAGTACATACGAGTATATGCTCCTTGCCTTATTAATGTTGCAGAAAGTGAAATTATTTCGGAAATGAAATCGCAAGGTGTCATTGACGTTTACAAATTCACAAAAATTATTGAGGGTGTACAACGTCCCACGGGTCTAGTTCTACAGTTTGATTTATATCATATACATATATAAAGGGTCCGCCATCTAACGTTTTTTTTTTTCAAGTAGTGCTTATTTCGTGAATGGTAACACTTAGCTCATGTCTGATTTGACAGATAATTAGTTTTATCCTTCCGCTGAACGAATATGGTTGTGTATACACATGAACAACGCTTCGCTAAGTGGGCCTGCGATCGACTTACAGAAGATGCCGATTTTGCCAAAAAAATCATCTTTTCAGATGAAGCTCATTTTGATCTTGGCGGGTAAGTAAACAAGCAAAATTGTCGCATTTGGGGCACAGAAAACCCGCACGCATACATTGAAAAGCCGGTGCACCCAAAACGAGCCACTGTTTGGTGCGGATTTTGGTCCAGAGGCATAATTGGGCCATTTTTCTTCGAAAATGAGCAAGGAGTGGCCGTTACAGTCAATGGCGATCGTTATCGGGCCATGTTGAACGAATTTTTGTTCACAAAAATTGAAGAGGAGAATATTGGCAACATTTGGTTTCAACAGGAAGGCGCTATGTGCCACACAGCCGAAGCTACACTCGATGTTTTGCGCCCTGTTTTTGAAGATCGCATTATCAGCCGCAGAGCTGATGTCGTTTGGCCACCTCGGAGCTGCGATTTGACAAATAATTTTTTTTTTTGAAAATGCTATAAAAAAAACTACTGAATATTTTCTCAAATTTCTTTTTTTATTTGAAAGTACAATCCTTCCGGTTAATAATGGAAAATAATTTCATTCAAATGGCTGCCTCGGCTGGCCATGCAGTAGCCTACACGATCGGTCCAATTTTTAAGCACATTATCGATTGTGTGCAGCTGTATTTCACCAATGGCTTCACGAATATTGTCTTTAAAGCGTCAATTGTCTCTGGCTTGTCGGCGTAACACTTATCTTTGACGGCACCCCACAAATAATAGACCAACGGTGTCAAATCGCAGCTCCGAGGTGGCCAAACGACATCAGCTCTGCGGCTGATAATGCGATCTTCAAAAACAGGGCGCAAACATCGAGTGTAGCTTCGGCTGTGTGGCACGTAGCGCCGTCCTGTTGAAACCAAATGTTGCCAATATCCTCCTCTTCAATTTTTGTGAACAAAAATTCGTTCAACATGGCCCGATAACGATCGCCATTGACTGTAACGGCCACTCCTTGCTCATTTTCGAAGAAAAATGGTCCAATTATGCCTCTGGACCAAAATCCGCACCAAACAGTGGCTCGTTTTGGGTGCACCGGCTTTTCAATGTATGCGTGCGGGTTTTCTGTGCCCCAAATGCGACAATTTTGCTTGTTTACATACCCGCCAAAATCAAAATGAGCTTCATCTGAAAAGATGATTTTTTTGGCAAAATCGGCATCTTCTGTAAGTCGATCGCAGGCCCACTTAGCGAAGCGAAAACGCATTGGATGGTCAGTCGGCTTCAACTCCTGAACCAATTGGACTTTGTATGGCGTCATACCAAGGTCTTTATGCAAAATTCGTCTCAATGATGTCTCCGAAATGTTCAATTGTTGAGAACGACGGTGAATTGATGTTGATGCCGCTTCACGCACACTTTCTGCCGCAGCAGCAATATTCTCGGGTGTACGCACTGTTTTTGGCTTTTCACGCTTTGATTTATCGATGAGGATGCCAGTTTCTTTCACTTTTTTCACAAGATAACGAACATACGGAGCTGACGGTGCTTCTCTTCTTCCAAAATCCGTACGTAATTTTCGCACACATTCTGCAACATTACCATGATTTTCAAAGTAATGTCGCAATATTTCCCAGCGTTGTTCAAGCGTATACACAACCATATTCGTTCAGCGGAAGGATAAAACCAGAAACCACCAATGAGACGTCCCACTCAAAATGGCCGCCGACGTTTGCCTACAAGCTCGGGCGAGCACGTGGGTACCTCAAGTGCTGTCAAATTTTTGTAAACAATCACGCACATTGTTATAATTCCAATAGTGTGTGTGGCGGGAGTACACTGCGGTACACTGAAATTAACTCACACGTATTCACGATTAGAGTTTGTTTGTAACGGGTTTTGTCGCTATGCACCTGAACCTCTGTCAAAATCTCGTCAAAATTTCAGGGTGCCACGGGGGAAGACGTACGAAAGACGCACGTCTCATTCTGGTTTCTGGATAAAACTAATTATCTGTCAAATCAGACATGAGCTAAGTGTTACCATTCACGAAATAAGCACTACTTGAAAAAAAAACGTTAGATGGCGGACCCTTTATAGACTCTAATTCAACATCTACAGGGTCGCAATCTGCACTGGTCGAAAACGAGTTGGAATCGCTTAACACCGAGCGTTTCCGACTCGTTTCCGATCAGAGTTCCACCCTGCCCTTTTTTTATTTTTTAAAAAATTGACTTAATTTGGAAAAAAAAATTACATCCACAATGCCGTGATATACTTTTTTGTAAAGCCAGAAACCTCTTCTTTCATCTTGTTTTTAAAAGAAGCTGTTTTAAGAAATAGTTTTTGAGAAATTAATTTTCAAACTAAAAATTTTGAAAAAAAAATTTAAAAAAAAAATTTCGAACTATTTTTTTTCAAAATTGTATGTAATTAAGTACTATTTTTTTTCAAAAATTCAATTCTCTTATTAGTTTTTAGTTAAAAGCAGAAAACCGGATGCACAAATGTCTTGTAGTTTTTGAGAAATTAAAAAAAAAACCCGAACCATTTTTTTCTAAGAAAAAACTTTTTTTTGGTTTTAACGTGGCTGGACTTGTAGGCAAATTAATGTATGAAACATTGACCTCTTTTTTATTATTTTTAAAAAAATTGGAGTTTTATGAGGATACAATAAAGTGACACAGTATTGGAATAACCCTGGATTAATCCTTTTTTTTCATTGATAACGCCTGAAAACTGACCTGCCAATTTCGTCTTGCATCTTTCCTTAGTATTTCGAAACAAACGGATGGAACCAGATTTTCGCGGATGGATCTAAGTGTAATGGTAGTATTCCATTTGCAGTCACCAAGGAGAACGGTGCCCTAATAACAGCAGGTCTTCTCCCAACTTACGTTTCCATCTTTACAGCAGAAGCCTTTGCCATCTTTAAAGCTGCAAGCTTTGCCACAAAATCTAAGGGTAAATATATCATCTGCTCGGACAGCCTATCAGTAATCAACGCTGTAAGAAACCCTAAACAAAATACTGACATTGTAAATGATATCCGTAACCTTCTCGTCAATTCGCCCAACAATCTCAAGTTAATATGGGTCCCCAACCATGTTGAAATAAAAGGGAATGAATTAGCCGATACAGAAGCAAGGCTCGCCCACCGCGCTCCAGTTCATCAATTTAACATCAGCACAAAATTGGATATTTTGCGTCTAATGAAACAAAAGATTTGCATAATTCAACAATCCAACTGGCAGAACTACCAACATCACTACACCTCTGTCAACCCGGACCGGACCAGCCCAACATATCCTACAACCTCTGGAGTAGCCAACTCCATATTCACGAGATTACGATTAGGACACACAATCCACACCCACGAATACTTGCTCAAAGGGATACCTCCTCCGACTTGCAGCACCTGTCACCTTCAATTCGATATTAACCTTCTACTGGGCACCACAGGATGCATTAATCTCTCCGACCCTAGAACTAACCAACCTATCAATCTGTTACTTAAAACTCCGTCACACAATAATATTGATATTATTCAAAAATTCATTAAGAGCCTAAAAATAGACGTCTAACTATAAACACACCATAGAGCCGAAAGCCCTGGCAGCTAGCGCTCTACTAAGTTAGTATAAGATTTAATTTTATGCTAATAAATTATAATAATAATAGTCGAATCTCTAATCCTATATAGGACAACCACCCTCGGAGAGTAGTGAACACACATTTTCGACACTGACCGTACACGCCTAAAGATTCAACATCTGTTTCAAAAAATCAGTAATTTGTCCTTAGAAAAAACTAGTCGACATGTTTGCTCGTATTGTAAAAAAGTGTAATGTTAGGGGACATTAGAAAAGCAACAATTTTTCAGCATATTTAGTTTGTTTTCACAGATATAAGGGTTAGGAAAAATTGATGAATCTATATTAAATTTTGTATGAAAAATAAAATTAACTTCTCGATTGTACTGGAAAGAAGGCCGAGAAGATTTTGCTAACGATGCCCGCCCTAGATGACCCCATCACGTCAACAATGGATGAAAACGTTGAAACAGTGGAGAAAGTTGTTATGGAGAAAAGTCACTATCAGAGAAGTTGCTGAGGCTATAAGCATGTCGGTTGACTTATGCGATTAATATTTCAGATATTTTGGGCATGAAACATGTGTCACCGAAGTTTGTTACGAAGCTAAATTTTTACCAAAAGGTCCATAGCATGAGCATAGTTTAGAAGTTGTTAAATTAGGTGAATGACGAACCAGATTTGCTGAAAAGGGTCATCACTAGTGATGGGTTTATTCAAAAAATAAGATGACTCTTAATTTTAATCAAAAAATATTTATTTATTCATTAATATCTATTTTGGCCCCTTTTCAATTTTGGGAAGAAAAAAAGTGGCAGGGGTCGAGTCTGATGCATAATTATCATTATTGATTCTTTTGACAAAAATTATACATAAACAACGATGGTGCATTATCGAGATGCAACAGCCATGATTTTTTTTTTCCCACGTCAAGTTAATATTGTCTATTGACCATACGACCTTCCGACAAAAACTGCCATTGTAATCGAAAAAAATTCTGAGGAAAACTTTCACATTGGTCTTTGCTCTTCTGATCGCTTCGATTACGATGATTAGCTATGCTTTCAACATCATTGGGTCGGTCAAAATAGGTAACTTGCTAAAAAGAACGACTTTCCGCTGGAAAGATCAAATGCAATGACCGTTTGAGCGCACCCAAATTTGTAAAATAAATGATCCATGTCACACCATCAAAGCGGACCAAGAAAATTGCTTTGTGATTTTATAGACCAATTTGTCTACAATTCTCGAAGAGAAACAAAAATAACAAAAAAAATAGTAACAAGATGAGATGATGTCATATTTGCAGACAAAGAGTAAAAGCAATCTCTTCGGGTCATGGAAAAGATGGAAAGCTATCGCGACCCAGAAGGTAATGAAAATCTTAGGAAGAGCAACATAAAATAAATTATCGAGCAAAACCATTAGAACTCTAGTTTTTGTAGATAAGATAATGAACAAGGTAACCTACCTGAGACTGAGTTCTGACAGTTATAATACATAGAATTCATTTTACTAACCGTTGTCTCACGAGAATAGCTTGCGAGAGAGTTGATACTAGGAGCTTAAACATGCGTAATCGTGGAACCATCAATACCCAATCGACATTCGGCAGTGCTGCAAGCTAATAGACATTTCACTTAATATTAATTTTTTTGTCTTTTTGTATTATAAGTGGGTTGGACAGCTATGTTTCATTATTCGTCAAACCAGATCGCTGTTTTTTTTTAGTACTGTTACTCCTAAAAATGAATGTCCTTTTTGTTTTCACTCACTGTTCAATAATACAGAAGAAAGCAAAGACGAAAGAAAATTATAAGCAAATCAAAGCTGTCCCTATTATTATCATTATTAGATACAACGTAATAACTCATGAAGAGCTAGAGCCCGCTACGGACCGTTGCATACGACAGTGACCATTGCGGACTATGTGCAGTGATCACAGTACCTGACGAGTTTGCGGAGATGGCAAAGTACGAGTATGTCAAAAGTACCCTTTCGATTACAGAAGGGCGTGTTGGCCGCGTTTTGCTAATTCCCTGATGAATGCGCTCATTTCGAGCGCTTGCTTTGCCCCGTCCAAAAAGAAACCTGTTAAACTATTGACAAGTACTTCATACAAATGGGCGATGAAATTAAGCAGACGATGGACGGTACAATACCACGCCAACGACATCACAATAGCATGAACGTGTACCGAAACGCGACAATCGACGCACTACAAAGACAAAAAAGTAGACTACTGACAATACTTAAACTCTTGTACAGCCGGTTTACTGACAGACAAAACTCGAAAGTCAGGACACTGACAACACTGATTAGAAATCTCCAACAGGAAAGATAGATATTTCGGAGAAACAATCAGAATGACATTCGGGATCTGAAGTTTACGAGAACATCAGACATTGAATATTTGCTACGATCAGTCAGCATCGATCCAGAGAGCGCCGTCCTAGATGACGACTTTTCGACAACAGAAGCTGTGTACAAGGTGAATAATAGCATTCGCCCGAACCACGACCTGAAGAACAGAGGCCTTCGAAATCATATCCAACATTGGCGATAAGAGAACTTTGGTTTTACCAGATTCAATGAAGATTTCATGGCAAACAATGCCGTCGCCAGTGGGGAGGCTAATACCCTGTTCATTTCGACAGAATATCTCCAGTTGATCTTCGAGTCATTGAAAAGAAAAAATCCGTGGGAATCGACGATATTGCTCTGCTACCTCCTACCAGTGGCTGTAGAGACCTAAACCATCTTGTTCAACAATTCACTGAATAATGCATATTATCCAGTGGCAAACAGTTGGATAACCAAATCGGTTTCAGAGCGGGGCATAACACTATTCATGCCGCTTCTAGATTCGTGTAGGATATCCTATGGAACAAATGCAAGAACCAATGCACGGGTGCCTGTCTGATTGATTTGGAAAAAGCTTTCGACACCTTAGGGTTAGAAGGTCTTTATTACAAGCTGCGTCGATTGAGCATAAGTAAACTACTGCTCTATATATGATTTGTGGCATGTTTACCGACAAAAAATTGGTTGTGAAGATTGCGAACGTGATTTCTTGCGAACAGGGTATGGTGAAGTCGCCGAAAAAATTCAGCAGTAGAATTTAATTTGTTTAGAACGCCTTGGTTCAGGGCCTCTCGGAACTGAAGAGAAAATTGACGCAGGTGTTGAATTTTTAGGCAACGGGAACAAAATATAGTCAGATACCTTGAAATCAGGTTAGATCAGTATCTATATTTTGACGAACATGTAGATGCTGCTCTGGCAACAGCCCGGGGCGCTTTCGCTCTGACAAGATGGCTATGTCATAGCCGCCTATTTGATTCCAGGGGAAAGTAATCTGCTACATGATCTTAATCAGCCCCATGGTCACCTATGGATTTCTCGTGTGGTTCAATGTGAGTGCCACATTATACACATTGATGCATTGATACACAAAATTTTAAGCTAATGAGGTCCTAAACAATAAGGCTAGGATTTTACGGGTGAACAATTTTATGATAAAGCTGATTCTAAGCCACGTTGCAATAGCAATGACTTCGTTCATAATCTGTTCTCTGGGGCTTTTTTTTTTTTTTTGTTGGAGGCTTCTGCTATCTGTTGGAGCACTCAGACACAAATACTGGTCCATTGTACTACCAAAGAGACACCTTGTCTTTATTGTATTTTCCCCGTTGTCCGGAGAAAAGTGAGAAGGGGCTTCAGTGATGTAGAGCTAAGAGATTCGGCACCCACCACGTCGGCACCAAGGGTGCGCCAGTGTAATGGCGTGTAATGACGCCCGTAAGCCTTCTGCAATCAATTCTCCATCTATGACTGTGTGCATTAAAGACCCAGTCCTTGATGTCAGATTTGACCGTGGAAACCGGTACGCCTAAGGCGGATTCAGGTCCTGAAAAACTCTTCTCATAGCTCCTTCTAGCGACTTCATCGGAGATCTCGTTTCCTGGGATTCCAGTGTGAGTTGGGATCCATACAAGCCTTAGTTAATTTAGTCTTCCCACTTTGTTCAAAAAGGTCTTGAGTTCATGCACTCATTCCAACCCTCTAGGACACAGCTTTGAGTGCAGCTTGACTGTCACTGCAGACGCACATGCTTTTTCCCTTCCACCTGTGCTTCACATTTTTTTTTTTTTTTTGTTGGAGGCCTACTATTTGTTGGAGCACTCAGACACAAATACTGTGTCCATTGTACTGCCAGACAGACACCTTAGATGGCGTTGGAGCTCATGTGGAGCCAGAGTCAAGCTTCTTTTTACTCACTTATGTTGTGTGCGATTTGTTTTTCACACAAGTGAACGGAACCTAAAGCTTAATGCCGATTCCGAACGGCGGGAGCCGAGAAGCTTTTTCATGGCAAGTGTACAACGGGGGGTTTTTTGCCAGTACGCCGCCAAGGAGGGACGTCGCGAAATAATCATTCGATGGCGTGTTATCGGCATCCGAACTCGCTCATCTTGCGTCAGCGGCCGACACACTACCCACTACGCCACGGCGCTCCCTTAACATTCACAACATAGTGCATGGCCATTAGGATTGCGTAAATCTCCGATTGAAAGACAGACGCATATTTACCTAACGAGAAGTGCAGTCGAATGTTTTCGCGCTCAAAGAAAACTCTAGCGCCGGATTCCTGTCCAGTCCTGGAGCCATCTGTGAAAATCCGAACACAACGCCATAGAAATGTGACTGTGAAATTACAGCGTAGTAGGATGGCAGGTGTCATTGCATCAGAAGGCATATCCAGGGGTCCTAGGATATTTCTCGCGCAAGTAAATTAAAATTAAAAAAAAATTAAATAGCATCTTTGGAGTTTGGTTAGAGAAGCCACAACGTGTTTGCGTGTTCCACCAAACAACTGATGCATATGAGATTATCGGTCTTATCATTGCCGTGTAGATCCAAAGGACCTTTTCGGCGATAAGCCCCATGTTTTGCCAAAGGCACCTTTGCATTGCCAAAAAGCTGACAGCGCTTTGGTGGTTTTGGA
Source organism: Merodon equestris (assembly GCA_958301585.1). Taxonomy (NCBI): domain Eukaryota; kingdom Metazoa; phylum Arthropoda; class Insecta; order Diptera; family Syrphidae; genus Merodon; species Merodon equestris. The sequence continues at coordinate 68,748,235 of OY284414.1, read as the reverse complement.
CTCGACATGCTTTGGCCAAAGAAGCTTGCTATCTAGGATGACTCCCAGGTACTTAGATTCCTTGGATATCGGGATGGGAATGCCTTTTAGCACCATGGCAGTATTTTTCCTCCTTCTCGTGAAGAGAACGACATCAGTCTTAAGAGGATTAACCGAAAGTCCATTACTCATGCACCAGTTCTCGATCACATCTAGCGCCGCCTGCACAGTCGCTAAACATGAGCCGACAGAGAGAACAGCAACATCATCCGCATAGGCCTGGGCATAGATTCCAGAGGCATTGAGAGCATCGAGCAGAGAGTCGACCACCATGCGACAACAGCGGAGACAAGACGCCACCTGTTTACTCCAGATTTGACACATTATTCGAGGCCTGCATCAGCAATCAATGTCCTGTGCACAAGCATTGCTTTGATCCACAGAACAAGTGCTTCATTTACGCCATGCCGTCTACCAGCGATACACATGCTGTCGAAAATAGCGTTATCAAAAGCTCCCTCAATGTCGACGAAAATGACTAGTACATACTCTTTCCTTTCGAGAGCGCATTCAATTCTTCCAACTAGCGCAGTCTCGCAGGATTTTCCGCGCTGATAAGTATGTTGCATGTCCGAGAGAGGATGCATTCGAAGGGCAACTTTGCGCACGTGCAACTCTACTAATCTCTCCAAGGAATAGGTATGTAGGCAAGTGTAGGCAAGGCCAGGCTAGCAGTGAAAATTATTTTCAGAATAGGAGGCAGCTGTCTAATACCTTTACGCAGCATAACAGGGTATATCCCGTCAGTGCCCGGCGACTTAAAGCCATCGAAAGATGCCGCAGTAAATGTAACGGCCTCAGTAGTTGCCACGCGTGACGCAACATACCAGCTACGCCGAGTTGTTTTAGTCGCAGTTTCCAATGAGGGAGTGTGCAACGGGCCGATGACAGTCTGATTTCCCAGGAAATGGGTCTGAAACAGTAAACTAAGAGTTTCTGCTTTAGAATCGGTGAAGGTACTATCAACTTTCAGAGTGCATCCAGCTTTGTCGATTTTCCTCGTTTGAGAACGTTATCCAACTTGCTGTACGCGCTCAGGGAATTGATCTCTTCACAGAAGGACTTATAGGAATCATTCTTCGATTAACGAATAAGCTTCTTATATTCCTTCTGCTTTAATCGATATTTATTCCAGTCATCTTCCGAGTTCGATTTAAGCGATCTATTCAGGAGACTTCTGGCTTCCCTGCGGGGCTCAGCGTTCCACCAGGAAACCGGCTTCCTGCTGGGAGGTTTTTTGACAGGACATGCAAGTTCGAAACAGTTGGTGATGGCGCTGCTCAGGCTATGAACAGCATCCTCCACCAATTGCTTTGTTTTGAGTTTAGGCAGGGCTTGAGTGGATTTCTCAAGCTCCTCCCTGAATCGCACCCAGTCCGTCTTTCTCGGATCCCGCTTGGACTGCGAGGGGAAGATTCCACACTTCAATTGGAATTCGATATATCTATGGTCTAACAGCGTAACATCTGGCAAGACTGTCCAGTTAGTGATGGCCTTCACATGCCTATTAGACAGGGTGAGGTCAATCACTTCTTGTCGTCTCGCCGTCACTAAGGTTAGTTGAGAGCCAACATGGTAAGGTCAGACGAAAGAATGAAGTCTAAAAGATGGTCTTCTCTCCGGTTGCATTTGATGCTGCCCCAAACAGTATTTTGAGCGTTAGCATCGCAACAGATGATGAGTCCAATCCTTCTGGCTTCACAGTACTCTACGAGTTCAGAAACCACCTTAGGTGGCGGGGGCAGTAGCGAGTCGTAGGGGAAGTAAGTAAGTAAGCCACGACGAAGTGTTCAATTTCTCCGTCTTCCTCCAATCTTGTCCACAGAATTGACCAAGTTTGATTGCCGATAGCGTGTTCGATATGATGAGGCAGACCCTAGGCCTTTCGGATCGCTCATCATAAAGAATCGTAGCATCACATGCTCCACCAAAACCATACAGGCGTTTATTCCACACCCATGGTTCCTGAATGGATACAATGTGATGATTTGTAATACTGCATGCAATTCTGCTAGTGAGAAGAGTGGTAGCAGCCTTGCAATGCTGTAGATTAATCTGAGTGAAAATCATAGATTCAGACTGTGAAGTACGTTCCATCCATCGACTACTTGACATCAAAATGGAATAAAATCCTACCAAGGCCGAAGTAGGGGCGTGAGTCGTACGCGGATTTCAGGGGCTCACCACCCCAATCATTCGTATGGGTTCGAGGGTGCGCCTTAAAGGCTTTGTCCCACCAAAAGCATTCCTCTATTGCGATCAAAACAGGCTGATCCAGGAAAGATTAATGCCGCTAATCTTCCGCGTATCCTGCAATTCCGTGGAACGCAACTTCTGTACGAACACGATGTCGCGCTCTGCGAGACGGAGCATCTCAAATAGAAGAGTGTCATGCCAAAATAAAAAGACGTTGTGCGACAGCATCAACGCTATTGGTGCCTAGAGGATGCTCCGTCGTCGACTCCTGATCGTTCAAGGCTGAAAAATAAGAACAAGAGATTTGTTTTTAATAGGGGGTTAGTGCTAACAAATAGCATACAACACTGCAACCAATGTAGGTCTATTGTGGCTGCTAGCCAATTAGACGAAGAGTTCCTCTGCCATCTTTATAAAGTTGAGGATATCCCTCGTAGAAATTGAACTGATCCCCTCACGAGTCATGTTTTCTTTGAGAAGGATGTCCTCTAGATAGAGCCGACACTCTGCTTCAGACGAGAGGTTAATTTTGTTAAGATGATATCTCAGACTACAGTGTCCCGAAAGGTAGTTGACCAGCCTTCTGATATCGACTCTATTGTATTTGAGAATATTCAGTGTTTGTTTAGGGGACGTATGAATCTCTTCGATTGTCGAAATCCTTGAACGTTGTTCCAAAAGCGCAGGTGTTGCGATTTTTTTTCACTTGTCTAAGAGAAAACTAATCTTCAACTAGGCGATTCCGCGGAAAGACCTATGCACCTATGTACCTGTCGCTGGAACCTTTCCTAGCAAGTTGGTCGGCGATAGAAAATAAATAAAAAGATACGTATATGTAATACATAGTTTGTAACCATTTACGAGTACAGTATATGTGTTTTGGTTGGGGTAGCTTAGGCTAATTTTAGTTAGGCATAAGTAAAAACCAAACTTATGAGATGCTCATTTCCAAATTTTCTTTACTTAATTATTCAATGAATTAGATAAGTATGTATGTATATAAAAATGCATTGAAAATGCATCTTCGCCCAGTGCAAGCACGCCTGTTGGTTGGGGGCTAGGTCCCTACCGATCTGTAGTCCCAAAACATGTCCACTGAATATTAGAATAGTTTCATTGTTGATTCCGTAATTCATTTAACGGAAAATTTGATCTGAAAGTTACTGCTATAAAAAAAATAATAATATTGAAAAACAATTAATTTTCTTAATTTATATTTATTTATATATCTCTCTAATAAGTGTATATAAATTAAAATAAATAAATACATTATATTTTCTTTTCTTTGTTTTTGTTTATTTTCATTTGTTTTTTTTTTATGTTTTAGTTTTTATATATTTTTTCATAGGTTTTCTTGTCTTTGTATTAGGCTCACCCTTTCCATTCGTGTTTACTCTTTTTTTTAAACATAGTTTCAACTATTGTATATATGTATAACAAAACAATAAATCTTAACAGATGACTCTCAAGACGCGTGAACTCAATTGGGCCTCATTTACCAACCGTTCGTGTACGAATTGGATTCAAGTCGTTTTCGCTTCCTTAATTGTTTTTCATTATTTTTTACCAATCCAGTTGAATGGGGCGGGGGATGATGTTCCTACTTGTATTCCTATTCCTATAGTATATCGATCACCTGTTATTTTTCTTTAGTTGATAGTACACGAACGTAACATATTTATATAATATGTATATTTGAATATTTTAGTTTGTTTTTCAATTGCTCCTTTCTTTCCTTGTCTTGTGTTGTGTGTGTACGAGTATGTATTATCCTGGATGTAGGTAGTATTCATTTTGTTTATGATTATGTATGTTGTTCTCTTATTACTGCATTGTTTGCTAATTAATATATGATCGTTAAAGAAAATTCCGTTCACCGCTTACATAACTATATACATTGAAAATGTACAATCTGTATGTAATACCTAGTATATATGTATTTATGGATGCATGTATGTAAGTATGTGGCGTGTATGTTTGTTTGTTGATGGTTTGTATACTTGACTCTGTTTATTTCGAATTAATATACTTTATTTCTATTTTACTTCTCTATTATGTATACCATATATGTATATAGTTGTATTTCTTAATATTTCCTCTATGTTTTCTTTTTGGAAGAATTTAATACCTAGTCCCGGATCACATCTACATAGATCTTGAAAATTTAATAGAACTCCCCTGATATCTTTTTGTTTTTTTCTTAATTTGTTGGGGCAAAACAAGAAAAAAGCAGTAAACGTAAAGCGAATAATGAAAAGCAAACAATTGAACTTTTTTTCATTTTTAATAGATTTTTTTTCTCGTAAATGCAACAAAACAGAAAAAAAATAACCAGAAATTCAAAATTTTTCTTAAATTTAAGAAAGAAAAAGGAATTTATCAATAAGAAGACAATTTGTATAACATTTCATCGAAACGAAAAAAAAAAGGGAAAAAAGGATACAAAAAAAAAAGATGGAATTTACAACAAAATAGAAGTGAGATATCGGTAGAAGAAGTTTCTTTTAATTATAAATAGTTTAATTATTAAATTATTAATAATAAATAAATAGAATTTATGGCAATAATAAAAAAGGACTTATGTTAAGTGTCTGTCAGTTTGAACAGACGATGCAGCGATGACGGAGGATGGCGCAGATGACGATTATTTTTACATCCTTTTTATGACTTCGGGAAGTGAGCGGATTTAGCTGTCGGAAATTATCACTTCAACAACTTATTCACACGAATTCCAGTTTTAAAACCTTCTGACCCGATCGTGTAATCATTAACCTAATGAGTTTTGTTTCTGATAACTTATAGTTAAACCTTTTTTTTTTTTTTATTTACTATTGTTATGATTGGAAATTAGGAATCCAGTTAGAAGCTAAGGTGCATGAACCAGACCCTTACTTATCCTTCTTTCGTTCTTTGTGTTATCTTCCTCGTTTTCTTGGGTTCGATTCATGCCCTTTGATTTTGTTTTCATTTTATTTTTTTTGTAATTTCATTTAATCTTTCTTTATCGTTATTTTCTTCCTTTTTACTTTTCATGCTTAAAGTTCTACAAGAGTTTGCTGTTACGGATCTTTTGTCAATTTCCTTACATATAGAATTATAGCTTATTATTTTATTGTTTATTCTCCTTTTGGTATATTTTTGTGTAAAATGGACCGGAAATTAATTTTTTTTTCTTTTCTTAGGCTTAAGAGATTATATTTGAATGCGACCTTATTGTAATAGATGTTGACTTAACGTGACGGTCGAGTTCCCTTGTAATTTGGATTCGGATGTCTTGGTTGCACTTGGCGTGGTGCTTCAATTGCAAACGTACGGAAAAACGTAAGAATTATTTCTTTGTAATCAGTTGGTATAATCATTACCTGATATCATCATATTCATTGCAGGATACATCCCTGTAATTGGTGCCATTTGGGGCCTCAGATCAGTTGGTGGAGATCGGCGATTATTTTGGAGAGCGACGGTCGGCTAGAATGTTTTAAAAGAGAAATGATTAAAATGTCTTTACATCAAATGCATTCAGTTATTACATGTGCAAAATATGTTTGCCCATATTTAATATAGACACCAGCCGGAGCACCTGGATGGTTATAGGCACCAATTAAAGGTTGAGGACAACCGGCAGACGCTTCATTGGCGGCCGCAGCTGCTGCCACTACAGCTGCAGCTTGGGCACTTTGTGCGGCAGCGTGCATCGGTGGAATGTGTGTTCCGCGTGTTATATAAACTGGTGACGATTGCTGATTATCAGGCGCGGTTGCAACGTATGACGGGATGCCCCCTCCACCCGCATAATTCGACACAATACTGTTCGGAGAATTATTGTTGCTTTCATTGGAATTGGCGCTAGGCGAGTTACGTTGACTAACGCTGCGACGTAACTCAAGATTACTCGGCTTCTGTCGATAGCCAGACGAGACGCGAGGCTTATTATTTTCCGAACCATTTTGTGCATTTTGATTGCTATTGTTGCTATTACAACTATTATTATTATTCGAATCTGCACGGCCACCATTCAGTATGATGTGCGAACCATTCATTTGCGAATTAATCGGCTTATCACCTCCGTTAATGCGTTTCGCTTGATTTAAGTGCATTGGACGCTGTATTTGTGTTCCATTTGAGGACAACAAAGACGATTGGTTAGACATATCATTCGACGATGGTATAGATTTATTATTCATACCACCGTTTGGTGTTCCATACATTGATGTTGATGTGGAATTTTGTCGTGTATTGGGATGACCAGCATTGGCTCCATTTACAGACTTATTTCTATTGATTCCACTTCCATTGCCATTTCGTTTTTCGTAAGAATGCGTTGAACCTCCCCCGCCAGTGTGTTGCGATTCTGTGAAACTCTGATAATGAGCCTGAATTGGAGAATTAAAATTGCTCGATAGAATAGGCGGAGTTGCAAATAAGGGGAGATTGCGTTGATTATGATGCGACAATGCGTGCGGTGTGCTCGGAGCAGACTGTGGTGTCCCACTGCTTGGGGGCACATGATTCGAATTACCATTCGTCGCATGAGCAGGATAGCTAGTTGGCTGCGGTGGTTCCAGTGGGACCTGCCCATTGCTGGTTGTCAAAGGAGGATGATTAAATAAAGAACTGATCACAGCGTTTGGTTGATGAGTGAGTGGAGTAAGCACCCCAGCCGCAGCCGCTGCATTTGCGGGCGCCGTTGCACTTTGATGAGCATATGGAAGTATATTAGAGGAAAAGACTGCATGTTGTGGAATGGCATACATTGTTGGGCCATTTAGTTCAGATGCAAGTGCTAAGGGTACTCCGGGTCCCAGCTGATACGTTGTGTTAGCCGGCGCGACTGAATGGTTATTGCCTTGCACGTTATTTTGCTGATGATGTGGGGGTGTAGCACGTTTTCCTCGGCCGTTCCCGATACCACCTATTGTGTGATTGCCACTACTGTTCGGTGCATTTGAATGATTGTTCGAATTAATTTGATTTACAGTTGTACCGATGCTCGAAGTTGATGGTTGCAATGACGTAGTTGGCGGAGGTAAAATCGACGAAGGAACCGCATTTGTAAGAGATTGCTGAGGCACATAATATGTCATGGTCTGGCTCCAATACCCTTAAAAGAGCAATCGAATTATTGAAGAATAAAATTCAACAGTGCTTATTAATCATCTATAGTTACCATTGTATGAATATGGATATCCAATGGGATACGTTGTCATTGGATATTGTTGCATTTGTCCACTAGCGGCTGCCACTGCAGCCCCTGCTGGTGCAAATTGATCACTAGAATACACTACCTGTCCTGGATAAATGGGTGCACCCGCAAACTGTGTTGTTGGGTAAGCTGCCACTGGGACCATCGCAGCTCCACCTGCGGGCTGATAAATGGCTTGCGATCCAGTTGGTATAAGACCATTAGGATCACGTTGTTGAGACGGGTCAAATACCGGCATGAAATAGCCTTGCATTTCTCCGTCCTATAAAAATTATTTCGCTCAGTAAAATTAAAAAATAAGGAATATTATTGCAGTTACCATTGGAGGAGGATAAGCATAAACCATTCCTTGGGGAACTGCATAAACACTTCCATCAGGCTGAAAATTATTATTGAAAGTTAAATATCATAAATAGAAAAGACTCTATATGACATGATACGAGTATATATATAGTTTTGCTCACCCCTTGCTGATATGTCGTTGTAGAATATGGATTGGCATTGGTTGATTGGAACACCGTTGATCCATCAATCGCCTGATAGCTCTGAGTGTAACTCCAATTCTTTGGTTCATCCTTTTTACAGTCGCTTGTACTTGCCGGTGTAGAACTATTCGAATTTGTCGGCTCTGTTTGTATTGGATGCGATAATGACTTAATTTCGATTTTCTGTTCATTTTTAGAAATGACCTGTCATCATGTAGAGCATTGTTAGAAACTGAACCCAGCTAAGAAAAATATTAGCGCAACTCACTTCGTTTGACTGCTGTGGCCCTTCAGGATCAGGAGTGGGTATATTCGGACTTGTTGCTTGATGTTTGAATTTCTGCACTTCTATTCTATCGAATGCTTTTTCTGCGCTTATGGATTTTTCACAGTCTTCTCCCGAGCTTCCAACCGTTTCTACTTAATAGACGAAAAGCAAATATTGCAAGTGACAATCTATGCTTGTTATGTGTAATATCTGATATATTCTACCTTCTTGTATATCATCCATTTCACGTTTCGTAATACTATCTTTGGAATCCTTATCATCGTCCCTACAGCTTGATAGGACAACAGTCTGAGTTGATGATTCGGAGACAGTCTCTGTGGAACTTTCAGCTGTGTTGCTGGTTCCCATTTCCCCGCTGCCTGCGGAATTCAACGTAACATCATTGCCCGCGATGTGATCCATTTTACTGCACAGTTTATGCTTATCTTTCTTTTTGATATTACTACCTAACGGTGACTTGCTATACATTCCAGAAGCCATTGCCTGACTAGGTGGCAAATTGGACGGGTCAAAACGATAAATTGAACTAGAAAACAAAGAAACAAAAAAAAAAAAACAAAGGAAACGAAGTCTCTTTATTGAATGAAGAATTTTTTTCTTAAATAAATTTGCATTTAGTTGAGTTGTAGCTTTGTTTTTCTGTAGCAAATTAAACTCTTTGTTACATACATGGTGTATTATAAAGGTATTCAAACAAAAAGGTTTATGTATAGAAGAAAAGCTAATAAGTTTTGATAAGTAGACAGCTTGAATTGTGAACTTTTAAACAAAACATATCAACAAACGAAAAGAAAAGCAAACAAAAGTAATAGTAATTTCCGCTATATAAATACAACAAATAATTAAAATTTTGCAAACAACAATATCATTTATCTTTCTTTAATCGGTTGGGGATAATTGAACAAATGAACGTCAACGTTAAAGTCTCCTGCGCTCCAAAAAAAAAAACTTGTAGGTTTCAAAATGGTACAGTGAACCACATACATATTTGGGAACTCTTTAAGGCCAAAGATGCAAACAAATATTTCGAGACCTCATTCCAGCCAGATAATTTACTTAACACAACTTCTTTTACATACGAAAATTAGCTCTTTTAGTAAAATAGTTTGCAAAAAGTTTTAGTCGTGAGTATCGAATAGAGGGTGGGGCTAGAATTGTATATGTAAATGTATGTTGAAGACAAAAAATCACAAATTTTCCAAACGAGCTCTTATAAATTTAACTTTTGTTGGTTTTCGACCAATCATGTTGCTATGTTGATGATCAGTCTGACGTTAAAACACCACATATGTCAACATTATGTGTTATAACTACTATGTGCAATGAATGTAGTTTAAACCATGCAAATGAAGACTTTAAAAAAAAAAAACTATTCATGAAGTATGGAAATGTCTATAAAAACAAAAGTAAAGAACCATTGTACTTTAACAGGTATTTTGGTCAATTAGAATTAATCACAAATGTGCTATTATTAGGAAGAGATTTTTCACTAGAAATTAAGTCAACATGTAAACTGAGGAGGTTATTGAAAATGAAGGACTTGTTGTTGAAAAAAATGCAGCTATGATTCTTTTGGTAAATGTAGTCATCAGGAAAGTGAAAAATTAAAAACTAGAGAGACAGTTACGAGGCATGGTCCCATATTGCTGCATGATGGGACCGTGCGCGACCAGTCGAGGTTCCTGAATCTGGCACAGTTCAGATATGAAGTTTTGCCACATTCGCCTTACTCACCAGATATCCAAGATCGATTACCATCTTTTATGAAGTTTTATAGTCAGATGTCATAAAATATAACTTTAAGGACTTCTTGTCCCATAATTTAAAATTTTCATCACTCGAACGTAAGAGACCCGAATACTGTCTTCTTAAACCTAGCTAAATGGCAGCCCCTGATTACCTAAAAGCATATTAATATTTAATTTTTTTTTTAATTTTTTCCCAAGTAATCAAGATCGAATATTGGAGTCTTTATGTTGTTCCTTCAAAATCATCAATGAATTGAAATCCTGGCATTTATGAGGGGTAATCCAAAAGTAATGATAACACTACTTTACGTTATTTACCCATAGATGAAACCAATGAAAATCGGTAGAGTAATTAACTAATTTTTTAATTAATTAATTAATTTTTTATTTCGCATTTTTTTTTTACGCAAAGGGTCCGCCATCTAACGTTTTTTTTTCAAGTAGTGCTTATTTCGTGAATGGTAACACTTAGCTCATGTCTGACAGATAATTAGTTTTATCCTTCCGCTGAACGAATATGGTTATGTATACGCTTGAACAACGCTTCGCTAAGTGGGCCTGCGATCGACTTACAGAAGATGCCGATTTTGCCAAAAAAATCATCTTTTCAGATGAAGCTCATTTTGATCTTGGCGGGTATGTAAACAAGCAAAATTGTCGCATTTGGGGCACAGAAAACCCGCACGCATACATTGAAAAGCCGGTGCACCCAAAACGAGCCACTGTTTGGTGCGGATTTTGGTCCAGAGGCATAATTGGACCATTTTTCTTCGAAAATGAGCAAGGAGTGGCCGTTACAGTCAATGGCGATCGTTATCGGGCCATGTTGAACGAATTTTTGTTCACAAAAATTGAAGAGGAGGATATTGGCAACATTTGGTTTCAACAGGACGGCGCTACGTGCCACACAGCCGAAGCTACACTCGATGTTTGCGCCCTGTTTTTGAAGATCGCATTATCAGCCGCAGAGCTGATGTCGTTTGGCCACCTCGGAGCTGCGATTTGACACCGTTGGTCTATTATTTGTGGGGTGCCGTCAAAGATAAGTGTTACGCCGACAAGCCAGAGACAATTGACGCTTTAAAGACAATATTCGTGAAGCCATTGGTGAAATACAGCTGCACACAATCGATAATGTGCTTAAAAATTGGACCGATCGTGTAGGCTACTGCATGGCCAGCCGAGGCAGCCATTTGAATGAAATTATTTTCCATTATTAACCGGAAGGATTGTACTTTCAAATAAAAAAAGAAATTTGAGAAAATATTCAGTAGTTTTTTTTATAGCATTTTCAAAAAAAAAAAAAAGTTATTTGGCGGACCCTATATTTAAATCCTTAAAAAACAGAAATGGCACAAATTACTTTTTCTTTTATACTGATTAGTGTCAGTTTCCCTTAGTCGGGTATTACACGTTTCAATAGTTGCTGGCAACTTTTGCTTATTTTCTTTTGTGTTTTCTGTCCGTGTTGCCTTTATCTTTACACGCTCGCAACAAAGTGACACTTAACGTGCATTTTCTTTTTGATTCATTTCCTAGAGTTGTTTGAGTTGTTGTTGCACTCGAAATCTGGCGAATGAGAAAAAGGAGAAATGGCAAAAAATGAGAAAATAACAAAGGGAAACGTCAAAGTGTTGCCGGTACAGGCAACACGACCTACCCCGGATGCCTCTCACTTCTCTTACCCACAAGTTCGTGTTGCCGCGGCAACTATTGAAACGTGAAATACCGGACTTAAGGTACTCCAGCAGTAATCGGCAACATATTTTGATCCCAGAAACCCTGAACCCAGTTACGAAGGCTGCCATTCTAAAAAAGGGATACAAACAACTCGAACATTCGCCCTGTTTGCCAGTAACTTCTACTTCTTTTCTCGGCTCAAGGAAGACATCCGAGGCAAGACGGTAGCGAAGTTATGGCCGCTGTTGAGGCGGGTCAAGACAAAGAATTATTTTCTAAGGGAATCCTGGGCTTAGAAAAAAGATGTACTAAATACATTGACTTGTTCGGAGATTATGTAGAAAAACAAATCATTTCTTAAATGTAACACCGTTGTCATTACCCTTGGATCGCCCCACATATGTTAATATACCATACTAAGAAAAACAATCTCATTCATTAAGGAATTCAGTTGAACATACAATTCAAAATTATTATTCCACATGTTTAGCAGATATACATATATTTAGAGTTAAATAGTATATAAATACATCTGCAAATCTTTCATGGAAGAATATACGAGGTTTATAGTTAAAAAACTAAGGTGACCTTTTGAATTTCGTTCGCTAAGTACATTCATTTTGGAATGTTTTTTTTTTAAGTTAAACACATGTCGTCTAAAATATGTTGACATTGTCAGCCATTTAGTTCCATATTAAGTTTGGTTTTTCACAGGTTAAAGCGAGATTAGATGTGTTTTGGTGTGCTTGGCGATTGTTTGTTTTTGAAAAAATGGTACAAAGAATGTGGATTCAATTTTGTGTGGAAAATAAAATTAAGTTCTCCAGCGTACTCGAAATGTTGACTATGGCATTTGGGGAGTATACTCTGAGCAAAACGGGGCTCGTTTCAATTATCAGCAAAGGCTGTAAATGCCAAATATGAACTTGTTTTTGCAAAATTTAGACCCTGAAATGTTTAGACATAATCACCCTAAGTGAGTACTCCAACAGCGGATAACTCACTAAGGCTTTTCTGCAAAAGGCGCCCGTTCCCCCGATCACAGCGAAAAAATGTGTAAGCACAGAAGGCCGCCCCAGCATGCCAGCAAAGAACGGAAATGTTAAAGCAGTGAAGAAAATTTTAATAGAGAATCGTCGAATTACTATCAGAGAAGTTGCTGAGGATATTGGTATATCTGTTGACTGAGGCTGTAAAATTGTCCAGATATTTTAGGAATCAAACGTGTGTCAGCGAAGTTTTTTTGCTAAGTTTTGAGCAAAAAAACCGTCCCATGAGCAACGCTCAGGAGCTGTTGAAGCTTCGATTAACATTTTATCTCTTCTACAAATATAATGACTTTAAAGAACAAACGGACATAAAACTATGTAACTTTATACTATCCATAAGCGCAAGAAATTAGCTGCATGTAAAAACTCTTTTGTTTACGCTTTACGCAAAAAGGATCATGATGTTTAACTAGATACACAGCTAATATAAGTGAAAAAATTACAATACGTTGATTTGACACAATAAACGTACTTCCTTTTACTCTTCTTCTTTATAATTTCCAAATTATCATAACCTATTAACAACATATTATAATTTTAAAAAAAAATTTAACCAGTAAAGGTAGTGAGGAATCAATTGTTAAAACTTAGTATGTCAATCGACTTAGATACGACCTACTTGTCTTCGAAAAATCAAACCAAAAACAAAATGTTTACTTTGAGAGATGATATAAAGACAAAAATGTGGCCAGCAGAAATCAGTTTTCCACATTCTAAAAAAGAACACAGCAACACGAAGCCGGAACAAACAACACATAGTTGTATAGTGGTTAAAAAGCAAATGATATTATTTGTGCATTGTATATACAATACAATGTCGACAGAAAAAAAATAATAAAAGAAAAACAATAAAACAACGGGATAGGGCGAACGAAATAATAAAATGTTAAATGAAAAAATAAAAAAAAATCCACGAAAATTATAACCAATGAAAATGAACTTGTTCATAAAATCAACAACAAAATTAAACATTTTGCAAACTTTCGATTATATTGTACAACTATCAGAAATTGGTTTGAAAAAAAATATCAACATTTATCATTATTTCGTGATTTATATTAATTAAAAAAAAAAAAAGAAAACTCTGTTGTGTTATTAGATTTTTTAGGTTTAGACATTTGTTTGTTTTTCGTAAATTACCCGTCTTGATTAACTATTGGTTGCAATGTGTGCGGGTTTATGAGGACACTGCCCTTCGGCACACTGTCTATGTCAGTAACAGCCCAAACGAGCCCACATGGAGCCGGCGGCGGCGAGTGGACAACAGACGGTTCTGGCGTGTGCTCATCACTCCCATATCCAGTCGGAGAGGGAGTTACCGAATCAGACCGCAAGGACTGTGTTTGTGTTTTATATCTATTTATTAAAAAAAAAAACGGGAGAAAATATATAATCAATGAAAAAGAGAGACATCTTGTTTTCTATTTTCAACAAATTTTGAATTTTCATTTCATTTTCCTTTTTTTCGGCTCGAACAATTTTTTTTTCTGTTTGTCTGATTTCATACTTTACTCTACTATATGTACAATTTAATTTCTATGTAAATAGGTGCAATCCTATTACTTGTCAAAAAATAAAAAAAAAAAACAAGAACTTCCCACTGGGAAGTTAATAAAACAAACGAAGTTTTAATGGTAGTTAGTATTGATACATACCCGCTACTGGAAGGTGAAAGGCGCCACGGAGTACTTGTGCTGCCGATAGAATCTTGCTTCGAAAAAAGTCGCGGACCATTACTCTTTGTCGAATTAGTGGAATCACCCCGGAGAAGGGGAATGCCGCCATTACCACCACTGTTTGGTGGAAGTCCGCCATATGCTCCAAAACTATGAGACTTGGAACCATTCTGCCGTCCATCATTCCGCGAATCATTGGACTGCCATAAAAATAAAATAAGATTTCTATGTGATTCTATGTATATAACAAAAATCCATTAATTTTTCATATTAACGTATATCTTTGTGATTGAATCAAGAGAAAATTAATGCACTTACATTGGACTGAACTTTCAGCATTTTATTACTTTGACGCATTCTTGCAACTTGTTCGGAGCTATCCATATAACCCCAGCACGGTTCTTCCATCATTTCACCACTCTCACGGTTGCGAAATATTCGTCGTCGTACTTTTTCGTACTCCTCCTCACGTTCCTCAAAGCTTTTGGCCTTTCTGTCCAGAGTACCACGATCAGGGCACAAATAACTTTGACGTGCATCATCGAAGCTGTGCGTATCACGTTTTAGAATTGATTTCCTAGGCTCATCAGACATACGCTCCCGAAACAACGATTTAAAACGAATCTACAAATATAACGAATGCTATTTATTTTAATGCATATAGATTGAATACGATTTATTCACATCTGGGAGACGGGTGCCTTTCGTTGTTGCCACTATAACGCATTGTTGGCTGACAGCATCCACATTATGTTCCATGCCAAAAAAGGCAGCTGTCCGATGAATCAACATTCGATTGTAGGACGACGTTGCTGGAAAACGCATTTCCGTTCGTCTAAATCAATGAGAATATAGAAAATTAAATAAGACTTGCATCAATCTAACTAAAGCCATAATATACGTTTTATCTTGAGCCAACTCAACAAGATCCTTTTCAATTTTCATTAACGTATTTCTATCTTTGGGATTCTTGTTTAGGGTCTCTTTGAAGAATAGCAATAAATCAACACCACTCTGATCTGTAAATTGCTCCGTTGAGCTATCTGCAATATCAAGAGAAATAAAAATATATTAAAGTACATACATAGAAAATGAGGAATCACAACATACCGCGAGATATAAAACCAGAAGTACTGTTGCTGTTGCCACCATCCATACTGGACGAAGAACCCATATTTTTTAGGCGCGGTTTTGAGCTTTTTGAGTTCGAATTCGTTCTGTGTTTCTTTCCCATGCGCTCGTGCTTACTTATGTCGCTGGGACTATCTGTCAAACTATTCTGATTCTCATCTGGTGACAGAGAATTGTTGCTGTTCTGACTATCATTGCGCGGACAACGATTTTCCTTGTCGTACATCGACATAGTGTTGTCCTGATTGAGAACATGTACATCTGAGTTCATGTAGTGTGAACCGCTACTATCGTTTTCTGTTTGGTTAATAACATTAACTCTTGTCGGAGATATTGAAGTAATGCAACTATTCGTCCCATTTCCCCCGGTACCAGTATCAACCGTTTTAGTTATTTCTAACACAACCTTCTTATTGTTGCAGCTGGTTCCGAATTCAATTTTATTGTTGTGTTCGCTACCACTGACTGATGTTGTATCACACTGCTGATGGCCGTTGTTGAATTTCTCAATTAAATCACGATTATTATTAGAGTTATTGTTATGGTTGTTATTGCTGCCACCGTTGTTGTTATTGTTATTGGAATTGCCTGAATTTAAATTAAAAGTATTCGATTGTGAATTGCGAGGACTTTTTGATGACTTGGGTGGCGATAATTTTGGAAAGTCAGCCTCGTTGCAGATAACATTCTGATGTTGTTGCTGTTGAGAGTGTTGACTGGTCACTATAACGGAAGGTGTTTCCAATAATGGGGACGGGGACAACAAAGATGATTGTACGTGCATTTTGCAATCGTTATTTTCTTGAGATGGACTATGAGTCGATGATGAGGACGTTGATGACGAAGACGACGACGAGGAGGAAGCTATTCCGAAATTAGTCGACGTCGACTGTTGATCTGTACGGGGAGTTGGCGTGCGTGGAGGTGATGTCGATTCACGCATTGCGTGGCTTCTTGTTAAGTGTTTGCCTTTCATGTTACCCTAGAAGATAAAAATGTAAAATAAACGATAAACATTTGTTAAAACATGTAAATATATGTTTGTCTTCAAATCTTTCTTAAACTCAATTATAATTTGTACACATGGATTTGAACATATTTCATACATAATAGATTTTTAAATTTTATTTTAAAATACTTCTATGTAAAAAAAGGGATCAAATTGATTGAGGCAATAATATTGAATTGATACACAAAAAATAGTCGATTTCCGGATATATTAATGTCTACCTTAAATACAGGCACAAGCGAAAAATGCCAAAGGTGGCCAATAACTCTTCTAACTACCGATTAATTACCATTTCGTAAACACACTTTACTGCAACCCTCAAATCGTGACCTTTCACTTTACCTGTCATTGATTTCAGTGCTCCGTGACATCACTAACCAATTTAGGAATTTGACTTAATACGCACTACATCAGGCAACTCATCCTAGAGAGCCGCCACGCCATATCAAAGCCGCGCCACTAGGACAAGGCACACGTGATTTTATCAGATCATGATTGACATTTATTCGTTTATGAAAATTACTTCGTAACACGATGAGCAATGTCGATGGCTTGTTGTTTTATTGTTTGTTTCTTTCCTTTGAGCTTTCTTGTTTTTTTGTTCCGGGAGGTATTCGAGCTAGACCCTTGCGTGCCTAATCTGAATACAATACGAATGCTAGTACTGAATTGGTTTAATTCTTTGTTCCCCTTACTCGGAAAAAGTAATCGATAATGTGACCTTGAGAAACGATTACCTTGCAACATACTCGAAACAGACCCAAAAGCCTCACAAACATGCATTTGTGAAACCATGAACTTGAAAAATCTGAACAAAGCATGACAGCTACTAGTGCAGTACATACTTAGAATCATTCCGAAATGTTAGAAACAATTTATTGAAATATGGGAATTTCCAATGTTTGTTCATATTATATTGATTTTTATATCAATTCCGTGAATGACACATCAATATACAAATCAATCAATAAAAAAAAACAAAAAACAAACAGAAAAATGTGTTTTTATTCTCTTCCAATCGATTTCATATTTTATACTTTATATGCTAAAGACTTCTACAAAGGCTTTCAAAAACAACAGCGTTTAAAGTGCAATACTTACTTTGATTCTGCTGTTATTCAAACTATTCTGTCGGTTAAGGGAATCTTCGCTATAGTCTCTCTGTATGTGGGATGATGCCAAGTTATGGACGTTTGGAACCACAGCAATTTGCGTTTGAACCGAACTCATAATCACACCTCCGCTACAAAAACCAACGAATACAAAAAAAATATATAATTCGGAAGTAAATCAGTTATAATTTAATATGGAACTAGTAATTAGCATGTACGCGCACAATTTTCGTTAACAGTCTAACAATATACCATAATAAACGGCTTCAAACTAAAACCTGGCCATTGTTTCTTTTTTTTTATATATCAATTATATATACCTAAGTATTAGATTGGTGTCATTACAGCTCATGAAAGACTAATTTTATCCATAGAAGAAAATTTATAGAAACTTCCCAAAGTTTGTTGGCAAAAAACCCAATGTACGGGTGCTTGTCTGGTCGAATTTGAAAGGGCTTCGAGACCGTATGGTTAGAAGGTCTATTCTATAAGCTCATCAGATTAGGCATGCCAAATCATCACGCTACGATAATATCGATCTTAAAGGAATTCTTAGCCATTCAATAGTATATGCAGGTGGTTTAGTAGCGTATAGATAAGGTCAAAAATCGAAGTCATCATTACAATGTTGCAGTGCGACTTCGATCATGTTAGGAGATATTGCGAGGATTGGAAATGATACTGTTTATCATTCGTAGACGAGATGGCGAAACCCAGTTACTGAAAGACACAAATAGGCGAATGACAACTCGGGACGATACACACGAGTGTTAGAATTAAGCCTAAGCTGCTTAAGGTTAGGTAGCTTAAGGTAGGTTAAGTTTTAGGATAGGAAAAATGAAATGAATCTAGGTTTTTAATAAACTTTTGCTAGAAAAGCTAATTTTAAAATGTAGTCATATGAAAATAGAATAGATAGGTTTAAGGCGAAATGCAATTAGCAATTAAGAAATATAGTTAGACTTAGAGGGCCAGTAAGACACGTTATATATTAAGATATTTTCAAGTTGAACTAAAACATTTTTGTCTAGTGAATAGTGAATAATGAATAGAGTAAGAATAATAAAAATGTATTAAAAACTTAATAATCCTACATACGGTGCAAAAGAGTCTTATTATCCGAGATAAGAAAATTGATCATGTACCTTGTTTGAAAAAAAAATTCAAAAATGATGGAGGCAACACATTTATATGACCCTGCACATCTTAATCGAATAGTGTTTAATTTGTTGCAATAATGACCACAGAATAAATAAAACAAAAATACTAAAAATATAAATTAGAACTCCATTCCAATTTGTTGCTATAGATTCGGAGCTACTTATCAGGTTGTAACCAATATGTGAAAATTGGATCAACCCAATGGTGTTCTACGAGGAAACGATCTTGAAATTCTGCTCTTCGTATTTTTTATAAATTAATTATGATTTCGATTTTTAAATCAATTCAAAATCCGTCTAAAGTGGCAGATCTCCAATACTTTGATAGAGTAGAAAGAAGGTGATATAACAATGGCTCACATTTTAATATACCTAGTTCTGCCAAAAGTTCTGTTACACAATTTCCAGCGCTTATCGTTCAAAACTTTTTCCGGGAATGGAACGTTAACTTTTCAGAACACATGCACTGATCAGTGAAGAATATTAGTCAGTTTGGTTTCAGTTTGCGAACTATTAACATGGAGTGGGGCGTAAAAGAGAATCGAGTTTCGGTAATAGCGTTGCATAAGTGCGGAAAGAGTGCTGGTCAAATTTTCGAGTTGCTAAAACCACTCGGAATATCAAGAATATTCGTTTATCGGGCTAATGCTCGCTTCGTCGAATTGTCTGGAGTAGATGACAGGCCAAGAAGTGGTCGCCCGCGCGTCGTCCGTACGAGTGCGGTAGTAAAGGGAGTACGTCAACGAATTCGGAGAAATCCCCTTAGAAAGCAGATCATGTCCAAGGAATTGGATATATCAACCAGATCCATGTCTAGGCTGATTCGGGATGATCTGCATATGAAAGTCTATCGTAGGTCCACGGGTCATCTTCTAACTCCTCAATTTAAAAAAAATTTGGCTGAAAGATGCAAGCGACTTTTGCAGTGGCACGCGGACAATGGCCATGAAAACATTTATGGATGAGAAAATTTTTACCGTGGAAGAAACAACAAACAAAATGGCAAGATTTATGCCACTTCATCCAAGGAAACGAAAAAAATTGTTCCAAGGGTTCAACGTGGCCATCATCCTGTTTCCGTAATGGTTTGGTGTGGGGGGGAGTCTTCCACCATGGTGGCACATCCCTCCATTTCTGTGAAAAGGGTATAAAAACTGGTGCAAAGGTTTACCAAAAAAATGTGCTAGAGGGTGTTGTGAAAGGTTTGACCAATGCCCTTTTCAATGGACACAGATGGATATTTCAACACAAAGCCAAAACCACGCAGGAGTGGCTCAGAGTCAATATTTCTGGCTTTATAGCAGCAGAAGCTTGGCTCGGGAGACCAGATCTGAATCCACTGGATTATGGTTTGTGGTCAGAATTGGGTAACATGGCCTGCAAGACTCCCCACAGAAATTTGGAAAGCCTTAAAACAGCATTAACAAGAGCAGCGTCCATGATCTCCATGGAAACCGTACGTGCGGTTGTGCCCAATGGCCACACCGTTTAAAAGCTTGTGTTAAAGCAAAAGGCGGCCATTTCGAATGAACCCAACATTTTTTATTGTAATAACCAATATTGTGTTCTAATAAGTGAAATAATTTTGAATACAATATGTTTAGTGCTTTTTTTTTTATAGCGTTTTATATTTGTAACATAACTTATGGCAGGACGAGGTAAGTAAAAGCTTTACAATAAATGTTCATCACATGTCGACTTCAATAATTACGCAATAAACAAATCCATGCTCAAACTCATAACATATTGGATTTTTTATTTTTAAATTCTAATGAATCTTAAGATCCCAACATCCTTAAATCTTTGTATATATCACTGCTTCGTTCAACATTTGAATACTGCGTGTTGAAATGCATACCATGTCCATAGAGCCACACTATGGGTCGAAAGGATTCAAAAAGGGTTCATCAAACATATAACATAGGTTTTTTTTATTACAAAACATTTTTAGTGGAAGCAAGCATGTATAACAAAACTTCTAAACTTCTAAAATGAATGGGGAACCCAAGTCCATATACTCAATCACATGAAAAAAAATATGGGAGTCCTAAATGATCTGCTGATGAGAGTTAAGTATATATCAATGTTATTGTACATGAATCAGATTGCGTCAAATGCGTTTAAAACATAACATTTTAACCTACAATTGCATGTAGACAGTTTTATATTTGGTCAATCGAGTCAGAAATCATGTTAGTTTGAAAATTAATGAAGTTTCTGAAAGAAATCGCGACATTTTGTAATCTTACGATACTATGAAAAAAGACAAAAATGTCAGGATGGTTTATCAAATGCAAGAGCATGTAGGTGGTTTGCTCGTTCGGTTCTGAAAGTTTCAATGCGAAAGATGTACACTGCTCCAGTCGACGTACTGTGGAAAATATTGCAAATTCCTAAAGATCGTCATAAAGGTACAGAGATATTAATAAAAAGCTAAACCATTCGCCGTATAGCTCAGAACTTGCACCTACAGATTATTATTTAATGAAAAGAAATTCACATCAAAGAAACTGTGAAAATGAGCTGTCTGTGAAAGAAAAACCAGCCACATTACCAGTTAGGAGTTCAATAATAGTTATAATTAAATGGAGATAGTTATTACTGAATTAAGGGGAAAAAGTCGTTTTGAAGACGTCACAAGAAAGACTGCCATGTTAAGAAAAAGGATAGGTAAAATATTGAATGACAGAGAGCAAGCGAGCATTCTGAGCGCAATAAAAAAATATCTTTCCAAAATTATGAAAATTAAAAAATAGTACTGGGTGTGTGCTTAAGCTCCATGTTTGCATAGAAGAGATGACTACAGGCTTTGTTAAAGAAACTATTTTGTTCCTGATTTGAGTGTTATCGAAAGCACAATCACACCAAGCCAGCTCGATGGTGGACTATGCGTCAAGCTTAGGTCGTCTGCAAGAGTTCGTTCAGGATGGTTCGAGTTTTAAGTGAACTTCTGACGAGTGACTCGGTGCAAGTTCAATATTCAACAAACGATTGAACAGTGGTACGCCATCTAATTTTGTGTTGGACTAGGGAATCGGGTACCAGGACCGTAAGCATATTTCGTCAAGTGTTCAAGGATGGTCAAAAGAGCATGAAGGACGATCTTCGCTCTGGACAACCGTCGAATCTAAGAACTGACGGCAACGTGCAAAGTGTGTGTGACGACCTAAATTCAAACCGTCGCCAACACCGGAAATTGCATAACGACAATGCACCCAGCCACACCTGGTCCAAAGTGAACACATAAAACTGCGTTGTGATGATTCAACTCCCTGATAATCCCGACTTGGTCCCAGTAGATAATTTTTTACAACCCAGAAGTGAAATCCTAAATCAAAAAAAACGTCACCATGGGATCCTAAGTGCCGTCAAAGAAGCTTGGACACCTTGCCTTAAGGACCTTCCGGTATCCGCCTACCAGGAATACTTCGAGTCAAGGAAAAACCGATGGCAAAAGTGTGTCGACGATGAAAGTTTTGCAGCAATAGTTATCTGCAATATGTCTATTTTTCCGACACTTTTTATATAAACCCTGTATGGCACAATAGTAAGCAAACAATCATTTCTAGGAACAATAAATTATTGAGAACAAAAGAATACTTATTGAAAACGGATATTATAAAGATTATATCCTATATGCAGATGAAAGTAAATGCATGGATCGTTCGGTAAAATGATATGTTACCGAACGCTGAAACTAAGCAGGGTCTGTTATAGTTTGGAATTTTATCTCTCGCGCTCGAGTATTCAATTTACATTTTGTAGAGGGCAGAACGGATAAATTTGTCTATCTCAATATTCTAAGTGTCAAGCAAATGAGCAAGACAACAATCCTAGGCATGTATCCAGATTTGTAGTTTAGCCCAGTCAACGGCCAAGTGACTTCAGGCAGCACTGGAAGCTAAAGGGAACCTCACAAAATATATAAACATTTTTATAGTATTTACTAATTATAAACATGAAGAAAAAAGTGGAATAAAATTACATACATATTAAGTCATTGACAGACTTGGATCGATCTGAACTTCACAGCTGACTGTACTCCGTAAACGGTTCAAGTTCAAATGTTTATATTGACTGATAAAAGCAATCAGATAAGATCGAAATTATAAAAGGCTGTATATGGACAACGTTTGCACGTTCGCGATTAAGAAACCTTTCAAAACAACTCTTTTGCCCCGCAAAGGAAAAAAATCCGTATTTTTAAAACCCTAATAATGCCGGTAATTCTTTATGAAAATGAAGTTTGGTGTTTGCCTCAGAAGGAGGAAAAGAGATTTTGGGTCTTTGATAACAAGGTCTTGAAGAGCATATTTGATGGAAAACAAAACGAAGGAACAAGCGAATGGAGAAAACTATTGCATAAAATGTCTCGCTCAGTCGGAAATAAGAAATTCTCGAGTGAACATCTGTGCCAGAACGTTAACTTTTCTTTTTTAACTTCCCAGTGGGAAGTTGATGTAATGGGGCCGATTTTGTGAATTCCAAATTTTGACATATCTCCACGTTTCAAGGTCACCAGAATCCAAATCCAACGTTTTATAGAGTGTGTGTGTATGTACGTATGTGTGTTCGTATCCATTTTTCGTCTCGATTATCTTGAGAACCAAAGATGATATTAACATGGAACTAGATACATTAGACGCGTAATTACACAACATAGAAATGAAAGAATTTTCAGCGAAATCGGTCTAGCCGTTTTTTTTTTTAGCGAGAAAACCAAGAAAAAAGGCAAACAAGCTGAATTTTAAAATGAATGAAGTGCACAATTTATTCATGCAGATTTTAGATACCTTCGTATTCACATTGTTATGATTGAGTATTTTAGCAAAAATGCAATCGGAGTTGTGAAAAATGTCATTAAAGAAAGTTATAAAAAAACTACACTTTTTTTCTACAACAACTCTAAACTGATATCAGGTTTGGAAGTATAGCATCGGTAAGGCTATAGCAATTAATAATATAATATTGCTATTAATAATTAAATATTATTAATAACATTTGAATATTGTTGATAACAATTGAATATTGTTAATAACAATTGAATTTTGTAAATAACAATCGAATTTTGTGAATAATAATTGAATACAGTTGAAAAAAAATTAATATTGTTTGTAACAGTTGGATATTGTTGATAACGTTTAGAGAATAGTGTCGATAAATGTGTGCTTATAATAAAACAAAGTTTTAATAGTTCAAATAAAGTGTCTGTAATGATATCGTAGGATACAAAAAATTGAACAATCGTTTTGCAAGTAAAGGTTAATGTGTTGAAAAGAACAGTCGAAAACTATTATTATGATGCACGTTTAATAATTGAGAAATAAACGATGACTGAAGGCCCGGTTGTAAGTAGAAGTTGTTAACAATAAAATAGCTTTTGGTGAAGCTATGCTTTTTTTGTTTTATAGTCATAAATGAATTAGACTTAAAAAATATTGTTATTTCCTATTCTGATACGTCTTACGTTATGTTGAGTTTTTGAAATATGTATGTCGTGGTCCTATTCAAGTGTACAGCTGCTGTGGATAGGATGACTGATGTCATGAGATTCTCATTGATTGTTTCCATTTTTTTTTCACCAAGCCACTACGAACATGTTTTTTGGAGATAATGAAATTTGCGGTATTGTTATTAACAATATTAATATTGTTATTAACAATACTCAATTGTTACTAACAATACTCAATTGTTACTAACAATATTCAATTGTTATTAACAATATTCAATTGTTATTAACAATATTCAATTGTTATTAACAATATTCAATTGTTATTAACAATATTAAATTGCTATTAACAATGTTTACAATTAACAATCATCAAACATGTCTTACTATTATTATTGTTTCAGAACGGGGTAGAAATGGTGGCTCCCACCACTCCCGAGGGAAAAAAAAGAAGATGAAGAAAAGAAAGAAAAAAAGAAAAAAGATGAGGACAGAAAAGGAAGCGGTCAAAACAAAGGTTACCGGGGACACGGTGGCCACGTCCGAAAACAGGGACGAGGTGGCGGCCGTGCCGGATTTCGGGGCAAAGGTGGAGGAAGCCGAGGAAGAGGTGGAGGCACTCACGGAACAGTATGGCAAGGTGGTCGGGGTTTTGGTAAAAGACGACCAGGTGGCGGAGGTGTTTACCTTTACCAAAGCTTCCACAGTTAAAAGTATAAAAAAAAAAATATTAAATATATTTAAAATTATAATAATAATAAATAATAATAAAAAAATAATAATTGTTCTTTCATTCTTCTCACTGGGAAGTTTTTTATTAAGTAATGTGGTACGTGTGCTTGATATGTGAGAAATTTGGGGTTCGTTACAAGTACAGTTACAATATTTTTTTGTTATATAATTTTTTTACCATACTGTCAGTTCAAATTCGAACCCTCTTCCTTTATGAATTTGAAATGGGGCATAATGCGTCATTGGCAATGAAAACCATTAATGGGGCATTTGAGGATGTAACGGTAAACGAACGCACTATACGACGTTGGTTTGGAAAATTCCGTTCGAGAAGCTGAACACGTTAATTAACGATGAAGTTTTAAGAGACCCGGGTATGCGGGTACCCACGTTTGTCGGGTATTACCCGGGTATGCGGGTATATACCATATATGTATGTACATATGTATGTACATATATACATATGTAGTTACTTTAAATAATTAAGAAGTTGTTAATGCATGTTACATTTATATTATTCTTAGTATAAACTATGTTTTCATCGCTGTTTTCCTTTCTCTCCCTTATATTGACCACCACATTACTAACTTTTCAAATCAAATAAGAATATTTATGGCCCTTGATAACCTATTACCCGGTATTGTCGGGTACCCGACAGCCGACATTGTCGGGTACCCGCGAAAGTACACGGGTACCCGGGTAATTGCTAAGTTGGGTATTACCCGGGTAAAATCAAGAGCACTAATGTGAACCCAATAAATTCGGTGCGGGAGATTGGCACAAAGCATGGCAGACAATAAGTCGACACCTTTCTCTCACAGAAAAGGTAAAGAAACTCGATAAACAAGTCCCAAAAACTACGGCGCCTGGAAATCTGAGCATCACTTAGATTAAGAAACCAAACTGAATCGTCTTTGCACCGGATAGTCACCTATGATGAAAAGTGGATTCTGTATTATAACGTAAAAGACCTGTGCAGTGGTTGGATGCAGATGAAGAACCAAAACACACCCTAAGCCCGATTTTAATCAAAAAAAACTATGGTGACAATTTGGTAGACATCGGAAGGACCAGTCCACTTTTCATTTCGTCAACCAGGAGAAATGATTAACGCTGCGTTGGTCAATATGCACGGTCCGATTATTTTGCATGACAATGTTAAGCCCCATACCTCACAAATAACGATGCAACTGTTGCAGTTGGGATTTGAAATTCTTCCGCATCAACTGTACTCTCCTGATATTTCCCCAGCGGACTACCATCTTTTCCGCAATCTGGATTCATATTGCCGGCAGAAAATCCGGAACCGAGCAGAGGTCATAAAACCCTTCGAAGATTTCATTGCCTCAAAAAATCAACACTTTTAGGAAAAGGAATATTTGACCTTGTATCACATTGGAAGAATGACGTAGATGATAGCGGACCCTATTTTGATTTCATAAAAATGTAAGGAATAATAATATTGGCTTTTAAATTTTTACAAAATACACAATCAAGTACCAAAGGTGTCAATGTGAACGCAAATTATTGGTCAATTTCATGCGAGCTTTTCAAAACTCACGGGAGACGAAAACATATGATTTTCTGCTTCCATAAATGCTTTGGCTCGTATTATTTGCCGAAATTTAAAAAATATTGTGATAATTGCAAAATAGTGCTCATAAAAATATAACATGTTTTCGACAAATGTTATTACGCATTTTAATGTAAAGGATTTGATTAAAAAATGGGGAACCCTTCTTCAAATATTTAATATTTTTCTTCCTCCCACATCCAGTTCAGGCGGAACAGAAGATTTGGACAAGATCCAACAACTATATTAAAGCAAAATGAAATTAGAATGTTTCCCAACACTACTCGATGCTGTTTTATTTTCTTTATTTATCTCTTTATTTTATCAGCTTGCCTTTTCTGCTGGCAAGCAAATATGATGCTATCCCCCTAATAACATGACGGCGACACGTTTTTGTGATTTTTTTTTTCACTTAGGCAACCTTGCTTACCTTCGCCAGCACTCAATATCCACATTGTTTCTGTATTTTTTATTGCTGCTTTATAATCGTGTCGATATCGCTAGTGTGCGTTTAAATACAACCGAGTTCAATAGAATAAGACGTTGCCTCAGCAGAAGAATAGCAAAACTGTTAGGCTCGTCAATTTTCACTCATCATAATTTGGCAGTGCAGGTTTTTCTTTAAGTTTATATTGATGTTAAACAGCAAATACAAGTCTGATAACTATAGCTTCATTGACTTTTTATCTTGCAAACCTTTAGTTTAATTGGATTACTATTTCTACTCAACTGATTAATTGATCAAACCGAACACTTTATACATTCATTGGTTCAGTAGATTGTACAAAAAATTAGTTGTAATAATTAACAATACAATATAGAAAATATTTTCTTGTATAGAGTCCTATCACATAACACATCACTATCACTGTATATGCTTATATTTGTAGGGTTTTTTTTTTCAAATGTTTCTAGCACTATTTGAATATAAATATATAGGTCTGTATATCTGCTACATATTTGTGGTTATTTACAGAAGGTAGAAATCGTTTTGAATTTCTTTGAATCATAACACATTTTAAAGCTATTTTTTTCGAATTGATTACACATGAATTTTATAACTTTTCTGTTTGCAAAAATTAATCAAAACACCATGAGTGTAAAATTCGTTTAGGTATTGTCTACACTTTGTAGGTTTCCCATTTATTGGATATATTCTATAGAATTGCATGTATGATTACTTTTCTTCAAAATTATCGTAGTATTTGCATTGGTAAGGAGCGCATGGGTTTATCTCAAAATAATGCACAGTGAAATTGGCAAACTCTACATATCGTCACACGATCGAACTTAACTAGAAATTAAAAATTTCATTAATTTTCGGTATCGATTTTTCATTCGCGTTCACAATCTTTTATGCGTTGGCCCAAAAGTATCCTTTCATACATGTACATATCAGCAGCAAAACAAGTTTTCGAAAAATAGCGTAAAAATACAGAAGAAAAAAAAATGTAATAAGAATAAAAAACAATGGAAATGATATGAAGCAGGATTCGAAGAGGATACTCGTAACAATATGTAGGCATGTATAATACATGAAAGCCAATATACTCAACCATGCTATGCTATATTATATAAAGGCGAAGTTTTTAGTCGACGACTACTATGATGTTGTTGATGATGTTTATGGTGGTGGTTGTTGACATTGGTATTGAGAGAAAAAGATGATAGAACGGATGTTAACTATTCGAGGTAAGGGTGCATTTCTATTTCCCCTTGGTGACGAAACTGGTATTTCGGCTGCAAAGTATTGCCATTTCCTCCCAGTTTGGACTCGCTAGTTCGAACTTTTTTCTTACAAGTCAAAGATTCGAATTACTTGCGTTAACTACAAAAATTGTGACAAGCAACAAAAAAAATCAAATCTGAAATCAACCGAATCGACAAATATCGATTTTTTAAATTCTGAATAAAGACTCCGTAAATTAGTCGAAATCAATATTCTGCATCGAATTTGAATTTTCCCATATTACTATCGAGCACAAAAATTAAAATCCTGGCAATTCCTCGACAGGATACACACATGATACATTCTCTAGTCGAATAAGCGCGTAGTTCTGAATACAATAATACAAATCAGAACATGAGATGTCTTCTGTGTTTTTCTGCAAAGGCACACATCAGTTGTTTGCCATCCGCTTTGGTACCTCGAAACCGATACGTCGGAGAATTTCAACAAACTGCGGGGGGACCGCTTTGTTGTTGTTACGGAATAGAATAAGCTTGAGGATTTTTTTGTTTTGTTTTCGTATCTCTTCTCTATGTGCCTTTAAGAAAATATTCATAAAGAAAACTGGAGGGTAAATGCTATGCAAAACGGAGGCAAAAAAAAAATAAAAAGGCGTAAGACGTTTTCAAGGTTTTGAAAACAGGATCAGGAAAAATAGAAGCAAATAGGAAAAGAGACAAAACAAAATAAATTGCAAAAGTGCTTCCTCAACTGTTGAAAAAAGAAAACAGACTCATTTCCTTCGGGGATAGTTGATTATATCCCATGCAATCCATGTCTCATTTCTCAATCCTTTGCTACATTCGACACTTAATTTCTCTCCAGTTGGACCCTTCCCCTAACCTGTTCAGCTACCCCTACTTTCCGCCAGAGATAGAACATGCATAAACACCCTTCATTATTTACGTGTATTGCACAATAGAACATGTGCGACACGTGCGCAATGCGATCTTGTTTCATCACCACATTTTTCTTCTTCCTTTCTGCTATACAAACTGTCGAGATGTTTTCTACTCTACTGAATGTCAGATGATTATGGCGGAACAACAAAACAAAGCAATTTAGTTATTGTATATTTGCATTTTTTCTATAGACCAGAGTATCCTTGCAGACGCAACAAACCGTAAAAGCTGCCTTGGCATGCAGAGTAACTATATAACTACCGACCCGTCATTGCGCGTACTCCACATATCCTTAACATGTTGGTATAAGTACGACCCACCACTCAGCAAACTAGTATACAACTTAAAATACTACAGTAGACAAATGAAGTTTGAATATTTGGGCCATCGCACAAAAGCTGCACAATCAATAGTTGAGGAAAATTAAGAAAACTCAAACACGCGCGCTATACTATATGCACTAAGTATAGGCAAAAGAATGCATCGCATAGCAATGTAATGGAAACACTTCCTGCGGACGCAATCACAAGATCCATATAAATGTGCGGATGTACATAACATGTGAGGATGTATGTATGCAAATACCTCCCTCAGATTTAAATAGATTCTCACTAAACCACAAAACACTTAACGAAAATTCGGCGCTTTTATGATTGCGTTTCGTTTTACTCCACTCACTTTTGCACAGCACATTTGTATTTCTTAGCTTTTTATCAAATTTTCCTTTTATCGTTTCCGCTTTGCCTTTTACGCGTATTTTTTTTTCGGTTGTTCTCCTGCTTAACTTCTCCTTATTTCGATGAGTATCGTCAAATGACTCCCATTTATATTTTTTTTATCCTTCGCAATCCTTTTCGTTGCTTTTTTCTTTCCCGATCGTATTATACAATATTTGGAATTAATTAAAAAATATAAATTTTAAAAACATTGTTCTTTCTTTTTATTTTTTTTAAATAAAATTCCTAACCGACTTCCATCGTTAAATGTGTATAAAAGACAGTGATTCACTTTCAAATAAGCATCGTACATGGGAGAGCGTGCGAAATGATACTGGCCTAATATTTCTGAGTTGATTTCAACTTGTTCAGGAAAAGCTCCCGGATATTCCACCAGCAACAACCACCAACATTGCTGATGCTCAGATGAAAGTATGATATACAAAAGATAAAGAGAGATAGAGAGAGAAAGAAAAAAGAGAAAGCAATTATAATAAGAGATTAAGTGTACTGAAGAGAACTTACGAGTACGGTTTGCTATTGAAAAAGCTTAGAGTAAAATCAATTTCTCTAAAAAGTCCTTCATGTCCCAGATTATAGAGCTACACCTTTCTATCTATAGACAGTATGCACAGAGGAGCAGTATATACATACATATACGAAAGCAACTCATATATAATGAAAACATATCCATACATTAGGATAGCAGCTGCTGGAAAACAGCACGTATTGGATAATTTTATTTGGGTCACGAGTGAAACTTGCTGCGCGTCTTGAGAGAAGGCATTATCGTTTAAGTCCTTTTGTCCTTTTCCGTTTCCTCTATTACGTCGAAATATAATGTATTACTAACGTCTGCCGCCTTCCTGTTCCTAGTTACTGATATTGAACGCTTTTCTGTGCACATTTTCTATGATCCTGTCAACCCCGACACACTTTTCATTGTGTCATCACGAGTAACATCAAATTGCAACAAGGGTCGAAGTGGTCGACCATCTATACATTTCTAAACGACGCATAATACATCTTTGGTGTAAATATGCAAGAATTACTTAAAAAGTAATTTAACCGGTGACACTTTAATCAGTCAAGGCAATGTTTTTATTGATTTTCACCATTCCATCTCTTGATAGGCGACCCAATAGCAAGAGCAGCAGCAACAGAAAGTCCTCTCATATACATATGTATGTGTAACGTTCCTGGTGCTCAGGTATAAATCATGCGGCTATATGTGTATCTAGTATGATACTTGGGTCACATGTATTGGTTTTCTGCAATGAATTCACTTTAATTATGGCAGTGGTTATGTGTCGTCCTTTTACTCTATAGAGCGGCGACGTTTATAATGGTTTTTTTTAGTCGCCATTTATGTCACCAGTTTTCTAACCAAATTAAAATATAAGGTTTGACATAAGACCCATCCTCCTTCGCCCTTATAAACCAGTTCCTCATTCATATGTAAATAATATAAGCTGTTTGCTTCAACTCTAATAATTTAAAATAACTTTTTAAGGAATTTTGAAACAGTAGGATTCATAGCTTTGATTATAGGCTCTCTTTTTAAAAGAAGTTTATTAAATTTAACATATAATGCTAATAAAAGAAGAACACAACTATTTTCATCAATGTTTTCTTCAATCGTTCGCGCTGAACGAAGAATTCTTCAGCATTATTTCATGGCAGGGCACTGTAAATGCATCCTGTTAAAAAATGATTTAATTAAAATTGGTATATATTACACACAATTCATGTTTCTTATGAATTTGGGGGGTTCTTATCATTTTGCCCTGGACTGTATTTCTTCTATTTTCCCAAGCTTGAACTCTTGGAAAATCACGGGCTTTTACCTTTTCCTCGCATTCTTCGCCAATCAAGGCTTTAATTGAGGGGCTAAGTGCAAGCGATCGTTGACAAAAAACCCTTCGAGGTCAATGAAAGCTATTGCGAGGGACCTAAAGTTTCGGAGGGCCTAATTCGTCGACTTATCCACGAAGATTTTTGCAGAGGACAGTTTATGTCGGCACAAACTTGGGAACAGAAGCGCCTTTAAACAAATTTGTCTAAAGATCTGACAAATAAAAATATTGATCAAAGCTAAAGAACCAACCGCAAAAATGATGGATAGCTGCTCAGATCCTACAAAGGTTCTCCCTGATATGCATACGACATTTTCAGCTACCTACTGTGTTTTGGTTATTAGAATGAGATATTCCTTCAAAACCCTGTACTTTAGTTTTAGGAGTTGTGAACAACAAAGGACATGTTACGTCTACTCATTTCCTTCCTCAAGCACTTTGGGTTAATGCTGCCTTATACATCGAGGTTTTAGAAAACGTTTTGAAACCCTGGATTGATAGCATACACGAGGACAGACTATATATATTCCAGCAAGACCCTGCTCTTTCCCACGAAACATTGGCGACACAGGGTTGGATGGCCGACAATTTCGATGACCACATCAACCCAAAATGATGGCCTCCTAGCTTCACAGACCTTAATACCTAGGATTATTATGTAGGGGCGTAGTTGAGCTTGAGACGATGAAATAACTCCCAGCATAGCCAAAATGAATTAAGAGCTTTTGATTTGGGCAGGCAATCGTGTCCGGCTCAGGATTGAGCAGGTTACTACCGCTAACGAAAATGTTATTAAATAATTTTATAATTAGGTAGTCACTAAACGTTGTGCAAGAATTCCATGGAGATATGTATAATACATTTTGTGAAAATTATAAGCAAATTAGTTTTAAATTCAATTTATCCTCAAATATCTTCAAGTTATATCTATCAAAATTGCATGATAATCTGACAGAGGAGTTAAACTCAAGGGAAGAGGATTGAATGGAGAAACACTTCACGTTTACACTTTAATCTGACGATCCTCTATGTATGGTAAAATAGAAGCACAGGGCAGAACCATATAATTTACACCACACAAATGATTATGCACCTTTGAGAATGATATCAAAAGAAAGTTGCCATCTTTACCTAAATTTCATTAAACATCAGGCCTTAATTACGTTTTAACACGCGATATCTGGTGGTTACAGTGGTCATAAATAATGGATTTTATTTCCTAAAAAGGATTAACGTTCCCGATATATGTGGATTAATTATAATATTTATTATTTATAATTGCGACCATCATGGGTGTTTCCGAATCAATAACGGAATGTCAAATAATCAAAGTAACATGTACCAACCTCTACTTAAACAATTTGTTTACGACTCGAAAGTATGGAAATATTCAAATCCAAGCCAAATACAACAAAGTTTAAATATTTAAGATTTGTACTGTAAACAAAAGCATCTGACTCAAAGCAACGTTGAAAATTTAATTTTAGAATCCACGAAAATAAAATAAAAAAAAGCATAATAATAAAAATAGGGAAAGATGCATAACATTTTTCGGTACGACTAGAAACATCACTAGCACGACTAGCACAATGGTGAAACAAAAATGTAAACATCTAAACGTTTTTATTTTAGGATCTCTGCCAAATCATTAACGTTCCCGGGAAACGGTCATGGTGTAGCCCAAATATATATACATTATACATATATAAAGAAATTTGAAAGCGAATCTGAAAGCTATCAGCGATTGTATGAAGTCTTCTTACGTATGTCACCGTTTCATTCATTTCAAGATCAATGAAAAACTTTTTTTTTTCAAATTTTAGTTTTACCTACTTTTTGCTTTGTAGATATGTGGGGTGCTGTACATTTCTACCTACTGTACGGAAATTATATTGAATGCGCGACTGTTATCAATATATTCAAATTGTCTTGATAATTGGACGCATTTCGAAATTGGATACGTTATGGGCCAGAGCCTAAGCAGTTAGAAGAAGGAATAAGTGAAAAATTGGAATAAAATAAAGTCAAATGGAATCAGCCTTTTCGCTACTAAAATTCCTTGAACAAGTTAGTTTTTCCAATGGCAATAATTTGAAAATATCACTGCCGAAAATATCAGTATCGGACCATCGTGGTGCGTCTCCTTAACGTGGTCCTTACTGCACCTAGTTTTATAAAAAGGTAAGAAAACCGACAAAACAATTGCAACTAAAGTGACATCAGCATACGAACATCGTATTAACCATTTCATTGTCGTTGTTTTGCTGAGCTGAGTAAAGCAAAGCTTTAATACACGAGGTTGCCCCTTCTTTGAAATCGAACTCTTCTGTCCAAGTTTGACCAATCAAGATGAAATTTTGCACATAGCTAGAATCTAAGGCGGTAATTGTTACAGGCTAATAACATTTTGGGAAAGTTGTACCACGGAGGAAAAATCACCGAAAAATCTCTTTGATTTAAAATGGGAACATTTTTTTCACACGCACTGACTTGAAGTTACTTGAATAATATCGATGAAATTTTCAATGGTGATGTTATAGCACGCGCCAAATATGCGTTAGGATGTTTCACTGATTTCAAAAAACAAAAACAAAGGTTTTGTAAATGTAGCATTGCGCCATCTAGGCGTCGTAATGCGCTGCTCATTTGAGTTAAGAAAAGAGTAATGTCAAACAATATATGAAACAATAAAAGTGGCAGTCATTGAAAGGCAGCCTTACTGGATACACTATAGTAAACATATCTGAAATTGTGAACTATATACCAAGTCGGATGACTACAAACAAAAATTGCTAAACTTTACAAGAGAAAAAAATCTCATGTAAAGGTTGCTGAAGAAAAATATGCACTTAGAACTGAGTAAGAAGACTGTACAATGTCACACATTCAAAAAAATGTTAAAAGTAATCACCAATTGTCTTAAAAGAATTAAGTCATCCCAAAAAAATCTGATTTTAAGTCGCTAATCACAAAAAAAAAATCTTTGGTTCTAACTTGATGACAATCAAATCTTATGGCCACAGTGACATAAAAGTTTTGAAATCAACAAAAAACCTCTTAAGCAAAGAAATATTGTTGAAAAAAAAATACCAAACTTGACATTATCAGTATTCACTCCAACATATTACCAGAATCAATGAAAGTGACGAGTTTTAAATAAAATATCTATATATAAAACGGTTTAACATGTAGATGCTCGCTCAGCTCAATTATTTGCAAGCCGCGTATCGCCTTGCATCCCTAGTTACTTTTACGTTGCATTATATTGAGCGTACAGATGTTCAACTTTTGATCTGAAGGCCCAGTTGCGTAGATAGTTTAAGGGGGTAGTAGTCTCATGCGACCACTTCGAAAAATCGATTTCGAATATAAGCTGTGAAAAATTCAGACCGAAATTCCTAGTATTAAATAAGTTACAGCTCATAACGGCCAACGCGCCGTGAGCGACTTGTCTTCCGCGCGAAACTTTAAACGCATTTTTCTCGAAACATCTAAAACTTTCATGGTCCTAAAAAAAAAACTATTACCGATTGCTTTCAAATTTATATGTGTTCCTCTCTTCATTAATGGTTATCGGCCGTACCAAAACTGCTTATTTTCGAAAATATTTTCTTATTTTTTTTAAACGATTTTTAACAAAAAAATTAGAAAAAAAAACAAGATTTTTTTCTGCAGTCCGCCATTTTTTTTTTAAATGAAATTGATTCATTTTGTCAGGACCGATAGCGACAGACCTACTAAACAATAATCCATTCGATTTTTTTATTTCAGACAACATCAACAGCCGCTATTACTATAGCCAGTGACCTGCTTTTTTTTGGTGTCTAATTTAATTTTTAAAAAATATATAAAAAATGTAAAATAAGAAAAAAAACATTTTTTTTTATAGTTTATAATACAAATAAAATATATAAAAAAACTAAAATTATTGAATTTTATTGTCTTATAAAAAAAATTCCCTAAAAAGAGGTAAAATTTATAAGTTCACATGAGACTACCCCCTTAAAAAGAAGCAATTCTCCAGTGATATCCATTTTAAGAGAAAGATAATTAATAACTGCACCTAGTAGGTTTAGAAACGTATTTAGACAGCATAGATGATTCTTTTTCCTATTTCTAAGAAGATATTTTAGAGAAATACAATACAAGGTTAAAAGAAATCGTCGGTTTCATGAATTGTAGATTGATATCGCAAAACAAAAGAAGTAATTGTTGTGCATCGCGATGGTCGTCCGCCTTTAATAAATCCTCGACTTTTTTTTTGTGTTAGACGACCACTTGCTCAACGATTTGCATCATTTTTGTGTTTAAAACTGTGAGCAGGGAATTTTATGGTGTGGGGTTGTTTTTCTGCTGCTGTGTGGGCCATTTACACCTTATTAATAGAATAATGGACGAATATGTATATAAAAGCATGCAAGATGTGTTATATTACCATATACGGAATGGGAAATGCCGCGGCATTGGGTCTTCCTTCAAGACAATTACCCAAAACACACATCTAAGTTACCAAAAACGTAAGGTTATAGATTCGCCACCGCAGTCAATCGATTTGAACCCTAGTGAAAATCTTTGGGAGATCGCCGAAGAAATATTAATCGTAAAAATGCGAAAATATTTTTCAATAGAACAGAGATGGCTTAGAAAGATATTCCATTAGATACTAAAAAAAAATGAATTCAAATGAATACCATGTGGCTGCAAGGCAGTCATCAAAAACAAAACTTAAATTTTTTTAATTTTTTATATTTAAATTCAAAATTGCAAATTTTTGTTGCATGTGAATTTGAGGTTCCTTGAACTTAATTGCTTCAACGTAAATTACTAAATGCTTATTATAATTTAATTTTGTTTATATTTATTTTTTAATTGAAATATGCAGTTTTCAGAATATTTCAAGAATATAATATTTTCGAATACATTTTTTTATGAATTCTAGTCGCATATGTGTTGTACGATACTATATCTGTTATTTGGACATTGGAAATCTGATTCGCTCAAAATATTTCACAAATAATTAGAGAGAAACCCCGCTGTCCGAAATTAGCGAGAAACCGCGGATCTCAGCGATAGAGCCATGAGCTTCAGGAGATTTCTGCTCAGATAATGGTTACAGGGTCCCTCCTACTTAATATACTTGGGGTTTAGATTAACTGGAAATTTATAAATTTCGTTAAAAATTTGATGAGGCGTATTTTCGAATCGACTCAGAAAAGTCGATACAATATTCAGACACATATTGATCGAGTTTCGTGAGAAACTAATAAAATTAGGTGCGCACAAATTTGCAGCTGCGAAGCCAGTGGACGCAATCATTTGTAGCCTTTCTAATTATTTTAAAAAGAAATCAGCTGTTAACCCAGGTTTTATATATACATATATACTATTTGTATTGTATATACATATACGATAAAAACCTAGGTTTGAATGATTTATTCTTTGTTTCTTAGACCTTGCTTTAAACTTATGACCAAAAACAGAGGAAGAAGGTGAAGATTACGAGTTTACGAGTTGCCCTCGACTACTGTAATTGTCGCAGATTGAACAACTTTTCTCGTTGATCTTTTTTTATTCTTAAGAAAGAAAATAACAGATGTGTTGAGCCTAAAGCCTTTCTTTCCTTCTACTATCATAGTATTTTCTTTTCAAAGCACGTTAAAAGTTCTGTATTCTTTTATTTAAATACTTTCCCAGCCAGAAACAAGAAAAGAAAAAGTAAATCAAAAAGAGGAAAACGACTTATTAGATATTTGTTCCTAACGCGTAACTCATGTTTTAGCTGCTTAGAGCAAGATATCGAAATTTAATATTCTGCTCTGCTAAAATACGGTTTAGGTTTTTAAAAAAACTCACAGATACATTTCAGCATTTACTTCAGCGATCTGATAGCTTCTCTTCAACATTCAATAGCATATGCGGACGATACATGAAATTGATTTGGGGTCACGTTGCAAGAACAACGACTTCGGTATAAACCTGATCTCCGGCGAGCCCAACTATTTGTACTGCGAAAGACTGCACCTTAATTGCTCTGTCCCACCAAAGGCATTCATCTAATTAGACCAGTGATTTCCAAAGTGGTTCAGGTGGCCCTCCAGGAGTCCACGGGAGACTCAACGGGGATATGCGTTGGCATGAAACAAAGGGGTTCACCAGTTGTAAGTTGGGGTCCACGAAAATTCATCTGGTTTGATAGTAAAGAACAATTTTTTCGGTTAGGCTGGTATATGGATCAGATAGCCTGTTTATTTAGCATGAATTCCCTTTTTTAAGAAGATCAGAAACTGTTACTTGTAGAAAATTGTATATTTGATAATCAGTGCAACGCGTGTCGGGACTTGCAAAGCGCCGCCATCCCGCCCGCAACGCTTGTTCAGACATACAAAGGGACTTGTGCTGTGCTTGCAATCTTGCATGAACTTGTCTGATTCCTCACCAATATAAATTCCAATGCTGCCAAGGACAAAAGCTCATTTGTTTCCTGAATTTTGAAAAGAAAAGTGTGAGTGAATCGATGTCAGTGTTTGTTGTGTCAGTTTGTACATTTGTTATGCATACTTCTATATTATGTTGTAATAATATTATATTTGTTATGTTTGCGTGTAGTATGTACGTAATAAAAATTAAATACTGTACAGAGCCATTATTCGATAATTCTTTAAAATAAGAGAAAGCCGAGAAAAATTGAACTTTTAGTATTATACTTTTTATTATAAAATTATTTATTTATTTGCCTCCGTGCAGGGACGGGTTAAGAATATCCCTGCAGCGATACCTCTCGCTTGTCGTAAAAGGCGACTAAAACAAAGGTAAACAAAAATCACATCTAGGCAATTTAGAAAACACTAAGGTGAGCCTAGGGACACATATACCACCATTAAACTGCCCCACAAGTGTACATGCAAATCAGTGGGTTGACTCGACTGGAGATCACCGGTGTTGTAAGAGTAAGATCAAACAAAAAAAATCTGGAGCATGCCCGTGTCACACAAAAAAAAAAAAAAAGGCAAGTCGAAAAACAATTAGTGCAAATAAATGCAAAAACACCAGGATTTGATTGGCCTCAGCGATGAAGTAATCCCAAACCGGGAAGCCTGCCGCTACTTTCTGAGGTCAAACCGGCGGACCCCACAAGCGGACCAGTAGGAATGCAGTTAAGTGGGAAGGTTATGGTTTCACACTTCTGACCATAACAACGCCGGAAAAAGGAAAAGAAGAAGAAGATTATAAAATTATTTATTTACCCGACTGGCGACTCACTAAAGGAGAGATATAGCCCTTGTAGTTGCTAATACGAGACGACTAAAAATATTTTCATAAATTGTACATTTCTTCATATATGTATGTATTGTAGGTAACGTATGTACATCAAAGTAATAAATAAATCATTGAAATCGTGAAATTATGATGTCGAAATATTCTTTAAAAACACAAAAAACAAAAAAAAGGTATTTGCTCTCGAATTAACAGAAATGTATCAAAATATATAATAATTAATCAAAAATGTTTTATATTACAAAGCCATATCCTGTTAAAATCGCCTTATGATTACTAAAACAAACATTTTTCTTCTTTACGGGTAGGTAACTGATATGAAACATGGCTGAATCTAAGAAAAAATGTCAACAGTACAGTGTTGATTATTTGAAATTTGGTTTTCTTCCATCAAAGGCAGACAAACGATTGCCCACATGCCTTTTATGTAACAAAATTTTGAGCAATGACTCTATGAAACCATCGAAATTCGAAGATCATCTAAGAAGATGTCATTCTAATAAAATAGGCAAAGATTTAAAATATTTTGAAACATTGAAGGAAAAATAAGAACAGAACCCCACCGTGCACAGTATTTTCGCTTCAACGTCTCAAAGTAACGATGATGGCTTTCGGGCATCTTACAATATCTCATTGCTTATAGCGAAATCTGGAAAACCGCACACCATCGGAGAACAGTTAATTTTACCCGTCGTTGAAGAGGTTTTAAAAATTGTCCTGCACAAACCTCCATTTGACGTACTCAAAAGAATTCCTTTGAGTAACAAAACTGTACAACGACGCATTGATGAAATGAGCTCTGATATTGAACGCTTCTTGTGTAATTATCTGCAAACAACTCATTCTTCTATTCAACGAGTCAACTTTACCTGGTAATGGTAATGGAGCATTAATATTGGCATATGTTCGATTTGTTATGGACGAAGAAATCCATGAAGAGCTGCTATTCGCGAAAACGTTAACGGCGGATACTAGGGGCGAATCAGTATTTAATGTCCTAAGTGATTTTTTTAAGGAAAAATCGATTCCATTTACAAACATCATTTCGGTGGCAGCAGATGGAGCTCCTGCCATGTTCGGGCGATATCGTGGGTTTACAAGCCATCTTAAAAGAATTATACCAGAAGTAACTGAAATTCAGTGTGTCATGCATCGACAACAACTAGTACCAATCGCTTCAATTTGTGATTAAAGCAGTTAATAAAATAAAATGCGTTGAATGCCCGATTGTTTGCGCAATTGTGCGACGAAAATGATGAAGACTTCCAACGATTACTCTTACATACTGAAGTACGCTGATTGTCGAAAGGTGCATGCTTAACAAGATTTTACTCACTTTTTGAATCAGTCTTAGAGTTTCTGGAAAGAAAAGATCCAGATTTAAAAGAAATCCTGATCAAATTGAAAGCAGACATCGCTTATTTCACAGATTTCTTCAAAAAATTAAATGAAATTAACTTGCAGTTACAAAGGCACAGACTAAATTTAATAAAAACAAAGGGTGTAATTTCGGCTTTTCTTGGAAATTTGAAATTTATGAAGCAAAATATTAGTCGGTGCGAATTCTCCCAATTTTCAAACTAATCACAGGCAGAATGTCTGATGTGGATATTCAGACATGCGTTCAGCATTTAAATGCCCTGCATGATGACTTCAAAAACCAATTTGGAGATGTTCTCACGATGGAAATACCACCATGGATCATAAATCCATTTGATGAAACGGAAGTGTCGAATGGGGTATTACAAGAGGAGCTACTCGAGCTTAGCACCAATGAGGAGGTGAAATTTGAAAAAGGCTATCAAACATTTTGGCTGAAGGCTGCAGAAATACCCGAAAAATATCCTGGGCTGTGGGAAATAAAAGGAGCAGAATGAACATCACCGAACGGGGAGATTTGCGGATATTCCTTACAAATCTGAAGCCAAATATTGATAATTTGCTGTCAATCCATCAAGTACATCCCACCCATTAAAATTATGTTTTTTTTTTTTAATTTTTGATTTGTATTGCTGAAGTTACGATGCGTTATTAATGTTTAATTTTAGCTCTATGAAGTCTGTAAACGTGTTATTTTAATAAATAAAACATAAGAAAATATACTAGTTTTCTTCTATTTCACCACTCCGAATTTAGGATTGGAACTCAGCCGCAATGCAAATTTTCATCGTTAGGTAATAATGTAGCAGCAGGGGGCCACCGAAATCAGGTTAATTTTGAAAGTGGTCTATGAGAAAAAAAAGTTGGGAACCTCTGAATTAGACCATTATGGGCTGAACCAGGATAAAT
Organism: Merodon equestris; assembly: GCA_958301585.1. Lineage (NCBI taxonomy): Eukaryota > Metazoa > Arthropoda > Insecta > Diptera > Syrphidae > Merodon > Merodon equestris. Next base: position 68,706,937 of record OY284414.1, on the reverse strand, counting down.
TAGCACCGCTGCTAATATATTTTAGTTATCGTAGGTTTAAGCCAATTTGAATTAGTTTTAAGTTATAAAATTGAAAAAAAAAAACGTAAGACCCGATGCTCATTATTTTATTATTACTATATGTTGACACAAGGACCGAAAGGCATTGCTTTACTTTAATTTAGGGCGTCCGCATAGGGCCAGTAAGGTATTTTGAGTCAGATATGTTAATTAACCAGTTAACTGTTTATGACGAATATATTCGTCATGAAGAAATTGTAAAATTTTGTTACTTTTATTTTTATTTTGTGTTTTATTTTTAATGTTTTTGATTCCTACTTCTTCTTCTTTTCCTTTTTCCGGCGTTGTTATGGTCAGAAGTGTAGGACCATAACCTTCCCACTTAACTGCATTCCTACTGGTCCGCTTGTGGGGTCCGCCGGTTTGGCCTCAGAAAGTAGCGGCAGGCTTCCCGGTTTGGGATTACTTTATCGCTGAGGCCAATCAAATCCTGGTGTTTTTGCATTTGTTTGCACCAATTGTTTTTCGGCCTGCCTTTTTTTTTTGTGACACGGGCATGCTCCAGATTTTTTTGTTTGATCTTACTCTTACAACACCGGTGATCTCCAGTCGTGTCAACCCACTGATTTGCATGTACACTTGTGGGACAGTTTAATGGTGGTATATGTGTCCCTAGGCTCACCTTGGTGTTTTCTAAATTGCCTAGATGTGATTTTTTTTACCTTTGTTTTAGTCGCCTTTTACGACAAGCGAGAGGTATCGCTGCAGAGATATTCTTAACCCGTCCCTGCACGGACGATTGATTCCTACTTATGTTAAGATAAATAAATAAATGTAAAAATACTAAATAAAAAATACTTGATACAGACTAAAACTCTTAATTGTTCATTGTCCAAAAAGAAAAGTCGAAAAATTCAACCCTAGATAAATCTAAGCGCGCATTCAGTGAGTTGTCACTAACTTAAATAAGCCTCTTAGGGATGAGATTGATTAATCTGAAGATAGCTTCTTCTTTTCCTTTTTCCGGCGTTGTTATGGTCAGAAGTGTAGGACCATAACCTTCCCACTTAACTGCATTCTACTGGTCCGCTTGTGGGGTCCGCCGGTTTGACCTCAGAAAGTAGTGGCAGGCTTCCCGGTTTGGGATTACTTCATCGCTGAGGCCAATCAAATGCTGGTGTTTTTGCATCAATTGTTTTTCGGCCTGCCGTTTTTGTTTTTTTTTGTGACACGGGCATGCTCCAGATTTTTTTGTTTGATCTTACTCTTACAACACCGGAAGATAGCTACCCGATATTATATGGACTAGATGGCTGAAGAACGGAGCAAGAGAGATGGAGAGAGATAGTCGGCGATATAGGCATTTAGACAGTATTTATCTTGGTAAATGGATGTAAAACATATGTAAAAACACAAAGCAGATTGACTAAGAGTTGATCGGAGGTGTCAAAGTTTTTGTTTTTTTTTTCAAGATTTCCATACAAGTAAATATGAACTATATAGTTAAATCTGCAATTAGAGTTTATTTACTTCGATGGTGTGCTTCTGAATAAAAATATTTGTTTCCTTAAACAAATATAACAAGCAGAATTTACAGACAGAATGTTAATTTGCTTCTTTTTTAATACAATTTAATGATATAAAAGTAGCAGGTGACTAAGTTAAATTTTCTTATACGTAACAAAGATAAATTAGTTTTTGTTCACACTTTTTCTTTTTAGAATTTGTAAATTGAAATTTATTAAACGCGAGTTATTGCTATACATGTAAGCAGGAAAAAATGGAATTCTTGGAATGATGAAAAAGACATATCTACTTGTCCGCTCAAAATAGGACGCAAGCATATACATATACATACATATGTATATACAATTAAATACTTTAATTTGCTATATATTACTACATAATATATATTAATATGGTCGTATGTACTGACCTCGTTCGATGTTTTCGTTACTTTAAATTTTATTCAGACTTGGAAGTCTCGTGGTCATTTTAGTAACCTTCTAAGCCAAACAGACTTCTCCGACTTTTAAGTATCGTATATGTACGTCGAATGATGAACTTTTATCGAATCTCTGCAAAATAAGAATAAAAACATAGTTAATCCTTTTAAAACAAGCCGACATTTTACGACCAACAGAATCAACAATAAATTGCCTTTGCAAACCTTTCTCACCTGCGGCAGCAAGTGGTGCAGTCCACTGTTTGCTGCCCAGTGCAAGGAAGTCACGAAAAATATTCACCTCACTTACACTATCAATGTGCAATTAACTGTAGATAGTTGAGCGATGTTTTTTTTTTTCGTTTGCTCTTTTACATTTGCATATGTAATTTGTTAAGTATATACACCACATGCATCCATTTGTTATTAACTAAGCAACACCAACTATTATGACTTTGACTACGGCACGAGGAAAATAATGCACCAAAACAAAGAGTACGTAATGGAGTAAAGCATAAACAGAACACAGGCTAGAAGGAGAAGAAAGAACAGAAGTAATCTTTTTCACAACTGAATCCACTAGACAAAGATCCCGCACATAACACAGCGGCAATGATAGCAGCACCATCAATGCACACTTACGTAAACTGAACAAAATAATTATTCCACCACCGCAGCAGTGGCACGGGCTGCACGACCGTTTGCACCGAATCTAATGGTAGGAGGGGCAGTACCGAGGTGCTCCTTTAGCCATTTTTTCTGGTGACAGCAGACCCTTGCTACAGACTTTGTTCTTTTGTTTTTTACAAATAACTGGCACTTAATAATATGCTTTTTCCCGTGTTTTTATTCTTTTTATCTTTTCCGAAATCACAGTTGTCTCATTGAGACAAACGAAATCCGCAAATAACCACTATCGGATGCCGACACTTTGATGCTAAATTTCCAAACAATTATTTCCAACTTGTATTTATTTAAAGCACAAACAAATAAAAAGGGAAACGAAATCGCGAAACGCTTATGTCAGGCAATAATCGTCCAAACAAACATCGCCATACTTCTGAACACGAAAAAGTTCGACTTGTTCTGCTTCTACTAAAAGGGTAAGCGTTTTGCCGATTTATAGCTTTCTCTTTCAATCTCAGTTGAATAAAGCACTATTCACTATTTGCAAAATGCATACCAACTGGAAGTGATTAACATGCTATGATCCACTAGATGACGCTCGAGAGTAACATATGAAATGAGCGCATCCCATCGCCATTAGAACGAATTAATTGTTGTATTGTATTTATCATAAATCACTCTTGAGTACCAGTTCCGACCATAAAAAATGAAGCCCACTTGTAGACTTTTAAGGTGTAAATGGATAGTAAAATTCAAATAGTGAAATATATTGTGTACTATTTAGTCTTATGTTTTATTACATACCTTTGAAGGCAAAGGAAAAGAACGCACAAATGACGGAATGGCTTTCTGGTTGTCACCGAAGCTCTAAACTAGGAGAAACCGAATCGGGTAAATACTTCTCTGAATTGTCTTATTACGAATTGGCAGCTGAAGATGACGGTGAAAATAGCTGTATGCTTAAAAATAGCTTAAATAACTTAACTAACTTAAAATAACTTCCTGGCTCTATACGGATACCCTAAGGTGAACAGAACAACTTAAGATTATGCCTTTCGGCCTTATTGTTAACATGTAATAATTGAAACAAATGAACAATTAAAGCTAAGAAAGATTATATTTGAAAAAAAAACTCAGCATCGGATCTTACCTTTTTTAGATTATAAAACTTAACACTAACTTAAACTAGGCTAACGCTACCTTAACTAAAATCTATAAGTACAATATATATTTTTTTGTTTTGTAATTTTTGTGTTGTTTCGGTTTTTTAACTTCCCAGTTGGAAGTTCTTGTAATGGGGCCGATTTTGTGAATCCCAAATTTTGACATATCTCCACGTTTCAAGGTTACCAGAATATAAATCCAACGTTTTTATAGAGATGTCCGTGTGTGTGTATGTACGTATGTGCGTATGTGTGTATGTGTGTTCGTATTCATTTTTTTCGTCTCGATTATCTTGAGAACCAAAAATGATATTAACATGGGACTAGATACATTAAACGCGTAATTACATAACAAAGAACTGAAAGAATTTTCAGCGAAATCGGTCTAGCCGTTTTTTTTTTTTAACGAGAAATCCAAGAAAAAAGCAAAAAACAAGCTGAATTTTAAAATGAATGAAGTGTATAATTTATTTATGAACATTGTTGATAATAATTGAATATTGTTGATAACAATTGAATATTGTTGATAACAATTGAATTTTGTGGATAACAATCGAATATTGTAAATAATAATTGAATACATTTGAAAAAAAATTAATATTGTTTGTAACAGTTGGATATTGTTGATAACGTTTAGAGAATAGTGTTAATAAATTTTTGTTTATAATAAAACAAAGTTTTAATAGTTCAAATATCCATTGTTCGGGAAAGGTAACAATTTTTTATTCAGCAGCACTTCAACTATATGGTTCCGCATAATGGGTACATCATATGGCATTTGCTCTTCCGGTAACTTATCGTAACATAACACTGTTGCAAAATATATTGCGAATGCCCCATAATCTATACCATTGCTCTGTTCCTGAACCTTATGAAATATATACCTTTTTTTAAATCTATACAGAGCATTAAAAAAAATCGATTTGATCGTTTTCCAAGTAATTCTTATTTAAACTGTCGTATATGTGGACATTGCCATTACCGTCATATTTTGTACAAATCCATTGACCTATAATGTTAACACCAATTTGACCGCTATAAATGATCTGAATATTAATCTCAGATTTGGGTATTACTTGTAAATTACGTAGAAACGCGCCGACGTAACCTACATCCTGTGCGAAATTATGTACCCGTTGAGCTTTGAGTTTTCTGTTCATTATTTCATGGAATAAATTGATATGTTTGTCGGACAAATAAAATTCACTATGAGCCACTTCTTGACATTCTGCGATCGGAATATCAAAATCATATGGTACGTCATTATCATCGGTATTATCGTAAATATTGTTCATATCATTTTGAACATCAGAATGTACTGTTAACACTAGTGCTACAATGATTGTAAGAATTTTTTCTATTGAAACTGTTATTATAAATAGCATATGTACATACATATATTGGCTTATGGTATGTGAAATATGATTCATAAACTCCACATTGTATGTTGGAAACATTGGAGAAAATGACATCTATTTGAGTATTTAATGACGTAGTAATACTGTCTGGCGGCAATTGTGTTAATAATTTATATTTTTTTAAATAATTGATCAAAAAATTATTTTTTTTGTCACCTTGATTAATGATATCGTAGTTGAAATCTCCAATTAATATAAAAAGACTATCAGAAGGTAATTTTTGTATAATATCATCGATAGCTTCTTCGAACATAGTCGTTGTTGTGTTAGGAGATTTGTACCCACTAATTAAATACCAATTATCTACTTTCATTGTAAATAGCTGTGCATGTCCCTTATTGCTGTAAAGATGCTTTGACGGTAATATTGTAGATTGTACGCTATTTTTTACATAGCATATTAGTCCATGATTGTTTTTATTGCGATCAATTCTCAAAACAATATTGAAATTATCAATGTCTATTTTATCGCTACCAGTAGTTCGAGACTCACTGAAAATGAATATATCCGCGCGCAGATACCATTCATCTGCAATTATGTGGGTTAAGTTCTTTCTTAATGTACTAACATTTTGATAACATACTTTTGTGGCTACTACGCTCTCTAAATTATTGTACGGCAATGTTAACATTTTTTTAGATCTCAGACGTTCTAATTCAATAAGTGCTGAGTTTACAACTTTTGAATTTTTTGGAATATTTGATAATTTAAATTTACCAATTATAAATAGTCCACTCAATTTAGTGACACGGCTGAGAGCAACATATAACATCGATAAAGTTCGCCTCTCCTGCGCCGAAAAATCTAGACATATTTTGTCATATGTTTGACCTTGGCTCTTATGAATAGTTATTGCTTTCGCAGGTATAACAGGAAATAGATTTTTTAAGATTTTATATTTATCATCTTGTGTAACACTAGTTTGGATCGATATTCTTTCTATTCGGGTTAACGCATTATCTATGCTATTCTCTGTCATGTAATTACGATAACGTGCCCGTATTTTGATGCCGACTCTGGGCGTATGAAAATCCAACCATAACATCGACGGTACGTCGGTATCTTTACATTCGATATATTTCAAAACGCCACAAGCACCAGATAAGTCGTTTTGTATTAATACTTTCATTTTTTTTGAAAGTTTCATCTTTTCGTCTTTCTTTCAATCGTTGAAGATTTTTCAGATTTCCGAAGCCTCTAAAATCGTTATCACTACGTAATGATGCCATGCGTTTTTGAGTGGTCATTCTTTCGAGTTCTCTGTATTCATCGTCTTTACGTAAGTCAGAGACTCATTAGAGATTTTTCAGATTCTCAAAACTTCGATAACCTCCATCACTTCGTAGCGACGCCATAAGTTGTTGATTTTCTTCTCTTTCATGTTCTCTGTAATCAACTACGGTTAAAATGATAAAAGAAAATATTGAATAAATTTAAAAATATAGGGTCAAGGGGGTAATTGTGAACAGGGGTAATTGTAAACGCATTTTATTCTCCAAAAGCCGGTTTTGCATCGAGGCATGCCATGCTATTGTTTGAAAATACGATATATTCCCGTTATGTTGACACGTGCCAGACGCAATCTGTAAATGGGTTAGTCGCATCTGATCGTTGACGTGATTTACTCATTTTTCTGTGTTTTCAAGTTTTTTGGTGATAAGTAAAATTGTTTTAAAACATAAAATAAGTGATCAAAGTAAGTAACTGTTTATTTATAATTATGTTAAATATAATTGTTAATGTATGTATGTGATGTGTTTTTTAATTCATTGTGACATATTATAAAAGTTATTGGCTGTTTACAATTACCCCATTTTTTTACCTCATGGGTAAATGTGAACACCGAAATGGGGTAAAAGTAAACATTTTGGGGTAATTGTAAACATGCGTTTTAAGTGAACTGAGCATTGATCTAATATAATTTTAATTCAAAAAGATGCCACGTATTTATAAACGAAAAACGACACCTCCATCTTATACATCAGAAGATATCTTACATGCAGTGAAAGACGTCAACAACAAAATTAAGACATTCCGACAAGCCGAAGAAACTTACGGGGTCCCAAAGTCAGTTATTTTTAATCGAATTGGTGGTAGGAAAAATGCTCTTGCCATTGTATCACGAGGAAGAAAGCCTGCACTATCGTCAAACGTAGAAGACACCACCGCAAGGTGTCTAATTTCAAGATCTCGGGCTGGTTACCCTTGTGATAAGGAGGATCTCCTTAATTTAGTGGGTTCCTACGTGAAAATAAAGAACTTGGCTACCCCTTTCAATAGTGGTAAGCCAGGAGATGACTGGTATCGTAGTTTTATGTCAAGACATCCAAATCTCTCACTGAAAAAACCGGAACACTTGCTGAAAGCGCGCCAAGATGCTCGAAAAGCTGATATAATTTTTGACTTTTATGGAAAACTTACCAAAGTCTACGATGATTTTAATTTACTAAACCCCAACAAGGCAGCTTTTATTTTAAACGCGGATGAAAGTGGCTTCGGCAGTGATCCAAGTCGCTTGAGAGCCATTGGAGAAAAAGGTGTACCTTTAAGCCGTGTTTCTGGTGGTTCTGGCAGGGAGTCAACAACCGTTTTGGCTTGTGTATCTGCCAGTGGAGATAAGCTACCACCACTAATTGTTTTTAAAGGCGGCGCTGTTCAGGCACGATGGACTTCAATAGATTGCTTCCCAGGAACTCTTTATGCTGCTTCGAGGGAAGGTTGGATGGAAGAGCCTCAATTTTATCATTGGATTACAAACGGACTCATTCCTCACGTCCAAAAAGTTCGTATTGAAAAATGCAATTCGGACCAAACTGCTGTTCTTCTCTACGATGGTCACTCTAGCCATATCAGTGTTAGGATCGTTGAAGAAGCTCTTAAAAATAATATTCAACTAATTCGTTTCCCTAGTCATTTAACCGATAAATTACAACCACTCGACAAATGTGTTTTTGGTCCAGTTAAAACAGCGTGGGACAAATCTCTTGTCAATTATGGCAAAAAGATGATGGGACAAGGGAGTTGCCGGCTTCCTAAAAGTGAATTTGCTGCACTTCTGAAACCGATTTGGGAAAATAATCTTACGTCTGCAAATATTGTATCAGGATTTAAATCCACCGGAATTTTCCCATTTGATCCGACGAAATTTAATGCTTTCAGCGTAAAGGAGCAAGCTATTTATAACGAACTATGTAAAGTCTGGTCAACCAGTTCACCAGAACAGGCAACCACATCTATTGCAGTGACTCAACAAGAACCAACACCATCCATTCAACTTGACGTTGTAGAAGCTATTAGAGGAACACTAGATATTCCTAAAATGTGTGTCAGCCCTCCCGTTCCCAGGTACAGCCCAGATTGAGATGCCATCCACCTCAAAAGGTAAATAAACCTGCTGATTGATGTACTCTTCATTGTCTACTAATTTTGTGTTTAGGTACTTCCCAAACTTTCGAGAATACCAGAAACGCAAGTACAGTGCAGACTGAATTAGCTTTGCCTTCACAATCTATGATGTCATCTCCTCAAGGTAGGTTATTAATCAAGCATTTATCTTTTAACTTATCTGCTTAAGTTAAACTTTATATTCTAATTTGAATTATGTTCCTTTTTAAAGAACTTTTGGAAAATATCTTCGGCTTACAAAATTCGTCTCCATCATCTATAACTAAACCAGAAATTACCAAGAAGGTGGTTTCACGCTTAAAGCAAATGAAATAGGGAGAAGTCCTAACCACCGATGAAGTGCTAACCCGTTTAAAACAAGCTGACGAGTTTAAAGCTGAAAAGCTGTCAAAAAGGCGACATAAGAAAAAAAAACCTGTGCTTCAGGAGAAAATAAAAATCTCAAAATCAAAAAAAGTAAGGACCAGGAAGACAAATGTGAGCTCATCTTCAGATGAAGACGATGTATCTATACCAAGCATTGAGTCCGTGTGGAATGAAGAGATAGAAGAAGCAGAAGAGGTAGAATGTCTGGATATTGAGGGCATAAACAACTTAAGGGCAGGCCAGTTTGTCGTTGTCAATTTTAAGGGTGGAAAACGGCTTGCTACCACGTATAAGTACGTTTGCGAGATTTGCAGGGTCCTGGAAGAAGAAGAAGAGATCGAAGTAGTTGGGACTTTAAGTATTGGTTCTTCAAAAACAGCGTTTCAAATTGTCGAAAGTGATAAAAGTTTTGTTTCTATTAACCAAGTTCTTGGATTGTTGCCAGATCCAATAAAAACTGTTGTCGAAGGAAATATTATCGTAGAGTTTAATGCAAAAGTTCCAGTTTTTGAATTGTAATGTTTAAACTTAAATTTACAAGAATTTTCTTTTTAATTTTATAATTACAAAATCTTTGCGTCTTTCATTTTCAGGTAAAACGTCGAAATAAAATATTTTTAAACAATTAACTCTGAATTTTGTTCCTTATTAAATTTTCTTTGGGGTAATTGTGAACATTGCATTTTCGATTTCTTTTCTTCATCAAATGTTTTCATTTTGATTTAGTTTGCTTTTACCCCAAAAGTTTTTATTCTACAACCTTAAGAGGCTGAGTTCTTTGTTTTCATTTACCCCATTTTTCTCATTTTCATAAAAAACGGTGGGGGTAAATGTAAACACGAATTTTTATTAAAACTATTAAGCCTTACTTAACTTACAGTTATTTTTTTCTAAAAGATGAAAGAATTTAAATGTAAGTTCAACCAACACCAATTTCCAATATGTAATAGTTAAGCTGGATGAAAAACTACAAATTTAGAAAAAAACGACAATACAAAATCATTTACAATTACCCCCTTTGACCCTATACAATAATAATAATAATAAATAATAATAAAAAAAAAAAATTGTTCTTTAATTCGTCTCACTGGGAAGTTAGTCGTGTGGACGTTACGGTTCACACCTTGACCGCATTTTTATTCTTGTTTCCGTATTTTCTATTTATTTCTTTTTTTTGTGTTTTGTATTTTGTCTTTTTTTTCTGTATTTTTATTTTCATTTTATTTAATTAAAACTAAATTAAATATACATTCCACCCTACCTACCTTAACATATCCCATCCTCTGTAAGCTCGTCATTGGCGCTCAACCGGCTTACATATATAGTCTGGAAGAGGCTATATGAACCAAAGATACCACTGACGTAATCCGTTCCAGCCACCAAAAACATATCTGACTACAATTTTGTTCGCCAGAGGACGCCGCGCTCGTCCGGTCCAAAAATTGAAAACCTGCACCAATTTTTTCTAGTGTCTCGAGAGGCCCTAAACAGAGGCGTTCTGAATAAAGTTAAATGGAATATTGAATATTGTGATGACTGGAGGTCATTTTAACTTCCAGTCATCACAATACTGCTGAATATTTTCGATGTCACTGTGCAGAAGAGTAACAATGATCTCGATCGTTGGTACTGATCTGTACGCAATTAAATCGTCCGCAAACGCTGGAAAAGAAGAGAAGCTATCAGACTACTCAGGCAAATGATAAAGAGATCGGCGAGTTCAGCGGCGAGACCACCATTAAACTGCCCCACAAGTGTACATGCAAATCAGTGGGTTGACACGACTGGAGATCACCGGTGTTGTAAGAGTAAGATCAAACAAAAAAAAATCTGGAGCATGCCCGTGTCACAAAAAAAAAAAAAAAAAAAAAAGCAGGCCGAAAAACGATTGGTGCAAACAAATGTAAAAACACCAGCATTTGATTGGCCTCAGCGATGAAGTAATCCCAAACCGGGAAGCCTGCCGCCACTTTCTGAGGTCAAACCGGCGGACCCCACAAGCGGACCAGTAGGAATGCAGTTAAGTGGGAAGGTTATGGTCCTACACTTCTGACCATAACAATGCCGGAAAAAGGAAAAGAAGAAGAAGAAATGTTTGAGTAGAAGTCACGCTGGAAATTTTCACAACGTACTTTCTACCGGTTAACATGTAGGTAGTTTACTTATGCCAAGAAAGTTGAACTTGTAATAAACACCTTTTAACCATGCGGTGTCGAAAACTTCTTCCAAGTCGCTATAAAACTGAATTGGTTATCCGGAATGATTTTATTTAGACAGGGATCTATGGACTGCCTTCTTGAAGACCTTGCTGATATTTGGAAGGAGACTTATTAACCAAAGATTTGCCGCGTTGGAGGCGTCTTTACTCCTCTTCAGAATTAGATGTACCACCGCTATTTTCCAATACACTGAATGATGTATATTATTTTTATTGGATGGTTATTACTATTGGATGATGTGCCAGTGGTGGGAGGCGCCTGAGCACAACATTTGATATACTGACCAGGCTTATTTTTTGATTGCAAAGTGACACGGAGGATGACTTAATATGCCACCTTCTAAGTAATTTTGTAATTGATGGCTTCAGCGGCTTGTTTCAGAGGCTGAATATCCGTCATCCGTCATCCGTATTCGACAAATAAACGGAGTTCACATGCCGCTGAACGTCATACACCCCATAATCATCACACTGCCCCCACCTTGCTCTACGGTAGGAACCAGAACTTCGGGATTGTGAGCCCGATTAAATCATGTAGGGAATGGTTTCAGCATTGTAAGAATGGTGATTTCAGCGTGACTCACTCTGGGCAACCAATTTTCGAAGATAAAGAATTGGAGGCATTACGGGAAGAAGATCAGATTCAAACGCAAATGGAGCTTGCAGATTCATTGGCAGTTTCCATACGGTTAAAATCCATGGAAATGTTTCTGAAGCAAGGCAATTGGATTCCCCATAAATTCAAAACGGGAGATGTTGAAAGGCGATTTTTAACTTGGGTGCAGTTGATTAAAGGCAAAAAAAAAAGATATTTTTTCATCGGATTTTGATTAGGGATGAAAAATGGATATTCTACTGTAATCCCTAGAAGACAAAGTTTATTCATCATTATTATCGATCTCAACATTAATACTAAATACAATTGGAGTTCGATGGTTGTGTGTATCTGGTGGGATCAAGATCAAGTGGAGGTGTTTTGTACTATGAATTTCAACGTGGCGAATCCACTACGGGCGATTGGTATAGGCTACACCTGCACCTGCATTATGAGAAAACCGAAATACGAAAAAAGATATGACAAAGTTATAGAAACGGACTGAATTAATATTTACTCCCAATACATGGTGGCATGAGTGAAATAAAAACAGGCTCCTAAGCTAAGATCGTGTTTTTCCGAATCTAAGATAACCAAAGGTAATATGTATATATAAATTGTTACAAGGTTTTTATTTTATTACTTATTTTGTTTTTTTTTTTCTTAAACTAAAAGTCGTTTAACAAACACTTTGAATTGGTTTCATCCTTCTTACTTTTTGCCAGCAAAAACAGCCGATTCTTTCGTATTATATGTGGCACAAAAACCAACCCCCGCATCTGATCAGCTGAATACTTGCCATTGCAAAAATAGAAGGTGATAAAAGCATATTGAAATATAGACAAAGAAAATAAATTAGTTTTACCATCTGAGCATTTAATGCGAAACATGATCATGTGAGTATCGTTAAATCTGTTCGAAAAAAAGATTAGAGAACCAAATAAAAACAAAATTCTTACTGGAACTTTTTTTTAAATCACTTTCATTAATTTCTACTTATAGAACACAAAAATGTTTAAAACTAGCTTAATAATCTTAACTATCGCAAAAATAACTTACTGGTCCCCTCTTCATTTACTGCCCAACAACCTTATAAAGGGTCATACTCGATCTGTTGTTGAGGTACTAGACACGTGGAGACACGAGAGTATCAGTAGCAGGGAAGAGCATTTTTACTCGCTCAATATAGCCTGATCCTGTTTTAATTTTTTTAGTTTTTAATCCATTTTTATTCATAGTCTCTTAGATCTACCTTATCCTAGACAAAAATGTTTACAATTAACTTTTACAAATTGAAATATCTTACTTGCCTTAGGCGGGCACTCTAAAACAAACAGTACAACTTAAACCTACGTCTTTCGACTACTACACACATATATAAAAACTTACAGTTAACATTTTTGTAACTAACTTACGCTATGAAAATGTATTTTCTTCGAAAAAAACTTAGCATATGATCATTTTTTATATATTTATATAAAACTTAAGCCTACCTTAAACTAACTAAGCCTAACTAAACCTAGCTTATTCTACCTTAACGAACATACATACGAGGGTGGTCCGATAAGTACTTAGCCCACAAAAGAAAAACAAAAATTTTGGAGAAATGGCGATTTATTTTTCAATATAGGCCCCTATTGTGAGTGTCGATCAGCGATCGACTCGACAATTGTCAGTTGCCTCGATTGATTCTGGATTTGGTATTGTGTAACTCAATCGATGGAGCAGTAGACTATTGTGAATAATTACGTCAATATTGTGAATAAAAACATGAATATTGTGAATGCTTCGTATTTTGACAGTTGTTTGACTATTGTTTATTTATTTCATCAAAGAAATTCAATACACCAAATCATTCGAATATTGGTTTTTCTTATTTTAACCCATTTAACTATTTAGTTCGGTATTTAATCCTTCCCATCTGTGTTTAGCTTGTATATGTATATATATTTCTCTAACCGAAAGCAACGATCAGTATTTTGCGATCGACAACAAACGGGTGTCAAATCGACTAATGTCGATCACAATAGACATCCACAATACCAACATCTGCAATCGACGATCGATGATCGATAAATGTCGATCGTCGATCGCTGATCGACACTCGCAATAGGGGCCATAATCTCCTTTTAGCTCGATACACTTGACCCAGCAATGCACCAACTTCTTTAACCCGTCTGAAAAATACGTTTTCTCGAGGTCTGCAAAGTAGGCCTCCGTGGCGGCGATGACCTCCTCATTTGACTGAAATTTCTGCCCGGCGAGTGACTTTTTCAAGTTTGGAAAAAAAAAAGTCGCACGGGGCCAAATCTGGAGAATACGGTGGATGGGGCAGCATTTCGTAGACCAATTCGACCAATTTGGCCGTGGCAAGGGCGGAGGTGTGAGCCGGTGCGTTATCATGGTGGAAGAACACTTTCTTCTTCGCCAAGTGGGGTCGTTTTTTTCTTCAATTCGGCGTCGATCGGCCCAATAATTTGGCATAGTACAGCCCTGTGACCGTTTTGCCCTTCTCCAGGTAGTCGATGTGGATTACACCTTGTGAATCCCAGAAAACGGTGGCCATCACCTTTCCGGCCGATGGGACAGTCTTCGCCTTCTTCGGAGCACGTTCGCCGGGTGAAGTCCACTGTTTCGACTGTTCCAGTGGATCCATGTTTCGTCGACTATCACGAAACGACGCCGAAATTCCTTCGGATTGCGCTTAAACAGCGTCAAACACTGCTCTGAAGTGGTCTCACGGTTGTGCTTGTTGTCCGGAGTTAGCAAACGCGGCACCCATCGCGCCGACAGCTTTCTCGTGCCCAAAATTTCATGCAGGATATGACCCACGCGATCTTTTGAAATGCCCACTGTCTCAGCTATTTCGCGCACCTTCAATCGGCGGTCTGCCAATACGAGATCGTGGATTTTTGTGACGGTATCCTCCGTGGTAGCTGTTTTCGGGGCACCTGGCCGTGGCTCATCAAAAATCGACGTGCGACCACGTTCAAACTCGTTAAACCAATTTTTGATGGTCGCCATCGAAGGAGAAAAGTCACCGTACACAGCATCCAAACGCTCTTTCATTTCGCTACGCAATTTCCCTTCCACAAACAAGAATCGAATCATCGACCGATATTGCTCTTTTTCCATTTTTCTAAAATCCGCGGACACTCCCGCTTCCACACGCGGCCAAAACAAAACTACGAGTCCGATCCGGTTGAAATTTCGACAGTAGCCGTCTACTAGAATGTACTACACGATAGTAGCTCTTGCGATATTGGCGCCATCTGGCGGCAAGGCTAAGTACTTATCGGACGACCCTCGTATATATAATATAAATATACACTTAATATATATTCTATATACTATACATATATCTTTTTTTTATTTTTTAATATATTTATAATATTTTTTTTGTTTTTGTTTTATTCTGTTTTTGTTAGTTTTCGATTTTGTAATTTTTTATTTTTTTTTATTCTGTCCCATTATAGCCTGATCCTTTTAAGCCACGAATCTACGAATGGATTGTATAGGCCAATGGCGTTAAACAGCATTTGCACTTCGTGGTTAATTTGCAGTATTTTATTCTAGACGCCGTGAAGGTTCTCTACACCCACTTTTGACATGAGGTTGTGCCTCTGCATCTTATGGCATGACCGAGACCAAATAAATGGTGAATAGCGATCTGAAATTCCTGGGTGCTCTTCACTGATGTGTTCCTATTAGCTTGTTAATGAGGTTTACAAAAGCACTGAAGGAAACTAGCCTTCGCGCTGCTAAGGAGATCTACTCCCTTGCATAGCATGCAAATTAAACTGACCATGCGAGTATATGTATGAGCTGATGGATCTTCTTAACCAGATCATCCCCAACTGCTTTGAGGAGTCAAACAGGTAATCAGTCTGCATTAGCGATTTTTCTAATTTAATCTTGTATTCGTCGAATAGATCAACTACTCTTTCTTTTTTTCAAACACAATATTAGCAGTATGCGTTGAATGAAATTAGTTTTTGAGATACGCGAGCCCAAAACAATTCAGGTAAAAAATACAATGTACATACATATGTACACACGCACACCGACGTCTCTCGAAAAAACGAATGATCAAGGGACCTCGCAACGAACAGATATGCCAATATTTTTTATTTTGAAAATAGGACACATTACAATAGCATCCAAATGGGAAGTTAACAATTGTTAATTGATACCTCGTAACTTAACATCTTCTAATGTCCCTAATAACCTCAATTTTACTTCTGTCAACATCTGGCTAAAAAGGAAATGGTGTACGTGTTTTGTTCATTACAGTATACGATTCATGCTAAAAAAGTAAGAGGAAGAGACATTTCGCGGTCGTACCCTTTATAGACATACAAGTTAAGTGTTTGCGGACGCGTACGCGGTGTCCCGGAGCTTAAAAGTTTATTTTTATTGGTTCAAATTAAGGGATTTGGGTAACCGTTTCATCAATTCTGCTTTACTTTTTCCGTCTTAGGCTAAATTAAAGGTCAACCACATTATCGATCCGCACAACTTCTTTACCGATCCGATCTTTTCTCTCTTACCGATGGTCTGTCAAATTTGAATTTTGAAAAAAATAAAAAGTGTAAAACAAAGTTTATTATGGATACAATTGGCTTTTTTATGGACACAGTCTTTTAAGCACACGAGCTCAATTATTTCCTCCTCCAAGGGAGTAAAGAAAATTTCCTTATTTTCACCGCCACCTGTAGCTCTTCTTTCCCGATAGTTGTGAGCCATTTTTTTATTCGCATTTATGATCTGACCAAACCTAAATTTAAAATAGTCCGAATTAATACTGCTATTTTAAGATTTGATTTAATTTAAAGAATGTAAGCACCTTTTTCTACTCGGCTATTTCCTTAATTGGAGGCCCCAAACTATTAAGCTATCCTTTGAATTCTTACCAAAACCTTTACACAAATTCAGGGTCTTTTTTAGTGAAATTCTTGGCACGGGATTTTATTTCATGGCACTGAACATTGCCTCGAACTGCAACCGTGTTGTTTGTTTTCTAACAATAAAAGTAAACGTTATTACGTTCATTTAAAATCTGAAACTTAATTTTCATTGCACCAACTCATGTTTCTTGTTTGAAATCCGCAACCAAAATGATTCGGATTGAAAACGCAACAAAAGCGCGGATGAGTTGCGTTTTCTATAATACCATTTTTTACACTACTTTACCGATATCCGCTCACTTTCTCGATTGCGTTTGCAATAATAGGAAAACAAGCGGATGCGAAAATATTCCCTCCGCAGTCAATCCGCAGTTTTCCAAAATCGACATGATTATGTTGTTGAAAGTCATTGCATCTGTTTGGGGTATACAAAACACATATAATACAATTGAATCCTTAACTAGCAGGCTCAGAATACTCATTTGCTTGTAGTTCATTTTTAAATGGTAGTGTTTGCGTTTTCGAAAGTATATTTATTTTGAGTGTAATTAAATTCCTCAATTTTCGCTTTCCACCTTTTGAGCTTAACGTTGTTGTTCCGTTGTTTAAGGCGTAAGTGAGAGGCTGATGGTCCGTAACGATCTTAATGCACCAATACCTGCTTGCGTAGTTATGTATCTTAAGGTACTTAGACTTGTCTACGTTCACCCTAATGTTTGCGTGTTCTTAAAGCGAAAGAACTTAGTCAAGGTTCTGGAAGTGCTCCTCTTTGGTTTCCCGTAGACGTTTATATCGTCTATATAGACCAGAAACCACCAATGAGACGTACCACTTAAAATGGCCGCCGATGTTTGCCTACAAGCTGTGGCGAGCACGTAGGAACCCGGGGTTCTGTCAAAGTGTGTGTAGCGGGAGTGCACTGCGGTAAAATTAAATG
This sequence comes from Merodon equestris, assembly GCA_958301585.1. NCBI lineage: Eukaryota > Metazoa > Arthropoda > Insecta > Diptera > Syrphidae > Merodon > Merodon equestris. The sequence continues at coordinate 68,689,356 of OY284414.1, read as the reverse complement.
AGCTCACACATATTCACGAATGGAGTGTGTTTGTAACGGGTTTTGTCGCTACGAACCTAGACTTCATTAAAAATCTCAGGATGTCACGGGGAAAGAAGTACGAAAGACGCACATCTTGTTCTGGTTTCTGATAAAGACGTAGCACGTTTTTTCAATAAGAGGTTTTAATACGTCATTGATAGTTCGTCGAAAGAATGTCATTCAACACCATTAGATGTTAAAAACTCTGTTTTAGGGATGTCGTCTTCCTTCATTTTGATTTGGTGAAAGACAGATGTCAGATCGTGTGTGGTGAAGTATTTGCTTTCTCCCAGGCTTGCTAATGTGTTTGTAATGTCCGGTATGGGGTAAGCGTCAGGAACTGTAACCGCATTTAGCCGTTTAAAATTGATTACAACCTACATATGTATATTGCTTTTCACCCGCTGTGTTAGGCTTTTTCGTTAAGATCCACAGTGATGAATTTTATGAACTCACCTTAAGATTTGCAGGATATAGAAATGACAATTTTTGTCATTTTATTGACCTTTTACAGCAACAATATGTAATCTATTTAAGATTATCCTTAGCGTAATCGCGAGCAACAAGGGGTGAAGTTTGTTTATTTCGTAGAACATAGACTCCTCCTACTTTTTACGTAATTTATGTGTTTTTCGAAAAGTTTACTGTTCTCATAAACAGAGGAAATCGTCCAAAAATGGTTAAGGAAAGCTTGTCCCCCCTTGATTTAATCCTCAGTTTAATTTAAAATCGACTTGTGTACATCGCTGGGCCATTTGTGTGACTACGTGCAAGTTAAAAAGAAACAGTATACTCGTATTTAGTCGCCTTTAATCTCGAGGGATGGAGTCCGTTGAACTCTGACCCCTTCATGCCACCCTCAAGGGGCAGACCTACTTACACCCCAAACCTCAGCTCTCTAGGTCAACGGGTGTTCCCGTGAAGTGGCCGCAATTTGGGAGGTGGTAGCTCTTTAGTATATTTAGATTAGGTGGCGCCTTATTTTCGAGGGGTGGAGTCAGCTGAACTTAGACCCGTTTATGCCACCATCTGGGGTCAGACCTACCTACACCCCAAACCTCAGCTCTCTAGGTCAACGGTTGTTCCATGAAGTGGCCGCATGTTGGGGGGTGGTAGCTCTTTAGTATATTTAGTTGTTACATTACCATATTTTCAATTTCTTTTCTTTTAAAAATACGGATTTTTAGGCATGGAGTGCTGAGGTTGAAATCGAAGTAAGGATTCGAATTAACGCTTCTCAACATACGAGAAATGGGAGTCATAGGCAGTACGGGGGAGGGTAGATAGAAGAGATCGGGATTTCGTACATTGCGAAGGTAAATGTTATTAGAATTACAGTTATAGAGCAGTCAATGGTACCTGAAAGGAGTCGACGGATCAAAAGAATGACAGATACAGTTCTTCTTTCCTATAACGTGTTCATTTTGATTAGTTTAAAACGGCCTTGATAGGATGGTAAAAGCAAAGGATTGTTCCAGGGGAGACCTCGGAGAGCAAAACGTAGGAACCGGCGTCGTATGCTCTCGATTCTAGAAATGTGGGTTTGTTAGTAATGAGACCACACTTGAGAGGCGTATTCAAGAAGGGGCCGCACAAAGGTTATGTAAACAGATCGGGTAACATAAGGGTTGGAGAATTATTTAGACCATCGCTTCACGAAACTGAGTGCAGAATTAGCTTTAAGGATTATCTGATCGATGTGTGCGCGAAAATTTAGCTCCTGGTCACAGAACATGCCAAGATCACGAATAGCCTGAACAGTGGAGATGGGTTGATTATTGAGGAAGAAGAGACGAGGAGGAGGTTTGATTCGTTTACGTGGAAAAGTGATTGATTCGCATTTGGATATGTTAAGCTCCAGGCAATTGTTGGAACAACAGATGGAAAAACTATTGAGATCTGTTTGAATAAGGAAAGAGTCATGACTGGAGGAAAGAACTGGCGAACTTGAAGAATTTGGTGTCGTCGGCATATCTTCGCTATTCTCTAAAGCTGATAGGGTAAAGGACACAAATTCAACAAGGTTTGTGGTTGTAGATCTGCATTTGAGAAAACCGTGTTGCCTAGGGGAAATTAAAGACTTGCAGCGTAAACTTAGAATTTCATACAAAATACTCTCGAGAGTTTGGGTATATGTGACAGTTTGGCATTCGGACCTTTTTTGACGGAGGGAGAGAGAGGATTGAGGAGAATTTTTTTAGAAATATGACAGGGGGACCGAGGAATGAATTCATCATTAAGTAGATATAATTTATTTTCGATGATCGACTATACGAGGAAGAAATGGTCCAAGGGACAAATTCGGTAAATAATCGAAGTAAGCGAAGTCCGGAACAAAGGAGTCGTCGGTGAAAAATTGTTTCAAAAAGGTGGCGAAAAAGTTGGCGAAAAAGTTGGCGATAATATTGAGGTCATTTTAGGTTTGGTCATGGAAGGAGAGTGAGGTATGGTAGCCATCAGGTTTTCTTTTGTAGTGACGAAAATTAAAGAAGGACTTAGGATCAATTGTAAGATTGAAGGGCGGTAAAGTGGAGATAACTTCCCATGCAGTAAGAAAAGTCATTAAGGGATTGAGTACGAACGAAGATTGTCCACTGCTTATTTCTTTTGGTTCTTAGAGAACGGAGCCTGTGGTTATACCAGGGTGGGGAGGTGGACAAAGTTTTGCGTTGCCAAATGGAAACATAGAGAGATAGAATTAAATGTTTCCCTGTAGAATATGGATATTGCACCATTTACAGTTATGTTATCAAAATTGAGAGGGACTTTTTTAAGGTACTCATTGATTTTGTGAAATTTTGCTTTGTGGAAATCGTGGGGCGCCACAACTGTAGGAGGATTGTTCTGTAATGGAGAATCGTGAGAAAAGGAAAGAAGAAGGGGAGGATGGAAGTTATCGATGGTTGTTAGGGAAAGGGGACAAAGTGAAACAGAAAAGTTGAGGGAATCAGTTGTGAATATGAGGTTTAGTTGTCTACGCACGTAGTTTAAGACGCCACTAGCTTGGCTAAGGTTTGAATCTGCTAGGCCATCCGAAAAGAGACATTCTTTGGCAGTAGTGGGATTAGTGACATTATAAACGGATAATCGTTTGATTAAGGAAGGCTGAAGTCACAGAAAAGAAGGATTTCATCCTGAGGGTCTCTTAAATCAATTATTTGGTCAAAGGTGTTTATAGCGAATTGATAGCATTCAATAGGTTGTGAGGACAAGATGTAGAAACAAATGATGCATAACGTCCTCTGGGTAGCACTTTCTTCATTGAAACAAAGTAGAGATGTGGGGAGGTTTATTTCGCAACAAGGGAAGAGACAATTGCATTAAGGGCGGCTAGTAGTACGCCTCGACAAGAGCAACCATCAGTGGGTCGGCTGAGTTCGTCATCGCGATAAACGTTAAAATTTGATGGGAACAATTCGAACTTATTTATGCTGGGGATCAGATTTGTTTCGGTCAGAACAAAAATTTCAAAGGGTAGAGCATATGACAGTTGGAAAACAGCTTGGGGTTTTGAGCGTAGACCTCTTACATTCTTATAATAGAAGGTAACTGGCAAAACCTACACTGAAGGATTGTGGAAGAGAAAGATCTGAGAACGATTTATTTTACATTCTCTCACGGAGGAGCAAGAAGACGTGAAATCTGCCAAAAAGAAGCCCCTGCATTCATGTCATCATGATGACATGGAGGTCACCAAATGATCCGAAAGTGAATAAATTGCGGATGCAGAACGATCGAATCAAAACGATGCTCACCATTTTAAAAATTTCAAGGGCATTATCTATAAGGAATTCGTTCCACAAGATCAAAATGTCAGTATTATTGTGGGGATATACTCGGAAAGAATTAATCGCGTTCGACCGGAATATAAAGAAGTTGAATATTGGGTTTTGTTGCATGACAATGAGCCGTCGCACAAAGCCCTGATAGCGTCATTTGTCTGTGACTGATTCCTAAACTCAAATTAGCTTTCGATTCCTACTATCTAGATGGCTTCGACTGATGTCTTCAAGGCTATTTCGGTACTCGAGCACCAAACATGCTTCGACAAGTTTTTTGACTTGGAGAGGAATTATTTTGATTAAATATAATGAAAGAAACCCGTTGCAAACCGTCTTCTTTTTTACGTTAGAACATTGGGCCAGACTGTGGCCCATAATCATCCGAAACGTGTGATTAATTCATTTTTATGTTGTCAGTATATTGTGGACCAAACCGACAGTGTTTTTTTCTATCAGTCGCAAAGATGCACCAAAGGAATCTGGAAACTCCATAAATACCCCTGACCTGTGTAGACATATGCGGTTACCCCCCTCGCCAGGGAGAAACTGTGTTAGGTGCGAAAACAATTTTTGCCTTCGGTTTACATACGCATCCATTAATGGAAACATGGTGTTCGTCTATGTGCCCCCAGTGGTATATGTATGTGTCCCTTCATATGCTCCGTGAGAATATTAATGGGAATCATTTCAGCAATAATAAATGCGGTTTCATCCGTTATCGTCCGGTAACCGCCATATTTTCCTCAGTGCTCGAAGTCGGTATATTGATGGCTAACGCAACGTATAAGAGAACGGAGCTGACCCCTCTGGAAAGTGGGATCCTCTTTGTGTATCCGAATCTACCTGCGCTTCCACGGTTCAGGGAACACACCCTTCGCTAGACATTTTTGTAAAGTTGAAATGAGCATGTCTGGTTTCTTTTGAACGTCGGCCTTCAATGCTTTGTTACGCATTCCATCCGTTCCAGGCGCCTTTTTGTCTTTTATTCTGGATGCTCTAATGGCAAGCAAGTGCTCCGCAATGGTTCTCAAAACTATTGCGCATGCTATCATTCATGCCATTGCGTCCAATGGTAATGCGTTGGGTATTTCCGCTTTATGTCCTAGGGCTTTACTTTACGCCCTTTTAACTCTGCGGCCTTACGTTATGTAGTAGCTCCACGTGCGAGAATTAACCTGTGGCTTCGATAACTATTACGTCAGGTTTAGCTTTCTCGATCACCATTCGTTTTGGTTTTTTGTCTTCGATTTTGTAACTTTAGTCCAGGCGGACAATGCAGGATTTTCATAGGTTGCCAATACTTTTTTGAGTCAGAATTTATAGTAATTTAATTTTTTATCGACAATATTGTAACAAGGTGAATACTAATAAAACCATTGTTTTCCTTTGTTATTGCTTCTGTAAAATAAAATTAATTTTGAAAAAAAAAATGTGTTAGGCCCAATATACACGGAGCTACTGACAAAAAAACTAAACCGGTTGGCAACTCGGATTACAGACCAGTTACGCACTCAGCGGAGACTTGACTCCACACACGAGGAAACTCATCACCAATTAAAATCTCTAGTTCGTTCAGTGTCGTCATGGACACCGGGCGTGAAATGTCTTTGGAAGACTCGAGCGATGATGAAACCATAATGTTGTATTTCTTTCTCAGAAGGAGCAAAAAAATAATAAGATGGTTTCGGGTACATCGATACCTTGAAAACAATTTCCAGAACTGTTTGTTTGTTGCAGCTAAACAGTTAGAACTTTCTGATTCGAAATGTTTGACAATTCATTCGGACTTCTTGATCACCCATTCTCATAAGATCTGGAAGTATGCTGAGAAGGAACATTTTTAATGCTTCCTTTCTGGGCTCTGTAGCCACCTGCCATTGGCCAATGAAGTCGCCTTTTTACGGTCTAAATGTTCTATGAAAGCTTTGTCCACATCATCATTCTTGATTGGCTCGGACCGGTGATCCCGATGCCGTGGCAATGCCGATGATGAAGTTGAACTACATGATGATGACCTTGAACGTGGTTGTGGAGATGGTGATGGTAAAGGAGTTTCTGATGATGGGTCGTCATCACACCTATCATCCCTTACGGAAAGTCCTTCCTCCTCCAATTGTGGCTGCGACAGATTTCGAGAAGGTCTTCCCAGTGCCTTGATAGCCGGGAAGGTAATAATTGTACAAAATAGGATATATTTCAAACTCCCCCACCAGCAAGTTCGACAAACTAGAAACTGAAATCAATAGGCAACCCGATATGCAAATAAACAGACGACTGGTTACAAACTGGTTTTTGTGAATCGCAAACGAGTTTTCAACCAGTAGCTTCGTGTGCATTGGGCCTTAGTTTGCATTAAAATGGGAAACCGTAATTATTACCAATACTTTTTTTGATCCACTGCAAATATTGCTTTTCGTCAGGTTGCGATGAAAGATTTAAATAGAGCGGAAGGAAGAAAAATAAGTCTGGAAAATACGGTACTTGCGGTCTAGCTTGATCGCCCAATATGCAAAGTATAGGTACGTAGTGTGTACTTCCATTAATGAGGTGAAAAGTGCAGCACAGCACGAATTGATAGCCCAAATCTACGGTTGAATAACGTTAAAGAAATTTGATCAAGTCGTAATATAAACTTGATATGAAAGTGTAGTCCCAAGCATTATTTAGCCGTGCATGTGACTTCAACAAACAACTTGTTAGGTACAATAGTAGCATTCATAATAATTGAATTTCCTTTCTGGGTTTCCGGTGGCAGATTTATATTAATGCTATTATTATAACCGGTCATTTGGAACGCGGAAGTTCAGAGCCTCGTTGACCACCCTTCGCCAGTTCTCACTGTCATGAGCGTGTTCCTTCCATGTTTCACTTTTCTGTCTCATCCCTTCTTATATTGTCCTTCAATCTACGATGCGGCTTTCCTGACGCTCTTTTTCCTTCGCGTTTTCCACTCATTATTCTAATAGTTCTACGTGTCTTCTCCATCCTAATCTTCGCGATTTAGAGTTCCTAGAGTTCTTAATTGTGTAGTCTCCTCCTTTCGCCTGTTTCTTCGTCCTGATTTTCACCATAGATTCTCCTTAAGATCTTATTTTGAAAGACCCGGAAACTTTTTTTTTTCTTTCTTTGTCAGAGACCAGGTTTCACATACGCAAAGTGTCACTGGCATTATGTTAATATAAAGGTTAAGAGTTAGTTACTTAGTATTCGGCAGTTTTGTTCATATTACCATATTCGGCGATTGAGCGATGGGACAAGTGTTAATTTAATTTATTCTTGCAAAAGTGCAAAGGTTTCCTCAAACTTATTCTGCGGCCCAGCAAAACATCAAACATCTCCAAAAACATTAGAGCATTATTAATATGTCGAAAATTCAAGATCTTCAATTAGGAGGAGGAAATGTTAACATCATTCAGGAAATGTAACATACATAAGGACTTGATATTTCACACTTTTTAAATTCAATTAATACAAGAATTAAATTAAAATGATGTAAATTTACGCAGAATCTTATACGAAACTTTTGTTACAGTGAATGGCATCTCATAGTGATGAAGAACTCCTTTCGATTTGACGCCCCCATAGGGGCACTTTATTAGCTTAATGCAAGCCTTAACAAAAATCTGATAACTTAACTATAACTTATTAACTAGGTGGCGGCGTGGAGACGATTAAGGAGAGTGAGAAGGGTGGTGGTATAGGGCAATTCTAAGGCTGGACTTATTAAGGTGAAGGTCGAAAAGATTGGTGTTAGCTTTGCGAAGCATTCTGGACATTGGTTCATGGTAGCCATAATTTGTGCGGTGAGTGCTTATACGGAAAAGGGGTGAGGACCGAAGGTTACGCGGGTTGGTGTTAAGGGGAATCATGTGCAATAATGAAGGGCTGTCAATGTTACCACTGAGAAGGTCATGGATAAATAGAATGTCTGCAACATCACGTCGTTCTTTAAGGGGTTGGAGGTTGATTAATTTTAAGCGATCCGTATAAGGTGGTAAATTAAGGGGGTCGGCCCAAGGAAGGCCACGAAGGGCAAAACGGATAAACCTGCGTTGAATGGATTCAATACGCGTAGTATGGGATTCATAAGAGGGGGACCAGACTTGGCTAGCATATTCGAGAAGGGGCCTAACGAAAGTGATGTATAATGATTTCGTAACGTAAGGATTCGAGAATTCTTTGGACCAACGTTTCACGAAACCGAGGGCAGAGTTAGCACGTTTGATGATGTTGTCGATATGGAGGCGAAAGTTGAGTTCACGGTCACAAATAACCCCTAGGTCAACCAAGAAGTTGACAGGGGGAACGGTTTCATTACGAATAATGTAGGTTCTAGGTGGTGAGAAAGAGCGTTTGCGGGAGTAAGTGATGGTTTGGCATTTACTGATATTGAGCTCGAGATGGTTTTTTTGACACCAAGTAGTGAACCTGTTAAGGTCCAATTGGAGAGAGCAGGAGTCGACAGGGGAAGATATGTGTTTAAATATTTTCATATCATCAGCATATATGGAGAGCTGAGAGTTCAGAATAACGCTGTCGACATCATTAATGGTTAGAATAAATATCAGTGGACCGAGATGACTACCTTGCGGGACACCGGAGGTAGCGTTAATTGGATCAGAAATAGAAGATCTGAAGATAACGTTATATTGACGATCTTCGAGATAAGATTTGATCCATGAGATAAAACCGGGAGAGAAACCGAGGGCAGTGAGCTTGAGGAGAATAATTTGGTGAGACATTTTGTCAAAGGCTTTGCTGAAGTCAGTGGCGACAACGTCTACTTCTTTGCCAGCTTCGAGTGCACACAAACATTGTGAAACAAACTCGACTAGATTAGTGGTTGTCGATCGACCTTTTAGGAACCCATGTTGGTTAGGAGAAAATATGGGTTTGCAGTGAAAGAATAGTGCATCATAAACGATGCTCTCGAAAAGTTTGGGTGCGCATGAGAGCTTGGCAATGGGACGATAGTTGGACACATCATTTTTCAGTCCTTTTTTGTGGACTGGAATCATATAAGCATATTTCCAAAGCTTAGGAAAAAGTCCTTGAGAGATAGAGCTTTGAAATAGAGCAGTAAGGGGTAAAATAAGATGGTTCGCGCACTTTTTTAATACTATGGCAGGCAGACAGTCGGGACCGGGAGAGTAGTCGTCCTTTAAGTTCCGTATTTTTTCGGCGATTAGGTCGGGAGTGATGTTCAATGAAACAAGAGATGTCTGGGGGCAGTTTTCCAAATATCGAAAATAGTCGTGATCGGGTTGAAGATCTTGGTCAGTGAATGATTGGCTGAAGAAATGAGCAAAGAAATTGGCGATTACTTCGTTGTCTATTATTCGTTGGAAGAGTTACTGAGATAGTTAAGTGTAGTGGGGTAGCTATCGGTTTTTCTTTTTGTATTAATGAAGTGGTAGAAACACTTGGGGTCAGAGATAAGGGAGGATTGCATTCTGTTCAAGTATCGGAGGTAGAGTGATTCACATAACTGTGCAAATTTAGTGTAGGACTGCATGTAATTAGAAAGGTCTGATGCAGAGGAGGATCTAAGATAGGCGTGCCAATTTTTGTTTCTTTTATTGCGCAAAGAGCGTAGTTCCTTGGTATACCAGGGCGGAGATGAGGTGTAATTCTTTTTTGGTGAGTATGGGACTGAAAGAATGAAGCAGCTGAGGATTTTGGTGTAAAATAGCGCAAGGGTTTCGTCTAGGGATATATGTGAGTTAGGGTTAAGGAGGAAGTTAAAATTAACATTGTTGAGCAGATTATTTAGTTTCGCGAAGTCAGCTTTGCGGAAATTGAAACAGTACGTATTTTCGGAGGGAAGGATAGTGAGTTTGGTCTCGAGTGAAAGAGTTACCGATAGAGGTGGATGAAGGGGGTCTAAAGTAGAGAGAAAATGGTTGCTTGGGTTAACAACGCAGTTTACGGCATCAGATGAGAAAATCAGGTCGAGTTGTCTGTCCATGTTATTGGTTATATTACTGAGTTGCAGAAGGCCGGAGTCAGAGAAATGATCCGTGAAAAGGATTTCTTTACCTGTGGAGGGGTTAGCGGCGATGTAGTGAGTCTCATCATCGGAATGAACCCATTTCAGGTGCGGGAGATTGAAATCGCCACATATGATGATGATGTCATTGGGTTCGGTGATATCAAATATGGAGTCGACGAGATCAACGACGAGTTGGTAGCAGTGTGTGGGCTGTGAGGGTCTTAAGTAACAGCAGGCAAGATAAAGTTTTTGTTTAGGGAGTTTTATTGAGGCACTAGTGAAGTTGAAGTCAGCGGAATTCGACGATTTGAAGGGCAAGGGATCATAGCGACTGTGGATTGCTAAGAGAACTCCGCGACCGTCAGGATCGGCAGAGTTGTCGCGTCCGTCGGCCCGAAACAGAATGAAATCTGATGTGAATAACTCGCTGTCTCCAATACTGGAGCATAAATTCGTTTCAGTTAATGCAAATATATCGTAGGGTAGGTTTTGGGATTTAAGGAGTACTGCGGAGGTTTTGGTGCGTAATCCTCTGACGTTCTGATAGTACAGGGATATGTTATTATTTGATGGGTGAGGAGATGTAAGTGTATTTAGGTTAGGATTTAAAATAGTTTTTGAGATTAGAACGGGTACTTTGCAAGTGTGCAATACGCTTTGAACTGACGTGGGCTGCGAAAGTGGAGAGGTCGTTATTTACATCAATGGGAGAAATATTAAGGCTTTCGTGAAATCGTATAAAGGTCTTTTTTAACGCGTGGGGGTCTGTGGGTAGGCCTTCTTGGTGGATTGAAACTAGGACGTTGGTTTTAGTTTTGCCGTCGATACAAATGGAGTCAGGTTTGTCGTGGAGGTAGGCCAGATAGAGGCGTACATTTTCGTAGATTCTTCTGTCTCTTAAACGTGACATAACATAGCGGTCTTCGGCGTTTAGCTCGGCAAGATGTTTGGTGAGTTTGGCTGTGGGAGGGAGAAGTGGATCTAAGAAAGAGGGAGAGGTGAGAGGGAAGGTCGAGTTGTGGGAAACTGAGGAGGTGGAGGGGCTGGAGGGGGTGTTGTTAGAAGCTGAGGAGGTGGAGGGAGTTGGGTTCAGAGTGTATAAAGTTTGGGTACTGAGGATACGTGCGGCTGTTACGTGAAGCCTGGGTGTTGGGATTGGGTATTGAATTAAGAATGTTCGATGAGGGGGATGAGGGTCTGGAGCCGGGCGCAAGGTTGAAGGATACGCGGTTGTGGTTACGTGATCTGTTAGGAGAATTATTGGGTGGGGGGATGTTGAGGTGATCTGTTGATTTGGGAGCTATTGAGAGAGGAAGAGGTCGGGAGAAATTGGGGACTATTCCAGTCTTTAATTCCCAGTTAGTTCCTAAATTGCGAGGGGTTTGAGAGGGTCCAGGTTTGGCTTGGTTAGGGGATTTGGGAGTGTTGAGCTTAGGTTTATTTTTAGGTTTAACGTTTGTGTTGTTCTTACGATCCCTAATGGTAATCCGCATCCTGTCGACTTTGATTTCCTTATTGGGGAGGCTGCGAAAAAGCCATTCATATTGTGGAGGGATGGTAATTTCAAAGCAGTTTCTGCGATGGAATTTGGGAGGAGTGAGCTGCGTGCACTTAACGAGGTTGATTGCGTATCGTTTGCGGAAGAAGTTAAATACCCAGCGGTCGTCAGCGTCGCGTGGGGTGTCCCATAAGATGTAGGTAGACAAAGGCTCCTGTATCGTCGCATTATTCTTGTGCAGCTTGTTGATTCTCTGTTTCCAGTCAGATAGGGTCCAAACAGCTCCGAAACGTTCAATGGTCGGCGTTGAGATGGGAGGAGGTGTGGTAGATGGGGGCTTCAAAGGACTCATGCTGGTCTGCGTTTGGATGGAGGATGTAAGTGGCGTTGGAGTGGTACGGATGGTCGCGTTATCAAGCTCTTCCATAAGGGAGATGTTGTAGGTAGTCCTGCAATCGCAGGCGGTTACCGGGGATTTGGGTGGCGTACATTTCAGTTCCTCTATTATAGTGTTGACCGCTGACCTTGTGAGGCTGGAATCAATGTTGAGTGTGTGCAGCGTGTCTTCGATTTTATTCAGGCATTCAAGTTGGTCAGATGTTTTGTCGTCCAGGAACTTTAACTTTGCTGTATGCTCCGAGAGTGCTGACGTAAGCGTTGAGATGTCCCCCCGAATAGAATTAAGGTTCGGGGAAACGGGAGAGCAGTTCGCGTTTACAAGTTTAGTCGGTGTGGTTTCACGGTTATCCAGTTTGCAATTCAGCTGGGATATAAGGGAGAGCAGATGGTCATAGTTTTCCGCACTTTTTTTAGTTGACTCCTTGTATTTTCCGAAAGCTGACTGTTGTTTTGTTGCGAGGTTGTCTATACAAAGGTTTATGGAGTCAAGGTTGTCGGTGAATAGTTGAGACATTTTTTGCAAATACGAGCGTAGTTCGGATTTAAGTTCGGCCAGAGAGTCATTTACTGCACACATTTGCTCATTGTTACATTTAATGGCAAGCAGAATATGTGCAGCCGATATGGACTTACATTCCTCACAGAAGAATGTAAATATACCATCATATTCGTGAAGGTAGTTCTTCGCATTCCTGCTAAGGCCAATGCAGATCGGGTGGAAGGCTTTCCCACAAATCCCCTTACAATCGATCATTTCTGATGAATGGGCAGTCACCGAACAATTAGCGGATCCGCAGGAAGGCATTATGCAACTGGGGTGATTGCGCGGACAGATAGAGCAACGTGAATTGCAGGTTAAGCGGAATTATTGTTATTGTTTTTTTTTTTTTTTGTTATTATTTTTTTTTTTTTCACTTTGTATCTTCGTTTTGGTTTATTATTTTGCTGTAATTGGGTGATGGGGTGATTGCACGGACAAATAAATTGCAGGGTAGGCAAAATTATTTTTATTATTATTTTTTTTGTTATTTTGTCACTTTGTTTCTACGTTTGGGTTTTTTATTTTGTTGTGATTTGCAAACGAGAACTGGGGAAACTCAAAGGCACGTCCGCACAGGTAAAGAGCTAACTGAAAATAAGTATAATAAAATTGTCGCCATTGGGCTCCGCGAACACGTAATCCATGTCCAAAACGTCGACATTACTCAAAAATAAGTGTTTGGCGGTATTTTTTTTTTTTATTCTAGGGAAACATCCATAAATGCGAACAGCGAAAATTATGGACATATGACCGCAGATCACTTCTTACCTAGTTTGCGAGAAAATCCATCTTACCAATTGCACATTCAAAAACATGAGGCGTCTTCTCGTACCACTCCGTGAGTTAGTCGCGAGAGTACTTCCCAGAAATTATCAACCGTTCTGGAAACGTCTTGGAGGCACCGAGATCTCCAGACTTAACCCTACTTAATTTAAGCCTATAGTCAAGGTTGCGCTAATAACCCTTAGTCAGCGACAGAGCTAAATGAAAATATCTGCCGTAAAATTCACGATACTCAGTCAAGTCTGCTGAAGCACGTGACATGAAGCACAACAGACCGTCTTTAACGCTGGGTGTAACTAAAAACATTGCATATTTGGGTGATGTCTTTTCACATATGTACTTCTTCTTTCTAGTAAACTAAGCCATAAACAACAGGTCTCATAGTTTTCCTTTCATTCGCTTTTGAATACATACATGAATTTGCCATCGGACACCCTGTATAAAGAAAATGTCAGCACCAACACAACTAAATAAACAGAAAACAGCAGACTTGTCAGTTGCTTTAAGCTACATAAAAATGTTGTTTCGTGCGCACTAATTGAGGCTCATTCCTAAGAGTACATGTATCTATATAGGTGGTCACAAATCGAATTTCACTGCGATCCGCTTTACGCGTTATTCTTCAAACAGGAACTGGAACTGTGTAATAGACTCAGACCGACAGATTATATAAGGTAATGAACGTGGAAAAATCAACTACAATCTTTTTTGGATGAAAACAAAGAAAAAATCTTCTTGTGTTATGAACTGGATACAAATACGAGTAATTATCCCCTTTATTGGAATGTGGAGTTTTTGTCACAAATGTGCTCTTTCTTCCGTTGAAAGATATTTTCAGTGTTGGTTTGCTTGTGTTTATTTTGTTGACTATTAGGTAAACAGGTATATGAAGGCTAATTAATGACGCAAGTTGTGTGTTATGGATCACAAAGGCGGGAAGGCGTTACTGGCCGTTCATTCTGTTAAGACTTGAAATATCTAAATATGTTCATTGCTTTTTTCAACTAATCGGGATCCTAATCAGCGTCCAGGTACGACGCATTCGATTCCTACCACTTGCCTACCAACCATTAATTTTGATATCTCAAAAATTCAAGGAGTCGTCTTTTGACGCCGATGATACGGGATCAAATTTTAGTAATAGTCAAGTCACCGAAATTACTAGGTTTGTAATTCAATAAGAGATGGCGCTATTAGTTTCGTTTTTTACATGTTTCTGTCGGAGCTGGCCAATCTTCTCTTCGATGACGTGCAGGATCGAACGCAGGCCCACCTCGGCATTCGGTGACTTGGTAACAGGCACTGAAGCTTTGGGAACAGCCATTTGAGCATAGGTCATTTGGGGTGCGACGGCTGGTGTTTGTAAGGGACCTAAGGGATGTTTCTCCTGTGCCTTCTGTTTACGACCCAGGTCTGATTTTTTTTATGTATTGAAACTTAGGACATCCCCGATAGTATGCCACTCGAGCTGTTCTTTGAACCTTTGGTAGCGGATACATTGTAAAATGTTATTCCATTTTATCTCCGCACCTCCTCCTTAGTAGGACGAGATTGTTGCTTCTTTTGTCACGGCTGTTGTTGCTGTTACTGATTTGCTGTTACAGTGGTTGTTGTTTTTGCTGCCTCATTTGATGGGCTGCGACTGTTGTTATTTCTGCTTCTGTTGTTTTTGCCGCTTCTGCTGTTGTTGCTTATGCTGCTGGTTCTTATACGTGTTCTTTCGCCCTCGAGACCACTTCGCTCCTCCTCCGTCACTGAACTTGAAAGGGCAGCTAAGGGGTTATTGTCCCCCGTGTTGCGACCTTCCCTACCATCAGAGAGGTAGACAATATCCGCTTCCACGGAGAGCCTTGATTTCTGTTGTTATTTTTATTGTTATCCAACTGCCTTGGACATTGATGATGATGTTAATGGCGCCCTTTTCCTCGCTTCGATCTGTAGCTTTTCGGTCGAGGTGATGAGGGAGGGGCGCTTATTTAAATAAGGACTTGCGCTAACCCTACTGAGACTCTTCATGACGGCGGCCGGTGTTATGAAATCGGATGTTATATCATCCAGGGCCAGTAAAGTAGGATCAGATACTTGAGCTAGGCTTTTCGTCTAGAATAAGTCCTTCAAAATAGAAGCTTTGAATGTCAAGCAAGAGCTATTAAGGGATATCAATACCTTAGGTTTCCACAGCAAATATCTTGTTTATCGACTACGAGTATTTGGGTCTCATTTACTTAGACATAAATGCTTTTGCAAGGTCTCACCGAAACCATGGAATAACATCTTTCTTATATTCTAGTTAACGATGCCCGTTTCGATACATGAAATGAGTTAATCACACGATAGCGAACATTTTCTTCTTTTCGTCATTGTCGTATTTGCCAGAAAACCACATCGGAAACTGTAACAGAAAATAATATCACAGGGATGTTCTTTTTCTATTAAAGTTCTCTCAGTAAATACAATATGAGTGCCGAGTTATCTCGATGGACCAGCAAAGTCAATTGGTTAGTTCTCAGTTCAATTTTCTTCTCTTTACAAAATCCATTAGGAATTTTAAGGGCAGAAAACTTGAAAAACCTCTTACCTCGCTTCCAAATGACATCTACTGCATGAGCTTGATAATCTGCTTTCTCTTTTCCGAAAAATAACTGACCATGCCAATCCTTACAAGATGAGATTTATTTGCAGTAATACACAAAAACCAGGTTTTATTTTACGATATCCGGAGGTTTAGGAAAAAAAAGTTCCTCAAGACTTGGTGTGTCGGACAATATCTTTCTTAAATATAACCCCATTTTTGGTTAAACTAAAACTTTCTGCTGGCAGAAATACAATACAATATCGCTTACGCGAAACCATGCATCCTCATAATTAAATTGTAATAATAAATGTTTGCGTAATTCCCCGTAACGATTGGTTTTATGTTAGTTGTTCTCTAAGTTTTTGTGTAAACCTTCAACTAACTGATAATTCACTTACCTCTGGCCCAAGACCCTTAGACGTTTGACCCCTACCTTTTTCCGCTTTGCTCTTCAATGTACATTTAAAAAAATTGTCGGAGATTCTTATCACAATCTTGAAAACTAGCACATTGTTTTAAGATATTTTTAGGTGCATCTAGGGCTAGCTCGTCTGGGTACTTTCTTCATACCTATTCAGAAAAAAAAACTGTTTTTTCCGCATCACTTTAGTTTTTCTTTTAATATGCCTTTATATTTGATTTACCTCAAAAGATTGTAAATCTTCTGTGTTAGCGTATGTTTAGAAAAAATATACAGATTCAAAAATAAAATTAATTTTTGTTTATTATTTTATTTATTTAACCATCTTAAATAATCAAATATTGATTGAATTGTATAAAATGTTGCTTCCTCAAATAGCCAAAGAGTAGCTTAAACGATAACATAAATAATACCCCACTTATTTAAGACTATTTACAAAATCAAAAGTCAAATTGCAAAACTACTCTACAGTATATTCAAAAAAATCGTCCTGTTAAAAATAGACTTTTGCCTTTTGGCTTCAAAGGCAGCTTTAGCTTCTGCTACTGAGCCGAATGCAACACGGGCATCGCCCGTCGGTGTTCCGTCATCGTTGTAACGTCGGATAATGTCCTCCGCTTGAACATTGTATCCATCGAAAAAGTCAATAATATCTCCCAAATCGGCACGATACGGTACATTTTCCATTTCAACAACACATCCGGGTCGTCTGAATTTTTCCGGCATTCCACCATCATTGGTGTCATCATCTATCTTGATGGGGGAGGATTCGAGAAATTCGTTCTCATTGTTAACATCCTTAAATGGATTGAAATTCTGTGAATTATTACCAAAACGACCTCTGGTTCTATTATTTGATGCATTTGCCTGGTTGCCACCACCACGAGACGCAGCCTTATTATTATTACCACCATTGCTACTGTTATTTGCCCTTATAGAATTGTTTTGGTTTTGATTACGATTCTGAAAATCAAAGGGGAATTCATTTCGTTCAGTTGCATTTGCGCCGCGATTATTATTGAAGTTTCCTGGAGCATTGTTGAAATTTGATCTGGCGCCTGGACTGCTCATATTATTGGACATGCTTGAGGGGAAATAGTTCATGAAAGGTTTGTTTAACCTATCAGCGATTTGTTGCGGTGTTATTGGAGATATTCGTATAACCCGGCTATTCAAACGACTATTATTCAGACAAATAGCTTGCTCAGCATCCTCATTGGTTCGAAATTCAATAATGAACTCTCCGCAAGGTTGGTTTCGATGATTGCGAAGAGATTCAACATGAATGGGCATCAAATCGTGCGACATAAAGTATTCTCCAACAGTCTGGATTGATGTTTTGTACTCGCAATTCTTAACAATTATAAAGTTGGTGCCTGTCTGTTGAATCACTATTTCATTTTCAGGATTGTCGAAACGACTTGGCCTATTGCGTCGTAGTCGCGGATCAGTATTTTTTTCTGGCTCGATAAGATTAACCGGAGCTGGAATATCTAACAAACTTGGAATGCCAGAAAAAGGATTTGAACAATTTGGTTGCCCTTTTGTTAAATCAATTTGATCACCATCAAAGTCATCGATGATTTCCTCGTTTTGATCAAAGTCAGTATTTTGCTGGGTATTCGTATATGGGTTTGGATCGCATTCTATTGAATTTTCTTCATCATCGTGGTCAGTTTCTTTTTGAGCCATTTCTGCAGCTGCTTGAGCTTCGGCTTCGGCTTCAGCTTCTGCTTGTTTTCGTTTCTCCAGTTCTTCAAGTTCCTGTTGTTCCTTAAGTTGCCTCTCAGTGGCAATGCGCAACTCTTCTTTAGCTCTCTCGTATTCTTCTTCTGTGGAAATGGTTACACGAACTGGTCTCTGATTGATACGGTGACTCGATTTCTCAGCATAAGCAGCTTGGGCATCTTCAACTCTATGGAATTTGACGTAGGCAATAATTTCCCTACGATTATCTGGTCTGTTAGTTAAGAGAATATCTACTATCGTGTATGAAGAAAACATCTTCATTATGTCTTGTTGAGTCGAGTAGGCCGGTATGTCTTTAACGAATAATATTGAAAAAGATCTTTCCGGGCTCTTTTCCTTTATTTTCATACTCTTTGGAGGTTCATCATCCTTGATGTTATCAGAAAATCGCATCGGTTCATAATTCGGCTTACCACTATCATTATTGGGGAAACGTTGATTTCTAGATGGTTTGAATGAATCAACCGCGGCATCAAATTCCGCATCGGAAACTGGTTCGAGTGAAATCTTTTTCGATTTAAATTGAGTCCCATCGCGGACCAATGCCTTTGGAACATTTAGCGCACGGACAAATCGAATGTATGCTGTACCAACACGAAGGCCATGTTGATCGTTAATCATTTTTATGCCATTGTTGGGGATATACAAACCAGAGAAAAATCTTCGGATGTCACTGTAGCTCGTACTCGGGCACATGTTCGTGATTTTGATACAACTCTTTTCCTCGTCAATATCTCGCCGAGACGAGTCATGCTTGTTAGGGAGATTTCTGCCAAAAGCATCCGGCTCATTTATTGAGGCGCTTGGCCAACTTGCTTCGGAACCTTTGCCGCTGTTTTCATTTTGTGACATGTTAGTTTGATTAAACTGTGAAAATCGTTTTGAACTATAAGCATTTGATAAATTAGCTGATGAGTCATCGGTTTTTCTGTCCTTTCCCAGAGTCATCATCGAAATTTGTTTTGAATCTGAACCAAAGTTTGATTGCACGTTCGCTTGTGTATACGGATTTTGGAATGCGAATTTAGGTTTATTCTCAAGTTGTCCCGCATTGAAGAAGCTCGAACTAGGGGCCTCCTGGGTCACTTTTGAAGATGATAGACCCGACTTTGAGCTATTAGCTGTAGACTCGGAGCTGTCGTTTCCAGTTGGCGAATTGAAATTTGATTTCATTGAACTCTGTACAAAATTTGTTAAGGGTGAGTTCAATCCAGCAATATTAAGCGCAGGTAAAGAGACATTCTGTAGAGCTTGATAGGCATAAGTAGCTACAAAATTGCTGGTCGTATATGCATTTGTGGGTTGGATCTCCCATACATTTGCTGCAGGAAGTGCCTTTGCCCCATCCTTTTCAATTGATTTTTCTAAGACATTTCGTCTATCGGCCAAACGATCCTTGGCTGTCATCTCGATTTCTTTGCTTCCTTTGCGCGATCCTCGAATTTCCCCTCTATCTTTTTCTTTGTTTCTCTCATGACTGCGCTCACGACTACGTTCATGACTGCGATCTCGACTCTTTGATCTCCTTGATGATCGTCGATATTTACGATCATGACTGCGACTACGATCTCGACGACGGCGGGACGCGCCACGATCAGACGATCGGGAACGTCTTCGTTCCCTAGAATTAGAACGTCGACGGTCACGTGAGGTTTCACGACTAGATCGTGATTCTACTGATGCCGGATAGTGGCTTTTGTGTTGCTGTGATATTGATGTGTACGACCGACTGCTGTCAAACGATGTGGCAATTTGTGAAGGTTGGTTAGATAAAATATTGTGCAATGAATTCGAAGTTATAACTGGTGGCTGAGGTGTCGGTAGTGCAACTTTCTGCGATAAAGTGGCAGAGACTGTAGGTGTAGACATCTGTAACTGCATCGCCAGAGATTGTTGACGCGCGGTCTCGATCACTTTCTGCATTTCGGCCCGTGATGATAGTAATAATCGGATTTGTACCTCATTGATCTTTCCTCGGTCCTGCATCATCGCTTGCCGAGCATCTTCATCAGTACTGTTCAAAATAGAATAGAAAATTAAGAAAACGTGAATTTGGTCGCACTTGACCTTCTTGATTGGATTTATTCAAGACCATGTTTCCCCTTGCAAAAAAAAAAATCGTATCTAGTATGTGCACGATCAAACAAATCCGAAGAGTTGCCGTTTAATTCGTCTCCTTTTTAAATTGATTACCCTATAAGCAATAGATGGAATATCCTCCTAAAATAAAGCGACCTATTGTTTATTGTTGAACCTAAACATCCAAAATCCCACAAATTGTAAATACGACTTTTTTTGTTCCTTATAAGACCAGATCGTATGAATTTGCAAATCATTTGCAGCTGTTGTGAACTTGACGCACATGCATTTGAGCATAACATATATTACATATGGTATTGTCCATATCTAATCAGAACCGATGATGTGCAACCATACAAAGCGAGGTTGGTTAGTACATACAAAGTACAATAAATATAACTGCCGTTCAAAAATGTAGATTACATAACAACTGCGGTACATTTTTCGATGATTGCTATAACAATGCGTACCATAGACAAGAAATACGTCCAATATTTAAGACGGGTAAAGAAGTCGTTTATGTTCACATATTTGGAACGTACAGCGTATAGATTCCGGACACTCAACTTTGTGATACGACGAATACTCCTAATTGTCAACATTCTATTCGCATCTCTGACAGTCATCAGATCAACCAACTGTCAAACAGATTGATTCAATTATGATCAACGCTAGGCTCCCTATTTGAAATCAGAACCTCTTGAGAAGGTTACACTAATTATTATCCTAGGAGAATCAGATATGAATGCTCTCCTCTATGATGGCACATGAAGCTATGAGCGTTGACCATTTTGAAAACAGAAGAGAATAACGTGTTATCTTCTAGGATCAAGTCCCGAGGACAGTAAAAAAAAAAAACAAACATCTATTATTTATTCAGCGTGTTTCTCCTAAGCCAAATACTGACAAAATCGAGTGCCCAATGAAAGTTTCACGGAACATTGAACACTTTTATTAGAGAAAACATCATTCGATATGAGATGTACTAATTCAAGTCGGCCATGTCTTTTTCTTTTTCAAAATTTGGAGCTTCATTTCGGAAGAATCTTTATAAGCTTGTTTTCGACTGAACATCTGTTATCCATCATTTTGACAACATGTGAATTCAAAGATGAAAAAACGCCAAGTCTTTTTCGGTGTAAGAGATAGGAAGTCCAATTTCAGTGTTTACATCTTTCTAGCATTATTGCCGTTTTTCAACAGTGATCGGCTCAAACGCATTAGTTGTGTGTCGGTAGCGAACTCTTGTAAAAACAGGGCTGTATGAAATCAAGTACAAGTACCAGTACCAGTATTATATAACAGGTGCTTGTACTGTATTTCAGTACCTGGTACTGGTACTTGAATTTAGGCAGGTACCAGTCTTTTCTGCTAAAATACATAAGTATTATGTTAAAATATTTAAGAAGTACTTGAGAGTACTTGCAAATACTTGAGAGAACTTATAAGTACTTGAGCAGTACTGCAGTACTTCGGAAAAAGAAAACTTTTAGAATTATAAGATAGCATTAATTTTATTGCTTCCTAATACTGTTATAATACTGTTTTTTATTGGTCAAAGAATATAATGATGGTAATATTTGATATTGGATACCAGATCACTCTGGGATCCCAGGAAACGAGATCTCCGATGAACTCGCTAGAATGGGCTCAGAGGAGAGTTTCTCAGGACCTGAACCCGCCTTTGGCCTACCTGCTTCCACGGTCAAATCTGACATCAACGGCTGGGTCTTTAATGCACGCAGACGTAGATGGAGGGAATATCCAGGATGCAGGATGACTAAGCGCGTACGCCCTGATGTCTGCAAGAAGTCCGCAACATTTTTCTTATCCTTAAGGAGAATTGATTGCAGAAGGCTTACGGGCGTCATTACGGGCCATTACACTTTTGCCAAGCATCTTTACGTGCTTGGCATCAGTGAGACGCCTACCTGTGCTGCATGTTGCGAGGAGGATGATACAGCAGAACACTTTCTCTGCGACTGTCCCGCCTTCGCTCGCGCACGGTGGCGCACCCTTAGGACCGACGTGGTGGGTGCCGAATCTCTTAGCTCTACATCACTGAAGCCCCTCCTCACTTTTCTCCGGAAACGGGGAAAATACAATAAAGACAAGGTGTCTGTCTGGTAGTACAATGGACCAGTATTTGTGTCTGAGTGCTCCAACAGATAGTAGAAGCCTCCAACAAAAAAAAAAAAAATATTTTCCATTCTTGTATTGTATTGTATATTTAAAATAAAATAAATTCATATATTTGCAAGTACTTGAATACTGGTAAGTACTTGAAAGTACTTATAGATACTTGAAAGTACTTGAGATAATTGAAAGTAATTGTAAGTACTTGAAAGTACTTGCAGGTACTTGAAAAGTACTTGCAAGTATTTTTTAAACCATGAAACCACTTCCTGGATCACTGCTAGCGAGCGCAGACTAGCATTACGAGTTCTTATCAGGTACGTTCAACATCTTCATTTTTCTAATGAGATTTCTTGTCTCTCCCGAGGTAAACCACTATCGTCGAAAAGCAAGATACGAAAGTTGAATCCCATTATTGACAAGAACGGTGTATTACGTCTTGATGGAAGACTCAAAAATGCCCAACTTCCAGAATCGGAGATTTCCCATCATCCTTCCCAAAGAGAGCGTTCTCTGCACTTTGCTTATTGCCGATGCTCATATCGTTACCCTCCATGGTGGTACGCAGGTTGTGCTACACTTTCTTCGCAGACGATATTGGATTCTGGATGCGCGAGTTGCCATAAAGAGATTTGTACAAAGGTGCATAAAATGTTTTCGGCAGAAAGGCGCGATAAACAGTCAGCTAATGGGAAATTTGCCAACGCATCGTTGTGTTCCGTCTCCGCCGTTTTTGCGATGCGGACTGGACTATGAAGGTCCATATAATATTCGTATGACAAAGGGACGAGGTATTCGCAACCACAAGGGCTACGTGGCTTTATTCATCTGCCTCAGTACACGAGCGGTTCACCTTGAGTTGGTGAGCGATATGACAACTCAAGCTTTCCTCGCTGCTCTAAAAAGATTCTTTGCAACACGAGGCTACAGCTCTGACATATACAGCGATTGTGCAAAAACATTTATCGGGGCCAATACAATCTTGAGACAGGAGCTCAAGGATTTACGAAAACAGCTTGATATTGCAGCATAAGCTTGTGCCCAACAAGGAGTCTCATGGCATTTCATCCCCCCCCGGATCTCCTAATTTCGGCGGCATTTGGGAGGCCGGAATAAAAAGCATGAACACCACTTAAAACGAACTATTGGAGAGGCGTGCTTAACTTTTGAAGAATTTCTCACGGTACTTAAACAAATTGAAGCGATACTTAATTCCAGACCGCTGTCCGCAATGTCAGACGATCCGACCGATCTAGTTGCTCTCACTCCTGGACACTTTTTGGCCGGCCGCTCATTGATAGCAGTTCCTGAGCCAAATCTTTTGGATATTTCTCAAAGCAGGTTGAGCAAGTGGAAACAGTTGCAGCAAATGCAGCAAGATTTTTGGAGACGTTGGCGTTGCGAATATCTGCACGGGTTGCAGGTCAGATACAAATGGCAGTTAACCAAACAAAATCTAAAGGTGGGCAACTTGGTTTTGGTTCGAGACGAGCGGACCCCACCTGCCCAATGGCCACTTGGACGGGTTTTGGAGGTGTGTGCTGGAGATGATGGCATCGTCAAGAGTTGCTATCGTCCGAACAAAATCATCGACGTTGAAGCGAGCAATCTCGAAGCTCATTGTCCTTCCACTCGCGAATGATGACGCAAACGGTGGGCGGCTGGAAGGTCCCATAATACTTTCGTCGCAGTGCCTGGACGAGGTGGGCGGTGAATGTTAGAAGATGTATGCCATAATACATAGAATATTGGAGTGTCAACCCTGAAGACTGGCAGCACTGAAGTTTAAGACCGGCACAGCATCTAACTTCATAGGGTAAGGGCTGTCGGGGTTTTTGTTGTTGTTGATGTATAGCGTTTTTTGAAATAAAGTGTGAAATGACCACGAGAGTCGCAAAATCAAAATCTTTTTTTATTAACGCCATCGGGGCATATTTGTCTTTACGGCGATGACGGTATTTGAGCTTGCGGACGGTCTTATAGCGGTATCCATCACTCGATAATGGAGTAGCATCATCGGCAGCTGCGTCAACTGGAGGCAAGTACTCGCTTGAGGGGAGCTCGCTTAAAGCACGACGATGCCTGAGGCGATATTTCTTAACAGTTTTGTAGCGGTATCCGTCGTCGGAAAGTGGCGCCGCTTCCTCTAGCGGAGGGAGGTATTCTTCGGACGGTGCACTTCCAGCTGCACGACGATGCCTCAAGCGTAGTCTCCTTACGGTTTTGTAGCGGTATCCGTTTTCAGCAAGAGGAGCAGCTTCTTCGATGGGTGGAAGGTATTCCTCGGAAGGAGCCTCTCCAGCTTCAGCTTCACGACGATGACGATGACGCAATTTTTTTACTGTCCTGTACCGATAACCGTCATCAGCCAAAGCGGTCGGATCACCTCCTGGTGGCAAGTATTCAGCGCTTGGGGCAGCATTCTCAGTTGGTGGCAAATAATCTACTGGTAATGTAGTACTGGTAATCAAGTACTTAAGTCCTGAAATACTGAAGCACCTTACAGCCCTGTGTAAAGATTTCACCATAACTCATATCAAACCGGGACTATCAAATACCATCAGCTTCGATTTATGAATGTATGACTTAGCTAATAGCCATCAATGTTGATGCATGGCCGCAGCACCCTCACGATTTCTTATGCTTTGTATCATATTATCGTAATGGTTCCATATTTCATTTGTAATACTTTACAGAAGACCAACTGTTCCTTGCCACTGGGAAGCTGTTCGCTGTTGGATTATTTCCAATCTTTCAAATGATGAGAAATAACTTGTTGAGTTACAGCCAATAGATCTTGATCCAATGATTTCACAATTCCGCGTCTTCAAATTTTTTCACCGATCCAAGACACTTTTTCTTGAAAATCACCTTTTCAATCAAAATCATGACACATTCTTTCACCGTAAATTCCTATAACCATTCCACATGCCTCAGTCGTTTTTTTTCGAATTGGAAATGTAAAGCAAAACTTTTAGTAAATGATACTCATTTCCACATCCAAAAATTATATGAGGCTGGTGAAAATTTACAAATGTATTGATGAGTTGTTGAAAAATTTCAAAGCTTACCATGTCACGTTTCTGATCTAATATATTTGACCAGAATGTACCTCATGGAAACCGGCGGACATTGTACACCTAATAGTATACGTAAAGTGGGCATGCCAGGTATATAGATCAAAATCGAAACCTACAGGAAAACTATGGTCAGTAGTAGACATAATCAGCTCGAGTTGACAATATTACTTGTAAAAACAATTTGTCCTTGTGGACAACTATTCATCTTGGTCAAGAACAACATAAAAATTCAAGTCTATGTTTCTGATAAAGTTTAGATGGACGCATAACATATGTACATATGTACATATGTATATTGAAAAATTAACATTTAACTAGTTTGTAATTATCTTAGATGGGATTGAAGAAATTATGTGAGATAAACTTACCCATTCAACAGAGACCACTTATACTGTGCAACTAAGGAGGAGCACGTCTGTTGTGTTTTGAATGTAAAACATTCAACATTTTAAGATGTTATAAAACATTTTATAAACAAATTCATCATACGTTTCAACGCTATGGCTTACGTTTAGACTTAAATGTTGTAGGAACAGTAACCGCTTACACTCTTGGGTTAATATATGTGTAGGTTAAAGTGTTCTACTTGCAGTTGTTTTGCTTTTGAATGTGATATTTTTACTTACCAGAAATATAACGCAATGAAACAAAGTTAAAACTGGGATGAATTAATTTTGCCACTGAATTCTGCTACTTTTCAAACACGCGATATTTTACTCTCCTACAAAATGTTATTGATATATATCGGTATTTCGTTTCAACCCGTCTATTTTTAATTTGGCACCGACGCCACGTTGTTAGAATTTCAAAACAGCAAATCCATTACCATCAACAGGGTGATAAAAAAAAAACACCCTGTAGTGCGTTCTTAGTGTAATACCACCTGCATTTTATTTGCGCTTCTTATAAGGAGAATAATAAAATAATTGCCAGACCCATGATCCCGTGATATGATCACATTAAGTCTGTTTGTGTACTTTTGCAATAAAATTCGTAGATTCTGAAATTTCGAGAAGTGAGGATAGAATTTTACAGACACATAATATTGCGATAAAGTAAACGAATGCGTAAGCAAAGAAACAGCATAAAAGAGTACGCAGAAGCGTATGTTTTCTTCTTTTTTTAGTGGAATTTTGAAAATAACATGGTTAAGACGGAATGCATAAATCAGCGCAAGGAAATTCTTTATCCTGAAATTTATAGCATGGAGAAATGTCTTACACTTTCGCGAGTCCACTCTTTTACGAAAAACTAACAAATATTTGAGTACATGGACAGGATTTTCTAAGTTTTGTAGAAATCCGCAGAAATGTAGTATTTCGGAGGAGCTAATATACCTATTATGTGAGTCATTATTTATTAACGACAATATGAAGGGTTGTAAGTCTAAAGGGTATAAGTGCCAATTTTATTATTAATAGATATACGAAAAAAACAGAATAAAAAGAAATTTTCTCGGTTACCTTTTCTCTGAATGTTTTGATCACTCGATGATGAAGCGTGCATTTCGTACCGTGTAATTTAGTCAACTATGTAATTGCTTACAAACAATAAACCCATGCTAACAGCCACCACCACCCGCTAATTCACCCCGAACGCACACAGGCATATACCCTTTTGAGCGAAGGTTCGTTGATACTTAGACCCTGCCACAACTTTATTTGTGTGTGGGTAGAATTTTAAAAGAAAAAGACACGCGTTGGTCACTCCGGACAACAAGCGCAACCGTGAGACCACTTCGGAGCAGTGTTTGACGCTGTTTAAGCACAATCCGAAGAAGTTTCTGCGTCGTTTCGTGACAGTCGACGAAACATGGATCCACTGGTACACATCAGAGACCAAGAAACAGTCGAAACAGTGGACTTCACCCGGCGAACGTGCTCCGAAGAAGGCGAAGACTGTCCCATCGGCTGGAAAGGCGATGGCCACCGTTTTCTGGGATTCACAAGGTGTGATCCACATCGACTACCTGGAGAAGGGCAAAACGGTCACAGGGCTGTACTATGCCAAATTATTGGCCCCATTTGGCGAAGAAAAAACTGTTCTTCCACCATGATAACGCACGGGCTCACGCCTCCACTCTCGCCACGGCCAAATTGGTGGAATTGGGCTACGAAATGCTGCCCCATCCACCGTATTCTCCAGATTTGGTCCCGTGCGACTTCTTTTTGTTTCCAAACTTGAAAAAGTCACTCGCCGGGCAGAAATTTCAGTCAAATGAGGAGGTCATCGCCGCCACGGAGGCCTACAGACCTCGAGAAAACGTATTTTTCAGACGGGTTAAAGTGTATCGAGCTAAAAGGAGACTATATTGAAAAATAAATCGCCATTTCTCCAAAATTTTTGTTTTTCTTTTGTAGGCTAAGTACTTATCGGACTACCCTCGCATATGTATATTTTAGATTTGGTAGCATAAAACATGTGTTCTATAACATTTTGCAAATGAAGTAGTATCGGCTTCGCAATGTAAGTATACACATGAATTCGAAGGAATTTAGTCTCTCTCTTGTCGTTGTCTCTTTTTAATTTGCTTTAACATTCGCTTAAGAGTTTATTAAATATTTTCAACCCTTGTTCCTAAAACCATTATGCTGTTTAAATATGTACGAGTATATTTGCTTATTATCACCTACATAGGGCTTCATCATTTTTTTAATACCCTTATGTTCGAATACATCGATCGATCTGGCAAATAACTTAAAAAGTACTATAACTGTAACAAGTATAAATTGTAGCCGTTATTCAAAGCAGTTAATGAGAAAACAAATGGTACATAGACGCGACTCGCAACCAAACTGTCATACTCTGTCATGATCTCGAAATAAAAACTTTGTAGTAATTTGTTCGCCAACTTGGTTTCAATGCAAACATTATCAAGCTTTCAATCTGTAATTGTATATTGAATTAATCCGGAACCGATATCACTATTTATTCTTGAGATATGCGGGACGTTCACGAATACGCACCTCCCAGATTTCTCTTGAAACAATGGATTTGAAATCTAGGAACCGTGAAGAATCGGAATATGTCAACGAGGTTCATTTGGAAAACCTACCTTCATATGGGAATTCACAAACACCTTTGTGAAAAAAGATTGACGTCCAGACAATGATGGATGGGCCGATGATTTTTTACGTAAAGGTAGTCTCAAGAATTTGGAAAGTACGTTGAAAAGGTCAGCTATGAACATTTTGTTACTAATAATATGGCGATAGTCACTCCTCTTGGGACGTCTTAGAAGTTTCCGACCGCAATGTGAAAATAAACAGCACTCATCTATAAAAGCTAGTGAATATAGTTGTGCATCTTTTGATAGTTACTCATCAAAATTTCCGCCATTTTGGTTGCGTAGTTTTTATTTGACAGTCGTGTGAGTGAGTCGAAGTTTGAGTATCAAGCTTTCATGAAATTTTTGGTTTTGAATGGCAATACGCCTATGCAAATCAAAGATCAGTTGGACTCATGGACTCTGCACCATCATTTACCATAGTGAAACTTTGGGCAGCTGAATTAAAACGAGGCCGTGAGAGCTTGAGCGACGATGAACGCTCAAGGACGTCCAAAAACTGCAACAACTGATGATAACAGAGGTAAAGTTCACCAAATGGTGCCGAATTAAAGTGAGTGAGATAGCAAAGGCTACGAAAATATCAAAGAACGTGTTCGTCACATATTAAATCAAGATTTAGGCATGAGAAAGCTGTCCGCGTGTTGAGTGCCGCATTTGCCCACGTAAAACTAAAAACGTGTTCGAATTAATATTTCCAACGCTCTGTTGCCGCAATAAATCCGAGTTTTCGCACCGATTAATTACTGTCGATGAAATTTGGATATACCATTATATGCCTGAAACAAAATTACAGTCAAAACAGTGCATTGCAAGGGGAAATCGGCTCTAAAAAAAAGCAAAAACTGTTTTTTCAACTGGGAAAGTGATGGCGACCGTTTTTTTTTTGATAGTCATGTAGTTATCTTAATCGATTATCTTCAAAAAGGAAAAAATATTACAGGAGCATACTACGCATCATTACTTGACCAACTGAAGGCATAAATTACGGAAAAACAGCCACATTTGCAGAAAAAGATTTTTTGTTTACTTCTCGTGTCTGAACTCTGAGAGACAGTTCTTTATAGCTGCCTGTCGCCTGTGGAATTCACTCCCAGTCAATCTGCGAGAGCTCAGTAACATGCAACGATTTCAAAACGATTTACAGAAATTCTTTTCTGATCAAAACAACTAGAACTTTCTATCTTCTTAATTCTTTTCTTTTCTTTCTCACTTTTCACTCTGTTACTCTTTCTTATTTCTATTTTCTTGCATTTATCTTCTATTAATTTAAGTTATTTGATTTAATTGTGTATTTATTATCTGTAATTAGGAACATTATATTCAAAATCTTTCACTAATTTATTAGATTTTTTTATCTTACTTTGTTAGCTATATGGTAAATAAACTTGAAAATCAGCAAGCCAACGCGCCGTCTCACACCTCAGCGGTTGCCATTGCGAAAATGAACAAATCACGGGTTGAACTGCTTGACCATCCACCTTACTCACCAAATCTAGCCCCTTTTTGTTCCCTAATATAAATACTGCACTCAGAGGACAGAGATTTTCGTCAAATGAGGAGGCAATCACCTTCATGAAGTGATATTTTGCAGAGAAAAACGCCGAGTACTATTTAGAAGGGTTAGGGAGATGGGAGCATCGCTGGGAGAAGTGTGTCGAGTTCCAAGGAGACCATGTAGTAAAATAAAAAAAATATTGAGAAAAAAATGTCTTGTCTCTTTGTTAGGTCGGAAAATGTTCAGACCACCCTCATATTACCATACTATTTACAGTTTTGATTTTGAAAAAATTGGTTTGTACTTCAGAAATATAAGTGTCAAAAGTCTACGCTCATAAACAAAAAGTTAATAAAACAATGAAAATATATAAATATTAATAAATCGAGTAATATATTTGTAATTCGCAGAATATCCAAAATGTTGAAGCACTTCCCTGAGCCGTTCTGGCATAGAATTAACAAGCTTAGTAGTCTCTTCGGTAGTTATTTGTTTCCCACTCTTCTCTAATGACTTCTTTCAATATTATTTTACTCGTAATAGTATGTATAATAGAGCCCAAAGGTGCTCTATTAAATTAAAATCTGATGATTGTGGTGGCATTGGCAACAGTTTACGTACATTATAAAGGAGCCACAATTTAACAACTTCGGCCATTGTCTTGTTGAAAATAATACTCATACGAACTTGTCCACATTAGCTTTAACAAATTCGAAATTTCCGACCCCACTAGCTGCCATACATCCATACATCATTATTAATTATTATTACCTTTTTCTAGCGCTGTTCCAGAGTTTCTCCATACAATTTTATGCCCTTTGATGCCAAAAATGCAAAACTTGGTTTCGTCAGAAAATAACACTTTCTGCCAAAACTCTGGAGGCTTATGCAGGTATTCATTTGCAAATGCAATGGATTTTGGTCGTTTTAAAATAGAAATATAAGGTTTTTTACGTGCAACTCGACCATGATAGTTTGCTTTTTTTTCAAAATTCTTCTGGCAGTGGAAGCACTTATTTTCTTTTGGAACATCTGTTGAATATTCTGAGTAAATTGGAGCTCAGTAATCTTGGCATTTTTTTTCACTTGCAACACAATATTTCTTGCCTCCCTCTCAGTAAGTTTTTTTGGTCGACTGGATCTTGGCTTGGAAGTTATTATTCCCGTTTTACCCATACTGAAGTCCACGCTCTTCCAAAGATTTTTGATATTTGGCATTAATTTTGGCCTTCTCTGTGAAGTTTAATAATTACGTTTCTTTCGCCTACATCTATTTCCTTTCTTTGTGTAGTAAAAACGATAGTAAAACAGAACAAAACGTTAAATTTTCTATTTTCACGCAAGTCACAAAATTTATACTTTATCATACGTACAACATATGACGTACGTATACTTTTCACGTCTACATTTTGATATCGCAACAGTTTAAAATGCCGTTATCTCTGCCTGCGTTTCGATTTGTCCCAGGAATTGTGATGCCGGCATCTTATATTAGTACAATAAATGTGTTATACATACTTACATTCTGAGAATTATTATTTTGCCGAAATATTTCTATTTCCATTTTAAAATGTTTAAAGGATACACATTTTGCATTGAGCGTAGACTTACATATGACTAGTGTATGTGCGAATACCCACATTTAAAAAAAAATATTTTTATTACTGGATACAACACAATTTGGCAGTTTGTATCTTTAGAGATACTACAGTTTCATTTACCCAGAGAGGCCTAAGCCATCCCAATTTCTGGTAAACAGTTTGCAAAAGTGCGGAAAATATAGTACCTACACCATCTCATTATTTTTTGCGGCATACGAGTGCATATTGTGTATAATGAACTATTCTTACTTCCAACGGCGAATAAAGGGTTTTTACCACTAGTTTTTATCTCTCTGGCTGTTGCACGTGACATATATTTGTTCTTTAGCTTTTTATGCATCTTGGGCAGTCTTAAGAATTGTAATGAACCCGATCCTTTGTCCAATGATTCATCCCTCGGGTCGCTTCCAAACACCAGCCGTCACATCCCAGTTGACCTACGCCCAAATGGCGGCAGGTTCGGGAAAGACGGTACAAAAGCCCGTGGCTGTTCCTAAAGCCCCATTGCCTGTCTCTAAGGCACCGGGGGCCGAGGTGGATATCTGTTCGATCTTGCTCGCAATCCAAGGGCAGATTGGGCAGCTCCAAAAACAGATCCTGGAATCGGCGACCCGAGTATATAGTATCTGCTCGCTTCTGCCGGGCCTAGCGCACCTAAGGTCATGATGGGTACGCTGGCAGAGAGGCACTTGAAGATCCTGTCGGTGAATGTAAATTCACTGATAAGGATCGAGCGACGAGCCGTACTTTTTAACCTGTTGCAGGACGAAAACCTCGATGTACTCTTGGTTAGCGAAACAAAGCTAAACCGGAAACACAAAATCCGGCACAGTTCGTATAAAATAATTAGAAGAGACCGACCCAACGCTACTCAAGGCGGGGGAGTTGCGATCTTCATTAAAAATAATCTTAAACATAAGGTCATATATAGCAGTGAAGTGCGGAGGTTCCAGGTGCTGGAGGCCTGTATTGTGTGCATTCCTTTCCGAAATGAAGAGAGAATGTACATTGTATCAGCCTATGCACCTGAAGCACCTCAACCCAATATTTTTATCGCAGAACTCGAGACACTCTTTCGATTTCTGCACTTGAACTCGGTAGATAACTTCTACATTCTGGCCGGCGATTTAAATGCCAAACATAGTGATTGGGGAAATAACATTCCCAACACTAGGGGGAGCCTACTAAGCCATTGGCGGGTTCTTCACAACACTGAATATAGGGTCAAGTTGCTCGCAACGGACAGTCCGTCGTATCCTAGGAGCGGCTCCTATCTGGATCTAATGCTGATAGACTCTCGACTGAGACTGGGAACGAATGGTCTATTAACTGTCTACGGACCATTGTATACGACAGTGACCATTGCGGACTATGTGCCGTGATCACAATACCTGACGAGTTCGCGGAAATGGCAGAGTACGTCCACACGCACCCCTACGATTACAGTAGGGCGCGCTGGCCACGCTTCGCCAATTCCCTGACGAGAGCGCTCCTAACATTATAATATCTTACATATCAAGGAGCACTTTGAGCGCCTCCTTCCCACCGACTAATAGGAACCTGTCAAACCACGAATTGCCAACGTAACTTCTACTCAAATATTTGAAATCAAAAATGGACTGCAACAGGGTACGGTAAATTCGCCGATCCTTTTCAGCATTTACCTGAGTGATCTACTTGTTTCTCTTCACCACTCAATAGCGTATGCAGACGACCTAATCGCGTACAGATCAGGTCCAACGATCGACGTCATTGTCATTCTCTTGCAGCGTGACTTCGAAAAAATTCAGCAGTATTGTGATGACTGGAAGTTGAAAATCAACTTCCAGAAATCAGAATCTATATTGTTCAGAACGCCTTTGTCAAGGGTCTCCCGGGACACCAGAAAAAAGTGGCGCAGGTTCTCTATCTTTGGGCCGGACGGGCGTCCACTGGCGAGACAAAGTGTAGTCAGATACCTTGGGATCGTGCTGGATCAGTATCTATATTTTGACAAACATGTAGATGCTGTTTCATAGCAGCCAACTTGATTCCAGGGTGAAGGTACTCTGCTACATGGCCTTAATCAGGCCCATGGTTGCCTATGGATGTCCCGTCTGGTTCAATGTGAGAGCCAGCTTAATGGGAAGGATTCGGGTGTTTGAGAGACAATGTCTTAGGACTTGTCTCGGGCTACATAGGACTCCCGAATCTGAGTACACGAACTTTTACCCGAACGAGGTCCTATACAATAGGGCCAGGATTGTACGGATAGATAATTTTCTGATCAAACTGATTCGAAGCCACGTTGCAAGAGCAATGACTTCGGTCAATAGCCTGATCTTCGGGGCTTACTACCCCAATGATCAATATCATGAGAGAGTGCGCCTTAACGGCTTTGTCCCGCCAGAAGCATTCCTCTATCTAGATAGATGTGGGCTGATCCAGGATAGATTGGCCTTACCGCTAATCTTCCACGTGGATCGCAATTCCGTGGAACGGCGATTCCTCTACGGACCCGATGTCGCGCTCCGTGAGCCCGAGCGCCTCAGGTTCTGTCGATCGGTCTCACGCCGGGATCGAGGAGACGTAGTCCGCCAGCATCGACGTTTTTGGTGGCTGAAGAGAACTCCGTCAATGAACCCTTCGTTAGCAGCAGCCTCTTCCAAGGCACGGCCTGTCTAATACCAATGGCAGGCTTACATAGGTTAAGGTGGTGTAAGGTAGGGTAGGGTAGGGTAGGGTAGGGTAGGTTAGGGTAGGATAAAAAGGCAAAAAAAAAAAAAAGTTAGTTCTAGTTAAGTTAGAATAAGATAGGTTTAGTTAGATTTAATTAGTTTTAGATAGGCTTAAGTTTTATATAAAATATATAAAAATGATCATATGCTAAGTTTTTTCTTAATAAAAACCATTTTTCTTAGCTTAAGTTAGATATTATAATGTTAATAGAATTTATGTAGTCGTCGAAAGACATATGTTTCAATTGTTCTGTTTGTTTTAGAGTGTCCGTCTAGGGCCAGTAAGATAGTTAGATTTGTTAAGATAGTTAAGCTAGTTTTAAACATTTTTGACTAGGGTAAGATACATAGATATAAGATAATACTGAATAAAAATAAATTTAAAAAAAAAAAAAAAAAAAACCAACTTTTAAACAGTGCCTTAGCGCGTAGGTAGGATATAATACAAAGAATTTTACAAGAATATAAATAAATATATATACATATGTATTGTATGTATACATATTTCCAAGATATTGATGACGATACGTAATGTCATGGACTTTGGAACGAATAATGAACGATCTGTGAGCCGATGTGACGATCACGTCGCTTTTGTTTCTGCGATAAATGCCTATCGCCGCGGTATACACATCGCTGGTAGCGAACAAAAGCATCTCGACGTGCGTGGCGCAAGTGATTAAAAATCTCTGCAATCATCAGTTAGCACCCCGCTGAGAAGGAACATAAAAATACAAATTCCATGAAACTGCTGTTGATGGGATTGGACTGTACCGCATCAGCGAAAATGCGTAATGTAATTTTGCTGAGCTAGACCATGTAAGATCGAAAGGAGCAAGTGATAATCGGAAGGGTCGGAAAAAGCAATACCTGTTGATTAGGGCAAGTCAAATAGAACTTCCTATGGGTTTAGAAGTACGTTTTCATCGATTTCACATGTGGCAGAGCGTTGCCGTTTTTCCTTCAATGTTCGGCTAAAACAAAACAGATGCAGCCAAAAGCGATCTCACGCGATGGTTTCGTTTGGTTTGAGCATCTCATAATGAACTACAGGCTTCTTCAAATGCAATCAAAACCTTCGAACCAGGGATATTTCGACGTCCTTGTTTCTGAATTATTCCTTATGCTTTTAAATATTTCCTAACTATTGTATCATATAATTGTTACAAGTTCAACTACCATTTAGCATGAATCTTCAGGAAGTAATCCACTTCTCGGTGCGTCAAAGCGTTCGTTATATTATTTATCCGACAAGGCCTGCTCACGGTACGTCTCAACAATAATTCTGTGTGCTTTAGCTGTAATTTTATATTGTAAAGCAGTACAATATAATTCCCCGCAAATACTCTTTTCTTGGCACGAAACTCGACATTTTTAAAACTATAAAAAAAAAAAGTTGTTTACACATCGGCGAAATAGCGTATACTGTAGTTCAAGCTTGCCTACAGTACTTCTTTATTCAAGGTCCAATATTTCCAAAAAAAAACAACTAAAATCTTCTTACTGTGACTGACTAACTGACAGACAGTGGACAGATCATACCGCTGAAACTTAAGGGATACATTTTCACTTGTTCATTCCTATAATGACGTGAATAAGCTCTGAGAAAACATACTAAATGAGGGAATGAATTAGGGCACTTCAATACGTTCATGTGGGATATTGTTTTCTTTGCGATTATTCTCGGCATCCCTTCTTTTTGAATCTTGGTATGCGAGAACAGCCGAGTCAACCAGTGGCAAATGCCGAGACCGCCATTGGAAATAGGAGCTGAGCTTTAACTACAAGCTGCGCAAGGTATGACGCAAGTACGCCAGGGACTTGTCAAAAGATAACCCACATTGTAAGAAGTTCTTAAACACTTGGTTCGGTCGAAAAATAAGTTATAACCTGACAAAAGCATTAACTTGTATTCGATGATATGTGAGCACTCACTCAACCTGAAACTACAATTGTAGTTTCAGAGGAAAGTGAGTCAGTGGTGTTAAAATGCAAGAATAGGGCAGCCAATTGATGTCTCCATTTCGATAACTAAGGAACTGAAGGAAATTGAAAATAAAAATTGTTTTACCAAACTCGTGGTATGTGGCGCCATCTTGTGCCGTCGATATCCATAGCATCAGTTTCAGGCAAGTCATTGAAACGATGGCAGCAGCTACTATGGCCTAATGACACGGCTAATCCAAAAGCCATAAGAAAATTTTACTAGTTGTGTTTTACTCCTTGCCAGTCTTAGACGAACTACTACTACTAACATGTCCAAGACGTGTAAATGTATCGGTACAGCTGTGCGACAAAGCGCTTGATTATGAACAAAATCCATACAAACTTTATATAATGATCCCGTACTATTTTATTTACATATGTATACATATATTTATTTATTAATTAATTTATTTATTTACTTATTTATTTGATTATTTATATATTTATTTATTTACCTATTTACTATTTATTTACTTGACTTTTTGTTTTTTTTTTTCAAACGAGGTTTTTCAATAATCTGTTTTTTCCTCAAACTGTAAGCTTTTTCTTCAATTACATCTTTTGTAAACATATAATATCGCAATTTCAGTAGCAAGTACATATCAAATCTCTGTGTAATATATTGTGCGGTAACACAGACCATGTAAATTTTAACAAAAATCTGAATAATATACATATATATGTATATACATCCCGTACTATTTTTAGCTGTTTTTTATAGTGAATTTTCATTTCATTTCTACTTTTAAAATTTACATTAGTAGTTGAATGAATGACACCTTTTGTCGAAAGATCTCTTATTTTAGCGTGGTCTCTTCGATTTAATTTGTTACGATTCTTTTTTGATATAGTTTATTTTTGTCATTAATTATACATTTACTTCAACCACTTATTTACCGCCACTTTTGACAAATAACTTGAAATGTTGGTTATTTACGGGGGGAATATTTCTCAAACTGTTGCTTCTGCAATATTTCAGGAGATGAACCCCTATTTTAATGCACGGAACGCAGGAAATGGCTGGTGACGTATGCTTATGGGAAAATAATTATTCCACTTCATTCATCATTGTAAGGCTATGATGAAAGAAAGAAATCTCCGACACATGAAACCGAGTCAATATTTTCATTTTGGTTAAAGAAAGAGTTCGATCAGGTTTTACCAACTTAAATACAATAAAAAAAAAGATGGGATTATAAGAATCCGTTTACGTTATCGGGAAAAAATATGGTCTGTAATTACGAACCGACCCACAAATGTCAGTACCAACTTTAACGCCTTAAAGTGAAAGTGGCATGTGTTGTAGAGCCTTTCTTGGAGCACTTGAACTTATCGTCAGAACGGCTGAATAGTTTAGCTTTAAATCTTAGACTTGTCTTACCCGGTATTATTATAGTTACTTGCTAATGATCTCGATTTGGAGCTATCTTAAGAGTTTAAGGTGTAAGATCACGTTTACTACAGGATGCGCCATCTCATATGGGTCGATGTAAACCTTCAACAATTGTCAACCGATTTTCATGTCATGGCATTTTGGAAACGTAAATTCAGTACAATTTTAATCATGAATCGCTTCACACCAAAAGAACGCGCGGAAATAGTTTCAATGTTCATTAAAAATTAACGCTCGATTGTGCTAACTCAACGTGCGTATCGTGCAAAATATCGTGATCGTGTTGCGCCCAAAATAGATACAATCCGTCGTTGGGCCTCGAATTACTTTCAATTTGGTTCTGTGTCAAGCCCTCGTGAGCAATCTAGGCCAAGTCCGCGGCGTTCAAACTCATCTATTCAGTCAGTGAAGGCCAGTGTTCAAGAAGACCCAAGTTTGTCATATCGGCGCCGTTCGCAGCAGTTAGGCGTCAGTGGGACCACTTTGCGGAGAATTTTAAAGGATGATCTTCACTTGTTTCCATACAAAGTGCAGATAACTCAAAGAATTTTGCCACAAGATGAGCCACGGCGTTTGGCATACGCACAAAATGTCGTTGCCATGATTAATGCTGAGCCGGAGTTCTGGCAGCATACTTTGATGACCAAGAGGCACGTTTTACGCTCTCTGGCTCAGTTAATAAATAAAACTGTTGCTTAAAATTGTGTCTGGGGCACCGAAAATCCTCACCTTATTCACGAAGAGCCGCTATATGATCAAAAAGTTACTGTTTGGGCCGGTGTATGCGCTGAAACCATTATTGGACCGTATTTCTTCAAAGTTGGCGATACAGTAGATGGCGATCGATATCGTTGGATGTTGGCCTATTATGTGGTCCCAGAAGGGCGTGTGGCTTATTTCACTTTTGGTTTCAACAAGACGGCGCGACATGCCATACTGCGGACAAAACAATGAACCTTTTGCGTAAGAAAGATTGGTGTCAAAGAAGGGCGATATTGACTGGCCTCCGAGATCGACCGGATTTGACTCCTCCAGACTTTTTTCTTTGGGGATACTTGAAAAGCAAGGTGTATGCTAATGGCCCGAAGACAATAGAACAGCTCAAAAAAACATTCGTGCGGAAATCGCAGAAATTTCGACCGAAATGCTCGAAAATGCATCGGCAATAAAGGCGGTCATTTAATTGATATTGTTTTCAAAAATTAATCAAAATAAATTGTAAAGGTCCAATTTCCGATTTTCAAAATCGGTTGAGAATTGTTGAAGTTATTCGAAATTTACATCGACCCATATGAGGTGGCGCACCTTGTATTTACCTGGAAGTTTGTTACCTGCTAATAAAAGGGAAGCAATGCAAGTATGCTCAAACCGTCCAGTTGTAAGGCCATATGTATACTTGAAAAGATGTTCCATTATGTTCTAAACTAGGCAATCCTTGCAGCGAGTTTTTACGCTTACCGTATAGCAAATGGATAAGAGCAATCATCTCCATTTTCTTGTCCTTTTTAATACATTTTTGATCGAGGAGTACGTCAAGCTAGGGTCGGAAAGTCATAACTTTATCATGATCTTGATAACTTCGACTTAATGGTGGTGTTATCATTTTTCCTTATTGGTATTGATATGTACGAAGTTATGGCATTTCTGACCTATTTTTACTTTCAATTGCAACAGTCAATGTGAAGATATGGATATAATAAATCTCCTCATGACTTTATTGCGACCTCAGGTGACGACCGCAAGCGTAAAAGGATAGTTAGAACCGTAGGATTGTTTTCCATAACCCAGTTCTTTTGAACAACGTTCACTGCACATACCAATACCAAATAAAAACCAATAACAAAATGATCTGATCAGGTTCTTTTCCCTTGGAAACGAGACAAAAGTTCCCGAAAATGACGTACTGGTATATAAATGACCTTGAAGGCGTGTGGCGAGTTCCCGGATTTAAACCTTTTTCCCTGCCCTGTCATAATAAAGAGTACTTTAATATCTGTACGTTGCTTCAAAAGTTCCCAAACCAACTTCTTTATAAGCATTAAGTGCATCCTATTATAAAATCCGAATAAATTCCAAGTTTGTTTAAAAACGATCAGCATCGATGTGATACTTTGGCCACGTTATGATTAAAAGAACGAATGTGATTTTGACATCGAAGAGCGCTTTTTATAGCATTGCAGACCACAAGATCTAGGGAACATACAATATATGAAGAAAATCATCTATAAAGGCTTATTAACCACAGAGCAAAACTTTCATAAGGAAAAACTTTCCAGTTGGCATCGGAAAACCCTACTTCACTATTATTAGCGAAAGAAGAGTATTTACGAGTATATCATTGCCATAGCGCCTTACTTAACATATAATATAAATTTCAATAAAGCACAAGGGATGAGTTGAGGAAAGAGCAATTTATAAGTAAAAAAAAACAAAACCTAATGCTTGGTTCGATAGTCTAGTTGGCAGATTTTCGCACAACTTTACATATGTTACTTAACATTCTGTAACACGATATCCAGTGCGGCATTTAAAAAAAAAAATGCTTAAGCTTACCAAATATACTTTCAGATTTTTTGATAAAAATGGGATACGGTGGTTATCAGTCATCCCGGACGAGTTGTGCACACTAATGACAATCGTAGGAACTACTAGGTTACATTCATCTAGTTATTGGACAAATACAGGATTTGCGGACCGGGCATTTGCACTACATTTTTGCCCCATACACTTGTACTGCTTGAGGCTATTCTTAACCAGGGCATCTATCTCTTGTAGTCTTGTTCCTTTAAACAATCCCACTTTTCTCGTATATGCTTTATTTTCTCATTCCTTACTTTTCTTTTTGTATATTTAATGTTTC
This sequence comes from Merodon equestris, assembly GCA_958301585.1. NCBI lineage: Eukaryota > Metazoa > Arthropoda > Insecta > Diptera > Syrphidae > Merodon > Merodon equestris. Next base: position 68,649,178 of record OY284414.1, on the reverse strand, counting down.
ACTTTACGGATATACGACAATCATCTTGAAACAACAGAACAGGAACCACGACAAGCAAATATACGTATTCTATCAAATACTGTGTGCATGATTCTTCGGGTCCCGGATCACATTCTAAGTATGGACAATTTTACTCAAAAGCTAATTTCAGCGTATAGAAAAATAGCTTAAAAAAGAATCCAGCTCCATATAGAGTTATAATCGCTCTTGATCAGGGTATGTTTAATTTTTCCCAATTTGTGACGGGGACCTTCAGCTTCTGTCGAATCCGATCGGTGGATTTTTAAAGCCTCTTGCTGGAGTCAACTATATTACATTGATTTTTTTTTAGTATCCTGCTGAGGGGGATTGCGAAATGCAATTTCAATGACTTGGCTGTTGCGGGAATCGAATCTGAAATGGGATTTGCTGCTAATAAAAAAAATAGCTACTTGTGGTCCACAGTGATTTAATTCTTATTCCAGAAGTTTGTTGCTTCTTTTCGAGAAGAATTCAAAGATCTTCTGATAACTAAGTCCCTCTTCTTCCTGGTTTCCTTGTATTTAACTAGAGTGACCTAAGTCTCCTTAACTACTTGTTACCTGTTCCGATGCGAGATTAAAGAAATCGTAATTCATTTGCTACCTACATCTTTGGGAGCATTTCCCTAAATGTTATGTTTCTATCCCATTTATGGCCAAAGGAAGTCCATATGTAAATCCAATGGATGTAAAATCACCTTGTTAAATATCCTTTTATGATTAAGTAAAAACTCAAATAAGTTGAAGAGAGTAAAGAATCTAATTACTTCTGTTCAATATTTGATAAATTCAATATAACGCTGAACGGTTGTTAAACAGGCATCATTTCAAAAGAATGCCAATTAGTCTTGAAGTTCATGGTAGTTGTGTTGAAGTTTTCCAATTTTGACTTGATTATTCTTTGTTTCTAAACTGACTGTTTGTAGTTGATACATCTTCTCGTCCGTCCATTTCACCAAGCTAAAAAGCATCATGCTCATCATGTCACAATAGAAACTGAGCTACAAGTCTATTGATATTCAGGACGTATATCAGATATAGAAAGATAAGTGGGGAAAAATAGAGAAATCTGATATGTATAAAATGATGTTTTATATAACTTCCGAATTTCATATTTCTTTCAGGATTTGGAATTGAAACCACAATTGCTGGGACGGTAAGCGCAGCAGCACCTATATTTTCTCGACATTTATTAATGTACGACAGACATCGAGTAGACATACATATGGCCTTATTCAAAACAAAGTTCCGTGCTTTAATTGCTCATTTCACGGGGGTCTCCCCGCAGACAAAAACAGCCAGCGAAGATATGAAACTCCCTGTGACGGTCAGCTTAGGCTCTAACTTTCATTGGCATATAAAGCCCACAACAAACATATGAACATATAGAGTGCCCTCCAAAAGTCAGTTGAAATCACCATGCAAGACACAGAATAGTTGATAGAGGTGGAAAATTGTTTTTTTTTTCATTGTTTCATTGTTTTTATTCTTGCTAGTAATATGTGCTTTCAGTAGCACAACTATACATAAAAACAAAAAAAAACAAAAACATTGTGTTGTTTTTGAAAGTTTTTAATGCGATTTCCCAAAAGTTAGTTGAAATAAAAATAAAATTGGTGCTTCTTGCTAAATTTTACAGATTATTGGAAATTTAAAAATTTCGTATGACCGGCTCCATTTTGCAAAACAGCCTCCGGTAAAATTGCCCAGGTTTTCCAAATCTTTTCGACGAAAACTGCTTTACTTTTTCGAGAAGTGTTAGGATTCGGTGACATAGAAGGCCAATCTAACAGATTTATTACTTTTGGGCTAAAATAGTCCTTTGTTATTTTGGCCGTATGTTTGGTTTCATTTCCTTGTTAAAGACAATGATCCACTCAATCCCATTGAAACAGCAGAATCTTCCAAGTTGCCTTACAGGATAGCACAGTACATCACTGCATTCATTCTGCCATCAATGACATGCAACTTTCCTACGCCAAACCAAGAATAACACCTCCACCGCCATGTTTTACTGTGGGCTGGACATATCGGCTATTGTAGGGATCGTCGCCTTTAGAACGCCAAACAGTTTACCTTCGACGGTTTCCAAATATTTCGAACTTTGACTCGTCGCTAAAAATTACTTTTTTCCAAAATTCCAGCGGTTAGTTTTGATATTAATTAGCAAACTCTAGACGGCGTTTTTTATGAACCTTGGTTAGCAACGGTTTCCTTCTTGCAACACGGCCTGTTAGCTTGGCATCATGAAGTCGTCTTCTTATGGTAGTTTGGGACATCGTTCTTCCTGTTTCTTCAAGTTGTTCTTACATTTCATGAACAACTAATTTTGGATTCCACCTGCAGAGTTGCACGGTCGGTCATCTCTAATTGACGTTATTTTGGGACGTCCGGATCGGGGTTTATCGGCTGTTTCAGCTTCCCTACTTTTAATTATAATTTTTTTGACTCCTTCAGAGCCAATTTTAAAGAGTCTTTCAACAGCACTGTAATTTTTCAACTTTTGATACTCAAAAACCACCTTCAGCCTTTCCTCTACAGAAAGCTTTCTTCTTGAAGATATTTCGAATATAAAAAGGCTAAAGTAATTTTTTTTTCATACATAAATCAAACTCTTAATAAAAAAAAAGAATTACCAAAGAGAAACAAGAAAACGATATTTAATTTACTGATTAGTTCTTGTAAACAAACACGTTCGATACCTCGAATTGAACAGCTTCAACTGACTTGGCAGCCGAATGCAGCGCAAATATTAACGGTTTGCAAAAAAAACTTAGCTGTAGATTTTCGATCTACTGCTGTCTGTTCAAGACAACACATATTGTAATTAGTTTTTACAACGGACTTAGGAATACATAGAATACAAGAACATCGTATTTCACTTAATTTTGTGATTTATTCAGCTAATTTCAACTAACTTTTGTAGTGCACCGTATATAATATTTACGAAATACCTTTTAACTAATATTCCTAAGAATCCATCTAGGCTTATTGATGGATTTCCTAGAGTTATGAATATAAGCTTTACCGTTTAGTTATTAGATACACACATTGATTTTCTGCTTTTTCCCTTTAATTCCGATCACTGAGAGATTAGATACATTTGGCTTTCATAATAATTAATATTGAAAAATATAACAACTATTCATCAAAATCTTTTAACGCCGAGTCCTTCTTATAAAGAGGTCAAGTAAAATTACCATCCCAATTATTTTTGAGAAGAAGGGTTAGAATAATTTACCAGAAATAATTCCTAATATAATTCCAAAATATTTTCACTTAGATGTTGTCGCAGTAAAGGCTTTTTTGACTGAATGTTAGAATTGATCTGAAAGAGAAAACTATGATCTTTACCTTGTCAATTTAAAATTTGGACTTCAAATGTGGTGACAAGTTCAAAGATTTGATATAAATTTGGATCTATTATTAAAACATGTAGCGGAGAGTATGTGAAGAAAATACAACATTCGATTGGCCTAAACATTTTCTCCCCTTCAACTTCGACTTTCTTACAGATTTGGAAGTGTATTCTTTAAACCTATATTCTCCTTACTAAAACTATGATTGTTGGTTTGAAAGGTCCAAATTAGTTCTTTTCCTTTTAGGCCTTATGGCTTAATGTTGGTCTTGATACTTGCAGGCTTCTTCTAGAACGTAATTTATTAATCCACACCTCCCAGTCAATATTTCTTCCACATTAGATTCAGGCAAAATAGTCTTTTGCAGACGTTAATATCGAGTTATATAATCTTATAACTTTGACGGAAGTCGATTTTTCCCAAGCAATCGAATATAAACTTTTTTATATATATATATAAAATATATATTTTATATATATATGTATATACACATATATATACATTGTCCACTTTAGAAGTATTTCACTTCTCCCAAGTACATCATAATTAAAGGATATCTTCTCGCGTTTCATACAAGGTAGTTTCTTGTCTAGTTAGGTACATAATCAAAATCCAAATGCGGTGTTGCAAATATGCTTTATTGTAAAAGCTCTCCTAATCCATGTAAAAAACTGTCGACAGCCAACTATTTTGATAGTGAATTTCTGTTTGACTTTATTATCATTTACTTATATAAATGCTGGATTTGTGTGTGTAAAATCTATTAAGTCAATTCTAATATAATATTTTCAGAACGTATTCAATTAGTTGGTTTTCATCCCACCAGATTTCAAGTACAGAAAGTAGTAGCACTTTGTTGATAAAATATATTCCAGTACCTCCAGGTATCATCCCAAACCAGACTCTCCTTTCATTCACACGCTAGTTGCGGTCCACGTTATGAGGCCACAGTTCCACCAGTAATATCTAAATCCTTACATATCTTCCCTTAATTGCTCCCGGCTGAATTTATATTTTGTTCACAATTTACCAAGCGGTCTTTCCTTGTGTCTCAGAGAGAAACTTGTTCTGTTTGGTTTTGACTCCGTTAAACAAAAGTTCACAACAATTAATATTTCTAGAACTGGCATGTCGATTTTTAGTGACACACTTTCGGATAAAAGCTACGAAGTAATTTTTTTCAAGAGTTTGCAGCAATGAAATAAATTTACAACTATTTAAGCATGCACTCCGTGGATGACTGAACATTTCGTTCATTGCTAAAAGCAGGGCTGTATGAAATCAAGTACAAATACCAGCACCAGTATCAGTACAAGTATTTCTACTTGTACTTTGGTACTTGATTTTAGACAAGCACCACTCTTTTCTATTAAAGTACTTAAGTATTACTTTAAAAATACTTGAGCAGTACTTCTAAGTACTTGATAGTACTCTTAATACTTAAGCAGCGCTTCTAAGTACTCCAGCAGTACTCCAGCAGTAAACTTATTACGTACTTAAGTCCTAAAATACTGAAATACTTTACAGCCCTGGCTAAAGGCTAAATCCAGAGGAAACATAGAAGAGCAGAGAAAATGCTGCGAAAAAAAAAAATTAATCCAAAAACAAGCATTTGCACTATCCCAACTGAACATCGTTTATAAAACATAATATTATTGTACATATAAACTTCTTCCTTATCAAGAATTTGTCGTACATCATGTTCACAAGCCGTTTGAATTAACTTACCTGGTGTGCAAAATAGACCAATCACACGTATGTAGACCAAATATCTGCTCTCTATTCATGTATTTCATTGTTATTATCTGGCATTTTTCCACAAACTGAGAACTTAAGTCATTTCTAATATTTGTATAAGTACGCTCATAACATCTTAGCAAATCCACTTCAATATGTATTCCTATACGTACATGCCTCAGTTAAGCCTGTATATAAGTGGATCTGTAATGCTTTGCTTCTATATAACGCAAGGCAAGCAAAATGCATGTTGTTATAATACTAAATTTAAGGCATCCATCTTTCAGTTTAACTACTTCCTTCCAAAGTTTAAGATCAATTTTATTATCTGTCGCATTAAAATAATTTCAGGCATTTAAAAAACATCTATATTGTCTCAGTCAACTACATTATGAATACAGATATTGCAGGATGATTGCGATTCTTTAATTACCACTCTCGTGTCAGGGATCCATTGCTACTACGTGATTAAGTAATTGAGCTTATAAATTGAATTTTAAGAGAGTGGTTTAAGGTCATAAGTTAATCGGAAAAAATATTTTTAAGCACACATATGGAACAGAGAGAATATATTCACATATTATGTGCAATCTTCCAAGTTCAAGAAAGAAAATGAAGTTGTATTTCAATAATTAATGAGGCTGACCATTTACTGGCCACATGTCATGTGTCAGGCCACATGGCCCATTTCTCGACTAATTGTGTTCTTAGGCTTAATGAGAAATATTGAAAAGAAGGTATAGGAGGAGATGCTATAACAAGCGGCTGTGGTATCAGATTTCTTTTTTTCCAATCTCGATACTTGCACAATTGTTGTATTACCAGAAACGAGTTGCTGCATTTTAAGCTGACATCTACCCTGGACCAAATCATTATTCCAGTGAAACATTAATTGCTAAGTTGTTGTTTCCAGTGATTTCCGAACGCCTCGGAAGTAGTTCGTGAAGACATATATCCCGGCTGCCACTTTTTGAATTTGCATCGAAACGGCATAATATAATAGTTGGTCCCGGAACGTGAATTAAATGATAAGAAAATGCAATATGTACAATCCCCATTCATTATGCGAAAACCGCATCGGTTCCTTCAGTAAGTGCGATATATAGAGTTATAGAGCTGAGGCAGTGAACTAAAAAACTCTGACTTTTGTTTCTAGGCAATGCAATCCTCTTTTTTTTGGTAGGTGATTTTTCTAACATGTACTTTACTGATTTTTTTACAAAACCTTTAATAAGAATTTTTTAAGATCTTATTTAGCGCAGAATATTGTTGATGCATGGGAAAGTCAACTGAACAGATGCACTAATGTACATCACTAAAGTTAAGATTAGGTTTCAACCAAATGCAAATACGATTGATCAATAGCAACTGTTAACAAACACTTAATTCGTAAATTCGATGTTCGTTTCACAACTTTTCATTTTGTACTTAAGTATAGTTGTATCCATTTTCCATTTATCCACATTATTACGGATAAACATATAACACAAAAAATACAAATGTCTTTTTATCAATTCTATCCAAGAAGAAATAGCTCCAAGTCCAAGAAACATAGGGACCTATTCATTCATCTTTGCTTACCTATATACGTTGAAGTGTTATCATTTTCAACGTAATTTCAATCATATTTGTTGTTTTATTTTATTTTTGTATGAAAATTCTTCTACCACACGTTTAATTTATTTGAAATGTGCAGTAATAGGAAACATGATCCCGATTGTAACTTAATTGTTATTAAAAAAAACTTAATATAGTGATATATAGATACCTGAAGGCAATAAAAGCGTCTCCCATTTCACCACCGACGATATGAACTCCTCCATCTGGAATAGACAATCCTCTGAAGAAATTTCGAATGTCCAATGCATTTGCCGACCAGGGCAAATTTTGTAACCGAATTATAACGCTCATTTTTATTTATTGATTTCTTTATTCGTATTCTTATTTGCACACAAAATAAACGCGTATTATGGTGCTGAATAGCGTTGCGAAACGCACGCTATTCTGTTCAAAAGTCTGTAGCTCACCTGGTAAAGATATGTATGTTATATCCTATAAAACAAAATAAAGATATTTAACTCAAAATTTATAAATTAACGAGATTTTAAGATTGTACCTGAAAATAAAAACAGTATTTATCTCTGATTTTTTATTATTTTTGAAAGGAATTATAATTCTAGATAACTTTGTTACAAAACTGACGACAGTAGACAGCAAAAATGAAAAATGTTAATTGAAAGTAACTATTGCTTATTCGGCTAAGTGTTCCATAATCCATCAATTGAATGCTTCGCAAATACATATGTATGTATAATCAAGCCAATTTCTGACTTATTGTCAACCTACCTCAACATAATGAAATGCACGGCAAATACATCACAATTTTAGTTTTTTTTTTGCATATAGGAAAAGATACAAAATGCAAATATTGAAGGAGTTCAATAGTCGATACAAATGTGAATTTATATCGTGTATGTAGGTTTATATGCTGTGGCGTTGTAGGAAATGGCTACTTGATCACGAACGTTAGAATTGTAATCGAACTGGTTTTCTCAACACACCGCTATTGTAAGCTTAATCACTTTCTTACCCCCGCTTATGACTCGCGGTATTCGCAGACATCCTCCCAATCTTATTATATACAACTTGCCGCTATGCTGGCTATGAATGAAAGTAAAAACAAACGACATCGTGCTGGACAATGTTTTACGAAAGCAGAAACAGAGAAAAGAAAACCGTCCTTTGCTGTTCGCTTAGCTATTTTTTCTTCTTTGCCTTATCGGACACAAAACGATGCCGTTTCGGCAAGCTTCCCATTAAAATATACCGGTTATACAGTTTACACACATAATTCATAGTTTTAATTAGATGGAGCAAATAAGAAAGGAAATCTAACGTAAGTGGCTTTTAGGATATCCGAGAGTAGGGTTAGGCTGGCAACCATATAAAAGATCTTGCACGCATTGCAGCGAACTGCTTGTGCGAGTGGATCTCATTTTTCCTCCATACTAATAGTCGCGCGCAACATAATGAACGTGTATATTGTAAGTGCATAGCAAATCTACAACACCTTTAAGTGACATTTTCTGTTGGATAAGAATAACTGTGGGCTATTTTTTTTTATAGTAACGCTTAAGCTCATTCCAATCTCATATTATTTTGTTTTTTAAGAACTTTGTGAAGCAAAACAGAATAAGTGGAACTCGCGAGAAATAAAACATTTATTGCTTTAGAAATGATTTTGTTTCTTACTTAAATATAATATCATTTTTTTAAAATTAATAACATGCAATTTACAAGTCTTAATAAATGGGAAAACGAAAACTCTTCGACAATAGAAAAATGTGAATGTACGAAAACATTATCATCAGGGACATGCCATCATCTAAAAACCATATTAAGTTATGGAATTTTTTTAAATGAATTATAGTGTGCGGAATAAGACAGTGTTAGGAAAATATCCCAGATCGTGAAGTTAAATGTATCAACATCATTTACGCATCTTAACTTACCCTTATTTATTATTGACTGAAAACAAGATTGTTTGTACACAACTATTGTACATTCTGGCTTTTCTTTTTCAGATAACCACAGTGCTAGGCTGTTTATCAATAGCCTCAGCTCTACCTAGCAATCCCATTATGATAAATAGCACTACTCAAGCCAAGAGAGATTTAAGTCTCAGTTATGCAGCTACAGATATTGGCTCGAAGGAAGGAACTCGTGTGAAAACAATCACAGTTATAAAAAACATAGTCGGGAAAAAAGACAAACCACTTAAAATCGATCCCGAATTACATAAGAGCGATAACTGGGGATCTGAGTTCCGGGACACTTTTAATTCATATGGAGTCATACCCGATGTCCCCGACATTGATGATCTATTTGAATTCGTCAATAAAAAAGAAGATGAAAAGCCTGGAGAAAAAGACGATAATCCAACCAAGCAATCTGAAAAAAAAGATGAAAAACCGGAGGATAATGACGATGAAGAAAAAAATCAAGAGGATGTAACAGAGAAATCAACACCCATCCCATCCGAAGAGGCAGGAAAAGAAAAAAATGATGGCAAGATTGAAAAAATACATGGCGATGCAGAACTCCTTCAACCGAGTGGTCAACCGGGAAAAGTAAAATCGCAATCCTTGGATCTGGGTAAATATAGTGTCCATGAAAATAACGCCGATGTAAACTATTCGACACCTACAAATTTAATTCGACAAACCTCTTCTAATGATAAAAAAAATGGGAAATATATTCAATCTCCGTCAAAATTTTATTTTTACCAAGAACCAAGCAGGACATTTAATGGTGTAAACACAATTACTTCCGGCAATAATAATGGTCCACGAATTTCCAATGGACCAGGAAGCGTTAGTGTAACTACACCATCAGGTAGAAAATTTGATGTTCCTGTCCAACAATTGATTACAAGTTCCCAGCGGCCATATATAGCACCCAACATACGTAAAAATTACGAGGCTCAGTTAAACGTGACCACCTCTAATGGCAACAGTAATTGCGGTCCCGACACGGCGGCCAATACCAGCCAAAAGCCTGTTATTAGCGTCTATCAAACTAGAATAAACAGTTTTAGTACTAACAGACCAAAATTTGCACGATCGCGAGGATTGCGATATTGAAGTAATTAGTAATATCTTCTCCTAATGTATTGTAATAGATTTAATGTACAGTATATAGTATATAAAATATAAATCTATTTCTATATAGAAGTATATATTTTTTCTTTTTTTTCAAGCCACTAGTACGCTCTTATGAAACTTATTTCAAACAGAGCAGAAAGAGTATATATCTCCCAGAAGTTGCGACATCCATTTTATGTTCAGAATGATGTGCCTCAAAATTTAAGTTTATACTGTTCAGCAGTTTAATTTGAACAACCGCCTGTCGGAATTCATTACTAACAACGACAATAAACAATACTGATTAGCTTCATCGAATATCAAATATCCTCAACATTATGAATAAATCATATTCATTGATAAGTTCCAGGACAATAAGGACCATGAGTCCATCTACCTTCGATCGTGTTACCTTTATTTATTACAGATGGATGTGTATCCAGGCACATGTCTAGCTTATCATCAGTCAAATACAACTATACTTGACTATTGTACAGATCTGTGCATAATAATGATTCTTATAGAGTGTATGCATACATATTGACAATAATTGGATTTCTTCAAAATTCAGGTGCTGCGTGTTCACAACATTAATAAGTGATTCGAGTTTACTTTTACTTTTAGAATCGTTTGGTTAATTTAAAACACAAAAGATACAAATGTTGAAGAAACTAGTACAAAAAAAAGTTTGTAGTAAATATCTCCTACAGCTAGACTTTAAATTATACAAAATAATCAGTCACATAATAAATTAAGACACCAAATGTTATTCATTACAAAAAAAATGTACGAACTTTTTCTTCGTTTTTTATTCATTTAAGCAGTCAAAGCAAGTCTGTTTCCAGATTTCTTCAAAAATGCTTCCAATTCATCTTGAACCGATCAAATATTCCAACCTATTCATGCAACTGTACTGGATAGTGTACTACACTTGTTTCTTTCAATTTCTCATTTTTTTTTAAAGCTTTCGTATCAACATCTTGTTGGGTGCCATTTCTATCAATGTATACGAAGGCGGGCTTATTAGTTCTATTATATTTTTTGCTACTTACTGCTACTTTGGACCGACAAATTCGCATTTTCTATTCTCATTTTCACCAACTGTTAGACAGTGAAGGACCAAAAACCTTACTATAACTATTACGTATTAAAACGAAACAAAAACACAAAACTTGCCTTTCTATGGGGTTATTAGAATTCCCAAATTTGCGTTCCTTTAACAACATACACCCAGGAAACATCCAACTTTTGTCTAATATAGGAGTCACATTTATATCCATTGCTAGGGTTACAACCAAGATAATTCTATCACTCTTTTTATAACGTTCCATTAATGTACTAGGTGTACAACTTTGCTTCCGCCGTTTTTTTCCCAACATTTGAGGCTTTAATGAAACAAATTGGTTACACATGTATCATTCAAAGTATTTTCCGTCGCTGGCCACTACTTTCTCCCATCTTTCGGGCAGTGTATGAATCCCGCGTCGAAAAAATTGTTCATCTTTTGAAGCGATCCACGAATCGATCCAATTTGTGACTTCTTCATGAGATCGGAAGTGTTGGTCAGCCAGGCCATGCGCCATTGATCGAAACAGGTGATAGTCAGAGGGAGCAATGTCTGGATAATATAGCGGGTGGGGTAGGACTTCCCATTTTAACGTTTCCAAGTACGTTTTGGCTCCTTTTTTAACATGGGATCAAGCGGTGTCGTGCTACAAAATCAATTTATCGTGCCTCTCGCTGTATTGTGGCCGTTTGTCTTTTAATGTTCTGCTCAAACGCATTAATTGCGTTCGAAACCGAGCACCTGTGATTGTTTCACTTGGTTTTAACACTTCATAGTACACGACGCCGAGCTGGTCCCGCCAAATACAGAGCATGATCTTGGAGCCGTGGATATTCGGTTTGGCCGTCGACGTGGAAGCAGTTCAGGATTATCGTAATGAACCCATTTTTCGTCCCCGACCACAATGCGATGCAGAAATCCCTTCCGTTTTTGCCTCTGAAGCAACTATTCACACACACACAAACGCCGTTCAACGTCTCTTGATTTCAACTCATACGGGGCCCAAGTTCCTTCTTTCTGAATATAGCCTTGAGACGTTTTGAAATGGCTTGCTGTGTCGCTTCCAATGATCGTGCCAATTCTTCTTGAGTTTGACGCGAATCTTCACTCAGCAATGTCTCCAATTCTGCATCTTCGAAAACTTTCTCCCTTCCACCACTATGCCGGTCTTCGACGTTAAAATCACTGTTCTTGGGGCGCTGAAACCACTCAGGACACGTTCTTCACTAATAGCGTCCTCACCATACTTATCTGAGAGTATTCGATGAGACTCAGCCGCTGTTTTCTTCATATTGAAACAAATCAATAACACCTCCCGCAAATGACGAGAATTTACGTAAACTGACATTTTCAATAACAACTTTATGATGCAAACACAAATCGACTAATGTTTGAATGGTGTTCTGTTGACTGAGGTCCAAGGCAGCTGCCTGACGTCTGCGATCTGTTTTTTTCGACCGCTACTTACCGTTATCGCCACATATCGGCAAACGCGGAAGCAAAGTTGTACACCTTATATTTGTTTTATGAACATGTTGGCATTAACAATTTAAATAACTTTTCATTTATTTAGCTAAGCTCGGTACAAGTATCATCAGAAAAATAACTATCATTTTAAACAATAGTTTGGAGTCATGTTAGGAAAGTACGCGCTATGGAAATAGAGCAGTAGATATTATTGAACACACTCCTTGATTACCCTCCTTAACATTTCTACCTAAACCATAAAACAGGAGTAATATTTCTTCGGACCCATTGTAAAAACCTTTATTTTCACCATCTCTCGGCTACCTGATGACAAGCTTGTAAAAATTTAAGGAAGTAAAAAATAAAATCTTTAAAAAGAGAAATAAAAACGAATGTTTTTAATGTTTCTATTTTTATTTATTGCTAAGACCTTTCCTGTTTTCAAATTGTCTTCTTTCTTAACATTCCGCGACAGCCATCCCCAAAAGTTTTCAATAACGTTTAGATAGGAGAAAGAAGCGGCCAATCCAAAAATTCCACATTGTTGCTTGTAAACCACTGTTTTACACATGTTACTATGTGAATGGCTGCGTTATCCTGCTGGAAAATCCAACTTTCACCATCAAACATTTCGTGGAAATTGATTTTCTACGTTTCAAAAAACTGCATGTAATCCTCGAGTTCTGCCGACCATTTAAGACAACCAAATCTATTGGTCCATGAAATGAAGTTGGAATGGAACATCTCCCATTTTCTCAAATCGTTAACGTAATTCTGAAAGCCATCAGGGCCATCCAAATTAATTTGATAACTATGTCTGCATGGTTATCCTCGCCGGAAAAAAAATTACGGTTTTCCATTTTTTGCTTATGTGGGGCCGCACTATTGAATTTTCGCTCAGTCGGAAATAAGAAGTTCTCGAGTAAACATCTAAACGTTAAATTTTCTTTTTCTATAAAGTACTTGACGTGTGTGATTTTAGGGTTCGTTACAAGAACCAATTTTTTTTTCTAGCATTTGTTAACCATGCTCTCAGCAATTCAAATTCGGACCCCCTTCTTTTATGAATTTAAAATGAAACATAATGCGTCATTGGCAAGTAAAAACATTAATGATGCATTTGAGGTTGTAGCGGTAAACGAACGCACTATACGACGTAGGTTTGGAAAGTTCCGGTCGGGAGATTTCAGCCTCGAAAATGAAGCACGTGGGAAGCCGGAAACGTTTGTTGACCATCGTCATCAAGAGCAACGGTGGATGCGGACCCAACCAAATCGGTGCGGGAGAGTGCACAAAGCATGGGAATATCCTTAATGACACTATGTCGACACCTTTCTCTCATAGAAAAGGTAAAAAAAAAACTCGATAAGTGGGTACCTCATGAACTGAACAAAGCACAAAAACTACGCCATTCTGAAATATGTGCATCGCTGGGTCTGAGGCACCGAAATGCACTGTTTTGGTACCATATAATCACAAGTGATGAAAAGTGGATATTGTTATGACAACCGTAAAAGATCTGGGCAGTGGTTGGATGCGAAAACCCAAAGCACACCCCCAAACTTGGTCTTCACCAGAAAAGGTTATGAAGCAATCTGATGGGCATTGAAAGGACCAATCCACTTGTCAATTCAACTAGGAGAAACGATAAACGCTATCAGATATTGAGAGGAAATCGACATTTTGCATACTAAATTGGCTGAAAAGTAACCTGAGTTGGTCAACAGGCACGGTCCGATCCTTTTATGAAAAAATAGTGTTGGCTTTTACATTTTTACTATAAAATCGACATTTCATATGATACAATCCAATGTGATCTTTACGGCGGTGAAGTAAACGTGGTTTTTTCAGTTTTTGCGTCGGAGATGTAAACATGTTTGAATCACTCTTTGAACTGTCCAGACACTAACTGAAGTTCCAACTTTCACCCTTATTCTGAGAGGATCGCAGCGGAATTTGAAGCTTCGCTTAAAATGGACCTGTGATCTCGTTCTATTGCCGCTCTTGCTGTGCGTCCTCTTTGCCCTAATTTTCTAGATCTTTTAGAAAATTGTTGACTGTCCATAGATTTCGACCATTTTTTTTAAAACAACCTCCTGGTTGGAATATTTTTTTTGTTTGAATGCAAGAATTTTGTCAATTTCTAAATTTATTAGTTTCAAAAAATGCAACCGAAACAAAAACGATTTTAATAAAAAAAATAAGTAACAATAAAACAGAACAGTTTAACTTAGTTTAACAGACCTTGAGCTTTGAATCTTGAAAACAAACTGATGAGGATAGGGTAATCAAGACGTTTGAAATAATAAGCATTTTACTTTCTTAAATTTTTACAAACTTGTCATCAGGTGTCGGAGAGATAGTGAGAACAAAAGTTCTAATAAATGATTTATGATTATGATAGGTTGCCTTAATAAACATCAAGTCAATGTATGTTACATTAAAAAATTATATTAAATTTCATTCTTGTTTTTGCCGAACTTAAAAGCTTCCAATATGCTGTCTTCAGATTAATTATTCCTGTTATCTATTGCATTCAAGTCTTCATTCATAATCGAAAACATTACGAATAAATATATTTGTAATCAGACAAGAAAACTTCATTCTGAACTCCTTCACATTCTTCTTCTTCTTTTCCTTTTTTTTCCGGCGGTGTTATGGTCAGAAGTGTAGGACCATAACCTTCCCACTTAACTGCATTCCTACTGGTCCGCTTGTGGGGTCCGCCGGTTTGACCTCAGAAAGTAGCGGCAGGCTTCCCGGTTTGGGATTACTTCATCGCTGAGGCCAATCAAATGCTGGTGTTTTTGCATTTGTTTACACCAATTGTTTTTCAGCCTGCCTTTTTTTTTTTTTTTTTGTGACACGGGCATGCTCCAGATTGTTTTGTTTGATCCTATTCTTACAACACCGGTGATCTCCAGTCGTGTCAACCCACTGATTTGCATGTACACTTGTGGGGCAGTTTAATGGTGGTATATGTGGCCCTAGGCTCACCTTGGTGTTTTCTAAATTGCCTAGATGTGATTTTTGTTTACCTTTGTTTTTAGTCGCCTTTTACGACAAGCGAGAGGTATCGCTGCAGGGATATTCTTAACCCGTCCCTGCACGGAACTCCTTCATATTGAATACTAAAATTACCGTGTTAGCCTCGTTTGGTCTACTAAATAAAGCATTCATGTTCTATATTCATAGGGTGTCTTGTCGGACATTTGTCCGACGTCGTGGTTTCGTAATCTTCAGCGTAAGTGTTCTAGTCTCATTTCTTGATATTTTACTGGCATTACAACCCATAGAAGGTCGGTGCATAAATGGTTATATACGATTCACCTGAATGGTATATGCTTTATTCTTCCCATGAGGAAACTATTTCGGTTTTGAGAGAGAGACACTATTCTTGTAAGGCTTTCAAACCCCACACCGCCGCTGAGATTCAGGCTTCAATGTCGTAGCATTTGTTTCAGAAGCCTACTCAATCCATCTGTCAACTTTTTATAGTGTCCTAGTATACATCTACATGGGCAAACTGCAAACTCCAATTTGAAATGAGCATTTAAGCCCACTGATCCAAAATAATTTATGCGTAGTCGATGCAATGTAAACGCTTCGAAAGGTATAAATATAGCATTCAATGCATATCAATCAAGCAAATATTACAATTAAAATTTGCTGGAAATTCTGGACAAGTGGTTTTGGAAGTGAATCAAATATGCGATCATTGTCAGACCATTTTTAAACGGCAACTTGAACATTTTACTCTGTACAAATCCATCTTCAGTTGACCTGTCAGGCAAATCCAGTAACATTCGAAAATCATTTTTATTAACTGATCCATAATAAACAAAAATAAAATACCGAACGCGAACTGAAAATAGGAAACGTATGCAAATCTGACCCATTACGTCGATATTGTGTTGCTACCGCGTCGAAACTATTTATGTATTTGTCTTTGGAACTTTATCAGTTGAAACGTTACACTCATTAGATTTATATATGACAAGCGCACCTTTAATCAGATCGCTCTTCTATACTGAGCAGGCAAGCAGCTTTAAACAAAGACGCAACCTTATATGTGCAAGCCTTTGATAGGCATTGTTTTCTTATAGTCTTATCAGGAAATAAGCAACTAAACAAAATCTTCCTAATCGCTGAAAATCGCACACATTCGAACCTCTGTCTGCATGGTTATCCTGGTATTCATACAGGAGTTATCCATTTCCTCGCACAACTAACTAGTTGAAATTATAACCAACTATCTTCAAACACAAGATAGTTAAGAAAAAGTTTGACCGTTTTTTTAAATTTCGAAGAAGTCTCAAGACAATTTTAAGCTGATACAGTAAATAGCGTCCCAATCCATAATCTATTTCGCTTAGATAACACCATTTTTTCCACTTGCACCTATAATTTCCAAGGTTCCCAATTTCCCCTCTATTTAGCTCATGTCATGTCGCTAGTTATTTCACCATCGCACTGCGATTCAAGATTATATAGTATTACAAATATGTTAGGCATCATTTAGTTAAACTATAACATTAGTACCAATTTGTCCGCCATGGGCAACTTCCCCCTGTGTTCCTCGTTTTGAAAACATGTTTTTAGCGGATATTTTATGATACCAGCCGGAAATTAGAACAAAACTAAGAACTAACTACTTATTTGCATATCAGTTTTACTAATGATTAAACAGAGCATCATTGAATCACTTTCAAAAATCAACTTCAGTGTAACAGAAATCCCAACTAATCGCTTAGTTGAAACTTATTTTCGAGGAAAATTATTTTAAAAACCGTACTTGCACGTCATACGTGATAAACTATAGATTATTGCATGTCTACACAATACATTGTTATATCACTTGTCATATGTATACTGGCACGAGAGTTGTACCTCCTTGCCATTAGTATTAAACACACATGAAATACTCTTTGCCAGCTGCCCAAGCCCTCTCATTCTCGTTAGTTTCTCCATTTAACTACACCAAAATCTTAAACATGTACGTTTACCATGTAGTACAGGCTGGAAGACAAGGAAAAATAGACAATATTTTCCGCAATCCACTGGTAATAATAATAATAATTTTCGGTTCGCATTTTTTTCTACAATCCAAAATAAAACCAAATGCATACGTTTTCAATCACGGAATTTAATAACATTCCATTTTAGCGTAGAGTTCACGTAAGATAATTGAATATGTAATAACACGAAGCCGAATTTCCGAACTTACCGACGAGAGTTAGTATACCAATTTTTCTTGTTAAATATGTTATTTCGATGCAACAATTATTCACAAACTGGAAAGGACAGTTTTATATTCTACTTGCACCATTTGTTGGGGTGATTATTGGCCAAGGAATGATTATAAAATCGTATTACGCCTCTCGAACACAACACAAACGTCTCACACGTCCCTGCAACAATATGGCTTATGAGAAAATAACAATGGCGTTGTGGTTTCCTATACCTTTCAAACTATACACTTTGAATTAATAAATAGCCGTGTGAGGAAGAAACCAAAACAGAACAGGACAGCACAGATTCATGAAGGCTGTCAGATCAAGTTAGAACAGAAAAGTACAGCTGTATGTCGGTTGTCGAAATAACGGAAAACACCTTATTTGTAAGATTGTATTAAACATATTTTACAATTAAATAATAAAATAAAATTAACTCAATAAAAAAACTGTTTTGAAAGAGTTGGCAGTCACTGATAGTGAAATCAATGTGATTAGGACTGTGTTTTAGCGATGGCAGCTGCTTTTCATATTTTTCACACATCTGTTCTGGCTCAAGAGTAGGTGAAGAAAGTCGTGTTATAAATTGTTCGGAACACCCTCACTGAACACAAGCAGAACGCTTTCAGACAGAAATTTTTCTCACTGAACACAAAACGCGTATTTCAGTTCGGAACAGTCTACATACAACAGTCTCATTGAACATATCTATTAATTGCCCCCAACAGTGATGCCAATAATACTAATGACTTTAATAGTATTAAATCAGGAATCTCGAATTACGAATATTCATAAGGATATTTGAAAATATCTTTTGTCATTTGCTAACTATTTTCAAATCAATTTTCTCATACAAGGAACTAAATTCAATATAAATATTCACTAATATTTTTGTCCATGTGTATCTATTTTATATATGTATGCATATAAACCAAAATTGTGGAGCATGGCGTGATTCCATTACAAGGTTATATCCAGAAACCAGAATGGTGGTTTCTGGTTATATCGAAACTGAAGAATCATTTTCGGGCAGAAAGGCTTTCATTTAAATTTGAAGCTGACAGTAGTCGCGCTGTCATAATAAAAAAGCCGCCTTTATGACAGTATTCAAAATCCGCCATATGACAAACATATGTACATAGCTGAGAGTACGCAATGCATAATTATTATATACAAGCCAGAGGTGTACTTTGTAATAAATAAGTTGATCATAAGCCAATGACAATTTAATATTAAAAGTATGCACGCCGTTGAAGTTGATCTCGAAGATGAAATTGAAAGATTCACCGTACGTATTGGTAAACCACAGGCTGCAGAATGTCTTCCGGAATCGAGAAACTACAAGAACGAGGCGTATCTCATTCCTCTTCTCATAAAAGATGTTAACCAACTAAAACTGCCTTATAAAATATTCAGCGACACTATTGCCGCTTATGGAATTCCATTTTCGTCAGCATTACTATATGGACGAGTATCTATCGCTGGGGCTGGTTCGGACTGCAGACTGAGATATTACCTCGACGATGGAAGTGGGATCATTAAGCTAAGACTACTGAAGCACAAACATCTAAATAATATGAAGAAACTAGGTGTCGAATGTTATCGCGGTTTTGGATGCAACAAAGAGCTTTACAAAAGTATACAGAACATTCTGACAGCGACTCGAGTCCAATTACTGGAATTAGGACAACTTCAGCACGGAACGAAGGCCCTAGTCATTGGTCGACCACATAAATTCTTCGAAGAAACTGCTTTCAGTGTTTTCGAGATGATAATCGATAAGAAACACATTAGAGACCTGGAAATAGCAGTAAAGAACTTTCTGATCGAATGGTATACCGAAAAGTATCACATGCATCAACTCAACCAGACACCAATGACAAAACAGAGAAATAACCAGTAATATATGTTTTATGTTTTTTTTATTCATGTCGCACTATTAAATGAAAAACAAAACAAAATCCAGACCTTATTTTGCTCATAGAAACATGACAGATTCAAGTGTAAAGTTTCGGCAAAAATATAAATTATATTCAAAAATATATCATTAATCGCCAAAACATCAATTTTTCTGAATGGGATGATTTTAAGTGGTTTTTGCTCTGATGGCAGCGCGTTTCCCGGTAACGGCCTGGAAACCAGATTTGATACTAGCTACGGAACACCTAGATCCACAAGATTCACATTGCAGGAAAAAAAGTCGTGTATCTTTCTGAAGAATGGTTTCCGCGGAACGACATGTATGACAGGTCACATACTCTTTTATGTATCGACGGAGTACATTTTCGATTTGCTTCGGCTGGAAACGTCCTTTTATAATGAGTTGGTGGTTACCGTCCATTGATCCACTTGTACCTAACTCGGCAAGTAAGAAATCCAAGAGATGTTTAGGCTGTCTATGTAGAGTTTTACTGATATCCAGAAAATTCGCAAATGAGGTTTTCTTGGTTCCTACCCGGAGAACTTGAGGCGGTCGCATCACGAATTTAGGTTTACGACCGGCGGCCATATCCGGATTTTTGTCCAGTATTATTTCAAATACTCTTTTTAATAATTCATCATAAGTGTAGTCCCGATCAGAGCCGGCCCACGTGGTACTGCTCTCATCAACTTGAAAAAAAAGGGAGACAAATAAGTTATAATAAATATTTAGAAAGTCACTTAATACTTAGTACAAATAATATAAGAGAAAAAAACTTTCACGATGCTTTCCTACAATTTGCTTGTAGATAGTAAGCAAACGATTTTACAATACAAGAAATTATAAATATGTACCAGATTCAGTAAAGCTCAAATCCACATCGGTAAGACATGTTGGGAATTATGAAATGTTTGTTAAACACCTGAGTGCATAAACAAAAGATAAAGCATGTATTAGCTTACCATTTTCTTTATCTTCCCCTTTATCGTCGCCTTGCTTTTCAGCAACAAGTTCATCAAGGTCGATCTTCTTCTTTTTCTTCTTTTTAGTCTTTGAGAAGTCCATGTCTAAGTCAACATCCTCTTCTTGAACAGCTTCCTCATTTTGGACCTCGACTGTTTCGGGTTCGGTTCCTTTCGATGGTAGCGCAGTATCCAGTTCTTCTAAATTAAAAGGCTTCTTCTTTTTCTTCTTTTTTTTGCCAAAGTTTTCCAGATCCAAAATTTCTTCAGCATCATTGGGTGCTGGTTCACCTGCTTCCTCTTCTGGAGCCCCTTCGCCAGTTTTTTTTACACCGTCGTCAATACCCAGAGCTGCATCCAAATCAAAAGTCTTCTTTTTCTTTTTCTTCTTCAAGAGAGTTGTATCTAAAGTCTATAATAATCCTGTTTCATTAGTTATTTGCCCCTAACCTAATTTTTTTCAGCCACTATAAATGTGATTAACTGACTATTGTTTTTGGGTAGTTTATGCATTTGTCGCTTCACTTACCGTTTCGTCTACGTCCATGATTAGATTGACGTATTTTTTATCCTTTTGTTTTTTATATAAATTTACCAAAATTAAAATTGCGTTTGCAATTACTTTATTGCAACAGAAGTCACGAAATTATTGAAAAGAGACGACTTGGCAATTTAAGGTGACAGACGGAATTAATACCAAAGAGTGTTCCCTGCAAGTGACAGTTGTTGGTAATGTTTCGTTTTAGTACACGTTTACAGAAAGTGTACATTGGTCCCAGTACAGTGGGTGCAGAAAGAGTACTATTTTGACTTTTTATGACAGAAAAATTGCAAAAGTGTATACAGATGAACCTCTTTTATCCGAAATGTTCGGGACCATCGGTGTTCCGGATAATCGATTTTTCGGGATATTAGAGGTTTGAATAAAATCGAAAAGGAAATACTTTAATATGTATTAATTCATATATAAATTAATTTATTCATAATTCATTTACATTTTAAAAGTAAGTTAATATCCTTTTTTTGTTTAAAAAAAACGTTACATACTTTTAGATCACATATACATATGTATATGTAAGATTTTATTTTTCGAAGAAGTGGTGCAATGTTACTTGCTTTTGACTTTTAGGTTTTTCTTTAATAAGTGTGTCTTGCAGCCTATAGAGTTGCATAACTTCTGTGTCGGGAATGAGATTTCTGTCTTCAACAAAATTAATAAACTTTCCAATCGACAAGATAGCTTCAGTGACGGTCACGCCACTATTTTTACGAATAACCTCGACTTCTTCTTCGCTCTCTTCAGCTGGAGTGATGACTTGGGGATTTATAACCATCTCAACAATTTCATCATCGGTTAAATTGCCACACACAGGAGCAACCGAATCAGAGTTTATCCAATCTGTTACAATATTTGTGGTCAAATCATTAGGCATTTTTTGACTAATATCTATAGCGCAGCCTATGATGTCGTTAACTATACCCTCTTGTTCTGCGGATATCAATTGCTCAGCGTCAATTTCTTCAGGCTCCGGTATAAGGTTACTCCAGGTATTTTTCAATGTGGAGGACCCAACATTTTCCCAAGCGCGAGCTAGACTGTAAATTGCATCTTTATTGTTGAATGTTTTATGAAAATTTTCGTAGCTATCCCTTTCTCCGTTATTTAGAACATGGCGGATCATTTCTTTGCGATAATACGATTTAAAGCTTCTTATTACTCCTTGATCCATAGGTTGAATTAATGAAGAACAATTAGGAGGCAGATATTTGACAGTCACATTTTCTCTCTTACAAAGCTCTTCATCAGGATGTGCTGGACAATTATCCAGCAAAAGAAGAATTTTACAATCTCTTGGAAGCTCAACATCAGTACAATGTCTCCTGGCTTCAGGAATAAAGAAATTGTCATACCATTCCAGAAAAAGTACCTGCGTGATCCAAGCGCGTTTGTTTGCCTATACAAAAATTGAATTTGTTATAATGAATCGCATGTTTAAGTTTAAAAATTACTTTATACGCCACTGGAAGTGCCTTTATATTTTTAATGCTCTTGGATGTAAGCTTTTTCCAATTAATAGAAGTTTGCATTTATGAGTCCCTGCTGCGTTTGCACATACAAGAACCGTAAGTCTGTCCTTAGATTCTTTTACACCACTTATAAAAGACTCAGTGCTTAGAGCCAAAGTTTGTTTTGGCAACGACTTCCAAAATACTCCAGTTTTATCTGCATCATAAATTTGGTCTTTTGTCAAATTCTCGCGCTTTATGAAATCAACCAATAAGTCAACAAAAAATACTGCAGATTCGTGATCAGCGGAAACGCTTTCACCCGATGATTGCAAACCATGTATCCCATGTCTGTTTTTAAATTTTTGAAGCCAACCATAGGAATAATTACACTCAGGTTCAATCTTCATGATTTCATGGAACATCTTCGCTTTCTCAATTAAGATTGAGCCAGATATTGGAATACCTTCGTAGCGTCGCTGGCGAAACCATTCGTAAAGTACCTCGTCTAGTTTAGGATTTTCTGCTTTACGCATAGTCTTACGGTTTTTCATCTTCTTAATGGAGTGGCTTTCCGCAAAAAAACTTCCTGATGGTATCTTTATTCCGTTTAATATCATAAATTGTGGACTCCCCAACGCCATATTTATTCGATAAAACTCTTACACTCACACATTTCTCTAAATTATTGATAATATCAATTTTTCCACAAATGCTTAAAACTTTTCTTGCTCGTTTTGACATGGTTACTCTCAAACGCACTAAAGCCAAATAAAGCACACACCGCAATGACGCAATTTTAAAACTAACAAACATCTTCTTCGAATGGATTTGTGTGCACAGACGAAACATAACGGTTCAATTCACCAGGAGTGAACAAATTTCCGGATATTAGAGGTTTTGCGGATAACAGAAGTCAAAATTTGAAATAAAAATTCTGCAAGAAATTACGGTTAATAGAGGTTGCCGGATTGGAGTTCCGGATAAGAGAGATTTATCTGTACATCCTTTTTTTAACCCATTTGGACCCAAATGCAAAATATTAAAAACATTTTGGAAAAAACTTTATTAACGTATCATTAGAGTCTACTTATACATTTTTCTACAAAAAAAAACACAAAAAAAAGATTCCTTACATATAAAAATAAGCCGTCCTCAATTGGGGCCGATGGGCTTATGTGTGATATTTTTCAAAACATCCTTTTTCGATGCATAATGTTTTGATGCATTTTTTACATTGCCAGCGTGCTTTCATTTGGCATTCGACGCATCGCAGCTGGTTTTGCACTTTCTGAGGGAAGTGTCCAACACCATCTAAATTCATATTTGGCACTGACGAGGAAGGTTTACGACGTCTTCCATCGAGTCTTTCAGGGCGTACACGGCTCAAGTAAAATAGGGTGATACTTCGGCGAAACTGGAGCTGATCTAATTTATCTTCCGCGGCCAGAACACGAAGACGCCAAGCATTAGCTACAGCCAAATCTAACATGTAGGTAAAAAGAACCCACCACCATTTTTTTCCTCGTATTGCTGATCTGTATACTGCGATTGACTGATCAGCTTGATCAACTCCACCCATGCCTTTGTTATAATTTTGAAAAACAAAAGGGATGTCTACGTCTACCTTTTTTTGTTCTGCAGAGCTCCATCTTTTAACCTTGCCCAGAGGGTGAACAAAATCAAAGTTTGTAGCCATGGTGCAAACGCTATCATCAAGCCACCGCACAAACAAAATTTTATTGGCTGTATCGAATCGATGATCAAATTCTGCTCTATTTTTCTTCCTCATCTCCTTGACAGATAGTAGTGGACATTTTTTTGTCCTGTTTTCTCTCACGGTACCAGTCGCACGATAACCAGCTTCACGTAGGTCTCGCAGCAGAGCGTGACTGGTGAAAAAGTTATCAAAATACACCTTGTGCTCATTGGGAACGGCATTTATTTTCCTCAATAAGTTCTTTACTACCTTTGATCCCAAAGGATCATTACTGGTTTCTCCTGTTGATTTACCACAGTATACATCGAAAGCGTAACAATAACCATCTGCACTTGCAATCATCCAGTTTTTGTATCCAAATCTCACTGGCTTACCTCTTATAAACTGCTTAGCTGGATGACGTCCAAAATACTTTATCATAGACTCATCTATCGATAGATTCTCGTGTAATACACCCCACTGAAGAAACTTCTTGATCAGCAAGTCAGAAAGTGGTCGTACTTTGAACATCTTGTCGGCGGATCCGGCAGCAGCTTCATTGTCGCAGAAATGCAGGAATTTCTTTACTTCCATGAATCGATTTATAGACATTGCTTTTGAAATAATGTTAACATTGCAGTCTTCATCAAGAGACCAGTACAATCGTTCTCGAGGAAGTGAGTGATAGTCAAGAGTAGAATTCCAAAAAAAATTTTGAGGTCATCAACAGCTATTTGAAACTCATGGTTGTTATGTTGTGCAGCATATGATTTTGTGTTCAGGACGATCATGTCAAAAACCTCCTTATCAAAAAACTTTTCAAAAATGTTGACTGGCGTTTGGTCTTTGAGCTCGTTTTCAACATTTGCCTTTCGATTCTGAATATTGTTCTCCGTTGAGGGTAAATCAACGTAGGAACCGTCACATTTACGCCAACGTGGTTCCTGGGTGTCAACTCTTCTGTACTTTTGTAACGGTTCATCATCACTACTATCCTATTCATCGTCACTCCTGGACTCAAACACTTCAACTCTCCCTGGGATATCACGCGGAAGTATGTTTTGCTGCACATCATCGTCATCGCCTTCTTCTTCATCCGTGAGGATACTTGGGTCTGGGGGAATCGCCACTAAATCGTAGCTGACATCGAGATTATCCTCTTCATGTAAAATACTTTCTAGCGCTTCCTCGAGCCCTCGAAAGTCATTTACAAAATTAAATATTCGCTTCGCCATTGTTTACTCCAAAACTAAGACTGGGAAAAATAAACCAAAAAGCATATGCAATTAGCCCATTGGACTCATTTGGGGACATACAATTAAAATGTCTTCTCTTTTGGTCAATTCTTAGAAAATTCATAATATAATAGTATTATTCAATAGTAAAAACTATAGGCAAGTGAAAAATACTAACAAATTATAAACAATTCTGATGTACATACAAAAAATAATAACTTACCTTTAACGTATAACTTTGTTAATCGATGCACTAAATAAAGCTACCGCTTTCAACTACTTTGTACTGTTTATCACAAAAAATTAATTTCCACTACGAAGTCACTCTCTTTCACGCTTACAATTTGCATTTGAATAAAAAAAAAAATGTAATGGTGAACATATGCAGGTACTAAAAGAGATGTCCCCGAATGGGGACAGCGGGCGTAAATGGGTTAATTAATAAAAAAATGCTTGTCATTTACTTTTCAAAGATTATTTCGTTTAAATGTTAACTACGACTATGTTTTAAAAGGTCTATAAAGGGAGTCCAACTTTGAGTCACTTTTTGGAGTATATGTGCTCGTATCTCGTTAATAACATGTGTAATATTGTCTTCCAAGGCAGCTGGCTTATTGGCATAGACAAGTCATTTGGCGTATATTTTATTATTGCAGCTTTAAAAAGAAAAAAAAAACGGTCTTTACAATTTTACAACGAAAGAAACTTTATTCCAGAAAAAACAACGCCAAGCCGTAATGACGAAAAAGCGGTTGACAGCAATTCAAAAATAATTTGACAGAAAAAAAAAACAAAAACTGTGGGAGCGCTATATGTTATTCAAAACTTCAACTATACACACTGTTTCATTTACGACAGGATCTCCATTAAAAATAGACTAAAACATGATCTAACCCACTAAATCGCTCACCGAACTCATTTCTCGATTGGTTCATCAATTCGATCTTCCTCCAGCCTTTCTAAAACCGAAAATTCAACATTGTGGCAGGTTGTTCGGTTTTTTTTGTTTTTTTTTTTTAGTTTTAAATTCATTTTTATTTCATATTATCTTATATCTATCGTACCCTAGTCAAAAATGCTTAAAACTAGCTTAACTATCTTAACAAATTTAACTATCTTACCGGCCCTAGGCGGACACTCTAAAACAAACAGTACAATTGAAACATATGTCTTTTGACGACTACATAAGTTTGCTATTAACATTATAACTACTCGTAACTTAAGCTAAGAAAAAAAAAAATTTTTTATTAAAAAAACTTAGCATATGATCATTCTTTTTTTTAATACATATTTTATATAAAACTTAATCCTACCTTAAACTAATTAAACCTAACTAAAACTATCTTATTCTGACTGAAATATATATACACAAATATATACATTATATATATATCTGTTTTTGTTAACATTTTATATATTTTATTTATATTTTTTTTTTGTTTTTAGTTTTATTCTTTTTTTTGTGATTTTTTCATTTTGTATTTTTTTTCTTGTCGTTTTTGCCCTAGCCTACTCTAACCTACTCTACCCTATCTTATCCTACCCTAGCCTATGTAAGCCTGCTATCGGTGTTTGGCAGGCTTTGCCTTGAAGAGGCTGCACCTAGTGAAATGTCCGTTGACGGAGTTCTCTCCAGCCACCAAAAGCGTTGATGCTGGCGGACTACGTCTCCACGATCCCGGCATGAGACCGATCTACAGAACCTGAGACGCTCGGGCTCACGGAGCTCGACATCGGGTCCGTAGAGGAGTCGCCGTTCCACGGAATTGCGACCCATGTGGAAGATTAGCGGTACCGCCAATCTATCCTGGATCAGCCCACATCTATCTAAGTACAGGAATGCTTCTGGCGGGACATAGCCGTTTAGACGCACTCTCTCATGGAATAATTAATTTGGGTAGTAAGCCCCGGAGATCAGGTTATTGACCGAAGTCATTGCTCTTGCAACGTGGCTCCGAATCAGTTTGAATAGAAAGTTATCCACCCGTACAAGACTAGCCCTATTGTATAGGACCTCGTTCGGGTAAAATTTCGTGTACTCAGATTCGAGTGTCCCATGTAGCCCGAGACAAGTCCTGAGATATTTTCTCTCAAACACCCGAATCCTTTCCATTAATCTGGCTCACACATTGAACCAGACGGGACATCCATAGGCAACCATGGGCCTAATTAAGGCCATGTAGCAAATTACCTTCACTCTGGAATCAAGTTGGTTGCAATGAAACAACCATCTTGCCAGAGAGAAAGGCCCATTGCCAGAGCTATGTTTGTCAAAATATAGATAGTGATCTAGCAAGATCCCAAGGTATCTGACGACACTTTGTCTCACCAGTGGATCTCCGTCCGGTCTAAAAATTGAGAACCTACGCCAATTTTTTCTAGTGTCCCGAGAGGCCCTAGGCAAAGTCATTCTGAACAATAAAGATTCTGATTTCTGGAAGTTGATTTTCAAGTCACGCTGTAGAAGAGTAACAAAGACGTCAATCGTTGGACCTGATCTGTACGCCACTAAGTCGTCCGCGTATGCTATAGAATGATGAAGAGAAACTAGCAAGTCGCTTAGGTAAATGCTGAAAAGAATCGGCGAGTTGCAGTCCATTTTTGATTTCAAATGTTTGGGTTGAAGTCACGTTGGCAATTTTCACGACGAACTTTCTATCTGTAAACATGTCAAAAATCATATATAGCAGTGGTTTACTTATACCCAGCCGACTGAGCTTGTAATAAAGACCTTCTAGCCATACGGTGTCGAAGGCTTTTTCCAAGTCAATCAGACAGGCACCCGTGCATTGGTTCTTGCATTTATTTCATATCCGGATATACGATACGAGTTTCGACGCGGCATGAATAGTGTCATGCCCCGCTCTGAAACGGAATTGGTTATCCGGGATGATTTTATTGTCCTCAACCCATTTAGACAGGGCTCTATGGACCACCTTCTCGAAGACCTTGCTGATACTCGGAAGAAGACTTATCGACCGGAGATTTGCGGGGTTAGAGGTGTCTTTACCCCTCTTGGGGATTGGTTGCACCATATTCCAGTGCACTGGATAATATGCATTATTCAGTGCATTGTTGAACAGGATGGTGTACCTCTCTACAGCCACTGGTGGAAGGTGCCTAAGCACAACATTGGATATACCGTCGATACCCGCGGATTTTTTCTTTTTCAATGACTGAAAGATCATCTGGAGGTCTTCCGTCGAAATGAACAGGGTATTAGCCCCCTCACTGGCGATGGCATTGTTTGCCACAGGTCGTTCGGTTTCAGTTCTTGCATGAGCGGGTTTTGTAAGGTTTTGGTGTACAAGTATAATATGCCGATTGTTTTTTAGGCATGTTGAATTCGGAAAAAAGACAAAAAGTGCTTTATTCAAAGTAGGCTTCATCCTTTGTTATACATTTTTCTCATCTTTCGGTCAATTTATACCAGTAAAAATCTTTCTCTTTTGCTGCGAACCATTCATTTAACCATTTTTTTCACATCTTCCGACGAAGCAAAGCACTGCTCAGTTAGTGCGTGACCCATGGATGAAAACAAGTGGAAATCGGAACGACCCAAGTCTGGTGAGCGAGCAGCATGCGATAGAACTTCCCAGCCAAGTGCTTTTAAAGTGTTGCAAATCAGGTTTTGCAACAAAAATGAATCCAATTTTCATCGTCTGTGAATATACCATGCCAAAACGACTTCCTTTTGTACCGAGCAAGCAAAATTTCAAATGCGTTTTTTGGCTTTTCCATTTTCCTGTCGTTCAACTAATGTGGTGCCCATCTACCGGTCTTCTGAATCTTCCCCATCTCTCGTACCCGATTTGAAACAGTTTGTCAACTAAAGCCCAATTGCTTGGCGAATTGTTTTTGTGTTTGCTAATTCTCTTCATCCAACAAATCTTGCAATTACACATCTTCGTATTTTTTTTCACGTCCCTTGTCTGCAACATCGAAATTAACACTTTTGAAATGTCGAAACTATTATTCACACTTATCTTCACCATAAGCTCTTCATCATATGCTTCTGGTACCCATAATTTTTTTCGAAGGAAAAAAAAAAACTAATGGTGTCCGAGGATGCTTTTCGTTTGATAGAAATTTCGACATGTTGAACATAATGACACTACACTATTCGCACACCATTTTCATTCCACCACTGGTGCGCGTCTGACACTTGTTGATGTAATAGCAAAATTACGCTATGTCAAATCTAGCACACATCTATTGTCTCAAATTCGCATTCCATACTTGCGTACCTCGTATACCTTTTGGCCTTATGACACCGTTATAGACTCGAGGTTCTTGGCCGGTTACAGGTCTGCGGATCCAACTTTTCAGATATTTGGCCCATTTTAATGAACGGATACTAACTCTTATGTACTAAGACGGTATAAGCTTATCCAGCCAGCTGCTACAATAGGACAATGTAAGTTGTTTAAAGTACCTTTCCAATTGTGTGCTTAATTCAAGTGCAGCTTTCCTCTGATGCGTCGTGCCCCAGGTGGCGAAAGACTCTGCTCTTTTGACATGGCCCCTTCACAAAAAGTGCGATATGACAGCAGATAAGTGTTTTTCTGACTGCAAACATTTTACCGTGAACGTGAAATGGAATCTACAACAACCTAAAGAAAGGTTTTGTTTTTTAAATAAGTATGTTTATAAACGTTGCTGGTCTTACAGCCTGGCGTCAACCAATTTGTTAGTTTTACTACACCTAGGAAACGGACCTTAAAAAGATCTTAAAAGATCTATTTAGGTCGGTTGGAATCTTCGGAATGCGTGGGATTAAGACATCTTTTCCTTAAGAACTGAAGCTTCGATGACGTCGTTCATTAATTGTTCAAAAACACAGCCAATAAAGCACGTTCGCTCAACCATACATGATTTTTGTAATTTTGAGCAATGTTTTTGAATACCTTTTTGATGAGCTCACTCTTTGATTTGATAAAGTGACAAAAATCAACAGGGAATGCATCCACCCGAAGTATCAGCAGGGATTTTGCCATTGCCACTATCGAGCAATTGTTTTGAAAATAACTTCTCCATATTGGTTGTACTGCAACTCAACGCGCACATTCATAGTTAATTTGAGCGTTTTGACATATTTCCACAAACTTACATTTTTTAACAATTTAAAAAAAAATTAAATTTAAACTTCAATGAGGAAAAACTAGAACATAACAGGACAGGACAGCACAGATTCGTGAAAACTATCAGGTCAAGTTAGAACAGAAAAGTACAGCCGTATATTAGTTGTCAAAAAGCGAAAAACATCTTATATGACATGTTTAAAATTAAATTAAAAAACAAAAGTGAATTCCTATAAAAATGCTTTGGAAGAGTTGAGGCGGGCACTGATTGTGAAATTAGTGCGATCAGTGACTCGTCAACAACATTTTTCAGTGATGATAGGTCTGTTCCCGTACTTTTTGGGCAGAAATTCACAGATTCTCATTTTTCAAAGAGTGGGGATGAAATTCTCTCAAAGTGCGTGTTCACATTGGCTCAAGAAGGACAAGCGCAAGAAGGCAAATAGTGTTCACATTGGTGGAAGCACACTTGAATTTTTGACAAGTGGAACGCATGAATCGGGTCATTTTCATTCAGTCGCCTTCGTCCAAGTAGTCATTTTCATTCAGTCGCCTTCGTCCAAGTAGTCATTTTTGCAAGCCAAATGAACTTGTCTGTCCAAAAGTCACGAATAAATGAAGAAAAACTGTCAAAAATGGAATGAATTAAGAATGGAACGGTTTGCTTCACCCGAAAATCCAAATTGAAGATGGATTTTCGGTGCAAGCAACCCTTCTCGTTTCCACTTACTAACAATCGTTCCCTCTCTTTCAAGCAATTTGGTGCGCTTCTACCAATGTGAACACGCACAAAGAGAAGTGGAAACACCAAAAAGTACGGGAACGCGTTGAACCACAAAAGTTGCACCCATTTTAAATGTCAAAAACATATGTTTGAATTCGATACATTCGTGGATTCGTTTGCAGGTGCAATATACTAATTTGCAAAAACATACATATTTTCAGATTACTATTTATTAGGTATCCATGCACTAATCATTTAGTAACGCTTTATAGAGACAATGGACATCTTACAAATGGACAAAAAAATGTTATTATAAAACTGAGCTCTTTTCGTATGACAGAATGACAGAAATCAGCTGATTTCACAAAGCTGTGACAAATTACCCACATAAATTTCTTGGGCTAAAATTCGCAGCATGGGGAAATTTTTTACTCTCTCGAGAGAGCTCTCTTTTGTCCAAAAATGTGAATTTTTCGAGTACGGGAACAGACTTTCGTAGTTTTTCGTTAATTTGGACTGTTTATGTCAGGTACGGGAACAGACCTGATATGTATGTTTTAGCGAGAACTTAAGGGCTAACCATAATAGACAGGAGCAAGCAGAAGCTTATGTAAGAACCGAACGAAATTCTCCCCTCTGTTTCAACGAACCGTCACGATACCCATAATAGACAGGAGCAACAGGAGCAAGCAGAAGGAAAGGAACTGTCAAATTGTTTTCCCACAACGTGGCTTTTTCCTTTTTGTTGAAATAAAAGCCATCTGCTTTATCATAGAGGCACTTATTTTCCTGCACAAGTGAAATTAACTTGTTAATAAACTCGTATCCCATATTTACTTTTATCTTTTTACTCTTTCCCAACCTCAAATGTCACTTGTCAAAAATTCCATCCGTCATGTCTTCTTTCAAGAAGACCTTCCTTCTGCTCGCATCAGTTAACGAACATTTAACGAAACGTCACATCTGTCCATTATGGGGATGTCATAGGCTTTGCATGTAAAGGCCCAACCATAATAGACAGAAGCAAGCAGAAGCAAGCAGAGGGGAATGACTTCTTACATGCAAAGCATATGATATGCCCACAATGGGCAGATGTGACGTTTCGTTAAATGTTCGTTAACTGATGCGAGCAGAAGGAAGGTCTTCTTGAAAGAAGACATGACGGACGGAATTTTTGACAAGTGACATTTGAGGTTAGGAAACAGAAAAAAGATAAAATAAATATGGAATACGAACTTGTTAACAGGTTGATTTCACTTGTGCAGGACAATAAGTGTCTCTATGATAAAGCAGATGGCTTTTATTTCAATAAAAAGGAAAAAGCCAAAGCCACACCGAAAATAAACAAATCGAATGAAAACATGACAGTTCCTTTCCTTCTGCTTGCTCCTGCTTGCACCTGTTCATCATGGGTATCGTGATGGTTCGTTGAAACAGAGGGGAGAATTTCGTTTGGTACTGACATAAGCTTCTGCTTGCTCCTGTCTATTATGGTTGGGCCTTTAGCGTTTTTTCAATCACAGCTGCTTTTGACACTTTTCACGAATCTGACTTAAGAGTACATAGGTGCAGAAAATCGTGTTCTGAAGTGCCCGAAACACCCTCACTGAACACAAAGCAGACACTTTCGGGGAGAAATTTTTCCCACTGAACAGCAAAACATGTACTTTTCTGTCCCAAACAGTCCAGAACAGCCTCATTGAACAGACTAATTAAGTTTATCGGCTGGCGTTGATCATGGATACATAGGTAATGTTGAACGGAATTCACCTGCTACAGGAATTATCTCACCACCAAATCGGTTTTGATTGCTTCGTAAATCTTGCATCGTGCGGTCTAATGTCTCCAAAGATTTTTTGTGTGCCATTATACAATCATCCCAAACAATCAATTTACATTGCTGTAACACTTTGGCCATTGCAAAGTTCTTCCAAATGTTGCAAGTTGGAGTTTCATTTCATTTATCTGCATGTTCAATGGCAACTTGAGTGCCGAATGAGCTGTTCGACCCCCTTCCAAGAGTGTTGTTGCGATTCTTAAAGAAGCAACTGCAAGTGAAACTCCATTTTGCGATCGAATCGTTCAAGATCAATGATATCAAAAATCGTGTTCCAGTTCATCCGGGAGCATTTAAAACGACAATTCCTCCAGTTCCATCGTTCACCACTTTTATGAATTTATCGTGTGCAGGATTTCGTTGCTGATTCAACGGGGGAACATACCTTTGAACTGTTTTTCTCAATGCTTCCAAATTGTATTCTGTTTCGCGCTTTAACTCTTGATTAAATGTACCATGCATTGAGCAATTAGGTTCTGTCATTCCTAATTAGTTAATACTTTGTTGGTTTATAGCATTATAGTAGAAACACAATGTATCGCTCGCGCGTTTGACAGGTTTTGCACCGACTTACGATAATATCTGTGAAAACACACGACCTAGGAATTTCTATAACGGAATGTGGCTTCAGGCGCTCGGCGGTTCAAAGGTCGGGAATATGACAGCCATCAAAAACATAACTTGTAAAAAAAACCAAGTCTCGCAACTCAGTTCTTCTACCGTAAAAAGTTGTGAGATCTATGTAATACCAAGTTGGTTAATTTATTCAGCCCCTACTTAAGGGACCTTCTGTCTTAAGTTATTACGTAATTAGCTAACCTAACAACATCTTATAGTGACCATATTAATATTAAAAATCTTTTATGTTTTAAATAAATAGATTGACTTGTCCATCGCATGCATCTCACAAGTAATACATATTATATTAAATTAGATTGTTTAGTGCGATTGCCAAGTCAATCTATTTTTTCTAGCTTTTCTTATTTTTGTAGGTTGTCTTCCTCTTTTTCTTTTCCGGTACTACTTCCTGAGCTTCAGCTGCAGTTTTTCTCAAAGCCCACTCCCTGTCTCTATGGGTTTTTCTCGGAGGCTTTGATGTTACAATTTTTGTCAAGTCTGGACGGTAAATGCTTCTTAATCTATTGTATTCACAAATTGAGGATTCCTGCGCTTTAATATTTCCAAAGTCGACATTAATTAGATGTAAGCCGCCCAGACTTGTAACTCTCGAAAGTGCCACGTAAGCTTGACCGGATGTGAATACTGCAGAACCGATATCCATCAGCGCATTATTTAGACTTAGGCCCTGACTTTTGTGTATAGTTATAGTATAGGCTATACATATAGGACACTGTTCGCGATGAACATAAGCTCTATTAATAATTTCAAATTTAGTTTTGACCGTCCCAAGCTCGTAAACCTGTTCTTTATCAAATGTAATGTATATTTTCTTAATTATTTTCGTATTTTCCGGATCAACCTTTACTCTTTGCACTATATCGATAGAACCATTAACTAAACCAAGATTCACGTCAATATTTCGCCTTAACATGACTCTTACTCCTATTTTTATAATTATGTTCTCTTCTAGGCCCGCAGTCATAGAAGCATCGTCTTCATAATTTTGTATGCATTCACGAGCTCTTTTTGTTAGGTATCTGGGGCAATCTATGCTATCTACAGCTGTAAGTTTTATTTCGGGATGTGGGAGAGATCTAAGCATTGCAGTATTTAATTGTTGACACATGTTTTTTATAGGTAATAAGCAAACGGTATCATCAGGAAGTTTCGAGAGGTGTTCAATTATTTCAATCAATCTGTTTTCATTTGAATTGGTTTTTAGAGTTATTAATCTAGTCGAGAGTAAGTCGCGGTCTTTTTGTGTAGTCACACCTAATCTCATTCTATTTAGCATTTCAACAAAGTTAGAATCATTGAGCTGTCGCATGTTAATAGTAAGTTCATCGTATACGAACAGTTCAATCCACAGATTCGGCATACTGAGGGAACCTAACAACTTGTTAGTTTCAGCAGTTGAGTGTTTTCAAAAGGTGACTTTTCTCTTACCGGCGGAAGCTGTAAAAGATCCCCGAAAAATACAAGATGTTTTTTTCCAAACCACCCATTCTGATCATCGCTTGTGTCAAATATCTCAGACAAGCGTAAATGAATATATGTTAAAGTAACGTTGGATATCATCGACACTTCGTCTATGATAAACAACACTACTTCTTTCAAATCTGATCTCAGAACTTGGAGCATCGGGAATATGACATAATGCAAGCAAGTTTTCCTCTAACAACCCATACACATATTCAGCGCACCTATCCAAGCATTGTCCTCTGTCAAAACGCACGACAAAGTAGAAAGTAGCTCTACTTCGGCGTTGAGGTCGAGCTTACAATATTTACGATAAAAAGCCACCAAATCTCTTATTTTGCTGTCAGTTCGATTTCCAGGCATTTTTTTTTTAATTGCTTATTAATCGGTAAACACGGTACATATACATAGCTACTTATTACACAACTAAAGTCGAATTTGTCTATCTGCTTGAAATTAATACCGTAACACATGGCAAAATAATTCTTTTTCGTTTCCTTTTATATTCTGTTTGCATTTTGCAAACCATTAATTGACAAAGTTAAGGACTCTTAGTCCTTTTGATATAAAAAAATTAATTTTATAGAGCCTACAACTGGCTCTTTTAGTAAAACACGGAATTCACGTTATAAAATTTAAGTTTATTTGTTTGCGTCCGGTCCCAGTGGCTTCTCGAAATGAACTGACTTAATCTATCCTAACAAATGAAATTATAACTTAATATTAAACTGCCGAGTTGCAGATCCCACGCAGACCCAAGGTTGCCTATGACCAAAGTCCAGCGGATGTGTGACCGTGAATTGCACTGCATGCATTTCTAAGTTCCCATACGAAATCATGCAGTGCGCGGATCCAATTTCGTCGGCAGGTGGGACAATTGGTCGTGTTGACTGCGTGGATCTAATTTCGTCGGCAGGTGGGACAGCCGATCGTGTTAACTGCCGCCCCTTCAAATATCTGCGTCCCGCAGATCGTCGCTGGAACATCCGGGGTGACTCGAGTTCGTGTTGGTGTCATTGACTGCGATAGGTGGCTCTGGATTGCAGCGTGGGGTAGGTCTGGGACTGGCATATAGACGAAGCTCCGGAACATTGACCCTACCATAAATTTTGGTGGCCAGTAGGATGATGGCGATTACTACGATGGTGGTCATAGATAATTCTGTAAGTAGAGAGGCTTTAAAATTCTTTTTTAGGATATCAATACGCTCGATGTTTCCTGTGCTAAGGGCATGCACTAATTCCAAGCTGGGTTTAATCTGGTTGGTTGTTACATTGACCAGAACCGGGGGAAGTATCGCTTCGATGGCTTTGACCTTCTTGGGATCGGGAAGAATGCCATCCGGGGTAACCAAGTAGCCCAAGAACTCAACGCTGGTAGCTAGGAAGTGGGTTTTCTCGAGATTAATTTTAAGTCCCGCTTCGTGAATCTTGGAAAAGACGGTCTCTATGTCCTTCAGGTGACCGGCTTCGTTCTTACTGAAGATGATGATGTCGTCAATATAGACGTAACAGATCTTGCCGATCAATTCCTTGAGGACATCGTCTATCATTCGCTGAAAAATGGCTGGGGCGTTTTTTAGACCGAATGGAAGCCTCAGGTACTCGTATTTGCCATTCATGGTGGAAAATGCTGTTTTCGGTATGTCAGTTTCTTTCATCGGGATTTGATGGAAACCTGACGTTAGATCGAGAGTTGTGAAGAATCGTGCATCACCGAGGCTCGCGAGTGTGCTATTAATGTCAGGGATGGGATAAGTGTCTGGGATAGTTACGGCGTTTAGCCGTTTGAAATCGATAACCATTCGGTATTGTTTCTCCCCGTTGGGCTTTGGTTTTTTTGGAACAACCCATATAGGGGAGTTATATGGACTATTAGAGGGTCGGATGATATTCTCGGATAGTAATTCGTTAACTTGCCTTTCGACCTCCTCTCTCATACAGGCCGGATACGGGTAACTCTTTGTATAGATTGGTTCGTTAGTAGTTGTGCGGATCTCAGCTCTCACATTGGTTTTTATTTTGTCGTTTCCTACTGGGCCAAACAGGCTATGGAATCGCCTACAGATAGATTCTAATTCGGATTTAGCTTCATGGGAGGCATTTTCGTTTAGGATGATTAAGTGATTAACAAAGTCGGCTACTCTATTCCTTAAGGGAATAACAACATCTGATCCTAAGACAAGTTCATTCTTTTCCCTATCTATTTTCGCCCTTAACTGTTTTAACGTGTCATCACCAATTATTCCGTCGAACGATTCCAGGCTCGGAAGAACGAAAAAGGTTATTTCCATATCGAAACCAAGAGGGGAGAAAAACGTGCCGGTTATTTTGCTTTCGATTTTGACCTTACCAGCCGGACTATTGACAAAAAATGGGGTTTGGACGGGATTGGGACTGGATGCTAAATGAGGTTTGATAAAGTTTTTGTTGGCTCCGGTATCCACGAGGAAGCTTAGCATTTTCCCGTCCCGCGTAACATACTCTATGTATGGTACGCTGGAAACGAGGCGGCTGTCATAAAATTTTCAGCTGCTGTTGTTTCATTTGGCTGGGGCTCCTCTGAACCTTCTTCGGGGGTTGTCACCATGTTGAAGAGTCGTTGCTGCTTTCGGGGATAACTCTCTGAGTTCGTTTCCCTTTTAAACGCATTCGCAGGCCGATTCATATAGTTAATATTCCTCGATTGCTCAGATCGGTCTACCTCCATCTTAACGGGAGGTTTCGCAGCAGTCGGCCGCGGAGGAGGGTACTGTCGTTGGAAGCCCGAACCCCAGGAGGTATTCGGACGATGTGTGGAGTTGGCTCTTCCATTGAATGGTCTCGTTTGAGGTGGTCCCTGTCATTTCTGAAGTTATACCCTATAGGAGATGTTATGGTGTTTGAGGCTTGCACATGCACTGTGTGACTCCTGAAATTTAGGTTTTGCATTTCGATGCAAGCAGTGTATGCCTCTGGCAGTGTTTTCGGCTTCTGTATTACCAGAAGCCTCGACAGATCTCCGCTCAATCCTCTAATGAAGACGTCTAATGCCCGGTTTCTATAAGTTTCAACCAGGGCATCAACCGTTTCAGTCGAGTACGTTTCTGCTCTTATTTTGTTAATAATAAGGGAGAACTGGTGGTTAACCGTGGCGTAAAAATCATCTAGCCTTGAGCTACCCTGCGTCAACTGATTCAGTTGATGCTCGAGCGTCCGAATGTCCCTCTTATCGGCATAGTGTAGTGAGAGGACTCTCTTTATCTCGACCCATTCGCTGTCGAAGATGTTGTGCGACACAAGTGCGGAATCAGCCTTGCCGCGAATTTTTTGCCGAACGTGTTGCAGAATTGCTCGATAAATTGGTTTGCTGCGAACAATTTCGTAGTCCTTGAGCACCGTCTCTACACTGTGTACCCAAGAAACGTACTGCACTGGGTTACCATCGAAAATTTGCAATTCCTTAACGGAATCGGGGAGTTTTGAAATGTCCCGAAGGTCTTGTTCGGAACTTGGTCCACGGAGTGGTTCAATGTGTTCGGACTGTGGACTACTTGATGGACTCGTATGTTCCGTGGAATGAACACGTTCTTGAAGGGCACCTAATCGTTCGTTCAATGATTGAATCGCCTGCCTTGGATTGCAGAGCTCGATCTGGGTGAGACGATTCTCTATCCCTCTCAGCTGATCCAACACGGTGTTAATAGCACCGGATAGTTGCGTTACTGAATTCTTTAATTCGTCCATTTAGATGCAGATGAAGTGGAATTAGAAACCTAACAAGAGAATATCCTTGAGGTGTTTTCGACCAAATTATACGATGAGGGGTATGAATGGGAAACGATACGCTAACGAAAGGAATCAATAGGCCAAAGAAAAGTGTCCAAGGAGTGTCGAGCCAGGGGTCAAAGGGCCAAGCAAATGGATAGTCTGCACTTATATATATATTTTTGATTGATGTGTGTAATTTTTTAACTTTATTTTTTTTATTTTGTTAAAATTTCAGGGCCAAGCAATTGGTTAGTCTGCACTTATATTTATATATTTTCCTTCTTTTTTTTTTATTTAATGTGTATAATTTTTCTCTTCTTTTTTTTTTATTTTTCTTCGACCTACTAAGGTACGAAGATCAACACTACCGGTAATTGTTTTTCAGCAAACCGACCCCTTTTTTCACGGGAGACTACACCTGAGAATATGTATATTAATCTACCCTAGAAATATTTGGCCACTTAAATCTTAAACTTAACTTATTATATATCTTACAGTAGTGTAGGTACGGTGGACCAGACCAACATCGCTTCGGTGCTTCTTTTCTCTCGGGAACGTTGTCTTGGTTGCTTCCTGCGTTTTTGCTGCTTTCCTTTTTTCCTTCGGGTTGCAGATTTGTACTATTAATTGTTCTTCTCACTGTCCTTTGGATACTTTTTCTTTTGTATATGGTTTTCACTTGGGATATTTGGCATGAATTCAACTTTATATTGGAAAATTTTTTTTATTTTTTTTATTTTCTACACTGCTTTCACTCAGGATCTTTCTTTTTGTATATAATTTTCACTTGGGATTCTTGCCTTTTTTTTTTTATTTAACTTTTATTTAACTTTTTATTAATATTCTGTTTTTTACTAAATATTCACTCGAGATCCTATAATTTTTCACTTGGGATCTTTTTCATTTAGCTTTAATTTAACTTTTTATTAATTTCTGTTCTTTGTTTTAATTCGTTTTGTTCTTTGCGTTTCTAGCTACTCAGCACTCGCGACGCGGGCGGTCCCTGCTCGAGCGCCAGCTAAGGACTCTTAGTCCTTTTGATATAAAAAAATTAATTTTATAGAGCCTACAACTGGCTCTTTTAGTAAAACACGGAATTCACGTTATAAAATTTAAGTTTATTTGTTTGCGTCCGGTCCCAGTGGCTTCTCGAAATGAACTGACTTAATCTATCTTAACAAATGAAATTATAACTTAATATTAAACTGCCGAGTTGCAGATCCCACGCAGACCCAAGGTTGCCATGACCAAAGTCCAGCGGATGTGTGACCGTGAATTGCACTGCATGCATTTCTAAGTTCCCATACGAAATCATGCAGTGCGCGGATCCAATTTCGTCGGCAGGTGGGACAATTGGTCGTGTTGACTGCGTGGATCTAATTTCGTCGGCAGGTGGGACAGCCGATCGTGTTAACTACAACTTAAAATATGATGTTTTTATTTTTGTTATTTTAATGCATACTTGTTTGAATTTTGTTAATTTTTGTGTTGTAGTTATTAAGAATAACTTTATTAATAAAATTATAAAAAGAAAAAAAATTACAAAAGAAATTCGTTTCAATAAATTTTGAAATTGCAAAAAAATTTCTCCTTTTGCAAGCAATTATGTGACAGACTGTATGTATGCATATAGATTTCCTCAAGCAGAGTCACAGCGCTTACAGACTACTTAATGTACTTGACAATAAATAAAATATAAAGTAATAAATACTCACTATCGAGGTTCAGATTTAATTAATAACTTTTTTTTTTTTTAAAACAGTCTCTACTCAAGTACTAGTCAGATCAGTATGCGCGGGCTTAACTCCGCTACTGAAAATTTTTGATCGAGCGAGCAAATTTGTTGTTTTCTAAACTTTACTTCGTTATTTCTCACTATTTTTCAATCAAACAATTTCATTTGATAATTTATGGCTCATCTACAGACCTAGATCTATCGAATGACGGGCTGCACACATGTGTGGTTATAGCCGATATCTACATTTAGTGCGTACAAGATTAGTCCGAAATCGTTTTCGGACCACTATATTCCCCGTACATGCACGCGCTAGGCCAAAAAGTGGGTGATTGCTCTCGCTCCGCATGGCACTTTTCTAAACTTTACTTCGTTATTTCTCACTATTTTTCAATCAAACAATTTCATTTGATAATTTATGGCTCATCTACAGACCTAGATCTATCGAATGACATGCTGCACACATGTGTGGTTATAGCCGATATCTACATTTAGTGCGTACAAGATTAGTCCGAAATCGTTTTCGGACCACTATATTCCCCGTACATGCACGCGCTAGGCCAAAAAGTGGGTGATTGCTCTCGCTCCGCTACGCTCCGCTCGATCAATAAATTAAAATCAATAACACTACATAAAGAATTTGCTTGTCTTAAGCAGTGAGTTAAGGGTTCATTGGTTCCATTAAATAAAATCTATTTCGGTTTGCTTAAATCTGTAAAATTATCTTTATAACTAATCTGTTGTTCCAATAATGATCTGCATTTAAATGTTTCTAAATATCGTTGTATGATGTTCTGATGAGGTTAATGAGGTTTAAAATTAATTAATTTTGATATTTTCCACTGTAATTTAGATAGATAGCTTTGATTGGGAACGTTGCATACTCTTCGGCTGATCTATTTAACAGGAAGCACGTGCTATAAATGATGGAAATTAAACAAACTATAAATTTGGGCAGGAAACAGATTGTACGAAAAATTATTCCCGTATATGTTAAGTGCATTCAAAATCATTGAGCCAATCTTTCGGCAGATTATTAATGAATCGATCCATTCTGGAAATTTCCCCGACTGTTGGAAAGAAGCTATAGTGGTGCCTATCGAAAATACTAAGAAGCCAGTCGAATTTAGCCCAGTAATGACAGAATGACAATTCTTTGAAAAGTTGGTATTTAAACAATTAACTAGATAATTGGAAAAGAATAACTCGTCATCAACACAGTTGTGAAACACTTTTATATCTGGTGGAAAACTCATGCACCTGAATAGATGAATGCACCACAGAATCCTTGACGACAGAACTAGGAGTACCGCAGGGAACAGTTCTTGCAACATTGTTATTCATCATATACATATGTACATGAATGAGATGGAAAAGGTTCTTAAATTTTACGAAGTCAGGCTTTTGGCTGATGATGCATTCATTTTTGTAGCTGGAAGTTCGATGAGTGAATGTATTGATCTACTAAATATCCATATAGAAAATGTTTAAAATTATTTAAATATGATTAAATTAAATCTTAATACTAGTAAAACTGAAGTTATGATTACTGAAATTAAATATTTGAGTGCTATAATCGAAATTTGATAAACATTTAAGAAAAATATGCAAAAATAGAGCGATTTTTTCAAACGTATTCCACAAAAACTATCAATAAGTACTTCACTAAAAATGTATAATGTCATAGTAAAACCCATTTTGAATACTGCTCAAAAATTGTATTCTTAAGTTAAAATTAATTTTGCATTTAATTGCAAAAATTACACAATATAGGAATGAGATGTATTTTGATATGCAATATATTAACTCCAGTAAGAATGATGATCGACACTCTAGAATGGTTAAAAATTAACCAAAGAATTTTAATAAATGTACTTTTATTTGTATTTAAAATAAAGAATAATCTTATCCCAAAGTATTTAACAAATCAATTAGTTTCTGTGGCAGATGTTCAGACATATAATTTAAGAAATAGAGAGAATTTTAGACTTGGTTTTTTTCGAATAATAGATCACAAACCATATTATCCCATAACAGGTTGAAATTACATAATAGCCTACCAAATGAATGAAAAAGTGAATGCAATATTAAGACTTTTAAAATAATGTTAGTTCCTTATATTAAAATACACTACAATAGAGTTATTAATTAGTTTTTTTAAGAATAATTGTACAACCTTTGTAAAAAATAGCGCAAAGCTAAATAAATCTAAATCTATTCATGGGTATACATCTTATTCCAGATGGCCGACAAGCCAAAAATTACGCAACATTTATATACTTTTTTTTTTTTTTTTATTTTGTTGGAGGCTTCTACTATCTACTGGAGCACTCAGACATAAGTACTGGTCCATTGTACTACCAGACAGACACCTTGTCTTTATTGTATTTTCCCCGTTGTCCGGAGAAAAGTGAGGAGGGGCTTCAGTGATGTTGAGCTAAGAGATTCGGCACCCACCACGTCGGCCCCAAGGGTGCGCCACTGTGCACGAGCGAAGGCGGGACAGTCGCAGAGAAAGTGTTCCGCTGTGTCGTCCTCCTCGCAACAAGCAGCACAGGTAGGCGTCTCACTGATGCCAAGCACGTAAAGATGCCTGGCAAAAGTGTAATGGCCCGTAATGACGCCCGTCAGCCTTCTGCAGTCATTTCTTCTTAAGGATAAGAAGAATGTTGCGGACTTTTTACAGACGTCAGGGCGTACGCGCTTAGTCATCCTGCATCCTGGATATTCCTTCCATCTGCGACTGTGTACGTTAAAGACCCAGTCATTGATGTCAGATTTAACCGTTGAAGCTGGTAGACCTAAGGCGGGTTCAGGCCCTGAGAAACTCTCCTCTGAGCCTTTTCTAGCGAGTTCATCGGAGATCTCGTTTCCTGGGATTCCAGAGTGACCTGGAACCCATACAAGCCTAAGTGAATTAAGTCTTCCGACTTTGTTCAAAAAGGTCTTGAGTTCATGCACTAGTTTAGAGTTGGACAGAGGATTGGATACAGCTTTGAGTGCAGCTTGGCTGTCACTGCAGACACATATGCTCTTTCCCCTCCATCTGTGTTTCACAACATAGTGCATGGCCATTAGGATTGCGTAAATCTCCGC
The DNA here is from genome assembly GCA_958301585.1 of Merodon equestris. NCBI lineage: Eukaryota > Metazoa > Arthropoda > Insecta > Diptera > Syrphidae > Merodon > Merodon equestris. The sequence goes on along the minus strand of OY284414.1, from coordinate 68,605,506 downwards.
CTGGAAGACAGACGCATATTTTCCTAACGAGAAGTGCAGTCGAATGTTTTCGCGCTCGAAGAAAACTCCGGCGCCGGATCCCTGATCAGTCCTGGAGCCATCTGTGAAGATGCGAAGACATTCTATTCCAGGTTCAGTGTCTGGCCAAAGCCAGTCCTGACGCCAAGGAAATGTGACTGTGTAGTTACAGCGCAGTAGGATGGCAGGTGTCATTGCGTCAGAGGGCATATCCATGAGACAGTGATCGTAGGATATTTCTCTCTCAAGTACACTTTCACTCCACTGCGAGTTGTACCAAAGACCATTCCTCTTTAGGCGAGAAAGTTTTCAGTGCACACCCTCTGATATATATGTCAAGGGGTGGAAGGTTCATCATAGCATCCAAAGCAGCTCCCGGTGTGCTGGGGAAAGCCCCCGTGCAACTGAGGCAGACCGCTCTTTGGAGTTTGGTGAGTGAAGCCACAGCGTGTTTTCGTGTCAGCCTGCTCCACCAAACAACCGATGCATATGAGATTATCGGTCTTACCATTGCCGTGTAGATCCAAAGGACCTTTTTCGGCGATAAGCCCCATGTTTTGCCAAAGGCACCTTTGCATTGCCAGAAAGCTGACAGCGCTTTGGTGGTTTTGGACTCAACATGTTTTGACCAGAGAAGTTTGTTATCCAGATACTTAGCTTCCTTGGATATAGGGATGGGAATGCCTTTTAGCACCAGCTGAGCAATGCCAGTTGTTTTCCTCCTTCTCGTGAAGAGAACGACATCGGTCTTAAGAGGATTAACCGACAGCCCATTTCTCGTGCACCAGTCTTTGATCACGTTTAGCGTCGCCTGCGCTTTGAGGCAGACATTCGCTAAACATGAGCCGACAGAGAGAACAGCAACATCATCCGCATAGGCCTGGGCATAGATTCCAGAGGCATTGAGAGCATCTAGCAGAGAGTCGACCACCATGCACCATAACAGCGGAGACAAGACGTCACCTTGCGGGCAGCCCCTGTTTACTCCAGACTTGACACAATGTTCGAGGCCTGCATCAGCGATCAGTGTCCTGTGCACGAGCATTGCTTTGATCCACAAAACCAGTGCTTCATCTACGCCATGCCGTCTAGCAGCATTACACATGCTGTCAAAAGTAGCGTTATCAAAAGCTCCCTCAATGTCGACAAAAATGCCTAGTACGTACTCTTTCCTTTCGAGAGCGCATTCAATTCTCCCAACTAGGTTTTGAAGCGCAGTCCCGCAGGATTTTCCGCGCTGATAAGCATGTTGCATGTCCGACAAAGGATGCATTCGAAGGGCAACTTTGCGCTGCAACTCTACTAGTCTTTCCATGCTTTTCAGCAGGAATGATGTTAGACTTATTGGTCTGAAACTCTTGGCTAGTGAGTAATCCTCTTTCCCTATTTTGGGAATAAAGACCACTTTCACCGCGCGCCAAGGGATAGGTACGTAGGCAAGTGCCAGGCTAGCAGTGAAAATTCTTTTCAGTGTAGGAAGCAGCTGTCTTATACCTTTTTGCAGCATAACGGGGTATATCCCATCAGTGCCCGGCGACTTAAAGCCATCGAAGGATGCCACAGCAAATTCAATGGCCTCAGTAGTTGCCACGCGTGACGCAACATACCAGCTACGCCGAGTTGTTTTCATCGCTACAGCCGCAGTATCCAATGAGGGAGTGTGCAACGAGCCGATGACAGTCTGATTTCCCGGAAAATGGGTCTGAAACAGTAAACTAAGAGTTTCTGCTTTAGACTCGGTAAAGGTACCATCAGACTTTCTGAGTACCTCCAGTCTTGTCGATTTTCCTCGTTTGAGGACTTTAACCAACTTGCTGGTCGCGCTCAGGGATTTGATCTCTTCGCAGAAGGACTTATAGGAATCATTCTTCGATTTTCGAATAAGCTTCTTATATTCCTTCTGCTTCGATCGATATTTATTCCAGTTATCTTCCGAGTTCGATTTAAGCGATCTGTTCAGAAGACTTCTGGCTTCCCTACGAAGCCGTTGGAGCTCAGCATTCCACCAGGGAACCGGCTTCCTGTTGGGAGGTTTTTTGACAGGACATGCGAGTTCAAAAGCATGCGTCAGCACTTTCAGCTTGTTTCCGGGTTTTCCCGGAATCCAGCAGATGGCGCGCGTTAGTTTCGGGAGACTAACTAATTGATAAGTGCTAGTTCCCAGGGGGGGGATTTTCGGCACCATGCTCCTGATCCAGGCAGATGTCTGCTGAGAGGAACAGCTCACCACGAAGGTACCATTCATCAAAGCAGACCTCTCCGCTTGAATACAGAAGCCTGTTGCTGAAGCTAGCTCCAGTAGATGATCCTCGCAGTGTTGCAAATCTGCGCTGGTCATTCTGCTGTCACTGCCAGCCTTCCCTATCCTGACCTTTTCGGAGGAGATGGCTGCCTCTTTGTAGGAGAGGTGCTTGTCTCGACTCTTTACGGTCATTTGTGTTGCCTTTCCAGAGGAAGGGGTTTTTTTGTGTGAAGTGCCCGCCTCCGATGAGCAGTCTTTGGTCCTCTCCGTCTTCAGGTTTTTGCTTTGATCTTTATGGATCGCCGCATCTGCCTTTGGACTCCGATTTCCCGCCGCCATATCAGAGGAGGAGACATCACGTTCTCTCTCCCCAGCAAGATTGTCCTCGGCGGCCATCTTCCGCTTGCAAGTGCTCTTACCTTTTTCGGTTCGAGCTCCTGCTCCCTTCCGACGCCGCTTTCGAACAGCTTTGCCAGCCTGAGGGTTGTTATGATCCAAGACCGCTTCGCCTTCTGCGATCAGAGTCTGTCTGCCAGCATCATCACCTTTTTCGGCGGTGGCACCGACCATGACAGGACCCTGAACATCTTCAGCTCCGTCAGTTTTGGAACTTGGCACGCTCTTATTGGGAGTTTGACCGTCACCAATAAGAGGAGGAGTGTTTGAGGCGCATGCCGAAAGTGCTGGCATGCTTGTGCCTCCAGCAGCAGCCTTTACTAGCCGCCGACGTTTTCTGCGCTGCGCGCCGGCAAGCCAGCGGCTGTGCCAGCCTCTTTGCACGATTTTCGGGCACGCCTCTTCCTCCTTCTTTTTGGGCACTTAGCAGTGCAATCTACAGCACGTCCCAATTCTGGGGCTCGTTCAACCTTGGCGGTTTCCCGTGCCGCACCATCGTCGGTGTCGCCTCTGTCGGTTGCACCGCTCACGCTCAGTCCAACCAAGGTCGGACAATGAGCCGCAGGAGTCGGTGTCGTTCCGGGCTGCCGAAGAGTTAAGAATGACTGGCGGGGCCTCCAGAATCCTTGCCCCGGCCGCGATCAGGGAGATCGCGGGTGGATTTCCGCTATTGCGGGTGCCACCTGGAGTATTTCCATCCATCTGGTTGTCCATTCATTAATGACTAACTCGGGGTTCTCCGGGTCTTAGTTCGAGGTCATTGACCTCTTAAGCCCCTCCGCCGTGACAAGGTGCCCGAAGAGCGAAGGGGAACATTTATATACAGTATCGGACAAAACTAAGGAAACTGAAATTAATGAAGCATATAGGCGTGTGTAAAAGGCGTAAAAGGAAACATTTTTAAACTCGTTATAATAAATTTATTATTCATATCAATACTGCTTAAAATATAAAAAACCAAAATAACAAAATTCAATCAACAATTCAAAATAAAAAAAAAAAAGTGTAGTAAAAATAACATTCTGAACAGACAAAACTAAGGAAATTTGGGGAAATAAATAACTTCTATGTTCTTCTATACCAATATTAAGTGAAAGTTAATATTTTGTGGGACCACCTCTATTTTTTAAAACTGCTTGGCATCGTCTTGGCATCGTCGATTCAATCAAGTTGTTGATAAAAGATTGTGGTGTTTTTCTCCATTCTTCCTCAAATGCAAGAAAAAGTTGCTGCTGGTTACGGAAATGTTGCCCTTTAAGCTTTCGCTTAACTATTTCCCATAAATTCTCGATTGTGTCCAGGTTGGGAGATTGGGAGATTGATTACCTCAATGTTCTTTGTTTGATACCAATTTCTTAGTTTTTTTTGCCGTATGTATATGTTTTTTGGATCATTGTCCGGCTGAAATCTCCAACGAAGGGTAATTTGATCCTCTGCATACGGTAGCATTGTTTCCTCCAAAATGTTTTGGTATTGGAATCGCTCCATTCACCATTCTATTCTTCTAAGAGGCCTTATCCTTTAGGATGGAAAGCAACCCCACACCATGATTTAACTGCCATTATGCTTAAGACTTTTATTGCAATAGCGTAGGTCGAGTCTTATCTCAACTGGCCTCCTTACGCGCATCATTTAGAATCTGTTGATTGGCAACCAATTTTTGATTACTCAAACTTAGAGCTTGGTTTTACTATGTTTCGGAACATATTGGATTATATGATCTCGGTTTTCGTTCCTATTAAACAATTAAAACATTCAAAGAAACCAGTTTGGTTTAATAAAAGCCTATCCAGACTTAAAAACGTTATGAATAAATTACAAGAAAGGAGTAAAGTTTGTATCTCATTCCGTGAACAACTTAGGCAAGTAAGAAAAGAGTACGAAATTTTGAGAAAATTTATTTAGAAGCAATACATTCGTTCCCTGGAATCGAATATTAAAAATAACCCAAAAAGTTTTTGGTCATTTTTAAATACAAAGAGAAAATCACTTGGTATTCCATCTAACCTTGCTTACAATGGTGTTTCCTCAGATAATATAAATGTTATTTGCAACAGTTTCGCATCATTTTTTCAGTCCAACTTCATTGATTTAAATTTAAATTGTGATGAACTTAGTAGCTCTAATTCTGTCATTGAAAGCGATGTGCTAACATTTTTGTTCTCTCTCGTAAATGATTCTTCTGCTGCGCCGGATAATATACCATCGGTTCTTTTAAAAACTAGCAGATTTAAACTTGTAGCCCCTATGTGTTATATATTTAACTTGTCTTTAAATCAAGATACTTGTTTATAACTCCTTTATATAAGTCTGGTTCTAAAGGGTTTGCAGAAAACTACAGACCTATCGCAAAACTTCAGTTGTTTCCTAAAGTATTTGAAGCAATAATTAAAGATAAATTATATAGCATAGTTAAGAACCATTCATCTGAACATCAACATAGGTTTATGACCGGAAGATCGACGGCTACTAACTTATCGATTTTCACTAATTACTGTCTCACTAACATGGAAAAGCACTAACATGGAATCGACACTATTTATACCGATTTTTCTAAAGCGTTCGATCGTGTTCAACACGATATTCTACTGAAGAAACTTGAGAACTTTGGTTTTCACTATTCTCTTCTTAAGTGGATAAAGAGTTACTTAACAGGTCGAAAACAATTTGTCAAAATTGGCAATGTTTTATCTGAAGAAATTGTTAACCTCTCAGGTGTTTCTCAAGGCAGTCATCTTGGTCCGTTGCTGTTTATTATTTTTATAAATGACGTGCCAAATCTTCTTTCTCATTCAAAATGTTTCTTGATGCCGCTGACTTAAAAGTATTCAGCTGCATAAAATCTTTATCTGATGCTAATTGTGCTCAAGCTGATCTAAATTCTTCAATGGAGTAAATTAAATGGGCTCCATTTTAACAATCATAAATATAGTGTCGTTACTTCTTCTAAGATCCAAAATCCTGTGTATTTCGAGTACAAACTTGGTAACGATTCTTTACAAAGGTGTGACAACCAGCAAGATCTTGGAGTGATTTTCGACTCCAAAATTAATTTTTCTCTTCATATCGATCATTTAATTTCAAGAGCTAACTCGATGCTGGGTTTTGTAATTCGTAATTCAAAGTGTTTCAAAGATTCCTATAGACTTAAAACCCTTTACATGAGTATTGTCAGACCACTGTTGGAGTATTGCAGCGTTATTTGGAACCCCTATACTAACTCAAGTATACAACGAATTGAAAAAATTCAGAAAAAATTTACTAGATTTGCCTTACGAAAAACCTTTGGGAATCCATGTTATGAGAACAGATGTAGTCTTATTGACATTAAACCTCTTGTTTCGAGAAGAAAGTTAAATTCTATACTCTTTGCTTATGACCTTTTAAATTGTAACATCAATTGTCCGATGTTGTTATCAATGTAAAATGTATGTACCTTGCCGCAGTCTGCGACCAAGAAATGTTCCATCCCATAGTACTAGTTATGCCAGGAGCAATCCAATTAATAATGCATGTATTGATTTTAATGAGTTTGATTATGCTATTGATTTCAATGTAAATAGGGAGGAAATTTAAAAAAAATTATTACGTTTGTTGTAAATTTTATTATATTTAATTTATCGAAAAAAAATGATAATAGTGTCATAATAATTTGCATTATATAATTTAGTCTTATCTGTAGTCTTTATAAAGCTTGTAACTTGAAAGACGGTAAATAAATAAATAAATAAGAATATATCAAATTTAGTTTCGATTCATCAAAGAAAAGAACTGTCTTTCATTTCGTCAAGCTCCAAAATCCGTAGTTTTGCGCAAAAGCAATGCGAGCCTTTCGATTCTCTTTAGAAACTAGAGGTTTCTTTGAAGGTCGCCTTGAAAATAATCCGGCCTCAACGGCTCGTCTTCGGTAATTTCGTGGATGTTTAAACTTGTTATTTTGGCTCTGGCGGATATATCAGGCTCAGCTTTTACTTAGCGGATTAAGTGACTGTCTTCTCTTGGTGTGTTTTTTCTGGGCCTGCCACCACTATGAATCACTTTTATCGAACCTGTGTTATTATATTTTCTTATTAATTTCTAAATAACTGATTTCGGGATTGAATACTTTTCACTTATTTCCTTTTGAGTGACTTCACTTTTATAGTCGTCAATTATTTTCAATTATAAACTCTCATTATACTTGTTACACGCCATTGTATTCTCCTACTAATTAAAATACATCAATAAACAGATTTTGAGTGAAACTTGAACACTACTTCATCGTCACTTCAAACGTATTATTTGAAAATATTTTTTTATTAAAGTCAAACCGAACAGTTTCCTTAGTTTTGTCTGTTCAGAATGTTATGTTTTACTACCCTTTTTTTTATTTTGAATTGTTGATTGAATTTTGTTATTTTTGTTTTTTATATTTTAAGCAGTATTGATATGAATAATAAATTTATTATAACGAGTTTAAAAATGTTTCCTTTTACGCCTTTTACACACGCCTATATGTTTCATTAATTTCAGTTTCCTTAGTTTTGTCCGATACTGTATTTAACATTTTTAACCAAACCAAGCTATCGAAATTCCAGTGAAGAAAATACCATAATTAATCCAATTTAACCTCTTATTATTTCGAAAAACTAAGCAAAATATCGAAAAATGTTACTAAAAATGTCCTTGCTTGACTGATGGCACCATGCACCACCTGCTCCGGCATGAAGAGTCTTCGATTTCAACCCCAAGGGAGGGCTCAGGGACCACTCCGCTAAAAAAGGACCTCAATCCTCTTGACTCGCGGTACTTTTTTTTTTATGGATTCGCGCCAAGAAATGTGGAATCTTCTTCAGCATGCACGATTCGCGGGATATTATTCTCTTTTTTCCACGTGCCTACGTACTAAACCACACCTCTGCATTCTTCAATCACTTTCCCCGCGGGACTGCCGTTAGGTATTACTTCGTGGGGCTTGTTAGCGATTTATGCTGTATTTCGGGCGGCGAGCTCTTGTGCTCCTCTCTCTGCTTCGGTTTGACATAGCTTCGTTTGTATACTCGTTGCAGTTATCTACAGAGTCCATCATGTAGGCGACCAGGTTTTCGGGGCTTGGTAAGTTTACCGCTTGCCTGTCCTGCGTGAAACGACTACAGTCAAAAACTGCGTGTTCTGCGTCCTCCTCGAAATTTGGACATTGTGAACACAATGGAGAATAATCATGTCCAAATTTGTATAGGTGCTTTCTGTAGCCGCCGTGTCCAGACAGAAACAGCGAAAGGTGGTAATTACAGTCTCCAGCTGATCTTGATATCCAAGTTTTGATAACTTTTATGTGTTCCCTAAAGGAGAGCCTGTTATCAAGCATAACCCCTAGGTATTTCACCGATTTCTTGGACCTAATCGCCTGATCGCCAACTAAAAAGCTTGCATGTTCCACCTTCTTGCGGCTGGTTCCAGCATTTTGTGAGCCGCTAGTTCCAGGCCGGCACTTACCGGCCAATCTTTCACCTTAGAGATGGCTGTGTTCATGGCAAACTCCACTTCCTCTATATGTTTGGCCACTTTGGCAATGGCAATGTAGTTAGCAAAGCCGGTAATTTGTACTCTAACGGGAAGCGCCAGTCATAGAACGCCATCATACATAATGTTCCACAGTAGGGGTCCAGCATTTTTAACGTCCAGCGTAACTACTGCACAATATTTCTTTTCTCTTCCTCTCCACCTCTTTCTATCTGCGGCCAGGTTTACCATGGATTCTATTGCGTCACCCGTTGATCGTCCTTTTCTAAAGTAGAACTGGTTGTTTGAAAGTGCACTATTAGCTTCCGCTACCGCCGGTAACTTACCATATACAATTCGTTCCAGTATCTTACATAGTGTGTCTAATAGACAAATTGGGCGATACGAGGACGGTTCTCCAGGTGTCTTTTTTTTTTTTCTGGACTGGCCTTAATCGCCGCTTTGAGGGCTTTATTTGGGATACCATCAGGTCAGGGTGTTTGCTGTTTTTTACCTTAGAGACAGCTTTGTATAGCTCCTCTAGAGCAATAAGAGGGATCTCCTCTGTGCCGATCCTTTCCGTGCTGCTACTAGTGAGCGGTTGACCCCGTGGAAAGAGGTGTTCTACTACTTGTATTATATACCTATTATTTTTCATCTTTTTGGTAACCACTCTGTATGCTTTACCCCACGGATCTATATCGGCCTCGTCGCAGAGTTTTTTGAAACACCTTGCCTTGGAGAAGTCGCTCTTGGAAATCTGGCCTGTTTCTGGATCGTTGGAATTTCCTTCGCGCTCTGAGAAAAATTGCTCTTAGCCTTTGGATATCCTCGTTCCACCAGTAGCATGGGGAGCCCCTTTTGCTGGTTTTCTCCTGGTCATCTATACGCTCATTTAATCGAAAATTGTATGTGCATTGTCTATTCCCAGGCTTTAAATATTTTGAAAATTGCGAGATCCAGGAGCGTGAGAACAACATTCGAACATTACACACATATTGTAGGTTACTGGAAAAGCTTCGGATCTCGGGCTCACTGGATGTGCGATGTAAATAAAAGAAATGTTAGCTCCTTACTCATTTCAAATTATTTATTTAAATTCTCCACAACTTTAACAGCAACGGCTACAAAATGCACTACATTTCAAAGACTTTTCGACACCGGCAGTGGAATGTAGCAAATAAGTAAATGTGCTTCACATCTAATAAACTATGAAATTCGTAAATATAAATATGGTATAAAATAAATTGTTTTTATGATTCAAAACATCAGTTATACTCATCCAGTAAAAATCAGCGTGTTAACAAACTAAGCAGTAAATTAAATATGTGAATTAATTTTCTCAACTGGATTGGTAGGTTCGGGCCCCACACCACCAGCCATTTTGTAGACTAGAGCACCAATTTGATACGCCAAGTTGTTTACGTCCTGGGAAAAAAAACAATAAAGTAAGTATTAGGCAACAAGATCCTCTCTAAATTAGCTTAAAAAATAAACCTCTTTAGTAGTTGCCTCCGCATATACCCTGACGACATCCTCTGTCCCGGAGGGCCGCACGAATGCACGCCCTCTTTTATAATTGGCTACAACTTTATTTATTTCTTCCTGTAGTCCTTGAGGCATCACGCATACTCTTTCTGCATCTGTTGTAGTGACCACATTGCGATCCTGCACTTTAATTTTAAGCTGTAAATTCGGAAGATCAGTATATGTGCGCAGCCAATCGGTCACGTCCCACCCTTTAGAATGAAGAATAGTTTCCACGAGTAACATATCTGATATAGCATCACCAACGGTTTCATTTATGAGATCAATAATGTTGAGTAATATATTAGCATCTTTGTTATCATTATTTTCAATGGCGGCCTTCCTAATGTTAGCCTTAGCTTTTTCACTAAAAACAATTGTTCCATGTCCATTTGCTTCAAAATACACCCCGATATCGTATTCCAGGGCTTTGTGGTGTAAATGCTTTACACCAGTTGGCACGCATGCAACAGGCACTTTCAATTCATTTCTTATATAATCAGTAGATGCACCATTGGCATATGCAGTCTGCACGATACCCATGGCTAATTCAAGGCCACACCTCCGAACAGAATTCATTAAGTAATCAGCCACCAGAGTTGCAATCCGATCACCATCCAATAAGTTGAAATGTCCATTTTCATCAGTAAAGAAATATACAATGCGATCGGCGTCTCCGTCCACGCTCACACACCTTGTGTTTGGTTCTAAAATAGGCAGACCGATTGGACAACATTGTTTAACTTTAACATAATCTGCTCCGCATTCATGATTTATTTTCCCAGCACCGCTGTTGAATACTTCTATATTTATAGAGTTCTTCATACGCTTTAAGAATTGCAACATTTTCCGCGCTCCTACGCCGTTGGCGCCGTCGAAAACCAGTTTATTTTTATAATTGCCATTTTCTAACTTAGTTCCGCGAATAGTTTCAAATGATTTTATAATCTTAGTATAATAGCCCTCTTCGCTTGCCACGCCATATGCGCCCTTGGTATTTGAACATACTACTAAATAATGCATCATGGGAGTCGTAACGATTCCAAATTCTTTAACATTGCCTTTCAGTGCAATAACTCCATCGGCTACGGCCTTAAGCAGTCTCGGACTGTGGTATCGATTGTCCATACCAACATACACGTGCGAAGCCGACCCCACATCTATTTGGTTCTCTTTAATAATCTTCGCAACTTCTACTTCGAGTTCTTGGTCGCTAACATTGGCTAAATCCGTTGCGATCTTCTCCCAGCTTTGTTCAAGCATTTCACCTTTCGGATCAATCAACTTGACCCCATTATCTGGTTCGGGATTGTGTGAAGCGGTAATCATGACACCAATAACTGCTCCATTTTTAAATCGGGATCGTAGAGTAGCCAAGACTCCCATTCGAAACATAACATTATCCAAATATTCGGCACTAGAAAAGTAGACATAAATACAGTAAAGCCAAATGAGATCACTTAAAAATGTGTTAAATCTTAGATAAAAATATCTTATTTTCATAAAAATATAACAAAACTGAAATGTAGGTTAAAGTTGTAGCTAAATTGTATAGTGTACAATGCGTGCACAGATATTATATACCTACATGTGTATTTAAATAAATCAATTTAATGTCATTAACTTGGCCTGTTATCTTTCGCCACTTCTACTGTTCGTAAGGGGAAACAACAAACGTCTGCCTCTGCGTTATACTCTTGCCCCATTTATACTTGTTCTTTCGACGTGATATTCGATTGGTTGATTAACTCCATTCTCGCTTTTATAGCACAAGAACCTCTCACTCACATGGCATAGGGGAATGCCACAAATCATCGCGCCCATCAACTCATAAAAATATTTTTTTTACAATATTTGAGAATTTTGTTTCAACGTCATTGTTGAACAAAAATAGAAAAACTTCCTTTCAAGGCCTGACGGTAAGAGGTAACACCATGTAGTCGGTTTTCTCTTAGGTGACGTCTCAATATGCGGAATGGTAACAATTAATTAATCGGCGTAAGACATAGTCACACTAATCATACAGAAATACCTGCAATAATTCTAAAAATAAGTGCGCCCCCACATACTTTCCACGGAATCCAGCAGTCCCATACTGAATTATTTCCGTACTTTTCTTCGGATACATTTCCCGTGCAAATGCATATATGGTGCGCAAGTTAATGGACATTTTTACACAAACGAGAGATTAAGACACACTTAACACAAATATTTAATTATTTTTGCTTTTTAAATAAAGAATTTAAAACGTAAAGCTCTAATTCAGAAACACAGGAAACAATGGATAAAACCAAACCGCTCGAACCAAGTCAATTTAAGAAGGTAGGCACGAAAGATGAATCACCAAATGTAGCGCGACACCACCCTCTATTAACTACGACGACCGAACAACGATTGAGATTGACCAACTCTTCAATGAGAGACACAAACTCCATAAGACTTAATCTATTTCTGACATTTGCTTTACACATTCCCCACAATAGTAGCCGGTTTTCCTTCGCATTTCTGAGATAAAGTAGTTAGTCGTGTCGACACATTTTCTATGCCACACTCTTTCATAGCTCCGTCCTGCTTTCTCGTGGAAAAGAGAAACACTTGTTTTAAGGCAAGTTCTCCCAGTTCGGCACGAACGAACAAAGCAAATTAAATTCACATTTCACTTTCTTTAAAAATATATTTATTTGTAATTGCGTAAAATATTTTTGTATGTAAAATGGACGGACAACTAAAGAAAAATAAACTTTAGTTCTTATTCTAGATTTGAAAAAGTAAATCGAGATTCTATGTGCAAGGCATCATTCCGTTGGAATTTCGGAATGCTTCGGGACGGACTGACTTTACAATCTTATCAAACTACGTAATCAAAGTAAATATTTCCTCTAGATACTTGTACTAATTGTAAAATTAACCAATTATCGATCTCAGTGTACACTGACGTATATACTAAATATAAGAAGCAATAAATAGATAGAAACACTCATCTGGCTGGCTCCAGCATAACAATCAGTAATGCGACGTGCTCGCATAAAATTGCTTCCCAGATATTGGTCATAACTACGCTTTTCCGGTTTAATTATTCGCAGTTGACGTGTGGCATCTTGAAATATTAGATCGTAGAACGGCGCAGGCGACGAAAACATACTGAAACTAAATGCATCTACGTCCTTGCGACCGTATAATTGCTGGGCATAAGTAAACAGATTGATAAATGCATTGACTTCTGTCTCATTGTATCCAATTCCCCCTCGCGTCACAATAGCATTTGCATTTACTTTTCCTAAATTGCATCGTTCGTATTCGTTTAGTTTAGCACGCGTTCCTGAAAAGTGATGAAAATAATTAAAACTTAAGTGAACATGCTTAATGCTTAAACGACTTTACCATCAGTACATAACAATTCAAAATCATCATTTAGTGTATTTCGCGCCCACCACTCACTCCTTTTACCGCCGGTGCTTTCCATTACTGTCGTATGCTTCATAAAAGCCACATGTCCTCCTCCTTCGACCAAGCATCTAAATGCACCAGTATGTCCATAGTAATCCTCGGAAGCATCTCTTCGGCAATATCTATAACTGGTCCCGTGGCACAAATCGCACATACTATCGTATGGCACGCCTGTATTATATTCACTGCTTATTGCACCAGGAACACATGATTTAGTGAAATATTCTGCTGCCGCCCGGACGCTATCGCAGCCGTATGGCCTTATCCACCCATTCGAAATGAAATAAGCCATTGGATATGTCCAACCAGCGGCCATGTTAATTCCCGTATGGCAGGTATATTTGCCTTTTAAATATGTTAATTCAGTATCAGGATCTTCCTCCTTACCTACGGCAACTACATAATACTCGGGCTCGCCGAGATTATATACCTCAGACATAAACGGTATTAAGCCGTAGTTTAACCCGGCAGTATAGACGTCACCCGCATCAAGCACAGCAACATCTGCACGGCCTGTTTGTATAGATTGCATGCAGGTTATGTGCGAGTGAGCCTTGTAGCAAAGTAGTTCGGGTTTGAGGATTTGTGCCTTTAACGCGATCTAAAATAGAAACAAAATATGGTATATAATGTCAACATGATACTAGTTATGAGCGATCTCTTATTCACCCGCATTTTAATACACTTGTCCATTTCAGGGTCTGACGTTACACATAAAGTCATTCGACCCACAGGACATTCCCGAATTCCATAAATGTAATGTAAGGCGTTTGACAAATATTTGCTAAATGATTGTTTTTCCTCCTCAAGGGTAACTAACGATTGTGCGGCATCCTTTAATAAGAGTTCATATTAATCGTTATTGCAGTGACTAGAGCAAAAAAGACATACCTGGAACAAAAGGTTCGCTTTTCCGTATCTAATAGATTCGAAAATGTTATACTTTTCATATAAAACGCCCCGGTCTGTGGCGTTAAACATGCTGTTGTCTGTTGATGTGCGGAAACCAGAGTCAATTTGCCTTGTACGTCGATTATAAGTGTTGTACTGATTGCGGTACGTATTTTGAGAATAGGGGTTATAATTCTGATTGGTTTGCTCTCTATTATTTGTTCGAAAATCATTATTGTAGTTTTTATTGTTTCCTTGCAATTGGTTGTTGTAGTAATTCCTATTCGCATTATCATTTCCATCCAAACTTATATTTCTTCGCACATCATCTATATAATGCTGCGTTATACGATCTAAAAATTGCTGATACTTCCTACGCTCCACTAATGATCGGGCGGAAGATGTCACTATCGCATCCGTTGGAATCAAGCCCCAATTACATTGCATGTAGTCAGTTAAAGCAGCTCGTCGACCATCCTTGCACAGCAGCTCGAAACGATCAGCAGACACAGTTTCTAAACAAGTTTAAACCAATAAAAATGTCTCACAATTGTACGGAAGAAATTAAAACTAACTGAATTCGGGACTTGCAACCATTTCTGAAACTGTGCTGTGTCTAAGGAATGCCACATCACCGGCCTCGAGCAAGCATCTAAAAGCCCCAGAATAACCAAAATATGGATCTTTTGGTGTGCAACGTCCGTCCTGAACTTTCCCAGTGCATAAATTGCAAAGCCTAAAAATAGATTTATGTAGCAGTTTTACATTAAGCAATACGAGGCCGGCCTTACTTATCTGAATTGTCACCAATTGGATTGTATTTATCAGTCAAAGAGTACACTGCACAGGAACTATTGAAATAATTTGCTGCGGTTTTCACTTGATTGTTGCAATCAATAACTTCCATACCACCTTCATGTTGTAACTAAAGCGAAAATGTCCATTTTTACACAGTATATATCGGCGCTTTCAAGAAATACCAACCGTATACAATGGAACTATCCATCCAGCTAGACTTCCAACCCAGGGAAAGCATGCTTTTTTATTACGCAAGTCTCGAAGACTGGTCACTTCAGGAATACTGTTCTTTTTCACTACTGCTACGGAGTAATAGTTCGTAAAACCTCCTTCGATTTTTTCTTGCATGATTGGGATCAACGAGTGATAACGGCCAGCGACGAAGACATCACCGGCATCGAGGCTAGTTACATGCGCACGTTCTTTGTCGATATGGCTTATACATTCGTCAGGACTATACGCTTGAAAGCACGATACATTTACTAGTAAATCCTCAAAAAACACTCGATCCCGTTCAATAGCTGCTGTTAAATTCGTACATTTATACTGCTCTTGTATACTTTTTGTACACCAGATCATATTGCTGATTGTGTCCTCACTGAATCCATGTTGAGCTGTTGTATAAAATTGTGAAAATTTAGTGCTGTGTAATGAAATAAATTATAAATGTTAAAATGCAAAATGACCTAGGTATGCATACTGACTAATGTTCCTAATAGTTAAACGGCCCTATCAATATATTACAAACATTAAATAACTGATATGCTTTTGCGTTAATAAGATCTATCATATTTTGTTCAAGATCTATGTACCCTATATGGAACCTCATCATTTTCAAGCACATAGCGAGAAAACTGATTTCTATATTTGAAAGAAAACACTTAGCGCCAACACTACCGTAGCCATGACACCTGTTGACCACGAAGAATCCTTAATTTTACGTTTCCCAATTACTGGCTCTTTGGATTTAAATCGAATTTATTTGGTTTGATTAAATTATATATGTCCTTAAAATGGTGTTCATGTTATATTACTTAAATTCACTTTAGTGATTCATTTCATGATTGGATACTACGCCCAAACGCACGAGTCTGGAAAACAAATCTCAAAACACACTAACCATAAATCAATGGAAATCCAAGGAAAACACAGAATATAAAGCTGAAACGTCTCATTCTGTTTTATGGTAAAGCACGTATATTGAATTATGCATAAAAGGGTGCAAAAACGTTTATTTAATCATGCATTCAATCCTATCGACACGCCCAAAACAAAAGAAAACACAACTGCTCCATGAAAGTAGTAGATTTTGACGTTTAAAAATTTAACACTATTCCTTGCTGGTTGACATTTGGATTTAACAACCTTGAGACTACGATCACATTGGCGCTCCAAATCATTAAAATGTTAAAATAATACTTACTTTCTGTCCCAAAATATTGTGAAATTTCAGGGGTGGGTGTAAAATTCTCTAAGAGATATACAAAATTACAAACAAATTAACAAAAATGTAAATGTATACCACTTTAAACTCCAAATTTAGAATCAGTTTAAAAGTGTACGCAAAAGAATATGTTTTTTTTTTCCAAAAGGTTTTAAGAGTAATATCTGTTGATGACAGATTTCATAAATCAATATAAAGAAATTTCTTGTTCCTCTTATTCTCTCTTTTACGAAAAACTATAAAATTTGTATGTACTCGAAGACGATTTCGTAAAATTTCGTATTAATAAAGAAACTCAATACACATTAAATATTACTGAATCTCAATTGAAATTATATCGACGTATGGAAATTGTATTTCATGATGTTACCTTCGGTGACGTACGGCAGCTAGTCTCAGTTATTCATGATTAAAAAAAATGTTTGCTGCTGAGTTTTTTAAATATAATTTTTCTTCGTCTAAATTGTTCGTTTTCCTTAATGATTATAGGTTAATCGTAAGGCCGAAAGGTATTTTTTGTTTACGGCAAGTTTGTTTTAAGCAGTTTGAAATAAAAATGAGTTTAAAACTGAAAATAAAACTCCGATAAGCGCGGTGTCATCTCGTGAGCGGCGGCCCAATGGTTTACTTTTGTCTTTTCCACGCTAATTGGAACAAGCTGGTTCTATTTTATATTTCCTGTCCTTGTTTTACGTGTCTATTCACGGTACAACACAGAATTTCTAAGCCAGCTATCACATGCAGCCTCAGAACTAACGACTTACTTTCAATTTTCATACTATGAAGCGAGCGCCTTCACATGGGCATGCGACAGCTTTTCATGAAGTGACATTTAATTTTCGTACTCTTTTACCTTTTCATTTCTAAATTTCCCTAAGTCCGGTATTACACGTTTCAATAGTTGCCGCGGCAACACGAACTTGTGGGTAAGAGAAGTGAGAGGCATCCGGGGTAGGTCGTGTTGCCTGTACCGGCAACACTTTGACGTTTCCCTTTGTTATTTTCTCATTTTTTGCCATTTCTCCTTTTTCTTATTCGCCAGATTTCGAGTGCAACAACAACTCAAACAACTCTGGGAAATGAATCAAAAAGAAAATGCACGTTAAGTGTCACTTTGTTGCGAGCTCTGTGTTGAAACGTGTAAAGATAAAGGCAACACGGACAGAAAACACAAAAGAAAATAAGCAAAAGTTGCCAGCAACTATTGAAACGTGTAATACCCGACTAAAGGAAACGAAAAAAAGGAAAAAAAATGAGAAAACAACGAAGAAAAACGTCAAAATGTTTCTCCGAATTTCCGGCAAGCACAATACATATCATCCCGAAACCCTCTCACTTCTCAGAGTGTTGATTAAATCAGGGATCAATCAAGGATATTAGTCCCTGCAATAAGTGGTGAAATACCTGCCTAACACAGTTTGCGAACGCTCGTAATTTAAATGATATAGTATGTTACAATGGTAAGATATTCAGGGCTATCGTGAATGAAATTCCCCCGAAATGTTCCCTATTTTCGAAAAATAGGTATCATGAACAAAATTTCCCCCGTAATTTTTCCTTCGTCTGTTTGCTGGATAAATCCATCAATAAAAGACAAATGAAGATAAGCCTTTGCTCATTGTTAACCAAATTTGACTTAATTGAAAAGTGAAGTAGTTGAGCTGGACGAATAATTAAAAAAGTAATTAAAGTGAAAATTTAGAATTCAGAGATGTATGTACTTATATTCTACTTACATATATGTACATATTTTTTACAAATACTTACTAAAATAAAAAAAATAATAAATTTACTTATATGAAGGTCTATCTCAACTAACCAGAAACAGTTGGATGATCAATTTATTTGATAATAATCGAGTTATTGCCAATGATTTCAGTACTAAAAAGTGGTCAAAGTGTGAACCGTAAGGTCCACACAACTAACTTCCCAGTGAGAAGAATGAAAGAACAATTATTTTCTTTTATTATTATTTATTATTATTATAATTTTAAATTTATTTAAATAATATTTTTTTTTTTCATAATTTTAACCGTGGAAGCTTTGGTAAAGGTAAACACCTCCACCACCGGGTCGTCCTTTACCAAAGCCCCGACCTCCTTGCCATACTGTTCCGTGATTGCCTCCACCTCTTCCGCGGCTTCCTCCATCTCTGCCCCGAAATCCACCACGGCCGCCACCTCGTCCCTGTTTTCGGACGTGGCCACCATGTCCCCGGTAACCTTTGTTTTGACCCCTTCCTTTCCTGTCCTCATCTTTTTTTCATTTTTTTTTCCGTCGGGAGTGGTGGGAGCCACCATTTCTACCCCGTTATGATACAATAATAATAATAAACTGAACACAAAATTTAATTGTTATTAACAATATTCAATTGATATTAGCAATATTCAATTGTTATTAACAATATCCAATTGTTATTAAAAATATTCAATTGTTATTAATAATATTTAATTATTAATAGCAATATCATATTATTAATTGCTATAGCCTTACCGATGCTATACTTCGAAACCTGATATGAGTTTAGAGTTGTTGTAGAAAAAAAGTGTTGTTATTTTTATAACTTTCTTTAATGACATTTTTCACAACTCCGATTGCATTTTTGCTAAAATACTCAATCATAACAATGTGAATATGAAGGTATCTAAAATCTGCATGAATAAATTGTGCATTTCATTCATTTTAAAATTCAGTTTGTTTGCCTTTTTTCTTGGTTTTCTCGTTAAAAAAAAAACCGGCTGGACCGATTTCGCTGAAAATTCTTTCAGTTCTATGTTATGTAATTATGCGTCTAATGCATCTAGTCCCATGTTAATATCATCTTTGGTTCTCAAGATAGTCGAGACGAAAAATGATTACGAACACACATACACACATACATGCATACACACATACGTACATGCACACATATATACGTACATACACACACACATACATCTCTATAAAAACGTTGGATTTGGATTCTGGTGACCTTGAAACGTGGAGATACATACATATGTCAAAATTTGGGATTTACAAAATCGGCCCCATTACAAAAACTTCCCACTGGGAAGTTAACAAGAGCAAAGAGGATGTAAAGAACTTTTGCAAACGCCTAAAGAAGGAACTGAACAGCATTGAGGCTCCAATCAAGTCCTCATTTGAACGGAAAAAAAGTAACTTTTTCTTTTATTTACATGTTGATATAGATATGAATGGGTGGACAAAAAAAATATATATACTCTTAGTCACAAAAGCCTACATATGTACACCCCTAAAATGTATGAAATCTAAAAACCAGTAGATAATTGGCTTGTTAGACAGTCATTATACATCTTATTCCCATATAACATTTTGAGAAAAACAAAGTCAACCATAAATATGAAAATTACAAAGAAAAGTAAAATAAACGAAAAAATCCATCTCACAAAAGTTAGCATACAGCTGCGATTTCATAGAAACCGCCACGGAACCAAATGGAGTACCGTTAAGTTTTTTAGTGAACTGAGACTTTTCATTATTCTTTTAGTCTCGTGTGTAATTTAGAGCAGACTGGGTCGCTTTTTTAATAAAAACGGATTTCTAAAATGGCGAGTAGGAAAGAAGTTCCACTGGAAATTCGAAATGTAATAGTTAAATTAAGACAAGAGGATAAAAGTTACGGCGAAGTTGGAAGAATTGTTGATAGAAAGCATAGAAAACAGTCCAGTCTATAATAAAAATGTACGATGATAGGGGTAATAATTCTCTAAATTCTTGAAGAGAAGGAGTGCAATTGGCTAGCTCGCCTGCACATTGTTTGTTGAAATAGAGTTAAAACAATGATAGAGGGAAAATATGGCGTCTTCTTCTATTGACTTTTATTCGTTAGACGAGCGCTTTAACAGTTTTTTGATTATTTTTCATTTCGCCTGTGTGTGACATAAAGTAGAGTTCCGTAGTTTTTTCGAGATAGCGCATCAATTGTGTTTGTTCAACAAGCGACCAAATTAAATTAAATGAAAATGAAAATTAGCAAGCAAAGTGAAAGGGAATCGAGCCGAAAAGGATTTTGTCCGCGACTTACCGGGAATTCAATTTTTCATCTCATTCACACTCATTTCCTTTCTCTTTTACTTTTATTCGAGTCGTGAGCCGTGAGGCTGTATATGATAAACGACCTAGGAGCATTCAATTCCACTCTTTTGTTTATACCCCACTTAATTTGTTCAGTATCCAAACAGTAGGTTTTTTTTGTCTATATCTCATCTATATAGTGTTTTTTATCTAAATAATTTTTCAAAAATTAATTTAAATTGTTTTATTTTTAATTAAAAAATAAATTGAAGCTGGACGTCATAAATGAGAGTAAGAGTCAGTAAAACTGTATGCGTATGTATAGATCATTATCATTTGATGTAATAACTTTATCAATTTGTCTAGCTTTAAGTAATATAAAAACATCTAAAAACGAAATGAAATTAATTTGTATTTTTATATATGATAAAAATTTCATAAATATTGGATCTTTTGAGTTGGTAGAGTAAGTACCCACAATAAAAATACGATTTTCGTCTTGTTAGAAAATATGAGTCTACTGTTTAACCAAGGTAAATATCGACTATATCAAAATAGTTTCTAGATTGGCGCTGAACGCAATGATATCCAAGTGCAAAGAATGACAAGCATGACAAGCAAATGACGTTTGGCATTGCAGGCAGCAGACGTGGTAAATGCTTTCGTTCTTCCTTTGGTCTCGTGTTGCAAGCAGATTTTGATATTTTCTATTTTCTTAAAATGTCCAAGTTGAGTCGTAACGAAATATTACTCCTGTTTGACGTCGATGGCACTTTAACGAAACCGCGCTCGTCTATAGATCCGGAGTTTGAAGGTTTTTTATATGACAATATAAAACCTAGGGCTTCAATCGGAGTGGTCGGTGGTTCTAATTTAGAGAAAATGCTTGAGCAACTAAACGGCGATAGTGTTTTCGATAAGTTTGATTTTATCTTTCCAGAAAATGGGCTTATTCAGATTGAAAACGGTAAAGAAATGGGAAGGCAGTCGATCCAGAACCATTTGGGAGAGAAAACCCTGCAGCGTTTTATTAACTTCGTTCTAAAATATCTTTCTGAAGTTGAACTTCCCATCAAGCGGGGTACTTTCGTGGAATTTCGCTCTGGAATGCTTAATATTAGTCCTATTGGTCGGCAGTGTTCCAGGGAAGAAAGAGACGAATTTGAGCAATATGATAATCAGCATGGCATTCGCAAAACAATGATAGAAGCATTAAGAAAAGAGTTCAGTGACGTCGATTTAACTTACAGCATTGGGGGGCAGATTAGCTTTGACGTTTTTCCCAATGGTTGGGATAAAACCTATTGTCTTCGTTATATTGAAAAACATCATAACTTTAAAGAAATTCACTTCTTCGGCGACAAGACAGATCCAGGAGGTAACGATTATGAAATATTTATCGATCCGCGAACAATTGAACACAAGGTTAAAAGCCCGGATGACACAAAGAGAATATTAACTGAATTATTTGGTTTAAAAAAATGATTTAAATATGCCATAAATAATCCAAAGTAAAATATATTTTATATAACTTAGGACTGAAAAGTAATAAAACAACGAAAAGTGCATTACAATATTTATTCGGAAGGAGAAGCGTTATACATATGTATATTTGTGTGCTTTAATAATAAGCCTTATCTGGAGTTAGAAAACTTGTCGAAATGGCCAGTTGAGATTATAACTGTTAAGGGCCAGGGGCAAGGCCTTAATAAGAGTCAATTTTTCCGTGACATCCTCCGTAGATTATTTTTAGCTGTTCATATTAAATATTTGTCTTCAGCTTAAAGAGTTAGATTGTACTCGTAATACATTGCGATAAGGCAACCGTTGAAGGATTCTACTCTAATGGCCAAACTCGCGCTTAGCCAAATATATTCACGGACAATTCATAAATTAAGATCTTATTATCAAATATCCAAGAAAAAGGCAATGCAGGAAATAGAGTTACTAGTTCGCGAGCCCTTACAATGCCTTTTAAATTGAATCCTAGATGGTTAATCCTGACAGGATCGTCATTTTGAACACCAATGATTGTAACAAATGGAATCAATTTTTGGAACACCGACCAAAGCTGTATAAATATAGAAAATTTTCGAGACAAATTTAAGAACATTGTCTTAAGTGAGGGGAATCCTGTACACTTTAAAACGTATAATATATATACAGCTCCATGTTGAATTTTGTACTTGTCTTGCAAATTCCGTTCTTCTCTATTGATTCTAACACAATGCATATACCGAAAAGCATCTTGCATTGCATTCAGTTGTATAATGAAAATAGAAATTTACCTAAAACTCTCAGGGTTTCCGTTAACCGTTGATAGGGTTAATAAATTTAGGAAACGCAAATGTGTAAAAAAAAATAACACTGTGTTTTGTTGAGCATAGAGTGGGTACATTCGTGTTTTTATATTTGTTCACATTCAACCATATCAATGTTAAATGTAGGGAAATGTTTACCAGCTAAAATGGGTCGCGGTAGACCTTGTACTACAGAAGAACGTTAATTAATAAAAAAAATAATTTCTGAGGGGAAAACATTCAAAAAAGAGGAAGAAAACCGAAATTGACTTTCCGATAAACGACGTTTAACGAGATTAGTAAAACAAAATCCATTAATTATCTCTTATAAAATAAAAGAGGAATTAAGTCTATCTGTGACTATTTCGACAAGAAGGAAAAACATAATAAAGAAAAAGACAAAGACCACTTACAAAAACGGAAGAAGTTTGCAGCAGAGCACTTGCATTGGGAGCCAACTTATATACTATGGACCGATGAGTCAAAAATTGTTCTATTTGTCTCCAGGGTAAAAAACAAGGAGTTCAAGCCAGGGTACACCATTAGACAATTAAGCACGGCAGTGCAAAAATAAACATATGGGAACTCTATTCATATAATGGTACTGGTTTCCTATTGACCGCTAACATTTATTTTGAAATAATGAGGGAAGTCATGTTGCTTTACGCTGAATGGGATATGCCTCTCAAGAGGGTTCTGCTGTAGGATAATGACCCTAAACATACGAGCAAACTAGCGAAAGAATTTTTCGTCAGAAATAGGGTTCAGGTTATGGAATAGCAGACTCAGTCCCCAGACCTGATCCCCATAGAAAATCTTTGGGAGGATGTTAAAAAAGCCGTGTTTAAAGCTAAGCCGAAACACACTGCGATTGTCGGAAACTATGCAGACTGAATGGAGAGGTGTTCCACTTCAGCGATGTCACACATGAATCACCAGGGCCGAGGTTTTTTTAGACACTAATGTTGTGTGTGATTGTTTTCTTCCAAAATGAAAAGGGGCTCCTGTTGCCGACCAGGAACCATGAATGTCCAGAAATTTGTTCCAGCCAGGTATACTGCTGGGGTATTATTAGTGCCCTACTGAGGAGAACAAGGCGAAAAACCATTTGTATAACTAAACTATTGTTGTTGTTTGCCTTAAGTTCGTGGGCCAGTTGGATCTTATGCGGAGAACAGAATCAAGTCCCAACGCAAAATTTGCCAAGTTCTGGTGAACGGCGAAAAATGTATTATTTGCCCATACATTCACGCATGACAGCGATGATTTCAATAGACCTTGTGTTCCAGTGATACACGGGTGTTGGCTACACCGAACTGGGCAACTCAGATTTGAACATCAAACGTCGAATAGTTGCTACGGTAGGATGGTTTTTGCGCAGATAAAAATCATGTAATACGTGAAAGGTTAGACGAACGGACCACTGATTTGGTAAATAATATTGATGGTATGCAGGCGTGGTGCAGCACTTTAATCTACTCTGGTGATTTGTAAAGACCAACGAGACTCGTCACTTTAACCTCTTCCAATCAAGATCCATCTTTTAAGTTTTTGCTTATTTACATACATATATACTATTACCGTTCAAATTAAATCAAGAATTTACCACTGATGCTACCGAAGCACTACTTGTAGGTGAATCAGCACCATTTTGAGTGCCTATTGATTTGCCATACATTCCTGAACAATTTACAATAAATTTAACAAATATTATTTTGTCAGTGATTAAAAAAACCTTTGAGCGATTCTATCAAATAACCCTTTTTCATTTGCCAAAAAAATCAACAAGCCTGTTAGCTTCCATGAATTATTAACGTGTATAATTTTACTAAAGAGCAAAATTAAATGGAATTTAATAAATGTATGGTACAATATGTAAAAACATATTTATGCTGTCGACTGCATGCTATTATCATGTAAGGATTTCAAGGACGCAGCGGATTCATGAGTGAGTTTACTTCGTTCCAATAAATTACGTACTTATGTAGTTGTGTATAAACCAGTTTTCTATAGCTGTCGTAAAGTTGTGTTCTCATAAATAGTACACCCTTAATCAAATGTGTATTTGTTTGCAATACACACTGCACTTACAAACTGCACAGCAGTAAAGCCATAAAATCCCAAGATAGTAGGTACCATTATGAATATGAAAACCTACGGTATAGAAGATACCGTTAGGTTTTCCTTGTTTTGCAATCGTTAGAGTTGGTCATCACTACAAATAAAATAATACAATAATTCACAATAAAAATGTATTTAAATATTATGAATCTTTTTAAGGATAGCCATAATAACACTTATTTTTTACCCAAATAGGAGTATTTAAAATGGACAGAGGAAAGCACTGCATGCAGGAAAGGAGGCAAATAATTGATACCATGATACAGGACGGAAAGACTATTTCAGAGGTGGCAAGGACATTAAGGTGCTCTAGGAGGCTTGTTCAAAATGCAATGAAGGTCATACGGTGCAGCCAACCTACCGCAAATCCCGTAAGGAAAAACAGAAAGAGAATAACCTCAGAAGTGACAGAATTATCCACAAAATCAGTGGCAATAACCCCTTCCCCCGGGAGATAAAACAACAATTAGATGACCAACATAATGTTCAAATATCAGCCGTAATTGTATGTCGCCGCTTAAGGCGGGAGTATCGTGTAGACATTTCAAAAAATCGATTTTTTGTTTTTTGCATAAATCGGTAGTACAACATGTGTAGAATATGTGTGCAAAAGCGTTTTTTTTGAATTTGAATTTTTTCCCGCTGAAATTGAGCTTCTTCGATTTGAATGTAGAAGTGCTGATATCTGCGTTCGCTTTGGAGGCGCTCTCGTAGCGACTGTTCGCAACATTCAAAGCTGGTTTTACATATCTAATATATATATGTAGTTTATGTTCGAGTATACTGGTCGTCGAAGCCTCATGTACATCGATTGGTATTGATATTACGTCAGATTTTTTCGCATTTTTTTCGCTTCAATTTTAAGCTTTTATTATGTAGTTTCTAGTTCTCAAACTTTAATCGCGTTTTTCTCAAAACGGTTTTTTTTTACACTCCGTGCACGATAACTCAACGAAATTTTGACAGATCGACCTGAATCTTTTTTTAAATTAAAGGTAATTAAATTACCTTCTGTGTGAACCTCTAACATTGCGAATTTTTTTAAAGATACAAGCCGATAAACATCCTTTTTTTTCGGCAAAAATTTAACTTTTTTTTAAAATTGAGTTTAAATAAATTTAAAAAGCTAAAATCATTCGCTTTTTAGGTTCACATAGAAGCTATGGGTTAGAAGAAGACGAGATTTTCACCTGCTCCCGGTCGGACCATTCTACGAGGTGCTAGAGTGCACGGAGTTTGACAATTTTTTTTTGAGACGCCTCCACGCTTATTTGATTATCTCCGTTAATTGTAATCGTAATCATCTGAAAAAATTTCACGAACGAATACTGTTCGATATGTATATAATATGCTCACGAAGTTTCATCAATAAAAGTTTTATAGTTTTCTGTAAAAAAATTCATGAAAATCGGCTTATTTTTGACGTGTTACACGATACTCCTCCCTTAACACTAGAAGTGCCGAAACTTATGAACCCCCTCGAACCGCCGCCGTGACAATTTTGTCCCAGTATATCTTTTACAAAGTTCATTAGCGTAAAGTATGACACAAAAAATGTAAAACAATATGTAAGCTACTTGAAACCATGTTTATTTATTTATTGAAATCAAATTCTTAATCCTTTTAAAACAAATATGTACGTAACAATTTATGAATTTTTTTTCATCATTTCATCATTTCATCATCGCAACTAAAATAGAAATTCCAGATGTAATAAATTCAAATAATCTCCAAACTTTTTTTTATCAGAATGGCAAATATTACATAAATAATATTCTTTACCAGTGCATTTATTACAGACAGTTTTTTTACACTGGTGGCACTTCACAGAAGACTTATTACTCGTGCATTTTGACTTGACCTGACACCTTGTACGTTTTTCTTGTCTTTCTGGTAGGTTTTCTGGAGTTTCTATAGGAATGGCTGATTTCCTATTATTCATGTACTGTGATCCCAATTCTTCTCCCAGTTGCAATAAAAAGTCTCTACGTTTAATTTTGCTGTTGTTGATAATTTTATACAATACCCATGCATTTATAGCCGCCAAATCTAACATATTATAAAATGTATGAACTGGCCAACGTCTAGAAGCCGCCTTTACTGTATATTTCCTGCTCATCGAATCTACAATATCTACTCCATACTTCGTGCTGTTGTAGAAAAGCACCGTTTCCGGTTTTCTCTTTGAACTCGAACTTATTGTTATATCTGGATGCATAGTGCTGAGCATTAGAACATTTTTATTTGGTTTAGCCTGATAAACAGTCAACGTTGTGTCACCACTTTTTAGGAGAGACGTCTTGTATAATTCTTCTTTAGCGGTTTTTATGGAAATAGGTATTTCTCTTCGAGCTCTGTTTACAGTGCCTACTATACTAGTGTTTTTAGACTTCAAATATCCCGCTAGTAAAAGTGAAGTAAAAAAGTTGTCACATGTAACATTCCTACCTTTGTTAATGTAAGGTTCCATCAATTTCTTTACCACCCAGTCACCTAAACGCTCGTCATTAGGTTTGTGACCATCTTTTCCAAGGTAAGGGAAAGCATTTATTATATAATTTGCATCTTTGTCAACAGCCATCCAAAACTTTTGGCCATACTTATCTGGCTTTGAGCTCATGAACTGGGTAAATCGACAACGGCATTTAGATGGAAAAAGCTGTTCGTCAATCGTTATATAAGGCCCAGGTATGTAACAAGTTTGTGCATTCGCGATAAATTCATACCAAATTTCCGAAATCATAGCAAACTTATCTTCATTGAGTCTTTGGCGTCTACTGGATTTATGATCGAATCGCAGGTATTTCATTATCTCACGAAAACGATTTCGAGACATTGTTGCTTTTATTATAGGATTACCCCATTTTATGGACCATAATGAATCACGGTCTAAGTTATGTGCACCAATTGCACCACGGATGTAAAGTACAGCAATAAATACCTCCAATTCTTCCATCGTCATATACCAGTCATTATCTTTCAATTCGCGGCGCGCCTCTTCCATAGTATATTCTAAAATATGCTGCACCATTTTTTTTGAAACCATTAGTAACCAAGCACTTTTGCAAGTTTCATCCACGTTGCGCTTAGCATGTGGAGTTGGCCCAAAGCGATCTTTAAACACATTTTGGCATCCATACCTACCAGGTGTACTACCAGCTTCTATTACTGTCCAGATAGTACCGTCGGAAGAAACAAGTGTCGAGCCTGATGTCGTTTCAAGACGAGGGTTTGTCAATGCAGACGGCCGACCGCGACGGCCTCGAACTCCTCGACCTCGGCAAGGCACTTGGGCTTCAGTCACGGCGCTCTTCAAACTTGTTGCTTCTAAAATATAAAAATAATATTAAACAACAGCTAACAACACAACAAACTCATATAATAAACTAACAACACAAAACATAAAGAAAGAAACAACAAATAAATATCGATGTGTAAAAAAAGAGTAAAAAAAATGCGTACCTTGAGGTATTTCTTTCTGAGTAGTGTCATCAGATTCGTCAGAAGAAGAAATGGTTCTGTTTTCTAACTCGAAGTCGTCGTCAGAATATTCCAAAGGCTCGCCATCTGATTCGTTCTCTAAAATATCGTTCAAACTGGACACAATTTCTTGCGGTTTCAATATTTTGCGACGTTGACTAGACCGACGTTCACTAGACATAACTACAATACGTGATGTATGCGTTTGTAAAAAATAAAACGTGCACTCTTTACGCGAAGCGACGAGGAAGTGAATTGAAACAATTACTGCTCAACTGTTTAGTCGATCCTCCACCGGCGCAACTAACCAGAACAATGATATTCGTCACATTAATACTCAGAATCTTAGCGGGACAAAAACGACCCGGCGGCAGTTCTAGGTAAATAGCATTTTATTTTATTCGCTATCCTTTTTATTAAATGGAAAACATATTGAATTTGATAAATACAATAAATTATGAAAAGTCAAAAAGTTTCATGGTCTTGAGTTGAAAAAATTAAAAGTTAGTGACGAAGAAACTTCCGGGTGGGACAAAAATGGAACGATGGCCTTTCTAGTGTTAATGGAATTCCAGCATCATGGAATAATCACCAGAAAAAACCTCTTGTCTCCCAAAAAAACCGAAAGAGATGACTTAATTTTGCAAACGCTCACAAAAACAAACCCTTGTCCTTTTGGAAAAATATCTTGTGGAGCGACGAAGGTAAATTGAACAAGTTGGGATCAGATGGGAAAAAGTATGTGCGGAGGCCAGCGAACCAAGAGTACAATCCCAGATACACCATTAAGACCGTCAAGCATGGCGGTGGGAGCATAATGGTATGGGCGGCGATGTCATGCCATGGCGTTGGACCAATTGTGAAAATAAATAGCATTATGGACCAACATCAGTATAAGCTAATCCTGCAGAACCACATGGAGCCATGTACTGACGACTCTATGCCTGTATAATGGACTTTTATGCATGACATTGATCCAAAGCATACTTCGCGAACAGTGAAGAATTGGCTTTCGGATCTGAATCCTATCGAGAATCTTTGAAATTATGTTGACACTTCAGTCCAAATAAGTTGGAAGAACTTTGGCAAACCATAAAGGTTGCTTGGGAAGCTATACCTTCCCAGAGATGTTAGCGCTTAGTAGAGAGTTTACCAAAACGTTGTCAAGAAGTGATAAGGAACAAGAGATATCCTCCAAAATATTAATAAAATATTTACTTGTACATTGATTTTTTTAAATTATTTATTAGTTTTCTTAAGTATTTTCCATCTATTAGAAGAAGTTGAACTAGCCGTTCTGCTTCATTAATTACGGTAAATATCTGATAGATCCGCGTCTGATCGATTAAATTCAGGAACAAGTTCTTAAATTCGGAACAGCCCGAACGCTCGAACGCCACATTGTGATACGGCCATACGGTGTCACTGCTTCGATCCGATTCGAAGGACCAATTTTTTCAGGGCAATTTATATCTTGGGACGATATAGAAAAAAGGAAACGAAAACTACGCCACTTTGTCTTACACCGTTGTTTATTTGACCTTTCAATTCAAACTTTATCGTCCAAATGAATTCAATTGCCACTAACCGAAAAATCTCTGTTTGTTAAATGGATCGATCAGCTGTGATTAGCTATATATTCATCGTATATGGCTCAGCCATTGACCCTTGTTTTGTTTACGCTTTTTCGTAAATTGATGGTGCTGCATACTTTCAGGCTGTTTAGTGTCTTTTCCTTCAGTGGAGGGGAACACTCTGAGACTGGGATCATTGGTTGTCTGCATTGATTCATGAGTGGGATGGACGATATTCGCTTGACTGTGTTGTTGGGAAACCAACACCCACCCTTCCCGCTTTTCAAAAACGGGAATGATGACCATTCCATTCCACAGAGATAATTTCATCAATATAGTTGTGATGGGCCCATGTACCTTCTCTTTCAATACATCTAAAGCATATTTTATTAATTCCGATGACCGATTCCTAAGGCCTTGCTATTTTAAGCCGAAGCTCCCCATGTACATATATTAAGCAGTTCATCAAATTCTCTTACTTCTTTTAGGCTGTAACTCTTTCGTTGTATGATCTTCCCATTCCGATCTGGCTTGGTATCCTTTTCGAACAGCGCTTATCTCTGCATACATTTCTGTCGTGTTTTCCATGAAAATGAGCCTGAGTATAAGTCTTTTACAGAAGGCCCGAAAGATGTTAATAACGATGTCAATAGCGGATGAAAGCGTTGAAGCAGTGAAGAAAATTGCTATAATAGTCGAATCACTATCAGAAAAGTTACTGAGGATATTTGCATATCGATTGGCTCATGCTATGATTTTTTTTTCTGACATTTTGGGCATGAAACACGTCGCATGAATTTCGTTTAGGAGCTGTTGTATGACCAACGGTCAATTATTTCAATGGAAGTGACCACAAGAGCCCGAATGAAAGAAGCACGCCAAATTCGTTCAAACGTGAAAGTTTTGCTCACTGTTTTCTCAAATTACAAGTGGCTCATCATGAGTTCTTGTCAGAAAGTAATATGCACAATGAGCAATATTACTTTGAATTTATACGCCGTTTGCGTGAAGCAATATGAAGAAAATTTGTGGGAAAAAATTTACATTGCTGCTTGTGCGTAATTTTGTGGACAAAATAATATTGTAATCATGCCCCAGTCGCCGTATGCATTGGACTTTGCACTATTGAGGAAATAAAGACCGCATCTCTGGACGAGTTCAATGCTATACTAAAAAGCTCACATTAAAAGAAGTATTCGGGAATTGGAAAAAGCGTTGGCACGATTGAATAATACCTGACGGGGATTGCTTTGAAGAGAACATAATAAATATTGATAGATAAATAAATATTTTCTGAGAAAAATAAAAAAAGTCACTTTATATTTTGAACAAACATGGTGCGTTTAAAAGTACATAGCGGGGGCATCAGATTTTGGCAATCCACATGCGATCATAAACTTTGTTGTTAATAAAGAATTCATAGATTTATCGGCATCCGTCACACCAAACGAAAGTGTAGTGATCTTTAACAATTGTTTCATTTAGAAGATGATTTTCTAGTACCGTTGTGATATTCAGTCATGTATCGGTTTCTATAATGGTTTTAGGTTCCATCACCATGGAACACATACTGACCACCTACCCGAGCCTTCCCCGAGAAAGATTCAAAATGACAAGTAATACAAACATAACAGGGAAAATCTTCCAAGAAATCCCATCTAGAGAAGTTGTTAAGTACTTGAAGGCAGCACTCAAATCTTAGATCAAAAAAGGGGGTACAATAGATCTTTAATCTTTATGGTCGCCGTACTAGTGTCTTCCACCAGCCTTTTTTAATACTAACGTGTTTTGGTCTCCTCTTGAGTAATGGTGTATTACTGTAGTGATTTAAGTGTATGAAGTGCATATTCATCTACCTCTACCATTTTAATTTATGGGACAAAAATACGGTAGGAAAGGAGCCTCCTCTTACGACTGGTATATACCGCAGGAGATAGTTTATGTCCCTATATTTGTCTTTTTGCATTGGCCTGCCCTAAGCGAGTAATATTGTTACTAAATTAGATACATACATATGTATATCACATTCTTTACACTAAGAAAGTCTCAAATTAGATGAGATTTTATTTACTATCGCTTTATAATGTGTGATGCTATAAGTAATAGGTACGCAATTGCTTTAAAAATAAGAAGCATTAACCCAGGTTAATTGTATCGGTGACTGTACCCTGCTGGATCTGATTGCTGCCGATAACGAGTGCATAAATATCAAAGCTTGAACGATCACTTGAAAACCAAGAGTTGTTTCTGAACGTAGCTTCGGTTTGACACTTGATTAGCACCAACAAGTGATTTCTTATCAAATTATTTCTAATGATAACACGCCTATTGTCCAATATTTTGAGGATACAACCTTGTGCTTTGTTCACCTGAGACACACCAAAATGAGCAAATTGGTTCGTCAAGATATTTTACTTTTGTTTGATATTGATGGTACCTTGACACGCCCACGTACGGTAATAACCCCGGAATTCGAGGAATTTCTTTACAACAAAGTAAAGCCATTGGCGAACATCGGTGTAGTTGGAGGTGCAGACCTTGAAAAAATATTTGAACAACTTAACGGCAGCAAAATTTTGAATTTATTTGATTTCATTTTCCCTGAAAACGGACTTGTTCAGATCGAAGGTGGAAAAGAAGTGGGGAAACAATCAATTCAAAAGCATCTTGGAGAGCAAACACTGCAAAAATTCATAAACCATGTCTTAAGGTATCTGTCTGAACTGGAATTCCCCATTAAAAGAGGTACCTTTCTGGAATTCCGAAACGGAATGATGAATATTTGTCCTTATGGTCGGCAGTGCTCCTGGGAAGACCGCATGCTATTTATTGAATACGAAAAAAAGAATCATATATGTGAAGCTATGATCAATTCGCTCCGGCGAGAGTTTAGTGATGTAGATTTGACATACAGCATTGGAGGTCAAATGAGCTTCGACGTTTTTCCTCATGGCTGGGACAAAACGTATTGTCTTCGACACATTGAAAAATATCATAAGTTTAAGGAGATTCATTTTTTCGGTGATAAGACTGAACCGGGCGGCAATGACTATGAGATATTCGTTGATCCACGAACAATTGGGCACAAAGTTAAAAGTCCAGATGACACTAAAAATATTCTTACAAAAATGTTTGATCTTTAGATAATGTACATAATTGCAAATTTATTAGAGAATGTAAACATATAATAAAAGCACTAATACAAACGTATGTACATATCTGTATACTATGAATCACATATGTGAGGTTTTCTTAATCGGTATCCATTTCAATATCGGAATTCGAATCATCGCTCATATCATCTTCATCATCATCGTCATCATTCTCGTCGTCGTCACTATTTGACGAGCTGCCATCTGAATCAATCCAATCATGGGCATCCAAATTGTTCGGAATCAATGTCTTCCATTCATCTAGTTTATGTAAATCAATCGAGTAAAAATCATTGTACGTGCGCTGTTTTTTGTCCTCCTCCAGAATACCGCCAAAAACATATAGAGTCCCTTTACAGATCGCAAGTCCAGGATTCATTCTTGGCGATGGACCGTTTTTATGAGTCGGTTTTGAATTAGCAGATGATTTTTCATTTAATACTGTAGGTCCACCACCTACGGTCACTGTGAATATACCATCAGTAGACGTGTGTGATGGAGTTGCAGGGCTTTCACATTGCATTTCGTTTTCTTTCTTCGATTTGCTACTTTTCCCAATTTCTAGTAATCTCCAAGCCGGCGCGGTCAAATCCAAACAATATAGATCGTTTCCAAACTGCCCGCGTAAATCTTCTTCATCTTCTTCTACATCCATAACGCCACCGAAACAGTATGCCTTGTTGTTGGGCGCTACTGCGCATCCGACACTACTTCGCGGCAGTGGCCTTATACCGCCAGCCTTAACCGAAGCCCATTTAAATTTATCATTCGGGAATGATTCTGAAAGAAAACAAAAAAATTAAACCTCACGCGACTTCAATATACGGTCAAATAGAACATACTGTCCGGCTGAAGTACAAACATGTCTGTGTGAGTGATTCCCCGGTCGATGTCCTTTTTGATTTGTGATTTGGAGTATCCGCCCCAAACAAGAATTTTACCATCCCCACATGCGGCTATGCAACACCCCGACCGGGGTGGGGGAACAATAGCTCCACTTACTTCGATTTTACTCCACGTATAAGATTCCAAAGAAAATACGTTCACATCGTTGAAGTATTTGTAGCTTTGGTTATTGTCGTGGAATCCGCCAAATATAAATAGTGTCTTCTTTGAGGCAACCATGCGATGGCCACTTCGAGGACTGGGCCCGTTGGGTGCAGTGATTTTTTCCCACGTTTTTGATTTGAGCCGTATTACCCATAAATCCTTGTAGTGGTAATATTGTAATTGCGAGGGACTCGCATGTTCACCTCCAAACAACTAAATGAAATGTGTAATGAATACTCTTTAAAATATGAAAAATAACTTACCCACAATTGGCCACCGTCGCTGGCTACGGGTACCATTTGATGACCGCTTCTTGGAGCGGGGCCACCTGGTGATTTAAGGAGTTTCCATTCGTTTTTCGCTATGTTGTAAAAGAACAAATCGTTGTAAATGCATATCTTCTGACCATTGTAAAATTCCCCGCCGAAGAGAACGAGTTCCTCTTTTTCAGGATGAGCGACAAACGAAAAATTTGACCGCGGGGATGGTGGCGTGCATGCTGTCTCGGTCACAGATTTCAAACGACTTTCTTCATCCTCCAGGCGAGCAACAATATCAACGATATCTGCCTATATAATAAAATAAATTAATTTATTCGTATACATTAATTTGAATGAAAAAATTCACATACTTCTCCAATTTTTTCGAGAAGTTTCTTTTGTTTTGCAGCCATTTTTTTGTCGGTTTTCATAGCAGTCTTTTCCGCACCTTTGCCTTTCTTCTTATTTTTGTCCTTTTTACCCATTTTAATTTAAATTATCTTGATTGACTTTAACTTACCGCTTAGCTTGCTCACCGACTTTGTTTTTCTTTAAAGATTGGCAGTCAACTTGTCAAAACTCAGCACATGTTCATTTATCAACAGTTGACAGTAGAGAATGCTCAGAAACTTACCACATAAATCAAGATCTACATGGGCAAAGGTAATTGTCTTAAGGGTATTTACACATTTAAATACTGGGAGTGTATTTGTCAGTAGGTGCACGAATCAACGATATGTAGAACTTTGAGACGAACATGCCTCGGGTATAAATATATTTAAATTCTCACATTATTTGTGTGAATTTGTAAGAGATGTACATTGATGAAATTAGTGGTAAAGATAAACAGTTGAAATTAGGAATCATTTAATAATGATTTTTGAAAACATTAAATAAAGATAATGGTGCTCAAAATAAGTACAACATATTGAACACGACTAAATACATTCATTCACTTATTTCACATATTTTCAGGAGTCGATTTTGTTACTAAAATTACATTTTACTTCCTGACAACAGGTGTCGCTGAGGGTTTTGCGTTATCTTGAACATTCGAAATTAAAAAAAAATTAAATAAAAAAGTTGATTGTATTGTGATGAAAAATGGTTTCTTAGCACCTTATAGTCTTCATGTCGGGACTTTTTTTATTTTTTTAAATTGGGGGCTGATGCTTACAAAAAGCACAGAGCACTGCGGCCAGTGTAGGTCTATTGTGCCTGCTAGCCAACTAGACGAGGAGTTCCTCTACTTAATAAAGCTGAGGATGTCCCTCCTTGGAACTGAACTGATCTCCTCAGGAGTCATGATTTCTCTAACGAGGATACGTTTCCTAAGATGGCAGAAGGCGGCACATGTGCTCTGAAGTTTCCTCGTCCTCTAGACAGAGTCGACACTCGGTTTCAGACGAGAGGTTAATTTTGTTAAGATGATATCTCAGGCCCCTATTGCGAGTGTCGATCAGCGATCGACGATCGACATTTATCGATCATCGATTGTCGATTGGAGATGTTGGTATTGTGGATGTTGATTCTGATCGACCGTTGTCGATTTGACACTCGCTAGTTGTAGATTGCAAAATACTGATCGTTACTTTCTGTCAGAGAAAAAAATCTTTTTTTTGCGTACGAAATGAAGTAATTTTAATAAAAATAATGAATTTATGGAGTATTTATGAAATTCTAATACAGGTCGAAGCAGGTTACGAACAAAAAACAATTAGAGCTCCTCGTTTCGTTCATGGAAGCAAATCCCTATATTGCTAAGGGAGTTTGTTTGAAAACAAGCAAAACACAGATAGGAAAGATTAAGTACTAAACTAGATGGTTATGGATCTCCTATGTGTTCATGGGAAAAATGGGTGAAATTAAGAAAAACAAAAGTCCTATTGGAATAATTTGTAGTATTGAATTTCTTTGATGAAATAAATAAACAATAGTCAAACAACTGTCAAAAAACGAAGTATTCACAATATTCATGTACTTATTCACAATAGTCTACTTCTCCATCGATTGAGTTACATAATACCAAATCCGGAATCAATAGACGCAATCGACAATTGTCAACACTCACAATAGGGGCCTCAGACTACAGTGTTCCGAAAGGTAGCTGACCAGTCTCCTGATATCGCCACTATTATATTTGAGAATATTGATAGAGTGTTGGTTCAGGGGCCGTATAAATCTCTTCGATTGCCGGAGTCCTTGAACGCTGTTCCAATAGTACAGGTGTTGCGATTTTTCCCACTTGTGTAAGAGAAAATTAATCTTTGACTTCGGGATTCCGCAGAAAGGTTCGGCACCTATTGCTAGAACCTTTCGCTAGAACCTTTCCTAGCGAGTCGGTCGGCGATTTCGTTTCCTTTTATGCCCTTGTGACCTGGCATCCACCACAGTTTGACCTCATTTCTTTTGCCTAGGTCTCGCAGGGCATTATGGCATTTCTTGACGGATTTTGAGCTCGTACTCTACGAGCCCACCGCTTTGAGCACTGCCTAACTGTCAGAGAGTATATTGATGGTTATATGTACCTTTTATGTCAGTCTCTGTGTCTAGATTGGCGCACGTTTGGATGGCGTATAGTTCGGCTTGCAAGACACTAGATCTAGTTCCCAGGGCCTTCGACATTTTCCGACTTGGCCCAAAGATGCCATCGCCGACACCGGAATCCATCTGTACCACCTTAGGCCTTTGACTTTTAGTAAGGGATGGCCGCTTTCCCAAGCTGTGCGGTTTGGGATCAGTATCTCTAATCTTCCGTTCAAGGTGAACGTGTGTGGTAATGCGTCCGAGACGGTGGTAATCATATCCTCAGGAAGGTGTTGTAGAATGGACATGTGACCCAACGGTCTACATGGCTGGTCTGTTTCCGAGCGAAGGAGTCTGATTGCACTACGTATAGCAACCTTTTGAATAAAAAGGTGCAGTGGAGTAATTCCGTTCAGTGTCTCTTGGGCTACCGTCGGGCAAGTTGGCATGGCGCCTGTAATGCCTAGCTAGCCTCTGAAGGCGTTGATGCTTAACTGTTGTAGTTTTCTGTTCTCTGTCCACCATACAGGAGACGCATAAGTGATGATAGGTCTTACTATCGCGGTATATAACCAGTGAATTACTTTAGGCTTCAATCCCCAGGTTTTACCGTAGGAGCCTTTGCAAGTTTGTTTTTGATGTTGGAGTTCCAGTTAAGTTTGCGATCAAGGTTAATACCGAGATGCTTGACTTCTTCTGGAAATGCTATGTTTGTACTGTTTAGGGAGGCGGGGCAAGGTTGTATTTACCTCCTTTTTGTAGACGGGACTAAGATTGTCTTATTTGGATTTATCGATAAACCCCCTCTCTCCTGTGCAGGGACGGGTTAAGAATATCCCTGCAGCGATACCTCTCGCTTGTCGTAAAAGGCGACTAAAACAAAGGTAAACAAAAATCACATCTAGGCAATTTAGAAAACACGAAGGTGAGCCTAGGGACACATATACCACCATTAAACTGCCCCACAAGTGTGCATGCAAATCAGTGAGTTGACACGACTGGAGATCACCGGTTTTGTAAGAGTAAGATCAAACAAAAAAAATAAAAAAAAAATCTGGAGCATGCCCGTGTCAAAAAAAGGAAGGAGAAGCAAGAAAACGGTCAAACCGTAGCATTATGGAAAAGAACGCTAAAAGGAAAAGCACTACCCCGCCAGGCACTACTAATGGTCGTGATCCTGGGACGAGCAGAAATGCTCGGGTCAGAGCTATAGGATTTCCGGGGGATAGCAAAGTAATGCAACGGCGTAAGCCACACTTAAGAGTCGCGAGTTGGAACGTTGGAAGCATGAGTGGTCGCAGCTATGAGCTGAAGAAATTATGGTTAGAAGGCGAGTAGACATCCTGTGCGTACAAGAGACGAAATGGCGAAACACCGGTAATCGGGCACGTTTCTTGGACGTTAAAACAAAAGCCTACAAGATGTTTTACTATGGATTGGAACAAAGAAAAAACGGAATCGCCATCATCCTTGCGGCAGAGCTACTTGGCAACGTCTTAACCATTTCAAAGTCCAGTGACCGTTTGATGGCTCTCAAATTGGTGATGCATGGTGAGGTGTGGAACATCGTAAGCGCATATGCCCCTCAAGTAGGATGCGAACAAAAAGAAAAAGATGCATTCTGGCTGGATTTCCACAACCTTGTCAAAATCATCCCAAAGGAAGAGCTTTTGTTTGTTGAGGGAGATTTAATCGGACATGTCGGGAAGACAAGCGAAGACTATGAAGACTACTACGGAGGGCTGGGATACGGCACCAGGAACTCTTCAGGTGAAGATATCCTAAACATGTGCAAGTCGTATATGCTAATAGTGCTAAATACCATGTTCGTCAAACAAAGCCGGCACCTGATCACTTATAGCAGCGGCGGAAATGAAACTCAAATAGACTATCATTTGGTATCCAGTTTCATGAAGCCACGAGCTAAAGATTGCAAAGTGATCCTGGGAGACGCGATCGCCCCTCAACACCGTCTCCTCCTGACTGAATTTTTTATGGATGCGAGAAAGAAGTCAAAGCAGCAAACGAAGGTGTCTGAGAGAATCAAGTGGTATAAGCTGGATAAAGGAAAAGGCGAAGCTTTTATTACCAACATGGAAAACTACCTCTCTTCCATTATCGATGAGGTCGGTAATGAGGAGTGCAGAGCACATGACATGTGGGATTCCCTACAACAATCTGGCCTGGAGAAAGCCAAATCACTGCTCGGAACATCTAAAGGCCCCTGCCAACACGCAAAAGAAACCTGGTGGTGGACAGACGAAGCCAAAGCAGTGATACACGAAAAGAAAATGGCTTTCCAAGCTTGGTCAAAGTGCTCTTCTACTAATAGAGAGGAAAGGTATATAGATATTGCAAAGGTAACGCGAAGAAAAAGTGCGCCGAATTCAAAAGCATGGAAGGCCTCTATCGTCTTCCGCGTCTGACAGGAACCAGGCTACCCAGGAGCTTCGACAAAGCAATTTGAACAAAGGAGCAAATATCTTTAAGATAGCCGCCCAGAGAAGAAGAAATGCTCAGGAGATTCGTTTCCCAAAGTTTATTAACAATGCTGAAGGCCAACTCCTTGTGGAAGACGAAAAAATACTCCACAGATGGCGACAGTATTGCGAGGAACTTCTGAACGAACAGTTTCCCCGAGTGTACTTTCCAAGAGCCGCCCCGAATCATGCCGAAATATCCGACATCACAGTCGAAGAAGTTCGGTACGCGGTTAAAAACTCCAAGAAAAGAAAAGCTGTTGGGCCGGACGGGATACCCTCTGAGTTCTGGAAAAAGATGGGAGACATCGGGTCTAGATGGCTCATGGTTCTTATCTCCAAACTTATGAGAGGCGACACTATGCCTAATCAATGGAGGGAAAGCTATCTTCTTCCATTGCACAAAGGAAAGGGTGATACGCGAAATTGTGATAACTACCGTTCTGTCAAGCTGATGTCGCACACCATGAAGATCGTTGAACGGGTATTAGATAGCCGACTGCGGAAAATAATACGACTATCTGATGACCAGTGCGGGTTTGTCTCGGGTAAATCAACAACAGATGCAATCCAAAGTATAAGGGTCATGATGGAAAAGCATCGTGATTCTTCAAAGGACTTGCATATGGTGTTGGTTGATTTCGAGAAGGCCTTTGACCGGCAACCAAGATATCTTTTATGGGTAGCGCTAAGACAAAAAGGAGTTCCAGAAACCTACGTGCGAGTGATCATGGACATGTACAAGAGAGTAAGATACAAGAGTAAGATGCACCGAAGAGTTCGCAATCAAAGTCGGTGTACACCAAGGGAGCGTCCTCAGCCCACTGCTTTTTATAGCAGTCCTTGATTGCTTGCTTGAAGGAAAAGTGACGGACCCCAATGTGCACCAGCTATTCTTTGCTGACGATGGGGTCATTATAAGTGATGATCAGGCGTCCCTACAACGAGCACTTGATGTGTGGGTGGACATATTTGAGGGACACGGGTATCGTATTAGTTCAAAGAAGACAGAGTATCTGTGCTGCCCGTTCTCTGACCCTATTCCAGACATTTACTTGAATGGAAGAGTGCTTCCCAAGTGTGAAAAGTTTAAATATCTGGGATCTATGATTAATAGAGAAGCAACTTGTGATGACGACATCAAACATCGCGTAAGCGTAGGGTGGATGAAGTGGCGGGAAAACTCCGCCATCTTCTGTGATCGAAAAATGCCCCCTAAGCTGAAAGGAAGGCTCTACACTTCAGTTGTACGTCCGGCGCTCACATACGGTTCACAATGCTGGACAATGCACAAAAAGTATGAGAGCAAATTAACGGCAGCTGAGATGAAGATGCTTCGCATGACAGCGGGAGTAACAAAGCGTGACAGAATTAGAAGTTCAAAGATCCGAGGAAGCCTCCACGTAAAAAAAACCATCACAAGAAAGATAGAGCGCGACCGACTCAGTTGGTATTGCCATGTTCAAAGGAGAGATCCTTTGAACCCCGTCCAAAAGGCGATATCAATCAACGTTCCAATTTCAACACGCAAAAAAGGCAGGCCGAAAAACAATTGGTGCAAACAAATGCAAAAACACCAGCATTTGATTGGCCTCAGCGATGAAGTAATCCCAAACCGGGAAGCCTGCCGCTACTTCCTGAGGTCAAACCTGCGGACCCCACAAGCGGACCAGTGGGAATGCAGTTAAGTGGGAAGGTTATGGTCCTACCCTTCTGACCATAACGACGCCGGAAAAAAAAAAGGAAAAGAAGAAGATCGATAAACCCCCTCTGTTAGCGTTCATAGGCAGAAATTTCGCTTTTTCATGTAACGATAGCTACAAGGCCATCGGCGTATCCGATGACTTCATAACCGAGGTCGATGACTATTGACCAGAGAATTAGTTAAAGGACTCCACCTTGTGGAAACCCTTTTGTTGCCGATACTGTCACAGAGACCTCTCCGAATGTATCTGGTATAATACGGTTCTCAAGCGTCGCTATAACTCAATGGTTAGTGGGGTAGTCCAAACCTCTCCGGGACAGTGGAGTGGTGATTGAGCTGTAGCCAGTATTATCAAAAGCCCCCTCATTATTGAGGAAAGCGCAAATTGCGATCTCCTTGCGTATGAAAGTATTTTACATACGCTACCAAGTGATGCGGCACATTTTCGGTATACGAGTATTGTTCTCTCCGGTATGCACATTGATTTGGATGCAGAGGTTTTTGGTTTTCTAATATAACTCTAATATGAATCTCCAATAGTTTTTCCATTGTTTTTAGTAAGTTTAGTTTTTAGGGATGAAGACAAGGTTTGCAGGCGCGGGTTCATATTTGCGGTTACTATAACCTTCGTCCGCATATCTAACATTTGAATTTGAATTTTGAATTTATTTATTTAAAGCATAAGCTAACACATAAGATGTACAATATAATCTTTTAAATTGTGAAGCAAACAAGTGTAATTAAAAAAAAAAACACAAAACTAAACTAAGCAAATAATTGATTTATAATAGGTAAGAAAGAAAACAAGATAGATGGTGCTTTGCTCTGCATGAGTTTGAAAATGAAAGTTAGTATCGTAAACTTAAGGAGGCTTTGAAAGTCCATGCCAAGCAGGGTTTTAACGAATGAGGAGATGTGATCCCGCTGCCGTAATCTGTATATGAAACGCACTGTGCTGTTAAGCGCAACGGTTAGCTTGCGTGAGCTGTAACTATCGAGATCGCAGAAGTGCGTACGTTAGAACAGGGATCAGTAGCGCCTTGACGAGCTTTGATTTAATGCTAATTGGGAGACAGTTTCCAGTGTAGCATAGTATACGCAAGACACCGTAGACTCGACCTGTTACATTGGTGATGTGATCCCCCCACATAAGCTGTTGATTAAAGATGACTCCAAGGTTTTTAACAGTCTTTACATAACCGATGTAGCTTCCGCTGGCTTGGATTGGTGGAAAGTTACTTAAGTCTGGGAGATAGTACGACCTATGACAATAGCTTGGCTCTTGGTGGAGTTGAGCATAAGTTTGTTTTTATATGACCATCGTGTAACGGCATGTATGTAGATCCTTATTTAACCGCGCAGTAGCATCTACGTTTAGGTGGAATGGGTAGCTGATGTATAATTGGACGTCGTCTGCGTACATATGTACTTTACAGTGTTTGAAAATGATAGGAATGTCGTTATTAAACAGCGAGAACAGTAAGGGCCCCAGTATACATTCTTGAGGGACTCCCGTTTTGGTTTTGAGAAAGGTGGATAAGTTACCGTTATCATATATAGCTTGGCGGCGATCTCCAAGCTGATGAATCAAATTAAAATTTTAGTTTTTTTAGAAGGATTTCATGTGGGACAGTATCGAATGCTTTAGAAAAGTCTAATAATACTAACGATATGACATGGTCCATAAATCAATTCTCAATTTCATCATTCAATTATCAATTTCATAGCGAAAGTCTTCAACAATTTTTAGTAGCGCGGAGGTGCAGATGTGTTTTCGCCTGAAACCTGACTGAAACGGTGAGAAGAACTTATGTTGACTTAAGAACGAGTTCAATTGCGTGCTCAGAAGCTTTACGAAAACCTTGGATATGAATGGCAGTATAGCGATCGGGCGATATTCCTTTTCATTATTATTTCCAAGTTTAGGAACGAGTATGATTTTAGAGGCCTTCCAGGAATTATGGTAGATGGAGGTGGTAAGGATATTATTAAATACGTATGTGAGAGGTTTTAAGACGGTGTAAATGATTAGTTTTAAGAATTTGGGATTAATGAAATAAAAGCCAAAGGCGTTAGATTTGATTGCAAGGGTCGGTTTAAGCACATCCTCTT
This sequence comes from Merodon equestris, assembly GCA_958301585.1. Classification (NCBI taxonomy): domain Eukaryota; kingdom Metazoa; phylum Arthropoda; class Insecta; order Diptera; family Syrphidae; genus Merodon; species Merodon equestris. Next base: position 68,562,467 of record OY284414.1, on the reverse strand, counting down.
TGTAGAGTCTAGAAAAACCAAAGCTATGTCAAGTTGGACATATTATGGGGATCTATAATGTCGCACTCGTTCGGATCCCCATTGCCATTGTCAGAGAGAAATGCGACTGAAGCGAATTTCCTATTTAGCTTTTCGATATTGATGTCGTCTAAAGTCTCAGCCATGATTTGTTTACCCATACCTAGCGTCTTAATGATCTGCCACGTTTGCTTAACATTTAAGCCGGTTTTGAATTTGGATGCAAAAAACCGCCTGATTTCCTTCGTAACAAGGTTCCTGAGGCGCTTAAAATCGTATAGTAACTCGGGGAGTTTAAACTTCTTCCATCTTTGGTAGGTCCTGTTTCGATTTATAATCAGTATTTCCATATGTTTAGTTAACCATGGGCATTTGGTGTTATGGATGGTGAGATTTTTGGTTGGGACATGATTCTCAAACAGGTTATTAATGGTAGATATAAAAAACTGGACTTGCTCATCAACGGAAGACATGTGGTATTATATATAATGGTATTATATAATATTGGTACTAATACTGTCACTGAGACTTCTTCAGAAGTTATTGTGATTGCAGTTTTCGAGGATTGCGTTAACCGAAAATTTATTCATACGCAAATGGCAATCTCCTTTGAATTTATTGTAGATTGGCCTTTACGTGTCCAATTAGATAGCGCAGAGCGTTCTCGGTTGGTCATTTTTCGTGGTACGTTTGTTGAAAACAAGAGAAATGATATCAGACCGAACATTTAGGCAGCTAAATTTGTGTTTTTTAATTTTTCGTATTAAAACTAGGTTGACCTCGTTCCAAATTGATCTCCTAGAGGTAGATGTTTTCCAGAGTATTTTCAAGTTGATATCTGTCACTGCCTAGGGCTTTAGATAGTTGGAGGTCATTCTCCCCTTAATACTATAATCAATACTACCAGCAAGGCGGTAAGTTTCTATTTACATTGATGAAGAATACTTTACCAGAATTTAACATTGATTTAGGGATGAAAAAAAAATTTAATTTCCCTTAGCATGCAATTGTTCCGCGAAAAAGCATGAGCACAATTAGTCAAGTCCCGGAACTCTACGAGTCTTTACGTTACGGATAAGACCCTCTGATGGACCAAATGTCCATAGTCCCGCTGATAGATGTTGTTTCTACTCCACAATTCGAACGCATGTATGGAGCTCCCGTCAAGTATTAATGGCGAACTATTGCACTTACTTTATCCCTTCTGTCAATGAGTAGGTCTGGCCAGACCTTTTCCATTTTCGAGACCATTTCTTCATAATTGTTTGTGTAGCTATCTTTGCCAAATTTCCTGACTTTGTCAGTCTATGTATTCTTAATGCTTTAGTGTGGGCAATAAATTTAAAATCTAAGTGGGGGAGAAAAAAAAGCAGAATTTCTACAACAACCCCTAGAGTCAATGGAATAGGTCCGGCCAGACCTTGCTAGGTTGTACGGAACAACCTATTTTTTTCACATTTTATCCGAAAAAACAACTTCTATTCCGTCGGCGCCAGATACCAACACACTACCTACTCTTATGTTTACAGTTAGTTTATTTTACAGTTATTAGTTTTGCTCAGTTCATGGGTATATAATAAAGTGAAAGTATCATTGTTGTCAATCAGTAATCATTACTTGAGCGAATTGGAAGCATATTGGGAAAACATACTTATACGAAGGTAAACTATTACGGGTGACGAAATAAATGCATTCAACTGGAGCCGCATGAGTGAAGAAGAACGGGAGCAATACATTTTAAGGCTTTCCAAAGAAGTCCGGAAAATGGGTCTGAAGTTGAAGATTTTAGTGGCGATGGCGATGAGGACTATGTTCCCCATGGAGATGATTCTGATGCGGAGGCGCACTTAGTAGTAGGGGGAATACCAGATATATGTAGAAGATACTGATGGTGACGAGACGCTAGAAGCGTTGCAGGTAGAAAATGATCCAGTTCATCAAGCGCAAGAAAGACAATTCTCCGAGGAATACTATTTTGGCCATTTGATGGAACAAAATGGTGCCAACAACCATCAGCACAAGCTCGTCTAAGAGCACACAATGTTATTCGAGAAGTTGGTGGCTACTCAAGACGAGGAATGTCTTGTCATATTGGTATCTTCAAGACAATGATATCAGAAGATATGATGATTATCATTATGCGAGAAATTAACAGAAGGGCTCTACAGGAAATTGTGAAGTACAACGATAATAACCCAACGAAGCAAATAGTTTGGAAACCTGTTACTGAGGAGGAACTATATGCCTATTTTGGTCTTTGTCTAGCTGCTGCTGTAAATCTAGCCAACATGCCATCTAGCCAGTTGTGGAAAACCAATATGGATCCCGTATTCAGAGCAACGATGTCGCTAAACCGATTTTGGGCTATAAATCGTTTTATAAGATTTGACGATCAAAGGACTCATGACGAACGGCATAGTGCAGATAAAGCGGTTCCCCGTTCGGGACATGTGGACAATGCTAAATCACCATTTGGAAACTGCGTATACACCGACAGAAATTATAACCGTTGACGAACAACTATTCCCATACAGAGGAAACACACGATTTACACAATACATACCATCGAAGCCTGCGAAATACGGAATAAAAGTATGGTGGGCTTGTGATTCTAGCAACGGATACCCTTGTGATTCTGTATACAGGAAAAGAAGATAGACATCCGAAAGCTGTAAATTTGGGCGAGAAGGTAATGATTGAATTAACAACTAAGTACCAATCCAGCGGGAGAACTGTTGTTGCTGACCACTTCTTTACAAGTTTTGAAGGTGTTGATAAACTTCGAAAATCTGGACTGGCCTTTGTTTGAACTATTCGACGGAATAAAAAGTGCATTCCTAAAGAAATGCCTCCGGATCGTAGTCGCTTAACACATTTCACAATCTTTGGACTTACGGATAATGTTGCAGCAGTGTCTTACGTGCCAAAAAAACCTAAGGCAGTTATTTTATTGTCAACAGTTCACTATGACACCGAACTGGTTGGAACAGCAAGAAAGCCACAAGCAGTTCTGTTGTACAACAAACATAAAGTTGGCGTCGACGTCATGGATCAAATGTTGGGAGAATATACGTGTAAACGACAGACGAAGCGATGGCCATTGGCTTTTTTCTACAACATGTTGGATCAGCATTAGCATCTTTTATAATTTACAAAAAATTAAATGATATGAGTACGACGAACAAAACCAATGCACGTAGACAATTTTTGCATTCGTTGATTAAGCAGTTAGTGACCCCTCAGATCGAAGCAAGGATGAACGATCCAAGGAGTGTAGGAGTGTTTTCCGTTCGAAATGGCATCGAATCTTTCCTCGGAGCACCATTGCAAAATAGGATTCCACAGCCCACCGGTAGTCAGACATCAACGGGCCAGAGAAAGTCGTGCAGAATTTGCAGAATAAACCATAAAATACAAAGAAAAACCAGATTTGAATGCACTAACTGCGAAGAGCCTGTTTGTTTACAACATAGCTTTCAGTTACATAAATGCCATAAATGTGCACATACTTCATAATATCGATGTTATGTAAAAAAAAAACAACTTTATAACATGTCCAAAAAAAAACAAAAAAAAACTTCAATTATTTCAATGAATTCCTTTAATTTCCATACAAAATATATGAAGGTCCAGCCAGACCTATTCCATTGATGGGAAGGTTTTAAAACACCCATTCGAAGAAGGGTTTAAGCGTAATTAGGTTGTGCGCCAATCGGTCCAGCTGGCTCTAGTTACAGATACTACAGTACTTAGAGATTCATTCCACCGTCGTCTTTCTAAAAGAAGAGTTGTATTGGTGCCGGACCTTCCGATGGGCATTGATTCAACTAAACTCATTATTTACATATTTTATTACAATATTTTCTTTTGAAAAGTATCAAATTAACCCAAACTAACCAAACCGCACAATTTTAAAAACAACATTTAATGCATACGGGTATGTATTTGACAAGTTTATAAAAAAATTACATATATTTTGGGGCTGGAATATTCGGGCGACCACCACTGCTCAAGCTGCTACGACCCACAGACCAATTTGAGCCGAATCCACAATTCACATCCGAGTCCGAGTCGCCCATGTTGTTAGACTGATCCGAGAGTAGGGCAATCGGTGCTCTTGGCTGATTTGGGGTAGTTGGCATACTGCTATAGCCTGGATATGTTGCATCGCATTCAGCTGCATTTCGTTTCGATTTTCGTTTCTTCAACGAGTCACCCTTGGGCGGTGGCATATTTTTCTCGGCATCGCTTCGAATTAAATTGTCGGCCGAGCCCCAGGTTTTATGGATTTTGTCAAATTTATTGGTCATATTTGTGGGCACACTCGCTCGGGAGCCCAATTGATGAGTCATCCCTAAGGGTGCGGGTGTCCGCATCATCGGATTCGCTGCTGTCATACCAGCATGTTGATGGTGTCGGTGATGGTGATGGTGTTGAAGATTTGCTGGAATCGTTGAGCTGGAGTTCGTATTCCCATTGCCATTTCCCACTCCCAAAAAGTTGCTGAATGCTTCGGTTGTCTTCTTCACCCTGACATTCAAAGAACCAATCCGCAGGAATCCCAAATCTTTTTCTATATAAAGTGTATTTTAATTTTTATTTTAATAATTAATTACCATGTTGTAAAGAAATGAAAGGAAGTAGTTAAGTAACCACATACCTGTATGTTTTCTCCTTGCCTTGATTTCTGTAACGTTAACAAAGAATATGTTTTTGTGGAATGAGTTATTATGTTAACGATATGTTCAAGGCCAATTCATTTTAAAGACATGCAATGGGATAGGTATCTACAGAGTATCAATATTATAAATCTTACCCAAGAATCTATTTGAATACTTTGGTTACCGAGTTAAAATCTTACGGCTAAACATAATTTTAGAATATTGTAAATAGGGTTTTCAAACTCTATGCTAAATAGAGATAATAAACAATATTTGATTTGCTTTTTGTAAATATGCCCTGGTGGTATACTGTCGATCTATGAAATATAATAATATATTTGTGTACGATTCAAATTGTTAGGCAGGTACACGCAGTGACACAACTATGATGCTGTCAACAATGACTGTACAACAAAAATTATTTCATTTATCGACGGAACCTAATTTCTTTCCTACGAGTACAAACGAGCATTTTAAAATCTTTGGCGATATGCTGTGTTCAAATTATCCGGAATCTATGCTATTGCCATAACAGATAACAAACAAGCATGTGCTTTTCTTCTGGACAGTTTTTCATACCTCATTTACCAAGAGTCTTTAAAGGTAGAAATATCGATTTCAACCAGACAAAAATTTTAACGCTTGCATTTTCTCTGATCGTTTGAATAGCACGTCCAAACGATAAAACTTTATTATCAAAATGAGTGTTCGTTATTGCAAACTTTGCGCGCGTTTCGCCCATTTTACGATAGACGTGGTGGCCCTTCACAGTCGACTCTTCAAAGTTTTGTGGCCAAATTTGAGACGGCTGGTTCAGTAATCAATCAGCCAACATTCTTACGGCCGAGAATATCGCCGCGGTCCGTGAAAATGTAGAGGAGGTCCCAGTCGACTCCTCACCGTGCACAAGAACTTGGCCTTTCACAGTCTTCAACTTGGCGAATTTTGCGTCGATTCTTGGGCCTACACCTGTACAAGATTCACCTGACCCAGGAGTTCAAAGTATTTTCGCTGACTGGGTTTGGGGGCATTTGAAAAAGGAGGCGCATTTTTGGATGAATGGCTGTGTTAACAAGTAAAATTGCCTTATATGGGGCGACACCAATCCACACGAGGGTCACCAGGTGACAATGCATCTTCAATAAGTTACCGTTTGGTGTGGATTTTGGTCCAGCGGCGTCATTGGTCCGTACATTTTCGAAAAAGATGTTAGTGAGGCGGTCACCGTCAATGGCGAACGCCACAGAAAGATGATAAAACATTTCTTATGGCCCAAATTGAATCATATAGATCTCGACCACATGTGGTTTCACCAGTATGACGGCGCTATGCGAATGAACCGCAATCGACCGATGCCCTTGGGGTGAATATAACACCATCATTCAAATTCAGCCGGATCTATCATCGGGCATTTTTTTTTTTTTGGCCTTTCAAATAAAAAAATAATTTTGTTAATACGTCATACTGTTTTATTCTACTTCAACATTTACTCGCTCTTATTGAAAAATATTTTATGAGTTTTTTTTTTATTAGCTTAAGTTATTCTAAGATTGTTTTTAGTTGTCGAAAAATATATGTATAGGTAGCTTTAAGTCTGTTTTTTTTTAAAGTGTCTGCCTAGGGCCAGTAAGATATTTCGATTTGTTAGATAGTTAAGTTAGTTTTAAGCATTTTTGTCTAACATAACATAGTTATCAGAAATGTTGAATAAAAATTAATTTAAAACGAAAAAAATCTTTTATGAAACAATGGATGGAATATTTGGTAATTTCTCATCCTTCGACGTGAAAATCGTACAGTAGTAAAAGAAGCGGTATATAGACCAGCAACAGGGGAAGAAAGTCTCCATGCCTCATCAAATAATAATGGTCTTATGACAATAAGTCAGCTCAAAAAGTATGATCGTGAAAGCTACAACATTAATACACAAGAGCATACACAAGGCTATATGGATATCATCGGATGGAGTAACGCCCAATCAAATTGATAATTTTCTGATAGATAGCAGACACCATACCATTCTAGAGGCTAAAGCACACAGATGGGCGGATTGGAATTCAGACACATCCTTACCATCGTCAACATTAAAAGCTGAATCCTAATTCTGAGAAGCACAACACAGCAATGTATAAAAACAATTCAACGGTGAAAAGTTGCAGTATCAATATTAGAGCGAAATTAATAACCAGTGTGGCTTCAGGAGGAATTGCTCGGTAGTGACTAGATTTTCATTATACGGCAGCCTTAAAAAAAAATTAAAAGTCCACGAAACAGTACACCAACCTAGATTTTTGAAAAGTCATATGACTCTATAAACCGATTGAAAATGTATTAAGTCCTGGGAATCCTGATAAGTTGGCGAAACTGATACAAGTATACCTAAAGGTAAACAAAGGAAAAGTAAAAGAAGGAAATGTTTTATCTGAAACATTCGAGATACGTGAAGGATTAAAACACCGCTTGTTTTTAATTTGGTGCTGGAATTCGTAATAAGATCCCTTCAAGAAAATGAGAGGGAAATAACTCTAAATGGAATCACATCCGTTCCAGCTTACACTCACGATCTGGACCTGCTGGGAGTGAGGAAATAGTTAAACGAAATTTAGAAAGCCTAATAATGACAGGAAGTTTAGAAGTTAATGAAGAGAAAACCAAATATATTGTTATTGATCGATCCAGTTTTCGCATCTGACTGTACTCGATTAACGCTTTGAAAAAGTGGACGAATTCAAATTTGAAAATTGACTATCAAAAAGGAGATAAGAATCTAAATAAATAAAAGGCTGCGATGAACGAATTATTCAAAACAGATCTTTTGTCTCGCAATGTTAAAATCCACATTTATAAAAAAAAATAATGCCTGTGAAACCTGGCCTCTGACTAAGAAGAAGTAATAGGTATATTAATATATATTTCGGATCTTCCAAAACAAGATCTTAAAGAGAATCTATGGAAGAAAACGGGACAAAAAAAGTGTTGCTCAGATCAAAAATATACCCAATAAAGTAAAAAAAATAAATAAATTGGTGTGTGCTTAAGACCACACGACAGAAGTGGGAACTTCATCAGGGTGAGGTATGTAATACACGTATTAAACAGCCGATGGCGTGCTTATGCGCATAAGCGTACATATTATTGTTTTCGGTGATTTTGAATCGCAATATCTCAGGAATGTTTGACCTTGAATAAATTTTTTTGCGATCAGTGGTTTTGTTTATTGTAATAATGTTCCCAAAGTGTGTACCAATTTATAGCTCTATGCGAATTATTGTAAATTGACATGTCTACTTTGATCGGACTATTATAGGTAAATTATTTTTTTCCAGGAGCTATTCTTAAATACAGTTCGTCATTGGATATTACTGTTTGTTGTTGCAGTAATAAGCTCTCTTCAATTGGAATATCTTAAAGGTCGCACCATTATTCATTTGAGCTATCGAGTGAAAGTTTCTCGTCATGTTTATTATCAACTGCTCATTTATGGTTATATTATATATATATATATATATATATATTATATATAACCTGCCGCTACTTTCTGAGGTCAAACCGGCGGACCCCACAAGCGGACCAGTAGGAATGCAGTTAAGTGGGAAGGTTATGGTCCTACACTTCTGGCCATAACAACGCCGGAAAAAGGAAAAGAAGAAGAAGAACGAGTATATAAAGTTGAGTATTCACCAAGCAATTCTTTAATAGTGTGTTTATAAATTAGACCGTCTAAAAAGGTCGATTTGTGAATCTTTTTTCGTTTGATGTGTACGTAGATACAATGATCATCATTGATATTTCTCAGTAACTTATTGACCATCGTATTGACTTCCACTGGAAAATTAATAAATTGTCCATAAATTCCATGTTGGCCATGAACATGACGAAGTTTCCTGGTTTGCTTAAAAGGGAATTCTGGGAGAAATCAATCTTTCAGACACAAAATCCAATGAACAATTCCGCAAATTATCGGGAATTGTTCGATACTCAAAACCGTTGTATACAGCCGTTTTGGGTATATATTTTTTCTGATTGCTAGTTCGACAAGTAGAACAAACTGCGATGGAATGTTCGTCAACATTTGGAAGAAATGTTCGTAAAAACTCCTCAATATTGTCAATTAAATTCTTCAAGTCGCCTTCAAACCATAATATATCGCAAATTTTGCAAGTACAGCTAGTTTATTCTGAATAAACTGTTTATGAAATTGTGCACGGGTTTTGCATAGGAACAGTAAGTTGCCGATGATCTGTCGAATTGTATATTGAGAATAGGTTATGTGCACACTTGATCTTCTAATGGTACTAAATTATCATCGACGTGCACTGCTTGATTTTCTTCGTTTTTTGGTGACCAAAGGTTTTCTCCAATGCGATTTAAATTTTCTGCGTGATACCGCACAACAAGAGGAATACTCACATTTGTGGATATTCCGGAAACATGTTTGTTGATTTCATAATGCAAGAGGATTTCTATGCGAAGGTCCAGGAATTTGTGAATTATGAACCACATGATAAACAGATTTCAGGACATTAAGACGTTTCTTCACACGAAACTTTCTTGAACGTTCCTTTGCCATTGCTCTCTTTCGTTCGGCATTATTTTCTTCAACTTGCTTGTTTTGCATTTCCTCGGTTGGTTCACTGCATCAAAGAATTCATTTGCTGATATTCAGTACGCTTCTTTTTACGACATTTCTTCACACGCTGCCGAAAATTATGGCAAAAAAAATCTCCTGGAAGACCACCAGCATTAACTCCAAGAATAAAACGTCTAATTTTGTGGGAAGCTCTAAATTACTAAATTATTCTTTAACAGCTCGTCAAATTGCAGCTAAAGCGGAAATTAAAACAAACATTTAAAAACAATAAAAACATTAAAAATGCTTCGGAAATCACTCTTAACCGAACTTCACAAAACATGTCGTTTAAAGTTTGCTCGCAGTCATTGTCATTGGAAGCAAAAGTGGAGGAAAGTCATATTCACGATGAAAATAAGTTTAATTTAGATGGATCTAATGGCTGGGATTATTATTTTCACGACCTGCGTAAGGAGCAACGAATTTTAAGTCGCCGTTAAATGTTGGAATTGGCTACAACGGGAGAACCGAAATAAAGTTTGTCAGTGGCTGAATCAACAGCACCAATTATAGCCAAGGAAAACTTTATTTTTCAGCAGGATAATGCGGCAATCCATACTTTCCGCCAAGTTAAGGATTACTTTAACTCAGAAAACAAACCCCCTCTTAACTGGCCAGCAAAATCACCTGAATTGAATATAATTGAGAATGTTTAGGGAGTACAACAATATTGCGGAATTAAAAGAATCCATTAGCACAGAATGGAACAAAATGGATCAAAAATTGTTTAGAAATATGCCTAAGCGAATGTTAGAAGTCATAGAAAATAAAGGAGCTAGCACACATTACTAATAAAATATAATATATTGAAATTCGCCGATGCGCTGTTAAAAATCCTGTTAAAAAATTATTTAATTAAAATGTATTGCACACAATTCGTGTTTCCTAAACGTTTTGGGTGTCTTATCATTTTGTCCCGGACTGCATCATATATGTTTGTATATATAAACTTGCGCGAAGTGAATGTGAACTATAAACTGTGAATGAAATTAAATTATAAAATCAAATACTTGAACTCTAATGACGAACAAACCCAATTCACCAATCATGAAAACCGGCTGCCTATAAACCTCATGAATGTTATACATTTGTAGAATTTGAACGAACCCATTCAACAACAAATTTTGTAGGCGTTGGTGAATTAAGTTTATTCGTTACACGGATAGAGCTCGTTTGTAACGGGCATTATCGCTACGAGCCTGGACTACATTCAAAATTTCAGGGTGTAGCAGGGAAAGATGTACCTACGTCTCATTCTGCCTTCTGAGGCGGACAGATAGACACACAGGAAAGCCTTTGAATAAGTTTGCCAAATTCTTGAATTCTTTTCATGATGAATATTAATATAATCGCCATATTACCGACCGCTCTGTATTTAAATACAATAAATTTCACCTCTCCCGCTCTCTTAGTCGACTCGAGCCGACTTCCCCCGAACTTGACCCGAACGAGCGTCGCACAGCCGAGCGTGACGGCTCAGTCTCATTAAATACCCACAAAATAAAGTGCTCAGCGTGTCTAAAGAAGTTGTCACTTCAATAACCTACATATTTATATGTATGTTCCTTTGGAACTTGTTTGGAAATTATTATTTGAATCTACATATGTGTCGATGTATTATTGCCGATATTATAAAAATGTACAAAACTTTTTAGGCCGATTTCGTTACACTTTGCAAATGATTTTTTTTAAAAAAAAGTAAATTAAAAAGTTAATTTAACAACAAAACCTATTGAGCTAGAGATATAATTGTTCGCAATTAGTATGACTTGGCCCCGAACCGAGGAGAAGTTGACATTTATGGATACGAATTTGATGACAAAAACCAGAAACAATGGCTTAAGGCAAAAGAAATGCGTCTTTAACACTGTTAGCTTCAAGCAAAGAAAACCAAAACTCATTTTAATGTATCACTCAAAACGCATACACTATTTTACTTGACCACTTGCCTTAACGAGAAATATCCATTGTTGAGCAATTGCAAACGCATTGCTTGGATTTCTGTTGTATTCGCGATATTCCATAGCAGCATGGAATTAAGAAAGAAATATACATAAATAAGTTGATATCTATAAATACATAACAGAAAAATAACATGCAAAATAAAAAAAAAGAGAAAAGGTTATTCTGTTAATTTATGAATTTTAATTACATTGCATTAAAATATTACAGCATGCAAAATAGATATATTTTTAAAATAAAAGGAAAAAAAAACAGGAAATATATGTAAATCATTTCAATAAAACCATTATTAAAGGTTAGTTAAAAGCGAAGGTAATGTACTAGTATACAAGGTAATAAAATAACAAAATAAGCATTCATAGTGCAGAGGTATATACAGGATACTAGTAAAGCTACTCCGAGGGCTGAGTGTTAGTGACAGCTTCTGCCTTATTGCTGGCGGCACGAAGTGTCTTGCGCAAAAAGCTCTCCTTCCTTCGACTGGGAATCGTGCCGTAGTAGGTTTTAGGAGAGTCATATTCATTACTGTTATCGAAACTGAATTCATTATCTGGTTTATCCGAGGAGACACACGGTACCAGTAAGGCTTCTTCGTTTAATACTGCTTGAAGAGTTTTCCTTTTTTTATGCATCAAAGATTGCGTACGACTCAAGTGGCTCACAGATATGGTAGCATATCGATTTGGATTACGTTTTTTGCGAGACAAATTCTTTGAACCGCCAGCAGTAAGGTCGTGGAATTTTTCCGGTAGTTGCGGCATTAACAGGTCATACTCACTGCTGTACGTTGAATCGGATACGCTTGTTCTTTGCTTATGATAGTCCAAAGGCTTGTTGCCACTCCAGTCCATAAGATCGCGATTGGCTTCTGTAAAAAAAGGGAGCGAAATTGATATAATATAATAGTATAATAAAGCTCTATATATTATATTTTGGAGAGCGGTTGACATCTTGCTTGCGGGCTCAATACAATGTTTACATTTTCTGTTATATTTTAAAAGCCAAAATACCGACAAACTGTTTCGTGTTTAGATAAGCATATGTAATCATAAAATTGTATATTTGTAGATAAACGTCAATTAGGTAATTATGATCATTTCAAACCAGAGCCAAACTAAATCATACTCGATCAATAAAACCAACAAAATAAAAGAACTATGGTTGCACACAATCGGTAACAACAAACGTCACTAATCTTTAAGCAAATAAGCACCCTCTTGAAAAGATTGTTTGTCCAATGCATGACGTTCTGCTGATGATTTTTTTGATTGACAGGTGATAAGATACCTTTAACAGCCTGAACATCGGCTGTCTAAGATCAAAAGAATCGTCTTTCAGTCTAGCGTTGTGATTGAATCTCGGTCATCCAAGTGTTTTCATTAACAACATTTTGAGCGAGGGTGCATTTGCTTGAACAGAGAATGGTCGAATGCCGAAAGGGCTGGCATATGAAATGAGTTCTGCATCAATATTTGGTAAGCACTTCAAGGTTTTACTAGAAAATCGTATTTTCTTTTGCTTTGATATTTATCAATATTGACTGAATAACTCTTTTTAAAACTAATTTCTCAGATAACACACGCTTGCTCTAAATATAAGCGTAAGTAGTTAATAAATTTTACATGCATTTTAAAGTTGCAAACATAAAATATTCAAATATTCAATACTTACTGTATACGTTGCAAAGGAGCTCGAAAATATCTTCTCTTCCAAATTGCATAGCAAGGTGTAAAGGTGTATAGCCCTAAGGTAAATAAAATAAGGTGGTAAGGCGTTAATAAATCTGCTAATATGACTTAATCACAAAAAAGAAAGAAATAATCTCCAGGGGATCTTGTTGCACTTTTACTCAAAAAATCAAAAATAAACTTATAGAAAGATCCTAAAAGGTAAATAGATTTTAGTTTGAAGAAAACAAGTCCTCTCTTTATTAATTTAAATTGAATGTATTATAAAACGATTAAATTCAGAGAGGAAGTAGGGAAATAAAGAAGAAAGGAAGAAGTTTTGAATTTTATTTTATCTTAATGAATTGGGGTACCTAAGTGGTACAAACCAAACTCTGTTCTAAACAAGTATTGGCAATCCAGATTATGAAAACTATAAATAAGTAAATATATATTGATAGAGCAATAACCCGCTGACCCCTTTGACGCCGACGATAACCCGAAATTTGACAAAGTGGTAAAACTTGTGTGGCACACAATTCAGTAAATTTCACAAAAATTTGCTCTTTAGCGTCGGCAATTACAACTGTATTGCCTCCTCCATATTATACCGTTTTGATAACATATTTTTTTTCCATGTTCTTTCATAGCGTCGACTGTCCTTGACATTTATTTTCAACCGCTTCGACCGCTGCATAAAATTTTAAGTCACTTTTATGTGCATCCTTTGACTGTCTTATCCTCCTTTATAAAGGAACTTTGAATTTATTTTTTTTTAAGTTGGTGTAACAGAGAGATTAGCTTCTTCATTTTCAACAATTTCATTAAATCGCAAAAGTATTTAAAATTTAAACAGTATTTATTTGAAACAGTATTTTACTTTCCATTTTATATTGGGCGTAACACGAATAAGCATTAAAAATTATGAATTGTCCCTTAGATAAATAAATAGTATTTTATATACATATGTACATAAATTAACTATCTGTATTGAATGAAACGCGTTATGAAGAATTTATTACTTTTTGGATAAGTTCGAAAAATATTTTACGTACAGCTAAACATCAAAAACCGTCATAAAAGTAACGGACAAGAAAACTATCTATCTTAAACATAAAAAAAAGTAAATACATGCACATTTTAAAATAAGTGAAAATATATGTATATGTACAGAAAGAACAAGGAATGAGTATTGAAACTGGCCTACTGCGTTGAGGTACAGAGGTAACAAGGTGCCTATAAGAGACAGATTGATATGTACCATATCATACATCGCCAATAATTTGGTTATAACAAATGATTATTACGATATAATGATACAAGACATTCCTAAACCTTGACCACACTGTCGTGTAAGCCTTTTGCTAGACGGCTGGTATGTTTAGGGTCAGTAACCTGATGGAGGACTATTTAAAAGCTGTCATACCCCAGTTGACTTACGTCCAAATGGCGGCAGGTTCGGGAAACACGGTACAAAAGCCACTGACTGTTCCCAAAGCCCCAGTGCCTGTCTCTAAGGCACTGGAAGCCGAGATGGATATCTGTTCGATCTTGCTCGCAATTCAAGGGCAGATTGGGCAGATCCAACAACAGATCCGTGAGCAGGCGACCCGAGTAGACAATATCTGCTCGCTTCTGCCGGGTCTAGCGCATTTACGGTCGTAATGGTTACGCTAGTGGAGAAGCCCTTGAAGATCGTGTCGGTGAATGTAAATTCACTGATAAGGATCGAGTGACGAGCGGTGCTTTCCAATCTGTTGCAGGACGAAATCCCCTGTATACTTTTGGTTGGCGAAACAAAGCTACACCAGAAGCACGAAATCCGGCACAGTTCCTACAAAATAATTCGAAGAGATCGACCCAATGCTACTCAAGGCGGGGGTGTTGCGATCTTCATAAAAAATAATATAAAACATAAAATTATATATAGCGGTGAAGTGCGGAAGTTCCAGGTGCTAGAAGTCGCATTGTGTGCATTGCTCTCCATAATGGATAGATAATGTACATTTTAGGGGCCTATGCACCTGAAGCACCTCAACCCAATATTTTTATTGCAGAGGTTCGAGAGACTCTTTCCTGCACTTGAACTCGGTAGAAAACTTCTACATTCTGGCCGGCGATTAAAATGCGAAACATAGTGATTGGGGAAATAACATTTCCAACACTAGGGGGAACCTACAAGTCATTAATGGGTTCTTTACAACATTGAATATAGAGTCATCGCAAAGGATGGTTCGTCGTATCCTAGAAGCGACTCCTATTTGGATCTCATGCTGATAGACTCTCGACTGAGACTGGCAACTCGAACGAACGGTCTATTAACTGTCTACGGACCATTGTATATGACAGTGACCATTGCGGATTAAGTGCCGTCATCACAGTACCTGACGAGTTTGCGGAAATGACAGAGTCTGTCCAAACGCACCCTAACGATTACAGTAAGGCGCGTTGGCCATGCTTTGCCAGTTCCCTGACGAGAGCGCTCACTTTGAGCGCCTCCTCTCCACCGTTCAACCTGTGAACTGCACAGACAAAAAGTAGACTCCTGATAAGACCCAAACTCTTGTTCAGGCGGTTTACATGAGATGGGCAGGACACAGAAGTCCCTGCTTAAAAATCTTCAACAGTTGATCAAAGAGAATTACAGAATACATTTCTGCAAGTTTGCATTGGCAGAATGATATTCAGGATCTAAAGCTTTCGAGAACGTCAAACAATGCACGCTTGCTACAAACAGTTAGCCTCGATCCAGAGAGCGCCATTCTGGATGACGACCTTTCGTGATCCAGGATCCTCAGGAGAAGGTGGCGATAGTGGGGGCTGTCTTCCAGGAAATGTATTGTACAAGGTGAATGATAGTATTCGCCCAAACTACGACCTGGAGAACAGAGCCCGTCTGCATTACTTCTATCTTCGAAATGATATCGATCATTGGCGGTCAGAGAACCTTGGTTTTACCAGGTTCAATAAACATTTCATGGCAAACAATGCCATCACCAATGAGGGGTGTAATACCCTGTTGATTTCGACGGTAGATCTCCAGTTGATCATTGAGGGGAAAAAATCCGCAGGAGTCGACGGTATATCCAATGTTGTGCACTGAATAATGTTGTGCACTGAATAATGCATATTATCCAGTGCACTGGAAGACAGCGGTGGTGCAGACAATCCCCAAGAGGGTTCAAGACACCACTAATCCGGGAAATCTCCGGTCGATAAGTCTCCTTCCGAATATCAGCAATGTTTTCGAGAAAGTGGTCCATAGAGCCCTGTCTAAATGGGTTGAGGACAATAAAAGCATTCCGGATTATTACAAGCTCGGTCGGCTAGGCATAAGTAAGCAATTACTATATATAATTTTTAACATGTTAACCGGTAGAAAGTTCGTCGTGAAAATTGCCAACGTGACTTCTACCCAAACATTTGAAATCAAAAATGGACTGCAACTCGCCGATTCTTTTCAGCATTTACCTAAGCGACTTGCTAGTTTCTCTTCATCACTCTATAGCATACGCGGACGACTTAGTTGCGTACAGATCAGGTCCAACGATTGACGTCTTTGTTACTCTTCTACAGCGTGACTTGAAAATCAACTTCCAGAAATCTGAATCTTTATTGTTCAGAACGACTTTGCCTAGGGCCTCTCGGGACACTAGAAAAAATTGGCGTAGGTTCTCAATTTTTAGACCGGACGGAGATCCACTGGTGAGACAAAGTGTCGTCAGATACCTTTGGATCTTGCTAGATCACTATCTATATTTTGACAAACATAGCTCTGGCAATGGGCCGAGGCGCTTTCGCTCTGGCAAGATGGTTGTTTCATTGCAGCCAACTTGATTCCAGAGTGAAGGTAATTTGCTACATGGCCTTAATTAGGCCCATGGTTGCCTATGGATGTCTCATCTGGTTCAATGTGAGAGCCAGCTTAATGGAAAGGATTCGGGTGTTCGAGAGACAATGTCTCAGGACTGGTCTTGGGCTACATAGGACACCCGAATCTGAGTACACGAAATTTTACCCGAACGAGGTCCTATACAATAGGGCTAGGATTGTACGGATAGATAATTTTTTTGATCAAACTGATTCGAAGCCACGTTGCGAGAGCAATGACTTCGGTCAATAGCCTGATCTTCGGGGCTTACTACCCCAACGATTTATATCACGAGAGAGCGCGTCTTAACGGCTTTGTCCCGCTAGAAGCATTCCTCTATTTAGATAGATGTGGGCTGATCCAGGATAGATTGGCGGTACCGCTAATCTTCCACGTGGGTCGTAATTCCGTGGAACGGCGATTCCTTTACGGACCTTATGTCGCGCTCACTGAGCCCGAGCGCCTCAGGTTCTGTAGATCGGTCGCACGCTGGGATCGAGAAGACGTAGTCCGCCAGCATCAACGCTTTTGGTAGCTGGAGGGCCTTTTGGAGGCTTCAGCCTCTTCAAGTCAGGGCTTGCCTAGTAGCAATGGCAGGCTTACATGGGCTAGGGTAGGGTAGGATAGATTAGGGTAGGTTAGGGTAGGATAGGACAAAAAAGAATAAAAACCAAGAACCAAAAAAGTATAAATATATTAAAATTGAAATAAAAGATATGTATATAAAATATATATAAAGAACATATTTATATAGATACATACATATATATGTATATATACAATATATGTACCTATATAAATATATAAGTTAAGTTAGAATAAGATAGGTTTAGTTAGGTTTAAGGTTTACATAAATATATATAAAAAAATTATCAAATGCTAAGTTTCTTGAAATAACAAAATTTTTTTTAGAGTGCCGCCTAGGGCTAGTAAGATTCCTAAATTTGTAAGGATTGTTAAGCTAGTTTTAAGCATTTTTCTCTAGGATAAGGTAGATCTAAGAAACAATGAATAAAAATGAATTTAAAACTAAAAAAAAAACTAAACTAAGCAGTCAACGTCATCTCAAGTTGGCGCACCGCTGAATACTAGAGACTAGAAAGAGACCTATCACATTCAATGGTCGTCGACGAATGCCTACAAGTGGACCTACTTGTTCCTATTACGTGGACACCCGGTGTTTTTGTCAAAATGATCGCAACAATCACGCACATTGTTATAACTCCAAGAGTGTGTTTCCGCCACACACACTGCGGTTAAATTAAATGAGCTCATACGTATTTAGGGATAGAGTTCGTTTGTAACGGGTTTTGTTGCTAAGAAACTTGCACTTCATTCAAAGTTTCAGGGTGTTGCGGGGATAGACGTACGAAAGGCGTAGGTCTCATTTTGGTCTCTGATGGATCTTAATCCAGCAGCAGCTGATCTTTAAGTAATAGGTAAATTCCCATTCAAGGGCAAGGGTCTTTGTGAAAAGGTGTGGATCCTAAACACTAAAATATCAGTACTTTTCAGTGCTACAAATTCCAAACTCTAAAGCTATAAGGGTTAAGACCTAGGCTAAGGCTGAGGTAAACTCTTATATATATAGAAAACAACAATACCCAACAAAAGTACAAATCAAAAGACAAAGGGACTTTGAATTACTGGTTAAGCAAACCTAAGGAAACAAACTCTACGAATCGCTTTGAAATACTTGCCACAGATGATAACATTGAAAATAACAGTACAAGTAACAAACCCAACCAAACACAACTTGACAAAAGAATTAACAAACCTCCACTAATATATGTTCAAGGCGTTGAATCCGTTAAAACACTAACTAATGCATTTAGCGAAATAGCCAATGAGAACTTTGAACTAAAAGTACTCAAAAACAACGAGATTAGAATCCAATTTAGCGTCTCCGGCCACTACAGAACCATAATAAACTGCTACAAAAAAAAAAAAAAACAATACAAAATACTTTACTTTCAATCCTAAGTAAAAACGTGGTTTTAAAGTAGTATTACGTGATTTGCACCCATCGAGCGACACAGAAGACATTAAGACTGAACTAGAAAAAAAAGGACACAAAGCCACAAACATTCATATTCCATACGAAAATAATATTGACATTCTATAGATATTTCTGATACCCAATTTACTGAAAAAAGTCACTTACGAATCCCACTCTACAACATACACAGCACTAATCATCCTGACGGAACAGCTCATGGAGGTACGGCGATCTTGATCAAAAATAAAATTAGATACATTGAGCTTGAAAAATATTTCTATGAACATATTCAGTCAACCACAGACCTGAACGCAAAATACACTGACTGGGGATCGGCGCTATCAACCAAAAAAGGACGAAATGCAATTCGACTAAGCAAGTGCCTCAGCACAGGCGAACCAACCTATTGGCCAACTGATGTCCAAAAAATTCCAGACTTAGTCGACTTTTGTATTTTCAAAAACATTTCTGTAGGCAATCTTAAAATTAAATCAAGATACGAACACTCATCGGACCATTCACCAATCCATCCAAACTATCTGAATGTAGTTAATAAACCACAAATATATTACCAAATTTATAATAATAAAACGGGCTGGGACACGTTCCAAGAATACGTAGAATCACACTAAAATCCCATTGAAAATCAACATAGAACGGGCTATAGTGTTTCTGAATGATATAATAAATGAAGCAGCTATAAATTTGACATCTCTTAAAAAACCAATGACTATTACATTCTTCCAAACTTGCCAAAACTTTTTAAGAACCGAAGAAAATTACGGAAAGTATGGCAAACTTCCCGATCTCCTGACGACAAACGAAAGTTCATTAAAGCCGTTGAAGAACTTAAAGTAAAATTACCTAGCATTCAAAACGAGGCCATAAGCAACTATTTAAGAAAACTAACACCTACTCCTGAAACTAACCAGTTCCATAGGGAAGGCCACAAAAAATATAAGAAGTAAAATGTTATACCAACCACCTATAAAAAAGACTAATGACTTAAAGGAAGTGTTCATAAATAAAAGAAATACAAACTCTTAACGGACAATAGACAATAACCAATAACCTCCAACATACGCATACGACTATAACTACAAAAACTAGAGCATACCATAGCAGAAGGGATTAACCACAAGAAAGCTCCAGGTTATTACCTAGTGACGAGAAAGGTTATAGACGAATAACCTAAAAAGTCAGTCTTATATATATGTATAAAAAATATATACATATAATGATATGATCAGACTAAAATATTACCCTAAAACCTGGAAAGTAGCCCAAATAATAGCCATGCCTAAACCTGGTAAAGACGCAAACACCCCGACTTCTTATGGACCCATTAGCTTGCTACCTATCTTGTCCAAAATATTTGAAAAACTACTATTTGATCAACTAGAACACTTCTTGACACAAAAAAATGAATCCCTGAACACCAATTTGGATTCCGACATCAGCACTCAACTATAAAACAGATCCACAGGGTTATTAATAAAATTTCAAAGGGCCTGTATGGGCGTATTTCTTAAAGTGGGAAAAACAAAGTATGACATAAGGGTCTACTACAAAAATTATACAATATGCTACCTCTTGACTTGTACCTACTACTCGAGAGTTATCTCACGGATCGCACTTACTTTTTAAAGAATAAGGACTAATCATCGAGCATTCACTAGACGAAAGCAGGAGTACCACAGGGAAGTGTTCTAGGATCAATCTTATGCCAACCTTTACTTATCTTTTGTACAATAGACAACGCAGAATGGTATATAACCAACGCCGACATCCATCGGGACTTTAGAATAGTCACTATCAAGGAGGAAATAACGAAGACAAGCAGAAAACATTACATTAAAATACTACTACATGGTAATGGCGAAATCAACTCCATACCAATTCAAGAGATCTCAAGAAGAAAACGACTAAATAGAACTAGACCAACAGATATGATAATTTAAGAACGAAACAATGGAAATATGTATGTAATCAGTGTTATTATAACGAAATGAAATCCATTGCCTCTAAATGAAATTCCATTTGCAAATATCTCTGTATTCTTCGGATAATGAAGTGGCTAAATAACACTGGTTATTATAGGTGTTTTTTATTATGCCCACATGATCTTATCCGTATCATGATTTACATGCATTACAATAACAACACGTGATCCAGCTCTTGATCTGCGTCAATTTTCAAGATCCGAAAATTAGTTCACACTATGTTTTGCATTCAAATTAGGAAGATCATTGCCTGATGAACATACTAGGCAGATCAGTATGCGCGGGCTTAACTCCGCTACTGAAAATTTTTGATCGAGCGAGCAAATTTGTTGTTTTATCAAATTACAATCATAACCAATACTCTCAAGTAAATACATATAGCTAAGTGTGATACATCAAATTAATTGTCTACTTGCAAGGACGTTTAGATTTAAGATCATATTTTCGAGAAACGTGTTGTTCTGAAGCTTTGACCACATCTTTCGCACCTTTTGCCTTATACGCTTTTCTGACGAAATTGAAAGCTCGTTGCATGCAATCAATGGATTCTTCTTGGGTACCTCTTAATAGTGTGATGATCCGATCAGCTTTCAATGCCTTTGCCAATTCCAGAGTGAAATTCCTCACGCCCCATTGCTCTCGAATACCCGGCGCATGGGGATCATATTGCGTCAACTTGTATTTGCCATTAATTTTATCCACCAATGCGACAATAGCGTGAAACGAAGGAATAATTAAGCCAGTGAGTGGATCTATTGCTCTCTTCTTTGTGACTTCAATTACTTGAGTGGAGAATACAATTACGCGTTTTGAAGAAGACTGAAAATGTAATCGGATCGCATTGACAGCTTGAGAGATTGTGGTCTTATATCCGAAACATGGACCATCTTTATCGACCTCCTTGTTTAAAATTCCAGTCCTTGCATCTACAATTAATTCTTTAGAACCAAATGACGAATAAAAACGCTGTTTCTCGCTAAACTTTACTTCGTTATTTCTCACTATTTTTCAATCAAACAATTTCATTTGATAATTTATGGCTCATCTACAGACCTAGATCTATCGAATGACATGCTGCACACATGTGTGGTTATAGCCGATATCTACATTTAGTGCATACAAGATTAGTCCGAAATCGTTTTCGGACCACTATATTCCCCGTACATGCACGCGCTAGGCCAAAAAGTGGGTGATTGCTCTCGCTCCGCTACGCTCCGCTCGATCAATAAAATTGTGTCCAGAATTTGGTTAAACAGCTTTACCTTCCGTATAACGTAATTGTACTCATAATGCTATAAAATGTGTGTATTAACTTAAATTTCTAAAACTCTTGGGTGAATTGAGGAAATATTAGCCCCGATTGGCGTATATTGACCAAAGTAATTATCATCCGCATTTAAATCGGTTATATCAAATTTGTATGAAAAGAAAAATTTTCTTTGATATGGCAAATCCACAATTAAATTTTGTTTTCAAATGTTAGATATTTGATAGGACTGGACTGGACACAGCTGCGCCAAAACCCAACCGTCAACGTGTTTTGTTTAATCTAACTCCAAGAACTATCACCGCGCCTCCGTCCGAATTACCTGTCCCGAATTTATTTCCTAACATTGGCCTCACCTCCAGAGAAAAATATCCTAATTTTCGTAGCTCCTATATCCTTAACCCCTCACGATCCTCCCCCTCCAGCATCTCCACCCCAAATGCCATCTTTTAACCCAACTCTTCATCTGTCCCCACCCCCGTTTACCCATTCATAACATAACATTCGTCTCTTTTTGGCGATAAATCACAAGCGTCATGATCTCAGACAGAAAGGTCTCCTTATGGATTTCGCCAGCCTGTAGAACCTCTTCATAAAATACCATCAATTCTCCAATATTTCGCCCCAAAAAGTTTGAAAGTGTCAATACATTCATTCAAAACGAATATCGCCAACATCTTCTTCTTACCTTCTACTATCAGAATGTAAGAGGTTTTCGCTCAAAAACCCAAACTATCTTCCAACAGTCACATGCTCTACTCTTTGAAATTTTTGCTCTGACCAAAACAAATCTGATTTTAATGTTTATCGCAATGACGAACTCAGCCGATCCACTAGGGTTGCCCTTGTCGAGGCGTCCTTCTTAATACAATTGACTCTTTCCTTATTACAATATCATCCTCCCCACATCCCGACATTGTTTTAATTAAGACTGTGCTACACAGAAGACACTATACGAGTAGATCAGTTGTTTCTACATCTTGCCCTCAAAACCTATTGAATCATATCAGCGCGTCATTAACAAAATTTACCAAATAATTGACTTAAGAGACCCTCAGGATGAAATCCTTCTTTTCGTTGACTTCAGCCTTCTTAAATGGGCTCAAACAGACGGTCAACCGTTTTATATTGCCACTAATCCCACTACTGCCAAAGAATGTATCGCCTAGCAGATTTAAACTTTAGCCAAGTTAGTGGCGTCTTAAGCTACATGGCTAGACAACTAGACTTCAATTCACAACTGATCCTTTCAACTCTTCGGTTTCTCTTTGTCGCCTTTCCCTTTCAACCATAGATAACTTCCATCTTCCCCTCCTTCTTTCCTTTTTCCACGATTCTCCATTACAGAACAATTTTCCTACAGTTTTGGCCTCTCACGATTTCCACAGAGCAAAATTTCACCAAATCAATGAATACCTTGCCCCTCTCAATTTTGATAACCTAATCGTACATGATGCAATATCCATACTCTACAGAAAATATTTTACTCTATCTCTTTTTACGTTCCCATTTCCCAACGCAAAACTTTGTCCGCCTTCCCATCGTGGTATAATCGCAGGCTCCGTTCTTTAAGAAACAAAAGAAATAAGCAGTGGACAACCTTCCTTCGTACTCAATCCATTAATGACTTTTTTAACTACATGGGCAGTTATCACTTTACTTTAATGTCGTCTTATAAGAGATCCCAAGTCTTTCTTTAAGTTTGTTAATTACAACAGAATGGGGTGGTAGTGGTGCAAGGGTAATCATCACCGACTGTTAAGCGGAAGGTCTGTAGTTCAAGTCTGACCATAGCCAAGAAAAATTCCTATACAAAAAAAAAAAACCCATGCAACAACACCAGTTGTGAATGAGAGATGATCAAAAAATGCTGACGAAGGCATAACACTCGCAGTATAAGATCACTTCATCTGATGCTAAGTTTTTTTTAAAAAAAAAAACAAATATTTTCTTAGCTTAAGTATAAATTATTTTAATTATTATATTACAATTTTTTTTCTTTATTTATTAGGCCGAAAGGTAATTTAATCTGTTCTTTCTACTTTAGAGTGTCCGTACGGGGCCAGTAAGGTATTTATAAGTTAGTTAAGCTAGTTTAATCATTTTTGTCTAGCGTAAGATAGTTGTTAAGAAATTGATATTAAAAATGAAATGAAAAAAAAAAAAAAAAAAAAAAAATAAGATCACTTCAAAATTCATACTCTGCGTGTGCATTTCCAATATAAGATCTTAATGGCATGGAATAAAGTTACTGTAAAAAACTACAAACAACGCGACAAATTCAGTCGAATCTCTCGAATCCCAAGACAACCACCCCCGGAGAGTAGTGAACGAACATCTTCGACACAAACCATCTGCACCCCGTCCAGGTTGTGTGACAAACATCAAAGGAGCGTAACTCTTGAACCTGCACGAATTCGCCCACGATTCCTACCGAATTTCTCCCTTGGACCATTTCTTCTTCGTACAGTCGATCATCGAAGACAAATTAAATCTACTTAATGATGAATTCACTCCTGGACCTGACGGTCTCCCTGCCATATTTCTAAAAAAAATGCTCCCCAACCTTCTATCTCCCTCTCTCAAAAATCTTCAATTTATCCCTATTCCTAGGTGAATTTCCATGGTTATTGAAAACCTAATTTATACACCCTACACACAAAAAAGGTCTGAACAACGATATAAACAACTATCTTCCCATTGCCAAACAGTCACATACATATATCCAAACTCTTCGACAATATTTTGTATAAGTTTTCGCTGCAAGTATTTAATCTCCTCTAGACAACACGGTTTCCTCAAATGAATTATAACCACAAACCTTGTTGAATTTGTGTCCTTTACCCTCTCAGTCTTAGAAAATGGCAAAGAAGTTGACGTTATTTCAACTGATTTCAGTAAAAATTTTGATAAAATCTCCCATAGACTAATACTCTTTAAATTGTCTTCCCTTGGCTTCGATCCCATTTTTTTGAAGTGGATATCTTCTTACTTGGAAAATCCCTATTTCAGTGTTCGTTTCAGATTTTCCTTTTCTAACCCTTTTCAGCTTCCTCCGACGTCCCCCAAGGTAGCCACTTAGGTCCACTTCTTTTCGTTCCATTAATGATATTAAAGTGGTGAATAAACATTCCCACATGTCACTACATATATGCCGACGACACTAAGTTCTTCAAGACCATTTCCTCCAGTCATAACTCTGCTCACTACTTCTCAACTACTTTTTCAATAATCAACCCATATCCATCGTTCAGGCTATTCGCGATCTTGGCATATTATGTGACCAGGAGCTAAATTTTCGCGCACAGAATTCTTCAAGAAGTAACCCGATCTCTCTACATAACCTTTGTCTGGCTCCTTCTTGAATACGCCTCTCAAGTGTGGTCTCCTTACCAAAAAATCCACATTACTAGAAGCGAGAGCAACCAACGGCGGTTCCTACGTTTTGCTCTTCGAGGTTTCCCCTCCTTTGCTTTCACAACCCTATCAAGACCGTCTTAAACTAATAAACATGAACACGCCAGAGGAAAGTTGAATTGTATGTGACATTCTTTTCATCCGTCGACTCCTTTCAGGAACAATTGACTGCGTGACCCTCTATAACTCTAGATCTATCAACACTAACCCTCGCAATGTTCGAAATCCCTATCTCTTCTATCTACCCACTCCCCCGTACCGCCTATGGCTCCAGTGAATCCATTTCTCGTAAGCTGGGAAGTGTTAATTCGAATCCTTACTTCGATTTCAAACTTATCGCTCTATGCCTAAAAATCCGTCTTTTTAATCGCGCCCCCCTCTCCCGTTCTTCTTAGTTATTATTTTAAACTAAGTAAGATTAAGTCAGATTAAGTTAGACTATGTTAGCCTGAATCAAGCTCAGTAAATGGGGGTGTTTGCCCCCACGAAAATTAAATAAAAAAGTATATATAGTATATCTCAGTAATCTGATAGTTTCTCAGATTACAGATCAAGCCCTCGAAGATATCACGAATACAAGAAATCAGATCCTCCAAATCAAAAACGAGAATGGCTAACATTTAAAAAGAATGTATAGTACAACTAAAACACGAGAGCAATGTATGCAGGGATAAACGCTGTACGATCAGGATTCATACAAAACGAAAATGGGGAGCTCAGACAACAAATAAATTGCAGCCCAATAGAGAACATATGTTGATAAACTAAATAATGTACACGAAGAGCAGTATTAGAGAACAATGCTATCCACACAGCAGTAATTAAGGCAGTACTGACACCCATCGAGGAAATAAAAGAAGCAATTCATTGACTTAAGATCCACAAGTCACAAGGAGTCGACCTAATACAATTGGTATTATTAAAGTATGCTGGAGATGAATTAAAAGAGAAATTACTTGACTAATAACAGCTACATATATGTATGGTACAATGAAACTATCCCCGGGAACGGAAAGACTCGTTCATCACTACCATTTAATAATGTCGGAAAGAGAAGTAGGTTTAGCAGTCAATGAAGAGAAAACTAAATATATGGTCACTGATTTCGACCGATTCAAACTTCGCACCTGCCTATACTTGAATTGTTCATCTTTTGAAGCGATCCACGAATCGATCCAATTTGTGACTTCTTCATGTGATCGGAAGTGTTAGTCAGCTTGCCATGCGCCATTAATCGAAACAGGTGATCGTCAGAGGGAGCAATGCCTGGAGAATACGGTGGGTGGGGTAGGACTTCCCATTTTAACATTTCCGATTACGTTTTGACCTCTTTTGCAACGTGGGGTCGAGCGTTGTCGTGCTGCAAAATCACTTTATCGTGCCTCTCGCTGTATTGCGGCCGTTTGTCTTTTAATGCTCTACTCAAACGCATTAATTGCGTTCGATAACCAGCACCTGTGATTGTTTCGCTTGATTTTAACACCTCATAGTACACGACGCCGAGCTGGTCCCAACAAATGCAGAGCATGATCTTGGAGCCGTGGATATTCGGTTTGGCCGTCGACGTAGAAGCATGGCCGGGATACCCCCATGATTTTTTACGTTTAGGGTTATCGTAATGAACCCATTTTTCGTCCCCAGTCACAATGCGATGCAGAAACCCCTTCCGTTTTTGCTTCTGAAGCAACTGTTCACAAACACACAAACGCCGTTCAACGTCTCTTGGTTTCAACTCATTCGGGACCCAAGTTCCTTCTTTCTGAATCATGCCCATGACCTTGAGACGTTTTGAAATGGCTTGCTGGGTCACACTGATCGTGCCAATTCTTCTTGAGTTTGACGCGAGTCTTCACTCAGCAATGTCTCCAATTCTACTGCATCTTCTAAAACTTTCTCTCTTCCACCACTATGCCGGTCTTCGACGTCACACGGTCACCGTTCTTGAAGCGCGGAAACCACTCACGACACATTCGTTCACTAATAGCGTCCTCACCATACGTATCTGAGAGCATTCGATGAAACTCAGTCGCTGTTTTCTTTATATTGAAACAAAACAGTAACACCTCCCGCAAATGACGAGAATTTAGCTCGTAAACTGACATTTTCAATCGAGAACAACTTTATGATGCAGACACAAATCGACTAATGTTTGTATGGTGTTCTGTTGACCGAGGTCCAAGCCAACTGCCTGACGTCTGCGATCTGTTTTTTTCGACCGCTATTTACCGTTATCGCCACATATCGGCAAACGGCAGAAGCAAAGTTGTACACCTTATATAAGTTGGTTTAGCAGTAAACGAAGAGAAAACTAAATATATGGTCACCGATTTCGACCGATTCAAACTTCGCACCTGCCTTGATAAATGCATTAAGAAAGCGGATGAGGCCCAAAAACGACAAAAATATCGGAATAAATAAAACAATGCATATGGGTAACGCGTGCTTCTTCGCGATGAAGGAACTATTCAAAACAACTATTTTGTTCTGCAATGACAAAATCCATTTTTATAAAACTATAATATTACCAGTAACATTTTGCAATTTGGTGTCTGTAGGAAAATGGATTTCGGTAAAAACAAGATCTTAAGGAGGACCTTTGGTGGCAAATACTATAAAAAAGCAGGTGAATGGAGAAAACTATTTACACAATCAAGAAAAAACTGGACTATAGTTGAATTATGTACAAAAAGACAGAGGTCGGATGATAAATCGCCTCAAATAATAGCACAAAGCAAGAAGCTTTGCACAAAAGGACCTCGTCCTGGTTCTGGACCTCGTCCTGGCTCTGGACCTGGTCCCGTTCCGATACCTGGTCCCTCAACAAGCTAAAGGAGGCCTGATACCACCTATGGAGAGGCGTGCATTGGCATAAAAATGGCTGTCCTAGCCAAGGATTATCCAAACACGACCTTGACTACAGCTCAGCTAACGGAATTGCAAGAGGCGATACTCGAGAAAGTCCTTTGTCAAAAGGACAGCATCGTAAAGCCTCAATTCCAGAGCTGCACATTCAAGGCGGGCTTTTTAACCCTAAACTGTATGACGGAAAGTACAGTGGAGTGGCTGAAAATAACCACACCGTTGCTGAAGCCATGGGAGGGAGCCGAACTATGGGCTACAAAAGAGGATTCGATTCCTCAACCATGTACCCTAGTTGGATACTTCCCAAACGCTGCCAGCACAGCCACTGAAAAAATACTGGGACTCATACTGGGAGTCACAGAATGAAGGCCTAAAAGCTGACTCTTGGAGGACGCTTAAAAGGGTTAACAAAAGCACAGCTGCCATGCTAGTCCTCTCTATGGACCGGTCAATCGCCAAAATCCTAGAGTCGAGAAGTAACACTATTTACTTCAAGTTTGGACAAATCTGTCTAAGGAGACTCAATAACGCGGAGAAAACAACAGAGGATGAAAAAATCCTTGAAATAGAGGACGCTAAAGAGTCCTCAGACAAAACCGCATGTTAAAAATCCTGCAGGCGAACCTCCAGCATGCCAAATCTGCGTCGGCAGAAATACAAAAAAGGCATGCGGGAGGAAGATTCAATCTGGGGCTCATCCAAGAGCCCTGGATCAATAAAAACAAAATATCATTACTAAACATCAAAAACTGTAAGTTGGTTTACGACAAAGCGGCTGATACACCGAGAGCCGCAATACTTATTAACAATGATATTAACTTCCTACAAATTTCAGAATTCACCGATAGAGACGCAGCGACGATCCTAGTCAACATGATGGGAACTGAGGTAATCGTCACCTCAGCCTATTTTCCCGGTGAAGAAGAGGAAGCACCACCAGAAAACATAAAAAAACTGGTAAGATTCTGTAAACAGAATAGGAAACACTTAGTCATTGGCTGCGATGCGAATGCTCACAATACTATCTGGGGCAGTAGCGATACAAATTCAAGAGGTGAGTCTCTCCTAGAATTTCTCGTCGATACTAACCTAGATATAGCAAATAGAGGCAAAGAACCAACTTTCCAAAATGCAATAAGGAAAGAAGTTCTAGACCTCACACTAATTACTAACAAAATATCTAATTTGATTAAAGAGTGGCAGGTCTCGAAAGAAAACTCCTTTTCTGACCACAACCACATCACTTTTAAACTTAACATGGGAACTCAGGCTGAGACCCTGGTGAGATATAGATCTCCCAAAGCCACAAACTGGGAAATGTACAAATCCCTCCTAAATGAAAAACTATCAGGGGTTCATCTGAACACCAACACTCCAGAGGAACTAGACAACTCAGTCGAATTCCTCACGGACACCATATTATCTTCCTACCATGCAAGCTGCCCACTAAAAGAAAAAAAGTCCAAAGTATCCGTACCCTGGTGGAACTCCAACAGGGCAAAAAAGACGGGCAACTGGCAGCCATATAAGGAAGCTCTCACCTTCTTCTTCTTCTTTTCCTTTTTTCCGGCGTTGTTATGGTCAGAAGTGTAGGACCATAACCTTCCCACTTAACTGCATTCCTACTGGTCCGCTTGTGGGGTCCGCCGGTTTGACCTCAGAAAGTAGCGGCAGGCTTCCCGGTTTGGGATTACTTCATCGCTGAGGCCAATCAAATGCAGGTGTTTTTGCATTTGTTTTTCGGCCTGCCTTTTTTTTTGTGACACGGGCATGCTCCAGATTTTTTTGTTTGATCTTACTTTTACAACACCGGTGATCTCCAGTCGTGTCAACCCACTGATTTGCATGCACACTTGTGGGGCAGTTTAATGGTGGTATATGTGTCCCTAGGCTCACTTTGGTGTTTTCTAAATTGCCTAGATGTGATTTTTGTTTACCTTTGTTTTAGTCGCCTTTTACGACAAGCGAGAAGTATCGCTGCAGGGATATTCTTAACCCGTCCCTGCACGGTAATAAGGAAGCTCTCACCAATTATAATAAAGGAATCAGGGCATCCAAAAGGAAATCATGGATGAACTACTGTGATAACCTTAAAGACTCACCAGAAACAGCAAGAGTTTACAAAGCGTTATCCAAGGGAAACCATGATTCCTTAGGTCTGCTCAAAGACCTGGATGGAAACCTGACAAATAACTTCATGGACACCCTAGAATTACTCCTAAAGACTCACTTTCCTGGCTGTACCGTGGAAACTAGCTGTAATCTCAGACATAACTTACCAAACTATTATCAAAATAGCAATAACAGCGTGAGGAAATATATAACGTACGAGAAGCTAGACTGGGCCATTAACAGCTTCAAGCCATTTAAAGCTTCGGGACCTGACGGAATATTTCCAGCTTTACTAATACATGGGAACAATAAACTAAAGGCACTGTTGGTAAAAATTATCCGAACCAGCCTTGCCACTAGTTACATACCACGTACATGGAGAAGGATTAGGGTCATATTCATACCTAAAGGGGGTAACAAACCACCAGAAAATCCTAAATCGTACAGACCAATCAGTCTATCCTCGTTCCTACTAAAAACAACAGAAAAACTGATTGAACTAATCATAAGAACAACACTGGAGATATCTCCACTCCATAAACTACAATTTGCATACCAAAAAGGCAAATCTACGATAACCGCACTCCACAAAGTTACGGAAATCATTGAAAAGGCCTTAAATTCAAAAGAAGTAACAATTGGAGCATTTATGGACATAGCGGGAGCATTTGACAATGCAAATCACTCATCACTAACTAAAGCATTACATGCAAAAAGGGTGGACCCCCTAGTAGTTAGATGGATCAATAATATGCTAAAAGATAGACGCATAACAGCCAAGTTAGGTACCTCAGAACTAGTTATCAAAACTATTAGAGGTTGCCCGCAAGGGGGTGTTCTATCCCCGCTTCTGTGGTCAATTCTGGTAGATGAACTTCTCTGGGAACTTAACAACAAAGGCTTTACTGCCATTGGATATGCAGATGACATCACCATATTCATAAAAGGCAAACAAGAAGACATTCTAGGGAATCTTATGCAAAACTCCCTAAAAATAACATGGAACTGGTGCGATAAAGAACAACTCTCTATCAATCCCAGCAAAACCCAAATAATTAGGTTTACCAGGAAAAGATCAATTGATCTACCAAACCTTAAAATAAAAGACACCTGCATCCCAATAAAGAAAGAGGTGAAATTCCTAGGAATAACACTGGATCATAAACTCTCATGGAATGCACACCTAGATAACATATACTCAAAGGCTGTAAAGGCCTTATGGTCCCTAAAACAGCTGGTGGGCAAAACATGGGGACTCAACCCAAAAATGAGTATATGGATATACAATCAGATGATCAAACCAACCATACTATACGGCGCTGCGGTATGGTGGAGGAAATGCGCACAAAAAGGAACAATACGCAAACTCAACAAAATACAAAGACTAGCATGTATTTGTATAACTGGAGCAATGAAAACCACTCCAACCGCTGGAATGGAGGCAATCCTAAACATTCCGCAGTTACACACTGCCGTTCAGGCAGAAGCGGCCAAACAAGCCCTAAAGATACAAAGAACTTATAACTACAAAAAAGGGAACCTGACTGGACATCTAGAGATTCTAGAAAAGGTCGACAACGTCTGGGAACTAACTCGTGTAAGTGACCTAATGTCCCCTCAGCTGAACTTTAAAAAACACTTTGAAATACTCATTCCAAACAGGGAGGAATGGAAAAACAATCCCCCTTGGTTGAAGGATGGTGCCCAAAAGTGGTTTACAGATGGGTCCAAATCCAAATACAAAGTAGGGGCTGGTGTGATAGGACCTAAATGTAGCCTTCACATCCCTCTCTGCGGTGAGTCAACAATCTTTCAGGCTGAACTGTATGCAATAAATGCGGCGGTACACTACATTAGTGAACAAAAGCCCAATAGATTAAAGATATCCATATTCTCGGACAGCCAAGCGGTTCTCAAAGCTCTAAGAAGCTATACATTTAACTCTAGAGCTGTCTGGGAATGTCACCAACGTTTAAATAAACTGCCGATAAACAACAAAGTAAAGTTGATTTGGGTGCCAGGTCATGAAAACCATAAAGGCAACGAAAAGGCGGACATACAAGCCAAAAAAGGCGCCCAGATGCCTTTTACTGGACCCTTCCCCCTTTATGGATTTGACAACACAGACACAAATAAAACTTTAAACAAATGGGTCATCAAACAAAAGAACCAATTCTGGAACAGACAAGAGGGCTTAAAACACTCTAAAATCTTTATGGAACAGAATCACAATCCAAAACGTGCAAAAGAGGCACTAGAACTAAATAAAGCCGAACTAAAACTGCTATGTGAAGTTCTAACAGGGCACGGCACTTGCAATCACCACCTATTCAAAATGGGTCTCAGCAGCAC
Organism: Merodon equestris; assembly: GCA_958301585.1. Taxonomy (NCBI): domain Eukaryota; kingdom Metazoa; phylum Arthropoda; class Insecta; order Diptera; family Syrphidae; genus Merodon; species Merodon equestris. Next base: position 68,529,646 of record OY284414.1, on the reverse strand, counting down.
TGAGTCTTGCAGACGATGTGGGCAGGATAAAGAGACAATGGAACATATACTCACAAAATGCCCAGAACTCACTGAAGAGCGACTCGAAATGTCAACAAAGACACAACTAACAGGGAAGGACTTCCAGGATATCCCATCTAGGAAAGTTGTTAAATTCATGAAAGCAACACTAAAATCCTAGATCAAAGAAGGGGGTACAATAGATCTTTATGGTCGCAGTGCAAGTGTCCTGTAATGACACACCCCATACTCTTCAATTCAATTCAATATGTACTTTCTTTGTTCAGCTGTTTCCACTTTTGCTTCTCGTTTTTGCAATTTTTAAAAAATCCGAGTATATCACGTTGACTATATTTGGCGCTGAACCCAAATTAATTGTTCAATGATCTGTTTTCTTTGCGCATCGGATTATACTCGTTTATTATACATTGTTTATTGTACCCAGTTTAGTGAAAGTCAAGAAAAGCACCATGAATGCTAAATGATTTTTTTTTTGTTAAAAGAAAATCAGATATAAAAATGAATAAATTATCTCCCATAATGTTTCCCCGAAAAAGTTTTGTTAAGTTGTCAAGAATGTGTATTCTTAGAATTTTAATCGCAAGTTGATAAAGGTAGATAGATAGATTCATTATTACTGGCTAATTATCTGATCCATGATTAATCCAAAATTATAATTTGTATCTATCAAATATATAAAAAAGTAACAACTAAATTGCATCGGCTTTTGAAGTAAAACCCAAAAACAATGCATTAAGTTGCACAGGGGAATCGAGACTTGTTCCTTGCAATTCTGAGTATAGTAAGGTCGTATTAAATGTCTAGAGAAACTAGTTGAGTGGGTCATAATCCCAGTTAACAATTAGTCAACATAATGGTCAAAGTAACAAATTTTCATTTGTAAAAATGCATTTATGATTAAAATGAACACTATTGTTTCATATGTGGCAAATGACTCAGCGCTCATTTAATTATATGCTTACGATGGTTGTCGCAAGCCTTAATTGCACTATGTAATAAATAATCTTTTCGAACAAGAATACAACTTTCGAAACAAATTAATCGCCACTTCGTCAGAAACTGTATAAACAGGTAACACAGCAGCCCACAGACAAAAGTGCAGTCAAGTTTCTGAGCTACCAGCCTAATCTGATTCACTGCTCTGCATTCACCATTTTTTTTTACTTCTTTTATTGTTGCAAATTAAGACTACATTTCCAGAGTAACGTTCGAAACCCATTGCCCCGAGGTTGCCCTGAGTGACATATCATCTACATATTCGAATACATATGTAGGTAAAGCAGGCATGAACGCAAAGACTGCCCATAAATGCATACACGTGCGCACAGGCATCGTTTCGTGACCGACATTGTTTAGTAAAACGTTTCTATAAAGGTATTGTCAAAAAACAGCAACGAAAGCCGTAAACATGGCGGCTGCGCTTCCCATCACTGCATTGTTTTAAGCAAACAATAAATGGAAGTAGAACTTGAGAAAACCTTCGCCTTCACTGTCTATACTGACAGAGTTGTCGACATATATGCTTTAACAGACATTAGCCACGGCAATTGGCAGCTCCCTGAGTCACCAATCAAGTGGAAAAGTCAAAAGACGACGGATGCGCGACATTATCAACGACCACAACAAGAGGCAAACACGGTTTTATGCCATTATGTCAGGTAAATTGTTCGCGATAACCAGAAAGCCACTTGCGACGAGGTCAGACACAACGACCTACCTCAGTCTTTCTCCAGATTGCAATGTCTGTGCTGGCCGCTACTTTGCGCCAGACAGACAATTGCGGTCAAAGGTGGTTGTTTCCGTTTAAGATCTTGCTCTGATGATATGTCGTTCATTGAGGAAGGCATTAATTGTTCCTAATTTGTTCTACGATTTATCTTTGCAGAAATAATCATTATTTAAAGAAAGCTGATTGAGTTACTTTTCGGCTGTTGTTTCTGGTTGGAATACTGTATGTGTCCAAATCAAAATAATATTAAAAACAAAAAATAACCAACTTGGTTTGAGGGAAAGAGCATCCGAACATGTCTCAGTAGTATGTATATTTAAACTCTACTTCTTCTTAGATGGCGTTACAGCTCATGAAAAGTCAGAGCCAAGCTTCTCTCAATCACTTATGTTGTGTGCTAGTTGTTTTCCACACAAGTGAACGGGACATACAGTTTAATGCCGATGCGGGGGATTTTGCCAGTAGCCCGCCGAGGAGAGAAGCCGCGAAGTGAACATTCGAAGACTTGGTGTTAGCCAAATCCGAACTCGCTCGTCGCGCGCGTCAGCGGCTGACGCAGTATTAAAACTTCTTCATTAATAATATTTATGATTTTAAATAAATTAAGTAAATTATATAAATGATAAAGTAGTAAATATGGCAAAATAGCAAATATATTTAAAGCCAAAATCAAATCGGATTCCATAAAGTATTTTCTTAGATTTGGCAATACTTTATTTTTTTTTTTTGCATTGCAGATATAACCATTCCTTGCAATCTTGAATTGAACAATTACTAAACAATCAAAAGTGTATGAGTGATCAATTAGGAATACAACTTTATTATTTACAAGGAAAATGATTTTAAACTACCAGTTATTGTTGAAAGTGAGCTGGAGAATAGGTACACTTACCCTATCGGTTTACATATTCTCCACTATGGTGCTTCGGTTTACTACAATAATACGAACGTGTGTGCAGTCTATTGCTCCAATACATAAGGAAAATTTGTTTTTAAGCAGTCATAAGTACTTTTCAGAGTCATTTCCCTCCACACTCATAGAAAATTTGATCCAGTATTTTTACCGCAACTTCTCTAACTATTCATATTCACTAACTGCATGGTTAGGGCAATTACTTGGACAATCGACAATCACAATTTCAAGAAAATAATACACTGCAAATGGAAAAAAACTACCGATCAACAGCATATGATTCATTTATTATCCGTTTCATACAGAAACTATACATGTAGCTATTTGACTTGGTAACAGTTCGCATCAGCGTACGACGTACATTTAATCGTATGAATGAATGGACAAAGGTTTTGATGCAACGTGATTAACGAACATGACCTGGACGTTTAATATCCATACGAATTGTGCAATCACCATAGAGGTAAGTAAGTTTCATTAAGGAAGCATGAAAGTTGTTCTTGAGTGAGTTCAAATATTTTTTGAACTACTGAACTGACAAGTTGTAATAGTTAACCTATTAAGAATAAAGGAAGGAGTTTTAAAAAGTACAAAGATCATATATGTAGCTATGAATTCGCACTACCATTCCTTATCCACCGCTTTTTTAAACAGCTATCAAAGAAAGATGCGCAACATCTTTCAGCGGTAGACACGTCAATTTTGGCAGTTTGCCTACCTTGCTCCTTAGTGAAAATCGGCAACGAAATCAATGCTTAGATCAGACACAGAATAACTTTTGCCAAAGTATACTTCTTTGAGTTCAAGAGACAATTCAGAAGAAGAGCTCTTTCTCGAAAAACCAAGGTAATTCTTTGCAAAACCTTACGTGGAGGGGAAGATATAACTTAGAACAGTACAAGCACAGTGACGTTTGCATAATCAGGCGAGACGATCCAGTCGAAGATGTCCGCATCCAAGATGGTATACACAGATGGAAAAGAACCTCGACCAACTGGGTATGCGACCTGGATATAGGTATTATAGCTAGAGAGTTGGTCGAAATCGAAGTCCACTCCAAACTGTGGCACCATAAAAGTTACTAAGTTTTCTGTTTCTTGTTGATTGAAAATTAAATGGGGCACTGAAATCTTTTTACTTCTTTTATTAAAAGCTCGTCAATAATATTTTTTGCCACCAGGGAAAAAGGAAATCAGTACAATATTCCTCTTTTTTCTGTTACACTAATGCACACTTGTCCGTATTAACTACCATAAAAACAAAGTTACTTTAATTTCTTTACGATGCATTCAAAAGCATTATCTTGCGAACGGAAAAAGCAACTGTGTAGGAACAGCAGTCGTCTTTCCAATATGTCAATCATTTCCGGCGTCCCATTCTCAAAGGGGTAGAAAATTGCCGACAAATAGGGTTTAAAATTATTCAAATTCTCTTTTGCCACAAAGTACCGTTTTTCACTCAGTATCTTCTATTAGATACGGTTATTGTAAACGGGATTTCCTATATGCCATCTAGCTATTTGAATTGAAAGATTGACAGCACCAGAAGTAATAGGGGGTTACTACTCGTGCGACTAAATTGTTAAATTGTTGCCAACACCCGAAATTCAATTTTCAATTCTTACTCAAAGTGCTCTTTCGAACAATTTAAACCATTTGTGATGGATTCGATATAGTCTTCAAGTTTTCGAATTTTTAATATTGAGATGTCAAACACGGATCACATGGGGTGCACGTACATGTGGAATGTGCGTCTGTGAATTCGCCATATTGTCATACATTTTGGTGTCGTTTTCACATTAGAAATGGCAATTTCTTTTGTACGAGTGCTGAAATTAAAAGCGTTAACCCTATCTTTGATCTGAAGTTATGTTATACTCGTATGTATATAAAAATTGAGTTGACATTTCGAGTTTTTTTTTTTGCTTAAGCAATATTGGAATATGTGTTACTGGATTCAATCTGAAGTACAACTTGCTGATGGTGGTTGTTCCTTGATAAGAGATCTGTATAGTGGGAAGTCTATTTCCAATTTTAAATTTAAATTAAAAACAATTTAATTTAACCACGAAGCCATACGAAGCGGTTCAGGACAGCGATTTGATATGCACTTTAATGATGCTCAAACCCTTGCTTGCACGTATAATTCGAGTGAACGCTCTCTAGAAGCCTGTTTCATCGAATCTGAAAAGCTTGTGATGTTCGCGGTGCCTTAGTAAGGTTATACCTGGTTAATATGGTTAACTCTTTTGGCAGAAGTCTGAAAGCGATGATATAGAATTCACAGGTTTTATTTAACTATAAGGAAAATGAAATGACACCACCATAGGTGATAAAGAGAGATTGTCGTCCTAAATAATCTGAGACGAAGGTAATAAAATTCATAGCTTTTTTATTACAATATTAACCTCAACTTTTAAGTGGAAAGATCCCTGAGGAAAATGAAACACATATCAATTCTGGTTTACTTTATGATTCGAAACAAACATGGAATTGTTATCGAAGGATAATTCGCTGCAACTTCTTTAATATACCTATAAAGGCCAAAAAGTTATAAGCCAAATCAGATAAATTGGTTGGAGTTAATTTCTACGAACGTTCTTGGGCCAGCGTGCTTGCGTCAATCTTTTTAATGATTTTTATGTGATTATTCAAATTACTAAAAGATTACATTTTTCAAATCAGTTGAACTAAGTGTTTATTTTTTTTTTGTTCATGTAGTTACTTATTTGTTTAATTATTTTCTTATCTACTTTACTTATTTCTATTTTTTTTTTATTTATTTATATATAACGGGTGTCTCATTAAGAGTGCACTTTTTCATTTTAAAATAAAAACAAGTATTTTATGACAGAGTTGTGATATTTTTATTGTGTTGTAAAGAAGACATGTTCCGATTAAGTATGGAATAAAATATCCGGCAAATGACCCCCACGGCTCCGATGACAGGCCATTACTCTTTTCATGAAATTTTCGATGACTTTTGCACAGAGATGTGGCTGTATCTCACCGATGACGCGTTGGATTTCCGATTTGAGCTCAGGAATTGTTTCGGGTTTATTCGCATAAATCCGAGATTTCACAAAACCCCAAAGAAAAAAATCGCACTGCGTTAAATCGCACGATCTTGGTGGCCAGTTGACATCAGAATTTCGTGAGATAATGTGTTCTGGAAATCGTTGCTGCAATAAGTCGATTGTTTCATGCGCGGTGTGGCAGGTTGCGCCGTCCTGCTGAAACCACATGTTGTCCAGATTCATGCCGTCCAGTTGAGGCCACAAGAAGTCCGTTATCATATTCCTGTAACGAATGCCGTTCACAGTCACTGCAATTTCGGCCTCATTTTCAAGAAAGTAAGGTCCAATCACGCCGCCTGACCAAAATCCGCACCAGACAGTTATTCGTTGTGGGTACATTTGTTTCTCATGGATTGCATGAGGATTTTCTGAGTCCCAAATTCGACAATTTTGTGTATTCACGAAGCAATTCATATGGAAATGCGCTTCATCGGAGAAAATGACTTTTTTCGAAAAATTGGCATCGACTTCACTTTGCTCCATTACCCATTGAACGAATTGCCGGCGCTTTCCGTGGTCTGCTGGTTTGAGCTCCTGAGTTAACTGAATCTTGTACGCATGAAGGTGGAGGTCTTTAGTCAAAATTCGCTGCGTAGTGCTTCGTGAAATTTGCAGTTGTTGAGAACGATATCGAATTGATGTTTTCGGGTTTTCGGCGACACTCTCGTTTACAGCAGCAATATTTTCAAGAGACCGACCGGTACGTTGACGCAAAGGATTCTTATTATCCATAATTGACCCAGTTTCTTCAAATTTTTTGACCACTCTTCGAATGGTTGACACATTAGGTGCACTTTCTCGGCTGAAAATTTGGCGAAGTTTGCGAGCGGTTTCAGCGTAACTTTCCCCATTTTTGTAATGAGTTTTCACAATTATAACGCGTTGTTCTTTCGGAAAGCGCTCCATTTTCAATAATCGGAATAAACAGAGGTGACAGCTGTCAAATTTCAGAGTTGCCACTTGCATGAAAAAAAAAGATTACAATTTTAAAAAGTGCACTCTTACTGAGACACCCTTTATATTGTTATTTATGTATTTATCTAATTTATTTATTAAGTTATAAAATGAATCATTCATTTATTTTTAATGTTTTCACAACTTTGCCATTGTAATATTTAATAAATTGTGTAGGATTATTATTATAATTATTATTGCGTTTTGATATATATATTTGCTGCATATATTATTCTGTTGTTTCTCTCTAAATAATATAGAAAATATGAACATATTCTATAACAATATAAAATAGTATAAGTGCCACAACAAAATGCGATTTGTTTTGGTTTTTTAATGCAATTTTTACTGTCGTAATCTTTAACTTACTTTAGACAAAACACTCTCAAATTCGGCCTTATTTCACTTTATGAAAGCGAAATAGCGCCGAATTTTCGTGTTCGGTCTTATTTCACTTTGTCGAAGTGAAATAAAGCCGAATTGGCCTTATTTCGCTTTTAATTCATAAAGACATTTAGATAAATTTTCCTGTTTTCAGATTTGCACCCCTGAAAATGTGCCGTTGAATGGATTCACACATATTTCAAACACATTCAACCTTTCGTTTTCATTTTATTTTAATTGATACAATTTTAGTTATTTAATAAATTCTGAGTTGCCTATACGGTAACCTATGTTAATAACTTATAAGAGAACAACGTTTAAGAAATAAATGCCTAGAATATGAGAGTTTAACAATATACTTTGGTGGTACTTTGAACAATTTGCCTGCAATAGTTATGTTTTCGCATGAGTGTAGTAAAAGTTTTCAGCCATTCTATTTATTTAAGAATTTAGAATTAGAGAAAATAAAAGTTGAAAATTTTTTTTACGAACCTTCCGAAATCCTAATATAGGGGGGCTTTACAAAGTTAGAAGAAAACTTGGAAACATACTCCTATACAGCAAAAAGGTTATGAAAAATAAAACAACCCAAAAGTAGTAAGGAAAAGAATCAAGTCAGTGACTTTAAAGGTTTATTTCCTTCGAGCATAAGCTTGTTAATAACTCTCAGATACATTACATTGGCGAATCATTGGTTATTTTTGTTTTTTTTTCGAATCAAACAAATGGTAATTAAATTATCAAAGTTGATGTTGGATTTTTGCCAAGAGTGTTCGTTCATAATGGAAATAAATTGTAGCTGTGAAAAAAAATGGTTAAAATCGTTTCAAGCCCATTTAGCGTTTTTTCTAAAAGTTTCGATATGTAGAGCTACTCGCATTGCAACAACTGAGCTCTGACACTGATGAGACACTATTCTTTGGTCCGCAGGGATTTCAATGCAACTCTGATCGTGCTTGAGAGATTTACTCTCTATTTTTTTAGTGCTTATACAATGGTGATAATTGTGAAGATCCTATGTTCAAAGATTTCAGGGTTCCTGGAATCCAATTTCATAATTTAAGGGATAAACATAACTGTGGGTAATTTATGAGAAAACATAAAGAATTCTGCCTCGCCCTCAATCCCACCGCTCATTTACAATGACATCCCAGCTGTTAGCTCTTTAGACAACGCCAACCTGCTAGCCGCACATTAAACGCTCCCCCATTGCACTTTGTCTCCGCCTGTACTTAAGAGCGTAGAATCTTCTATGGGACAAATCCACTTTCGCACTCCTAAAGTTGCAAGAGTACTTAAGGATCCCAACGTGCACAAATCCGCTGGTCCTGATGATATTCCCCCAATACTTCTGAAGAGGTGTTCTTCCACGCTGGCAAAACCACTGTGTAGGCTTTTTCATCTTTCCTACTCTTTTAGTCTATGTCCGAGTAGATGGATAAAAGCATTTGGCCAGCCCGTCCCTAAATAAGGCGAGTCTTCGCCTCCAACATCCTGACGAGGTGGCACTAACGTCTCTTCTTTCTAAGGTCATGGAACCACTGATAAATCGTCAGCTTACGAAATATCTTGAATCGCGGAAACTTCTTAATGACTTAATGGCAGTACGGTTGCCGCAGCAACAGGCTCACTGGTGATTTGATGGCATATCTCACCGAAAAGTGGAACCAATCTTTGCACCATTTAGGCGAAAGCAAGATTGTTGCGCTCGATATTTCAAAAGCATTTGAAATCATTTTTATAAATGATCTCTTAACTGCTTCTTCTAATCCAATACACTCCCACGTTAATTACAGTGCTCTTAGCTTTTTAGCCGTAGAACGGGAACTGCTGCGTACGTTAAGCATAAATAAATGGGGTATAAACAATAGAGTTGAATTTAATGCTTCTAAAACACAGTGCTGTCTACTGTCACTTAAGCTAACCATCAATAATTAGCCATTATCCTTGAATTTCGCTTATGTTGATGAAACTGAAGACTTTCCATCCTTGGTATGTGTGTTAATAAAAGTCTTAGTTGGAATGACCACATATTCGAGGTCACCAAGAACGCTACGAAATCTCTAGGTTTCCTCAAACGATGTAAAAAATATTTCACCCCCTTTGATCTGGCTTCAATTTACACGACCTACATCCGCCCAAGCTCGTATCTGGTTTGGTGCTCCCAAGACCTATTTGCACCTGCTAGATAGAATACAAAAGCGAGCGATAAAAATCATATGAGATAACAATATCGCGAAGTCGATCGACTCACTTGGACATCGACGTAATGTCTTCTCTCTCTCTCTCTCTCTCTGTTTTATCGTTATCTTAAAAAACAGTGCTCAAGTGATCTAGCCAATTGCATTCCTCCCCTTCAAGAATTAACCACAATATACGTCTTCCATGCAATGCTCATCTGTTCACCCTCAATCCTGCTTTCGGACGCACAGTCAAAGTTAGAGACTCTTTTTTTAGTCGGATCACACGAATGTGGAATGCTCTTCTCAGCTCAACTTTTCCCAATGTGCACCGGTACCTCCTTTCCCTTTCTCCCTCTATACCTTCGCCCCGTGCTGTGTCTTGACTTCTTGGCACTTAAGGGTAGTCATAACCCCTTGTGCATGTGTAAATTATAAAAAAAAAATTGCCTAACTGGTTCGAAAAACATAGTTTGATTTTAATTTTAGCTTCAAAAACTAAAAAAAAAAACAAAAACTGATCTGCTGTGATAAATGTTTTTTTTTAATTGAAAAGGTTAAGAAGTTTAAGTATCTGGGTTTACCTACTGAAACGAATGAGTTTTTCGAATCACATTGAAACTTTGAGAAACTATTTCCGATTGACTCTTAGGCATTTTTTCTATTTGCGAAATATCTCTGCTCAAGAAGTCTCCTTAAAACAATTTACATGGAATTTTCCATTCCAAGCTGCAATATGGAATCGTTTGTTGGTGAGGTGTGTATTTCAATAAAATACATCCCTTGTTAACCTTGCGGAAAGCCCGCAGGATATCTTAGTTTTTCATTGTTCCGTGAATTGAGCATTCTACCAGTTCCTTATTTATATTGTTTTAAAGTGCTGAAGACATTTTTTGTGAGGTACGGTTATTGTAGTTTTCGTATAATTTCTAGTCACAAATTACGTGGAAATCATTCAAAATTATAATCTACACCCGTCTTTCGTAACGTTGCGTATCGTAAATATCGTCGCACCGCATCGCTAATTTAATAAACTTCCCCTATCAGAGCGATTTCTGTATTTAGTTTGGTTTTAAAAAAATTGAAGCCGTGGCTTTTTAATTTTAAGAATATGAGTTTGGGCTGATTCCCTGCTTTCATCCCATCCCATATTGTTATTTTAACATAAAGTTTTATCAATTTTGAGTTTGTGAATTTTGTTCTCTAAAGGGTCGCCCATCAATATTAAATTTGTTTTTAGGTCTTCATTATCATATATATAAACATTTAAAAAATGCAATTTCTGGCAATTGTGATGGTGTAATTTAGCTCTAAGAAATTATAATAAATTATACTAAACTAAACTATCATGAATCCCTGTAAGGTTGGCAAAAAAATTAAATTAATGACTTGGTATTAATAAAAAATATATAATAAATTATATTGATAACTGGGTATAAAATGCTTTTTATCTTTCAAATTTTAATGAATAGGGTTACAGGACATTTCAAGTGGCGGTTTATTTTTCTATCTTCTTTTTAGCAGTGTTGTCCGCTCTTCATGTGTTTTGAAGACCAAAACACAGTTGATATGAAAAAAAAGGGCTCTTGTGTCAAAGTATTTCCCTGCATCCTTTTTCACGCAACTAAACCCCATTGCGGCATGTTGGTAGTTCCCAGGAAATCCAGTAGCAGCCACATATGACAGATGAAAAATTACAACTCATATTTTAAATCACAAATTCATAGGGATGAGGTGCGTCTGGGTTTCTCATTTCTCTTTTCCACCAAGCCAATTCAAAGAATAACCAAAAAACAAGCGCAGGAAAAATGGAAGAAGATGCACCTCACCCGGTGTGTCGGCAAAGCATAACCAGTGGCACATACCATTGCCAGGTATAAACATATATATATATATATCTTATATATACAGATCCATTGAAGCATTCATATGTACGTGTTTATAGGGTCCTCACCGAAGAGTCTTAAATTCACAATCTCACTAATGTGGCTTCTGATCTTCATCAAGGGGTCATCAGCCATACATACATATGTAGCCAGTCGGCAAGTCTGTTTCTTTTTTGCTCTCGGAACTAGAAATATCATTCAAGACCCTTGGTTGCTCCTGATGACCATTCAAGAAATTACTCTCATTAATAACGCCGATTCCCATCGTTGCCGTGATCTTCAGAATACCAATGTCATTTCAACGAATCTAGGGACAATATTAATGTGGGTAATCCACCAAAAGCGGGTAGTGCCTTACACCGCCGACGATCACCTAGGTAGAGGAGACCAACAACGATCTTCGCCTGCAAGCAAGACAAAAGTAAGCAATAAAAAATGAAATAATAACAAGGAATAGATAAAGGTGAGGAACAACGAACATTGTTTTCTTATCTATGATCATAACATCAGATTTAAGATCATCCAGAAGATGGATCCGCTTGTGCGACAGCACGTATTCTGACAAATGCATTTCTATTAATTTTGCCTAATTTATTGAAATTAATCTAAATATTTGACAGTGGCTTGTGTGACAAGTACAAATTAGGATTTATGGTATTGGTCTTGTTTGCTTATGAATGAATTATGGATTTCGCATCTACTGAATTTAGTATTGAGATAAAGGCACAATGAATATGGATATAATTTGACTCAAACTGCGAAATGTGGAAACTACCGTTGGTGCGTAGCTTGGTCGATTTATAGCTTCGAAAAGTTATTTATAGGATCAAATGCGAGCCGATTAGCCGACGCTAGCAATCAGATAGATGTTGTGGCAAAGATTAATTCATTAACCAAGATAATGTTAAAATATCCAATGACAACAGAGGGGCTATTTTCCTAAACAACATCAACAATTTAAACTACCTAAGTTAAATTTTAAGTTTTGCATTAACATTATTTTACTCTTGATGACAGAGAGACAGTAATTTTTCCTAGGTCCAGGATGATTTTTATCCTATCTGAATGTTCTTTTTGCTAACATTCATTAAGAGAATTTATATTACACAGAAGCTTGGCTCTGGCCTTTTATGAGCTACAACGCTCATAATAATATAAGGCCTTATATAAGGTACCTATTATTATTATTATTACCGGTCATTTGGAATTCGGAAGCTTCGTTGCCAACTCTTGTGTCGTGAGTAGTGCGTTTCTTTCTTGTTTTCCTCCTTTTTTGTTCCATATCTTTTAGGCCCATCCTTATATTGTTTTTGCATGGACGGCATGGCCATCTTTTTCTTTTTTCCTCAGGTCTACCACTCATTATTCTTCTGACTGTTCGTCCACTATCCATGCGGTTTACGTGTTCTGCCTATCTTAATTTTCACGATTTTGTTAATTGGACAATGCTTGAAGCTAAATAAAGTTCCTCCAGTTCTTAATTGTAGAGTTTCTTCCATTTACCAGGTTTTCCATCCAGTTTTCCACCATAGATTCTCATTAAGACCTTGTTTTCAAACACCCGAAAACCTTTCACATCCACGTTTCACAGCCGTTACTTTCACTATTATGGTTTTATAAATATGGATTTTGATAATGCGGAACAAAGGAGTTGTTTTGAATAGTTCATTCATCGCGAAGAATCATGCGTTGCCATATGAAGTCTTTTATTAATTCCGGTCTTTATGTCGTTTTTGGCTGTCCTCAGTTGAACTCCGCACTTTCTTAGATGTGCGAGGTTAGGATCGATCCAAGTTGGTTAATGATCATACATTTGGTTTTCTCTTCATTTACTTCTAAACTTACTTTTGAGTTTCTCATAGCTGATTCCACATTATCTCCCAGTCTCCCTAGGTCGTCAGCGTAAGCTAGAGCGGCTGTGATCCCATTAAGGGTTATTCCCCTGTATAATAATATCGTTGATTTTCGTTTCAAATCAAAAGCGTAATTTCCTATATTTACCTCATATCTTAAATTCAAAAATATGAAATTGTAAATACTAAATAAGATTAAGATTTAGTATTAATTAAACAACCGACATTTTAACATACAGCATTTATGATTGTTATGCCTATTAGTATTATTTATGTTTGTTCATTTCCCTTGATGTCTACTGATAAGTTATCCTTTTATATTAGTTTAATTTAAGATTTTTTTCTATCAAAATTATACATGTACAATAAAAAGAAAATAAACTTAACTCACCCCATTCTAAATCGACGTCCGTTTTCGAAATTCATTTCCAAGAAGACCGCACGCCCAAGAAGTACATAAAGTGAGATAAAAAGAAACATAAAATTAATAAAAAAGAAACATTGTCTTTTTATTAAATATCAAAAGGTTCACATTTACCGTCCTGGCATTAACATCGGCTTTGTAGGTGCCGGCTATGAGTTTGACAATATCCTCCCTTCCGTGTTTGGCTGCCCAATGTAGAGCGGTCTGTTGGGAAGAGAAATAAAAACCATTAGTGTGTTACAACTTCTTCACACGATGTTCTCTTAATTGATTTGGAAGGATATGCCAATAAGTGATTCTAACATAGATATACAAATTTATGACTGCAGATTATCGAACACACAGTTTTTTTGAGAAATACCACCTCCCTAGAGACAGAGGCATTCAAACAACCGAGGTACATGTGTTCCCGTTTATGAGGACGCATGTTCTGCCCGCATTGAGACAACAACAAAGTGAGGAGGACATCCGCGAAACACTAAATCAGCACGTTATTTGGTTTCTTGCCACATTTACAATGTCTTTTCGTGTATGTACATTCGTGTTTTTTTTCCCCTCGCCTGGTTAGTGGTTTCAGATCATGTTGCTCTTCTCCCCGGTGGACACTTGTCTCCACACGTGAGTCTCTAACCGCCATTACCCATTACCGCCCTTCCTGCTTAGTGATATTCTGACGGCGGGATGCTCAGCCAGAAACAGAAATGTCCAATCCCCGCAGATAGAGGAACACCGTGTTTTCCTTGGAGTTTATATGTAATGCTTTTTGTTTACTCGTACTTTTCACAAAGAAGGCGAGAAATTTGTATTACCAATTTCTTGCCTTTGTTCTCGGTTGCAATGTGTTTGTCGGTTGATCAGCTTCCATTATATCGCATTATTTTCTTGTCCAGATAATAGGGACAACCCGAAAACAATGGTGCGAAAAGTCACGGGTGGATCAATTTATTCAAATTACGTAAACACATGTTTGTCCGAGTATGGCAGACTTGCTATCACAGATATAAAAACGAATCTTACAGACAAAGAATGTTGAAATGTTTAAGTCTAGTTTCGAATATATTGCTTTTAGAAAAGATTTGCTAGCTTTGTTTTGTAGAGTCATACGAAAGCAATATGGGTCGAAAAATCAATCAGCGATCAAGGAAATATAACATATGTACGTATACCTTTCTACATTAACACATTTTGATTTGAATATCTTTACTTGAATGGAGTCTTCAACCAATGTATACTTGAGTTGTAAACGTAAATTGTCTTCATTGTTATTCTGTTGAAAATTTATGTACAATATGGATGATTAGAAGCAGAGTAAGTGAGTGTGTGCTACTGATGCAAGAACGAATAATTATTACTGTCAAAGAACCAACATTGCCAAAATCTGTTTTGTAAAACTTTTACGAAACTCATCTATCAATTTTAATTTAATTTTTGGTGGGGCCAATACCTCCACTTATTGCGCTTAATTCAAGCTACATACTTAATTTAACTTACAATCTAGGAAACTAAGAAAGAGGGCGACTGAGACGGAGTTTAAGACAAGGAGTGCTAATGTTGAAGTCGAAACAGTATTTCGTATTAACATTCCGCAACACGAGAGGTGGCTAGATATAATAGAAGAGACCTGGATTTCCTATATTACGAGGGTTAGTGTTTTTTTTTTTTTGTTCTTTGTTTTTTTTAAATTCGTGCAGGTTCAAGAGTGTACGCTCTTATGGTGTTTGTCACACAACCTGGACGGGGTGCAGGTGGTTTGTCCCGAAGATGTTCGTTCACTACTCTCCGAGGGTGGTTGTCCTAGATAGAATTTGAGACATTCGACTGAATATGCGTTGGTTGCAGTTCACAGTAACTTTTTTTGTTTCAATGTCATTAAGGTGTTATAGTGGAGTATATGTATGAATTTTTGAAGTGATCTTATGCTGTGAGTGTTATGCCTTCGTCAGCACTTTATGACCATCTCTCATTCACATCTGATGTTGTTGCACAGTTTTTCTGTATAGGAATTGTTCTTGACTATGGACGGACAGACCTTCGGCTCAACAGTCGGTGATGATTACCATTGCACCACGACCACCCCATGTTGAAAAAGATAGAGTTGTATAGGTTGGCGCAGTCAATGATATCTGAGAGGAGTCGATGGATGAAAAGAATGTCGGATATCCTTGTTCGTGCTTCCAGCGAGTTCAAGTTAATTAGTTTTAGGTGGTCTTGATAAGGACGTAGGAGCAGAGGATTGTCCCAGGGTAAGCCACGAAGAACAAAACGGAGAAAACGACGTTGGATTCTCTCGGTTCTGGAAATGTGTGATGGTAAGGAGAGGCGTGCTCGAGAATAGGGCGAACAATGGTTATGTAGAGAGACCGAGTAACGTAGGGATGGGAAAATTCTTTAGATCATCGTCTCACGAAGCCAAATGCAGAATTAGTCTTAAGAATTATATCGCTGATATGTGCAAGGAAATTGGGTTCCTAGTCGCATAATACGCCAAGATTGCGGATTACCTGAACGGTAGTGGGGAAAGTAAAGGCGCGGAGGAGGTTTGATACGTTTGAGGGAGAAAGTAATAGATTGACACTTGGAAATTAAGGTCCAGGCAGTTCTTGGAGCACCAGTCGGAAAATCAGTTGAGGTCCAATTGAATAAGGGAAGAGTCATGTTCTGAGGAAATGGTCTTGAAAATCTTAGCGTCGTCGGCGTATAGTGAGATGTGGGTATGTTTGATAACCATTTCGTTAATGGGGAGGATAAAAAGAAGCGGACCTAAATGACTGCCTTGAGGGACACTGATGGAAGTAAGGAATGCGCAGATCTAAAATGAACGTTGTAGTAGCGATTTTCCAGTTAAGAGGATATCCACTTTAATAAAATGGGTTCAAAGCTAAGGGGAGACAGTTTGAAGAATATTAATTTCGACGGTTGATAGGGACAGCGGATAAGCTGAAAGTGAGGAGTTAAAGGGGTCAGTTGTGAAAATGAGGTCTAGTTGTCTGCCCATGTAATTTAAAATACCGTTGACTTGGCAAAGAGAGATATTCTCTGGCTGCAATGGGATTAGAGGACAATGTAAAACGATTGGTCGTCTGAAGAGATCCATTTAAGATGAGGAAGGTTGAAGTCACCGAAGAGGTGATCCCGTACATCAATTAAACTATCGATTGTATCAATGGCGGATTTATATGGTTCAATAGGTTCTGTTGGCAAAATGTAAAAGCTGAAAACCTAGAGCGATTTCCGGGGTGGTTCTACAAAATAGAAACAAAGTCGAGACACGAAGAAGATAGAGTTGCTATGAGGGAGGAGTCAATTGAGTTTCGGACGGCTAACAGGATACCGTGGCATGGACAACTCTGAGTAGGTCGGTAAACATCATTGTTGTGATAAACGTTAAAGTTTGATAGAAACAGTTCAAGGATGTTTATACTGGAGATTAGTTTCGTGTCAGTCAATCAAGGATTTCAAAAGGTAAGGCATATGATTGCTGCAGAACTGCCTGAATTTTAGAGCGCAGACCTCTTACTTTCTGACAACAAAAGTTAAGAGGGAGGTTTTCGGTGAGTGTTAGAGGAGCGGAGAGGGGGAGATATTAAGGGACGAAAAAACCTATCATGATCAGCTTTGCTACGCTGAAGGTGCGATATATACTTTGAGTGTATATGTATGTACATATATTGTCTGAAGGCATCAAGATCGTTTGATCCTTTTTTGGGTGAGATATTTAAAAACTCGTGATATATAATGAAAAGCTTCTTGTGGATAGTAAAGTCTTGTTGAATTAAGACCATTACACTTGTGTTTGTTTTACCTTCATAGCAAACCGAATCTGATTTGTCATGAACATAAGCCAAAAAGAGACTCCAGAAGACCTGGAGAGAGCGTAGCGACATTCGTTGGGGTCAATAGATTGCTGGGTAAGTTTGATTGATGGTGACATTGGGAGGAGACAGATGTTGTGGAATATTGGTATGTAGATTGTGGAAGAGACGAAAAACTGGCTGTAGCTGACGATGAGGTATTGGATAGGGCGGTTGGTGAGGGATTAAGGATGTGGGAGCTTCGAAAGTTAGGATACTTGGGTCCGGACTTAAGGTCGAAATTTGGAAATAAGTTTGGATCCGGGTTGAGTGTTAGGGTTGGAGGTGGTAAGGTTGTATTGGCGGAAGAACTACTTGGGTTCAGATTAAAGCAGATGTTGTGGTTTTCGTGGAACTGAGGAAGAAGGCTGTATACGGGAAATTGATGGGTGGGTAAAAATTGGAAAGAGTTTGGTTTTGAAGCTTTAGTTATCGTGGGGAATAGAGGGAGGTTTAGAGTGCTTTTTACTATTATTAGAGACAGGCTTATTATTCTCATTACTAAGTTTAGCTTTAGGCTTAGTGGTCGATTTAGGATGGGAATCACTCTTTTCATTCCATTTGGTGGTGAATGTACATAATTCTATCGAGAGTAACACGCGACCATAGGAGTTGAGAAATAGCCAAGCGTATTTCGTTGAAATGGAGAAATTTAGTTTTCTCGGTCCGGGACGTTGAAGCATTTGGCAGCTGATTATTGGGATTTTGAAGTGCTTCGTACATTTTTGTACCCATTGTTCGTAGTAATATCGCCGTTGCTACTTTGAAGCTTTTGGAGGCGCTGATTCCATTCTCGTAAGCGCCATGTTTGGCCAAAGCGTTCGATACTAATTTCCACGGCTGGTTCTTCTACTTCGGGAAGTTGTTTGTTTGGATGTAGACAGAAGATGTTGTTTTAGGTGACGATGGGGAGGCGCGTATTAAGGGGCGGAAAGATTAGCTTCGAACAGTCCGTCGGGTATAGTAGCGTTACCAAATAACGGATTGGTATGATACTGGCCAGTGAAATAGATGTCGTCTATTTTATGAGCCGCTGTTTTTAATTCCTCGACTAGGTTATTTAAGGTGAACCTAGTAGTGGTAAGCTCACTGCTAACATTTTTGAATTTGTTGGCCAAAGCTTCAAGCAGAGCGTCATGTTGATATGGGGAAAGTATACTTGTTTTCGATGAGTGACGGTAATGAATGTTCAATATCGGATCGAAGGGAATTTAGGTTCTCGTTTATTTTTTTTTTTAAAGAACAGAGTTAAGGTGAGAGTTGAGAGTGGAAACCAATTCGCGTTTTAGTTCGCCGCTACGGGTATTGAGTGGGTTCGGAGATATCAACCATCAGTTTCACTAGGGCAGATAATTGCTTTTCAAAAGAGTTAAATTTAGAAAAAAATCGAGCACTCCACAAGGTTACTTAAGTCTTCAACGCATTTTGAGATTAGATCAAACTTCACCGATAAGTTTATTAACAGTAGTTTGTTGTTTTGGAGGCGGAGTTAATGTAGTTATTGTTACACTTGATCGCGAACAGAACATCGGAGAGGGATATTTGTTTATGCTTTCTGCACAATAGAAGAAGAAATGCGAAACTTGGACGAAAATTTCCCATTTTTTTGCACGTCACGCATTGAAAATCCTGCGAAAGTTGGACACAGGCAACGATGAACAGCATATTTGTACGCAAAAATGCACATACTTGCAACAATTCCAAATAATAGCGGTACAAATACGGACCGATAGGATTCGCAATAATATGTATGACAGATAATTTTGAGTTTGTTGACGCAGTAGTCAGTAGTCAGCTTCAAGAAAGGTTGTGCTTTTATTAAGGAAATTAAAAAATAGAATTACGCGGTGGAAATTAAGGGGGGAGTATCGTGTAGACATTTCAAAAAATCGATTTTTTGTTTTATGCATAAATCGGTAGTACCTACAACATGTGTAGAATATGTGTGCAAAAGCGTTTTTTTGAATTTGAATTTTTTCCCGCTGAAATTGAGCTTCTTCGATTTGAATGTAGAGGTGCTGATATCTGCGTTTAAAGTTGTTCAAAGCTGGTTTTACATATCTAATATATATATAATATCTGATTCTTCTTTGATAAACATTTATATTTTTGTTTCATACATTCCTCCATGTTCTGAGAATGCAATTTATCTTGCTCATATCTCTAATATTAAAAATATAGTAGATCATCTACCTAAGTTATCTCATGCTATTGTGCTTGGTGATTTTAATTTATCAAACATAAAATGGATTTTCTCTGAAGAAGATAAATGTATGTTTGCTTACAATGTTTCCAAAAATTTCGAATCTGAGTTTATCGACACTATACATGCTATGTACTTAAGGCAGGCTAATGCAATTCATAATTCCATTAATAGAATTTTGGACTTAGTTTTTGTTGATGAAGAACTTGAGGCTGTTGTCACGGAAGTTGACTTGCCATTATTAAATAATAGTGTACATCATAAGGCACTGCTAGTTTCACTTAATACGATTGTATTTAATTCGTCTGTTTCTAATTTTTCTGATAACAAGCCCATGTTCGATTTCCTAAAAGCTGATTATGATTTATTAAATACTTACTTCTTTAATGTTGACTGGGATAACATTTTTGATTGTCCAAATTTAAACGTAGCTTATACTAAGTTTCGAAACATATTAGAAGCTGTTATATCTATGTTAGTTCCGGTTAAGAGATCTGCTTGTTCCAATAAACCCATCTGGTTCAATAGAAATTTATGCAGACTTAAAAATGTCTTGAATAAAACATCTAAGAAATGTATTACCGATAACTCTCAGCGTGGCGTATTGTATCGATTGAGAAAAGAATACGAATTTCTAAAGAGATTTGTCTATAGGCAATATATTTTTTCTCTGGAGTCTAAGATCAAACATAACTCCAAGACGTTCTGGACGTTTATCAACACTAAACGTAAGTCCGTCGATTTACCGTCTAATATGTTTTATGAGGATGTGTCTACTGATGACCTTAAGCTTGTTTGTGATATGTTTGCAACACATTTTCAGTCAAATTTTGTGGATCTGGCAATAGGTTGCAACTCAGAACTATGTGCAACTACAATCACTGAAATGGGGCTCTTAGAATTGACCAATGATGACATTCTTTCTGAATTGTCCTCTCTAGATTCTAGTGTTAGCCTTGCTCCTGATAATCTTACACCACTATTTCTAAAAAGGTGCAAGAGCAGCTTAGTTAAGCCCCTGACCATTTTATTCAATATGTCATTGGCACATGGTGAATTCTTGGACTGTTGGAAGGATTCATTCATTACACCAATTTATAAATCTGGTTCTAGGAGATCCATTATCAACTACAGACCTATAGCTAAGCTCCAATTGATACCTAAATTATTCGAGGCTATTGTAAAGAAGAAAATATATGCTGAAGTTCGTAACCATATATCTGAGTTTCAACACGGCTTCGTGAGTGGAAGGTCCACTTCCACTAATTTGGTTGTTTTTACTAATTCTTGCTTAGGTTCCATGGAAGCCCGACACCAAATGGACTCGATATTCACTGATTTCTCGAAGGCATTTGACCGGGTTCAGCATAATGTTCTTATAAAGAAGTTGGAGATTCTTGGGTTCCACTCTAAACTGTTAAAATGGTTAGCTAGCTATCTTATTAATCGTAGACAGTTTGTCAAAATAGGTGCCAATCTGTCTAGGGAAATTTTTAATTTATCAGGAGTGCCACAAGGTAGTTGGCCCTCTTTTGTTTCTCCTTTTCATTAATGATTTGCCCTCTAATATCTCTTACTCTAACTGCCTTTTATATGCTGATGATTTAAAAATTTAAAAATTTATCATTAGCTGATGCAAAGGAGTTACAAAGTGATATCTCATCAGTACAAAATTGGTGTGATTTAAATGGATTGTATTTCAACATTAGTAAATGCTCGGTTATGACATTCTCTAGAATTACGTCTGCTTTAATGTATGATTATAGGATTGGTAGTGTAGTCCTAGAGTCGCTTCACATAAAGACCTCGGCGTTATATTCGATGTTCAACTAACCTTTACAATGCACATTGACTATATAATATCAAAGGCCAACTCCATGCTAGGTTTCTTGTTTCGAAATTCGAAAGATTTTCAAGATCCTTACACTCTAAAGACGTTATACATTTCTTTAATTCGCTCTATACTTGAATACTGCTCTATTGTATGGAGTCCGTTTCATAAAAATAGCGCGATTCGTATTGAGCGAGTACAAAAGAGGTTTACTAAGTTTGCTCTTCGTAAGATCTCGTGGATCTCTAATATTCCGAATTATAGTGCCAGATGCCAGCTTATTGACCTTAAGCAATTGCATATAAGAAGAACCTATTACTCAGCTCTTTTTGCTCATGATGTCATTACAGCTCACATTGATTGTCCGGTTTTACTTTCTATGTTTAGCGTTTATTCTCCGTCTCGTTTTCTGCGACCTAGAGATTTTTTTTACGTTTCGAAACATAGTACAAACTATGGACAAAATAATCCTATAACGAACGCTTGTCTAAAATACAACTTCGCCGCCAATGTCATTGATTTTAATATGAGTAGAGAGAATTGTAAGTATGTACTTTTGAATTATTTATAATTGTAGATACTATTAATTATTGTTATTTTATTACATTTTTTTGTGTTAGTGATGAAATTATCATACATTCATTATTATTATAAATTGTTTGTATTATATCAACTAGTCTTAAGAAAGCTTGTACTTGAAAGACGAAATAAATAAATAAATAAATAATATACATATATATGTAGTTTATGTTCGAGTATACTGGTCGTCGAAGCCTCGTGTACATCGATTGATATTGATATTACGTCAGATTTTTTCGCATTTTTTTCGCTTCAATTTTATCGCGCTTGGATCAATACGCAAATTTTGTACGCAAACTTTAATCGCGATTTTCTCAAAACGGTTTTTTTTACACTCCGTGCACGATAACTCAACGAAATTTTGACGGATCGACCTGAATCTTTTTTTAAATTAAAGGTAATTAAATTACCTTCGGTGTGAACCTCTAACATTGCGAAAATCTTTTTTTTTTTAAAAAAGATACAAGCCGATAAACATGTTTTTTTTTCCGCAAAAATTGAACTTTTTTTTTAAAATTGAGTTTAAATAAATTTAAAAAGCTAAAATCATTCGCTTTTTAGGTTCACATTGAAGCTATGGGTTAGAAGAAGACGAGATTTTCACCTGCTCCCGGTCGGACCATTCTACGAGGTGCTAGAGTGCACGGAGTTTGACAAATTTTTTTGAGACGCCTCCACGCTTATTTGTAATCGTAATCATCTGAAAAAATTTATGAATACTGTTCGATATGTATATAATATGCTCACGAAGTTTCATCAATAAAAGTTTTATAGTTTTCTGTAAAAAAATTCATGAAAATCGGCTTATTTTTGACGTGTTACACGATACTCCTCCCTTAAGAGAAACGTACGTATGTATATTAAATTTCACAATACGAATGTAAATCATAATTACATACATATGTACATACATATGAATGTTCTTTCAGATTTCGAGATGGAGCCAAGGAAAAAGAAAATAACTTTCATTGAATAAAAAAAATGAAATTTTGAAGGAATTAGAAACAGGAACGAGTCAGAGGGAGTTGGCAGATAAATTTGGAATTTGCAAATCAACTGTCGGGAATATAAAGGCTCAAAAGAAACAGATTTTAGATGCTGTACAAAATAATCTGGCAGATGGAAGAAAATGTTAAAAAAAACTCATTTCGAGGATATAAATGTAGGCGTTCTTTCATTTTTTAAAAAGTGTAGATCGAAAAAACATTCCCGTGAGTGGTCCTATGCTGCAAGAAAATGCGAGACAATTGGCCAAAAGATAAAATGTTGAAAATTTTCACGCGAGTAATGGATGACTTGAATCTTTTCGTGCTAGAAATAACATCCAATTTAGAGTACTGTCTGGCGAGGGTGCTAACGTCGATCTTCAAGCAGCTACAACTTGGAGAAGTAATCTTCCCGAACTTTTAAAAGACTTTCCGACCGAAGATCAATTTAATGCTGATGAAACAGCAATGCTTTCTAGGCAATTTAGAAAACACCAAGGTGAGCCTAGGGACACATATACCACCATTAAACTGTCCCACAAGTGTGCATGCAAATCAGTGGGCTGACACGACTGGAGATCACCGGTGTTGTAAGAGTAAGATCAAACAAAAAAATCTGGAGCATGCCCGTGTCACAAAAAAAAAAAGGCAGGCCGAAAAACAATTGGTGCAAACAAATGCAAAAACACCAGCATTTGATTGGCCTCAGCGATGAAGTAATCCCAAACCGGAAAGCCTGCCGCTACTTTCTGAGGTCAAACCGGCGGACCCCACAAGCGGACCAGTAGGAATGCAATTAAGTGGGAAGGTTATGGTCCTACACTTCTGACCATAGCAACGCCGGAAAAAAGGAAAAGAAGAAGAAGAAGAAACAGCAATGCTTTGTCGTCAACTTCCAACAAAAAGTCTAGTCACTAAAGGAGAAGTTTGTAAAGGTGGAAAGATGGCAAAAGAAAGATTAAGTGTTCTTTTTTGTTGCAGTGCTACCGGCTAAAAGTTAAGGCCCCTAGTTATAGGAAATGCCAACAAGCCACGGATTTTTCGGCAAAATAAAATTGATCCCAAAAATGTTATGGTAACATGGGCGCATAATAAAAAAGCATGGATGACCACTAACATTTTTCAAGATTGGCTTGATTCCGTAAATTAATAAACGTTCTTGATGCAATAAGGTGGATTGTATCTTCGTGGAATGAAGTGGAAACTTCAACAATTATAAATTGCTTTCATCGTGCGGGATTTCCAGTTGATGCCATGCTAAATGAAGAACCCTCAGAAGAACTCAAAATTACAGATATAATTGCAAGTTTGCCTGAAAATATAAAAACTGACTTGGTACCGGCACAGGAGATAACACATGCGGATGATGGTCTAATTGTACATGAGATTTTAGTTAATTCCCCCAATGAAATAATAGATAAGGTTATAGAAGAAATATGTACAGAAGACGTAAGTGAAGACTCTGAAGAAGACGACAACGAACATATAGATCATCAACACATTACACACAAACGATGCCCTTAACAACGTAGGTCAACTGCTTTTATACGCGTCTACCAGTCAACCAGACCTTATTCCTGAAGTTCTTAACATTAAAACTAAAATCGAACCACATAAAGGCAAATGTGAAATAAAACATCTGAAGCAAACATGTTTAAAAAGATACTTTTTTAAAACTTAATTTTTACATTATTCCCTATCCATTTTTTATTATTTTTGTTTTTTTTGTGAAATTCACACTTATTTATGTACATAACATTTAATCTATATATATAAAAGAAAGTCGTGTTAGTTACACTATTTATAACTCAAGAACCGTTGAACCGATTTGGCTGAAAATTGGTGGGGAGGTAGCTTAGAACCAGGAGACGGATATAGGATATTTTTTTTCCCGTTCGACCGCGTTCCCGTGTGACGTGACATAAAACGTCAAAGAGAATACAAGTCACTATAAAACTTGGTATAATAAAAAAGTATCTGACATGGAATAACAAAACGCAAATGACAGCTAAACGTAATTTTGTCTATGGTTAAGTATGGTTGAAAATTTGATAATTATAAATTTTGTCAGAAATCAATAATCATCAGTAATTTGTATTCTCTTTGACTCATGATTAACAATGCCGCGACTAAGACGATCGAATCTTTCCCGAAAAGCCGTAATGCAAGAAGGATACGAAACATTGCAAATGAAAGGACTGAAGAAGAACAAGAAATTGCCCGTGAAGAGCGCCGCGTTTGTATGGCTCGACTTCGTGCTTCTCAATCACAAGAGCAAAGCGAAGCAGCCCGTGAAACGAAGTTGCCATCCTGATTGTTGGTGAAAACTTGGAAACACGCGATATTGTGCTTACACGTCGCGATACTGGGCAACTGCAACAAATATCTGAAACACATCGTTCATATGACACGTTGCAATACCCGCTGATGTTTTGGCAAGGAGAAGATGGATATTATTTTAATATCAAAATGATAAATCCATTGAATGGTGAGTATCAATATCATAGTTCAACATGACATACATTTTGCAATTTCATCTCAACGAAAGAGAAGCTCATCAACAAAGTGTTTCCGAACATCATTGCTAGCCACAAAAACTACGATTGGTTGAGTGAAAGAACAATTTTAGCGGCAAAGAACAAGAATGTGGATCACTTAAATTGCACAATTGAAAATCAAATCGTTGGTTCCCTGGATTCCTTCAAATCTATCGACTGTGTAACAAACGAAGACGAAGCAACCAACTATCCAACTAAGTTTTTGAATTCCTTGAGAAACCAAACATGAATTTTCCTTCTAATATCTATCTTAAATCAAAAATTATCAAAAAAAAATCTTATAATGCTTTTTTGATTGCTTGGCCAACAAGGAATTAAATTATTGACCAACAATATATTGGTTCATTTTTTATATTCCAGATAGATAAGTTTGTTTAAAATTACATTTTCACTTGATTTTTAAATTTTACTTATTTTTTTCTACTTCTTCCTACCTCATCCAATCGAACATATTTGGCTTAGACAGAATGACGTCTGTCGGGTCAGCTAGTTTGTAATAAAAACTATTCAAAAACATAGTATGAAATTTAAAAAAAAATTATTTATTTTAATCAAAAAACAAACACTCTTATAAGTTGGCCACCTGCATAACTTGGTCGAGAATGTTTGCACTGCTGGTGGCCAACTTGGACAGGTTTCACTGGGTTCCTTTAAAGTAGGTAATAGATCTTCTACTAAGCCCGATGCAGAGAAGGTGGAAGGATTTGCCGCAAATACCACGGCACATAACACGATTAGCATTTTTGTTGTCGGTGGCACAGTGGGTTATGTAATGTTATGTTATAACATAACAAATAAGTAGTGTTATGCATCTTAATTTTGTTGTATGAAAGGGCACAAACAAATACTCACGCGTACGGAACTTTCAGACATTACTTGCGTAACGCAATAGTGGTCATTGGAAGTGCTAACAGATAGTGGCAAAAAATAACCTAAGACTATTTTAAAATTTAAAAGATAGCTTACCTGACTCCGGGATGGGTATTACTATGTATATCCTGATTAGGAATCTAAAAGCTAAGCCAGATAAAGGCGTTCTTCTAAATGCGGCAGGAAGTTAAATAAACTTTCAAAAGTGTTGATAGTGATTGTAATACCCTTCCATTTCCCCAGATTTATCTATTTCCTATATCGATTAACCACACATTTTGACTAAGCAAGGAGCAAAGCATAAACTGGTATGTACAATTCCGATATATTGCATAAGAAAAAGAATTACACGAAAAGTTTTGTTCTCGGCCCGCTCTAACTGAAGTTACTGAGACACTGAGATTCTGTTGCAGTCTTAATTAGCATGCAGTCATAATGAGCAGATGTGATAAAACATATGCGAAATATTTTGCTTGGCGCCGGCAAGAACTACGCCAATATGTTGCAAATCTCCATCTAACACTGCATTCTAACGAACAAACATTCCGACTATAAGCCACACATACAGTTCGTCAATCAGTGCCGACGAGTTATATTTAGTAAAGGCTTCCAGATGAACATCATTCAGTCGCCAGCCAGTGATGATGTATTTATCGTCCTACCGAACACATTTTATTCAAAAACGATTCCCGACAATCAGATGCTGTTGCAGAAATTTGATGTAATCATATATAGTCTTGTTTTACTTTATCGCACTTTTGATCTGTTTTTGGTCGAATTTGAAAAGTGTTCGTTTGGAAATTGCTGATTTGATAGGTACCGACGCGTAAGTTTAATTTAGTTTTTATTTCGTTCTATAGGGAATACACGTACAGCGGTATTACTGATGTTCGGATAACAAATTTGTTATTTTTCCAGAAATAATTCCCTTTTCTTCACAGCCTCGTCTTATATTTACAGAACACAAGCAAAGTTAAACTAGTCAAAAAGCATAAAAAAAAAATCATAAAGGATAACGAAACTTTGAATCCATAATCCAATACATACATATGTATGTATGTACATATATGTATTTACCAATTTTCGAGTTAGAAAAATAAAATCGATTTTTAAGCTTAGTTTATTTATTTGGTGATAATACATTGTAAAATAGATTCCGGTCAGTATTTATCACAATTGGTTTTAAATTCTGTTAACATTGCCAATCATATTATAAGGTTGATGTAGATTATTTGACAGTTGACAAATAACAAGGTTCTTGATGATCATATTTTTTCATTGGTTATCAGAGATAAGGTATGAAATTTCGCAATGAAAAATCGCTGTAAATTACCATTTTGCAAAGGGAAGAATGTGGCACATTCACACGCACAGTGGAAAAAGATCCACTTATCTAAAAGTAATATTGATAACGTTTTAAATAAAACCGACAGATGAAAACAAAAACTGAAGAGTTCACATCTGTCTGAATTTGTTTTCTCGAAAAGAACCAAAGAATTTTTTTGCAGAAATTCATTACGGGTGAAAAACTAAGCGCGGGAATATGTGGGTTAATCCAGAAAGCCATCAAAATAATGTCGATCCGGGCTGAACATTTATACCAAGAAAGTATTATTGGGCGTCTCCTGGATTGGAAATGAGTCATTTATATTACTATGAGTTTCTGGAATTTGGTTCTGACTGACCATTACCAGGTCCAACTGATCGAATTAAGTGATGCTCTGGAGGAAAAAAGACTTTAACAAGATTTATGAACCAAGTTAGGCGGTAAGTAAGCACAACAACGATCATCCACATACAGCAAAATCAATCTCGGAACTCATCTTCTCCTTAACTTCCCAGCCTAAGGAGCAGTTTTCAAAATATTCTCTAGACTTCTCCATCTCCTTTTATTAACCACTTATACAGATCGATGCCACAATATTTGAAACACCAGTGGTTCACAAAAGTTGAATATGTGTGCAAATGGCTTGACGACTATTTTCCTATCTCTGTAATAAGTTTGTTTTCAATAAAGCTGAATTTGATCAAAAAAGTCTTGTTTCTACTTGCACCTCTATAAAATTTGTATGAAAGTAATACAAACTAACTTCGCTGTTGCTTTCAGCCAACGATATTTTGAACGGAAGAGGATGTCCAAAGATGTTCTTTCGTTCATTTACATAGTGTCGTTTTGACAAAGCGTTAGTTTTAACATCAGTTTGGTACCAACTTTCCTAACGAGCTTGACGGCAAAATGTAAACATATCCGAAAAAGAGTATGACACTTCCGCTCGTACTCTTAGAACAAGTAAAAGATCTTTCCATTGTAATTAGTGAAATTAATGTGGCAAAGAAGAAGAAAGTGTCAGCGCACAAAACTGAAAATGTGTTTGCTAACCTTTTAAATGTTATAAAATTAATGAATTATTTTTTATCGCAATAATAGCTTTGTCGGCTAAAATTTTTTTAAATTGTTAGCAGGACGCAAGGCCTCCGATTCAAGCTCGTTAGCAATTATAAATGTGTATCGGATATATTGGCAGTAGTATCATCTAAAGATAGTTATAAGGTAATGTACAAGTATATTCTCACCGCTGCGAAGAAAGTGTTAAAACTTTGTAAGAAAGCTATAGAAAGTCCTTGATCCCTTTATAAGGAGAAGTTACTATGTATTATGCGTGTGCAATGTGGAGAAACAAGTCAAAAACGTCATCATGATAAAGAAAATTGGACAAAATACGCATGAAGGATTAATTCCATGAAAAAGCGGACATTAAGCAAGAAAAAAAAATTTAAATTTTCCACGTATAGGTATAAACCTTTATACCTACTTACTAACTAAGCATTGCAACACTTTCTACAAGTGTCCAATCAAAGGCTTTTGGAAATATGCCGCTATTAAAAGTAATTGAAATTTGGGATTCCAAAAATGAATAACGGCTGGCGAAAACGTGTTGCCAAGAAAATAAATTATCGTGAATAATTTTTTTAAAGCTGCTAAAATGTTAAACAGAAACGATGACTATTTTGGTAAAGCGAGCTACCACTGCAAGCATTTTTTGTTTTGCTAAATTTTGTTTTCTGCTTGTTCAAATTAATCAATTTTTCTGTTCCTGCTTTAATGTGCTATTTTGTATCGAAAAGTAACCAAAAGTTTTTTTTTTTTTGGATATTACAATACTTCCGATAGAATTTTTGTTTATTAACAATTTGAAGCACGATTTATTCATACTTAAAATATATTGAATTGTTTTCGTGTTCCTTAGTTCGAATGCTTCTTTTAGCTGCTGGGAAGATGAAAAGGGGAAGGGGAAAAAATTGAAGGTAAATATGAAGAATATAAAAACAAAACATGTAAAAAAAGAATCATATAACGAAGAAAATCGTAATTGCTACGCTTCCAAAATCTAAGGTAATCAGTGATGAACGAAAGAAGACAAAGAAGGCGTAGCTAAATTTCTCTTCCCTTTCTCTAAATCTCTCAAGTTGACTCGGATGTTTCAGCCTACAATATCACTCCTCAGTCCGTAGGAAAGGCGACATATAGCGCTCGAATAGCTTTACCTAAATGTCCTGTGAAGAAAAAGTTGGTCCAGGAAAAACTCCTAAATGATATTGGTGTTGCAAAGCATTCCTGCTCTAATTGCTTTGCAAAAAAATCTGCACTAGCTTTGAGTGAGGATGTTGTAGCAAAAATCAAAGAGTTCTTTGGAGCCGACGAGCTCCGGTCTTGAAATATTACAGCACCACTCGTTATGATAAGGGATCAAAGGAAAAGTTGCAAATTCGGCATTAATATACTTCTCTCTCCCAAATCGATGTTTGTTAATAAAAGAAATATAACCACGATTTTGCTGGTGTAAAAATTCAAAAACTAATATTGGCTGAATGCTTGTCATACTAGCCAATAACTTTTAGGAAATACTTTTACAAAATGTGTACAAACTCGTGATAACTTGCATGCGGAAGTTACTTGGTATGCATGGAGAGATTTTGATGGCAAACTGAACAAGGTTCAAGAAACTGCTACAACCAATCAACTGATTGAACATGCTTTGCAGATGAACCAGAAATTTAAGGCTGCTGTATCGTCCAAAACATATGATACAGCTATCTATAGCATTAGGACAGAAGGCCTTTTCAGAGCTATACATGTATAGCTCACGAGAAAATTCAAAATCATTGTATCAGATGATCGTCATCATGACAAAAAACCCCCAGTTATATATACTGATAGGGTTTTTAAGGAGTTAGTTAAGAGAGATGCACTTGTGATCTGGTTGCCCAAGCTTACAGTTTAAAAATAGCTACATTGCTGAAACCTAAAAAAAGTTTGAAACCAGAAATAGAATAAATTGTGCTTTGCAACCTCATATGGAAAAGGTTTAAAAAAAGTCGTGCGAAACAAGTTATGAAAAGAGAGTGTATAGTCTTCAATGTTGAACAATTTATTGATTTAATAACCGATTCATCTTTATGAGTTTTTAACTTTTCACACGAAAAAAATTAAGAAACAGCTAAGAGAATGAATCTGCATGCAATTTTTCCCAAGCACCTTCAGTAAAAGTTATATCAAAATATCACATAATGTTTTGGCTTACAAGCTGCAAATGGCTGCAAAGGAGTTAACCATGAGCGTTTTCTATAAATAGGTCTATACATCTGATACCAACAGTGGCGATGATCGTATATAATACAATTATTAATTTTAAAAGTTGTTGAACTATAATAATAAATCTTTCAATCCTAAATTAATATTAACTTTAATCAACCAAGTTTCCTTAATTTTTAAGTTAGAATGGGAAGAAACGCAAGTTACCGATATTATGTAACGTGAGTTACTATACAATTCTGAAATTACCCTTAAAATGTTTCCACTTTCAATTTTCTCATTAGTTATAAGAAGTGGAGATCTTCTTGATTATTAATCTATTTACATATTTCGCAGAAAATTTTGAGCAAACTATACTCGTAGTGCATAGGGTCTAAAAAGTTCCCAACATAATATTATTTTTTTATGCTTATTAAGTTATCTCAACTTTTTTGTTTTTACTTAGTTCTGGAAATAGTTTTTATGAATTAGAACTGAGATGAGAATTTCTATGAACCGTTTTGAACGTAACGGCAGGCACCATAGTATCCATCTGTGAAAATGATGTTTTCAAGGTCAGAGAAACCATAAAAAAAATACCGACAACATATGATCATATAACATTTATGGATGATAATCCAAAATATGAAAATTGTTCAGCGACTATAGATGGTATGAAATTGAAACAATCTGAAGCTCTTGAAACGAGGCCTGAAGCAAGATTCCATTGCAGCTTGGCAGAAACTTTTCCTATATGTAAAGATTTATCGAAAGATGAGCTGTTTAGATGAGGTGATTTTAGAATATACATACATATGTACAGCGTGTGCCATCTCATATGGGTTGAGGTAAATTTCGAATAACTTCAACAATTCTCAACCGATTTTGAAAATTCAAAAACTTTTATTCAGTTTAGACCTTTACAATTTATTTTGATTAATTTTTGAAAACAATATCAATCGTTTTCGTGCACTCTCCATGACATTTTCGAGCATTTCGGTCGAAATTTCTGCGATTTCCGCACGAATGTTTCTTTTGAGCTGTTCTATTGTTCTATTGTCTTCCGCCATTTTTGACACCAATCTTCTAGGGAACTTCTTACGCAAAAGGTTCATTGTTTTGTCCACAGTATGGCATGTCGCGCCGTCTTGTTGAAACCAAAAGTGAAATAAGCTTTTGTTACGCATTTCTGGGACCACATATTGGGTCCACATCCACCGATATCGATCGCCATCCACTGTATCGCCAACTTTGAAGAAATACAGTCGAATGATGGTTTTAGCGCATACACCGGCCCAAACAGTAAGTTTTTGATCATATAGCGGTCCTTCGTGAAAATGTGAGGATTTTCTGTGCCTTAGAAAAATGTGCCTAATCGGTCATTAAAATTTGCTGCCAGAACTCCAGCTCATTAATCATTGCAACGGCATTTTGTGCATATGCCAAGCGCCGTGGCTCATCTTGTGGCAAAATTCTTTAAGTTATCTGCACTTTATATGGAAATAAGTGAAGATCATCCTTTAAAATTCTCCGCAAAGTGGGTCCCGCTGATGCCTAACTGCTGCGAACGGCGCCGATATGCCAAACTTGAGTCTTCTTGAACACTGGCCGTCACAGACTGAATAGATGAGTTTGAATGCCGCGGATGTGGCCTAGGTTACTCACGAGGGCTTGCCACAGAACTAATTTAAAAAAAATTCGAGGCCCAACGACGAATTGTATCTTGCAACACGATCACGATATTTTGCACGATACGCACGTTTGGTTAGTACAGTCGAGCGTTCATTTTTAATGAAAATTGAAGCTATTTCTCGTGTGAAGCGATTCATGATTAAAATTGTACTGAATTGACGTTTCCAAAATGCTATGACATGAAATTCGGTTGACAATAATTGTTGAAGTTATTCGAAGTTTACATCGACCCATATGAGATGGCGCACTCTGTACATATGTACAATATACATACAATATATAAAACTAGCTGACCTGGCGCACTTCGTACCGCCTCACAATCAATTCAGTTTTTTACCAAAAGTACTGAAAATGAAATAAGTTCAATAATAGATCCCTTCTAGCGGATCCCGGCGTGCTTCGCTAGGCATGAATATTAACATTGAATCAAATTTATTGGTTTTTTTAATATTTTTTATTTGGAAGAAATTGAAAAAAAAGGCTAATCAATTCAATACAATAGTTTATACAACATTTTTTGCTTGATTGCATGGGTCATGAATAAATACATTTTTGGGTGCTCCCACCCTGGAACATGCTACGTATAAATATCCGTGAGAAAATCATGGTCCTCCAAATTCACTCCACACATTTCAAACGTTTGTCCTTGAGCCATAGCAAAGGATAAACGCACGAAAAATTGAAAACGTTTGAATTGAAATGGCATGTCTCTTGGTATTAATCGGATCCGCGGTATCAGTACAACTTCTCCTTTTGCTTTCCCGGTGAGAACTGTTGCTTCGATCAAATTGGGCATTAATTCTTTCACGGAGAGTCTCGTTCTATTGCAAAGTTTTGGTGAATTAAGGTTTCGAAGAAGTATGTTCGATGAACCAACTTTTAAATTCAAACGATGCGGTGACATACCGGGTGGTTCTAAAGAATTCAAAAATTCAATCGGATAATGTACTGCGTCTCTTTAATCGTAGCGGTATTGTAAATGGATTTGTATAATACCAAGTCACCTGGCAATTTCGTTTAAATCTTAAAATTGATGTCATTAACATTTGCATTTTTTGGTGCTAAAATTCCGCGTTCTCTTAACCAAACATGATTTTTATAGTTTTGAACAATGTTTGGAAAAACTCGATCAATTAGTTCTTATTTTGATGGTAAAATTGTGCAAAAGTTATTTGGTAACGTGATAAAGCTATTTAAATCACTTGCAATTTTGTCATCGCCAATATGCAGCAATTGTTTTGAAAACTCTGGATCATTTTGAAGAAAGTCATAACTCACAAATGCGTTGACCAATTTCATTAAAATTGTTTTGTCGCTGTTTTTGTTTTTTTAGCTGTTTAGATGAGGTGATTTTAGAATATACATACATATGTACAGCGTTGACCAATTTCATTAAAATTTTACACAAACCATCTACACGACCATACAAACAAACCCTGAAAAATTGGTTTGACCGTTCGTGAGTTTTGTTTTGTTTCTGAAAGAAAATATTTTCTCATAGCGGTGCTATTTTTTTTACCGCAGCTGTACATATATAGATTTCAATGAATCATGCAGTCAAATTGCTTTCACACCAAAAATCATGAAAATAACTTCAAAAACCTATTCCTAAACAAAAGATTTTGGATTGTACGAGTATATTATTGATAGAAAGTCTGGTAAATATGAGAAGATCGTAAAGAAATATATGCTACCAATATCAAAAATTACATACTAATATTATTTGGACACATTTTGACAAATTGTACTTGTACCAAAGGTTTATATCGCTAGAAACAGAATAAGTATTGTGACTATAAAATAACCATTTGACGACTGTCTTTGAATATAATAGACGAAAAAAGTTGTAAAATGTTTCGACAACGAAATGCTCTATGAAACAATACGAACATATTATAATAATGGCAATTATTCTAATCAAATTATGAAATAAATATCCTACAGCAGGAAATTCAACAGGAACAATAACTTTTTCAATTTCTACTTGGACTAAAACCCTTACAAACGTTAGCTTTTCTCCTAATTGCCTCTAATTAGAAAACTTTTCAATATACACACCTCGGAGTACGAACATGCGTTTAAAGTTGTTACATTTGCTATAGCTTTGAGTCATTCTGTTTTCGTACACGAACGGTGGAGTGCTAAGAGAGCGCAAAGGTACTATAAGGGCACGAACAGAAAAACGAGAAAAATGTGAAAACGTGTCAACATGAAAACATAATTATGGATTTAGTAACGAGAGAGAAACAAAACAAAACATCGCAGAGCAAAAAATTGTTTTTTAATGACTATGGTTGAAGCCGAGCAAAACAAGTACTACGTCAGTTAATTTGTATTTACATTTATCTGTTTTTAAGTTTCCCCCCCCGTCGTTATTGCCACATTTTTGTCTTTAATTCCACACTATTACAGCATAATCGGGAAGGTAACCACTAAGGACTCAAATGCATTTTTGTCACACAAACAGAGAAACATACGAGCGTCCCATATAGTGAGGCCAGAACAGTGAGATGTCCGGCGAGATTGCAAAAGTTAATGTCTGAATAACACGAATTTTCCAGTGGCTTGCTGTGCTTTTTTATTTAATTACACATTGTGCATTTTTATAACTAAATATTTCGAAGGACAAATATGGATGTTGGTATTCGATTTAATCTAATTACACCGCCATTCATACAACGTGCATAAAGCGCATGCATCTAATCTACTCTTCTTTGTTCTCTACGCTGTACGAGTTTTGGTACGTGCTGGTGGTAACCAGCTAAAGGATTTATTTATTTAGTAAAAAAAAGAAAAACTATTAAGTATCAATTGGTTTATTGATGACAATGACGGCATTAATTATCGAAGTTCCTTTCTTATTCTGGACTACCGATGGTCGATAGTGGACATTATAAGTACCTCATACATCCGCTATTTAATCCACTAACCAACAAATGTCTAATAGACAATAAGACGAAAAAACTGTACATGTACAAGCGCGAGTACATACATATATCCAGTTTCAAAGCGGTCCTTTCAAATCATTAAAATCACACGCACCCTATGTTCGTGATTCGCTTCCAACTTGAATATGCAAATCATGCGATCAAACTATGGAACGACCTAACTTCGGGTAAAATCGTTAATAGTCAAGCGAGCATGGTAACTCATTCATGTCTCCACCGAGTCGGGGGATTTGTGTGGGGTCTGGCGGACATGAAACTCGTGCTCCTTGATATGCCGTCTGAATGCCGATAAAGAACAATCAACAGGCGACGTAATATGCCAATCTTATTCTAATCACGTAAATTGCCGAATAAAAATCTGATTCTGGGTTGGACTCGGAACCCTTTGCTTCTTTTCCCTTGGCAGATACATTACATCAGGTACTCCTATGCACAAGTAATGCTACAGTTGTTTACCTATCCGATGAGAAAATTAAAGGAAAGATGCGTTTTAATGTGCTCCTGGCATGGGAAAAGCACGATCATGGGTTTGGTTAAAGGAAAAATTGTAAGGTGAATATGGTTAAAGCCAATCAGTTTCGTGTGTCCCTTAGTAAAACGACAATGAAGGGGAAATAAAAACTGAGATTAAAGCCAGAAAAGTAAAAAAGGTAAAAAATGCGTGGTATCTTCTGGAAGCTGAATGCCATAAATTCTTGCAATGAAATGCACACAATACCTTTGCCACTCCAAGCTGAAGTCGAACACAAAACATTTCACTCCCTGGCCATGAAGTCGACGAATTTAGAACCCAACCACGAACGGTAGAGATACACATAAATATCTTCAGCAACCTCAGCAGACGTTCTTCTGATGACCAGAATCCAAACTAAACAAAACAAAAAACAAAAGCAAGCAAAATAATCATACTAACTGGCACCTTTTGAAAATTCCGCAACTTTAAATCCGTGACCAAATAAAGGCTATGAAATTGAGACCGACCTGAACATCAGAAGCAAAAACAGCAGCTGGTGTGGGATTTTCAATTGCGTCAGTAGATTCTCTAGACATGGAATGCTTCCTCCAGTTTGTGACCAAACGGTCGTGGTTATTTGCATAAAATGGCGTTGACTACATACACGTTCTTTCAGTCCGAGCAATACATGATTCCAGTGCTTGATGCAGACTTAATGGAGCAATTTTGTTAAAATTTAACTCGATATTTAGAGTATACCGATCTACGTAGGTTTGTTTGTATAATATTTTGGTTGTTTGTTTGAGATGCATAGATGACATTTTTTGGGGGGATTTAAGGCAACACTCACTTGGAAGTCGTCCAATCGGTCTTGCATATCATGAATATATGTAAGGATATTGACATTCAAATTAAACAATTATCAAAATCTGACGCGTGCTCTAAATCGAAATAAGCGGTTATATCAAATATACGAGTAGATTTAGTTTTAGGCTCGATGTACTTTAACTGACTTCCTCGGCTATCAAAGGTGACTATCGGAATTATAAACTGGCCAAGGCAAACTAAAAACATATGATCATTTAAAAATCAAATAGTTAACCTCAAAAAATGTTTGTCATTCACAGATATAAAGGTTAGACGCCGTTTGGTGTGGCTGCGAATCTGTATTTAATTTTGTGTGAAAAATTAAGTGCTCCAACGTACTTGGAATGTTGATTGTGGCATTTGGCGAGTCTACTCTAAGTAAAAATGTTCCTAAGGGGTTCAAGCTCCTCACAAAAGCCTGAGACGATGTTTATGAGGATGCCCGACCTGGAAGACCTAGCACGTCAACGACGGATGAAAATGTAAGCAGTGAAGAACATTTTTATGGAGAATCATCGAATTGCTGTCAGGGAAGTTGCTGAGCATATTGGCATATGGGTTGGCTTAGGCCATGGTATTTTTGCAGATATGTTGGACATGAAATGTATCAGAGAAATTTATTCCGAAATGCTAAATTTTGGCCCAGAGCATGCCTCATGAGCTGTTGAATGACGTGAACGGCGATCAAGATTTGCTAAAAAGGTTCATCGCTGGTGACAAAACATGGATATACATATATTTAAAAGTCGAAACCAAAGTCCAATTATCCCAAATTTTCTACATAACGATAATTCAAAGTGCATTATCTCCACGATGCTTGTGTGTAATTTTGTAGCCAAAAACAATGCAATAATCATGTCTCAGCCACCGTATTTATTGGCCTTTGCCCTCTTTGACTGTTTTCTGTAACAAACCTCGTTTATACCAGCAGCAAGAGAAGACAATCTCCTTAATGGTCACAGGCAATAAATTTGGCCAACTTAAAAGACATGGTCGTGAAAACCATAGCTCCCAATTACATGATATCACCGGATGGAGGAACGTGCAACCAAATTAGTCACTTTTTGATAGGTAAAAGCCATTATTCCATTGTGTTTCTCTTGCAGACATCTGAATCTATTTTATTCAGAACGCATTTGCGTAGGGCCCCTAGGGACGCTAGAAAAATTTGGAACCTCTTCAATTTTCAAAACAAAATGTAGTGAAATACCTTGGAATCTGGCTAGATCAGTATCTGTATTTTGGACCATGGCGCTTTCGCTCTGCTATATCGCCTTAATCAGGCACATAATTGCCTATAGATGACATGTGTGGTTTAATGTGAGAGCCAGCTTAATGGAAAGCATCCATTAAGGGTGTTGAGTGACAATGTCTTAGGACATGTTTCTCATTACATAGAATATCAGGGCCTCCCAACGAGGTGTTATATAATAGCGCTTGGATTTACAGGTGGACAGGTATTTGATTAAACTGATTCGAAGTCACATTGCAAGGGCATTGACTTCCGTCAGTAAAATTTTAAGTAAATTAAGTTATTTAAACAAGTTTTAGCCATACCGGTCTACTGTAAAATGGTTCTAAGAAATACAAATAAAAATTAATTAAAAAAGAAAAGAAAAAAGAAGATACCATACCAATGTACTAGAAGAACATACTAAGGTTGCGATTCTGACCAATGCTAAAATCAAAAGCCGAATTCAAATTCACCCAATCGCAACAGAGGAATGCAAAACGAAAACTCAATGGTGAAAAGTTAAAGGTCCCTCGTACCAGCGTTGGTACCGGAACCAAATTAATAACCGGTCTGCCCTACTAAATGACATGGAAATTAACGACAAAGTAAGGCACGTAAAAGCAGTATGGTCAACGAAAAAAAGTATAGTAAAAGAAGCAGGGGAAAACAAACTAAGCTATTGTAAAGTTTCTAAAGACAAGCCTTGTTTCGGCGAAGAATGCAAGGAAAAATAGAAATCTGTAATGTTCTAAGACTTCAAACCCTATAAAATACTGAGGATATCACGCGCGCAAGATATCAGACCCTACGAAAAGAAGTCAGCCGATTTCATAGGGATTGAAAACCACTGTGGCAAAGAAAAAAAATTGGTAAAACTTGGGAAAAATGTACTGTGAAAAACATGAAAGGAATGTGTGCAGTGATAAACGCTATACTAAAAGGGTACCAGGCCGAAACGAAGCACGTTTCGGAAAACGAAAGAATCGCAACTCAATGGAGGATATATTTCCATAAAAAAAATGTATATGGAGAGCAAAGAGCATTGGAAAATTCTGTTACCCACAGGCATACATTTAGGTCGGATTCCCACAGAAAAAGTAAAGGAAGTAAGGAATTGATGACTTAATGGCCACAGAAGTCGACCTAATACCAACGGAACTAATAAAACAATGTGGAGATGAATTAAGATAGAAGTTGCATGGGTTCATCACAGACTATCCCCAAGGAACGGAAAATCTCGGTCAACATACCGATAGGTTGAGGAAACAGTTAAGAAAAACTTAGAAAAGCCTAATAATGGTGGGAGGGGAAGTAGGTTTAGAAGTTAATGAAGAGAAAATAAAGTATGTACATGGTAACTGATCGATCCGAACCTCGCTAAACGGATGAGTTCAAATATCTGAACATCGTATTGACTGCCAAACGACGTAACGAAGATCGAGGTAAATAAAAGGCTGTATATAGACAATGGAAGTAGATCAACTTAAAATATGGCGGGATCACATTGATAAAACTTTCAATCTTTTATCAAATAATAGTGAATTGCCGAACATTGGTCAACAAAGGCGACCACAGCGCAATATTTCCACCGAACCCCCAAGAAAAGAAGAAATTGCCGCGGCAATACGTTCATTAAAAAGTGGCAAATCTTCAGGCATTGACAATATTCCTGCTGAGTGTTTAAAAGCTGACGTAGATGGTATAGCGAGCATGCTCTACCCCTTATTTAGAGATATTTGGAATAACGAAGAGATACCGTCAGAATGTAAAGAATCACTTGTAGTAAAAATATCAAAAAAAATACCTCTTTAGCCGCAATAACTGCAGAGGAGTAGCACTAATATCAGTAGTTAGCAAGGTTTTTAATAAAGTTATATTAAATCGCATCTTTGAACCAATAAACACTCTGCTTCGCAAACAACAACCATGCTTTCGGCCAAACGGCTCTTGTATTGGTAACATCAATAGCGTACGTGTTATAATAGACCCATGCATAGAATTCAACTCTGCTCTATATGCAATCTTCGTCGACTATGAGAAAGCTTTCGATTCGATTAAAAGAGAATGCATTTGGCTAGCACTGAAGAGAATTGGGGTACCGCAAAAAAGTATAAATTTAATAGGAAAGAACCCTTTCTAAATGTAATGTTTTGCATAATGAAAAACTAAGCGAACCATTGGCGTCAAAAACAGGTGTCAAACAAGGTTGCATCTTATCACCGTTATTATTCATCGTGGTCTTAGACTGGGTGCTTGAAATCTTTAACACGTCAAATAGGGTTATAAATTGAAGAATGAACGACAACCTGGAAGATATAGAATATGCTGACGACATTGTGTTACTTTCTCATAAATATCAGCATATGTATGCAATCAAAGTTCGACCAGTTGCATCAATAATCCTCGAAAGTAGGCCTAAAAGTAAATATTAGAAAAACGGAATCTATGCGCGTTAAGACTCAAAATTCAAAAAATTTCAAAATAAACGGTGAAGATATTAAGGAAGTTGAAAGCATTATTTACTTGGGAAGAATACTCTCTACTGACGGAGGTGTCAAAAAAGATGTTCAAAGCCGCATCCAAAAAGCACAACTAACAACCTTCGTATAAATACAAAAATTAGAATCTTTAACACATGCATTAAGTCGGTTCTACTTTATGGTTCTGAAACCTCGCTAGTTACGACTGAAACTAAAACGAAACTGCAATCCTTTATTAATCGTTGCCTGCGGAACATAATGCAGATTTGGTGGCTAGGAACAATAACGAATGAAGAGCTCTGGAGATTGACAGGTCAAACTAGCATAAATATTGAAATAAAAAAAAGTATAGTAAAAGAAGCAGCGGAAAACAAACTAAACGCGGAAATATGGTTGGATAGGACGTACACTACGTAAGCCTTATGACGACGTAGCGCATGCAGCTCTCACCTGGAATTCTCGGGGAACCCGTCGAAGAGGCAAACCACTGATAACATGGAGAAGGACCATACAAAATGAACCTGACAAATCGTTTAGCGAATTAAGGAATTAATAATAATAATATAGACATCGCGTGTTCTCCATGAGAAACTTTTAATACTCTTTAGTCGTGCAATATCAAAATCAATATGTATTCATAAGATCATGAAACTTGAAACTTGAAGACCTTTGAAAGAGCCTGTGCTGGAAAACAGGACGCAGATACAAGAAAACAGAGAAAACCACACAATCAAGAACCCGAAGAACCTTAACGCCATGCTGTAGATGGACAATGTAAGGATGAAACAAAACAGTGAAACATAGAAAGAGGCTTGGTGAAGAATCATTAACGAGGCTCTGAACTTCCGAGTTCGGAATAATAAAGCGCACTTTTTTAAAATCTTCTCTGCGCATTTGCTGCATACCGTTAAATGAATTGTGGTTACATATGCTCTCATCAGTGAAGTTAACAGCTTTCCGGCCATGTTGATGTTTGATAAATTTGAGCAAATGGCAATCTTGCAGCTTTAATTGTTGGGAATTAGGAAAACTTCTTTTGGCTTCCTGGCAGCCAAGCGAAATGAATCTAGCCTTCTGCTGGCCTTAGAGTTTAGGCGTTTCTTCAAAGAATTCCGAATTCACTTGTTTTGCTTAGCCTTAGATATTATTTTTACAATTCGGTCTT
Organism: Merodon equestris; assembly: GCA_958301585.1. NCBI lineage: Eukaryota > Metazoa > Arthropoda > Insecta > Diptera > Syrphidae > Merodon > Merodon equestris. Next base: position 68,487,935 of record OY284414.1, on the reverse strand, counting down.
CCTCCTCGTTCGTCTTTCTCGATTTACCGATGACAGTTTTTCTAGCAGAAATTGCATACACTGAAGTTTTTTTAGTTTTTTGTTTATGACCTAGCTGCGCTCATTTCTCTTACAAATACTCGTAATCTGGGCTGAGAGCCCTTCGTTGTTCAAAAACTCAATTGCACCTTTTTATTTATTGGAAATTTGTATTCATTTTGACTGCAATGCACGAATTGTAACTGAACTGAATTGTTTTCCAACTGATGAGAAAAAACTGTCTTTTTGCTCATGCCAATTTGTGTGGTACCTGATGGTTTTTAAGAAATTTCAGGGTGGTAACTGTCTGTGTCCATTACGGCATATGCGTACATTTATATATGCTTAATATAAAGGAAAAAGATAATTCAAAATTCGAAGGTAGCTTCATCGAACTTTATTTATAGAATGACAGAATGGGCAAATTTATAGTTTCCTTTCATAACAGATACGATCGAATACTCGATTAGCACTTATCACATATTGGTTCTATTCATTGCCTATCTTCGGCAGTTGCATGAAATTTTAAAATCCAACTGCTCGAATATGTATAGCTTGACAGTCTTACAAGAATGACCAAAACTCTTTAGCATTCATTAAAGATTAATGTGCATTTAAACTGCGAGTATATGGAAGTTTTCTCAACCATTTCTGAGCTAATCACCTCAATTTGTGTGTAAGTTTGATCAACTTAAAGCAAAATGTATTTTTATATGATATCTATGTAGTTTACACAATTATAAAGTTCCTGGTCTGCTATTAGCAGAGCATAGCAGTCTGGGCATGCATGGGAGCTGTAATTGCTGTGTAAAACTGAACCCAACGTACACACAAGTATTGAAGTACTTGGGAGGAAGGCATCTTGTAGTCATTGTTAGGCAAACATAACACGCGAATTACCTTCGCCTTTATCAGAGCGTGAAGATATACACAAAAAAAAAAAAAAAACAGAAACATGAAATAACTAACGCATATAAAACTGTTAAACAAATCGTTGCCGACCACTTTTGAATATTTTAAGTCTATGCGCAAATAAATTATTCACCTTTCGACAGTGATTAGAATTTGAGTGCACGATTAGAATCACATTAAACAGAAACCATCCACTTCCGAAACATTGGTCTGCAGTGCATGTGACGTGATACTAGTCGTGGTTTTTGTTTTGATTGTTATTAGCGCAAATAATTGCATGCACACCCGTAGCATGATCTACCATTCAGATTACTTCTGAGCTATAAAGTCGAAAAGGCGTCATTTTTACATTTAATAACTCTCCGTTCCACAATGCTATGAGAAACAACAATTGCGTTGGCATATGTATAACAGAATAATTTATACAGGCCGCATGGGATGTGCACCAAAGCAGAGTAAGCTCACCAAGTTAAACTACACCTCGTACAATTGTCCGTTTACTCGTTCTATTAAATGAATAATAAAATCGGCATACCCCAACTCACACCACAAGTGTTACTAGGTACGAATAATAAATTCATTGGTGTTTACAAGTAGTAATAGCAAATCGAATTAAATAAAAACCCACAACAGACAATACAAGATAAAATACGCATTCGAACAATAACCGACGACCACACTACGACCATAGGTCTGTCCAAAAGTAGTGGAGGAAGAAGAAAACCAAGTCATTGGTGTTATTTGTCAACTGTTGACATTTTTATTATTCTCAAATGGAAAACTCTCTTGAGAACACAATCGACATCGATATCGAGACACAGTGCAAACTCTTTCGTTGCAACCATCTGGAAAGACTCTCTTCTTCCCCTTTATCGTTGTTGCCGGCACACACGTACTAACGCACGCATACCTATATGTATATGTATATCCATCTGCGACGTGTATCTGTATCGTAAGTAGCGAAAATAAATAAATTGTTTCATATAAGTGAATTCTTGTTTCAATTATTTCCATGTTAACATAATAATTTAGTGAAACATAATCGACTTGCTTCCCACAGTATAAATATGCCCGACGTCGATGCTGCTGCGGCAGCAAACATGCTCATTCCTTTGGGGGACGACAAATATTCCCGCACTCCCAACTGGCGGCGGCAGTCTTAGTATCGGCATCCCATTTCCAAGCGATGAGCAGGCAACCAGGCACCTGTATCTTTTGATCTTTTGCTGCCTGCCTGCTGGCCGGTCCGGTCTGCTTGCCCTTAATCTTATTCTATTGTCCTTCCCATCTTGAGCGCCCCAGTAGTAGTGACTGCTTGCAGGAGTAGTGGTTAGGTTAAAAGCAGAGCATAGCTTCGCCGTCCCGAATAAAGCAACTAAATCTGCTAGTGCGACCACAAAGCATAAGTACAAGATAGTTTTGTATCTAATCTGATTACTACCAGCTTGGAAATCTTTTTCATGCTCACCGCTGAACGATATTCTGCCCGGCGATGCAGCCCAAACGACACTCCTGACTTATGATTCTTTCAGAAATCCGTGCGGTCTGGGGGACACGGTCGGTCACCACTATACCTAAGCAGGAAGGAATCACTGACTCTTCCCAATTCATCGAATGAGTCGTCTTCGAAAACGAAAACCCAGCGCGAAACACCATAACAATGACTGAACACAGAGCTCCCATGGATTTCGAACAATGGACGTGTGCTTAAAAATATTTGTTTGCTGACAGGAATTTATTGGTCTGGCCATTCACTTTACCGTGAAGTATCATCGGAGCATCTTTTCCAAATACACATACACACCACCTCCTTCTACATATGTAAATCCCACAGAAAAAAAAAAGACAACAGAACGCCAATTTATCTCACGCTGTGTAGATACTTCGACTATAACATAATTAGTGCAAAAATTAATTAAACACTTTTGTACTGTATCTTATACTTACATACTACCCATCGAGTCCCGAACGAGCAACGTCCAGATGCATCCGTCGCCATCGTTTCCAAGTAGGCCATCATTTTCACGGACATAAAAGAAAGAAAAAAATACAGACGAGGGACGAAATTAGTTAACAAAAATAATAAAATACATTTTAATTTAGTTTGGCATGGGAAGGGTAATTAATTTTTGTCGCTGCATTACTTAAAGCAAATTACACGTCACTGGCTCTTTGAGGACTTCTTTTCAGCGGAACAACCAGCCCGAACACGAATGGGAAACGACCAGACCAGGGGCAGGTGTTATGTCGTTGACGGGAAACAAGTGAAACATTTCTTCTGACCTTTGCCAAGGGAAATTATGAAATACGTCAAATTGCCTGACAGCGCTCAGCCTTCTGACTTCTACCGTCTTCAGCCTCGGAGTCGTACGTAACGATGTCCTGATCAAGAAGTGGTTATGTTTTCACACTCTGAGACCCTGTGGCAGTGTATTACGTTGCGGTCAGCAAAGCGCGTAGTACAAACATCAAAATATCATGTTGCCAACCATCAATTGTGCAGTATTTCGATGGCAATCTCGCACTAGTCGCCTGCGAGACGGAGAAACAGACGCTCCGCACCGACCGGCACAAGGACCTGTGCAACACTTTTGTATGTTTTACAAAATGCATGTTTGACAAGGAGTTTACTATGTGAGGACTATCGATCAACTCCTCCATCAGGCGAGCGAGGTGGAAAGGTGGCAAAATAATCCATACTACGATGGTTGCACTCTTATCATTTAAATATCAAGTTTCAATCTAAATAAAAGCGCTCGAGGATGTGCGCAGTGGCCCAGTGCACGTCGCGTTGTTCGTCCGTCCATCCTACTGCTCTCGAACAGCTTAACGGGGCATCGCCGCGCATACATAACATACAATACAAATGCTCGTAAGCAGACCGTCGTCTCATATGGCCCTCATTATCGTTATTGGCATCATTAAAGCAATTTATTTTGCATTTAATGTTTGGTCAGTTTGAATGAAATATCGAGGACATGCTTGTTGAAAGATATAACGAAAGGAATTGAGAGCTGCTGTCTATGCGTACACACGTTTGTCTGTAATGTAGGTGTGAATAGGGGGTTTCCGTCCGGAATATATAGCCATTGGGTGTCAAATTATCATCAAGCCATTCATGTTATGGCGACAAAAGGAATAATAGAAACGACGTCCACTTAATTGTAGATAAAATTCTTAGAAATTTAGTATTTGTTTGCAATGCAAAGATGATCAGTCGACGACGTCTTGAATTGCACGGTCAAATCTTGATAAATGTTAATTTAATGATATTCTTTTCGTACGAATTAAAATGTGGTATCAAATTGATTTTCAAGCTTTAAGGTCGCGCCTTTTATGGTTACAGTCACCCTGGCATTTATGACCGCCTGAAATCTATATTTGGGAGTTTAAGCCCCAAAAGATTCTTAATAAACAGAGAGCTGGTATACTAAAACCTTTACAGGGAAATTTACATTTATGACCTTGAATAAGTCCTAACGTAAGTTGTTAAAAGGATATCACTCAGTATTGTCGATCTCTAGCCATCAGATCCAAGAATCGACATATTTTTTGGCATCCTCCTAAGAATGGAATGGCTACTTAGCCAGGCCATGTGAGATCGAACAAGTGATAATAGGAAGCGGTGATGTCTGGTTAGTACGTCGAATCGGTTGAGATTTCGCATTTAAACGTTTCTAAGTAGGTTTTAATCGTTTTGTCGAATGGAATGCAGGGCAGAACTTCTGAGCCACGATATTTGCCTTTGCCGATGATGTTTGCGTATGGGCGGGCTTACCCCACGATCGCTTACGCTTAGGGTTATCGTACGGTATTCGCTTTTTATCGCCAGTAACGATACGATGCAAAAAGCATTTCCTTTTCTACCGTTGAAGCAGAACACACGTGTAAGACGCCGCTCGAGGTGTTCATTCGGCAACTAATGTCATTGCTTCTGAATCGATCTTAATAATTTCAAACGTTTCGAAGCTATTGTGTCATCTACTTGTAATGAGAGTACAAATTCAGCCTCTGCCTGATAATTCTTCGTCTTTGAACGGTCCTTATCTCCAACATCAAAATCATTATTTTTGAAGAGTCGAAACATGTTTCCGACAGAGCAAGCTTACCGTAAGTACAGCCTTATTAAGCGGTATAGCGAGACTGGTCGGCATGGTTCGGAAGGAACGATTTTTAGTAAGATCTTCGCTCAAAAATCGCAAGAAAACATCATCTGAGCTTGCTTCTGAATTGTTGAAGGATGAAGGAAAAAAAATTGTTTAAGAACTGTCAGAAGAAGACTTAGGGAAGTTGGACTTAAAAGATGCAAAGCAAGGTAGAAGCCGTGGCTCTCGGAAAAAAAAAGGCAAGCTTAGAGTGGGCAAAAGAACATGTACATTTCACTGAAGAAGATTGGTCCAATATACTTTACTGCACATCAAACATTTTAATAATTTTGATGTTCTCTAGGTGAATTTATCAATTTCTAATACCTTTTTTATTTTTAATGTTCAGATATTTGGATATTATGAGACGAAGGGTTGGAGAAGAGTACAACCCAGAATGCGTGGTACCTACTATTAAGCATTGGGGGGCCAATATACATTTGGCCAAAGCTGTAAGCCCCATATACGAGTATATCGACATCAGGAGATACGCGGACATTTTTGCTCCAATCTTGCAAGTATTCTGGTAGTCTTAGACAGCTGTGGTAAGGCTGTGGCCTTGCCGGGTGTTAAACATCAACTGAGCAACTACAGACCTATGGTATATCAAATTACTGATCGTAGAAAAGTATCTCGAACGAGTAATTGTAAACAACTTGCAGAGTTTTATCGAAAAAACATTCCCTCATCCATGACAGTGGTTGTCAGAAAAAATAAAGTTGCTAGTAAACTGCTGGAAAAATGTTCAAATTGCATCAACGAAGGCTTAAATAAAAGTCACCACATTTTAGACGTATTCTTGGATTTTAGCAAAGCTTTCGGCTAAACCGTCCAAAGCAATAGTTCTGGTAACGTCATCCGTTAGAAAACAGTGGGAACCCATTTAACGCCGCAATAGTTAATTTTAAAAACCATCATTGACGATAACTGGCAGATGAACTTCACAGTTTCGGATTTCCATACAATATTCCAGTACGACAACGGACATTAATTTCATGCATTGGCTTGTACGATGTGCCAAACGATATACTCGTATGCATGGTTCTTACGAATTCTACATTATAATATAAGTGGACAAATGGAAAAAAGCAGTGAATGATAGTACCGATGTATACATTCATAGAATTCTACAAGAAGGAATATCATGCCGATATTCCTATACAACACACCGAAGTTTGGTTAGTTTTTAAGTTACATTTGGCTTGCTTAGAGGGAGATACATAAATACGTTTACAAATATAGGTGATTCTGAGCGCAGACAGAAACTTTTTAATTTGATGGGGTTTCAAGTGTGCAAAGTGAGTCTTATGGCGAGCCCAGTTTTGGAAAATGCAACAGGAAGCAGGAGGAAGGGGACTACTCGCTCGGGACGAAATCCCCAGACGCCGGCCCCACCTGATTATACTCGTATTTAAGTTGAAGTTCAGGTGGCTTAGGACTGGTTAATTTTTACAAGAAAAACATATTTTAGATTTTTGGAATAAATGTGCACCGTCTTAATGGCGTTCGCTCCAACGTCCCACCATAGTTCATGGTAATTGAGAGGCAAAACCGCCTCTTAGGTCGCTTTTTGCTACTTTCCTGTAAATTTGTCTTAATCAGTGATGCATTCTTCTTCTTCTTCTTAGATGGCGTTACAGCTCACAGAGAGCCAGAGCCCAGCTTCTCTCATTCACTTATATTATGTGCGATTTGTTTTTCACACAAGTGAACGGGACCTACAGCTTAATGTCGATTCCGAACGGCGAGCGCCGAGAAGCTTTTTCAAGGCACTTCATGTTTTGATTTATATCTGAAATGCAATTTCGATGGCTTGGTTGTTTCGGGCCATTAAACCATTGAGCCACGGTTCATCCTATGAAAGTAATACCCTACCGAGAAATTTATGAAGTCGTGCACATTTTGCAAGGCGATTGAGCTTGAATTAATATTTTTGGTAATACACAAATTAATAAAAGAAAATTTGGATTAACGGTTTACTTCTTTCCTTTCCAAAACACTATCAAGATTTTCCATTCGCACGAATATGGATTTTGTTTCTGGTAAATGCAATATTTTGCAGTAATATGAACACTAATTGTGAGGTCACTTTTTCTTCAATGAATTAGTCATTTTTTGTTGCTTATTTACTTTCCCCAAATTTGTCCGGTTGAACTTTCATGAGATCTTGGTGAAAAAATATGGAACAGAATTTACTAACCAACACAAGAGATGCAAACCCTCGCGAACTGCGTGCATATGGGAATGGCATGAGCGTGATTGAATAGAATCAGCTGAGCTGGGCTTCAATGGCAAAACTTATTTTGGCTGTAAGTTAACTTAGCAAAACTTGATAATCGATAAATGTATTTGTGAAGTCAAAAGTCTATAAGTCTATCTTGTTGAAACAGAGCTGCTTCTTCTTCTTCTTCTTTTCCTTTTTCCGGCGTTGTTATGGTCAGAAGTGTAGGACCATAACCTTCCCACTTAACTGCATTCCTACTGGTCCGCTTGTGGGGTCCGCCGGTTTGACCTCAGAAAGTAGCGGCAGGCTTCCCGGTTTGGGATTACTTCATCGCTGAGGCCAATCAAATGCTGGTGTTTTTGCATTTGTTTGCACCAATTGTTTTTCGGCCTGCCTTTTTTTTTTTTTTTGTGACACGGGCATGCTCCAATTTTTTTTTGTTTGATCTTACTCTTACAACACCGGTGATCTCCAGTCGTGTCAACCCACTGATTTGCATGTACACTTGTGGGGCAGTTTAATGGTGGTATATGTGTCCCTAGGCTCACTTTGGTGTTTTCTAAATTGCCTAGATGTGATTTTTGTTTACCTTTGTTTTAGTCGCCTTTTACGACAAGCGAGAGCTATCGCTGCAGGGATATTCTTAACCCGTCCCTGCACGGAAACAGAGCTGCAATCGCTTTAATTCGAAGTAAGCAAGAGAATGAAAAAAAGAAAAATCAGAGAGATGCACATAACCAACGGTAGGAATTTAGCAGCTTAGATCAAACTCGTTATAACGAGAAAAATAAACGAGTTTTGTTTAAAAAATAAAGCGACTTATTGAATTTCGCGTGCTAAGCCATTCTGTTTTCAATATTTTTTTTTTTTTTTGTTATGCTGGTACGCAAGTCCCCTGACATAAGTATGTTGACATTGTCAGCTGTACGAGTTAATGTAAGACGTATTTTATTTGGAGTACTTGGCGATTTAGCTATTGACAAAAAAAAAATGGATGAAAGATTCTGCATTAAATTTTGCGTGGAAAATAAAATTAAGTCGTCCAACGTACTTGAAATGTTGACTTTTCCAATTTGCGAGTGCAATTTGAGCAAAAAAAAATGTTTATAAATGGTACAAACTCTTCACCAAAGGTCGAGAAAATTTTAATGACGATGCCCGTCCTGGACGCATAGAACGTCAATTACGGATGTGAAGAAAATTGTTAGGTATAGAGAATAGTCGAACTCTATCAGAGAAGTAGCTGTGGATATTGGCTGCCATTACATTTTTTCAGATACTCGTATTTTTGAAATGAAAGTGCATCGCTCAGAAGCTGTTGAATGACATGAATGACAAATCATATGTGATCGAGGACTGGTGCACGAGTAGTGGGTTGTCGGTTAATTCTCTTAAGACTGATGTTGTTCTCTTCACGAGGAGGAAAAATAATGACATTACTCAGCTGGTGCTAAAAGGCATTCCCATCCCGACATCCAAGGAAGCTAAGTACCTGGGAGTCATCTTAGATAGCAAGCCTGTCAAAGCATGTTGAGTCCAAAACCACCAAAGCGCTGTCAGCTTTTTGGCAATGCAAAAGTGCCTTTGGCCAAACATGGGGCTTATCTCCGAAAAAGATCCTTTCGATCTACACGGCAATGATAAGACCGATAATCTCATATGCATCGTTTGTTTGGTGGAACAGGCTAACACACAAACATGCCGTGGCTACACTCACCAAACTCCCAAGAGCGGTCTGTCTCAGCTGCACGGGGGCTTTCCCCAGCATACCGGGACATGCTCTAGATGCTATGATGAATCTTCCACCCCTTGACTTATATATCAGAGGGTACGCACTGAAAGCAATGTACCGCCTAAATAGAAATGGTCTTTGGTACAGCTCGCATTGGAGTGAAAATATACTTGCCCGAGAAATATCCTACGACCCGTGTCTCATGGATATGCCTTCTGATGCAATGACACCTGCCATCCTACTGCGCTGTAATTTCACAGTCACATTTCCATGGCGTCACTGGCTTTGGCCAGACACTGAATGGAATGTCTTCGCATTTTGGTTCCAGGACTGGGCAGGGATCCGGCGCTGGAGTTTTCTTTGAGCGCGAAAACATTGGACTGCATCTGTCTTTCAATCGGAGTTTTACGCAATCCTAATGGCCATGCACTATGTTGTGAAGTACAGGTGGAAGGGAAAAAGCATATGCGTCTGCAGTGACAGCCAAGCTGCACTCAAAGCTGTGTCCAACCCTCTATCCAACTCCAAATTAGTGCATGAACTCAAGACCTTTTTGAACAAAGTGGGAAGATTAAATTCACTTAGGCTTGTATGGGTTGCAGATCACTCTGGGATCCCAGGAAACGAGGTCTCCGATCAACTCGCTAGAGGGGGCTTAGAGGAGAGTTTCTCAGGACTTGAACCCGCCTTAGGTCTACCTGCTTCCACGGTCAAATCTGACATCAACGACTTTCTTTATTGCACACAGTCGTAGATGGGGGGAATATCTAGGATGCAGGATGACTAAGCGCGTACGCCCTGATGTCTGCAAGAAGTCCGCAACATTTTTTTTTATCCTTAAGGAGAAATTATTGCAGAAGACTTACGGGTGTCATTACGGGCCATTGCACTTTTGCCAAGCATCTCTACGTGCTTGGCATCAGTGAGACGCCTACCCGTGCTGTATGTTGCGAGGAGGATGACACAGCAGAACATTTTCTCCGCGAATGTCCCGCCTTCGCTCGCGCACGGTGGCGCATCCTTGGGGCCATCTCTTAGCTCTACATCACTGAAGCCCCTCCTCACTTTTCTTCGGACAACGGGGAAAATACAATAAAGACAAGGTGTCTGTCTGATAGTACAATGGACCAGTATTTGTGTCTGAGTGCTCTAACAAAAAATCATATTTGCTGAGAAGGGTCATCAGTGGAGACAAAACGTGAGTATATGATTAGGATGTCGAAACAAAAGTCCAATTATGCCAATGTAAGGGATTAGAAGACCACACACAGAAACAAGCACACCAAGTTCGGACAAAGAGTTTGGCTCACTGATTTCTTTGATGACGATGGCGTAAAGCTATGCACCGTATGCGTGAAGCAATAGAAATAGGAGAAAACGTCCGGATTTATGAGACAAAATCATGGCTGTTGCATCACGATAACGCACCTGCTCACTCATCACTGCTTGTAATGATCTTTTAGCCAAAAACAGTACTGTAATCATGCCTCAGCCACCATAGTCAAATTAGCTCCCTGCGAATTTGTTCTCTTCCCAAACCTGACCCATGAAAGGACAGACATTTGTCACGATTGTGGAAATAAAGACCGCATCGCTTTACTAAAAAGTGCATATCAGAAGTTCTTCGAAGATGGAAAAAAGCGCTGCGCTAGTTTATTTATATCTGAGCGGACACAACAAAAATCGTAGCTGATAAGAGAAATTCGGTGAGTTAATCTTTTCTCAGTTTTTTCAGTTTTGTCAGTGAAGCTAAATTAACTGGGTTGGATAGGATACATCCTAAATGTATGAGTATTATATTATTATTACCTTTTTTCTCTCACATTTTTATCATCATTATAAATATTTGCACAACTAATGAGTTAAAATAGAAGCTACTAAACAAATCCAATAGTGATTTATCTCAATACAGACCAATTTGGTCTGAGGTTTTGAAAAAACTTTACTTGCTAGAATTACTTTAAAAATGTGTAGGACATTAACCAAGCGGTGTCAATCGGGTTTTCGAAGAAAGCGAAGCTGTAAAACGGCTTACTTATTTATTGCTAATGAGTCTTGTAATGGTTTTAGTTAGAAAGAGTTTACTTTATTAGCCCTTCTCAATTTTTCGAAAGCCTTCGATACAAAAAGCTACGAATTTTAGTGCTATAAACTGATAAGTCGTTTCAACTTTTCTTCCCAATCTGATGAAATAGATATCACATTTAACCGCCAAGTAATAATCGGTATTCGTTGGTGATCGAGCATCGGAAATGTTATCGTGGCGACTGATGTGGGTATACATTATTCCACACTCGGGGCATTTCTTTTTTGAATATTTAGAAACTCTCAATGTAGACGATGTAAAATTATTTCCGAATTCTGAAATGAATTTTTCAAAATGTAACTTGTACAGAATACCATCCAGAATATTTCATCCTATGCCAAACAATTTTCGGGTGTTTCTTCGAAAATGTACTAAAGTTATTTATATTGACGTGTATTTACGACATTATTCTTTTACAATAAGCTAAGGTTTCCATCGTCACAGCGAACTTCTATACTGATATAACCAATGTAAGTGGAACGCCAATTCTTAACCCTTTGCACTCGAGAGGTGAACCTCGCTCACAACATGATTTAATACCGAAACTCGAGAGGTGATTCTCGCTCACCACTTTGTTTATTACGGAAATGTTCGATGCGAGCTAATAACTATTTATGTTTTCTTATTTAGGGATATGTATTTAGTTTATGTTTGTGATCATGTTCTTTGAAGTTCGTTCCTAAAAACGAAAAAGAACTAGAAAAATTAAAGTATCTGATCTACATTACCATGGAACTTAGTAATGAAATAAGCTCGAGTGAAGATGAGTTTGATTTAGAGTTGATAAACGAGGAAATTACAGCTACACACAGAGAGTTTGATGATAGAGAGAACATGAGTAGTGATGATGATAGTGATGAAGTAAGAGGTGTAAGAAGACGAACGATCAGAATAATAGACAGTGAATGTGACAGTGGTAGTGATCCTTTAGAAGACCCACCCTCCGACAGTTCTGAATGGAATAGTTGTACAGAATCCGAAGACAAAACCTCGAGAATAAGGTTTATATCCGGCGACATTCCTGCAGGACCGTACGTACCCGCAGACAAGAAAGAACCGTTGGATTTTTTCAAACTGTTTTTTACTAATGAACTCGTAAATGAAACAAATAACTACGCTAGAACAAAGTTAGAGGGCAAGACGCTATCACCGTACTCGATATGGCAAACCTGGCACAGTGTGACTATCGAAGAAATGTGGGCATTTATTGGAGTCATAATAAATATGGGGACAATGCCGTTGGTGAATTTACAAGAGTACTGGTCACGGAATGATGTAAGTTATATTCCTTTTCACTCAAACAAATTTACCAGAGACAGATTTAGCCAGATTTTTTGGATGCTTCATTTAAAAACAATCCCAACAAAAAATGCAGGTCCAAGAATACGTTTACAGCTACATATTAACCTGCTTTCTTGACTATGTAGATTCTAAACTTTTGAAGTATTTTATGCCGGGGGAAGGGATTTGTGTGGATAAGTCCACTATCAAATTCAAAGGGCGGATTTCCTTTATTACTTACAACCCCGAAAATACCTAAATGCGGTATTAGAGTTTACACAATGGCAGGCTCAGCTACTGTGGTATTCTTCCTTATTATGGAAGTCTTACCAAGGAGAAATTGATAAGGCCCGACCTTCCGATATCAGCAAGAGTTCCACTGCACCTTTATATAGGGTCCGCCAAATAACTTCTTTTTTTTTTTGAAAATGCTATAAAAAAACTACTGAATATTTTCTCAAATTTCTTTTTTTATTTGAAAGTACAATCCTTCCGGTTAATAATGGAAAATAATTTCATTCAAATGGCTGCCTCGGCTGGCCATGCAGTAGCCTACACGATCGGTCCAATTTTTAAGCACATTATCGATTGTGTGCAGCTGTATTTCACCAATGGCTTCACGAATATTGTCCTTTAAAGCGTCAATTGTCTCTGGCTTGTCGGCGTAACACTTATCTTTGACGGCACTCCACAAATAATAGTCCAACGGTGTCAAATCGCAGCTCCGAGGTGGCCAAACGACATCAGCTCTGCGGCTGATAATGCGATCTTCAAAAACAGGGCGCAAAACATCGAGTGTAGCTTCGGCTGTGTGGCACGTAGCCCGGTCCTGTTGGAACCAAATGTTGCCAATATCCTCCTCTTCAATTTTTGTGAACAAAAATTCGTTCAACATGGCCCGATAACGATCGCCATTGACTGTAACGGCCACTCCTTGCTCATTTTCGAAGAAAAATGGCCCAATTATGCCTCTGGACCAAAATCCGCACCAATCAGTGGCTCGTTTTGGGTGCACCGGCTTTTCAATGTATGCGTGCGAGTTTTCTGTGCCCCAAATGCGACAATTTTGCTTGTTTACATACCCGCCAAGATCAAAATGAGCTTCATCTGAAAAGATGATTTTTTTGGCAAAATCGGCATCTTCTGTAAGTCGATCGCAGGCCCACTTAGCGAAGCGTTGTTCAAGCGTATACACAACCATATTCGTTCAGCGGAAGGATAAAACTAATTATCTGTCAAATCAGACATGAGCTAAGTGTTACCATTCACGAAATAAGCACTACTTGAAAAAAAAAACGTTAGATGGCGGACCCTTTACAATGTTAACGGAGAAAGTGCCTGGTACCCAAGGACACCATATGTTCACCGATCGGTATTACATTAGCTTTATCTTGGCTGAAGAATTATTCAAATTGAAATGCCACTTGACAGGAACAATCTTAACGAATAGGAAGCACATACCAAATCAATTAAAAAAAAAATTTTAAAATTCCGCAAGAAATCGACGGTAGCATACCGCAAAGGAAATATGTACCTTAGTTTTATCATGGAAGGACAAAAGGGTTGTTACGTGCTTGACGAATTGGAATAATACAGGAATACTCCTGTGAAAAGAATTTTACGAGGTGGTATTGAAGTTATCGTCAAAAAACCTAATATTGTAAACCTAATATTATATAAAACTTATGGGCGGTGTCGAACGTGCAGATCAATTAGACTCAACGTACTGTTTCTTAAGAAAATCTTTGAAATGGTGGCGTAAACTTTTTTTTTTTAAGTCTGGAAATAATACACATATACTTTATAAAATCACTAAACAATAGAGAGGAAAACAGCCAGGATTGCAAAGTCAGCTACTGAAGAAATAAACCCGGTAAAAAACAACAAACCACATACTATTGTGATACTTGTCCTGAAAAGCCGGGCGTGCATCTCGGCAATTGTTTCATGAAGTATCACACAAAGTAAAATTACAAAGACTAATGTTTAAGATATTATCTTCACAAAAATGTATAGATACACTAAATAATAAAATATAAAAGAATAATGTGTAATCATTTTAAGTTAGGGGTAAGAAATTCACCAAAAGCGCTACGAAACGATTCGAGTTGCTGATTAGTCCGCTCGGAAACGGCCACGAGTGCAAAGGGTTAATTCAAGGCATTTGTTAATAAATAAATTCGTTAACAGATGACGAACGCAAGGTGCTTCAAAAAACATCTTCTTACACATTTGACCATCCCTCAAAATGTATATCTTTTAAAGAGGCTTTTGTTAAGATATAAACTTAAGACCTTATTCACTAGGTCGTATTTTAGTTTTATTTTTTAAAGTGGTACTGCTATTTTTGGGAAAACGTTTAAAGTTTTATATCAACTCATTCGAATATTTGCAGCCATTTGAAATGTACGTGTAGCAAAAAACTTGAATATCGTGCAGTAATAAAATTCTTACGTTGTGGCGCAGTGGGTAGTGTGGCGGCCTCTGAAACGCAATGAGCGAGTTCCGATCCCGGTAAAACCAACGCCATCGAATGTTTATTTCGCGGCTTGTCTCTTCGGCGGAGTACTGGCAAAGCCCCTCGTAGTACTCTTGCCTTGAAAAAGTTTCTCGGCTCTCGCTGTTTGGCAGCTTGAAGCTTGGCTCTGGCTCTTCATGAGCTCTAACGCCATCTAGTAGTAGTAGTAGCATCAGAACAGATTAGTGAACGATTATTAAAAGTGGTCATACATGTTTTGCAGATGATCGACGTGATGGACGCCCAAAAATTGCATCAAAACCGGAAAACCTAGCAAAAATACAGGATATGATCGTCGGTTAACAGAGAGAGAGTTACTAGAAACTCTAGGCATCTTATTGGGCAGTATGATCAATATTTCGGCTGAAGTTTTGGGTTACAGAAAGATGTGTGCCAAAGTATCGCATTCGCTAACAATGAGGCAAGAACATATTCACATGCGACTTTCTAAACAACGTTTGGAGCGTTTTAAAAAAATGATTTTGAGCGTCGTTTTATCAATTGGGTCTACCGCCGTCACCCTGAATCACAACAAGAGGCTAAGGAGTGGTGTGAACGCGGAACTTCGGCTCTAAAAGGGTCCAGAAATTGGCTAAAACGTTTTGGTTTCGATCTATTGTGATGTAAAGGCAATTTTGTTTGAGGACTACTCCTAAACTGGAAAACAATAAGGGAGGTTATTATTGTAACCTTCTGGACCAACTGGATGAAAAAATCAAGATACATTTTTTTTTATCATAAACATAAAAAAAACAGCTCGAAAATCAATTAAAGTATGAACTGTTGCAACATCGACGTATATAATACGTTCGTCTAAAACGACCTTCATCAATCGAAGAGGTAATTGCCGTGAAGGTATACATATGTCTACATACTTCCGGAGTCTCACTTCAGGGATGGAATTTATAAATTAGAAGACCAGGGAAACAAGTGTATTGAAGTTCAGGGAAATTATATTGAATAATAAAATGTATTTCAAACCATAAATTCGTGTTTTTCTCATCGAACGACAAAACTTATTGAACAATCTGGTATTAGCTATAATTTTATTTTTAACTTTAACTCATATTTTTCTTAAGTCTTCATTTAAAAACAATCCCAACAAAAAATGCAGGTCCAAGAATACGTTTACAGCTACATATTAACCTGCTTTCTTGACTATGTAGATTCTAAACTTTTGAAGTATTTTACGCCGGGGGAAGGAATTTGTGTGGATAAGTCCACTATCAAATTCAAAGGGCGGATTTCCTTTATTACTTACAACCCCGAAAATACCTAAATGCGGTATTAGAGTTTACACAATGGCAGGCTCAGCTACTGTGGTATAATAAAATGTATTTCAAACCATAAATTCGTGTTTTTCTCATCGAACGACAAAACTTATTGAACAATCTGGTATTAGCTATAATTTTATTTTTAACTTTAACTCATATTTTTCTTAAGTCTCAATATGCAAGCTTACTTGGTTTGTCTGGCGTATGTGTTTTGCAAGCAAAAACAAAATACTTTCTTTGCTATTACCTACTACAATTCATTATCAAAAATATGCCGGCTTAACTTACTCAGTTATTTTTGGTCGCCTATTTCTTTAAGGGGGTTGGATACATATTTATTTAAAGCCGCATTTTTCGTTGTACTTTTGATTATTCTGAATAATATTTTGACGTGAAATCGAAAAGAGACTTTAAATTATTTATGTATGGCGTTGAATGTTGACCTATAACTGACATATGTATATGTCAGTGCTACATATATGTAGCATGATTGACAATAGACAAATGGCATTGTAAGCCTAATTCGATACAATGTCACGTGTGATGGCTTTTGTTCTCTTTAAGGTCTCTGTCACTCCTGATCGTATATAAAAAAAATAAAATAAAAAAACATCAGATAAAGTGCGCATTTTCAAGTTCGTTCAGAAAGTAAATAAATTGTGGCGCTTAGTCCAACGCATGGCCTATCAGTTCTTCAACCGTGCAGCAGTCTCGTCGTTCAGGACACATGCACCTACCTACCTAACACTCATACACGTAATATTATTTTCAACACCTAATTCGCATTCGTGAGCACTTGAATTAGTGCTGCGATGGTTTTTCCATTGAAATCCCAGGGGAATACGTTTTTATTGAAATAAATCGACGAAATTAATTTGACTTATACGTAGTCATAATCGTCGCGGGGTTCCATTTTGGAGCCACCATGGGGTGCGTTGGCACGATAGTATCCCGTCGATGATTGCAACTTGCTTGGAATCTGTGCGCACAAAACGGAGACACGGTCAGACTGGGACAGGGAGTGATACTGGGAGACAGCAACACAGTCAGAGTTAAAGTCATAGTCAGCGTCAGACGCGGGCACCTTTAGAACAACAACATGCAAATCTCTAGAGCCAATCGCCCGTTTTGTAGCCAAAGACCATCGTGGTCATTTGTGGAACATTTATTCGGTTCTGTGTTTATTCAACTCTGGATACGTGTGCTCACTGTTGAGGCCTGGTAAGCACCAGCGGTGGTCATGATAAGGCTGTTCAGTCAGGAAGGAGGTAAAAACAAATGACAAGTCCATTTGATTTAAATTTTTAATTATGGCGTACAGCTCTATACGCCCACCTCTCCACATTAGGATTTATAGATTTTAAATGGCTGAAGGTTTGTCTTGTGCAGCCCGAGCATAGCTGCTGATGTTGATGTTGATGCTGTTGCTCGAGGTGGTAGTGCTTTAAGATATGGTTGCAGTTGTTTCTCGAAGGTTTGTGCTTGTACTAAACGCACTAGCCTTTGCCTGGTGAATGGGTTCCAGAATGAAAAATAAAAAAGGGAAAACAAAAAAGGACGAAATCGTTGATCTGTCCGTTTGGGATACACGTTGACGAAGAAGAAGCATCTCCTACGTGCTGGACTTGAGGACATGGCATCCCGAGGGTTGAGTGGTGAACGCATTGATTTTTGTTTTATTTGTAATTTTGTTTTTTATCGTGTGGCTATGCGTTTGGGTGAATGGGACCCTGGAAGTGAATTAATGCTTGCATCCTGCGCATAATGAACCTCCTTTTTGGCATGTGGTTACGACTAGATGCTGCTTATTCGCAGGTCATCCACAGCCTGATTCTCGGTGGTGTTCGCATATGACTTGTCTGATTATGCGATTATTAATGATACCTGCGATTCATAAAAACCTTTAAGAAGTTCATGTAGCTATGTCTCGGGACGGAAATTTATGATTAAGGTGATTGAAGTTGAGATCTCTTTACACATGCGTATAAAAGACGTTTCCTGTTTTCGGTTTTTGTTTACAATTTTTATTTATTTATTGTTTTGATTTGTATAACGGATTTGATTTCAAGATATTCATAAGGTAGACACCTACCATAGGAAAGATACTTTCTATTGTGAATTCAGTTTGGAAAAGAAGATATCCCAATAGGGTTTGACAGATTAAGAGAACCAAAGCTGCGACTTTGTCACTTTGTCAGACCCTAGATTACGTTGTCGTTTTAAATTAGCTAAACAACAGGCAAGGGCCTTATCCATTGAAAGGCAATTTATTTGTATCGATATTTGAAACAAATAAGAAGCTACCCAGTTCCCCGATTTAATCGCAAAGGACCATCGCACATAAGGGATCCAAAAGAGAAATGAGCACACTGTTTTACGTTTCAGTTCTCCGTTCCTTCTTTACTGATCCTTCAAAAGATAAAACTGAAATAAGGACCATCGCATTCGTATACTGTTACACTCGATCTCAATGTTTTGAGAATCAGTTAATGATCAACACACTCACGTTGTCAAACTGATATTAGTCTCAAATTAGTTGCTGTGCTCCACGAACCCCAATTCTAATACTATCGACAGCAATAAGACGCTCCGATGCATAGATGAAAATCATCGATGACTCAAAAGGATGTGCCGAGAGCGCGAGTTTCATTATCTATGTCGGTTTCATCAATCATCGGAGCGTCCTAACAAATAAATAGGCCTACCTCCTGCGCAAGTGGTATTGGTTTTGCTAATGAACAAAATGACAGTCATACTCGTAGACGCACGAAACACCCACCAATTTATATAACTCAATTCAAGATACTTACACCCTGCATTTGCCGCATCGGTCGCCGGTTGTCGGGATCGTGTTTTGCGTTGCAAACCATTATCACATTTTTTGTCGATTTTTTTTTTTGGTTTCCGTTTTAATTAAACGTTTCCAGTTGGCGGGACGGGAGGGCACATTTTAATTTTCAGTTCGATTCCGAAACGCAGCCGGTTACCATTTGTCATTGGCCGCGATTATGATGAGTGAGGATGTGTTGACGGTGTCGGTGACGGCCGCAGCACCACGATGATCAGTGGCAGTTGTCAGTCATCGGACAGCACCCAGCAAAGGCACGGTGCGTGGCGTTGTTATTAATGATGGACGGGTCCGATGTGATGGTTGGTGGTGGCAGAAACGCAACGCAACGGTGTTCGTTGCAATTATGGGAAGGAACGAGTGTACAAGGTAGTTGGACCGACGACCGACCACGATGGAATCCAATAATTGGCATTTTCGTGAGCGATGCCGTGAGTGACAGGTATTCGGTAAGCCCGGTAAGCCAGAAGTACATGAAAAGAAAGAAACAAAAAGAAAACATGTGATTAGTTAAAGTATGGTAATTATGTGTGCCAGGATAATAGGGTAAAACCAACTGCTGTTATTCACAGTCGCAGTCCTATGCCGGACAATGATTGTGGCAGCTCTAAATATATCCAAAATCAATTAACAGATCCTAGATAGTCATCGAAACCATTCATATTATATATTAATTGCCGCGAATACGATCTTATTCTCAGGACATACTATTATCATTGTAATTAGGATAAATTAGAATGAGACCAAACAGACGTTTGATTATCGTTTGATGTGAGTATCTAGTTGCGGTTGTCCGAGACCACAATTGCCTCTTTATCCTGAGCAAATAATCAGAACTCGGCCACAGATACCCAAGCAGGAGGGTCACAATCAAACTGTTTATCAAACGCAAACAATCTTAATGACATAAATACACCGCAGTCTTGACTGTGGGTTTGCTTTCAGGGAACTGTTGAAACCCCAAATTACGCGGATTATTAATTTAAGTAGCCCGTTAAGGGTTTGCACCCACCCTCGAATGAGCACTTAAACAACTCTGATGATGACGAAAGCGATTGTGACCGACGAATGGAAGACATTGTTTGACATTGTTTATTTTGGTGGACATTCTTTTGTTTTTCCTCCTTCCTGCGTTCGTGCGCTTGCTTTGCTGTTGACTTTTCGTCGATGAACTACGAATGATTGTGTGCGAGAAGGTTAGCAGGTGCGAGTAACTTTCTCGTTCATCCTAATTAGAGGATAACAAGGCAGTGTAAACGTGGGCAGACCGACGACGAACGGAAAATCTGTCCTCAGGCGAAATATGTTTGTGTAATATCTTGAAAATATCTTGTAAGTCTTGTGTTAGCTCTCCGAAGCATGGAGTACAAGTCTTCAAATTATGAAAAACTTGCTTAGCAAATGTAAGTATCAGAATAATGAGATAAAAGCTTGTGCTACGATTTTTTCATCGATGTGCACCTTGGGGAATTCTGGTTGTGTTAAAAATGATTATGCACGAATACCGTCTTAAAGGTCTCTTAGGTCTTTAAGGAAACCTGTTTATGCTCGAAAATAGCACCTAGCCGGGAGAAAATATTTCGTAATTGTATTTTCAATACTGGACACTACTTGCGCGGACTTAAACCACAAAGTTCAATATGAAATTAATTATAAATAAGGAGATCCAGTTATACTACAAAACGTGGTCTGTCAAGTTCCATATAGGAAAAAAAAAAACATTTATTAACTACAACACCCAAAAAAGTTATTCTGTCCAAGTATCACTGACCTTAATAAAAATAAAAACTGTCGAAAAACAGCGCCACAGTATTGTTTATTAGATATTTTCAAACATATGATGCACTATGGATCATAAAGTGATAGTCAAGAGTACAAAAAGCAGAAAACAATACCAATTCTACACGGCCAATTTCAAAGAGTCGGTTAACCTTTATATCTATATCGTTCACGAACCAGAAACGTTCGGAAAGGATTGTATTAATAATTACTATTGAAATTTAGAGTTGGTGGTTACAATAAAGAGTAAGAGCGCGTACAACAATTTTCGGTCGTAATAATTGTCCTATCAGCCAGCCTGTAGTGCCTAAATTTGAGTCACAGACTTGTTCACAGTTGAAGGTTCCTGTGCCAATTAAAGAACGTAACGATCAAAGTACCAAAAATATTGAAGACGTAAATGCTTCAGTTCAAAATGAGTCCAATCAGTCGAAAACACTCCATTCACAAGTGGCAGCTGTTCCACAAGGGTTGATTCAAAATTAATGACAATGAAAGTAAAACATGGTGATTAAAAAAATGATTTATTTTTCGACATAGCCTCCTAACAAGTCAATATATTTAGCCCATCTTTTTTTCTAAGCTTAATTCGTTGGCTTGACCCTTTCAAAATATATTAACAGTGGCCATAACTTCGCTATCGTCTTTAAATTGATTACCTCGGATGCCAGAGAAAGAGGTAGATCCCATTTTTTGAATGGCAACCATCACAACTGCGGCTTCTTTAACCGGTGCGTTGTCTTGATGAAACAGCTGGAGTGCGGTTTGTCGCGTCTTTTTTTCTTTAATGTTCTCCCGCATTCTTCTTATTTGGTTTGCATAGTAAGGTTCCGAAATAGTGTCTTCCTTTTCCAAATATTCCAAAACAATTATTCCTTCAGTGTCCAAAAAAACGGACACCATAACCCCTTGAATATCTTTGGCGTCGATGAGGAGGCCCGCTTTCAAGTCATCGATTGTTGTTTGGTTTAAGGATCAAAATGGTGAATCCAGGTATGGTTCATGGCCACGAAATGTAACAAAAACATTTCCTGATCTGTTTGGAACTTCCCGAAATTTCGACCCGTTTTTTTTTCCTTTTGTGCGTCGGTTAACATTTTAGATACTCACCGCGCAGGGACGTTTTTCATATACAATTCGTTCGCAAGGATTCTTTGAACTCTGCCATATGAGATCCAATATGAGATTTTTGATCTGCCAACACAACATTGTTCTCACGTTATCTTCAGTGAGGGACGTGGATGGGCATCCTTCGCGATATTCATCTTCAGAGGATGATCTGCCCTGCATAAGTCGCGGTCTTTGGTAGCCAGTTTTTCAACTAGAGATTCTGAAGCTCTAATTTCGTGCCACACAGCCGATCAAACAATTGATTTATTGAAAGTGAAGTTCAATAATAGCGCAATCTCGAGGAATGGTCGGCTCAGTTGGTCATCTTGCTCGTTCTATTTATCACCTTTTATGCGATAATTTTAAGTCGATGATTTAAGAACAAGATTGAATTCCAAACTTAAATTTAATATATTGAGTGTACCTGTAAAACACTTCAGCCCGATATCTTAATTATTCTGTGTTTGATGTGATTATACAAAATGGTTATATCCTTAAAAACTCCGAAATTTATTTTTAGAAAAAAGGAGAGCACCCATTTCTGCTAGCGTTTACTTGGTATTATACCAACCCAATTAAATATTAAAAGTTTCCAGTTTATTCTTCAAAAACAGAATGAAATGATTAAAAATCCGGTGCATACTCGTAATCGTAAGCAAGCTGATTGTCCCCTTTCTCCAGGAGCTCTTCGATCCTACGGCAGTATCATATTCGATTAAGCAGTTCACTGCTTTCTTAAGGCTTTTGTATTACACGATATTATTAAAATTTTCACCTACCAAAGTAGTCACAGGTTGAGAGATTAACCCTGATTTTCTTCTCGATAAGTATGATAATTTGACTATTTCCTACTACTGGAGATTATCAGCAAATTGGACATTATATGTATATTCCTCAAGAATGAAATACTGACTCAAAGCGGTTTTGTGCACGAAAGCAGCATTGGAAAACGATGTTATCCACATCCAACGCAATTATTATCTAGGACTATCACTGGTATTGTTACAAGGTATTATTAAATATCTTCTTAAAGAAACTGACGCCATACGCTACGGCTTCAGAACGACAAATGAGAACCTCACGAACCTCACGAAACAGTGCACCTGACTAGATTTTAAAAAAGCGTATGACTATGAACCGATCAAAACTGTATCAGGTCCTTGTACGGCTGGGAAGTCCCGAAAAAGTTGGTGAATCTGATACAAGTGTGCTCAAAGAGAATCAAACAATGAGATTCCTTCAGAATAATGATAGCAGAATAACCCTTAGTGAAATCACATCCGCTCTAACTAGCACCAACCATCTGTACCTTCTAGGAAATAGTGAGTTAAGAGAAACACATAAAATCTAATAATGAAGAATGAAAGTACTTAGTCCTGCCATAAGTTCTGTTACAAATATAAAACGCTATAAAAAAAGTACTAAACATATTGTATTCAAAATTATTTTATTTATTAGAACACAATATTGGTTATTAAAAAAAATTGGGTTCATTTGAAATGACCGCCTTTTGCTTTAACACAAGCTTTTAAGCGGTGTGGCTATTGGACTATAGCGGCACGTACGGTTTCCATGGAGATCGTGGCCGCCGCTCTGGTTAATGCTGTTTTAAGGCTTTCCAAATTTCTGTGGGGAGTCTTGCAGGCCATGTTCTCCAATTCTGACCACAAACCATAATGCAGTGGATTCAGATCTGGAGTCCCCGACGGCCAATCTTCTGCTGCTATAAAGCCAGGAATATTGACTCTGAGCAACTCCTGCGTGTTTTGGCTTTGTGCGCTGTCCAAAGTCCTGTTGTGCCCATTGAAAAGGGTATTGGTAAAACCCTTCACAACACCCTCTAGCACATCTTTCTTGGTAAACCTTTGCATCAGTTTTTACGCCCTTTTCACAGAAATGGAGGGATGTGACACTATGGTGAGAGATCCCCCACCAAACCGGATGTTGGCCGCGTTGAACCCTTGGAACAATTTTTTTCGCTTCCTTGGATGAAGTGGCATAAATCTTGTCATTTTGTTTGTTGAAAACTTCTTCCACGGTAAAAATTTTCTCGACCGTAAACAGAATGTTTTCATGGCCATTGTCCGCGTGCCATTGCAAAAGTCGCTTGCATTTTTCCAGCCTAATTTTCTTTAATTGAGGAGTTAGAAGATGTCCCGTGGACCGACGATAGGCTTTCATATGCAGATCATGCCGAATCAGCCTAGACATGGATCTGCTTGATATATCCAATTCCTTGGACATGATCTTCTGCTTCCTAAGGGGATTTCTCCGAATTCGTTCACGTACCGCCTTTACTACCGCACTCGTACGGACGACGCGCGGGCGACCACGTCTTGGCCTGTCCTCTACTCCAGACAATTCGCCGAAGCAAGCAATAGCCCGATAAACGAATATTCTTGATATTCCAAGTGATTTTAGCAACTCGAAAATTTGGCCAGCACTCTTTCCGCACTCTTTCGATTCTCTTTTACGCCCCACCCCATGTTAATAGCTCGCAAAATGAAACCAAACTGACTAGTATTCTTCACTGATCAGTGAATGTGTTCTGAAAAAAAAAGTTAACGGTTCTATTCCCAGAAAAAGTTTTAAACGATAAGCGCTGAAAATTTATCCAATTCCCTGGTCAGAAAATTGTGTAACAGAACCTATAGCAGGACTAGGTAGGTTTAAAAGCAAATGAAGAGAAAATCAGACCACTGACCGATTTAGACTCTCGACCCTAATTGTATTCGATCAACTTTTTAAGAAAGTGGATGAGTTTAAATGTCTAGAATTCATACTGACTGCCAAAAACAGCATAAAAGCCTGCATATGGACAACGCCATGGTGCCAAAACGCCATGTTTCTTCGAGATGAAGGAACTATTCAAAACATCATTTTTGTCCCGCAACTTCAAAATTCAAGACCATAATAATGCCAGTGACACTTTTCGCTGTGAAACTTGGTCTCTGACTAAGGAGGAAACAAATATTTCGGGTTTTTGAAAAAAAGAGATCTTATGGGGAATCTGTGGTGGAAAACAAGACGAAACTAAAAACTACACAATCAAGAACGTTATTCAGCCCCAAGTATTATGCTAGTAGTAAAATCTCAAAGACAAAGATGGGACATGTAGGATATGTAGAACGAATGTACAGTGAACGAACAATCAAAAGAATAATGGATGGAAAACCCACGGGAAAAACCGCCGCTAGGAAGGCCGTACCGTAGATGGGCAATATATGGATGGAACAGAACAGGGAAACATGAAAGTAACAAACTCATGATAGGAAGGCTACTGTTGAAGGGTTGTCAACGAGATTTTGAACTTCCGAGTTCCTAATAATAATAATTATTACTATAATAAAAATAATAATTCAAGATGGAGTATCGTGAAAATTTCAATGAGGGGCACCCCGCAAATCGATTGTCGGGAGAGTGATTTGGGTTTGGATATCGAAAAGTGCAACCTGGTGAGCTATAGCGTACGACTAAAATAATTGTATTTCGATTGTATTACAAAAAAAGAAATTCAAAATTATTGTTAGTTTTATCGAAATTCTTCTCATTCTATACCGTATTGTTTCCAGTATATTTCGAAGATGAAAAAAAAAACCGTAAAAGAAATGTAAAAAGCACGTTATCCCAATACTTCGTGGGTGAGGTTTCTTTCACATAAGTATGTATTCGAATCTCAGTTTGTCTATCGGACCAGTCTGGAAAGGCAAGCTGACATGTATTCCGAAGGAATTGGTCCATATTTTTTTTGTGTTATAATTCGGGCAGGTTCAAGAGTGTAAGCTCTTATGGTGTTTGTCACACAACCTGGACGGGGTGCAGATGGTTTGTGTCTATTGTATTGATCTATTGATGACTGGATGGATTAACAATTTTGCATCTGTCAAAACAGTTTAATGCGCCTTAGTTGCTCAAATCATGTCTTATATAATATTCAGGATATAGCGAATGAAAATGGTATATACATTTGAGTACACGATATTTTATGAAATAAAAAATAAGTATAATTTCAGTGTAAGAAGATGTTTTTCAACGAAAATCAAAAATTTTCAAAGACTCGCTTACACATTTCCGCATCAATTTCGGTCCGAATGTTGTTATGCATCTTACTTTTCCAAAATAAAACTTGAATCAAGTAAGGATCTGGATGGTTTGTTTAAATTAATTGAAATGGAAACTCAAATTAGAATAATCTCATATTTTGTTGTATTGTGCGATCATCTGTATATATGTACCTCTTCAATTTGTGGCCAAAGGAATCCCCAATAATTCCTTCATAGCGCTCTCAACTGACAGTAAAAGCAATTTCGTTTACATCTTCGAAGAAAAATAGGTCAATGATTCTGTCTAAAAACCACACCAAAAAGTACACTCATCTTGTTGTAATGATTTTCCCGAAATTATTGAAGAATGCTTCTCCCACCAGATGTGACAACTTTGTTTCTTGATGAACCCATGCAATGTGAAACGAGCTTCATCACTAAAGACGATTTTGCGTGGAAAACTAGCATCATCATCTTCTACAAACCAATTGGCGAAAGTTCTGCGTTGATTATGATCTGTTAGTTTCAGTTCTCAGTTCTTCTTGTAAGGATTCAATCAAATATCATTATATACAATAAAATACGCCAAACAGTTGATTTATAAATGCTTTATATCTTAGAACATCTGGATATTAATGTTGAAGTTGTTTCAGCGATTTTTTGTTTTAGAGCAGCAGTATTCTTTTTTTTCTTTTTGGTCCACTAGACTTTTTTCGGTTCACGACAGAACCTTTTAATTTTTTCCATTAATCTTTGAAAGAATCATGCGTTTTACAAAGTTTAGTTTTGGAAGTTCAATTATTTTCAAAATAAGTCTGAAAAACTTTGCCTTGCCCTAGTGTCCATGGTTAAAGGTGTACAAATGTCAAAGATGGCATTATGGACATAAAGGCACGACATTTGAAAGACCCTTTATATAAAAACAAATTTAAATTTAAATATGGGTATACAAATTCAAAATAAATATAAAAGACATAAATACGCCACTCATATGGAATCATTAAACAGTATGAAGAGAAAATCGAACCCAATTCAAGAAGAAAATTTGTACAACCCTTACGTTCATGAGATGCACGTTGCAATAATTATTATTTACACAAGAGACGGCGAAAAGAAGGAAAGACAAAAGCTTTGTAATGTGAAAAGGACACTTCGTCGCGCAATTCATCAGATTATCAGAAAATTGGCCATTGCCACCTTGTTATATGCTCATTTCTGCAGACACAAAAACATACGCAAACAGAAAAGTGCTATCCTCGTTAATAACTTAATAATAACAATCCATCTGAATCACCTGTTTGCCCGTATCAATATAACCTCTCAGTGGCATGCAACCCTCATCAACTTATGCATGCTTAAAATGGATACACCTGTCGAAATGTGTACCATCCTTTCAATGGATGTTTTGAAAGGAGCCTGACATAAATGCCGACACACAATTGGCAGAAAAGGAAAGGAGAACCACTATCTGTATCCGGAGCCACACTCCTGCAGAGAGGAAAAAAGCGATTGTCGGGCAATTTTTCAGAGCTCATTCATTACGTCAGTTTGGACAGTAATTGTAAGTGTCAGACGATCGTCTTACTGGAGTATGTTCTCATGTTCTTACTAGCCATTGAATGCAATGACGTAACTGGAGTGCAATTGGGTATTAATAGTGGCAATAACTTACATACTCGTATATACAGATTTACTTTAAGTATAAGCTCCGAGTACGAGTTAAATTATGTGATGTATGGCTACTGAGAGTTGAGATATACTTCCATTCGCAAGTACAGTAATAAAATCAGTCCACTTACATATATTACCTGTTATTTATCGTATGGTGTCGTTTTTAAAATTTCACGCTAGTCCATACTCAATAAGCTGATCATTAAAAGGTTTTAAGGGAGTTTTCGGTTAATCATAATAGATTGGCTAAAAAGTAATTTCGAATTTTTCAATTACATGTCTTTAGTTGGATGTATCTGGTATTTTCATTCGCGTTTCGGTATACACTATCTTTCGTTGAAAGGGTGTGAGTCGGTACTAAAAAATCACTTTGATACTCGTAGCTATGTCATCAATGCAACAAGTTTCGTGTTATAAGGCATCAAATATGGAAGTCTCAAAAGACAAATGTAGCTATGTTTTACATTTTCTCTATTTATAATACAAAATGAAAATGCAACACAGGCAAACAAAAAAAAATAGACAACATCTATTCCAAGCTGTTCACCGAGTCTGGCGTGCCATAAATCATAATGGATACACTGGATGAGGCTAACTTTAAGACTTTTACACTGAATCCTTTCATACGAATGAAAACACAAGTTAGGCTACAAAAACTACATTGTAAGGTAGGATAGGAACGCTTCGAATCTTCTCAAGATCTTTGAAAAGAGAAATACGCGTGAATGCTAGTAATTCACCTACAAGCCGAAAATTTACAAACGACGAAATTAACCGACACTTACAACAAATAGACGTCGTCATAAATCGAACAATGGACAAAACTATTCCTAGGATAGTTCAGACCCCAGATCAAACCGACAAATACAAAACGCAAACAATCAACGCGCTTCACAGAGAAAAAAGCAGAGTTTCCTCCAGGCTTAAATGCCTATATATAGACAGTTTATAAACTCACACAATCCGGAGACTTTAAAAGAAAATTACAAAAAAAACTGCAACTATGCACTTACAGCAATAAAGTTTGTTCTATAAATTCCAATAGGCCGAGCATTTTCCCGCAAATAAATAACATATTCAGGAGAAAAGATCATAACGATATTCCTTATGTCCGAATTCCCCTTACGTCGGACAATACTGCGACACTACGGATTGTAGGCATAAGTCAACACTTCGAATTTGTAGGGTGAACAACCCTGCACACCGTAATCACGAGCGGTTTTCTTGAACCATTCATAGAAATAGAGAATTGCTGATCTGAGAATAACGGTTTCAATGTATTCAATGATGAAAACCTTACCTATGACATTGTGACCGAATTTCTGCCAGTTTATTTCTGAGAATGGATCCTAGACTCACTTAAAAATAAAAGTTGTGGGGAATAGACAGTATCCCAAACGTCGTTTTAAGAGACCTGCCAACTGAAGCAGTAGATATTCTCACCACATTGTTCAACAA
The DNA here is from genome assembly GCA_958301585.1 of Merodon equestris. Classification (NCBI taxonomy): domain Eukaryota; kingdom Metazoa; phylum Arthropoda; class Insecta; order Diptera; family Syrphidae; genus Merodon; species Merodon equestris. The sequence goes on along the minus strand of OY284414.1, from coordinate 68,458,836 downwards.
CGCTCTGAATAATATTCCTTAGCAAGCGCATTGGAAAATAGCGGTAGTCCACCCTATCGTTAAATAGATATCGATATCGATTTTTGAAAAAGTAGCAAACATAACTCTGATCAAATTGGTTTAGGAAAATAAAATAATACCAGACAACCAGCATTAAGGCGAGGCAAAATACGCTGCACCAAAATTGGTTTCCGACCTTTATAATAATGCAAATACGGAATAAGGCAAAATATCAATATACGAATATACGAATGTACGTCTTTGAAAGGGCTTTTGACATCTTATGGTTAGAAAGACTGTTCTACAAACTTACCAGGGAAGGCATTCCAAATCACCTTCTATACATGATTTGCGTAGGAGTAATGTCTCTAGGAAAACAGTTTGTTGTTAAATGCGACAAAGTTACTTCAAGCAGGCTCTTTGATATAAAAAAGAGGTTTACCACAGGGGGAAGTTAATTCTACGATATTTTTTGATATCTATTGTACATAAGCGATCTTATAGGTTTTCTCAGGTTCGCCATTGCGTATGTAGGTGATTTAGTAAGTTACGGATCAGGTCCAAAGACTGAAGTCATCAATACAATGCTGTAGTGTGATTTCGTTCATATTAAGAGATATTGCGATGATTGGAATTTAAAAATTAATTTCGGAAACTACCAGAAAGAACTGGAGGAAATTCGCGAACTTCGGGCAACATGAACGACCATTAGCGGTGAGAAACGCGGTTAGATATCTAAGTATCTGGCTTGACCGGTATCTACATATATTTCAATGGACATACAGGCCCTTGTCTAGCTGGAGCTACGAAAGCCTTCAGTATGACAAGGAGTTTCGCAGTCAACTCGACCGTAGCGTAAAAATCATATGACACGTGGCCTTAATAAGGCCTATCATCGCGTATGGTTGTCCGATATGGTTGAATGTAACGCTATCTTACATGGAAAAGATTCGAGGCAGTGTCTTAGGGTCTGTCTTAGAATTTACAGAATGCCAGAGTTCCAGTTCATTAAGTATTACCCTAATAAGGTCCTGTATGACGGAGCAGACCTAAACTGAATCGACAATTTCCTTGTTAAAATGACCCGAAAGCACATCGCAAGGGCTGATCTCCGGAGTAACTACCCAATTATAGATACAGGGGAGCATACTCCGATCGAGTATAATTCCCCCAGGAGCATCTTCCCATATTGCATCAGAAAGGTTAGTGGAAAATAGAGATGGTATCCTGCCACCGGGACGACAGGGATAAACGGCTTATCCGCGACGGATGAGCTCGTGCGTTATAGTAGTGGTGCAATGGCGGACTAGGATCTCGCCGATGTTGCTAAACAGTACGCCTAATTTGAGTGGTTTTCGGGTGAAAACGCTTTCCAGCGTAAGTTAGTTCGTAAGTTAGAATAGGGTTAGCTGGGAGATCTTACGGAGGCTGTACGCGCCATCATGCTTAGATGAACCTGAGAACTTACTGAGGTTTGTTAGCCTTGGTGATGTCTCGGGCAGGCATAGTGATCGAGATGGCCAAGTCCAGTTGCAATCAGGAGGGTGACCAGTCGGAGCGAATCACTCGAGTGCTAGCCAACATTTAAGAGCAGAACTAAGCAGCTTACGATATGCGGGAGGCGAGAAGCTTTTTCTAATATGGGGGTTTTGCCAGTACCCCGCTGAGGAGAGAAGCCGCGAAATAAACATTCGATGATATTGATGTTTTGGGGTTCTGAATTCGCTCATCTCGCGTCAGCGGCCGACAGACTACCTACTGCGCCACGGCGCTCTATAATTTCCTGACTTACTTGCTAGACAATTATGTGAAGTTCTGATTGTACACAAAGTACGATGAAAGCTGTAAATTTCAGGGACATCACACATATCCACATTTATGATCGTTATCATAGAAAGGGCTATGATTGGATTACCGGCACGCAGTGCGAGTTTAATGTTGAAGTCGGGCAAGATAAAAATTGACCGGGTGCGTAGCGCTAACAAAGTGCTTTAGGTGCCTAGAATACGGGCACACGGCACGAGTTACGTATACGCCGTATGCGTATATTAAAAATGTATTCAAATTAATATATAGTTAGCGTAATAAGACTAACTGCCACACGATTTTAAATTTCAGTTACGTATATTGTTTTCTTGGTATGCTTGGAGCTCCTTTCGGTTGGGCGGATGTTTTTAGAATGATCTCATGTCCCACAGAGTTGTGATAGTCAATTACGCTGTTTTGCCAAAAGCCCCGTTATTCTCATGCGTGGCTTGGGGATAACTTGGCTTGGGATATATACATTTGTGGCTTGGGATATTTACATTTGTGGCTCGGGGTATGTTCGTCTAGTGACGTAACTCCTCCCCCTTAAGAATGAACCGAGGGAGTTTATGAATGAGGTTCTTGGATGAAGTAGTTCGTTGGCTGTTTCGTTGCCGTCTTTTCTTTGGTCATTTAGGCGTCCATAGGGTTGAATTCGGCTCGTCCATATTTGAAACCATTTCATTGGATTAAAGGTGGAGAGGATAATCGGAATTTTGTAAAGGGAGGAAGGATTATGATGGTATTTCCAAAGTTTAAAATATGAGTACAAATTATAAAATATTCTTTTACCTATATATTCTATTTCAAATTTGTGAATTACCTCAATAATTTCTTTGAACACAATATGCATTCACCAACCAAAATAAGGCAACATACCTACACATCCTGGCATATGTGGGAGAAACCAACAATCATTCACCACTACGAAATCTGCGTGTCCTTTTTACCTTTTGTTTATGGACTTTTCTTTTATTAGTATCAATTGTTATTTTGTTATTTTTTACAACCTTGTGCTCAATAAACCTGGGAGCTAACTTGTTTCGTCTATCATCGGCTTCGTATATAGTTTCGTTTGGTAGGAAGTCTGGAGGGTCAAGTCGGGTCTGATTTAGTTTATTGATAATGTGTGTTTTATTTCGTAAGTTCTGGTCATGTACCAGTTTTGCCAATTTGATATAATTTTGTCTGTGTTGTTTTAGATAGTCCTGTTCTGTTTTAAACTGCAATTTAAGACAGAGAGGATTCAGATTGTTTACATGGCCATTAAGCAGTTCGAATGGGGTAAATTTAGTTGCAGAATGAATACTATTGTTGTATGTTAAGATAGCTTCATCTACCATTTCATCAATTGTTTTATTTTTGTCTTGGGCCTTAATAAGTCTTATAAGCTCTGTTAGGGTGGAATGAAATCGTTCTATTGTTGAATTACCGTTTGAACTTTTAGCGCATATTGCATGGAGTTTTATGTCATACATATGTAGAAAATCCTTAAAAATTGTTGAGATAAATTCGCTACCATTATCACATACCACTAGTTTTGGAATTCCGTGATGAGAAAAGTAATGCCTGAGGCCTTTTACAATATTTATACTGTTTCTAGCCGGTAACAAATAAGCACTCGCGAATTTGCTGAACTTATCTATAATGGTCAAGTAGTTTTCTTTTTGAACGAAATATATATCAATATGTAGAATTTCTAAAGGCATGCCTGGTGTTTCAGTTATTTCAAATTTTAGCTTTTCCTTTTTCCTATCGTATTTGTACTTATGACAGATATCGCATGAATTGAGGATACGTGTTATCATGTGTTTCATAGTAGGAAAATAATAGGTTCTCTTTAGATGTTCAAGACATTCATTGATACCTCTGTGATGGGATTTTTCATGATATTCACGTATGACCCTTTCCTGTTCATCAAACTCAGTAACATCTTGCAATAAAGTCAAACATCTAACTAATTTTAACTGACCATTATTGAAGTAATTAGAAAAGACATTTTGTACAATTTTAAATGTGGAATCATCAGTGAAGATACCCGTCAACCTGTGTGTATTTAAGTAATTTTTAAAGATATGCATGATTGTGGACTCAGAGTCAATTTCTTCATGCTCAAAAATATGTCTTTTTTTCCTTTTGAATAAGATGCGGAATTTAGTTCTAAGGGTTTTAACGCATTTGCACTTTTTTAGAATCATTTGACTAGAAAATTCATTTAGCGGACGTTCTGATATGGGTATTCCATCATCAAGGTTTTCTATGCCAGAATGAATAGTGGACATGTTATCCTGTTCATCTAAATTGTTTTGCATGGAAACCGAATCGAGATTTCTTTCGCTATCAATAATTTCACTAACCGTATTGGTATTTATTTCTACTCTTGATAACGCATCAGCATTTGAGTTCAGTTTTCCCTTTTTATAAGTTATGAAATAATCGAACTCCTCTAACTGTAGCCTCCAACGGATGAGCTTGGAGTTGGGTTCCTTAAGAGAAAAAAGCCATGTTAAAGGTTTGTGATCAGTGATAATCTGAAATCTTCTACCAAATAAATAGGGACGGAAGTATTTTACAGCCCAAACAATTGCCAAGAGTTCTTTTTCTATTGTACTGTACTTCTCTTCACTTTGGGATAAAGTACGACTAGCAAAACTAATAGGCTTATCGGAGCCTATAGGACCTTGAGACAAAACTGCGCCCAATGCGATGTTACTTGCATCTGTTGTCAAATTAAACGGCTTGTTGAAGTCCGGATATTGAAGAATAGGCTCGTTGCATAGAAGAGCTTTGCACATGTCAAAGCAATTTATGTACCTGGAATCAAGTCGTACTTTGTTATCCTTTCGCAAGCACTCAGTCATAGGCTTCGTTAATTTGGCAAAATCTTTAATAAACTTCCGGTAATACCCTAGAAGACCCAGGAAAGACTTAATTTGCTTGCGAGTCTTTGGGATCGGAAAGTTCTTGATAGCATATATCTTCTCAGGATTAGGCTTCACACCCTCGGGAGTTACTATGTGGCCTAAAAATGAGACTTCCTTCCGCAGAAAAGAGGATTTTTGCAGTTGAACCTTGAGGTTAGCATCCCTTAACCTATGGAAGACTGCATCTAGACTTTGTATGTGCTCTTGAAGAGATGTGGAATAGACGATTATGTCGTCCATGTACACCAGACAGACCTTACCCTGGAGTTCCCGAAGGACATTATCCATTACTCTTTGAAATGTCGAGGGTGCGTTCTTTAGACCAAACGGCATACGAACAAATTCGTAGTGGCCGTTGTCAACAGAAAACGCAGTTTTCGGAATGTCATGTTCCATGATTTCTATCTGATGAAAACCAGATGCTAAGTCTAGAGTTGAAAAATAGATACACCTACCTAATTTGTCCAGTATTTCGACAATATTGGGAAGCGGATACCTATCTTCTATCGTTTTGTCGTTTAGTTTGCGGTAGTCAATTACTAACCGCCATTTTTCATTGCCCTGGGAATCTCTTTTTTTTGGCACAATCCATATCGGGGATGACCAAGGAGAGTAACTTGGGCGAACTATACCTTGATTAAGCATATCAGCAACTTGCCTTTGAACTTCTTCTTTGTGAACGTAAGGATATCTATAAGATCTTGTGTAAACAGGGATATCGTCTTTAGTTTTAATTTGATGTTTGATAGTATTCGAAAATGACAACATTTGCCCTTCTCTGAAAAAAATATCTTTATATTTTCCACACAGATTTAAGATAGTTGCACTTTCTTCCGAATTTAAGTGCTCAACCTCAATCAGGTCCTCAATTTTACTCTGATTAAGGGTCTGGGAGTTATAAATCGAAAAATTATGAAATTCAGCAAAATCCTCCGGTTTAATCAAATCGGCTTTTATTGGCTGCTCTAGAAAAAAGGTTTGAAGTGTGTCTGAAGTATTAACAACTTCCACTATTGCGTACCAGTTGTGAGATTTATAGATACCTTCTGAGATGCGCAAAGCTTTGTTTATTTTGATTGGTTTAATGTAAACACTACCCGATTCAACATCAATTGGGAGGCAACAAACGAGTTTATTAAGTTCTGGGACTGTGTATACTCTGGACATGATGTTTGGTTTGAAATGTAAAGGAATTTTTACTTTATCGGTTTCTAACATAGAGTTTTTTAAATCTATCTTGATTGCAAGTTGTTGCATCAAGTCTGTACCGATTAGTCCATCAAAGTAGTTATGAAAGTTGAAAAGAAGAAAGGATAAATATTCGGTTGTTTGGAATTCTGTTAGTCCCCCAATTTCAGTTTTTTTGTTCACAAACTTTGATCCGAAGATAGTCTTGATTTCGACAGGTTCTATATATTGAATACATTTATCGTCAACTATATTTGGGTTAATAAACGATTTGTTACTACCTGTATCAATAAGAAATCTAACACTTTTCCTATTTAGGCAAGTGACTTGAATGTAAGGTAGAAGGCTTGTATTGAAGTTATTAATGTCTAGGTACCCTATTGGCTTTCCGAGGCTGGTGTAGGAAAATTTGCATCATCTATATAGCTTCCTCTTTTTGAAAATGAAGTTTTATTGGGATTAGGAGTTTTATTAGAACAGGAAGGGAATTCTTCCTCGGGCGGGTAGGATATATTTTGGTTACCAGTCTCGATATTGTGAAGTTGTTCCTGCTTATTTCGGGAAAAGCTTTTGGTTGAACGACCACTATAGGTATCCATTGGTTCAGGTGGTGGATACCTGATCGTTTGTTGAGATATTGGCCTATAATTCATTTGTTTATTATTACTGAATGAACCATTGTCAAACTGTCTTTGTCTAAAAGAGATTTGGCTATTATTGTTTGCGTAATGCATGTTATCGTTTCGATCTGATGGCGTATTTGTGATTGTTTGCATAAAGGGTTGGCGAGTTGGGAAATTGTGATTAGCTCTTGGTCTAGTTGTATTTGTTAGTGTACTTGAAATTCGTTTGTTTTGTGAATCATGAAAGTTCATGTAATTTCGCTCTTCTAAGCAGTAATTAAAAGCATCTATTAAATTCGTTGGTCGCATTGACCTAATCGTAGAGCCTAACGGTTCCCTTAATCCAGATAGGAATGCCTTTAAACACATTTCCTGATATAGTGCCTTTTTAGCTTCTATAACTGTTGAATTTTGTTCATGAACCATCACATAATTCATCATTGCAGAAAGAATTTCAGCAATATCTGAATGAAAATTTTCTATCGAGCCGTTATTTTGACGAACAAGGTGTAAATCTCTAATTAAAGTAGTTTCGTTTCTTTTGTCCGAGTAGTGAATGATTAGAATTCTTTTGATTTCCTCCCACTCAACAACCGTGCCATGCATATTAAGGGCAACGTTTGCTTTTCCAATTACTTTATTTCTAATTGCCCTCATTATAACCTTTTTGTAATTTGGATTGTGATCAAGTTGAGGGATCAAACTTAAAATTTCCTCCACATTACTAATGAAATCGAAAAGCAAACGCTGGTCGCCGTCAAAGGTTGGAATATCTTTGATTGCATCAGGAATTCGAAGGCAATCAAAAACATTCGCGGCAATACCAAAATTAGAAATCATGTTTAGATTCTCTAGCAAAATAGAATCACAGTTTAAACTTAGAAATTTCGAGTTAACCGGCTTTTTTCTCCAACTTGGGATTAAAAGTCTACTAACGGTTCGCGCTTTTAAACTTTGGTATTTACTGATTCTAATGGGGGGCATAGGGAGCCAATGAAAGTAGAATCAAAGAGGACTTACCTGGTTCTTCCGACGCTAAAGAGTTGAAACTCACCACTTCAATAATCCGTCGAAGTGTGCTCAGCTTAGTACAGCTTCAGTGCAGCTACTTTGTTCGCTCCAAGTTGCTGTTCCAAATCCTATCGACTGCGCCAGTTACGTATACGCCGTATGCGTATATTAAAAATGTATTCAAATTAATATATAGTTAGCGTAATAAGACTAACTGCCACACGATTTTAAATTTCAGTTACGTATATTGTTTTCTTGGTATGCTTGGAGCTCCTTTCGGTTGGGCGGATGTTTTTAGAATGATCTCATGTCCCACAGAGTTGTGATAGTCAATTACGCTGTTTTGCCAAAAGCCCCGTTATTCTCATGCGTGGCTTGGGGATAACTTGGCTTGGGATATATACATTTGTGGCTTGGGATATTTACATTTGTGGCTCGGGGTATGTTCGTCTAGTGACGTAACTCACGCAACTGCAAAAGCTAGCATGTTCCAAGTAGTGCAGAAGATGCGGACAGCCACATAGCCAAGAACTGTACAAAAGACCCAATGTGTGTTTGGTTCGAAACGCAAAACCCAAACAACGCTGGACACGTGACCGGTAGTGTTAAATGTCCGGTATTGAAGAAAGCCCATACCAGTAAGCCGTGATGAAGGTTGTGCAGAAAAACCTTAACCACTATGCGGCCACACATACATAACTTGTTGGAACAAATGATGAGTTAGTGAACTATAGTTGTAGCTGGCTAGACGATAACTTAAAGAAGGTGGCGAAATGGATCTGTGGAAGCCACGCTCTGCAAAAAATCGGTGGCCCAGCGAACTTCTTCGTCACCGCTAGAGTAAACAGAATTCATTTTTACAGCACAAGGACTATATGAAGGACATTGTAGCCAACGTACGTGGGAAGCACCCAGTGGTTATTACTGGTGATTTCAACACATGGGCTATAGAATGGAGTAGTAGGAGTACGGATACAAGGAGACGAGCTCTCCCCGAAGCATTTACATCACTTGAGAAATACCTGGCGAACAATGGCGCAAAAAACACATTTCGTAAAGCAGACAAGGGATCATTAATAGACATCACATTTATGTGTAACACGCTCCTGTGTAAAGCAAAATAGCGTGTCTGTGAGAAATTGGCAAAGAGAAGACTAGGCAGCGCCCTAAGATAACAGGGCCGAAGTGGAAAAACGCATCCTTCGACAAAGAGGCTTTCGAAGAAATATTAAATTTCGACTTCTTATCCAGCAATGGATCAGCTAACAATCTATCACACCAACCACGGCAGCGTGCGATGCAGCGACGTTCAGGAGATCAGCTAGCAGAAGGGATGAACCTTTCTACTGGTGGAGTGATGAGATCAAAACGCTCAGGGCAGAATATCTCCAGGCCCGACGCAGATCACATCACATCAGAATTCCAAGAACGACTAGACACCTTCAAGTTGGCGAGACGTAAACTTGAAAAGGCCATCAAAAAGAGCAAGGCAAGGTACTGTAAGCAACTCTGCAACGAAGCAGACCTAGTTTCCTGGGGGCTGGCATATAAGATAGTGACAAAGAAGCTAAGGGGTAGTACATCAACACAAATATGCTATCCAATATTACTGGCAACAATAGTAGAGCATCATTTCCCTTAAGATCATCTATTTCGGGCACCGCCACGAGGGATACTAGCATGGACCAGATCCCGCCAATAACTAAGGATGAACATTACGAAGCATGAAGGCAAGAAAGCACGGCGTCCTAAATATAGCGATCAACGATGCAAAGGTGCCTTGAAGAGGGAATCTTCCCTGAACGATGGAAACTCCAACATCTGGTGTTGCTACCCAAGGGATACAAACCGCTAAAAGAATCTTCAGCGCACCAGTCAATATGTCTGCTAGATACAATAGGAAAAATCCTAGAACGCATTATATATGGCAGACCAATATGCTTTATACCGCTGATGCCATAAAAGAGGTAGTAGATACAGCAGCTGAAAATCGCAAAGAAATACTGCGCAGTAGTAACGCTATATGTACGTCAAAAATGCCTTCAACTCCGCAGACTGGTCCTGCATTAGGACCTGACCAGAATGGATGCACCACATTACCTTGTGAAGATAATTCTTAACTAGGGTGGTCCGACAAGTACTTAGCCTCACCGCCAGATGGCGCCAGTATCCCTAGAGCAACTTACTATCATGTAGTACATTCTACTAGACGGCTACTGTCAGCCGGATCGGACTCGTAGCTTTGTTTTGACCGCGTGAGGAACCGGGAGTGTCCGCGGATTTTAGAAAAATTGCAAAACAGCAATATCGGTCGCGAAGCGAAATCAAATAACGTTTGGATGCTGTGTACGGTGACTCTTCTCCTTCGATGGCGACCATCAAAAATTGGTTTAACGAGTTCCAACGTGGTCGCATGTCGGTTTTTATGAGCCACGTCTAGGTGCCCCGAAAACGGCTACCACGGAGGATAACGTGACAATAATCCACGATCTCGTATTGGCAGACCGCCGATTGAAGTTGCGCGATATAGCTGAGACAGTAAGCATTTCAAAAGATCGCGTGGGTCATATCCTGCATGAAATTTTGGGCATGAGAAAGTTGTCGGCGCGATGGGTGCCGCGTTTGCTCACTCCGGACGACAAGCGCAACCTTGAGACCACTTCAGAGCAGTGTTTGACGCTGTTTAAGCGCAATCCGAAGGAGTGTCTGCGTCGTTTCGTGACAGTCGACGAAACATGGGTCCACTGGTACACACCAGAGACCAAGGAACAGTCGAAACAGTGGACTTCACCCGGCGAACGTGCGAACGGAAAGGTGATGGCCACCGTTTTCTGGGATTCACAAGGTGTGATCAACATCGATTACCTGGAGAAGGGCAAAACGGTCACAGAGCTGTACTATGCCAAATTATTGGGCCGATTCGACGCCGAATTGAAGAAAAAACGGCCCCACTTGGCGAAGAAAAAAGTGCTCTTCAACCATGATAATGCACCGGCTCACACCTCCGCCCTCGCCACGGCCAAATTGGTCGAATTGGGCTACGAACTGCTGCCCCATCCACCGTATTCTCCAGATTTGCCCCGTGCGACTTCTTTATGTTTCCAAACTTGAAAAAGTCACTCGCCGAGCAGAAATTTCAGTCGAATGAGGAGGTCATCGTCTCCATGGACGCCTACTTTGCAGACCTCGATAAAACGTATTTTTCAGACGGGTTAAAGAAGTTGGAGCATCGTTGGGTCAAGTGTATCGAGCTAAAAGGAGACTAAATTTTTGTTTTTCTTTTGTAGGTTAAGTACTTATCGGACCACCCTCGTACTTCAATAACAGAAAGCTGAGGTACCAGACGGATGATGGCTTTAAATATTACAATATTTCCGCGGGAAAGGGGTCCGGCCTTGGACCTATTCTGTGGAACATAATATGGCATTTTGCGATTAACGTTGCCAGAAGCAATCAACATTACCGATTTTGCTGACGACATTGCCGTAGTTACTGTAGGGAAACATATCCACGAGGTAAAGCCCGCCTTGAATTAGCTGACCACAAGACGGAGACTCTATAAATAAGCAGCCGAAAGACTTTGGAATACGCAAACTTCCGGGTTGGGAGCCAATTATTCAATTGGGTGTAATGTTCGACTACCGACTCAAAGACCCACGTCGAATACTGCAGCAAAAAGGCGTCACAAGGGATTCAAGGAGGATTCTGCGTTCCAGAGTGGTAAGCTCAATACTCCTGTACGCTGCGCTGGTCTGGGCGGGAGCTTTTACATCCTCGCCGACGAGGTGCACAGGGTTTACCTTAGGCGAACTACGGTCCGTCAAGACACCAGCGTAATCCGGAGGATAAAAGCAGAAGAAATGGTAAAATCTGTGGCACTGGTGTGTGCAGAACGAGATAGGAAGACTCGATAGATTCGGGCTTGCGAATCGTGCCCGGCCTACAGGTATCTTTCAAAGATAACACATCCTTTCACACAGCCAAAAAAAAAAACAAAAAACATATATGGTCCTTATCAAAAAAGGTCTCTATGTGTATGTGTGTGTGTGTGTGTATGTGCGTGTGTGTGTGTGTATGTGCGTGTGTGTGTGTGTATGTGCGTTTGTATGTTCTATGCTTCTTTCGCCTCGTATTTTCAAGAACGAATATTGACGTTAATTCCAGACCAATTTCATTCACACAGTGAACACCTGACTAGGGTCCTGTACAAATAAAAGTCAACTTAGTTTCTCGAGAGGCTCTGTTACTCCATTCCTTCCTAAGTCCGAAGAAACAGCAGTTGGTAAAGCTAATTCCGGAACTGGTTTTTGCACGAGGTCTCTGTTTACTGTATTACCGCATAAGGAAAATAGATAAACAACTTGACTACCACATAATTATATCTAATAATGCGCGCAGACATTTTTTTCGCTGCTTTGAGTCAGCTCCTGTTAAAACAGATATTTGGTTGGGCCTAAGGTGATTTCCAATGGTCGGAAGTCATACTGATATGAAGAGATCAATTTATTTACGCTCGAAAGAAAAGGCAGAGAATACTTATCTCAGTCAATACAATTTCCCTTTTTGTGTACGATAAATGATTAACGAAACCATTGTAGGCTCAAAATCGACCCAAATATGCAAATCAACTACGAAAAAAGGAGTAAGGAACACGGTGAACGAATTTATTGTCTCATCTTTCTGCCTTGTATCCATATTTTTGTAGTGCTTTCGGTCAATAGAATACGAGAATAGTTAGTTCGGCTTAATCCATAACCCTAATTATACTCGTATCATAAAGTGCCTTATTTCCAAATCGGAAAAAAGCGAATGGTCCGACAATGCTTAGGGTTGAATACTTTCTTGATTATGCAGTTTTCTTTATAAGGCTGCTTCTTCGTTATTCTCCTTCAGATGTTGTTTTCAAAGATCCGAAATTTATTTTGTACAGAATGTTATGTGATGATGTGTCGTTGGTATTATTATACGTTGCCCATATGGAGGCCTGTTATTTAATTCGATCTTTCTGTCGTTTTTAGGAGTCAATACGGATCCAATATAGATATACGTGATTTTTTTAGGCGTCAAAAAAAGAAAAATTGCAAGAAAGTATACATTTTTTATGTGAGTTGATAGATTTATACTTGCCATTTACTTTTTAAAATTTATTTTGTGTAAATGTTGACCATGACTACGTTTTAGATGGTGTGTACGAAGAGTCCCATTTTGAATCACTTTTTCGAGCATATTGATTTTTGTCTCGCTAATATCAGTGTAATGTTGTATTCCAAGGCAACAATTAATTATAGTTCATCGGAATAAACGAATGAATTGACGCATCCCCAAAAAAGTGGGTTAAAAGCGTCAAATGGCACGACCTAGCCTGCCAAGTCACGGATGCAAAACTTAGATAAATTGCTCACCGAACTCATTTCTCAATGCATTGGCAACTCTTATATTGTCTGAGGTTACCCAACGGAAAAAAATATGGTAGTTTTGTTTATTGACATACTCATTCAACCAGAAATGAGCTTCGTCGTTAAATACACCTTTTCGATAACAGAGCGGATCTTCCTCCAACTGGTGTAAGGCCCACTCACCGAAAATTCCTCGCTGCGGCAGATCGTTCGGCTTGAGTTCTCGCACGAACAGTATTTCTAAAGTTTATAAACAAGATCATTCCGTGAAATCATCCATGTAGCCGAGTAACACTACACTCATTGACGCATACGACGACGAATGGGCAAATCACGGTTGATGAAGACCAAATACAGCAATATTTTCCTCTGTATGCTTTCGACGTATACGGGTAGGCGACTTAATGTCCAATATCGTGACACTGGTGAAAAATATGGTCCCTATGGCTTGAGCTGATTGCTCAGTAGGTCGTTTACGACGACCGTAAAATGGTCGAAGTGAGCGAAAAACATTTTACACAGAGCACGACTTTTGATAAAATTCAATATTTTTTTAAGCGTTATTCGGGTGTATGGTAAGTCTTTCTATTTCGCATTACTAACTGAGCATTTTTGGCCTTTAATGACTGTCACTAATTATGCTTGAGATGTCAACAATAGAATATTAAAAAACCAAACAGTAAAGAAATCACCCTTTATAAGATAGTTAACATTGCCTACTTACAATCATGTGATTACATTTCTGTTTGTTAATATTTTCTTACCGTTGTAGGATCCTGAAATGAAACAAAGAAGAAAAACCATTAATTATTTCTGCTGGTAAAGGACATGCAAATGATTAAAAAAATCAACACAATATAAAGAACCAAAACATCTCCAGCTGGAAGGAGCAAATAACATGATATAAATCAGAATGGAAAAGCAAGAAAAGATACAAAAAAAATCATTACGAGGAATGGGGTATAGCTCTAAATCAAATCCTGTCGATTTGATTTCACTTTGTCGCCTACCTCCTGCCTGTAAGACCCCATTAATATATCTTCGGCCAACGTCACCCAGTTATTTACGATTCAAATCATTGAATTAAAAGAATGAGCCAAACGAGGCCCGTTGACGGCTGTAAACCTCCCAACCAGAAGACAATTTCATTAATGAATCTGTGTGTCTCTATTGCAGTCTCAGTCCACACTACACGCCAGCACCGTGCATGCAGGTATGCCCATTCGTATCCCCATCAAACCAACGTCCATCGAACGTTCTAAGCGCCGTTTACTACAGCTCAGACTGGCTGCTCTTAATCACCACTTAAGATGACCATAAATTGCCATAAACATTCCCTAACCGACTCTCAGCAATAAATCAATAAACCAACGAAAATAATAATAAAAAATAAATTAATCATTTTAAATATTTATTCATCTCTGTGGTCAGCCGTTTATGTAGGTGAAGTAACATCACTTAGTCGCAGCTCCCATTGGGCACACAATAACTCGGCTGGGATCCACTGAATACAACGCTGGCGACGGGAATGAATACCCTAGCGCCGTTTAACACTGCAAGCGGATGCCTTTGCCTTAGCCTTACTGGGAATCAGCTGGATGGGTACGGATAGATGGATGGATGGATGAAAGGAACGCAAGATCACACTGTATACACGTACAAACGTCTAGCTAACATGGGAGACGCTGGACGGGAGCCCTTATCGTCGCACAGTCGTAATCCCCATGCTTGGCATTGTGTGCGCTCGCGCAGTAAAATGCACCATAAAAATTATCCTTATAGGAGAATTAAGAGGGCAAATTGGCCATAAACGGCAAGTCCGGGCAAACTAAGTTTTGGGAGGTCACTCCGATAGGCAGTACAAAGTAAACAAGCAACTTTATGAGAGTCAAATACCAACATCTACCATAAAATAAAATCCAATTAGTCAGCTGGCAAGAAAAACATATATGGGGAAGCAAATATTCAAATAAAACGCATACACCGCTAGCATGTACCCATATCGCATGTGGCTTTCCTCTAGATACGGATGCGTATGTATGCCCTGTTTGAATCGTTACGAGTACCATTATATTTCCTTTGTTAAAAAGCTTCATAATAAATAACAGATCATCGATGATGAAACGTGAGACGTCCTTTGGCAGATTTATAATTCCGTGTTCAACATGATTACGAGGTTGGTCGTTTATGGCTCTCGTTGTTTCCCTCCACAATGCAATTATGATGTGAGAAGCTATCAATGCACGTGGTGCTTAATATGCCCGCGAAATGATCTTTTTATGAGCTATGCATAAGCATACCGGAATATGACCTAAAAGTACTAATTATTCGAGTTGCCTTTTATGTGATTACCGACAGTCAAATTCTTATGAGATATGTAAGTAGCTTCCAGTACTAAAAAATTGTCAGTACTTAAATAATGTGGGCTACAAGGCGTAATAACAGCAGGTAGACTTCTTACCAATGGTATTCCCTTATCTCTTAGCAAACAAAGGTCTCAAAAATTTACGATTTCGATTGAACCAAATTTCTTTCCCTGCCAGCAAGCTAACCGTCGAACCACCAGCTGACTACTTAAAACCCGTGTCGTGAGGTGAACAGCAATTTAATGTAATTTGTTGCTCATTTTGGGAAAGTGAATCACGTACGCGCGGTGGATGGGTATCTAATTTAATAGAAATTAAATGGACCATCAGACAAATTATATGGAATGTAATACCAGTGTAATTTAATCCCGCGTTCGATTAAATTAATTTAAAATTAAAAAAAAAAAATCTGTTTAAGTGGCAGTTGGCGAGGGTTCGAGTCTATGTCCATGGTTCAGTTGAAAATTTGCAAAATTATGTTTTTTCCTTTTCAACTCGATACTGTTAAATTGAAATTGCACTTTTATGTGTCTGTATTTCTTTGCATGTCGTTCAGCACTTCATTCCATAGTTTGTTGTAAACCCACCAAAATAATGAATACAGTCCAATTCAATAGTTCGATAAAGTAATTTTCATGACCAAAGGAATACCAAAAGCAAGCCCATGCCTTAACTAATTAAAGCTAATTCCCACGAGAATCAGAGCATTCGGCTACGTGAATCAGTTTCGCAAATTACTGCAAGCCCATACAGTCACCGACATCAGCTTCGTCATCATTCTCATCATAGTCGCCATCATCGCGCTCGTCATTGCCTTCATCACCGGCCGAAGAACGACCAGGCTTCGACAATCAAGTAATCAGAATAACTCAACCACCGACCTTGAAAGCTGAGGAATTCGATGTTGTTGCGTGTCACTTAAATGCTACCCAAAGACGATTCGATTTAGTATAGTGGTTGGTTTACTCGTAAGTGCACTATCGCACATACCAGGAAGATACCGGTGCCCCTCTTTATACCACCATCGCGTCGTCTCGCCACCTTGGTACCTTGCTCACCGACAACTAGCGTCGCCGCCACTGCTTTGGGGAAGATGAATGGACAATGGCACAGCTTGGCTCATCATTAGGCCAAGAAGCAGCAGTAACTACAACCGACTAAACGATCTTTCTTAATTAATTAATTGCCAGGATCGAGGCTGCAGATAGCACTCGGGTCTTTTTATTAAATTGGGGACGGCGTTATATAATTCCCGATGAAGATAGAGCAAAAGAAGCACAGGCACAATCTCCAAGCGCTTCTGGTTCTTGATACTACGTTCTTGGATGGACTTCTTATTTGGCCTATTTTCGCTGCCGCTATACTCTTGTTGCTCTTGCTGCCGTTGATCGCTGCGGTTTTCTCTGCTCTGGTCAATGAATTATCAACTCATTTAGTGAAATCCTTTTCCCTTCCTTTTTCTTACCGTGAATGACTTTTTTCTCTTTGTTTACTTCTTTGCTTTTTTCTTTTTGCTTCTTTGTTTGCTACTCAATTTTTATCAGCCAAGGTTCTGTGTGTGTGTCCTTGCCTTATAATGACAAACAATCGGGGGACTTCTTGTGAGGTTTTACTCTCTAATTAATTCCAAAGTTCTTTATTTTATTTTTTTGTTTTATTTTTCCCTCGTACCGTCCGGATCCTTGTGTGGACTGTGTGAGAGACTGCTACTAGTGATACGGAGTGTTTGCCTGCTCTCGTCTCATGCATTTTATGTTAAATCATCAGCGCTGATTTTGCACGAAACTCGGCGATCTTGCTGGTATATAATCGTGGACGGACGCCGACTGGGAAGGCGGTGACGGTAGGAATTAAAATTCAGTAAAAAGTTGGAAATCTCTCAATTAGTTAAGCAATTAAGTTGGACTTATTTAGAGACATCTTTGTTGTTTAAATTCGCGATTTAAAATTCAATTCGTGATCGATGTCATGTGAAACCACCCGCAGGAAGCCACCCTGCTGGGCACTGGGCAAATATCTAAGTGAAACTTTGATTAATGTTTTCAGGTTTTTCTCTCATACCTTTTCTTCTGTCACCATTTCGTCGGTAATTACGCACGAATTGATTGCGATTCAAATAGAGCACTAATGTGATGAAATCATGTACATGTGGCCTCTTCGAATTTTCTACTGGTTTCAGTTAGTAATCTAGTAGGTGGAAATAGCTAGTAAGAAAGCTCAGAAAAATATCAATTATTCATATTTGTGAGAAAAATTGTGATATACTCGTAAAGCAACAGATAGGTAGTCTAGGTCTTTAGCAAAGGTAGGTTCAAAGCAGATGACCCTACACTATCCGCACTAACATCATTAAAACAGGAGCGAATTCCGATTCTAACTACATTGTAATCTTCGCCAAATCGAAAGCCGAATCATAGGAATGTACCCCAGCATCAAACGCCAAAACTATGGCAAAATTAATAACCGGTTTGCCCTAGTAGACGACATGGAAACTAATGGCTAAGCAAGACACGTAGAAGCAGTATGGTGAACAATAAAAAAATTTGCAGTCCAATGAAGAAGCTATTCTATTAAGAGCGCAACTAAAATCTCTCTGTTTTTTTGATGAAAATGCAACTTTATTGTGAAATGTTACGGTAATGAACGGTTACAAATGAATCGTTCAAAGTATTGCCCATCGCTAGCAATAACTTTTTCCCATCTTTCTGGCAGAGCTCGCATACTGTCACGGTAGAAGTGTTCATCTTTTGAGGCTATCCACAAATCAAGTTATTTTGAGATGTCTTCATATGAATGGAGCTGCTGATCAGCCAGACCATGTGCACGGAACAAGTGATAATCGGACGGCGCAATATCTAGGGAATTTGGTGGGTGGGGTAGGACTTCCCATTTGAATGTTTCTAAGTAGGTTTTAACGGGTTTGGCAACGTGAGGCCGAGCGTCGTCATGCTGTAGAATCACTTTTTCGTGCCTCTGCTCATATTGTGGCCGCTTTTCGCGCAGTGCTCGGCTCAATAGCATCAATTGAGTTCGATACCGTTCCCCAGTTCCTCATCGAGAAATGCCTCCAATTCAGCGTCTTTGAAGGTTTTTGGCCTTCCTTCACGCGAACGGTCGTCAACATCGAAATCATCGTCTTTGAAGCGACGGAACCAATCACGGCACGTTGTTTCACTTAGAGCAGCATATCCGTACTTTTTGGAGTTCTCGATGTGCTTCAGCCGCCGCGCCGTTTTCTTCGGATGAAAGAAGAAAAGCAACACTTCCCGCAAATGACGATTATTTGGCACAAAATCAGACATTTACATACAACCAAAAGTATATGACGCAAAAACAAAATCACTAATGTGTAAAGCGGTTTGTTTACCATATGTCTAAGCTTGGTTCATGACGTGTTGGATACGTCACAATCGATCAGCACTTACTACTGGAGCCATAAACAGCGAAAGCTTAGTTACACACCACACAATATATCGATAAACTGCTTAATGTACATGGGGAGCTGTTTTGGAAACTGATGGCATCCACAGAGCAGAAACTCAGTCAGAACTGCCAACCATTGAAGAGGTAAAGGAAGCCATCGGAATTAATAATACATGTTGGAGATGAATTAATAGAGGAGTCACATACGTGCCAATCCTAACTAGATGGAACAAAGAAAATATCAGTCATCATTCCGATATATAAAAAGGGGTGCTTTCAAGTGGTTACATAGTGCTGTCAAATATGTGTTTAAACAGACTGACATCGTACACTCGAATCGGTCGAAAAGAAATTGGAATTCCACAAAACTGTCCACCAACTATTCGTACATTTCATAAAGCAGTATGAAACAATAAAACCATCAATGTGTATCTTAACATTGTAAGGTCAACCCGAAACAGTTGGTGAAACTGGTGGAATCAAGCCTCAAGGGAAACAAGTAACGAATTAGTACGAAACGCTTTCTCTGAAAATTCAAAATATATGAAGTATTAAAATAAGGAGACGCCTTGTCACCACTTCTCCTTAATTTGGTGCTGGAATATTTTCCTTCAGGAAAATTATGGGGGAACAACCCTTAATGCAATTACACCTGACATAATTTAGGCTGAAAACCCGAAGAAGATAGTGAAGAAACATTTAAGAGAAACGCAGAAAGTCTAATAGTGGCAGGAAAGGAAGAAGGTTTACTCGTAGAAGTAAATGAAGAGAAAGCCAAATATACGGTATCTGACCGACTTAGACAGAGCAAAGCTTAGCACCTGACTATACTCATTAAACCTTCTGAGAAAGAGGAAGAGTTCCAAAAACGACTTAAAAATCGAAATAAATAAAATGCTGAATACGTGGACAAGACGTGTTTCTTCGCGATGAATGACTTTTCACAACAACTATTTTTTGTCCCCTATAGCAAAATTCATATTTATAAAACTATAATAATGCCAGTGGCACTTTATCGATGTGCAACTTGGCGTCGGACTAAGAAGGAGGAAAATAGAATTCAGGTCTTTGAAAACCAGATCTTAAAGAGAAACAGGCGAATGGAAGAAACTACATAATCAAGACCTGGAGGAAAACGCGAAGACTAAGATGGGTAGAAGACGGAGAACGAAGGGACCTTGCACGTTACGAGTGTCAAAAAAATAATGAATGGAAAGCCCGAGAGAAGAAGACGACAGAAGGGCCGTGTCGCAGATGGGAGGATATACATGAATGGGCCCAGAAAAGGTGGAACAGGACAGCAAAACATGGAAATAACATGGAACGCTTGGCTAAGGGTTGTTAACCAGGTTCTGAATTTCCTAGTTCCAACTGACCAGTTAACTTTAGGTTAATGACAGCTGATTACGGAGCGCAACCTTCACTATATACTCACAGACTGTCACTCTTTAAGAATCACTTGTTTATATGCTCTTTTCGTCTATTCCTAAACACATGTATCATTTTGTTCTATTGTGATTACTCGGCCTTACGTGACATACCAGTGGTTTGTTATTGAATATTTTCGATAACAAAGACGATTTAGGTGTAATGGAATACACATAAATAATCTCGGACTTCAGCTTTCTGGTATTTCAAAAGTAATAGAATAGTAGGAACTAGCTTCTAGTGATGAGCGTAAAGCTGCCAACGATTTGGAAATCATCCACATTATTCATATAAGGGGAGGAAAAGAAACTTTTGAGACAATTTTTATTTAAGCGAAATAAGTTTGATTGAGAAGTTTAATGTCTAAGCTTTCCTGCATGACATGAGCTCAATGAGACCCGTTGAAGACCAAATTCAACGACTTCTGTTTCAGAGGTCAACATTACACTACCCGTTCATCCTTGACATTTATTTTGCCCCAGAGAATTGTTATTTTACCTTGGTTACCTTAAATATTACCTTGTACAAAATTCATTTTGAAGTGAAAACCCAGTGAAATCGCTCATTTCGAAACTATCATTGATGGATTTTACATATGAGCACATTAACCAAGGGCCTCAAGGTACATTCAAAACTTAAAATTAAAAAATTCAAATGACATGTTATTGGGATTCGAACAAAAGCTTTTTAAAAGAAAGTCTGTGAACAAGGCCCATCCTACTAATTTATTAGGAAATGACCAACCCTAGGGCGGAAACGTTATTTTACTGAATTGAATCAAAAACAGAGAAAACCAAACTCGAACACACCTTCATTTCGAAACTTACCTACCTGTCTATATTTCCCTAATTAATCACTGGAAGCATTTCTCTGTCCAACTAATTATTTCACTTTTTCTTATTGAGAGTGATCTATGTCCTTTTGTTTGCTTCGCTCGAGGACATATGACAATTAATTCACGAAACTCCTTTCTCTCGTCAAGACCATTTTTTTCCTTGGTTCCTATCCTTGTAAGAGTCCGCGATCAAAGAGGCACGTTTTCTAATTAGCTGTCCTATTCTTAATTAAATAATGCTTTTGATTTGCTCCTAGAGCACACGCAATGCATCTGTAAGGAATACGGATACTTTCGCTTCTAGGAAGCTGTGCAGTTGCATTGTTTGCATTGCTCATAGTTCCATTGTCATTTGCAGCAGAAGCCACAATGACGACGACAATGGTGTGTGGCAGGGTTAAATAAAAAGAAATAAAAAGGATTGCAGATTGAGACACAATTTGCAGTGATGTTCGTAAATTCCTGTTCCTGCCAGTTTGCTCGGGAGCCTTCTTATTTCTGGTTGGATAGATTGTCTTTCGCTTCCCCAATATAAATTACTCACTTAAGGATACATCCTTGATTGCAAATAAGAAATTCTCACATGACTGTCGTCGTTGTCCCTGTCGTCATCGACTGGTGCATGAGGGTAAAGGCAGTACCACTGGTGATGCTGGCGGTGGTGGTAGCAGTGTCGGTTTCATGCTCCTTGGCTGTGAAATGTTGCTCTATGCTGGGAAAGACAGTGGGACTGTTCATCGCTTATATCCATTTGACATGTTATCATTGTGTACGTATCTTTTGGTATTAATTGTTGTTAGTTAAATGTATCTATATGCCCTTGTGCTGATTCTGATGCCTAGTTGCTTCTGTTGCTTTTGATGCTTCTGTTGGTTTCAATTGGTTTCAGCTATTGCGGCACACTGCTCAACTCTGCCTCTCACATTTTCATCTTTATCTCCTTCTTCCTTGCCTTCGCCTTCGCTTCCACATCTACGCCACTCGGTTGTCGTCTTCGTCTTCTGCTAGTTGCATGCTGATATTGGAGAGCTGTTGCCTTGTTAAGGATAGAGACAATGTGTCTCTGCCATTCTTAGGCATTTCAGCTGACACAAGGATTTTCGGTACATGACAACTAAGTAATTTATACGATTTCAACTGCTTCGAATGCACTCAACCTCCCTACCAGAGACGACCTACCACCATCGACTCCGATCTCTTAAGCTCATCCCACTTTAGCTTATAGTACGTATATCGTGTGTGCGGAACCAGCCCATCTCATCATAGCAACAACTAGGAATTGGGAAAATTTATTATCAGTTCGGCTCGGCTTCGGAGGGATAGTGAGAAATTCTCTAATTGGAAGGGGCGTGTGCCAGATTATTTGCTTTTCATGTGGGAACTCGATGACGGGATTTAATTAATTTGTTTTCTTCGCATCCTTCACACTAAAAGGGGAAATTAAATCAATGTCAGTATATTTGCTCACTACTATTAACGAAATGATTCTGTGTTGGGTTTTAGTCGAATTGAGATGGAAAAGCTCCCTCTCTGGCGTAGGAATTCAAATTGCTGTCACGTCTGTGATGATTCCCTGTTGGCTATGTTGGTGGTGAACAAGTGGACAAGACGTCTTTATGTCCACGTATCTACATTTCGTACGAGCATTTATGGTCTATTCTAAATGTTTTGCTCTATCTTGGTCAAAAAGAGTGTGATCATAACATTTTACATATATGACGGTATGTTCGTAGCATTATTTGTAATGCAATTAAATTAAATTACTTTACATTTATTTCTATTTTCCAAGAATGTGAACAGTATGGACAGAACGGAATAGAAATGCTTTTTTAATAAGGCATTATATTGAAGAGAACTTGGAAAAAATATTTTGTTATGAGATCCATATTTGAGAAAAAAAGACATTCAAGTTGTTTTTCTTTACTGCAACTTAACTGCAGTATAAAACGTTTCAACACAATGTGCCTGCACGTTTGAAATACGCTTATGACAACGATGGGAAAGCTTTATTTGTCGAAATGATAAAGGATCGAAAGTAGAGGGTTTTTCAATAGGGTCGATTGACTAGTGGTAGTCTGTGGCGGCCATGTTGTTTTGGTGACATCTTTCAAATCTGTTTTTATTATTCAGTTACCGATGCCAAATCACCATGGCAAGTTACACGATTAAACAGCACACCAGATGATAAAACTTTATTATCAAAATGAGTGTTTGTTAATGCAAACGTTGCGTCCGTTTTACAGGTTTCACAGTCGACTCTTGAGCGTTCGGTGGCCAAATTTGAGACGCCGGTTCGGTAATCAATCAACCAACATTCGTACGTCAAACGAACGGAAGATCACTCGAGAACATCGCTGCAGTACGTAAAAGTGTACAACAAAGCCCGAGATAGTCGATTTCTCGCCGTGCTTCGGCCTTTCGCGAAATTCAACTTGGTCAATTTTGTGTCGGAACTGGGCCTACAAGGACCTACTGGGCGTACAAGATCTGACTGACATAGGAGCTCAGAGTTCATGACCATAGACAACGCTGTTTTTTTTGCTGACTGGGCTTTGGAGCGTTTGGCGTTTGGAGGACCCAGGTTTTAACCGAAAAATCATATTTAGCGACGAGGCGCATTGTTTTTATGAATGGCGGTGTTAAAGTATACGTGTTGCCATATATGACACGACAGCAATCCACACGAGGTTCAACAGGTGATAATGCATCCTCAAAAAAGTTACGGTTTGGTGTGGATTTTAGGCGGGCTGCCATATTGGTCCGTCCTTTTTCATAAACGACGTTGATAAGGAGGTCAGCGTAAATGGCGAGCGCTACAAAATGATGATTACCAATTTCTTATGGCCCAAATTGAACCATATGAACCCAGACGACATGTGGTTTCGACAGGATGACGCTTCGTGCCACTTTTAACATTCTGCATGAACAGTTTGAGGGTAAGGTTATCTCTCACAGAAGTGACGTGAATTGGCCACCAAGGTCATGCGCTGGACTTTTTCTTGTGAGGTTTTCTGAAGTCGCAGGTCCATGCGAATAAACCACAATCGACCGATGCCCTTAAGGTGAACGTAACAGAGGCCATCCTTCAAATTCGGCCGGATCTATGCGGTCTACACTATGGACCACTCGGATCCATGCTACCGTGAGAAGTCGAGGCGGGCATTTTAACCATGTCATGGCATACATTGGCCTTTCAAATAAAAAAAGAATGTTGTTTATACCTCACAAACAGCTTGTTTTATTCCATTTCAACATCAACGTGCCCTTATTGAAAAATGTTTTATTTGTTTGAACTTCAGATATTTGAAATGTTTGCTACACTGCTTTCTCGATTACGAGTCTTGCCCTTGTTGTAGTAGTTTTGGGGTGATCTTTTAAGATCATTTGTTACAATAATTGCTTATAATAACAGCGACAGATATTAGTTAGATAACTTGATTAAGGACAACAAATCCTTAATCAAGGGTTTGTGACATCACATTTTGAACGAGAAATCATCCAACTAATATTGATTGTTTTCGAATTGTTCCTCCAGTTTCGTGTCCAAAAAAACTATTTAACATTTTTAGTCCTTTCCTAGTGGATTTTGGAAGGAAAAATCGCAATATTGGAAGAAACTTCAGCAGCAATTTAATAGCTGGACTACAATTTGGCACGTTGCTTCGATTACAAACCAGTTTCAAACACCATCTGGGGAAAGGTGGCCAACAAAAGGAAAAATCTCTCAATTAAGTCATTAAAGAGAAAGAATCAAAACTAGATGCGAAAACCATGAGCTATGGAACAGTTAAAAATACCTATTAGTTACCTACCATCGTTATGATAATGATATCTTTCTAATCCCAAAAAATAAGAAAGAAAAAGAAAGTTGTCCGCCAGCCGTCAAGGAAATGATTCTTTTATTTTTCTAGTAGCTATGAACGAATACAGTTTATTCTTCTGACTTTGATGTTGATGATGAGTTACGAAATATTTAAAGCCGAAAAAGTGGCTCAAGTAGGAGTATCGACTCTATTGTGTAAAGAGTATCTGAAAACCAAAATCTCTCGACTCCTCATCGTGCATAAGGGGCGGCCCTTCTGTAGCCTCTAATTGTCGAGTTTTGCAAGAAAAGGACGTGGGCATATACCGTATATGATTCAGTTGACACAACAACTAAAGTCCCAATATCACCAGACTCGTCGTTGGCAGATTGGGTTATAGGACAAATGGAAACTGGCTTTGTGCTTAAGCGTTATGGAGGGAGGGGGTGTTCCACTTTATTTTTGGTTTTTTGTCTTGCGGTTTTCGAATCCAGGCAAATGTGCCTTATTATTAAAAATAATTTGTTAATTCATTTCAAGTGGTCTATTCGCTTCAGTTGTCAATGGTGTCTTATAAGCATGTAGAACTCAATTCCTGTGATCGTTGCGAAATGGACTCACTTGGGTAGCAATTCAGGACTTGCCGAAAGAACATGAGTTGCAGTGTATATTCACTCGTATATCATAACGTCGGAGACCTTTAAATTTATTGGTTAAATTCACTATAGTTTTGTGACAACCAAAAACAGTAAAAACTTTATGAAAACTTTCTAAGATATTTTCACTGTTCTTTTGCGAGTGTGTGTCGCATTATATTTTAATAACTTAATATCTTTTTTCGCAATAAAAGTTGAATTTTGACAGTTCAATGAAGTCATGAAATTTAAAAAGACACCTCTTGTTGAATGATTTTCTATGCTACGAGCTACGTTTCTTATTTTTTATAAGAAGGAGCTTCAGAGCTAAGAGATTCGGAACACACCACATCGGACCCAAGGGTGCACCACCGTGCGCGAGTGAAAGTGGGACAGGAAAAGGTTACGATGTGTCATCCTCCTCGCAACATGCAGGTTGCGTCTCACTGGTAGGCGTCTCACTGATTCCAATCATGTTATGATATGCTTAGCAAAGTTGTAATGGCCTGTTATCACGCCCGCAAGTCTTTGTCGCGGATTTCTTGCAGACATCAGGGTTTACGCGGTTAGTCATCCTGCATCCTGGATATTCCTTCTATCTACAATTGTGTGCTTTACAGACCCAATCATTGATGTCGGACTTAACCGTGGAAGCAGGTATACCTAAAGCGGGTTCAGGTCCTGAGAAACTCTCCTCTAATATGAGGAGAGTTTCAATCATATTAATGATTGAAAGACAGACGCATATTTTCCTAACGAAAAGTGTATTCGGACGTTTTCGCGTTCAAAGAAAACCCCAGCGCGGGCCTTGGAGCCATCTGTAAAAATGCGAAGACCGTCCTTTCCAGATTCGGTATCTGGCCAGAGCCAATCCATGGAAATTTAAACGCAATTATAACGCAATAGGATGGCAGGTGCCATTGCGTCAGAAGGCATGTTCATGTCCTACACGGGCCGTCGGATATTTCTCGCGCAAGTACGCTGTCGCTCCAATGCATGTTGTACCAAAAACAATTACTACGGAGGCGAGACATGGCTGTCTGTGCGCACCCTTATATAATATGTCAAGATGAAAGGGTCATCACAGGGACGGGTTAAGAATATCCCTGTAGCGATACCTATCGCTTGTCGTAAAAGGCGACTAAACAAAGGTAAACAAAACTCACATCTAGGCAATTTAGAAAACACCAAGGTGAGCCTAGGGACACATATACCACCATTAAACTGCCCCACAAGTGTGCATGCAAATCAGTGGGTTGACACGACTGGAGATCACCGGTGTTGTAAGAGTAAGATCAATCAAAAAAAAAAATAATAAAAAATCTGGAGCATGCCCGTGTCAAAAAGGAAGGGAAGAAAGAAAACGGTCAAACCGTAGCATTATGGAAAAGAACGCTAAAAGGAAAAGCACTACCCCGCCAGGCACTACTAATGGTCGTGATCCTGGGACGAGCAGCAATGCTCGGGTCAGAGCTATAGGATTTCCGGGGGATAGCAAAGTAGTGCAATGGCGTAAGCCACATTTAAGAGTCGCGAGTTGGAACGTTGGAAGCATGAGTGGGCGCAGCTATGAGCTTGAAGAAATGATGGTTAGAAGGCGAGTAGACATCCTGTGCGTACAAGAGACGAAATGGCGAAACACCGGTAATCGGGCACGTTTCTTGGATTTTAAAACAAAAGCCTACAAGATGTTTTACTATGGATTGGAACAAGGTAAAAACGGAATCGCCATCATCCTTGCGGCAGAGTTACTTGGCAACGTCTTAACCATTTCAAAGTCCAGTGACCGTTTGATGGCTCTCAAATTGGTGATGCATGGTGAGGTGTGGAACATCGTAAGCGCATATGCCCCTCAAGTAGGATGCGAACAAAAAGAAAAAGATGCATTCTGGCTAGATTTCCACAACCTTGTCAAAATCATCCCAAAGGAATAGCTTTTGTTTGTTGGGGGAGATTTAAACGGACATGTCGGGAAGACAAGCGAAGACTATGAAGGCTACCACGGAGGGCTGGGATACGGCACCAGGAACTCTTCAGGTGAAGATATCCTAAACATGTGCAAGTCGTACGGTCTTATAGTGCTAAATACCATGTTCGTCAAACAAAGCCGGCACCTGATCACTTATAGCAGCGGCGGAAATGAAACTCAAATAGACTATCATTTGGTATCCAGTTTCATGAAGCCACGAGCTAAAGATTGCAAAGTGATCCTGGGAGACGCGATCGCCCCTCAACACCGTCTCCTCCTGACTGAATTTTTTATGGATGCGAGAAAGAAGTCAAAGCAGCAAACGAAGGTGTCTGAGAGAATCAAGTGGTATAAGTTGGATAAAGGAAAAGGCGAAGCTTTTATTACCATCATGGAAAACTACCTCTCTTCCATTATCGATGACGTCGGTAATGAGGAGTGCAGAGCACAAGACATGTGGGATTCCCTACAACAATCTGGCCTGGAGAAAGCCAAATCACTGCTCGGAACATCTAAAGGCCCCTGCCAACACGCAAAAGAAACCTGGTGGTGGACAGACGAAGCCAAAGCAGTGATACACGAAAAGAAAATGGCTTTCCAAGCTTGGTCAAAGTGCTCTTCTACTAATAGAGAGGAAAAAGCTCGCCGTGAAAAGGTATATAGATGTTGCAAAGGTATCGCGAAGAAAAAATGCGCCGAATTCAAAGCGAAAAGCATGGAAGGCCTCTATCAGGAGTTGGAAGAAATATCGTCTTCCGCGTCTGACAGGAACCAGGCTACCCAGGAGCTTCGACAAAACAATTTGAACAAAGGAGCAAATATCTTTAAGATAGCCGCCCAGAGAAGAAGAAATGCTCAGGAGATTCGTTTCCCAAAGTTTATTAACAATGCTGAAGGCCAACTCCTTGTGGAAGACGAAAAAATTCTATACAGATGGCGACAGTATTGCGAGGAACTTCTGAACGAACAGTTTCCCCGAGTGTACTTTCCAAGAGCCGCCCCGAATCATGCCGAAATATCCGACATCACAGTCGAAGAAGTTCGGTACGCGGTTAAAAACTCCAAGAAAAGAAAAGCTGTTGGGCCGGACGGGATACCCTCTGAATTCTGGAAAAAGATGGGAGACATCGGGTCTAGATGGCTCATGGTTCTTATCTCCAAACTTATGAGAGGCGACACTATGCCTAATCAATGGAGGGAAAGCTATCTTCTTCCATTGCACAAAGGAAAGGGTGATACGCGAAATTGTGATAACTACCGTTCTGTCAAGCTGATGTCGCACACCATGAAGATCGTTGAACGGGTATTAGATAGCCGACTGCGAAAAATAATACGACTATCTGATGACCAGTGCGGGTTTGTCTCGGGTAAATCAACAACAGATGCAATCCAAATTATAAGGATCATGATGGAAAAGCATCGTGACTCTTCAAAGGACTTGCATATGGTGTTGGTTGATTTCGAGAAGGCCTTTGACCGGCAACCAAGAGATCTTTTATGGGTAGCGCTAAGACAAAAAGGAGTTCCAGAAACCTACGTGCGAGTGATTATGGACATGTACGAGAGAGCAACGACAAGAGTAAGATGCACCGCAGGAGTCACCGAAGAGTTCGCAATCAAAGTCGGTGTACACCAAGGGAGCGTCCTCAGCCCACTGCTTTTTATAGCAATCCTTGATTGCTTGCTTGAAGGAAAAGTGACGGACCCCAATGTGCACCAGCTATTCTTTGCTGACGATGGGGCCATTATAAGTGATGATCAGGCGTCCCTACAACGAGCACTTGATGTGTGGGTGGACATTTTTGAGGGACATGGGTATCGTATTAGTTCAAAGAAGACAGAGTATATGTGCTGCCCGTTCTCTGACCCTCATCAGCCTATTCCAGACATTTACTTGAATGGAAGAGTGCTTCCCAAGTGTGAAAAGTTTAAATATCTGGGATCTATGATTAATAGAGAAGCAACTTGTGATGACGACATCAAACATCGCGTAAGCTTAGGGTGGATGAAGTGGCGGGAAAACTCCGCCATCTTCTGTGATCGAAAAATGCCCCCTAAGCTGAAAGGAAGGCTCTACACTTCAGTTGTACGTCCGGCGCTCACATACGGTTCACAATGCTGGACAATGCACAAAAATAATGAGAGCAAATTAACGGCAACTGAGATGAAGATGCTTCGCATGACAGCGGGAGTAACAAAGCGTGACAGAATTAGAAGTTCAAAGATCCGAGGAAGCCCCCACGTAAAAGAAACCATCACAAGAAATATAGAGCGCGACCGACTCAGTTGGTATTGCCATGTTCAAAGGAGAGATCATTTGAACCCCGTCCAAAAGGCGTTATCAATCAACATTCCAATTTCAACACGCAAAAAAGGCAGGCCGAAAAACAATTGGTGCAAACAAATGCAAAAACATCAGCATTTGATTGGCCTCAGCGATGAAATAATCCCAAACCGGGAAGCCTGCCGCTGCTTTCTGAGGTCAAACCGGCGGACCCCACAAGCGGACCAGTAGGAATGCAGTTAAGTGAGAAGGTTATGGTCCTACACTTCTGACCATAACGACGCCGGGATAAAAAGGAAAAGAAGAAGAAGAAGAAGATGAAAGGGTCATCACAGCATCTAGAGCAGCGCCCGGCGTACAGCTGAGACAAACCGCTCTTTGGAATTTGGTGAAAGCATTTGCGTGTTGGCCTATTTCACCAGACAACCGATGCATATGAGATTATCGGTCTTATCATTGCCGAGTAGATTCAAAGGACCTTTTTTGGCAATAAGCCCAATGTTTTGCCAAAAGCAACTTTGCATTGCTAAAATTCTGACTGTGCTTTGGTGGCTTTTGACTCTACATGCTGTGACCAAGGAAGCTTGCTATCTATGATGACTCCCAGGTACTTAGGTTCCTCCGATATCAGGATGGGAATGTCTTTTAGTGCTAGCTGAGTCATGCCAGTATTTTTCCTCCTTCTCGTGAAGAGAACAACATCACTTTTAAGAGGATTAACCGATAGCCCGTTACTAGTGCATCAGTCATCCATAACTTTTAGCGCCGCCTTTGCTTTAACACAGACAGTCGCTAAACAAGTGCCGACAGAGAGAAATATGATGTTGCATATGAAAAAGGCCTGGGCATGGATTCCAGAGGCATTGAGAGCATCGAGCAGAGAGTCGACCAGCATGCACCATAACAGCGGAAACAGGACGTCATGTTATGGTCAGACCCTGTTTACGTCAGATTTGACACATTGTTCGAGACCTGCATCAGCGATTAATGTCCTGTGCTTTGATCCACAAAACCGATGCTTTATCTGCGCCATGCTGCCGGCACGTACTCTTTCCTTTCGAGTGCGCATTTAATTCTTCCAACAAATTTTTGAAGCGTAGTCTTCCAGGATTTCTTGCGCTGATAAGCATGTTGCATCTCCGAAAGAGGATGCACTCGAAGGGCGACTCTGCGGACGTGCAACTCTACTAGTCCCCCCATGCGCTTCAGCAAGAACAATGTTAGCTGATTAGTTTCAAACTCTTAGCGAGTGATTAATTTTCTTTCCCTATTTTAGGATTAAAAACCACTTTCACCACGCGACAAGGAAACATTAAGTTTAGTTTCGGGACTAAGAATACAGCAAGTCAATATAATACAAGTCAATTCTAAACGACTCAGATAATCTTGTTCGATTTTTGTTGAGCTCGTTTGCTCCTGAAAGAATTTCGGAACAGTAAAGAAACCACGCACAAACTGTACGAATATTAACTGGCAAGAAAGTATTTGTATTAAAACAGGTCCTTGGTATTTTACAAGAGGAAAGAGGCTTTGGAGATATTTTTAAGCGGATTACAAGGATTATAAAAACAGTCTTTAATAACCTTACCTGTATTCTAATCTGTTTAGACTTAATTAAAGCGTTTTATTCAAACATGTGAGTTGTGACAAGAGACGCTCCAGAAGCTGCACTTGCAGTCATTAAAACCGCGCCATAATGATTGAAAAACTGCATTACGGTCATAATTATTGTTAAGAAAGGATGGCTTTGTTGATTACTCTTCAGGGGTTTATAAGTACAATAATTCTACCTAATTTGCAGTTTTTTGTTAAATATTTGAAAAGAATATAAACAAAAAGTGCAAAAGTTTTCTTATTATTGTAATATTCTATCTGTATTATTATTTGATAAGAAATCGAACGATATATTTTTATATATCCCAGTTTGAGCACAAAATCATTAATATCAAGTTGTTGTTCCTTCAGTTTTATAACCGCTTTTATTCTAGAAAGCATCGAGTTTATTAGAAGCTGAATAATATCCCGTGATATTTAAGCATCCGATACATGGTCCAGGGCTTCAGCTAGTTTTATTTGTTACACTCTGGTTGATGTTCAACCACCTTATCCTTTAGTTTAATTCGATTACTTATAGGAACGATACTGTTCAATGATTGGTACTAAAAATTCCCGTATTTCTTGCCTATATATTTGGGGGTTCATAGTTCCATTACCAAAGTGCAAAAGATGTCTGACGTAAAAAGAAAGCGTCCCCGAACCATTTGGCTTTGAGGAAACTTCACTCTCTTGGCTAGTACGTACTCGTCATTCAATCCTTTCACCTGCTTATCATCGAACGTATGCAAATTGTCGGCACACAGCAAATTAAATGTTCGTACTTTCATCGTACCATATCAAACATCTTCAATTATCCTGCCCCCAATGATCATACTTTTTCGTCAAGCTGTTTTCTTTTTTGTGGTTAAAAGAGGCTTTTTCGCCGGTCATCTTCCATTTATGTATGTTAAACCTATCTTGCGTAGTATTTTACATACCGTTTCGGCGCTTAGATTCACTTGATGAAATTTACGCAGCTCTGCTCTTATACGAACAGTACTTTTAAAGCGATTTTTCATGCTTATTCTTTGTAGTGCATCGTCCGTTTTCCGGGTTGATTTGTATTTTCTCTCAGAGCCTTTTCCCTATTCAAAGATCTAAATTTTCTTTTTTCTTTTTCATCGATGGTTGAATAAGAGCATCCCATTTAAGCCACAATTTTACGAAAATACAGGCCTCTCTCAACCGAGGTCAATATTTTTTTTTCGTCTCCAGTCACAGACATGTTACTTCTATATACTGATACAATCACAACTCAATTTTAATTAAATTTTTTTGCACGGAATATAAAGACTATTGTCGCTGTGAGAAATATTGTTAAAAAAATCCCTTCCACTTTGATGAAATAACCCACTTTCTGAGAACTCATTATATGGTTGACCGCAAGTGTAATATTAAGGAATGGGCTAAACTAAATGGATAATATGCCAGTAAAATAAAATATTTTGTTCAATAAGCTTATGCATACTACACACACCATTTTCAAAAAAGAATGTTCCAATGATGGCTTCCGAGATCAAGACGAAAAGAAAATGAGCTTATTCGTATTGCTTGATTTTGTGTGAAAAATCATAACCCATTTGTTGTCATCTGCCATTATGTTTTCTGTTTATTTTGTTGGCAACAATTAAACGCGAAAAACGCAATCTTAGGTAAATTTTGGGGCCCCACTTTTGAAGAAATGCTATTTATGCTCTTTACATTCTGATACGTGCACCTTATGTTATATAAATACAGCGATGTGAATTACCATGCTTATGCAAGGTAATCTTCATTATATACTTTTATCGTGTCATTCCTCATAAATTATATGCAGGAAAAGGTTAATTTTATTTATTAAATAAAATTGTTTTTAATTGTCTTTTACTTATATTAATATATCTACAAATTAACATCTAAAAAAATCTTGTTGAACAGCTGAAGTTAACTACTTAACCTTGGCGACAAAAGACGATTATGTTAAAACATTTACAAATTAAACATATTAAAACTAAATTATAATGCAAATAATTATACGGCAGATTGCATTTGTTGAAAATCGCTGTCCTTGTCTGTCCGGAACAGCTTAATTCGCCATTAGCACTACACCTCGCATCCTATACTTCAGTATCACGCTTGTTCCCCGTGTAGTCTATAATACTTTTATTTATACGACCAACCAAGTTATTAACAATTAAAATTATGCATTTCATATAATGCCTCAAATTGATGCCATTGCACGCAAACCTTTATCCATAAGGGAACTAAACCAAAGAAGTCTCTGGAAGATGTACGTACGAGTACGGACGGTAACGGCGTATAACCCTCCATGGGACAGTGCAACCCCATGCATGCGATAATGGTGGACACTTAGTTGGTGTTTTTTTCGTTTTAATTTTTTGTGCCTCTTTGAGTGCCTTTGAGTTTTTAACAAAATGCCCTGCGTAGCCTAAGGGGTGAATGAATGCACATTTTATGAGAAAATAATTTAAATTTCTATAAAATAATTAAAACATGTCCGACATTGTGTTTTTCGCATACAACATAGCATAAGCGATTTTGTTCTTTTTATCTCGGATCAACGCGGCACGGGTAACGCGAGGCTTGACATCTGAGTGAGAGCTGCTTTTGTTCGGCTGTCGTACTTTTTTTCTGATAGTTGTTTTTTTTTTGTCTGCTCCATCTTTAATGTTTGCTTGCGAAATGAATGCATATAATGAATTACATTAAAACCTGTTTACGTTTACAGACTTTGGCTTGTAATAAGCTTACACACAATGTGACAGTAGGCTGTAAGTATGGATACGAACACCATGAAGGACAAATGTCTTACCATGTCTAAGCATAAGAAAAAAAACAATTAAATCAACTGACAACACCACACCATCGTTGGAGGGGTAATTAAAACTCAAAAGTGGCAAATAGCTATATTTTCTAAAATCAGACTCTGCTGGATATCTGTTCGGATGGATGTAGTAATTAATTGTTTTGTGTTATGTTTTGCTGTTTTTCCGTGCTGTTTGCACAAATAATTTAGTACGCTTACACTGTCATTGCTAATTGTAGAGACGAGATTCAGGTGAAATGATTAACGAGTATATTTTATGACAAATCGTTCACAGAAAAACCTGAGGAAGCTGATTTTTTTAAATTTAATTTTAGGTGTTTCAATGATTAAGCAAATTAATTTTAAGCATGTACAATGAAAAAACTGTTAAAATATAGCACTTGAAGTGTAACAAGACAAAAAGTCCAGAGTATCAACTTATGAATAAATGAAATATGATGTAATCAATACTCATTTGAAAGTCTTCGATTTAACTCATACTTATATTACAATTGTTTTATACCATTTAAAAGTATCGAAGTTAGATAAACGATTACTTAAAAAAAGCAGTCCAAACAAAAGTTCCGGTAATTTGTAATAATTGAATCCTCGCAGCCTCCAATAACGGCTACACGGATCCGAAAACACATTTATTCATTGAATCGATTTCAAGCCATTTAGGTGAGCAAGAAAGTGTAGTAAGAAGAAAGCCATTTATTTTGCATGAAATTGAAGGCAATATTTAGCACAATCCAATTTCGACCAAAAATGGACCGTTTTGTTCGATAGCTTGTTGCCAATTTGAAAGTGATTCCATTATGCCTCTCTCATTGCATTACGCCTGTGTGCAAACAAACAGTAAAACCCTCCTGGCTTAAGCATCATTTGCGCTGGCTTACTCCGCAAACCAACGATTTTGCTTGAAGTTGCAAGTGAGTGGTCGTGGTGCAATGGTAATAATCACCGACTGTTGCGCTGAAGGTCTGTAGTTCAAGTCCATTCATAGTCAAGTACAATTCCTATACGGAAAACTTGTGCAACAACATCAGTTGTGAATGAGAGATGTTAAAAAAAAAATAACACTCGCAGCATAAGATCACTTCAAAACTTATACTCTGTGTGTGCATTTCCAATATAACACCTTAATGACATGGAAGCAAAAGAGTTGCCGTGAATTACAACCAACGCAAATTTAGCCGAATCTGTCAAATCGTATATAGGACAACCACCCCCGGAGAGTAGTGAACGAACATCTTTGACACAAACCATCTGCACCCCGTCCAGGTTGTGTGACAAGCACCATAAGAGGGTACACTCTTGAACCTGCACGAATTATAAAAAAAAAATGATCCACTTATCATCTCCGGTCACCAACCGTAGATGGAAATTCGGCCCATGCGGGCTTTTTGTTTACTCGTGTGGCATCCATATATCGAGCTTCTTTTTGTATCCATCCTTATTCGAATGGTTCCAAATGTTTTTTTGCGCAATGTTTACCCCCTAGACAATCGAAACAATGTTTATAAGACGATCAAACACGACGATTTCCATGTTTTCATAGACATTTTCGACAACTGGTCTTTCAGAGCGTGGTGCATTTTTAACATCGAAATTACCGGAACGGAAATGACTAAGTCAAAGCTGTGCGTGATTCTAATAATAGTATCAGTACCATAAACACTATTCATATTTTCAACCAACTGGCTAGCATTTTCACCTTTATCGAAGAAAAGCTGTAAAATATAGGATTTTCTCTTTGCTGGTATCCGTCTTTGACGCGCCTTCAAACAAAACAGGGTCAACTGATCACAAAACGGTCAGAAAAATTATTTTAGTACCTCTATCTTTCTAACGCCATCTAATCTATAGGATGCATACAATATGAGATAGAGATTACTAAAGCCATGGAACAATAATGGATTTATTTTTACGACACCTAACAATAAGGTCGAATAAAATGAATTTGCCAAACGAAAGATGTACCTATATACTACTGAATACTTTAAATTCATAGCAAAATGAATCACATGTGCCGGAGAACAGTAAAAAATAAGTAGAAGGAAAAATCACGTCCTGCCAGAAGCAGGATTTGAAGATGAGGACATTGTTAATGATAAACAATATTTTTTTTTGCAATGGAATTAGTGTACATATGTTATTGTATATCAATTTAAGACCAGATTATACACCTAGTTCATTCATTTCAACTAATCCATGAAAGCTCAACAAGAGACTAAAGAGGCCAAGAAGATGAAAGAATTTAAATTTGCCTCAAGAGGTGTTACTGAAAATAATAATCTTTACCTTCAGATATTATGCTTTTTAAATAAGATCTTGTTATTTTCCAGGACGCCAGGGTGTTAAGACTCCCCTTTTCTACTGTGCGGACTAGTATTTGAGCAGCTCGTAAACATAGCGTCCGTGTTCATGATATTGATCGTTGGTCGTATTTAATCTATGACCTTCGGTGATTTTCATCGCCGGTAACAGTTTGTTGCCAAAAACGCCTCCTATTATGCCATCAAAGCTGTTCAGCTGGTCAAAAAAAAAACGGTTCCCTTATCTTCGATTCATATGGGACCCAGTTTACTTGCCTGTGGATCTCTTCTACATATGACTTAAGGGCATACCGCTGACAAGTCAACTCCCAACGATTCAGAACAATTTTGGAATGTTTGACGTGGGACCTTTGCGACAGCCCATTCCTTGTCAAGTGTCTAAAACATTTCCGACACGTTTGTTCAGCTAAAGCATAGTCACAATAAACTTCCATTAAAAATGACGACCACCGGCAGCACTTTTTTTATATTAAACTTATGAGAAACCAATTACCCGGAACAAGTTCGACAAATTCGGCGAAGTATGAAGTTTTTTTATTCACGTTCTAAACCAATGACATACTGAAACTGAAGCTTAATAACAGCTGTCTTACGGAAAGTATTTGGCAGAGATAATTGATGAAGACTGTACTACCTGTGTCTGGTATTGGTCTCTGCTAAAACGCTACGAATTAATTCGAATTCCAAATATACAATATAAAAAAAGACATATAGTACATATGTTGTCATTTTATCAAGCCTCTATTATTAAAGGGACATTTTGAATCTGAAGGCTTTAAGAGGGAAAATGACAATATTCTCGTTGCAATCAAGTCTCCCTCTTCACTGCTGGCCTAACGAAAAATAAATCCTGGGCAAAAAAGTGAAACTGCGAGGAGCTTTTTATAGAATATTTGAATGAAGTGTTAAAACCAAACCTTCCTTATTGAAAACCAATATTAAGAGCCGGATATAATTTTTATCTGTCCAGAATTTGTTCTAGCTCAGGGAGATATATTTACTGGTTTCTTCTCCACATAACACGGGAATCAAAGCTGTCTTCTTAGAAGCTTGGCTAAGGACGATGCGAAGTTTTTTCGATCAAGAAAAAAATAGAAATTTTATGAAATAAATTTTTCTTCTGTAATTTCAAAACAGGCTTAAAATGTTTAAATATTGCCGCTAGGTCGACAGTTCCAACTCTAGCTCATCTTGTAATGAATTAGTTCGATACCTGGATATCACACGAAACAGTTACTTTTTGTTTTATCGTCACAATCGAAAGGAAGATGAATATATTGGTTTCCAAGCGAACGAGGGAGACGTAGTAGGTATCAATAACAAAAAGAGTCTGAATAAGTGTTGTACATTGTTGGCACACCGTACGTAGCAGAACTCGGACGTTAACATTTCGTAGGCCGTTACCTGCATTAAGAATCGAAACTTCATTCCATGCGGAATGCACCTATGGCTTATGACGAGAAGAAACAACAAATGTTTCCGCCGCTGGAGCAGAAGAATTTTTTGGATCTCTATTATGTCGGATACTTAAGTTGCATCCATACGAAACAAAACAGTGGTGTTCGCTGTGACGAAGGTCCATCTTACAAGCAAATGCACTCAAGGGGAACCACTACGGCCTCGGCCACGGTTTTGGTTCACTACGACTTTTAATTTATTTCTGTACCCCAAGTTGTGGAAACAAACCTCTTTTCTTTGTCTTACTCTCTTGCTCGTTCTGTCGAATTTATTTTTAGTCTCTAATTTGAATTCAAAGTATGAAATTTCAGAAATTCATTTGTTTTTTTTTTCCCACTTCATTTTACCCCCATCCTGCCTACATATAATAAAGGTATATCCATATGAATTTATTCGGATATGCTACACGGTTGGACCAGGGCAGCTGCACCTTAATGCTGTCTTCTAGTTTGCATGTCGTCTGAATAGTATTTTCAAGTGGCATGGAGTAGTGCTCTGCAAAATTAACTATAAGCAGGCTTTGCGGAAGTTTCGATGTAAACTCCTGTTCCCAAGGATGAATATTCTAATTCGGCTTTTCGTGTTAACAGAAGGGTTGCAAATTAAAAATTCTGTACGGTACACCTGTTGTGAAAAGTTTCTAATCAATTGTTAGAATATTAGCATATCATCTTGCAAGAGATACAATGGAAGCAGCGAATCGTAAAATAATTTAGGCAAGAATGAATGAACTTGCAAATTAAAAATGATGTCGAATTCACTTTGTATAATTTTGTGGCATCATGTAGGGATGCATCTCCCATAAACTATATAGCTAACCGTTCTCGTGGCTACTTAAAGTAAAACAATTAATTGCAAAACTGGCAAGCATCCGTACTGCTTGCTTGTTGCTCGCGGATCATGCATACAAATAACGAATTCCGGTGGAAGAATATAATTGAAATAAAATCAAAGAAACAACGACTAAAGTTGCAGTTTCTCCGTGGGCCACAAATCGAAACAAAAAAAAAAAAAAACAACAATCTCATCGGTGTTTGTTAATTATAGCAGCGAAATTTAAAACATGCGCTTGCAGATTCGACTATAGTGTTGAAAACTACGCAGAAATGTCGCCGGGATTTCCTTCTACTCTTCTTTCTTACTTTGT
Source organism: Merodon equestris (assembly GCA_958301585.1). NCBI lineage: Eukaryota > Metazoa > Arthropoda > Insecta > Diptera > Syrphidae > Merodon > Merodon equestris. The sequence continues at coordinate 68,419,799 of OY284414.1, read as the reverse complement.
TTTTATTTTATTTGATTAACTTCACGGCTACCGTCCTGTAGCTGGTTGTTTTGTATCTAATTTGACTCACGGCAACCGAAGAGATCAGTTCAGTTCATGATTGCTAAAGACAAAGGAATACACGATCGACCGGCTTTGCAATCGAAGATTGTTGGAAGCCCATGGCGAACCATCCAAATATTTCACTGTGAGGGAGATGTCGTTTTCACTAAAATTCAGGATGAACCCTAAACGGGTAGCCTTCTCTTGAGTTGAGGACGACAGTTTCGCCCGACATGGCGACGACGGCAATATTCGTGCTGACAACACATGATGTCATACCATCGTTACACGATGAATAAAATCCGACTGGTCGTCGACGATACGCTTTTATTGTTGGTTGGTGTTAATTGATTACCCTGATCGAGTATTTCCCATCGAAGCGTAGATAGTTATCTTCGAAACCACTCCTATTTGTATGGATCAATTAAAGCCAACCAATAGCGAAAAGTTATTGTTGAACTCACAGGGAGACGTGTCATGTTTTTAGGCCGATTAAAATCTGTTTTCAGATTCCGTCTAAATAACTCATTATCAGTTGAGCTTCTGTTACCTGGACAGACACACTACCTTAGTAATGTGATTGTGGCTCCTCCTTAGGTTTTTTTCGTTTTATTTTTTATATTTTTTTTTTTGTAATACATTACCACTTATAACTCATTACCATTGACACACTGTTAATATTTGTTTAAGCTCCCTGGAGTGGTAAGTCGCGCAGACCACACACGGTGATGGTAATGCAACAGATTATCATTAATAATGTGGACCGTAGCTCCGGTTATTTGTCTCAGCATTCACATAACATCAGGTAACTTCCTAGGAAAGACGGTGGCGCGAGTGAGTTATTCTAAAGAAATATCTCTTCTGACCCCTAAGCGCTCGTGTGGTGTTTGGAGCCACTTATAGGATTTCCTAATGGGATGATTGCTTGATATTAATTGCCACTGTCAGTTGCTACCAGAAGTACGTGATAAGTGCTACTTCTTCTTTCGAGAAGTAAGCCCACATGTAAACTGATAACGTGAAATTAATTCCGAGAAAAAGGTGATTCTCACAGCAAGCAAGCTACTTATAATTTTACGGATTAGCAGTTCTACAGATTTGTCTTCTTTCTTTTTTCTCCGTTTTTTGTTGGTTCACCCTAGGCATTGTCTTTTAGTTATTATTGTTAGTATCGAATTTATCGAATTAAGTGAATTTAATAAAATGCTTTTGAAGAAAAATAAACGTTAGATTAACGTGTTTAGTCATGTCGGTTGCAAATGATTTTACTGCCGACGGGGACCGTTTCAAAACCTAGACTATGAATTCACTATTTTTAAGACTTATTACACATGCCGTGCGACGCCTACCTAAGATCAGTCTTTGTTTGAAAATTAAGAATAAATACTTGATGCTTAGGAGAATAACGGTGGCATCGACAAACTTCTGACTAGAAACAAAACTTCAATTAGACTAATCATCTCAATAATAAAAGAATTTTAATAGCGATCCCTCACCGTATCTCCCGAATCTCAGGTATCTTTCCCTGATCACTTTGTCCGTATTTTTTACGGTCTTAAAACAGATCCAAAATTAAAGAATGATTCGAAAGAAATTTAAAGAAATCAACTTTAGCATGATAACCAGAAAGGCCTCTCCGTACAGTCATAAAATTGACCGCAATAAAAGTCCGCTTTATCCTAACTAAAGACATTTCGAATAATTTATCTATTTTATTGGTTACATGGATACAAATGTTAAAGATAACACTACACACAAATTTGTTTCGAATTAAACCGAGTTCTGCTGTTCTCGATTAACAAGATCGATAGGGTTCTATAATAAAATCGAATAGTAAAAGTCAGGAAGACATCGTCCTTGGAAGACATCGTATTGAAATTTTCTTTTTTTTTATGAAAACAATTTTGGAGATAAGGTAAATGATGGAATTTAATCAAATTATCTTCTATATGTGGGTGAAGTTCTGGCTAAGCTACGATGAACTGGGATATTACCTCTACTTTCAGTACAAAAAAAAGAGGATAGCATAACGAATAACTTATAAACACATATTTTTGACATTAAGTACTGTTTTACCAAGTATTGTTATTGTGTACGAGTATACATACACCTGTATCTCCCCAAATACAGTTTATACAGTTCGGTACAAAATAGTAAGACATCCTCAAAATTTTTAAGAAAAATCACGCGTGTGTAACATTTACCAAAACTGACTGAATCAGTATGTAACATGATTGTTATGACATAAAATAATATCTGACAAAAATTATTATTATTATTTGGTGTTCGATTTGATAAAGTTTTTGACAAAAGCGACAATATGGGAGGCGAAAAAGTGTTTAATTCAGTAAAAATGCTAATAATCTTTAAATTTAGGAGTGAAGGCCGAAGTGATAATGGTGATAACGATTTCGAAAATGATGACAAAATTAACTCTAACAGAATAACTTGAATTTCTTCGGCATGGTTCTAGTTCTTCTTTAATAGCATGGCATCTCTTAAGGCGAAAACTTGTTCGGAAACCACTTTAAGCCAAAGCTAAGAAAAAAAAATTATAGTTTGTCCACAGTCATTGCCATTGGAAGAAATAGTGAAAGAAAAGATGAAAAAAAATTTGATTTGTATTAATCTTATGGCTGAAATAATTATTTTCATGATCTGCGTTATGAGCAATGTATTTTAAGTCGCCGTCCAATGGGGGTTAGCTTCTGTAATGTTATGGGCTTAAATTCGTTACAACGGAATGATCGAAAAAAAATGTTCAGTGTCAATGAAAGCACCAATATATTCAAAATATTAGCGAATAAATTGAGAGGTGCGCTTCAGTTTTAACCGAGGAAAATTTCATTAAGTTCTCAGTTTTTCCTCTAATAAAATAAAATTATAGTTTTTTTCGGAATTTACATAATGATTCAGTAAAATTTGGAACATAAAGTTCCAAGCCCTGAAAAAGTTAAAAAGTTCTAGCGCTGATAATGAAACACTGCGAATTTCATTAAAAAAATGTTCAGTTAAGACTGAACACGCAATTCTCAATACAATCGTCCCTATCCCCTGAGCCTCCATCTATCCGGCCCCACTATCAACGGTTCTATCTTCTAGACATTTATCAATTTTTTTTTTTGTTAAAAAAAAATGTTTAACTTTGTTTTTTGTGTAAATTTTATTATTTTTAAAATCTGAAAAAATCTCAATATGCTTTTCACGACATTATTTCCCCTACAAATTTGCTAAATAACCATCTTTCAACCCCTAAACCCCGCGACATAAAATGTCTGGAATAATAGTATGGAAATTCGTATTGGGACGCCATCTATGTGTCACGCTGAGAACTTTTAACTTTACCAACGAATTTCAGTTTTCATTTCATTTTTTTTAAATGTTTGAATGATTTTATTTAACTTATGTTAGTCGAAGGCGACATGTGAAATACGACATATTGATCAGTAATCCATGTGAAAGTTATCAGTTTTGATTCAAATTCCCCGATAAGTGCCTGTATTGCTGATGTAAGCACATTTGGAAAGTGACGTGATATAAAAATCAACAAAAAAAAAAACCAAATTCAGTTCGGACAATGATCCCAACACTGTTTTCTTTTATACCCATATTTGGGTATTTCAACTTTAGATAAGCGAAATATTCTTATATTAGTAGAAAGATCTACTTATTCACTCCTCAAACTAATTGTGCAAATTTGGTGAATTCTACTTCTTGAATTTTTCTTTACGACGTAGGTATCCTACTAATTCCTGCAAGGTCTAACATCTCCTAAATATAGAAAGTAGTCCCACAAGCTTTGATTGAAGTTTTGCTGAGCTTAAAGGAGGACTTAATAGGTTTTTGTGTGATACTCAACATTTAATTCGACTTCTAATCATCCGTTCAAAATGATTTTTATGTGTTTATCAATCAGGAGAACTTGGGTTCTCAAAACATCCAGGGAATCATATTCCTTCTTCTTCCCTCCCTGATAATTTATTAAGCCATCAGCTGCTTTCGAAAAGCATCTCTATTTATTTTTTTTGAAAAAAATTGCTTCCTCCTTATCATTCAAAGAATATAATTTGCTTTATCAATCTTTTCAGAAATTGGCCATGACAATGTTCTAAGGTTTGTTTTTTAGTCCGTAGTAAACATTCGTTAACAACTTGTAAGGTGACGTTAGTAAGATGACCATTGATGACATCCAGTATGCCATCACACCACAAGGCATATACATAAAAACGCCTATCTGTACAAAGAAGATACCCAACTATCCTTAGAATTATAGTTAAAAATTTGATTTTATTCAATAACTGTGTACACAAGGTCATAAATGAATCCTTATCTACATCGACAAACAACTTTTAATCGATGACGTGAACTTCAGTTGTACGTCATTTATTGTACCTTGAAGCAACTATCCATTTGATCAGGATTGCTAGTAAATATGAATAGAAAGTGAAGTAAATAAATGAGTTAAGAATTTATTCTCGAACCTTCTAACGAAATCAAACTTTATATCTTGTAGTTCTCCTATTTCTATATGGTTTGTAGTTGAATACAAATCAATTATCATTCATCTATTTTTCTTTCTTTTTCTAAGCACATCTTATCAATAAAAAATGCCTTACATACATTATATGAAGATAATCGGACAAATTAGTAAGTTAATTTTTTTTACTTTGAAATGTTGTTTTTTTCTAATAAAGGACTTATAAGCCGCCAATAGACGAATAATATCTGATTTCGTGCCTCTTACGTTAAACAAATTTCTTATAAGCGTAGTAAGGCATTCTGATCCTCATAAATCATTTAATCTGAAAACCTGTACCCGAAAACTGCAGGAGCTCATACTTATTTGTGTGGTATGGAACCAAAAAGCAAAAATACAAAGCTAAAGTGCATCGCGGATAAGCCTGTAGTGATAAAGAGTACAGAAAGCATCTACATTACCAATAGCGCGACTTATTTCCCAGGAAAATAAGCCGCTAGTTTCTTATCCAGTCATGGTAGCCATGGCAATCAACAACAAGCATGGCAGTAATTTACTTATCCTCAACTCAGCATCTATTCGTGTTTGTATGTTATTTATTTTTTGTTTGCTTTTTCTTGTGTTTAAGGCCTATTATTAAGTATATGCATTCGTTTATGGGACTAAAAGTAAAGAGTCTCGAACCCAGACAGCCGATATACATATGTGTAAGCTCAGTAACAAATATGAACAAAATTATAAATTAATAAAATTTATGCATAATAAAATTGAGGGGGAATTATTAATGTTGGCGTTCACGCTTTATAAGCGCCATAAATCAATGGAATTATTGATACGGCACCGAATCACGGCATTTTGTGCAGTGGGGAAATCTTTGCTGTTCCCAGCTTACATAGACGTGCGTTCCGAGTAACTCATCGCGGGCCGCGGTGGAAGAGGAAACTGTTTCTCTGTTAACCATATTTTGTCTGGTATTATTAGGAAGCCACTGCCGCTCTTGCTGACCTGTTTCAAATATACTGTCTGCTGCACGCAAAAAGTGTTTATTTGTACCTGGTCAGTTTGGGTTGTTCTCTGCCTTTCTTTCCTTTTATATTTTGCCTTGGTCAGTTCAAGTGAATTTAAATGCTGTGTTTATGATACAAAGTCACGTGTCTGAAACTTAGGACTTGATGATAACAAATTGATCGTTGGCCCGTACGTGAATGAAAGGCTAGTTTTCAATTAGGCGACATCTGTAGGCTAGCTGTAGAATTAGAATTGGTTGTGCAAAATATTAGTATAGTGCTGCTGTGCAACGTCAGCCCTGAATAAGATAGATAGATATGAATTTTCATTTGTAGTAAATAGAGTACAGCTTGCACATATTTCTAAGAATAATTAATATTTTAAGGCATAAAAAATGTATCGAAGGAGAAACAATTAAATTAAACAATTAAACCTTTATAACCTTTATATGATATATTTAACTAAGTAAATGACCAAATATAAAAAAATATAAATAACGAAAAGAAAAATAAATTTTGATATAAAAACGTTGAAAGGTTAGGTAGTAAATAAATATAAATGAACAAAATGTAATTTAAAAGAAACAAACATTTAACTCAGTTTGAAAAATTTGGCATTACTAATTACTAATAAGAAAATTTTCATGATCACGAATTCATCAAGAAGGTTTTTATCGAGAGTTTGGATCCTTCTAGAAACTTGAAGAAAATATAAAATTTCCGTTGGAAAATCCCATGATAATTTTTGTATCGTTTCGAGCATCTTACCCCGTGCAACTGAAAGATTTTTTATATGAGTTTTGGCATAGTTTCACCCAGACTGGGGATACGTAAGTTACTATCGTTTGAAATGCAGCATTAAAAACGATATCTTGAAGCATTTTCTATAATTTTCTTTAGTAGAAATAAATAAAAAAAAAACTTCATGCTCGCGAATGCTTACAGATTGCTGTTTGTGAAAACTAATTTAGTATATTTAACTACATACATTTTATAAAATAGTAGCAGGCTTATCAGAGCATGGATAAAAAATAAAATAATGCGCTGTTAGAGTAATTCCTTTTTTGCTTTTGCATCTTCCTAAAAGACAAACTTACTGGAGTATTTACGAGAACTTCTTATAATTATGTATCAAAAATTACTCTTCATTTAGAATCTTTTTTTTGGCATAAATTGATTTACATACTGATTTCCGCCGGATGATTGTTCGCCCAAGTATCTGTTAAAAACTAATATTTCTGGTCGAGCACAAGGTAATGTTTTTTTTTTACAATTAATAAAAAGAAAATACAAGTATTGAACTTCAACCTATCATGCCCTCGATATTAAAAAAAAATGTGCTACCAAATGGGCGAAAGTCAAAATAACTGGCATTTTGGATGTATTACAAATATAATTCAAATTTTAAACTTTTTGTCACTAAGGGTTGTAACAATCGGAGAAATAGAATAGATTTCCTATAATGAAATGTCAAGCCAGTTTGGTGGATAAATCTCAATCAATTAATTCCATCATGCACAGGGTAGTTTTCATGTTGTAGTATTCGTGTATTTACAGGTAATAATCCTGGATACTTTTCAGCTGAAGATTGATTTGGTAAATTAAATATTTCAGGTTTCAGCACCATGGAGTGAACGATTCTGTCGATTTTTCAATAAACACATAAAGGCGCCTTTTTGGATGGGTTATAAACCTGGTTTAACAGTCTTCATAGCGAAGTAGGGAACTACTTCCTTTTGCGATTTGGATTATCATAGAGTATCTACTTTTCAATACTTTCCAGTAATTAAATCAAAGTACCAAATTCCGGTATTAATTTTAGGCTCAGATCTTTTGACATTTGTGAGGGGCATTTACCCCAAAATTCGACTCGTATGTTATTTCGAATTAATAGACAAATATTGACATTGTGCTTGTAATGCACACTTTAAGAATTTCCCTTTTTGCTTAGTTCAATGTGACATTTGAAGGGTCATATTCATATGTTACGGAATTTATAAAAAAAAACATTAAAAGACTGAGGAAGAGGGCTGTGATGAAAGAAACATAGAATAGATCAGTAAGTTATAACTTCTTCTTCTTCTTCTTTTCCTTTTTTCCGGCGTCGTTATGGTCAGAAGTGTAGGACCATATCAGTAAGTTATAACACAAAGAATAATTATTTTCTAATAACAACTAATGGTTGAAATCATCACAGAGTTGAAAGCTGGGCACGGTAACCAGGCAAGCTTTGCCTGTTAATCCTTGATGATGCATCGAATGTATCTTAATAGAAAAATGTTATCTTCTAGAGTCATTAACTTCGTGACCAGTTTAAATGCCAATTATTATTTTGCCACAAAGATTAGAACGGACTAACTGCCTTGAAAGATTTACTGTTGTTATTAAATTAAAATGCAACTATTGTATATACTCGTATATACTGGATAAAATCTCCAGTTATTTTTCAAAGCATATTTCCTCCACCAAAATAATCCCCCTCCGAAAATTGTCTTCCAAGTTTCAATTCATCCTGAAATTTTATTGAAGAGCCAGAAGCCACTCGGAGTTAAATCAGGCGAATACGGTGATTGTTATAGGGCGGGTTTGGCTAAATAGTCATGAACTACAATATGAATGTGAGTGTTTTTGTAACCAAACGATGCGAGAAGTATCAAATAACCAAATACGAGTAGTCTTTCCAAATTATTTGAATTGACCCATGGGATATGCCGATAATGTCAACAAAGTCCTTAATGGTTAATCGTTTCTAAGGTACCAAATGATTAATATCTTTGGAATTTTGTCCATCAGTTGATGACTTTAGCCGGATGCAAATCTCTTTCTTTAACGTTTTCTTTGCATCCTTGGAACTGTTTGTACCACTTGTAAACATTCCTTCTGCAATATTCTCCACGTTTCTACCTATAGAGCAGATATTGTATTCCCCAAAACAAAACTGTTACTTATTAATATCAGACATTGTAAAAGTCAGCAAGTTAGTAGGTTATGCGATATACCCGAAAGTAACCTTTCATATTAATCACATAGTACTTTGACATTCAATCAGGTTAAAATAACGAAAAATGTATGATCACATTTGGGGATGTCGTATTTAAGGTAACATTTGAATTTAATTTCCGGTGTCAGGTTGCATGTGTTCTGTTAAAAAAAATGAACCATGTTAAAGGCATTTATTTTGAACAATACATTTAAAGCTCAATGTATATGGCTGACGTTACAACTCGGCTCATAGCAGCCGAAACGCCAAACTCCGAATTTCATGAAACTTTTCTCGATCATGCCGTTTGAACTCAAATTTGAGAGTAAGTTGTAACACACTACAGACACCAACATTTTGTGAAACTAGCGTAAAAGTTGGAAAAATTTGGGATTAGAATCAAACTCTTCTTTGAATTAGGAAACAATTTTATATTTATTTCATAAAGAAAAATACTCGTAAAAGAAAAAAATCTGTCTCTAGTATTTTGTTATTATTTTCTGAGCTCTCTTTTCTGAGAATCATATTATACCTTTTTTACAAGAGTTAGTGGATCCGTTGTTTTACAAATGCACAAAAAGTTTCTTGTTCAAAGTCGGTATAAATGAGATGCTTCTTAAGGTGGGAAATAGTTGTAGAGGTCTCAAAAATTAGTCAAGCAAGTCATGGCTATAATGACTATAGTCATTCATAAGTATATAGTGTAAGAGAGACAGAAGAACGTTACACAATTTGAACTTATTTTTTTATTGCAAAAAAAAGAACAAAAAAACTGTCAAAAATCGTACTTAATTTTTACATCTTAAAAAAAATGTATTTTTTTTTATTTTTTTGTGATAATTGTAGTTGAAATAGAAGAGACACTTATGAAAACAGTAATTTTTTTTTAAAAGTGATTTCTGAGAAAAATTGTGACCCCCAGGATATACACAAACTGCCTATCCGGGTGGCGACTTACAATGTGCAGTAGCTGATGTCTCCGGGATTTTTAAAGAAAAATCTTTGAAAATTTCAGTAAATGTTCTTCAATATGTCTATAAAATATCCTCAAAATGTCAATAAAATATATTAATTCTTTATATGTTAAAAACATTCATGAAACTCTAAATACGCCGTCCTACACCTATTTTCCCCCCTTAATATAGAAAAAAATTTCATTGTTGGTCGAAGACAACAAAACATTATTGATTACGCAAATATACTTTACAGCGTTTGTCATTGCTAGTTGGGGCTGTCAACAATTTTCTCACCTTGTTGGTACCTAATAGAAATCGACAAAAATAGAGAAAATGTTCACTGTTACAATTTAAGGCTGTCTCAGGATGATTCTTAAACATAACAGACTCATCTGCCATATCCACGACTTCGTTTCAATTAAAATTGCAATACCCCGGACGTCTCTTTACATTATTTGTTTTCACATCTTGGCACTGTCACTAATACATTTAAAAATATAATTGATTTGCTAAATCACATAGATAAAATTCTTCTTTTCGGTGAACAAACTTTCTTTATCTTAAATGGATAATCCAATTACCTTCAAAAAAACTATTTTCTTATATACTCTAACTGTTTTAAGCTTTTGCCAAAGTTATAAAACTAACTCGATAACTCCTCTTACCACTTTCTCTATCAACCACCGACAACCACCATCCTGCCTCTCTTCTCTCATTCGTTCTTGATTTTCAGCACGAAAATTCCCCCACAGTTTTGACTTATAAATAAAAGCCAACTACCAACTTAGCATCACTCAATGGAATTCATAATCCCTTTCCCTAATCCCTATAATAAAAAGATAAACCTTTTCGCCTCCATTATTTTCTTCACGATCACTCTCATTTAGGTGATTCGCAATCTTAGTGCATATTACATATGATCTGAATTTCAATGTTTATATTAACAATGGTGTAATTTTAACTCGGTCACATGAAATTTTTCATACCCAGCGTCACCTGATATTTGTACATAACTTTTGTTCGTCTTCTCCTTGAATACGCCGTCCAAGTGTGGTTCCCTTACCAACATATTCATATTTGCAGAATCAAAAGAATCCAACATCGTTTCCTACGACTTGCAATTCGAGGTGGCTCCTGCAATAATCATTTGATCCTCCTATCAGACCACATAAACTAATCATCTTAAACACGTTGAAAGAACGGAAAGAGACCTGTACTTTTTATGTTGCTATTAGTTACCTAGTTTTCAAGTTAGATTTGGTATTAGCTCATATTAAGCCGAAGGAAGTATTGTAGCCACAATAAAATACAAAAAGCCAACTTTATAGAAATCTTTATTTAGAGAACTTTATCTGGCGTAAGTATCGATCTTAGCTTGCTATTGTATTGTGTTGAATGGCTCTTGATTATCGTGCATACCTGAGGCGAATGTGCACATCTTCTAGGCCAGAACAAAAAGCCTCATCTTTCTTTTGAATTGTCTGCTGTCAAAATGGGTTTTACTCTAAATACTCGATAAATTTATCCTGAGTTCATAGATTAAAAGAAACAGAAATTCGGAGCTTTGATGTTTCTAAGCACACAAGATCTCTTTTTCGACAAATCACCCTCCACCCCGATTTAAAAAAAAAGAAAAACGTCTAGTGGATCAAGGTTTGTGGAAGATGTGACTGCCTTACTTGTTTTATGGAAATTTGCACTCTTCACCTAGAAGACTTAATTGGGTTGTTTGTTTATTTTGGGTTGTTTAGTTTTTTTTTTTTTTAATTTAAAAGACGTAAATTAAAAGGATACGAAAAAAATGAGGAATCTGTAGAGGGATATAATAAATCAGCAGTCTTTTGGGCAGAAAAGAACTCGTAACAGCCTTAATGAAAGTGTTATGTCACTACTATCTTCTAATTCTGGCTTATTAAAGTTGTAGAGCAGAGTAACAATCTTCTATGAATATTTCATATAATAATTTCATATAAATGGTCAACAGTTTTTAGCTCCGTAGTACTTTTTTTAGATTTCAAGTGAGATAAATTTAATTTATTCCTGTGGGAACAAATTACTTAAAGGTAATCTTTGTCGAATATTTAAATCATTTTGACTGAGCACACTAGCAAAGCGACGATATTAACTGGCAGTCTATGGTTTTTTGCGGAAAAATTAATAAATTTCAAAGAATATTCGAGTAGTGGGAAATGAGTAGTTAGATGGTATTTAAAGGTACTGCCTTCCCTTAAGTAACATTTAAAATTATATAATTAAAAAAGTCAAGTCTCTAGCTCAACTCTTCTGTATGTTTTTGTTTGCTTGCTTTATGATGACGAAGGCGATGATTTGCTTCAACTCAGTTCAAAATAAGGTCAGTAAGTAACAAATAATATGTTCCATTTATGGATTTCGCAACTTGGATAACTACAATATTACATATCATCGACAAATTTGCCTTGGAATCTTGTGAAAATAAAACTAATAAAGAAAAGAAAAAACAAATCTAATAATAGAATAATAATTTATGCATATCCCATCATCGTTGCCCGTCATTGCAATTGTATTTCAATTAAATCACGACAAATTCTCGAGCAATTGCTACACAGGTACGTATCTCGACCTGGCTCCGTCTTGAGTAAATCACGATATTCGTTTGTTGTAGTTTGGTAGTTTCTTTTTTTGTTTTTTGTTTTGTTACAGAATTGGAAAATTTTAAGCGATTTAACTGCTGAAGCAGCCACAATGGCCAAAACCCACAGCAGCGGTGAAAAATTTGAATGAATTACAGAATTCACATACAAATTGGGAACAGAGTTTCGGTTCTATTGGTTACAAATCTGTCTGTCTGAGTCGTGTCCTGGCCATGCTGGCGATCGGTGGTTTGGCGGTGGTTACTGGTTGGTAGACCGAAAACAGCGGTTCATTTGTTTGCCTTACAGGCAAACGGCGACGCCACCAGTTGCCTCCACCATCGCCACTGTATACTATACAAGAAAAAAAAAAAAAAAACAAAGACGAAAAAACTAAAAACTTTTCGCCGGCGTCATGATCTGAAAAGTTATACCGGCAATGAAATAAATAAAGACAATCGAACTGAATTGTAGACCCCGTAATACATTACAAAGTCGTGATGTAAAAATAAAAAGATATCGGCCACCGCGGCTAGGATGGTTTGGTCGATTGCTGTTATTGCCGCCGACGCCGCATCGTATACCATCGACGCGCAGAAGCACTCATCAAGCTTACGGGGAATATTTTTCCTTATTTTCCATGACATCAAGTCGCAAGTCGATCTAGATGAGACGAGGAAGGTAGAAATTTTAAAGGCCGCTTGCAGACGTTAATGCCGTCAGGATTGCAGACTCGTTGCTCTATCTACAATTATGTATTTTAGCTGTACATAAGATGCTACCATAGAATGATTCCGTTCGCTTGAGAGAAAAATAATTTCAATTCCTTCTCGACATGAATTCATTTGGTATGATGGATTTTTGCAATTGCTAGTTTTCCTGTCGACCTACCGATTGCGCGCACACATACTCTTGCATAAGGCCTGCACCGCGCTTTTTTCAGAAGCCATGAAGTCACGCAAACATGAAATTCTATAAGCTAAACGCTTCAGTGCAATATACTATATGAGTGCGGGAAATTGTAGTTCGTTCCGCGATTCAGCGATTACGATGATGCCGAGATGCGGACGGACGACGACGGTCGTAGCGATGTGAAATACGAACACTACGAGGAAATCGAGGGGCATGGCTTCAGAAAGCAGTGTGTGTCGAGCGATTAAATCCGAAAGGTGGTTCTACCTGTCAGTCTAGTTTAAGGAGGAGTTTAAGCTTATCGCCGATATAGACACGGACACGAGTATTTGTTTTGTTTGGCGATTAGGGAGGTGATAGGTGTGCCCATTTGACTATCAGGCAGTGTAAGTGTTTCCAATTGATATTTCCTTAATTTATCGTATCGAGGATAGGCTAGGTCGGGCAATAATGGAAAATACGTCTCGATAAGACAGATGTGCTGTGTATGGTGCGATGTGACGATAGAATATGTTTATAAATACGGTGTTTTGTTGTTTGCATCGGCTTGATGAAAATGCCCGAAGCGTTATCTGCTTATTGTTTTCAATTGGTGTGTTTTTGATAAGGCTTTTTTTTTCGGGGGATGGGCTAACAGAACACTAATGGATGCGGAAATACTCGCTTTTTGGGTTAAATAAGTGTGTTTTGTTTATCGGCTTTTATTGAAGCATGAATAGCGCTTAGTAAAAAATTCTTAGGCAGATTAACAGAAGTAAAGGTAAACCTGGTTAACCCTAACCAATAATACTGCTCCTCTAAAAACAAGGAAGTAATAATGCTTCAACCGATAAAGGGTACCCTAATGCCTATGTGATAGATAAACAGATGTTTTTGGGGTTTGTCAGCCTAATACGAGTATCACCTAAATCCAACAGCACCAACTGCGTCAAATGTGAAACAGTTTTTGTCTCAGCGACTTTCAGTACGATTTGTTAGCCTTGCCGTCGGTACCTTAAAGCTTAACGTTATGGTTATTTGCCGTTAGGGTTTATTGCCGATTCTGAATTATAGCAGATTAGATAAAATGCTTGAATTCTTTGAATTCAAAACACCATCGAAATTATCCAAAGAATATACGCAATGGACATTGTTCAATCAAAGTGGCATACTTCAAAGTAGCATTCCACCATTCCTTTGGTGGATTTTTTTTAATCAGAAATAAAGCTCCATATTCTCGATATGTTATAAGGCAATAAAAACTTGAAACGTACCCAAAGCCAAAGCTGCCTAAGTAACCACTTGTTACCTTAAACATTTGCCCACAAGAAAAACGGCCACGGCTTCCTTCGCATGTATTTGCCTTACTTCAATTGTTCATCACGAACAGGCTGCCGCTCGAATCCCAAAGTAGATCAAGCTCAATCCATTCAATCCGCGACAACGTCAACCATGGCAATCATCCTGCCGATGATCTGCCAAGCAGTTAAATTATTCGACGACAAGATCGATGATGATGCCCACCGTTCTTACATGGCGCCTTCATTTCGGCGCAGAAGTGAACGTCAATTTCGGTCATGGGACATCAATCAAGCGGACATCAAATATGTGAGCACTCATCGTGAAAGGCCCGCAGAAGCAGAAAACACAGAACACTGAAAATTCCTTCTGGGCGCGCCAAACAATTCAATCGGACATGTGAATAAATCACTTGACCTCCACCGTGCCCGAGCACTCATCGAGTGACGAAGATGAGACACCGTCCACTCGTCCGTCTCTCATTCGTCCGTTGCTCGTCTTATTCGTCTCTTCATTTTCTTCAATCGAATGGAGTGCGTATCATGGCAAGGAGTTCTTTTGCCTACAACAGTCCATGCCATGCCACCAGCTACCACTTACCAAAGTTACACATATATTTGTTTCGTTGCTCGTCAGTCACAGTGAGCCAATGGGGCCTATTTGAAATGCAGAAAATCGTGAAACTGTCTCCGGCCGATAAAACATTTAACGAGAATCCTCAAGAGGTGGATGTTGTTGAGGTGCATCAGTCGTTCGTTCGCTCGTTGGATGGATCTTGTGCTACGCAATTTGCGCACGTTTAAATAAATGTCAAGTATAATAGCTCTCGGAAATTCCGGTGGTTGATGTAGTCACGGGAGAACTATAAAATCGTGGAACGTGCAACCTGTTGGCGCCAATAGCGCCACCCGATAAGTGTCGTTGTGGAAAGATCCCTTCAATGGATGTCATATAGATAGATTTCTTGTTATGCATGCTATACGTAAGGAAGTTGGAATCTTGGGAAGGATTAAAGTTTACCCAAAAACGACACTACTTGTTGTACATACTTGTTTAATGAATTTGTTGACTTTTATCACATAATTCTACGACGCAGCTTGAGGGATCTAAGCCCAAATAATTTTATGTAAAGAAAATTCTGATCAACAGCAACATAAGGGTATTCGAATAGGGACGTAACAGTTCTGTATTTTAATACAGACGCGAAATACTGCTTTAAGAGCGCTAATGCCAATTTGTCGACATAATAAATCATCCCACCAATAGGCTGTGCTGCGGTGCAATGGTGGATGAATTCGAGTCAACATCATTATTACTGAATGTTCCTGTGTGAGGGAGGCAAGTACCCATCCAAGTACCGAAAATATCCCAGCTGTAACTGTTGCAGTTCAAAATGAGCCATCGGTTTCTTCAAGAACCGGAAATTTTTCAGTGCACATTGTGGCGAATTTCACGAACGGCTTTTGGCCTATACCCCTACAACATCAAATTAACTCAAGAACTGGGCCATTTTGATAACTTGATCAGCGCCGAAGCTTCTTCGATTGGACTTTGCAAGTGTAAGGAAAATCCTAAATTTCATTGAAAAGTCATCTTCAATGATGAAGCTCATTTTTTTAAGTAATGACTTTG
The DNA here is from genome assembly GCA_958301585.1 of Merodon equestris. Taxonomy (NCBI): domain Eukaryota; kingdom Metazoa; phylum Arthropoda; class Insecta; order Diptera; family Syrphidae; genus Merodon; species Merodon equestris. Next base: position 68,403,903 of record OY284414.1, on the reverse strand, counting down.
TCAGTAAGGAACATTGCATTCAGGAAAAGTGACCGTGTGGTGTGGATTTCATGCCGGAAATTGGACCGTATTTTTCCGGAGTTCGCTGGCGTGCCTTGTTCGAAAAGAATTCTTGGCAAGAATTGTATGGACTTGACATTATATGTATGGTATATGGTTCAAACAAGATGGCGCCACACAGCTGGTCAAAGAATTGTTGAAGTTATGTCCTTATTGAAAAGTACTACAGTAAGCAAATAATTTTGAGGCCGATATGTTACTAAAAAAATCAGGGCTATCGATTTATCATAATCAAAAGATTTAAAAATGGTTTGAATATTATATCCGTTAATAAGGAATTACAGTTATGCTATTTTCGGATCTTCTTTTCTTTCTTTCGTTATGAACGGGATATCATCCGAAATAACCATTTTGATTGCTTTCTACTGCAACATACAACGTCTGCTCAACTTTTTGTTTTCAATATCTATTTTATTCCCTTCAAAGTCACCCCCCTCAGTTAGAATACACTTCCGCCAGCGGTTTTTCCAATCCTCGAAGCACTTCTGATATGAGTTTTTTGTATAGCTTTGAGCTCTTCCAGCTCTTTGAGCTCTTCCAGCTCTTTGAGCTCTCTACCTCCTCAATTGTGGCAAATTACTATCTTTTCATGGGTTTTTTTTAGTTTTAGGAAGATAAAGTCGCAGGAGGCCAAATCAGGTGAATACATAGCTGAGGCATAATTATGGCAATGTTTTTGGCCAAACAAGTACGCAGAATCTAAGATGAGTGACCAGGCGCCTTATCGTGATGTAACAGTGACCTCATAACTATTTATCCATGTTTCCTCACCAGTGATGATCCTTTTCGGCAAATCTAAATCGTCATGTACATATATGCCAATATCCTCAGCAACTTCTCTGATAGTAATGCGACAATTCTCCATAACTTGCTTCTCTGCTTGAACGTTTTTAACGTGCTGTGGCGTCCAGGTACATAGATGATCGTCATTATCATCTTCTCGGCTTTCGAGCACTCAGTTTTATTTTTCATACGAAATTAAATATGATTTCTTTTGCTTTCAATTGTAAAAAATTGTCAAACTCAATTGTCAAAGTGTTATTTTTTTAAGCAACATATTATATCAGTCAGTAGCTCTGTTTCATAAGTTACGAGGATCAATAGTGATTCGATTAATATACGCTTTTTTTTAATTTCATTTGTATTATTTATCCTATTTTTTTTATTTCGTTTTATAGAAGATACAATGTTGCTATTGCACAATTTACAATTAGTGCAGAGATGTGATATAATTATAATATCTTTCTACTGCAATATATTTTAAAAATACAATTAAAGGTATATTTTTATTCAGAAAAAGAAAATAGTGAAGAGGGAAACAACGAAAAACAAAAACCCTCTATTTAGTAGTATTAATTATATGTCAAGGCTTAAAAGAATAATGTTGTTGCTTTCCAGCAAGCAAAATTACATAATTATTTTACTAACAAATAAATGCGGAAGCTTGCAAGTAGCTAGGATAATGAATAATAAATAAATAAAAATAAATAAACAAATTAATATAAAGATATATATATATATATATAAGATATAAAGATCATTAGATAAGCAAATAAATTAATAAATATTTATATATAAATAAAAATAAATGGATAAATAAACAAATAATATATAAATATACAAATATATAGATGTGAAAATAAATAATTGGAAAAATAAATAAATAAATAAGTAAACGAATATATTAATAAATTGATTGATTAAGACAAAAATGAAGGTTAAGCCAAAGTAAGATCACAAAACGTTTCATAAATAAATGTTTGAGGAGTTTAACAAATATATGTATATGAAATTTTATAATAAGTTAGTAAATAAATAAATAAAAAACATACAAATAAATAAATAAATAAATAAGTAATAAATATATTAGTAAATGAATAAATACATTAGTTAATTAATTAATAAATAAATATATAGAAAAGTAGATAAATAAATAAATAAAGTTGATTTAATTATAATTAATGTAAATAAATAAATAACGGTGATGAATTAATAAATAACAATAGACAAATAAGTGTATAAATATTCAATTTAAATTTAGCTCATTTAGCAAAGGATTGTCAGAGTTACTATTATACACTTATTAATAAAATTAGAATACAGTTTTTGTATTCTATCGGAAATCAATTAAACATCAGCTTTTTTGTGTAAATCCCTAGTAGAATGATGCCATGGAAGATTAAGCATCATTTTAAGCAACTTATTTTGAGACACTTGTAACTTTTTAACATGACATTTAGCACATTTACCCCCAAACTTGACACCCATAAAGGAGAATAGCTTGAAAAACAGCTTTATGAATAATTGTTTTATTACAATTTGATAATTGAGATTTTCTATTTATAAGGGGATAAAGTAGTTTTATTCCTGTATTAACTTTTTTTAGAGTATTTAAATATGTTCCCTGAAGGTTAGCATCGAGTCGAGGTGAATGCTTATTGACACATTTCGCCCAAATTGTTTGTTGGCCATTCAATGGTAAGGCATTCGCTGGCACACAGCAAGCTTTCCTTTTTCGTGTGAAGTTTTTTAGCATTCAGTTTTATTTTCCATTTTTTATAGTAATTTAATAATGTATCAGGCGAATTTTTGAGATTCGTCTCAATATTGAGACAGAATTCATCCGGCGATAATATTGCGGTATCATGGCATATAATGCTGTAACGCAATTTGGTAGTTGCGGATAATCAGCGATGTATACATACAATTATACAAGATAGGTCCCAAAACTGAACCCTGCGGGACACCTGCGTTACGATAAGTTATACTGGAACTGGTTTGATTGACAAACACTCTAAAACATCGATTTGACAAGAAACTTTGAACAATTCTACTTTTGTACAATATCGAGTAGTAACATTCCTGTCGATTTACCAAGTGCGCGATTATTTTTGATATGGTTGCAAATTCTGAGTACTTGATGAGTCGTGCTGTGACAGTGTCTAAAACCAAATTGCTCATCTGGAAGAACTCCTTTCTCATTGATTTCATTGCAAATTTTTTCTTTCAAAATTTGCTTAAAAATGTTGCTTATGCTACTTAATAGACTTATTGGTCGATAGCTTTCGAGCTTGTCAAGTGGTTTTCCTGGTTTAGGAATAGGAATTACCTTAGCTATTTTCCAAATATCTGGGAAATATAGTAGTTTAAGACATGCATTAAACAGGAAAGTTAGATATTTAATTCCAGAGTTCGGCAATTTCTCAAGATACATATTTTTAATATTATCCTGACCACCTGATTTTTTGACATTAAGCTCTTCAATAAAGAATTTAACATCAGCTGCCTGTACATAAGCATGGGACGGTGTCGCTGGCGCAAATAAATTGAATGCATGAATAGAATCGTTCATTTGATTGTTTGTAACTACATCTCCAAGATGACGGGCGATAGTATGATTATAAGGAAAGTGTTGGCAGAGTGAATTCGCTTTCTCAAGATCTGTAAAATATGTATCTGATCCATTTTTAATACATGGAATATGTCTATTTTTATTTCTAATTATTTTAGCTATGTTCCAAAAAGGCTTGGATGCTTTGTCCAACAGCCTTAACTTATTGTTCCATTCTGTATTACGCATATTATTAATATGTTTCGATACTATACGGTTAAAGAATTCAACAAGTGTCTTAGAATTGCCAGTATCTTTGCCAGTTTCTTCTATGCATATTTCTTATCCGTATAAGTTGCAGAATTTGCGATGGTAGTTGTTTTGCGTGGCATTGTCTAATAACTTTTGGTACACTAGTGTCAATAGAGTTTAGGACATGTTCGGTAAAATTATTAATAATGTTGTCAATGTCTTTAGTGTTAGTAACGTCATCTAAATTATCTGAAACGTTTTGAAGTTTCCTTCTGATTTCGTTCTGAAAAGTTTTCCAATTTGCCCTTTTAAAATTGAAAACGTAATCAACTTCTTTTATACCGTATGAAAGAAGTTGACAAAATACTGGATTATGATCAGAAGACAAATCATTAAATGAGATTGGCTGGGATACGGAACTAGGAACATTAGTTACAAATAAATCAATAACTGATGGACTTCCACGAGTACTACTTGGTACATGTGTGGAACTAGGAGAAGACAAGACAGATATTGGCAACATTGAAGACAAATTTGACAAAATTGACAAATTAGCCAAGAATTGGCTCTGATACAGCCCAAATCCCTATGGCGGCAATTGAGATCACCACCAATTAAAAAATTAAAAATTGACCACCTAAACTGAAAAGCCTTCTTAGATCTGTGGAAAATTCTAATCGATTTTCGCTGTTGTTAACTCCCCCAGGAAAATAAGCGCAGTAAATTTTAACTTTGTTTCCGTTTCTCAATCTCACCTCGATTCCTACATTTTCGATTATATTATTGCAGTTTTAACACAAGATAAAGCTCATGTTGAACTGATCTCCTAATGAGAATTGCTACACCGCCACCCCTACCATGGCTCCTATCCGCCCGATAACATTTAAATGTAGAGGTAGAGAGGTGTATCTCCGAATTTAACCATGTTTCGGTGACTAAAGTAATATCAATATTGTTGCTATTTAAATCTTCTTCTATATATATAAAAGAAAGTCGTGTTAGTTACACTATTTATAACTCAAGAACGGCTGAACCGATTTGGCTGAAAATTGGTGGGGAGGTAGCTTAGAACCAGGAGACGGATAGAACCAGGATACTTTTTATCCCGTTCGACCGCGTTCCCGTGTGACGTGACATAAAACGTCAAAGAGAATACAAGTCACTATAAAACTTGGTATAATAAAAAAGTATCTGACATGGAATAACAAAACGCAAATGACAGCTAAACGTAATTTTGTCTATGGTTAAGTATGGTTGAAAATTTGATAATTATAAACTTTGTCAGAAATCAATAGTCATCAGTAATTTGTATTCTCTTTGAATCATCATTAACAATGTCGCGACCAAGACGATCGAATCTTTCCCGACAAAGCCGTAATGCAAGAAGGATACAAAACATTGCGAATGAAAGGACTGAAGAAGAACAAGAAATTGCCCGTGAAGAGCGCCGCGTTAGTATGGCTGGACTTCGTGCTTCTCAATCAAAAGAGCAAAGCGAAGCAGCCCGTGAAACGAAGTTGCCATCCTGATTGTTGGTGAAAACTTGGAAACACGCGATATTGTGCTTACACGTCGCGATACTGGGCAACTGCAACAAATATCTGAAACACATCGTTCATATGACACGTTGCAATACCCGCTGATATTTTGGCAAGGAGAAGATGGATATTATTTTAATATCAAAATGATAAATCCATTGAATGGTGAGTATCAATATCATAGTTCAACATGACATACATTTTGCAATTTCATCTCAACGAAAGAGGAGCTTATCAACAAAGTGTTTCCGAACATCATTGCTAACCACAAAAACTACGATTGGTTGAGTGAAAGAGCAATTTTAGCGGCAAAGAACAAGAATGTGGATAACTTAAATTGCACAATTGAAGATCAAATCGTTGGTTCCCTGGATTCCTTCAAATCTATCGACTGTGTTACAAACGAAGACGAAGCAACCAACTATCCAACTGAGTTTTTGAATTCCTTGAGAAACCAAACATGAATTTTCCTTCTAATAACAGTTCTAAATCAAAAATTATCAAAAAAAAAATTTTATAATGCTTTTTTGATTGCTTAGCCAACAAGGAGTTAAATTATTGACCAACAATATATTGGTTAATTTTTTTATATTCTAGATAGATAAGTTTGTTTAAAATTACATATTCACTTGATTTTTAAATTTCACTTATTTTTTTCTACTTCTTCCTACCTCATCCAATCGAACATATTTGGCTTAGACAGAATGACGTCTGTCGGGTCAGCTAGTAGTTAATAAATTCAATATATTTATAAAGGTGTTTTGTGTATTACTTGACATTTGAATATAAAAACTTAGTTGCTCATTGTGCAATAGCATTAAATTGATCTACCTTTGTTTTACAAGTGTTTAGTTTGGTAATCATTTCCATTATAAGCACGTTTAATTCTTCCATAGAAAATAATTCAGCACTGATTGTGGATGAGTTGATGTTGTTGTTGCTGGTATTGAATGTAGACGAAGCAGGCACCGCATCTCTCCAGGCTCCATTGTTTGCGTGGAGAGTAGTCTCCAACTCTACACGACTTACAGTCAGTTTATTTGAATGAGGGAGAGTTGGAAATTCACTCAGAAGTAAATGACACATTTGGAGTTTTGTTTTTATTGTATTGTGTGTTTACGTTTTGGCCTTTTCTTGAAGAGCGAGAAGTCTTATTGGAAATTTTGAGTCTCATTTCCAGATACTTACTGCTGCTCAAACACGAATTGTCTGTAGATTTATGGTTTCCACTACAGTTGGCACATTTGACAACATTGGTATTTTTACACTCATCGGTGAAAGTTCCAGTTTACTTGAGTATGAAAAATTTACCGAATATTTTTTTTCAGATCACCCAATTTAATGGAACCTCTTTCAAGAAAGACTAAATAAAATGTGTCTGTGAAATGTTCATATATCCAAGTTTATTTAATTCGGTTTGTATAGCGTTTGGGTCATATTCACCAAACCCGTAAAGCACAACCTTGAAAGCTTTTTCACTTTTCAAGTCGTGTGTGAAAAATTGACAGTTGTCAGCCTTTAGTTTATTTAATGTTGCACTATATGATGTTATAGAATCACACATAATTTTTAAGCCAGACATTTTTTTAATTGTATAATCTGAAATGCTCATGCTTTTCATCAAACTATGCACGTAGTCGCAAGGTTTTTGTAAAAGTTTAATTGGTGGAACAAGTTCTTTTAAATGTTTGTTTGGTAAAATAACATCACCCATGTTTTCATCCACTCAGGATCATGGGACATAATAAAACACTACAGATCAACGAATAGCCAGCTTGACATTTCGCCTTGTTCCGTCCTGTCAAAGATCTGACATTTGAAAACAAGATAAACAAACAAATTGAAGATGAAAGCAGCTGCTATTGAGGTAAATTGAGTTTATTTGTTGAATTGAAATAGTTAATATTTATTTTGTATTATAATGGTTACAATAAAGAGACAAGGACAGTCAAGAAAGCAGCACACCTGAATATTCATTGCTACATTAAAAAGTAACAGATTTCTGGTTCGAAATTTAAATTCATATACATGTTTACCTTTTTTTGATCACCATTTTTTTTTTTGAGCTCCATTTCGACTTCACAATAAAAACAATCTTTCAAATTTAAGTGTGGAATTGCCATATCAAAGAAAATGTTTCTTTTCATACAAATTTGATATGACCGATTTAAATGCTAATGATAATAATTCTTATCGATATACACCAATTGGGGGTAATATTTCCCCAATAGACTCAAGAGTTTTAGAAATGTAAGATAATACACATATTATAGCATTTTGAGTACAATTACTCCATACGGAAGCGAAAACTGTTTAACCAAATCCTGGACACAATTTCCAGGCAATGATTCTCCGAATTTGAATGCGAAACTAGTGGGAAATAGTGTAAGCTCACATCCACTCAAACTCGGATCTTGAAATTGATCCAGATCAAGAGCTGGATCACGTGTTGTTATTGTAATACATGTAAACCATGATCCGGATAAGATCTGGATGGCATAATAAAAAACACCTATTGTCAGACAAGCATTGGAGCGGACTCCAATAGTTGGATCGACGATCACAACTTTTGCCCGGCATTTTCAGCGACAATTTATGTTTTTTTTCCGCGGAAATGGATATGCCCTCAGACGAGGGCGATCTCGAGCGTTTTTTAATTTTGAAAAACACGAACAACTATATAAATTAAATAAATATAGATCGAGACTAACTGTATCGATATGTATAGCTTTCAAGCTTCAGCTCGACTGTATTATTTATTATTCTTATTATATACTAACTTAATAGACAAAAATGTTTAAATTTAAATTAAAAATAAATTAATTTATATCTTACTATCCTGTGCCATTAACTATCATATATTTCTTACTTACTAATGTCTTTGGCCCTGAACTTATTTAAATATCCTATACCTGTTCTAAAATAAATTATAATTATTTCGAAACTTATTCTAGAGAGAGTTAACGTATACCAAGCTACTTAAACCTAATATAAAGATAATCAGACAGGTAGGAAAAGTGGGCTTCTTCCTCGCGGGCGGCCCACCACCTGATTGCATCCCTCATAGACTCAAACAATCTCACTCTGCTCATCCGAGATCTCATAAAAGTTAAAAAGGTCCAGTTAGTCTTTGGCGTCCGGGCAACAGTCTTGAAATAATGTGCACAACCCCCTTTAGCAACACTACCAAAAAATGTTCCTGCAAGTGCTTTTTTTCCTTGTGTTCGCAAGGAAAGTTTTTTCCATTCACATCTAGAAAAAATATTATTCCTTTATATTGATTTACACTTTAGAATGCTAATCATAGATCTGGGTTTATTAAAACATCAACTTTTTTAAAACAGTCAGTCATCGTGTCTGACATAAGACTCTTCAAACATATAAAATGAACACCAAGGGAGATGATAACATTTCGGAGTGAAGAAAGACGGCTATGTATTCGTATACATCGACATTCGTATAGATCGACAAGCCGCTTGTCCGTTTTCGATATACGTACTCGTATATTATTATTTGAATTATGTCTAAGCTCGTATGAAATCTTCTGTTACATACATACATACATCTGATGCGAGTATTTGGCTCACAACCCAAGTAAATTCAAAAGTCTTCAGAACAGCAACATAATAGCGAACAAATATCTCATGCGATTGAGATTTTCGCTAATTCTAGCCTTCTAGGATGCAACCCTTTCATTCGGCAACCGCGGGTAATACTTCATCATACATCAGAGTTTTGACAAACTGTTCTTTCCATATACGTATATTTACAAAATGGCAAAAAGGTTGGTTGGCGTGGGTACTTAAAATGTTGCGTTACGTTATTGAACATAATGTGAGGTGCATGCTTGTTGAATACCGATCATGTATAGAAACTGCTTCTGTCGTACATACATGTTTAACTTATAGATTGTTATTCTTCGTCGGAGTGCAAATGTAGCTTTATCGATACGTTTATTCACGTATTTTCTTTCTTCGACCGTTTTTCATCGATTTTGCAACACGTAACCAACCGTTGTCATATCAACGATTGATTCATATGATCGTATCAACCATATGAATTGCAGTCGATAGCGATCTCCTGTGATGGTTTCGTTCGATTTGGAGAGCTCCTACTTAACTACGTCCTGATCTCACCGAGTGAAGAGCAGAATCTTCGAACCTATGCCTACGATGTTGATTCATGGATGGACCCCATGATGTAATTCCTTCAATTCATCTTCTTCAAGCTTTTTCGGTGCGCCAGAGTATTCCTTATCTTCAATCACAAAATAATAATTTTGAAGGGTCGAAACCAATCTCTGAATGTCGTTTTCGACATTTTTACCGTAAGTCCCAACAAGAATTATGTTAGCTTCAGCTACGGATTTTTTTTTTGAAATAAATAGCGCAACAAAATGACCTGCAATTCATTTTCTTGGCATAAACTAACATACATACTAACTAATATACTTTGAGGTAGAAACATACCTGCAATACTTCCTTGAAAAGCATTACCATCTTAGCACGCTGACGGCCATCATACAAAACAAAATTATCAACAGTTTTGTTTTTTTTTTGTGTTAAATATATCTTTGTACGTTTTGTTTCAATACTGTGTCTTTTGTTTCTAACTGTGTTGTGAGTGGTTTTTATGTGTTTTAAGAGCTTGGCCACTGTTGGGTCCCCATCCATTCAGTAATATGCTGACTGTGATCACCGCTGGGTCACATGGCCTCCTAGGATTTTTTTACGTAACCCACCGGTGGGTCACATGGCAGGCAAAGTGTTAAATAACATGCACATAGTGCTGCTAACATGATCTATTGGCCAAAAAAGTTGAGCCAAATCGGTTCTCACGTGATGCACTTACATCGTTTGGCGTGAGCGAAAAAGTATAAAAAATGGACGCAGGATTATTGGAAATGTGTGATAAGGTCCGACGAAAGTAACTTCAATTTGCTTTGTGGCGACAATTTGCCATACGTTCGACGGGCAACAGTGAAAGTTTTAACGACGAGTCAAGAGAATGAAGTTTCCTCAGTGCCAAATGGTTTGGAATTGCTTTTCTTTTTACGTTTTGGATCTTTTGCACTTTACAAATGGAACTATGAACGGCAAAAATAGTAAGTAATAAGGGAGTGTTTGATACCATTGAACAGTATCGTTCATATACTTAAAAGTTCATTTTTTAAGACCTTGTCACAGAACCAAATCCGTATATAAACTACACATAACTTTATAAATAATAAATAAACAAGTAACCATAATCTTTCAATAATTTCCAGTTAAATTACAATAATTATTTGTGGCATGTATGTACGTATGGTAAGGCGCTTGAATATAGACCAGACAGTAAAAAGTATCACGGGATATTATTGAAGTTCTAGTAAACTTTTTTTTTCTAGAATAAAAGTAGTTATTACTGCTAAAGGAGGAGCAACTCGGTGTTAATGGTTTCGTGTTTAAACTAGGATATAAACATCTTATATATACATATATAAAAAATATATTGGTAAATTTCTTAACCAATAACAGTACATATCAAATGCCAAAATAATAAGAAAATTCATTGCTTTCGCACATTTTGTTCATATATTTTTAAAATATTAAATAAACAACTGCAAATCAGGTAGAAATACTTATAAACCACTAAGGAGTACTCAGCGAAACCATCCTTTCTACACAATAACTATGATCGTAATTATTAGCAGTTTTTTATTCATTTCGATATTGTGGTGTAGATGATAAATTTAAAATAATTGTATATTTTCACTAGTAAGATTTCTCTTGTAAATCATAACTCTGAACAAAATATGTAAATTGTGCGATAACTAATGTAATTTATAAATGAGTTCACAATAGAAATAGAAAAAAAATAATAATTTTATAGCTCAATATTCATTTAAACAACTTTTCGTGGAGTCTGCAAGGTTGGTGGTCATTGAAGCAACGTAACAAAATCCACGGGTATATATAAAAGGATGGTTATGAAGACGTAAATAAAGATGATGATATAATTGTTCGCCAATAGAAGTTTGTTATAACTGATGATTGAATCCTGTTCATCCTTCTAATATCTGGCAAGTCTTCAATAGCAGGTTGCTGCAACTAGCCGTGAATAAGTGTTTCTTATCTAAGTGTAATGAAGCATTTTATGCATTTTATTCGTGGTATTCAACCAAAATATAAAAAAGGACCTTGAGGCTTGCTGTATGATAGCGACACTTGTGATTGATTTTTTGACCAGAAATGACGTTCTGACCAATTGTACTTATTCAAAAAAATGCAAACTAACGGAAAGCAATATAATATTGCGTCTAAAAGGCTTGCGCCGGCACTCTCAAATAAATCACACATCGCCCTTGACCGTGCAAGTCGGTTTGTAAAGTCCAAAAAATTCAAAATTGTGAATTTTTATATTTTGATTCTTCTTTTGAAAAAGTCCTGTTTACTTGCATTTCATTTTCCTGTCCCTAATCAACTCGGTCCTACTATATCGCGTTGGCTTACGAATACCCTCAAAACGGACCATTTCGGCTAAAATCCATCTTTGGTACAAACGGCAATAATAGAGATTAGAGTTTAATTTTTTTTAACTACGAGCTTAACGGCCTTCTTGAGGGAATGAATGCCACAGATCCGACATGAAGTGTTTGACTATTTACATTGCCAATAAACGATGAATTAGATGTCGACAGAAGGCGTACATAGATGGAAATGGACCTAGTAGGGTTCGTGTTTACTCCACTCGGCTTAAAAACCGGACCGATTGTAATGAAAAGAGTCTCATCCTGCCAAGAGGCGAATTAGGCGCCTATTTTTTTTAATATTCATATTGTACTCATCAAGCATATCAGCGATTGTTAATAGTTTCCATCTCTGTTGTGAATGGACTCGGCTTTCTATTAATTATTGCGCACGTCATCCTCCAAGATAATTTAACAAAAGGTGCTCCAAATGTTGAGACTTACTAGCATTGAAAATGGAAGGATTTTTGTATGATTTGTTATTATTTTACAAGTTCTGGAGCTTTATAGGTTGATAATAAATTTTAAACGTAGGTATAAAAATGTAATGATAAATATTCTAATATGTAGAATGTCCGCTTTTGTAAAGGCTAAATGTTTAAATGCTTCAAACACTTCCAATTCACATGAAATAAACACTTGATTTTCAATTACAAAAATATGTTTCCGCCGCACATGCTACCAAACTTAAAAAATACTTGAAAGTTCTTACAAATAGAGTGAGGATATATCTGGGCATATATATAACGTTCAGTTGACCAATTTTTTTCCGAACGACCAATTAAGAAGCGTTTTAACATTTTGTACTAGAGATCGGGATTGAACATCTGATCCAGGAGTGTGTAAAATATATATATAACTTCAAGGCATATACATATAACATAATGTTTTATTCTTTTTCACTTTTTCGGATCGACCCTTTATAATTCATTGATAAGAAGGACATGCTCTATGAGCCAGCACGTCTAGACTAAATAAATGTTATTGTGCTTCAGAGAGAAGAAGCAGGAATTAGATGGCAGGCATTGCATTTAAATACCGAAATGACAAATATTTTACCTTTGATAAATTTTACTGTACATATATTCATATGTTTTTTTCTTTGGTTTAATAGTAAATCCTTAGACATGAAAACAACATTTTCAACTCTTTGTAAAGAGTGTCATCTTAAATTAAGATGTCAAGAATCTGAAAAATAAAACCTAAAAATATCTGATACACCTCAACCATTCGGATGCACAATTAACCAAAATAAAACTAATTTCGTGTACAAAGTGAGAAGTTAGCCACAAATAGTGAATCCTCTGTAAACATAAATATTACACCGCATACAACAAATTCAACTCACACGCTCGTAAACTCGAAAGGCAAGCGATAAATTAAAACTTCTGTGTTTCTTGAACTTTATAGACTAAAAGACCCCATTTATCTAATACTGTTTGACATTCATAGATGCCATGTCCCCCACAAGAAAATTCCAAACTCCATGATCATATTTATGGGATGTCTAAATAGAGTATTCCCATCGTAATTTCTGCTGTGCGTCGACTTTTTCAGAGAGTGTCTAGGCCCTCCACGGTTATTGTGTCTTCAGTCATTGATCTGGCAGCTGTAATGACAAGACATCGTTCATTCGTCTAGATCTCAACGAACCGCATAGAAGACGGAATTCTCAAAAATACGTTTTATTCCCAACTCATTTGCTGGTACTTCTGTTCACTAGTGGAGAACATTACCAGGCACAGTACTCCTTCAACATCAATGCCATATCGCCCAGTGCCAAAATAAAACTATCCCGTTTGGTGCACAATGCAGCTGTTAGGAGATTAGTTTGGTTAAGTGACGAAATGTATTTAAGTATCATCATTGATTGTAGTCGGCAACGCTCGGGTGAGTGTGTTTCTCCAAATTGAATTTCAACAGCACAATCTCGGATACTTAAGGATAATTGAGATGATAATTAAGCGTTTATATTATCTTCAAGTGCTATTTCCCTTCAAGTATGATGGATGTGAGTATGTGTTTTGATGGATCTGCTCTTTAACAACACAGAGTAGCGACAGCTAAGAAATTTTCGTCGGGGTATGAATGGCTAATGGGAAACAGGAAATATTTAGCAAGGAAGATATTTAGAATAAAATGAATGACTTCCTAAAAAAAGACTTATTTATTGGTCTACTTTTTGTTATAAGTCGGAACTTATTTTTTATAAAACGAAAAAAGATACTTGTGTATGTATCGGTGTAGAAATATGTATTTTCATATATTATTTCCGCTTGTTTAAGTATGTACTCGTTTTTCGTGTGACTAAAGGCTTAATGTGTTTCTGAGAGAATTATATGATTTATTTCATAGCGTGCTAACATCTAGTGCATCAGTATTCATGTTTACAATAAATGCGAGCAAGCGATTATTTCATCAGTGGAAGATATGTAGCTTTATGTACTCTGCAGAACAGTCGCCTATGCCGACTCGTTATGTTCTCATAAAAATGCAGACATAAATCATGCTTTAAGCTCTATTTTACATTTAGTGCAGTGATTGTCATGGTATTCGAAACAGTATAATTCGTATGAACAAAGTAGTATTTTAGTTTCGATGTAAAACTTAAACAGTTAGGTCTCACAATGTAGACCGTGGATATTGTGAAGATATAAGAAGGCTTTGCACGAAGGTTAGAAAAGAAAACCTGCGAAAAGGAGTGACCTGGCTGGGGAAAACATACATAAAGCAAATAATAATGAATAAAGTAAAATTGACAAAAATAAATTTAACTCTGAAGTTTTAATGTATAGTAGGCCGCTAGGAAAAATGGTCGTGAAGAAAGGTTAGCGCTCAAAACTATATTTTGAACCTAGAAAATGAACTTCTTTCAAGATAATAAAAGAGCAACTTAATAATATTAGTTATAATAAAACTACTCGATGCAGGTTGAATACAGCCGATTGTGACGGGTCTCTTATCTAAACTTAATGGGAGTGTAACTCGGCTCAATAAATCATCTAAAAAAAAAGCAGTCTCCTATAGATTGAAAATATAATAAATACAGTATTGATTAAATCCAAGAGACGTTATCATCAAGATAGATATAATCCTCACATACCTTATCCATACTGTAATATCTTCTTACACGTTTCGTTCTAAACGATTAGACCACTATTTAGTATTCATTTAGTTCATGTTTGAAACAATTTCGATAATCTATTCCAATTTAAGATCAAAACACAACTATAGCACATAAATGAAACTGACTTTGTTAGCGGAAGTTTTTAAAACACTACCGCCCATGGAACGTCCCGAATTCAGATTTCGGTTGTAAGCCCTTAATCCAAATCCCCCATAATATACTCAACAGCACTTCAGCGTTGTATCAATCTTCATTCTTTGGGAAGTATAAATGCTCGAATTCTTCAAACTTAGCATAATTCACGCATACGTATTCAAAACTATTGCCCTGTTTCCATGGGAACATGGTCGCATCAGTTCAAAAATGGTTCGCGGTATACCTTTTATGTATCCGAACTTTAATAAAAGATACACAATCATTTCGCCGACGTTCTACACTTGATTCAACAATCTATTTTGTAGCAACACACGATGTCACAGATGTACCCTCATTTAGAAACACATAAAAACAAAAGATGAACCCCAATCCCAACCGAATCCAGGCATGCTTAGTCTATCCGATCTTTACCTTAGAGCGGAATGACCTTTTAAATTAGTGCAGCGTCAGAACGTCTGGGACGGCAAAATCGTTCTCAATTTAAATCAACTTATTAGATAACGGCTAAGGACCCTTCACGACGGACAATTAATGTCGATAGATTTTGGGTACACCGTAAAACCTACATTTAATCGAACTGAAAGACAATAAATAAATTTCCATTTCAATGGGTACTCAGACATCTTAGACTTCGAGGAGCCCGTATTAGTTGCCCAACGTTCGAGAATATACATATGTTTGTTTGTTTTTCTTGTTTGGGTTCATATTCTTTTCCTTTTCTTTCGTGTGACTACTAAAGTGTGGTCCGAAGGTTGTGCATTCTTTATTCGAAGATATACGAACCCCCAAATACCCACTTTCTTATCAGAGTTGAAAATTAATAGGTGCTCGTTCCCCGACAGGTTTGCCCTGATAAGGAACCCATCAACACCAACCTATCATGCATAAGTGTTTCTGAGCAGCAACGAACAAGTGGAAAAGAGAAAATCGGGAAACAAAGCAGCCGTGGATATATTATGCGTGGCGGTGGTATACCTGGCCGTAGGTAGATCTCCACTACAAAACCGGCATCTGACGTCAAACGACAAGCAGCCGGTTAGGAGAGTAGTACGGCAAGGTTCGGTCCAGGTGGCATCCATTTAAATATGTGCGCCTTTGGACAGATTTGAAAGAGACGAATCACTCTTATCAAGAGTCGTAATTTTTCATGAGATATCCCGAGATAAGGTGTCGTGGGGTATGGAAATATTCAAGGGACTTGTACCGAGAAACCTCTCCTCATTTTCAATGATTAACCATCTGTATTTACAATGACAAATTTTGGGAAAGTAGCGTCCAGCGATTATTAGTTGGCATCTTTGTCGTTGAGGCATTATCCGAGCGGCAAATGGATTATGATGGAGTGACAATAGAGTGAAACAAATTTAATGGTTGCGTTTAGCATTATCTCCGGTAGGTATAACATGTAAACAGAACATCGAATGTAGCAGGGTGTGGAAGATTATTGTAGGTTCCAGCGCTTAATAATATTCTTTGAACCTAGATTAATCGAATGAGTTTCAGATTCATGATAAAAATAAAATCACGACCTACATCCGTCGTCACCAGATTCATTTTATCTAGGAATCAATTAATTCTGAAATCGTCATATCTCTACCAGAAGGCAAAACCGCCATAAATAACTCGAATATTTATTTCATTAAACTGTTTATATGATACAATAATTTAAAGTGTACCCTTTGAGGTCCAGCGGCCATCCGCATCCATGTGTATCAAACACGCTAACAAACCGAAAAATTATTCCATTTATCATTCTCTTTATTCGGAGCGGATCCCATTAAATCAAATTCATATCAGCAAACCCAAGTATTCACGATCCCGACACTAACTCAAGTGGCAGCAGCTACCGTGCTACTCCGGATCCGAAGCCACGCTGCGCTTGTAATCGCACAAGGAACCACTCTTCAGAGTCATTACCACAAATCTTTCATCAAGCAATTAAAATATCTAGATGAATGGCTTTCGGCATGGATCATTATCATTGTCGGTGCTGCCTTTAAAAGACTATAGCTTCTTTCAAAATACTTTCTTCGGCAAAAGGCAAAAGAATGAGGCGAGTGAATGACAATCCCTTCTTCAAATCTCGAGGAAGGTGGCAACGATGATAAAATTAAGCGATACTCTTCAAAAGGTCTCAATCCAAAAATGAAACTGTTGCAACTACACAGGCCACATGGATATACACGCTCAACCGTACGTGGTACAGACGACCGCAATTAAGGGAGAAGAGCTCTTTCTCACAGTTCCTTTGATGTCACATCGTAATAAAGTCATTGCGATGCGACCACTGACAGGGAATAGGCCGAGGACGTGTTCACATTCAGCAATTATGAGGTGATGGTTGTGGCAATAAAAATCGTATTAAAAATTTTATAAGTCGCTATAAAATGCTGGGTGGAAGCAAAGGATTGCACTTGCCACGAATATGCTCAACCCTCTGTCTGTTGCATGGTGGTCACTATTGACTAGTAGCATTCTGAGACATAATAACATGTATATTTCTAGATATCTATCTAGAGATGTTTGCTTGGAATAAAACTGTGGCCTTCAAAATGTGATATAATAATATAATAAAAAGAAAGTCAGAAGCTGTTTACCGACAGCAGTTCAAAGCTATAAATCACAATTCAAAAAAAGATGAATCACTCGTACAAGTGCGAGGTGGAAGGAATAGTACCTAATTAGGTAATAAATGTCTACGGATTTGGAATACGGTTGTAGAAATTCTGAAGCACGGGCCGGATGACGACGGTTTCAAAGGGAAGATATAACAGTTTGTTCATTCGTATTACAGTGTTGTAATTCGATCCAAAAATTTGAGAACTAAATATTAAAATAACTGGATTTATACTTGCACAGCTGCAATGGTCTTAGGAGAATTCTACATAAAGATTACCGAGATATTGAAGGAAAATTACTACCCGCTTTGCCATCGATTCTCTGCTTCAGGCTTCAGATCAACTTAAAATTGACCCCGAATTGCTAAAATAATTGTCTCATCTCATTTGGTATATTAGCGAACCAGCGATATTTGAAAAGAAAACCGCCGATACCCAACCCATTATATTAGGTTCTACGGAGCCTTCGATTTAAAAACAAGTGTTGTCTAACTCAATGAAGAAGATATACATATGTATAAGGGTTTCTTCAGAAAAGAAGAAAGAAAACAATATAAATCTTGGATTTATCATATCATACATATATCATATATATTTTTACATATATATTCGCATAACCGAAGACTCTGGCCACAGACCTAGTTATTTAAGTTAAGCAAAAGAATATACGAGGGCAAGCATAACAAACACCGATTTCCTTATCAGAAAACCGGATGAAAGAAAACACATAAAAAGAATACTTATTTTGTTTCAATTTAATTTCAGAAGATGAAAAACGCAATCATACCTACAGGCGCAAGGCAGGTATAACTTTTATAACTTTTAAACATCCTGTCCCCTCTACATCCTAACGTATTGAACCACATACAAAAGGTGAGTTTTTACAAAGGTGTTTTGGAGAAAATCCGAAACAAAACAATGAAACCTTCAATACAGCAGTTTGGCATCTGGCGTCTGAACATCTTAATGTGGGACTGAATATCACTGAAATAACTGCTTGCATTTCGATCTGTATTTTGGATAAAGTGTTTCCATAATATACTATTAACTCCATACATATATATTATAAGTTAATTTACATTCACGAAAAGCGCATTAACCGGCAGCATAATTGAAAACACTAGTGGAGTCGGGCCTGTTTTCTTTAATTATATAATTGTTGTTATATTAGTAGTTCAAATAGAAAACTCATTCATATATTCAATTCTTTTTCTTTTCAATTTAGCTTGAGAAATATTTGTTTAAATTTAAATAAAGTTATTAATTTTTTTATAAATAAATAAATATTTTTTTTTAATTAAAAAAAGAAAACCTTTGCTTACATAACTTATACCATTTCATTTTGAACTATTTACATAATATTTCCCTATAAGAAGCGACCAATTCAGATTGTAGTGCCGGAGCACACGTGAGGTGTTTCCATAAAGATCGGTATTAAAGATACAGGATGCGCCATCTCATATGGGTCGATGTAAATTTCGAATAACTTCAACAATTCTCAACCGATTTTGGAAATTCAATTTAATTCAATTTAGACCTTTACAATTTATTTTGATTAATTTTTGAAAACAATATCAATTAAATGGGCTCGTTTGCGCGTTCTCCATGACATTTTCGAGCATTTCGTTCGAAAATGTCTGGAGGAGTCAAATCCGGCGATCTCGGAGGCCAGTCAATATCGCCCTTTTTTGACACCAATCTTCCAGGGAACTTCCACAGTATGGCATGTCGCGCCGTCTTGTGTAAACCAAAAGTGAAATAATAATAATTTCTGGGACCACATAATGGGCCAACATCCACCGATATCGATCGCCATCCACTGTATCACCAACTTTGAAGAAATACGGTCCAATGATGGTTTTGGCGCATACACCGGCCCAAACAGTAACTATTTGATCATATAGCCGTTTTTCGTGAATAATGTGAGGATTTTCGGTGCCCCAGAAGCGACAATTTTGTTTATTATCCGAGGCAGAGATCGTAATATGTGCCTCATCGGTCATCAAAATTTGTCGCCAAAACTCCGGCTCAGCATTAATCATTGCAACGACATTTTGTGCATATGCCAAGCGCCGTGGATCATCTTGTGGCAAAATTCTTTGAGTTACCTGCACTTTGTATGGAAATAAGTGAAGATCATCCTTCTTCAACCTTCAACCTTCAAAATTCTCCGCAAAGTGGTCCCACTGATGCCTAACTGCTGCGAACGGCGCCGATATGACAAACTTGGGTCTTCTTGAATACTGGCCTTCACAGACTGAATATATGAGTTTGAATGCTGCGGACGTGGCCTAGGTTGCTCACGAGGGCTTGCCACAAAACCAAATTGAAAAAAAATTCGAGACCCAACGACGAATTGTATCTTTTTTGGGCGCAACACGATCACGATATTTTGCACGATACGCACGTTGAGTTAGCACAATCGAGCGTTCATTTTTAATGAACATTGAAACTATTTCCGAAGCGATTCATGGTTAAAATTGTACTGAATTGACGTTTCCAAAATGCTATGACATATGAAAATCGGTTGACAATTGTTGAAGTTATTCGAAGTTTACATCGACCCATATGAGATGGCGCACTCTGTAGATTTGAACGTCATGGTGGTTTCACTAATGGGATACACTAATGCAACAGCCCATAGATAGCAAAATGTCATAGATACCAATAACCACTACGTACATATTGAAATTTGTATTATCGGGTATACGAGTATGTATTAATTTTAAAATATTTATAAGAGATATTGCTACTAGTACTGTATGTATCCGACCATACTGTAACTGCGTCATATTAAAGCTATGTCATCTGGTTTCAGTTTGTAGTATGTATGTATGTGTAAACAACAACATATAATATGTCGAAATACTTGCTAACGAAAGAGTATTTGCGGGAAGTTTTACTGTACTTCTTTAGTTCGATGATCATACTCTATCGATTTTTCTACTATTGTCGCTTTAAAAGTGGTGACAACCAAGAAAGTTTTAAGATGAAGAATTGGAAGTAATACTCGATGAAGATCCGTTCAAGAATCCTAGCAAGAAGACCTAGCAGAATAATTAAATGTTAACTAAGCAACAATTTCCAGATGGTTCAAGGCATTAGCCATAATTCAAAAGCAAGGGAATTAGGTACCATACTAGTAAAGGCCGAGAGACGATTTTGCATGTCCAAAATGCTGCTTCATAAAAAAAGTTTTTTTGCATCGCTGAAAAGTGGATCTATTGTGATAAACCCAAGCACAAAAAATCATATCTCAATCCCGGCAAACCAGGCAAATTGACTAGAAAGCCAAATACTCATGCTGCAAAGATAATGTTGTGTATTTGGTTGGATCAGTGGTCTATTATGAGCTGCTTAGAAGTGGTCAAACAATCGATGGATCTCTTCACCGACTTCAGGAGCAACTGCTCCACAAGTGACCAGATTTCTACAATACGACAGATTGTAGAGAAGAAATAGGAATTCCACGAAACGGTCTACCAGTTATGATTTAAAAAAAGATATTTCTATTAACATATCTCAAATGTATCATGTCCTTGTAGGTTTGCGAATCCGAAAACGTTGGTGAAATTGATACAAGTTTGCCTAAAGGGACGAACAAACACAAAACGCCTTATCTAAAATATTTGGAATACGTGAAGGATAAAAACAAATAGACGCCTTGCCACAAATTCTCTTTAATTTGGTTCTGAAATAAGAAATGAGATTTCTCTTTTTGGAAATAATGGGGGAATAAGCCTTAATGGAATCGCACGCTTGCGCTGAAGATCTTGACTTTCTGCAACATACTGTTTCTTCAGTAAAAGGAAACGCATAAAGTCTTATAATGGCAGGAAAGGAAGTAGGTTTAGAAGTAACTGAAGAGAAAACATGTTATCAGTAACCAATTTGGATCTATCCAAACCTCACACTTGACTGTATTCGATTAACGGTTTGAGATAGTAGGCGAGTTCAGATACCTGGAGTACCCCTACACTGACTGGCTACATATTGGCAACATGGGTTTGAAAAAAAACTATTCAAAACAACACTTTTGTTGCGCAATGTTAAAATCCATGTTCACAGAACTATCATAATGCCTGTGTCCCTTTAAAGATGTTTTATTGGTGTCCGACTAAGAAGGAGGAAAATAGATTTCGGGTCTTTGAAAACAAGATTTGAAAGGGAATCTGTGGTGGAAACAGGCGAATGAAGAAAACTCGATGAATTTTATTCAGCCCCAAGTCCGAGTATTAAATCGCGAAGAATAAGATGAGCAGGACACATAGACTAAAGGTTCAGTGGACGAACAGTCACAAGAATAATGAGGGGAAAAGCCGAAGGAAAAAGACTGGCCGTACTGGCTGTGCCGTAGCTCGGAGAACAATGTAAGTATTGGCCTAGAAGAAATGGAACAGAACATCGAAACATGAAAAGAGAGTGACAACACTTTATATTTTTGTAAAAATATAAATTATCTATTTATTATCAAGTGTTAAAATGGAAACTCGCCGTTTTGTTTTTTTTTTCAAAATCTGGAACTTAGCTTCGGTAAAATGGTAAAAGGTACGGTACACCACAAGCTACAACTTTTATCCATTTTCCGCATTGGAAAAACTGTAGTTTAAGGCGGTCCACGAAACTATCTAATTGTTGTAGTCTCGACAGATCGGAAAGCCAGGCCATGCGTCATAAGTCGAAAAAGGTGATACTTGGAAGATGCGTTGTTTGGACGATATGCCGGTTGGGATGGTACGTCCAATATCAGTGTTTCACATAAGTTCTAACGATTGTGGCCGATTTTCATTAAATGCTCAGCTCGAATACATTAATTATGTTCGGTAGCTAACTCCTCTGTGTTTCCCCGGTTGTAACAACTCATAATATACCACGCCGAGCGGATCCTACCAAATACACACCATGAGCTTTCATCCATGAATGTTTGCTTGGCCTTCGTTATTTCTGCATGGCTGGGGTGCTTCGACATTTCCCGTCTTCAGCCCGTTTGGCACAAATTTCCATGCTTTAGGCCAATGCCCAAGATTTAAAAAAATCACTTTTGTAGTGTTAAGATCAATGCAACTTTAAATAACAAATAAAAACTGACAAGCAGCCAAGGAATACATCTCACAAAGCTTCTAAGAAAGTACGAAGTAACCGTAAAAATAAATACAATAATACGCAAATCAGAAAATAAGATCATATCTGCCGATAACAAGAATAACCCACGAATTACGTAGTCAGGGAAAATTACTAGATAAAAACAACTGTCAATGAACCGTGGGTCTTAAAGAAGTTCTCATGCACTCTCAAAGGATATTACAGAAACGCGCATAAAAGAAAAAATGTACAAGACTCTTGATGGACTTGTTTAATCTGCAGCACTCACTGAGTATTACAACCACACAACACCAAACTATTGAATTTACCTCACCTACCTTAAAAAAAAATTTAAGGAGCAGTGCTATGAAATTATCATAAACCTACATCGTCCGTAAGCTTGCCAAAAACAGAGTAACTACATAACTACATAATAAGATAAGACCCTTATTTTATAATTTTTATATACATATATGTATTTACGTACATGTGTGTATTTTACACGCATTAACCCATACACAATAAGACTACTTAGCAGAACATGACAAACCAATTGCTAGTAGGCTAATTTGGGTCATAAATTCAAGTCAAGCACTTCGATCTAGTTCAGGTCACTATTATCTAAATGAAAATACAATATTATTAATTGTTGTTCCTTGCATGAGAGACTGAAAAATGAGTCCATCTCACTGACTGGTTAAAATAGGACTCTCGCAACAGTTGCCGCTTGATTGAAAACTATATTTCCAATTTGTTTGCATCCACTTTTAACATACTATACAATTAATGAAACACTCATCACGGCTAGTGAAGCATTTATTTTTGATTAAATGTCTACAACATGGACAACAAGAATGAACTAAGTGTCTGTCAGAGTCGTTTGCTCGCCGAACTGCAACCTAAGTATTGTAGAGACTGCATACAATATATGTACATATACACACATATATATATAGATACTTATTTTTGTTTCAGACATTTAAACACATAACGCTGACAGGCAAACATATTGTCAGTTCAGTTCAGTTCAGTGACTTGAATGAGTTTGTTGACGGTTAAGAATCGATTTAGCCGCCTGTCTAACGGTCATACGTAATCCAACCAAACGGATGATTGGATTAGCAATTAACCCGAATTCGTTACAATCGTAACCAGTTGTGGGGTATGTGTTAGGTGAAAGTATGGAAAAAGGGTGACGTGATGTTTGACAACTATAAGTATCTACATAATCCGAATTTTCATTTAGATTGAGTTCAAAAGTGATGTTCGTACCCAGGTACACCGCATAACTTTCCGGATTACAAAGTAATTTCCAACCAACATGAAGAATCCTTGAAATTCAATTAATAGTTGTTGGTGACTGTATCTCAAAGATTACTCTTTAGCATTAGGGTACGTATAAACTCGAATGGGCGCCGAGTACACATTGACCCTCGTTACGGATGGCATTCCAATCCAAAACAAATTGAATGAGAATTCTAAATAACATAATAATATCGTGGTACTTATCATGCCTATCAAATCAATTATTCCTGATAATTACTAGCTCCTGATAAACGAAGGCGGTTAACTACCAGGCGACGGTAAAATGCTTTAAGCCCCGATTTCCCTCAGGCAATTGCCATACAGTGCCCATGTGAAAGGAAATCACTTAAAATGCAATTTCTTTTGCTACTAAATCCTCTCGTATTTATTTGTGCATCTCGATCCACCCAGGTCGAAAGTCAATTAATAATTTCAGGATGACGGCTACTTCGACGTACGGTGGACGCGACTATAAAACAAACATTTTCGCAATCGGACTAAGCGGAGGCAACCATTCGACTCGAGCATATGGAGACCATTCAGAAGTGAGCATCGTCGTGCTAAATAATCATAAATCATATCACTTGTCGACAAGTCAATAAATTTGTTTGTTAGCCACCACACAAAGAATCCTGTTGCTTGCCTGAATCCTGAACAGCAGTTAAAGTTGATTAGGTGCAACTGAGCAACTCTGCAACTGCAGTTCTTCGATATAGATTACCTTCTTGGAATACCACATTGGCTAAGCAAGCAAGTTAATATGTTTGAAAGCAATATGCAGATTTGTACAGTAAGCAGCGCAGTAACACCAACAGCAGCAGCTACAGTAATCGATTCGAGAGATTCATCTTTTGAGAATGGTTTCGAATGCCGTTACACGCCGTCGTCTTCTCCAGAAGGCTACTACAAAATCTTGCCTCAAGACGTTGTTCGACAATTTATTTGTGCTTCTCTGATTACGCTTCATGATATGCTGTGTATGCGCGAACATCGGCTGTGCTCGAGCAAAACTTGATTTCAAAACGAATTCGATTTTTCAATATCGCGCGAAATCCTCAACCATTTGGCTTAATTTACTTATGACATGATTTGTACCCTTGAACTGGAAACCCGCTCTTGAAATCAATTTCCTTGTTTAACCTGCCACCGGTTGCGGCTACCGAAAGTCGACGCCGATCTCGGAGGCAAAACAACAACAGAAAAAATTGGATTTGACTCCCTTTATGAATGGTGCACGACGGTTTAGCCTTCTCATTCGTCTTCCATTCCTTCCTTGTCTGTTTGTTCTCGTTTGTTCCATCATCCGATTGTTGACTGTTTGTTTGTGCACACTGCTGGATGGTGGCTTAAGGGCGGATTTGCAATTTGTCATGCTTGTTAAAGTCCGACACAAGCACCGGGAGAAGACATCGGCGAAGACGCTCCTAGTGCTCGAGCAAATATAAATTAATAAAAATAAATCATCGGTTTGATGAAGAAGAACCACACAAGAACAGTGGGAGTTGCCATTGTTTTGTGGATTTTAAAAAGAAATAAAATGGAAATTAATTGCACTCCGGCGTGGATGAATATCGCTGTTAGCCGGTGTGAATGGTTTTGTTTATCCTGGCGTTTAAATGCTGGGGTCGGCAATCCCCGCACGCAGCGGCGACGCTTGTGCACTTCATTTTCCGCCCGTTGTCGTAGTCCTCCGAAATGAACAATCGATGCAAACGCGTCGATATTACCACACAGATACTGTTCTGAACCATAAATTCAATATATAATTATTTCCTGTATTGAATTTCCCACCCACTGGAACGCCTCGCATCATTGGCCTGGAGGTGGAAATCCACATGGAAATGGCTCAGTTGCGCGGTCGATCAGCCAAATAGCTGGACGACCGACCAGCAAACACCCGACCCTGGCCGACCAGAGACCATGTAAATAATGAAAGACTGAAAGAAAAATTCGCTTTTATAATTAATTTTCTCTCGTTGCGGCCGCAGTTGCATCGATGCACATACAACAACGGTAGTAGGACGGTTCTAGGCGCATTCCTCCTCCTGCTCGTCATCATCCACACACTCGGAACGCCGCGAATCGACAGAGAGCGCGCGTGTCAAGCGATTGTGAGGATGAAATAAATTTTAATGTTTTTAAATTAAATGGTTTCGTTTTTGTGGTAATTGATTTTAATGGTCTGTGTGCAAAAGTGTGCGCTCCCATTCGCAGGGCGATATATTTCCATTTCTGGGGACTCCCTGTTCTCTGCAGAAATGGGAGGTGCAGCGGCGCTTCGATTTCAATTTTGATTCACTCCCACAACTCAGATAAATTTAGTACATTTGGCTTAACGCAAAATAAAAATAAAAACAACAAAAAAAAAAAAAACTTTTTTCTTGTTTTTACTTTCGTATTTGTTTTCCTTTTTTATGTTGTGTTTTATTTTCCCTTCTCATTCGATAGCTGACGCTGTGCTGCCTCCGCAGCCTGTTATCTCAGTTTTGTCGTGTCTTTTTCGTATTTTTTTTAATTTGTTCATTGGAATAAGATTTATGAGCATTGTTCATTGTGGGTTCAAGTTTATGGTGGAGTTGATCTCGCATACTATGGGGTTGTTCAGCTACTCGAGCACTGGGATAAGTGATTAATATTTTTATTGGCACTTTTTTCGACATGTTTTCTTGCTTGGTTTTAATTGTAGAAAAAAAATTGAGTATCTATGTATGAGCTTTGAGTTAATTCATGAAGGCAGAAAGAGGTTGGCATTACGCTCGGTCGAATAGATCACGAAAAAATTAGCTTTTATAAGAAAAAAAAAAAACATTTGACATGGCTTACATTATTTTCACAAGAATTATGGCATAGGTATTTGGAAATTTTATTTTGAGTCCCAGGCCTGGTGTTTTTGGTAGAAAATGGAGCATCTTACCTGGACAGACCCTCTATATTATAGTAAAGTAAGCTTCAAATAGTTATTTAACACTAGTTTTAAGTCGGAAAGAACTGCACGAATGGTTATATAACAGCGAAAACAAAAAATCAACAAATTGCAGTCCCCTTCGTCTTCGAAGTCAGATATTTGCTCAATTTATTTGCATATAACGAACTTTACTTTACTTAGGTGGTGCTACAATCATAGGTGAACCTGAGCCTCAACTAATAAGTTTCTACAGCATACACTATCTCTTTCTAATTGATTCCAATGCTACACGCTCAGTTGGTTGAGGTCCCTTTTCTCATCTAAGATCTTCGAGTTATAAAAAAACAAAATGCTTTTCAGAGACACATGCATACACACGTTTTGAACTAACCAAATAGGTTCTTGGGTGTGAATAGTCTGTTCTAATTACCAACTTCCCAATTGAAGACCTTAAAAACTAGATACCACTGGGCTGAGAATGAGTCGACTGCTCCAGTATTGCATCTTTTTTTAATGCAAATAAAATACTACCGAATTAAAATAGTGGGAAACT
Organism: Merodon equestris; assembly: GCA_958301585.1. NCBI lineage: Eukaryota > Metazoa > Arthropoda > Insecta > Diptera > Syrphidae > Merodon > Merodon equestris. The sequence continues at coordinate 68,376,468 of OY284414.1, read as the reverse complement.
TATCAAAGTTAATATCCAAATTTGTTTACGTACCAACGTACACAAAAACAAAAGACGGATTCAAACTCTAGATACCTGAAATCGTTGAGATACGATACCTTTTAGACTAAAACAACTTCCATATTATTATTATTATTATACAATAGTTATTATAATTATTATTATTATTAGACGATGTTACAGTTTATGAAGAGCCAAGGCTAAGCTTCTCTCATTCACTTATGTTGTGTGCGATTTCTTTCTCACACAAGTGAACGTGACCTACAGTTTTATTCCGAACGGTGAGAACCGAGAAGCTTTTTCAAGACAAGTTTACTACGGGGTGTATTGCCAGACCCTGTGAGGAGAGAAATTGCGAAATAAACAATTCGTGTTTTTGGTGATATCGAATTGCATCGAAGGCGGCCGCCCAGCTCAGGGCCTCTTTCTCATTTCGAGCGTGAAACAGTGACCATCACACATTTTCATTCTGCATATAAACTTACAGTCTAATTGGGAGATTGTAATAAACTTTATATAACTATTATAACGAGATTATAAAAAGATTGAATTAAATGAATTAAAATAAAATTTTGAAATTATATAAAAGTTATAATTCGCGGCAGAGGCCGACTCACTACCCACTGCGCCATGGCGCTCTCTCCACAGCTTCCATATACTCGTAGTAAGTCAAATTCTTATATTAGCAATTCAACATTAAATTCTGTCTCCTGTTCCTGTTCCTAACCCATCATTAACCGATTAATCATTCAAACTTAATTAAAATATTCAACTCGGGCGGACCTATTTAGATGAACTACATTAATATTTCACTCGTTTCCGAGGGCTCTCCAGTGTCGCCTAACAAACTTCGTCAAATAACATTATTACGACAATCTTCCAATAATGGTTATTTAAGTAAATGCCTTTTTGTCCTTAAAGCTATCAATTTACAGAATTGCAATACAACAGCTTAGGGTGTTGTAAGTAAAGCTAAATATTGTTATACTGCCCAGTGTATAAGCAAATAAAGGGTCCGACATCTAACTTTTTTTTTTCAAATAGTGCTTATTTCGTGAATGGTAACACTTAGCTCATGTCTGATTTGACAGATAATTAGTTTTATCCTTCCGCTGAACGAATATGGTTGTGTATATGCTTAAACAATGCTTCGCTAAGTGGGCCTGCGATCGACTTACAGAAGATGCCGATTTTGCCAAAAAAAATCATCTTTTCAGATGAAGCTCATTTTGATCTTGGCGGGTATGTAAACAAGCAAAATTGTCGCATTTGGGGCACAGAAAACCCGCACGCATACATTGAAAAGCCGGTGCACTCAAAACGAGCCACAAACGGATTTTGGTCCAGAGGCATAATTGGGCCATTTTTCTTCGAAAATGAGCAAGGAGTGGCCGTTACAGTCAATGGCGATCGTTATCGGGCCATGTTGAACGAATTTTTGTTCACAAAAATTGAAGAGGAGGATATTGGCAACATTTGGTTTCAACAGGACGGCGCTACGTGCCACACAGCCGAAGCTACACTCGATGTTTTGCGCCCTGTTTTTGAAGATCGCATTATCAGCCGCAGAGCTGATGTCGTTTGGCCACCTCGGAGCTGCGATTTGACACCGTTGGACTATTATTTGTGGGGTGCCGTCAAAGATAAGTGTTACGCCGACAAGCCAGAGACAATTGACGCTTTAAAGGACAATATTCGTGAAGCCATTGGTGAAATACAGCTGCACACAATCGATAATGTGCTTAAAAATTGGACCGATCGTGTAGGCTACTGCATGGCCAGCCGAGGCAGCCATTTGAATGAAATTATTTTCCATTATTAACCGAAAGGATTGTACTTTCAAAATTTGAGAAAATATTCAGTAGTTTTTTTTATAGCATTTTCAAAAAAAAAAAAAGTTATTTGGCGGACCCTATATGTAATTGAAGACCAAAATTTTATATTTGAGCAACGATCTCACTTTTTGAATTGATAAAAAAACTTAGAATTTATGTATGTATCTGCTGACAGGCATTATTATAAACACCCAGCCACAAAAAAAACCCTCGCATTCCATTTCTTAGAAATATTTTCTAATTAAGTTGTAAGAAAAAAAAAGAGAAAATAGTAGTAGAAAAAGTATTTTAAGTCAAAATTTTGTATTTTTCGCTATGGTACTGTCTTTGGTGGAAAAGGCCCACATCATTGCTTTGCATAAAGAAAATGTTTTCAAACGAGAAATAGCTCGTCAGGCTGGCACTAACGAGTGGAGTGTGCGCAATGTCATCAAGAATTATCAGTCCGAAGGTTCAATTGAACGGAAAGTTGGAAGCGGCAGGCCAAGGTCAATAACTGAAAGAGAAGCACGGCTTATTCATCGAGCATCAGTGTCTAATCGATTTCAGCATGCTGGAGACATCAATAAGAGCTTTCGGTCTCAAACTGGAAAACAAATCAGTGACCGAACCATGCAAAGACAGCTAAACAATATGGGTTTAAGAGCAAGGCGACCTGCAAAAAAGCCTCTGCTTACCAACAGAATGAAGCAGCAACGGTTGCAATGGGCGAACAATTATGAAAATTGAACTGGTGAGGATCGGGGACAAGTTGTTTTTTCCGATGAGTCTAAATTCAATTTGTTTAGCCCCGATGGCAATGCGCTAGTCCGCCGCAAAAAAGGAGAGAGGTATTCCGAGGAATGCACTTTATCTACCATGAAACATTCCCCGTATGCCATTACGATGTTTGGTGTTAGTGCTATTCTGATGTTGGAAGGAACCGTTAATGCTGCAAAGTACATTGAGATCATCAACGAAGGTGCTTTGACAACTTTGGAGCAATGTTCTGAGTATTCCAAAAATTTAATTTTTCAAGATGACTCAGCTCCATGTCACCGAGCCAAAACGGTAACTTTAATTTGAGCTAAAGTTTTAATTTGGGTTTTTTTATTTACGTTAATGTTTTCTCTACGTTCAGGTAAAAAATCATACAGAGCTGTTGGGTATATCCTCTCTGCCATGGCCAGAAAACAGTCCGGACCTGAATCCAATTGAGAACTGTTGGCAATATATAGGGAAAAAGATTAGAGAAAAGCGACCAAGAACGATCTCTGAGATGAAATCGGTTATGAAAAAAGTTTAGTGTGAGGAACTTGTTTAATTCGATGCCAAACCGAATTCGTGGCGTCATCAAAAACAAGGGCGCAGCCACAAATTATTAATTTTTAATCTGCTTTTGTTGTCAAAATATAACAGTTATGATACCGTGCCTTACATATACTATTTATAAAAAAAATGTGATTTTTGAGTTCCTAAAAAATATTTTTTTTAATTATTTTTAGTAATAAAACAATTTTTTTATGATGTTGAAATCGTCATATTATTGCCTTTTGTTAATACTTGAAATATATTTTAGTTAAAAACGTGAAGTCTACTGTTTTTGTATAGTATATATCTCAAATTATGAAAAGAAAAAAGATAAATAAAATTCTACTATTAAATCTTTAAGAAAATCCGTTTTGTAAAGGGTGGTCCAACCATAATGGACGATGTTAATTGTGAGTCACACCTTGACGTCAAGTTTTTTTGCCCAACTTAATTTGACATTTCTATGTTTCAGTGTTTGATAAATTCAACCATGAGGAACACAATTGAGCAGCGCGTTAAGATTGTTGAAGAATTTTACGAAAATGGGCGTTCAAATCAAAATGCATTTCATGCACTTCGTGATTTTTTTGGTCAGCATAATCGACCTAATGTGTCCAGAATCGGTAGAATTGTGCGCAAATTTTAGCGAACCGGGTCTAATTCCTCTAAGTGTTTTACGTGGACTCCTGCCTTGTCGGCTTAATTCCACGGCGGGCCTTCCCGCAAGGGGTTGATTTTATGGACGACAACCAACGTCCTTGCTCACAGACCTGTAAGTAAGTACCAAATCGAATCATGCATAGGTACATTTTCCCCCCTTGGTACAAGGCGAGGCCTATCAAAACCTCTTGCCGATTTGAGGTCGACCACCTCCGAACTTCCACCAATGTTTCCACTAATGTTTCCACCAGTAGATCCACTAATTTTATCGTTCGTTGTTTCCCGCATTTGGGACAACCACAGCCCCCACGATACTCCCACAAGGGGGCCTACCGCAAAGACAGGCCGGGACTGTCATTCCGATATCTGACATTACTGCCATTTACCAGTCTGACATTGTGTCCCGGGGGCACCCATCTCCCGTGGTCCCGGAATTAGGCCTCCGGTCGAGCCGTTACTCACCAGCTGTGTTGACCTATACATCAGCTGAGAGCCTTATGTTTGCTAATGGCCGAATGGCAGACCATAGTTGCAATACATATGCCTTCCCAATCGATTATCAGTCACTACGACAGCATAATCAATCAGTTATCGGCGTTATGCGTTCAAGTTAGCCATAAACAGCTAATCAGAGCCGTATGTTTGCTAATGGCCGAATGACAGACCATAGTTGCAAAACATATGCCTTCCCAATCGATCAGCAGTCATTACGACAGCATAACCAATCAGTTATCGGCATTATTCGCTCAAATCGGCTATAAATAGCTATGTTGGCCGAGAACCTCGTGGCCCTATAATGTTGCCCCCCAGGTACGTGAGCCGCATATTGAGGATGCGACCCGGTGTAACCCACGGGGCGTAAGCGAACCGGGTCTGTAGGAAATGTGAAAACACCTGTGCATGCTTGCCCGGTTCGTTCTGCGGAAAACATTGCTGTTGTTCGCGATAGTGTGGCAGAAGAGCCGTCAACCTCGACTCGTCGTCGTGCCCAACAATTGAACATCTCACGAACATCACTGATGCGAATTTTGAATAAAGATTTAAATTTACACGCTTACAAGGTTCAATTGACTCAAGAGCTGAAGCCTACTGACCATTTCAAGAGTCATCATTACGCCGAATGATTAGTTGAACAGACAGAAGTGAATGGTGACTTTACAAAGAAAATCATATTTAGCGACGAGGCACACTTTCACCTCAGTGGATTCGTTAACAAGCAGAATTGCCGCATTTGGGCAAATGAGAATCCACGAGTGATTGTTGAAAAGCCGATGCATCCACAAAGAGTAACTGTTTGGTGCGGTTTATGGGCTGGCGGCGTCATCGGGCCGTACAAGCAGTTACCGTGAATGGTGTTCACTATCGCGAGATGATAACGGACTTCTTGTGGCCAGAAATTTAGGATATGGACCTGGACGATATGTGCTTCGAACAGGATAGTGCCACTTGCCACACAGCCAACGAAACAATGGCTCTTTTGCGCGAGAAATTCAATGGCCGTATTATCTCACATTGTGGCGATGTTAATCGGCCGCCACGATCATGTGATTTGACACCGTTGGACTTCTTTCTTTGGGGATATTTAAAAGAAAAAGTGTACATCAATAAGGCAAGAACAATTCAAGAGCTAAAGGATGAGATAATTCGACATTGAACCTCAATTATGTCTCAGAGTCATTGAAAATATGGACCAGCGGATAGAGGTATGCCACCGAAGCCCTGACAAGCATTTGGCCGATATTTTGTTTCACACATAATTGTCATAGATCCTTCTATCATAATAAAAAATATTAAGACAATTCTCTGAAAACTTTTTGTTTTATTTACAATTATCATCGTGCGTTTTCGTTGGACCACCTTTTACTTAAAAAATGTATTGCGAGGGTGTAATTAGGTCACTATCTTGCCGATCTTAAGTAATCGCTTTGTCGTTAGGTCGCGGAAAGATTGAAAATGCAGTATATACTCGTATATTCCTTTAAAGAGTGCAATTCAACCTTTTTGTCGACAAAAAAATATATGTGCAATATTATTGCAATTAGGGTAAAGAAAATCCAGCTATATCTGTTATTAGCTTACCATATTGTTTGTATGGCCCGAAAATACTACCATAACGTTAAAATGTGCTATAATTTTAAATCTTCCAAATAATAAATACAATGTACATACTGCTTCTCTTTTTTTAAGGACTCAATAATTCTGGTGCTGCCTTAAGGCTGAGAAACAGAGGTAGGAACCATTTTCAAGGATGAGATATATCAACAAACCGTATCTGAGGCTCATATTGTTAAGCGTATTTACTTCGTTTATATAAATTTGAAAACTTTTGGTTTTGATTTAATTTAATAAATGATAAAAAAAAAACAGAAAAATTGCAAATGTGTGTACACATTTTATTGGAGTTGACAAATCAAGGCCAATGTTGATCTCGACTGCGTTTTAAGTGGTCCATAAGGAGTGTCCAATTTTGAATCACTCTTTCGAACATACTGACCAAGACCTCCCTGATAACACGTTAAAAATTGTCTTCCTTAGACGAGTGATTTGACGTATCCGGAAAAAAAATTGTCTAAGAGCGTCAAATCGCACGATCTTGCCGACCAATTCAGCGTTACAAAATCGAAGAAAAATTGCTTAAGGAAGTCATTTCTCAATCGGTCCATCGATTAGCGTGCTGTATGGTATATTTCTGGAATCACAACCGACCAGATTCGGCTGGTGTATTGTACTTTGGGTAAAAAAAGGCGAAATTATTCAACGAAAGCGAACGATGTTGTTCTCACCGTCATTTTTGACAAAATACATACCATAAACCGCACCAAACAGTTCACTTTTGATATTGCTTGAGTTTGCTAATCGGACCAGCAATTTTGTTTATCATATTAACACTCAACCTGCTTTGAGCTTGTCTAAGAGCGTCAAATCGCACGATCTTGCCGACCTCCTCCAGCTTTTCTAAGGCCCACTCATTAAAGATTCGACGTTGTGGCAAGTCGTTCAACATCAGTTCTTGCACGGGCTGTATTTTGTAAGGTAAGAATATTGCGTAAACTCTACCATGTGATTGAGTAGAACGATCTCAATTTCTGCGACGAAGAGATAAATCACGAACTTCATTAACAGCAGCAACATTTTTCTCTGTACGCAATGGATGCGAAATTAGGTCAAATAGGTCGATTATTTTTATTATTATTTTTTTCTTGGTCATTTGGAACTCAAAAGTACACAGCCTCATTGACTACCCTTCGCCAAGCCTCCCAGCCATGAGTTTATTCCTTCCACGTCTCGCGGTTCTATCCCATCTCTTCTAGATCCATTCTCCGCTCATCTACGGGGCGGCCATCCTGGCGGGCTTATTCCATTCATTATTCGTTTGACTAATCGGCCACTGTCCATTTGTTCTATGTGTTCTGCCGATCTTAGTCTTCGCGATTTTATTCAATATAGTTCCTCGAATAATTGATTGTGTAGTTTCCTCCATTCGCCTGTTTTTCGTCCTGTTGTCAACCGTAGATTCTCCTTAAGATCTTGTTTTGAAAGATCTGAAATTTATTTTCCCCTTTTTTAGTAAGAGAGCAGGTTTCAGTGGCATTATTGGGTTTCACAAATGCGGATTTTAACATTGCGAGACAAAAGAGTTGTTTTGAATAATTACTTCATCGCGAAGAAGCACGCATTGCCCATATGCAACCTTTTATTGATATGTCTTTTTTGGCAGTCAATGTCCACTTTCCCAAAGCGTATATCGAGAACAGTAAGGTGCGAGGTTTGGATCGATCAGTGACCATTTATTTGGTCTTTTAAGCCTACTTTCTTTCCTGCCATTGTTAGACTTTTGACATTTCTTTTACTGTTTCCTTACTATCTCTCAACAGGTCCAGATCATCAGCGTAAGCTAGTACGGATGTGATTCCATTAAGGGATATTCTCCTCTCCTTTTTTCGAAAGAAATTCATTACGAATTCCATCTCGAGATTAAAAAGAAGAGATGGCAAGACATCTCCTTGTTTTAATCCTTTATATATCTCGAATGTTTCCGATAAGACATATCCTACTTTCACTTGTCTTTGTTTCCCTTTCGGCATATGTCAGTTCCACCAACTTTTTTAGGATTCCCAATTCCCAACATTACAAGGACGTGATACATTTTAAAACGATTTATAGAGCCATATGTTTGAAAAGATGTACAATGTTTTATTTACTGTTAAGACTATGGAGCTACGGACCATATATGTATATTTTTACGAATTTCATAAACTTGAAATAAATAACATCCAATGAAATAGTTCTTTGATTTTTAAGGCTAACTTTCTCGTTCTATGGACTTAACTCGCAAATAAATGAATAGGCTTAAGCACTGAACAGTAAGGTCACAAATTACAGTCTTAGTAATATAAATACCAACCGCAAATTACACAAATTCCACAAATCCCACATAAGCATCGTAATGAATTTTCAGCTTTCCAATAAAACCAAAAGATTATGACAAACATTAATATGCACAAAACCACGAAGTCCCTTTTAAAGCGACTCAAAGATAGTGTTGCCCCCACAAAGACCAACAGATGCCAAGAAAGGACATGAGTTCCTTTTTCGGACATCTTCTTCCCTGTCCGCTCAGGACTACAGACACATATTTTTGAACAGACGAACATCTGACCATCGTCAAACCACGAAACATAGAACTTGGAAACTTATTTTAATTAATGAAAACATTATACAATCGATAGGGAATGTGCCGAATATCGACCAACAATAACAAGTTGAAAGCAAGTAAATAATTTATTTCGATTAAGATCAGATGGCATGTATACGAAATGGCCAAAAGGTATGTAAATTTCATCGTTCCAGGCCTCTAGGGTAAATATAGGAATTTCAGTAGTTTGTTTGATTATAAGCGTTTCCCCCAACCTCAATTTTTAGCAAAGTTTAGATACTCGACCCATTCTTGTTCAGTATTTCAGTAAATCATGTATAAAATGACACATATGTACATAAGTGTATGTATAAATACATTTGAAAAAAGGAATACAAGATACCTTTCAAAGCATAAAATCAGGATATATGGCAAAAGGGTCCACTACATCCGTTCAAATGCAACTTTTCACACTGCCACTGTTTTTATCTCCCAGGTAAAGGATCAACACTCGTTTTACTTTGTGTTTTTTTTTTCATACCGTTCAACTAGCTCACCGATTCTGTTTCTAAACTTAATGCTCGACCAGGGATATGTACGGTCGACTAATCAACGAGTACAACATGCTGATGACTTTTTATGTGAACACACAACGAATATAAAGTTCTTGTCACCCTTGCTGTATCTTTTGCCCAGACTTACACCCTACATTCACCCCTATCATGGCTGTTATAAATGTGGCCATATACGGACATTGAAGATGAATATGTCGTCAGGGATTAAACATGGCTTTTATTGCCCGCCAACTTAAGCAAAAACAAAACACCTGCCGCTAAGCGAAAGCTCTTGGTGAAAACAACGTTCATTTAACAACACAACAAAAAATGAATGAATACACAATATTTTTAGTAAATTCAGTTCCTGTTGGCACTTTGTGAATTAAGTTGCAGAAGCTAGTCGACTGCAAAGCGATACATGATCGAGTATTGGTTTTTGCTTTTCATTTTCTTCTATTTTGTTCACGTTTCTGTACACAAATATGCATCGGTAGGCGTTGCTTCGATTCGCGCTTTGGAAGTCGACAGGACGTGATTTCAAATGCATTTTCTACAATAAAAAAAAAAAAAACAAATGTCAACTACAAAAAACTGGACTTTTACACAGGTGTCAACAACTATTAGAAAAAAAATAGGAAATCGCATTCAAATGTTTTTAGATTGAAAATTCAACTAGAATAAACGAATAACCAAAAGGAAGGGATCCAATTAAATTAATTTTTAAACCAATAAATTAATCAATACCCATGCCGGGTGTTTTAGTCGAATGATCCCCATATGGCGGGTTCTGTTTTCGGTCACCGTTGCTGGTGTCGTTAGTCTTTTTATAGTTTCTGTAGCTAGAGTTACCCTCATCAAATCTGATGTCACATTCCTATAAATACCCATAAATCCCACACTGGAATTCGAATTGTCAAGCTCAATTGTGAAACGTTAACAGCCACGCCAACTCATTCATACGTAAAGTCTGAAAAACGGTTAAAAAAAAACTCAAAAAACTACAACTTAGTTCTGCTGATTTAAATTTTACGATATGTTCTTAATCTTACGAGAACTGTAGCTGTAGCTGATGCTAGAGCCGAATGTTGTGGTCTCGGATGCTAACGCGTATTTTGCGCTCTTTTAATTTCATTTGAGCTGAAAAGGAAAGCTAATCAGTAAAACAGTGATTTATAAGGGCACTTGTTTCTTTTTCGCCTTTTTAATGGCATCCGAACCAAATTGAATTCAGAAGTGTATTTGAATGAGTTCTACTAATTGGGCAACAAATCTGTCATTCCCGGAAATATAAAAATCCGAGCTCTGCATATTGATGCAGAGTAATGTTACTTCTCGTATACGGAGACAAAGATACCGGAATATATTTTTGCACTTTCGTGGTTCTGTATGCAGTACGACGAATGAACTGAGAGTGCGCATGTGGTTTCGGATTAATAAATAATTTATAACGAGGCTGTTAATTAAAATAAGACGACTCGAATTCTGAGACTAAGTAAGGAGAAAATAAAAAAAGAAAAACGGAGCGAATGTAAAGGGGAGAAATATCACAACGGCAGGACATCTCTGTTAGTTGAGGGATGAATGATGTTAATAAAGTGGCGCACGGTGCATCGTACCGCACATTGAACTTCGTTGTGCCGCAGTGGATGCTGCGAGACGGAAACAACAATAAATCAAATGCGATGTGGGGTAATTATTAACTCATATTTCCAAAGAATTTAGTTTTGTGAAATATTATTAATTGCACGTTGGCAGTTCGGGACCGCCTGCTCTGTCAGTCGCAGATACAGAGTTATGTATGTACAATACATACATATGTACATATGTACGTTTATGCAGGCGATGTGGCATTTTTTTTTATTGAAAATTGTGCATGACAGCGATCCTATACTAAAAAAAACTGTCATTATACGTTAGATAATCAGTAATCGATAGAAAAGTGACAGCATTTTGGTTCTTCAAAGGCGGGATCTGTTTAAAACCCTTTTTTTTTTTGTACTTCTTACACAATTTATATAAGACTGTCTAAAAGAAATAACTGCGGCAAGCACTACTAGACACAACTCAGCGACACAACAAAAACAATTAAAAAAAAGAACGAAACGTCGGCGTGTAAACCAATGTTATATGGCCCAACCCACATCACTGCATACAATTTCAACGAACGGCTATAACATACATACATGCAGAGGCAGCATCCCTTCTGACATCAACGTCCATGACCCACCTATCTATTTATCTGCCGCCTGTCTTCTTTTCCTACTTACATATCCCGGGACAAGGAACACGATTTAAATCTTTGTGGATAGGATAGTATCAAGAAATACTAAGTGTTGCTGACAAATCACATTTATTGCAGCAATTCCGAGTTGTCAGTTTGATGGACTTTGAAGGATTCTCAACAACTGCACATTTCAAATATACACAATTTTTAATCTTATTTCTGTTGTTCTCGTACAGTTGGACGGGGCTCGGGGGGGTGGAATATTATCTTTGCGTAACTCTGCCTCGGCTTTTAGCCGAACAGTGTGCTAGGAGCGTATAATATGAATCAAAATGTTTCTGACTCAACTCGCATGAACTTTTCTCGTATGATATATTGGGCATTTACCGCTGGAACATAAACTTCGTAAGATGTGTCATTTTTAATATCTCAAACACAAATGAATATTTGATCATCTTTAATTCTCTTGATTTATTTGGTAAGTATGTACATATGTATATGACTGTAAGATGGAGGTAATAACTTCATTCAATTGACTTCAAGTAAATGATCTTTAATTGATCCAATATTGAGTTCCATTTTACTTTTGGGGTAAAAAGAAAACGACATCTAAATGGCCGTAATAATTTCTCATTGCAAGGGGCGTGATCTTGTCCATTTTCATATGCGCTACGTCCGCCCGACACACATCCATTAACACATGCATATACTCGAAGAGTATACTACACATCTTTAAGTCACTCCGCTTTAATTTATGGTTATTTCCTACGAGGTATTTCGCGTACGATATTGACGACAGTGGAACTGTCACAAAACATGCCACAGCCTAATTTTTTGTCTGTTTGCGCTGTCGCATTTTCGCTTTTGGATCACAGCATGTTCAATAAATCTTGTTGCTCAGTCCGTTGACTCATCCGCCTACTGCATTTGTGTACATTTTTGAATTAATCATTGACATTTTATCCACATATTGGCAAGTAGATTCCAAGTATAATCGTCACCGAACAACAATAATTATTGCTGTCCTGTCATAATTTGTAGTAATTACCTCAAATTCTTTTGTTAATATCTAAAAATACGAACAAATACTCGTAAATTACTTTTATTATTAAATGGCCGTGCGACCTTCTGATTTGGCGTAGGTGGCGTTGTTATTTGATTTGAACGTACATATATCTGCGGATATTGGACACAAAAATAAATTGAGCATAAATCTAATTTTACGGGAAGAACATTCACAAAAATTAATTTTGTTTGATTTTTTCTTTGTTTTTTTTGGAAAATTTTTTTCAGCGGTTTCACATTTATCAGAGAAACCAAATCTGTTAGCACGTTGTTTCGGAAATGTTAAATGCTGATATTGGCAGTAGAGTGGTGTTACAAATTACATTTCATTTCACCAATCATCAAGACAGTCTAAATTCACATAAATATGCATTGTATGTACATCTTTCAAAAATATCGCAAATTGTTTATGTACGCTTTTATGATATTTTCATGTATAAAACAATTAAAAATTATTTTACTAATGTTCTTGACTTCTTTTCTTCTTGAGATTTTTTTTTCGAAATTAAAACTAAATTACTAGAAATATTGCAATTTTCGTTTCTCTGATTTTTCTATTTATTAATTTTAATATCAACAAATGAAATTTCCGTGCAGGGACGGGTTAAGAATAACATGCAGCGATACCCCTCGCTTGTCGTAAAAGGCGACTAAAACAAAGGTAAACAAAAATCACATCTAGGCAATTTAGAAAACACCAAGGCGAGCCTAGGGACACATATACCACCATTAAACTGCCCCACAAGTGTACATGCAAATCAGTGGGTTGACACGACTGGAGATCACCGGTGTTGTAAGAGTAAGATCAAACAAAAAAAATCTGGAGCATGCCCGTGTCACAAAAAAAAAGGAAGGCCGAAAAACAATTGGTGCAAACAAATGCAAAACACCAGCATTTGATTGGCCTCAGCGATGAAGTAATCCCAAACCGGGAAGCTTGCCGCTACTTTCTGAGGTCAAACCGGCGGACCCCACAAGCGGACCAGTAGGAATGCAGTTAAGTGGGAAGGTTATGGTCCTACACTTCTGACCATAACAACGCCGGAAAAAAAAGGAAAAGAATATCAATAAATGAAAAATTAAAAATGTATAGATACCACATATGAAAACAAAAAGAAAATATAAAAAACAAAATTAAAAGCTGAAATATTAATTGATTATAGGTTTTTCATAACGTACGAGTATTTCGTATTCATGGATTTGTTTTTGTTCAAAAAGTAATTTTTTTTTTGCTCAATGTATGTATGCACATACTGAGATTGATAACACGTTTCATCTTTAAACTGACTTTACTTTATGTAGGTATGCTCAGTTATCGGACTGACACAGGGATGGTGTCCTAATTAGTCCACATGGTAAGTTTCAACTTGTTCTCTCAAGTAGTTTATTTACACGAATTTTTGCTATAGACGTCTTACGTGTTTTTCGTTAAAATGGACAAACTTGGATATCGTACGATCATCAAATTCTTCGTCTTGGATTGATTAACCCCTTAGGAAATTCATCCAAAGATAACAAAAGTTGTTCAATGCCAACCGTTTAAAAGTGGGCAACTGAATTTAAACGTGGTCAAACATCACTCGCAGATGATACATGTAAAGAACGACAAAAAACCGCAACAACATCAGAAATCATCGAAAAAGTACATGAAAAGTACAAAAACATGACAGTTATTGTTTTTTTTTTCATGCAACAATATTTGGAAGCGCTCAAGTGGGATGTTCCACCACATCGGCCGTATTTTCCGGACCTCTCCTTTTCTTATTACTGTAATACTGGTTACTCCCACAGATGCAGCACGATTTGGCAGATCGCCGGTTTACTTTTTTTTTTTGGAAAAAATGGAAAATTGCCTCGAAAGTTGGATCGCCTCAAAAGATGAAACATTTTTTCGAGATGGAATTATAAAATTGCCTGAAAGGTAGGAAAAAGTAGTAGTCAGCGATGGAAAATACATACTTTGATTCATATGTTCATTCATTTTATTTCGAAATGAATACATTTTTAGCGCAACCAAAAAAAAACAGACAGAATTAATTTGTATTTAATTGGTATAATACTTTATGCACATATTGTATAATATTATATTGCATATTTTAATGTAAAACAAATAGATACACTTAGTAGAAAAAGTCTGCGTACAGCTATTAAAATGAATTACATTTGATTCAAATAGAGGGATTAAACTTTTTAAATAAAATATTTATTTCACAGTAATATTATCCGACTTCAAATCATTATTTGATACATTTTTAAAAGCAATCCAAGTACAAATAGTTATAAAAACACGCAAAAAGACAAAGCAGATACAAACAATCATCAGAAAAAGTCTGAGTACACTTTAAAAAAATTGAGTATATTAAAAAAGCAAATAAATCTTAATATCGTGTGGGGTAACCTTTCTGCTTAATAATGACTTCCCTGAGTCTGTTTGACATTGAATTAACCAGGTTCAAAGTATCTTCAGGTGTGATCTTAGCCCATTCTTCCATTATAACAGTTTTGAGCATTTCCTTTGATGTAATTGACCTCTGCCGAATCCTCCTTTCGTGTAAATTCCATAAATGCTCTATGGGATTTAAGTCTGGTGACTGGGGTGGTGAATGCAATTGTTTCGGGACGTTGTAGAGCATTCAAAGTTTCACAATTTCGGACGTATATATTATAATATTGACGACTAAGACCCAATTTATCCGCACTCTGATTGATATTTGTTTTCAATATCTCCAGGTATCCATACTTGTTCATTGTGGATTCTATGAAATTCAATCTTCCAACGCCAGGTCCACCCATACACCCCCAAACCATTACTTCACCACCACCATGCTTAACAGTTGGAAGTAGGTTTTCTTTGTTAAAAGCAGAGCCAGGCTTCCTCCACACAATCTTTCGGCCTTGTGTACCAAAAATACAGAACTTGCTATCATCTGTAAATATTACTTTCTGCCGGAAGTCCAATGGCTTATTGAGATGTTCGGTCCATATTTTAGTCTTTTTTGCCGATTGACTCTTGCAATTTTCGATGCCGTTATTTGTGAATTTTTTTAACTAATCCGATCAGACCTAGTTTTTCTCTTGCGGATAATTTAGAAGGGCGACCAGAACTCGGCTTTGAAACATAACTTCCCGTTGATTTGAACGTATTAACCACTCTTTGTATAGGTGAATGTGTTGTATTTAGTGTTTTGCCCGATTTCTCTTAAACTTTTACTCTCTTTCCACAACTTAATAATTATTTCCCGTTCATTTGAACAAATTTCTTTTCTTTTCGCAACCATCTCAAAAAAATGCACTCCTCAACTACCGAACAGAATAAATGAAAGATAACTTCGCTCAAAAAGATACTCCTGATCTTAGCATACACATATTCAAAAGATAAGGTCAATTCCGACGTCAAAGGCAACTGTACGCAGACTTTTTCTGCGTAATTTTCTGTTAATTTTCCATTTTTGTGTGTTTTTTGCATGTACCGTTACAATTGTTCAGATAAAATTGAAGTTCGGAGAACCTTTAGATTGAAATCATAAATCTGGCATACAATGTTCTTACGTTAAAAGTGTGTGCAACAATTTTTTTCATAAAATAAATTCCTATTCTATACTGTACGCAGACTTTATCTTCTCTAAGTTATCAAAAGTTTATAAAGGGTTTTCCAAAAAGGACTTGACAACTTTTTTTTTAAATAAAACGCAAACCATTTGAGATATTTCAAAAACTTTACTATCGGCTTGAAGTACAATCAAAACATTTATGAATGGAACTCGACTTCGTTCATATGGCCACCGCGAGCACGTTTGCAGTAGTCGATTCGTTGGACCCAATTTTCGATGACTCGGCCACACATTTCGGCCGAAACGACCGCTATTTCGTGTTCAATGTTGGCTCTGAGCTCTTCCAACGTCGTCGGCTTGTTGGCATAAACCAATGACTTAACGTAGCCCCAAAGAAAATAGTCTAGAGGCGTTAAATCGCACAAACGAGGCGGTCAATCGACTGGCCCATTTCTTGAGATAACACGCTCATCAAACTTACTTTTAATAAATCGATTGTAACGTGTGCTGTGTGGCTTGTGGCACCATCCTGTTGAAACCACATGTCGTCCAAGTCCATATCTTCCAATTAGGGCCAAAAATAATCGGTAATCATGGCGCGATAACGCTGGCCAATCACAGTAACGTGACGATCGTTATCGTCGACGAAAAAATATGGCCCAATAACGCCGCCGGCATGCAAACCGCACCAAACAGTTATGTTTTGTGGATGAAGTGGTGACTCATGAAGCACATGTGGATTTTCACCCGACCAATAACGCATATTTTGCTTATTGACGAACCCATCGAGCCAAAAATGAGCTTCGTCACTGAAGAAGATTTTGCGATGAAATTCATCATCTTGGCGCATCTTCTCCAGAGCCCAATCGGAGAACGTACGTCGCTTCAAATGGTCCATCGGCTTTAATTCTTGAGTCAGCTTGATCTTGTATGGGTGTAAACCAAGATCCTTACGCAAAATACGCCATAATGTGGTCTGAGCGATGCCCAATTCTTGAGAACGCCGTGGAATTGACTGATTTGGATCGTTTGCTACGAATGCCTGAACGGCAGCGATATTTTCGACACTTCGACCAACCCGTTGTCTCACTGACATGGCAACATCACACAACGAATATGTACACTCAAATTTTTGCACTAAGCTTGTTATTGCCTGTCTACTAGGGCGAGAATTACGACCGAAAATTGGAGTTAACGCTCTTAAAGTCACCGACTCCGAATTTCGGTAGAAAATTTTTATAATTTGCAGACGTTGCTCGTTCGTGTACCTACTTTACCATGATGAAAATGTTGAGTTTACTGAATAAATTGACAATGACAGTTCGATGATTAGTGAAAGGGTGCGTTCACAAATTCAAAGCTGCCCCCCCCCCCCCCCATTGGAAAACCCTTTACAAAAATAACTAAACCAAAGAATTATTAAAAATATAAAAAAATTAACAAAAACAATAAGATCATAAAATATACTTATTGATAAGACCAAGGGAATCAATACTCGTATATATTACAGTACATATATAGCATAGCAATATGATATAGGATCCAAAAGTGCGATCATGTGCCAAGTTTTTTTCTAATAAAACAAATTTTTCTTAGTTTAAGATATGATATGTGTGCATGTAGTTGTCGAAAGACATAAGTTTAAGTTGCCCTGTTTGTTTTAGAGTATCCGCCTAGGGCCAGTAAAATATTTAAATTTATAAGGATAATTAAGCTTGTTATAAGCAAAATTTTATAAAAATAATTTAAGATTGAAAATTTGAAAAAAGGATTTTCTAAAAACAGATGTTATTTAATAAGAAACATGCGTTTATGAAAAGTTGTAATATTTTTATTTTAATCATATCTGCCAAATACATACATATCTACAAATAATCTATTTGATAATATAATGTTTATGAAGAATTTCAAGTTTCGTGCAGGGACGGGTTAAGAATATCCCTGCAGCGATACCTCTCGCTTGTCGTAAAAGGCGACTAAAACAAAGGTAAACAAAAATCACATCTAGGCAATTTAGAAAACACCAAGGTGAGCCTAGGGACACATATACCACCATTAAACTGCCCCACAAGTGTACATGCAAATCAGTGGGTTGACACGACTGGAGATCACCGGTGTTGTAAGAGTAAGATCAAACAAAAAAATCTGGAGCATGCCCGTGTCACAAAAAAAAAGGCAGGCCGAAAAACAATTGGTGCAAACAAATGCAAAAACACCAGCATTTGATTGGCCTCAGCGATGAAGTAATCCCAAACCGGGAAGCCTGCCGCTACTTTCTGAGGTAAAACCGGCGGACCCCACAAGCGGGCCAGTAGGAATGCAGTTAAGTGGGAAGGTTATGGTCTTACACTTCTGACCATAACAACGCCGGAAAAAGGAAAAGAAGAAGAAGATGAAGAATTTCAAGATTTTGAATAATAACATATCTGATATTGTCTTTTGCTACCATATATGCATCAATGAAGGGGAATTGCCATAGACTTTACCATTAACATAGCGATTTAAGAAAAATAATTGAATGAAATAAATTGAGCAATCTCGGTAGCCTTCATTTCGAGAAATCATATGACCAGGAAATTTAAAAGGCAATAGATCCTTTAGGTATGTAGCATTTCATCGTGTCTTAATGAAACTTTCAAAACGGCGTCCAACAACACCATTTTCAGGCATAAATAAGTTAGTCATCAAAATTCGGTAATGCAACACATCGAACGAAACGGACGCATCAGCATCATTTTCGAAAAAAAAATACAGTGTCGAAATCGCCGACTTAACACCCGCACCATACTACTGTCACTGGTTGTAGATTGAGGGGCTGTTTCGTGGGGTTTCGTTGTATCAGATCAAGCGGTTTTATTTGTTTACGTACCCAGGCAAATGGAAATGAGCTTTATCACTCAGAATATTTTTGTATAGAAAGTTATAATCTTGTTCATTCATTTTAGCATCTATACCCTAACGAGACTTATACAATAGGGCTAAGATTTTACAGGTGGACAATTTTGTGATTAAACTGATTCAAAATCACCTTGCACGAGCAATAATCTCTGTCAATAGCCTGATACCCGGGACTTACAACCGCAACTGCTTGTACCACGAGAGGATTCGCCTTAACCGCTTTGGTCCCCAGAAGCATTCCTTCATTTGGATCAATGTGGGCTGATCCAAGATAGATAAGTGGTTCTGCTCATCTCACGTAGCCCGCAATTCCGTGGGGCGGCGGTTCTTCTACGAATATGATATCGCGCTTCATGAGCCCGATTACCTAAGATTCAGTAGGTCGGTTTCAGCCCGACATCAAGGAGATGTCATGATGAGAAGAAACAACAACGCTTTTCTTCGGAGTTTAACTTTGATAGTTCAAGCCTAGGGTAACATGCTTACATAGTCTAGGGTAGGGTAAGTTAGGTAGGTAGGTATAGGTTAAGGTAGGCTAGGTACGTCATATGTATAAGGTAGGTAATGATAGATGTAGTGGCTGCAAGTTTTATGTATCTAAATCAAAATAAAAAAAAACTCTTCTAACTAACTGTTCTTAAGGTCGAAATGTAGGTATACATTTATATATTTCTGTCCTGTTAAATTAAGAGTGTCCGTATATGGCCAGAGTGGCGCAGTGGGTAGTGTGTTGGCCGCTGACGAGGCATGAGCGAGTTCGGATTCCGATATCACCAATGCTTGGCGGGGTACTGGCAAAATCCCCGGCTCTCGCCGTCCGGAATTGGCATCAAACTGTAAGTCCCGTTCACTTGTGTGGAATAATAAAATCGCACACAATGAGAAAAGTTCTGCTCTGGCTCTTCATGAGCTGTAATGTCGTCCAAAGAAGGTATATGGCCAGTAAAGTATTTTAAGTTAGTTAGACTAAGATCGTTCTAATAAATATGAAATTAAAATGAATTTAAAACTAAATTAAAAAAAAAAAATTAATATAAATCTATGGGAACCATGGATATGCGTGCAGTATCGACTTTTCATCGCTAATCACGATAACTTTCATTTTTATACTTGAAAAAAATGCCGTTCGTAGTTACTTAGCTAACTACTTGCTAACCGTCCGTCATTTAATGTCCTTGCTACTGAATCATTCCTGCTTTCAA
Organism: Merodon equestris; assembly: GCA_958301585.1. Taxonomy (NCBI): domain Eukaryota; kingdom Metazoa; phylum Arthropoda; class Insecta; order Diptera; family Syrphidae; genus Merodon; species Merodon equestris. The sequence goes on along the minus strand of OY284414.1, from coordinate 68,356,550 downwards.
ACGTTTCAAAACTTGTAATGGATTTCAGTTCAAGTTCAATTGAAATGAGTCCTCTTGAAGTGACGCCTCCAATTCTTTGTCTTCAAACTTATTCGGTAAACCAAAGCATTCCTTTCAACATCAAAATATTTTTGAAAAGTCGTTATCAATCACTGCATGTGTGTGATTTGAGTGTGATTTCTTACGACGGTAGACTTCAGCAGCTCATCGTCCAGCTCTTCTAGCCCAAACGAACGAGGTTAATACAAACTTGCCATTTCTAAATTTGCCAAACCAACCCCGACATATGGATTCGCAGAGAACACCCTCTCACTTTCATTCTGATTTTCCCGGAATAAAAACAATTAAATATACCGAATATGCTCTTCCAATGCATGCATTCCAAAATTCATTTAAAAATGCTTACAATGATGTTAACAAAATTAAATTTGCGGACTGAATGAGCAACATATCCAAAATACTTATTTCAAAAACGGTTTCAGTATTTAATTGTTTTTGTGCATTTTATGGCAATTAGAAAATATATCGCAACGATGTTTTAAATAGTGCAATAAAATTCGCTGTAAATACTCTTTTCGCGGCAGAAAGTCGACAAGTTCAAAACTATGAAAAGAGGTTGTTTACACTTCGATGAATTAGTATTAATCGAAGTTCAAGCTTATCTGCTTTACTGGCTCGTAAATGCATTTCCATTATAGAAACAAGATGTGATAACGTCATCTATCAGCAAATAGCAAGAACTTATTCAATGGCCTTATATTTTTTAAAACATTTTTTTAAAAAATTTTATTCTCTTTCAAGTTAGAGTGTCTGCTATTTTAATTTATTTATTTATTAAGCACTAGAAACCATGGTTTCTCTTAGTTCTAGAATCAAAATAAATTAGTGGGGCGTTTTAGAAAACATTTAAGTTTTTTCGTATTTATTTTCAACCATTTTAGAACATTTTTTCTTTAAAGGAATTACAAGATATTACTTTTACTTTTATATTATACTTTTATATCATACTAGAAATATACAAACCGCTTTTCTGTAAACACATTGCTATACATTTGTGCTCATTAAAAATAAATAAAACAAGCAAGAATACATTAGGCACTGTGTAGATATGCGGTTTGTATTATGTTAAATGAGGTACAGCAGACTCGGGCACATCTTGACCATCTTTCATTTTTTCAACGGAAAATTATATTTTTTCAGAAGAATATCTCAAGAATTTATTGCGTATCTCCATTTAAAAGGCCGGCAAATTATTTTATTACGTGACAACCAGTGGTCTTTATTATTATATCTTAACGTCTACCACCGCGAGGCTCGCAAAACCGTGAAACCAAATTCAAGAGAATTAGCACCTTAATTAGCCGAAAAGAGCTCCCGCGCAGACTACAAGAAACACCCAAAATCTATTTAAAAGATCTTGTTCCCCGAAAAAAGATCATCTTGGAACAATAAGAAGAATTTACGACGTTTTTCCAAAGTCGCTTCTAATTAATTAATAAATAAAAAATAAAAAAAAAACAGAGATAAACAATGAACCCGTAGAACGGCGGCACGTTGAATTATCATGTGGTAACAGTATCATAACTTTCGAGTGTCACATTAGTTTTCCGGTTTATTGCATCAGTGCGTTCCCCAGACTCACGGATCATGTACGTCTAGGTGTGGACTGATATATATTTGGCCGCGAAGAAACCTCTCAACAGCGATAAGAGTGTTCGCGGCACCCCAACGCCTTGATATGGGACATTTATTAGTTTAAGGCGCGATTAACTGCAATTAAGAACACTTTGCTGTGAACCAAAACATGGCCTCTCCCATGCTTGAGATAAAATATTTGTATTCATAATTCCCAATGACACATGAAGGGTTGTCGGACGGTAGAACGATGTGAGGGAAAATAAAATTGTTGAATACTGATATTTGCCGAATGATTAACGATTTGGTCTGTTGTGCGGATGTTGTCATGTGGACAGATTTAGATGTATTCGAATGCAATTTGTATGTTATATGAACACCTAAGAAATGCTATGTAAAATTTGACTTACGCTATTGAATATCATTCCGTGCCTAACGGCTACTCTCGGACACAAGGAATTATGTTTCAATAATAATCACTTAAAAGCGGTCACATTGTTCCTAGAAGTGCATACCATAATTATATTTAGCATAAGAATCCCACTAATAGTTGTACACATGTTGGGGGAGGGTACTACAGACGGCGCCAGAATGGATTTCTTTAAGTAGACATAGTGTCATCTTTCATGGACTATGTCACATGGTCATTTGTTATGTAGTGACAGTAGCGTAAACACATGTTTGAGATTTGAAAAAAGTACCTGTAATTTGATGAGTTCAGGATACTCCGATGCTAGTTTAGTCAACTTAATATAGTCGGCCTTTGCTGAGTGCACAATCCATTCCTTAGCCTTAGTATGTGACATAGTGATTTCCGACGCCATCTTTTCTTCGATAACCTACAAAAATAAACAAATTTTGTTTTTTGAGGTGAATAGAGTTATTTGTTAAAAGCAAGACTGTTTAAACTAATTATATATAAATAGCACTGAATGATGTGCTAAATCGCTCTAAGTCATCTTTATAGTCACCACCTACGAGGATTTGCTACGAAAGCTTTGCACGGAGTGCATCTAATGCCTTATAGTTTGATTTATTCTCCTGAACTCCGAGTTCGCCCAATAGGCTTTTGTAATATCCGTGTACTACCTGCCAAATGTAATTATATTTATGTGCACATTCCCATTTGTCGAACACACTGCGTATATGGGTCATACATATGTATATGTATCATAGCCTCCCGTTGATGCACGAATTTAATGCCATAATTAAAGAGGTAATTACCTATGTGTATCCATTCTAATGTTGCATTATTATCCCCTTACGAAACGGTACCGAGATTTACACAATATACTCATGCCACACTACTCCGTATCATAGTACCCTACAAGCTCGTTGGGACTTTGCAAATGTTCCCAGAGAGCGCCCTTGTAAAAATACATAAAAGAGTTAAACATGTGTGGTTATTATTTATGGGCATTTTTAGAGCTAATTATCAAACTTCCACCTATTGCCATGCAGGCACACGTGAAAACTTTTCGCTGTTGAGAATTCGCCTGGGGTGTGACTTGCGACTCTACCGTTACCAAAAGACAATGGGAATTTTAACAGTTCTTTTATTTATTCTCTTTTCTGTATCTCTCCGTGAAGAAAAATAGAGGGCGAAGGCGAGTGCGAGTTCGAGGGCTGCTAGAAGTACCACACTGTGCTGGATGTGCTCCTTACGTTGTAGCTAATATGCCACGTGCGGAATATTTACGGTACTTGACTTTTTGAGCATCATCTTTCGAGTTATTGCCAGATAAGTTTACCAAACTAATTAAATGTACTAGGCTATTATCTGTTACATTATTGTTTGGATTGTATTTTAAGACAATATTCTCACAGTCGGGGTGTAACACGGTATTTTGACATATGGTGAGTGGAAACTACCTTCAAATAATATTAATAAATCAAAAAAGTATACAATATACAGCATCGGATAAAAACAATGATCCTAATGGAGATTGTTGAACGTTTAGGACTATTGGAGATTTTTTTCGTTATCTTGCACAAATTGTTTTCAGATAATAAAAAAAAATCATTCCTATTCATTTATTGCAAAACTTTTGTCAAAACCGAACTTGGAAATCATTGAAAACTGCCGCAAACATTGAGCTGTTAGCTTAAAAGTAAACTGATAACGTTTTGTCCTAGATACCAAGCAAACTATTTTGGTATCTAAGGTGCGTCTCAAAATGATAGTGCCATCCTCTAAATGTTCTGTGTAAATAATGCAACACAAGTAATCGGGGAACAAATTATATATGTAGATCTTAAGTTTGACCTAAATTTGCTTTATCTCTGTATGTATACTCAAAAATATAAAATATCAAACTTGGAACGATACAGAAAAGATTAGCATGGCCCCTGCGCTAGGATGACACGCAAAATCGTGAAGCGTTCCACATTTTTATTTTCCAAACAAATGGAAAACCACAAAGATTATTCCAATCCTTAAAACAGGAAAAAGTTATTAAGGTAAATCTTCAAAATTTTCTCGAATCCTCCAATGTAGTGTCAGAAGAATAATTTGGTTTTAGACATGGACGAAAATGGAAAATGTTATACCCCTTATATGCAGGATATCACTCCTAAGTAAATTTAACAAAATTATCATTTATAAAATAATTTTCCAACCCATAATCTTGTATGCCTGCCCGGTTTGGGGAAACTGTGCAAAAATCAATATAAAAAAACTACAGGTTTCGCAAAATAAAATTTTGAAAATGATGTCGAATTTACCATGGCTTTTTCCCACACATCTTCTACATGAACAATCTGGTGTCCATCAAGTTGCAAGGAAAATTGAAATTCTCAATGAAAGGTTTTATTTAAGATGCAATGACTCAAAAAATGTGTTTATACAAAATTTAATTCTATAATATTGATTTTGTTTTTGTTTATTTACCTTATCATATTCATATGATTTGTTATCGATCATTTGCGTTTGAGTAGACATTGCCAAGATGGGAAGAGGAGAGTCGTTGAGTGAATTAGAAAAAGGTCAAATAATTGAATTTATTTGAAATAAAATAATAATCTAAATCTAAAAAAAAATCTATTAAAAGTGGCAAATCTACGAGTGAAATTGGATGGCAGTTAAACCGTTCCCATCACCTCAATCAAAATTTAAAGAAATTGGGGACTTTTTTTGGCACAAAAAAGTCATCAGGCCCCGCCGGCATTAACTAATCACAAGAAAAGGCGCATTTTAAGGGAATTGTATAATTTGTATTCGACGTGTTGCAACATGTCCTGAAATAGAAGCCGCTAAGTCCACCATTCACAGATTTGTAAAAGCGTCCGGTCGGCTGCAATCGAAAAGAATAAAGCCACAACCACCTCTTACTCTACAGCATAGGACGACCAGAATGGACTGGACTCGAAAACAGATGACCCTTGTTGAAGAATAGAGAAAAGTTATGTGAAGTGACGAAACAATTTAGACGGGCCGGACGGATGGGCACACTACTGGGATGATTTAAAAAAAGAAGACATTTCCTTCTCCAAATGTCAGCATGGAGGAGGTAGTGTAATGTGGTGCCTTTAGTTGGTATGGAACAACCCTTCTAGCTATTGTTCCTAACAGGATGAATGCGGAGAAGTACCAAGACATGTTGGAAGGAACCCTTAGACCATTTCTCGAAGAATTTCATGGAATATCAACCGGATAATGCTCCGGTTCATGTGGCGCTTTCTTCTAAAAAAATGGTTTTCCAACAGAAATATTTCAATTTTGTCATGGCCAGCTAGTTCGCCAGACTTGAACCTAATCGAAAAATTATGGGACATATTAGCAAGAACGGCAATTTAACAATGTTTTGGGTTTAAAAGCGCAATTATGGAAAGTTGACAAAAAAGAAACAATCCAAAAATTAGTAAGCTCAATGCCAAACAGGGTCTGCGACACAATTTCAAAAAAAGGAGGATCCATCGGACGTCAACTATGCGCACAATACAGACATAACCAGTGGCACTATCATTTTGGGACCTCGAAATTAATTTCTTTTTTTTAAATACTGTGCACTATTAAATTTGTAAAGAATTTTTGAAAATAAGTACATTTTTTTATTTAGATAATCGAGACATTCGAATTTTTATTACTATTAATACTTTTGATTTATTGTCTATACTTCCAAGTTTTTTGATGAATCTATCATTTTGGGACCGCACCTTATATCCTCAATTAATTTTGGAAAGACAATTACATAATCAGAGAATGACCTTAAATCTACCCTAACTATTGAATCTAACGCCATTGGCTTGAATTTTATGAACCTCAAATTCTTAAAACTAATTATCCACGCCATCTCAACACCTTTCACGTATTTATTTAGTAGCATTCTTATCACCTTCGTCTACCCTAGACCATGGAAGGCGTATAAAATCATCCCTAAACATGGAAATAATCATGAGGAATAGCCTCCGATCACTATATTGCCGTTCATATCTAAGGTTTTTGACAAGCTTCTAAGCACGCTATTGAACTCGTTCATAAATCAATATAAACTCCTTTCACCGTTTCAATCAGGTTTTAGGCCAGTCAGATTTCAGGCCAATCAGGATTCACACCTGCACATCCGCGCTACTAGAGATTGTTGGAGACTTTCGATGTGAAATTGATAAGAACCATATGATGTCGTTGATACTATTAGACTTTTCTAAAGCATTTGATACTGTCCCACATGAAATCCCTCTCAAAAACCTCAAACATTACTTTAATTTGAATTCCTCGTCAGGGGAAAACCCTTCCAGAATAGTGCGTTACTTCGGTAAGATCTCCTTCACTTCTAAGTTTGTAATTTAGGATAGGGTTTGCTAGGGGATCTTTTGGAGTCTGAGCGTATCATCATGCTTGATAACTGATGCCCAGTCAATAAAAAATGTAATCTGGAGAATGACCCCTCGAAGCGAATCACACGAATGCCAGCCAACTTGATTATATTAAGATCAAAAGGATGAACCTAGGTTTTTTAAATTTTTTTTATTGAAAATAAAATCGAGGGCTTGGACTGCTACAAAACAGAAAAACCAGACTTAAACCTAACTGCAAATATACTATATCAGTGTGGTTTCATCCTGACATATGCTTTTCAGATCGACGCTCATCTTTTTGTCGACTCTTAAGCTGTAATGCCAGGTCTAGTTTTCAAGACTCGTCAGAAGACTTCGATATCAAAAAACACCTCATCCGGGCGACGCGCTGCCATGACATTTTGTTAATAATATTATCATGCTGTACAAGAACTACGAATCATTTTAACTCCGTTCATCTGCTTGCATACGCAGACGACACTGATGTCAATAAACGAACACAGCAAGACGTGAATGAGGTTTTTTTGCAAATATTGAGAAACAGCTAAAAAAAAGTTTGGCCATAAATGCAGCAAAATTAAATATATGCGCCGAAATGTCAATACTGGAACTTATGATTTCAGATTCAATGACACGAATTTCATCTACTTTGGTTAGGAGCAACGAAAGCAGCGCAATAACCAATTGAAAACCAAAGTGACAAGCTCCAGTAGTTCTGTTTGATATAGAGGCATGAACTTAAGCCAGATAATGATAAGAAAAACTTGGTCGTTTAATGAGAAAAATTCTGCGTAAAGAAAAGGAAAGGATTTAGTCACGATCTGTATGCTCTGTACGGCCATCTAGACCAACTGGGAGTGTGACACTGGAAATAGGTGAAGAGACATGTTGGTTAAGGCGCAGGTTACCTAAATATACATATGTACATATATGTATAATACGTTCACATATTAGTTTGGCTTACAGCGTTATGATTTGAATTGAATTGAAAAAAATTATGGTCAAGATACTTGCAGAGGCATCCTTTCATTAGAAATTGGACAAATGGGTCATGCTGGCTTATATTATATTTCTTTTAGTCCTGTAACACTTTCTGAGAAATTCGAAAAATTGATATGATCCTTAAAAAGTTGCATTCCTTCTGATAGAGATGAACACATCGCACAAAACTTAATTTAACGAAATAAACGAATTACCACTCGCTCGGTCATGAAAAAATTGATTAAAAAAATAAGCAACTAAAAAATGTATCTACTTTTATCTTTGAAATAGCTAGAAAAAAACAAATCCAATATTATTAAATTTAAATAGGCGTAAACAAAAATAAAAGAACTGACTTCAATAACACAAAATTTTTCTAACAAAAATTAAAATAGGAAAAATTATATACAGTGCATCAAACCCATTTTTTTTTTTTTTTTTTTTTTTTAATTTTAATATTTTCTTAGATCTATCTTATCCCAGACAAAAATGCTTAAGACTAGCTTAACTATGTATCCTTACAAATTTAGGAATCTTAGGGCCACTAGGCGGACACTCTAAAACAAACTGAATAATTTAACATATGCCTTTCGACTACTCTATAAATAACTTACAATTAACATTATTATAATTAACTTAAGCTAAGAAAAAAAGAAATTTTTTTCAAAAAACTTAGCATATGAACATCAAACCCATATTCATACACCTATTGCCCACACGTTTCAACTGCTGTTTATCAAAAACCAATAAGAACTAAATGATTATGGGGTAGTTTTTGGTTAGAGTAAATCTCATAGATAAGGATGCATCTAGTTTTGGAATTATTCAACCTTACATCTGGTTAGGAAATATGTTAAAAGGAAAGAATGCACGAGAAGTAGCTTAAATTAGTATTCGTACAGCAACCGTGCAACTAATATTTGACGTAAGATACCGTTAACTACCATGATCATTTTCCATATTTTGAGTCGAAATACTAATTTGTAGTATTTCCAACTTTTTCATATTATTTTGGTGATTGTTTTTTTTTAAGATTAGAGTTAAAATGTCAAGAAAGGGCAGTGAAACATCGAACGAGCTACGAGAATAAAGCACTACAATGATGGAAAATCGTACAATAAAATAACAAGTTTGATAAGCCGAACCAGACCAACAATCCAGTCAATTGTAAATCGTTATAAAAACGAGTACCAGATCGAAAACAAGCAGCGAATACCCATAGAACGATTTTTAATAAACATGATAGGAGAATTATAGTTCGTAATATTAAACAAGCGCTCCAAAGCTTGCGGAAACCTTCACCGTGAACTAAACAAACAATTTACCACACAAACTTTGCGAAATTGTATCCGCAAGCACGGGTCTAGGGCAAGAATTCCACGTAAAAAAAACCATTTATCAACCAACAGAAGCAAAAGATTAGAATTCGCAAAACAGTAACAATTCAAAGATTTTGACTTCTGGAAAGCATTTATTATTTTCATGGACGAATCCAAATTGAATGCCCGTGGATCTGATGGCCGACAAATGGTTTGGCGAACTGTTACCAAAAAACACGGTTGCAAGTGTGAAACATGGTGAAGATTCGATTATGGTGTGGGGATGTTTTACCGCTATAGGTGTAGGAGAACTGCACATACATAATTGATGGAATTATGAACCATAAAGATTGCATCGATATTCTAAAAGAACATCTGGCGGTTAGTGTTGTTCAGTTAGGTCTAGAGAATAACTTTGTATTTTACTAGGGTAACGATTCAAAGCACAAAGCTTATATAACTCGTCAATGGTTACTCTATAATTGCCCAAAAGTGATGGAAACACCTCTGCAATCTCCAGATATAATCCCAATAGAGAATTTGTGGAACAAGCTAGACAAAAGAATAAGAAAAGTTGCCATAAGGAACACAAAGAGCTTGAAAGAAAAGCTAGTTTAAAATGGGCGAATATTTCACCAGAAATCACAAAGACCCTTGTTGAATCGATATCAAAGCGATTTAAACATGTCAAATCCAATAGAGAATAATCCACTAAGTAATAAAAGAGTAAAATAAGGTTCACAAACTGATGTACGAACATGAATTTGAGCACATTATAGTTTGTTAATTTCTTTTTATTATAAATTGTGAATTTCTATTGATAATTTTTGGTTTAATTCAAGTTTATTTTCCTTTATTTAAATCGAATTTAAGTGAAAAATATAAATTACGACGCTTCATATTATTACACTGTAAAATATATTCTATTGATGTTGCGCCAGTTGCGCCACTCTTAACATCAATAATGATTCTTAATCGTTTTGACAAACTATAGACAAGGTTTTTTTTGGTTTAGAAATCTTGGCTGCTGATAGCTTGATTTCGAATAGTTTTTTCAAGCTCGGCCCACAAAGACTAGGATGTTGTTAGTCACATTGGTTCATTCTATAGTCAATAAACTCAATTGGACCAGACATACACCTCCAATCACAATCATGTTTCACCGTCGCTTGAAGATCAACTTCTTTTAACTCAGTATTTGGTTTCCGCAAAAAAACATTTTCCTCGTCATTGACAGATATTTTAAGCTTCGTTTAATTAATAAACTTGAATTACCAACAAATTCTGTCCTCTCGGTAGTTTTCGCGTCCACAAACTATCTTTGGAATAAGCTCTCGCTCTTCTAAAGAAGTTTCCGATTTTTTTCGTCCCATTTTCTTTTTTTTTCGTTTTCTTTATTCTCTCAGAAATATCCTCTATCCTTCTATTTGTTGACTCCTCGATTGCAGCAATCAGCAAAATCAGCGAATATATTCGTATTCAAGTTTTTGATTCAAATTTTTATTTCATATTAGGTCGAAAAAGGTAGTTCTAAGTATATGCTGTCTAGCAGAGGGCTCGCATGGTGGCAGTAAGTTAATTTTAATTAGCTAAGCCAGTTAAGCGTGATTTAAATAATTTCATTTCTAAAATAATATACATAGATGTAAGAACAAGAAAGATAAAAATATTTTAAGAATCAAACAAATAAAAAAAATCGTTTTTTGTAAACCACTAACGAGTAATAATTGACGCATCATTAACCATTTATTTCTTTCCTTCATTCTTAAGTTACAGTGGCTATCGCACAATTTACAATAATAGTTCAGGGATTCTATTTAGGAAACTGTTTTACTGAAATAACAGATTATCAAGAGCGTTGAACAATAAAAGAAAACAATAACAAAAAACAAAAATTGGAGAAATAACGAAGAAAAAACCCCAAATTAGAAAAATGTACACATTCTGTTCTCTTCGTAATCCCACTTGAACGAATTCTAAGTATCGTAAATAAATTAAAACTAGCATAAGAACGAGACCGAATATCTAAGGCTAGGATTTCGATTCATTTTTATATTTATTTTTGAGACACCTTAGAAGCAATAGAATAATTTTTAGTAATAAATGCATATTTTGTGCATATTTCCGAAAAAATAACTCAAAATTAAAAAAAAACATAAAAATGCACGCAATGCATTTTGAAAACCTAAATTAATTGTTAAAATATTGCAACTTCTATTATTTTTTAAATGAAGATCTTTATGTTTTGTTAACGTTTTTATTTATTTAATTAACATAATTTTTTTTTAGTTCTTAAAATAAAAAGACTGAATTTTTTTAAAAACTGGATGTTTTTTTTTTGTTTTTCATTATAAAAATGCAAAGTTTAATTACAGTCATACATATTAACTGGTCAACGGTCGTTTTATCCGAATTTTCAAAAATAGAAAATTTACTTGTGTAAAAATCTTCCACGTGGGGGAAAATCTGTGGTTAAAAGCGACTGTTCGTTATAAACCACGTCGTTGTAGGCAACGCCATTGTTTTAAATGCATATTTAAAGTGCATATTGCCCATTTTTAAGAGCATATTTTAAGCGCATATTTTGCGTTTTTAATTTGCATGAAAATCCAAGTCCTATTAGTATCATATTAATTTATCAGAGGGCTCAACAAACTTAAAGAGAATTAAAACTAGAGACTAAATGAGAATTTTGATAAGAAACGCATGCAATTGTAGTGTTCGTTCAGCGCACCTAGTCAGTCGTGTGTATCAGTTGATCATTTTTGCATTAAGTTCAACATTATTGTAGACAGTCGTTTCGAAGATGTTGCTTGGAGCTGCGATACAACAGATGTCTTTGGAACAGCTAGGGACGCCATTTGTTCTGAAATGAGGCGATCTCAGAAGAAAAAATTTAATTGTTAATTACAGAAACGACTGTTACAATTTATTTCATTTGACTATGTGCACAACAAAGGAAAAAAGAGGGCTCACCGTAAGTGGTAGTAGCCTTATATATTATTTGAATTCGAATGTAACTGTCCTGGGTCAATGTCCTTCTTTTTGCAACATGTTGCCGATTGTAACAATGTCCCAGGGCGAGGATGAGAACCACTATTAAGCTATTTATGCATGCAATCTGTCTCGTTTTAATATCAATCGTTATGCTATGACGGTAGAGTGAGATAGATTGCGTGCTTACATATGCTATTTGTTGCCTTATATCCTTGACATTTAGTTTACAATGTGTTTACAATTTAGATGTGACGTTTCGCGGGTGAGTGATTGTTTTTATTTTAATATTTTATAATTGAAATTGTTTTGTTGGGGCTGAGTCCCAACACCATTCAAGCAAGTAAACACAATATTTATCAAGCTATTTGTGAACTAGGACTTCGAAAGGCCTCAAAGATCAAGAAGTTAATCCGCAATCGGCATGCTCTACTGCAAAGCCAGGCGAGACAGTCCTTTGATGGAATATGTATTCTATAACTCCTAACTCATTGCAACTTTGAAAACCATTAAACGAATTTTCTAGAACCTTTTTAAAAAAAAAAAGTGGACAAGTTAATGCCCCACCCCCTTATCACTTAACAATTGACCAAAAAAGTAGATAAGTAAGCTGCAATTGCTTGTTAAATTAATATGGAGAAATAAAATAAATTATGTATGTATCCTAAAAAATTGAACAAAATAAAATATCTTGAACATTGTACTTAATTTGTATATAATTCTGTGCTCTTGACACAATGACCATCTTTGCCATAGTGAGTCACAATGAGAAAGTCATTCAACTTATTTAACTAGAAAACTAGTTACGTCCATAGTTAACAAACGTATGTATGTGCCCATATATTCTCATGCATACACGTAGTTATGAGCATGAGGTACAAAACATCCTAAAATTAAAACCGAAAACAAAACACAACGATGATTTATGATACAAAACAAATTGTCTTACAATAAATCGGCACACCTCCGTTGGATTTAAATTGGAAAAATATTAGAAACAATAAAAAACGAAGAGTAAAACGAAAACGAACTCACGGTCCATACGTCGCCACATGAACAAGCATCTTTTTTGGTCTCCATCAGCAATTCGAGGTGCTACATCATTTCTGGCAAGGTCTGTCGGAGGTTTTTCAATCAAACACACATGAAGATCGGGGAACTTCCAATTTATCAATTCTCTATATAACGGAATTAGGCGCCACATCACAATCGATCCCCAAATAAATTGAAATTAACCCAATCGCTTACTATGACTTGGCACAATGTGTAGCTGCGTATGCACACGTAGTATATCTAATGTACAAAGAAAGTACTTGTATATTGATTGATTGCCATTGCATTGAACAGCGAGCGCATCCCATCTAAAATGTTTCATAGAGGTTGTCAAGGAACATTTCAAGGGGGGTATGATGAGACAACATTGAGGAGCGGTAGGCTCTGTATCGCGGTCGGCCAGACAATGTACGGCTTGTATGAGATTGATGGGCCTTTGTCGTATCGGTATGGATTTCACTTCGCGAAGTGCACCTGATGATGCATTCTATTGTACTTGGCAACACGCTGAGATGTATAAACTTTTCCTAACACTACACCCAGGTAGGTAATTTATGCCGAAGAGTATACCGTTGTCATTTATTCTGAAACAATGTGTTTCATTCGAAGTGCATTGAACGCAAAGGTTGTTTGGTTAGGGCTTTCTGTACCTACCATAAGTGGCCAAAACAACCTGAGTTCGCTGCAAAATATCCGCAATAGTGATGCACCACTTCAGTGAAGTTGAACAATTTAGTCAACCCTCGTTCAGACGAGTTGAATTCTTCCTACCCACTTCGGGACTTTGAATAGAAGTGAAATTTCATCGCTGGCCAATGGACATACACTTATCTTATGTGTGTTTTCGAATGAAGAAATATGAAACGCATGTATACAGAGAGTTTGGCAAAAATAGTTGCAATGAAAGCAAAATATATCAATTCACTATGATGTTCTCATTAAGTAACTTCTTTTTGACCTTAAATACAATTACACATTATTATTTCAGAAAACAGAACACAACGCTCGCGGCGCTACATTTCCGAATATAATTGAGAGGCCGGCACCAAGGATTTTCGGCAAACATGTCTCGACCTTAATTAGGATTTCCTACCGCAGGGCTCGTGAGTCCATAGATACATGGAAGAGAAATGTTAAGAATTTTGAATATACTCCAATATACTCGTATATATGCACGAGGTATAAAAAGTACGACTGGCAATATCAAAACGCCGGTGATAACAGATTGCCGCGTCCATCGGATTTTCAGAAACATTTTGCAAAAGATAGACACATGATCACACGCAATAAGTTTGCAATGAAAAATACTTACCACGTTATGTTAAATAATAGACAACCAGCCTTAGCCCTGGATTCGTATCTATTCTTCACCGGATGTGTATGTACAATGCCAATCGTAACAATACACCTACATAAACGTATGCGGTGGCTAGCGAATGACTCTCTTCAAATATGTAATCCCGTTTAGGCAAGCAAAATGGCAGGTATCCCTTTAGTCGGACGCAATAGCCTGTCCTGTCCGCAAGTGACGCGAGGGCAGTTTTCAATAGTATAGCAGAAGAATGAAGGCAAAAACAAAAAAAAAAAAAAAACAAAACAAGGGCTCCATAGTAACAAAAACAGCAACGACGATAATAGTAGGGTAAGTTAGTTGGCTGGTCATACGGTTGGGCAGTGGTTTTACGGGGAACATTGTGTGCCTTTTGATATAAATTGAATGGTTTTTCGACTTGTTATAAATGTAACCGCTGCAGGGCACTTCTCCGACTATATCCACCCATTTCAACTACGGCTGCTTTCATTAAGAGAATATTGCCAACAAAACAGCCATTGTGTTATAGTCCTTCTTACCCTTAGTAGTCGATAGTGGGTGGAGAGAGCGTACTCTCGTAGATGTAGAGTGTATCCATCCGTACGTTAAGGTTGTGGAAACACACACGGGCCTCATGCACTTATAACTTTTCCCTACACGAAATGAAGGAACGCTAAAACACACAATGCCAACCTCCACAACCATAACAGAAACCACAAACTACACAGCGAATCATGTTCATTGTTATCCTTTTATACTTGTATGACGAGATACTTTTTTTATTATTTTATTTTCTCTCTTTTTCCTACCTTGACAAATATCACTATTCATACGGTTGTAAAAACAAATCGAATCGAAAAAGTCTGTCGACAGAATTAACTTTTAGATCGACACGTTGATAGACTAGTCAACGATGTTAAACTGCAGAAAATACAATAAATACTGACGGTGTCATTCATAAGTTTGCACTTCGTACAAATTAATGAACGAGAGGAATACGATCGTCAATTAGTTGATCGCGGTTTCTAGACCTAAGACATGAGACATCCGACTCGGGGCATAGGTATTCAACATTTGCAATGTGATACTTCTGAGAACAATTTATCATCATATTTCACGGACGAGTGTATTTACATGTCTATTCGCTGGCGTAAGTAGGTTGCTTACCGAAGTGACGGAACTTTGTGGCATTTCTGTCGATTGGACGCTTCCTTTGATATGACCGTGTAAGCATATTTCATTTCATGAAGTGTGCAATCTACTCACAGTAAACTAATATAAATCTTTTCCCGTGTGCATGATGAAAGATCTCCTTGCATAGCTAATTGTATTGTAAATGTAGTAAAAATATTAAATTTAAGTCATCGCTTGGGAGTTTGGGTTACAAATATTATAAAAAATAGGTGTGTGGGTGCGACTGGTCTAACTATGCGGTCTCAAAATATGCAAGACGGGGAACACTCAACAGTCATTTCTTCGGTATATTTTATCCTTTCATTTAAATCTAATTTTTGAGATATGCGGATCGAAAAAAAAACTCCATAATATACGAACGTATAGGCATCTCTCTTAAGACCACGGATTCTAGATCTACATTTCCATTTGAAAAACATTCTTCGTTTACAAAATAAGACTTATTACAAAAACTTCCAAGTGGCAAAATAATCATAGGTACTTCCTCATATGCACACGAGGTTTATTCAAGAAATAAGAACAATCGATTTTCGTTTTTTTTTATGTTATGTTGGTACCCATGTCACCTAACATTAGCTAACTTAATAGTCAATTTGGATATTAAATTTGTTTTTCACATATATGAAGTTTAGACGTGTTTTGATGTGCGTGGAATCTTTATCCACCAACGTTCCAACGTTCTTGAAATATTAACTGTGGCTTTTGACAAGTCTACTCTGAATAAAAAAAACGCACTGGGTGCCTCGCTCTAGGTAACACTAATTTGCTGAGGATATTGACATATCGGTTGACTTTTTTTTCTGATATTCTGGCCATGAAACATGTGGCATCAAAATTTGTTCTGAAATTGTTAAATTTTGATTTAAAAAGCCGTCGCATGAGCATCCCTCAAGAGTCGTTTAATGACAATCCAAACTTGTGAAAACGGTCGAAACTGGTGACGAAACATTGGTATATTATAACCTCGAAACCAAAGCCCAATCATCCCAATGGACACTACAAAAGAAGATGCAAAACGTGAAAAAGCATTTGAAATTCGGTCAAATGTAAAAGTTTTGCTAACTATTTTCTTCCATTACAAAGGCGTGGTTCATCATGAGTTCTTTCGGGAAGTCACACATAAATGTTACCATCAGACCCAAAAAAAAAGTATCTTTGTTTCATCAGACCATAAGATGTTTTTCTAATGCAGGCGATGCTGATTTGATTCTTGCAAAACCTTGATGAGGTGAGCAACTTTTCTTGCCGCCTTTCCACGTTTCCAAATTGTTGGAAGAAGCGAAAGGAATTTTTCAGCCGTCCACGTATTTCTAGCTTATTTTGTGTTATAGCATTGTGAACTTTGCAGCTGTTTAACTTTTGAACGGTCTTCAATCGAACAATGTTTATTTCTACCCTAATATACAGATAAAATCTTTAAATCAAAATAAACTCACTAAACGTTTCTTAAAAAGAAAAACACAACTTCCTCTCATAAACTGATCGGGAAAATTGCGAAGAATATTCGCATTCGACAGCTGTGAAATGTACAATGAGTGCGATGATTAAATACAAAATGTTTACATTCTAACCATAAAAATATGTTTTGCAACTATTACTTTTTCCATCACTTTATATCATCCTTTTAAATGACTGAGGGCCCGAAAAACCTAAATGAGAGGAAATCTATCAAAAGTAGTCGCCAATTTTGTGGACGAAGCAGCAAACAGATTTTAGATGATGTAGAACACAATGACTTTTTTAGTAACTAGACTTCGGACATAATATATAATTTTGTGGAGTTTAGATGCTGCTTAAAGAAGCTCTAGGAAACAATAAACATTTCCTTTTACTTGTGCTTCATGGCAAATGAAAATCAGTTCTGTCTGTTTATTTCCACTTCCCCGCGAAACGAGCCCAAATGGTAAGTAGTTCAAACTCCTGTAATTAATCGTGTTTGATAGGTAACTTTCCAGCGAAGGAACGTACTAATACCGTCACTACACTCCTTGTGGTGCTAGGTCGAACGGTAGTCGATGAACGAGACTTGTCTCATCCGGAGATGAGATTGTGACTCATGTTTGTAATCATCATGAAGACGAGTGCGTAGCTTGCTATTCCTAGAATATAATGAAGCATTCACGATTGCTCTTAGCGTTTTGAATTTAAATGTTTAAAAAATAGAAGTATTGTTTTATTTAATGAAACACCAATATTACATTCCGTACGTCCAAAAAGGTGTTACCACTAGCTTATATAATATATGTATATTCCGGATAGACAATACGGTTCAGTTAACCGGATTTCGAAATCGTCGCGAGTCTTTTCAACATGTAACCCACACGTTTTGCATCTACTCATTTTCGAATATAAAGCCTTGTTTGCATACAATATTTCCACCGAGTTGAGAAATGTGCAGACATTGATTAGATCTTGTTCAGGTAAAGGGATATTTCAGTAAGCTGGCGTATGCCCATTTAAACCCTTTAAGCTGAGCCTTAGGCTCAGTAGACTGATATGTGTACAGTCTGCAAACGTGATTACCACTGTCGCTTCAACTTGAAATACGTCTTACGTGTAAAGTAATAATAAGATCGCACCGAGAACACTCCCCTGCGGAAAGGCTGTCTGAGATTCTTTAAACTCCGGTTATTCCATTCTAAGGTAAAGTTCGAATATTATTTGCCTCTTTTCCATCTCTTCCGGTCCTTCAGGCCTACGTGCCATTCCTATTGGGTAACATCAAAAAAAATACTAGAACATATCTTTTCTCTATCTAGGACAGTGATTCTCAACCACTGTGCCGCGAAATTCTAGAAGTGTGCCGCAAAATTTTAGATATATAATTACAGTGAAATCTCTCATGAGCGGACACCTGCGGCACCGACATTTTTCGACCGCTTAAGAGAGTGTCCGCTTTAGGGAATTGTCAAAAAATGTTTACGCTGAAATAATTAAATTAAAGTATGTAGAACATTGTTTTCATAACAAAATGTTAAAGATATCAGTTTTGAATATTTTTTTATTTAAAACCAACCACTTTTATTTTGTGGACTCCTTGATGACGAGTATACCCACTTATGTATGTACATATGAACTTTAAGTTTATATTTAATGAAAAAAAGTCTTGAATTCGGCTCTGCCGTAAATGGACTCCAGAACACAAAACTTTTTCAAAATGTGATCGAAGATCGGTTGAAATTTGTAAGGCTTTTTGGTCTCCAACCTTCAAAGCAAAATTTCTAAGAGACTCACAAGCAGTTATGGCACATCAGTAATTCATATCGGTGTCTGGTTCCAATTCTTCCGACTCCTCATATTCACTTGAGACATCAACATTAAGAACACGTCTGTGAACACATTGTCATCACAAGCTACATGTTCCATAGAGTCTGTCCGTTCGTCGCAACCGATTTGCCTGATAAGCAAAGACAAATTGCTTAAGCAAGACAAGGGCGTATCATCCTCTGCATCAAAGTGTTCATTTGAAATGCTTTCAAACCCACATTTTTTGAAACAGTTTTGAATCGTTTCCGATGTAACTTTATTCCAGGCATATTGCACCCAATACATTTATTGCAGATGACAATTTTGTTACATTGCAAACATGATCCATTTTGGCGATTAGATGTCTAAGAACCTCTTCACGATAAAAAAAAAAAATTTAATTTTTTATTATGCCTTGATCTAACGGCTGACAAATCAATATTGTGTTAGCTGGGAAAAAAAAGATTTTCACATTACTCAACGAAAGATGTAGATGTGAAATCCAGGAATGAGGATGCGTTATCCAGGAAAAGTAAAACTTTCCTGTTATGACTCTTCATTTTAAGATTAAAATACATTAACCATTCTGTCATTAACTGAGTCGTCATCCAAGCTTTTTTGTTAAAAAAATGTTTAGCAGGCAATTTCTGTTTCGATATGTTTTTAAAACAACGAGGCTTTTCTGATCTTCCAATAACGAGCAATTCCTCACGTTCTCCATATTTACACAATGTATTGGCGTTAACCGTTCCTTGAATGCTTTTCCCCCAGAACAGGGCTCTCCTTTTATGTAAAATGTTTTTACAGGGGGACTTTAAAGAAAAGCGCTGTTTCATCAGCGTTAAAAACATCCTTGGGACTATATTTTTGAATTAAAGATCCAATGCGACTTTTCCAATCACTCACAGTTTGTAGGTTAACATCATCAGCCTCTCCGGATATTGCTCGATACGATATGTCGTGTCGTCTAAGAAACCTCTGCAACCATCCATGCGACGACTTAAGATTAGGGATATTTTTTGTACTGGCAAATTATTTTGCCTTCTCTCTGATTAATGGCCCAGAAATTGGAATTCGCTTTTCACGAATCTTGCAAAACCAGTTATATGTCAACATATCAATATCACGTCCACCAATGTTGGCAAATCAACGTTTTAATTTTTGGCTAAACCCATTGCTCCAGTCGGAAAGCAATGATTGTTTGTTCTTAAGCAATTCGGTGACGCATTTTTTCCAATTCAACATTTTTGAGCAAGTGCCCGCACACTGTTTTAATTTGATGACTTCGCTAAATTGATGATCTCTATTTTCAACCCTCGAAGCAAAAAGAGTAAGTAAATAATTTTTAAACTTATCTTTTTCTTTGTGTGCCGCAACAAAAAAAACATTGAGAATCACTGATCTAGGGCCTTTTGAATTTTATATTATCTAAAGCTAATCAATTGTAGAATGTTTTATCCTAAGACCAAATCGATAATTCGGGATTAGGTGTCTTTGTCAATTATAGGCTGTAATCGTGTAAGCAAGGGTTTTCCTAAGGTCTTAGAAACTGGCAGATCCGTAATGGGTCTATATATGATCTTCTGGCGTTTCCCCTGTTTTGGAAACATTATGACTTCGGCAACTTGCCCTGAAACGTCTAAGATTTTCAATGGAAATTGTCTAACTAGTTTTTAGATAACTTCTTCAAAATTTCGCCCGTAATTAATCCATATCCGGGAGCCCTGCAAAATGCATTTTTTTTTTTTTTTTGAGAGAAAAGTTCGAATAATTCTCTATGTATTCCGATATTTTTTTTGTTTATGCGACCAATAGTACAATGACTAAGTTAAAAGTTCCACGATTGTTTTGCTATAGTTTTGCACCGTCGCACAGTGCCTTGAATGTATGGGAATTCGGGAAAAAAAAAAAAAACAAGATTTTAGTATGCATATTCTTTTCTTATATATTTGTTCATTTTAAAATAGATAAAAAGTAAACAACAAAAAAGGGTTTTTGAATTTTCTTCATCAGAAGAAGATGATTGGTAGTCGTCATCACAATCAATTATATATTTTTTGATATTAGAATCATAAATTTTGGGTTTTCTTTTAATTTTTTTTTGAGAAGAAATGTACGGGTCTGACATAAACAGTAAGAGGTTCATAATGTCCTTAGAGTTGTTAGTTCTTGAAGATTTCCTTGCATGATTAAGCCTAGTCCGGCGGAAAGTTTTGTGTAAGCCTTCAAGAGCTTCCTCAGACAATTGTCCAATTGGCATGTCAAAACTTTTCATCACATCTAGACTATGAAAAAATAATTTGCGCAAGGCATATAATACCAACCATACAAATCCAAATAATGTTTTCTTGTTTCCCAGATGAGTATATTAAATTTGTCGAAATTGATTTCAGCTCCTGTTGCCATCACTCGTAAGATGATATTTAATTTTCGAATCAAAGTTTGGTCGATTTTTGTTATTTCGGAATTTTTCTGAAGATCAGAGAAGAATGTCTGAGCAGTTTGATGACCCAAAGCCTTGCTTAGGTTGGTCAACATTTAGTCCCAATTTTGATTTGAATTCGGCCTGTATGCGTTTTTTTTTTCTATCTGGAAAAGAGTTTTGTTTTCTTCTCCTTGAACCCCCCATTTTCTGAAGGGCAGCCTATAAGAAATGTGCAATATACATTCGAATGATCTTATCTAAAGATGGAGAGTCGATAGACCGAAACGATAGTTTTCTTCATTGGGTTTTTTCTCAACACATTTGGCTGTGTTCATTTAATTAGGGAGTGCGCCACAGATATAGCATTTAGAGGACGAATTTGTTTCAGATAAAACATTACACACACTCCCATCAACCATGGTTATGTGGAACTCATAAGAAACAATGCAACTTTGCCCTGCTATGATTTCAGTATGGTCATAAAGGCTCATAATTTTTTCTTGCATAATAGCCTCCTCTTGTCTTACAAGTTCGGAACATTCTTTTTTAAATAAGAACTTGACAGGCCTACAATATAATATAGATCCAGGACGATCATTTACCCAAAGAGAAACGCCAGAATCAACATCAATTAATCTTAAAGGTACAAATGCTATTACAAATAAATATTCGTCGACGTTTTCGGTATTTTCAAATCTTAGCTTATACGCACTATGGTTACCACTGCCATAAAATCCCCATTTACAAATTAAGTTAGCTTTTGTGTCTTTACTTAATATGACAGATCTGCAAATGCTTCGAACAGTTTTTTCCCACAATATCCTGAAAGTCGGCTTCCGCTGATGATTCAGTAACTTCGCATTTTGGAAGAATACCTGCCTTAGTTTGCCGTAGTGCATAAATACTTGGAAAGCAGTCCTTGTGCAGAGCATTCACGGTTTTTCTCAATATTTCATATTTGCGTTCGGTTAAATCAAGATCAAGGTATAATGCAAGGGCTTCTCCCGGTGACAAAAACTGTTTTTGTTGCTCTGAATTTGAATTACTCGATTATTTGGGATTCGCCATATAATGCTCAAAAGCTTAGATTAGAAAGAGTTCAAAAGAATTTCACGAGATATGCTATTCGCAAATTAAACATGTTTGACGAACTTCCTTCTTATGACGTAAGATGTAAACCTTGCAAACCTTGAGTTTTAAGCGGAAGGCATCTGCAGTCATGTTTATTCGCGACATATTTAATTATCATATTATTTCACCAGAATTAGTTTTTCTTATAAACATATATGCTCCCCAAATATCTCTTCGGGTATGAAATGTGCTTTACGACAGAAGGCATAGAACAAATTATGGTTGCAATGAGCCAATTACTAGGTGCATAAAAACATTCAACTCGATTGGAATTTAAAAATTGTGTTCTTTCATAGATTTTAAGTTAGTAATATTGTTTGTCTGAGTAATCTATGAGATACAAAATCGGTAGATGATCCCTAGTCGCGCAACAAATATCTGTTGAGTAAAGCGATACTGAGAATATACACTAGAGAACGTAGTGTTCTGTGTACTCTGTGATGGAAAAAAAAAATAAATAAAATAAAAAAAATAAAAATAAAAAAAAATTCAGTACTGACAGATCTGTAGCATATCTTAGCTCTTCAAGCGATCTTGTCCTTACCAAATCGTCAACTCTTTGTTTTTTAGTTTTGTTGCAACACTCTACAAACTCTTTTTTTCGATGCATCAATTAGAGTTTTAATGTTGTCGGGGAAGGAATGGAAACTGTCAAGCCAGTCTTTGTTCCTGCTCAAAAAGCGATCACGATTTCTGTTTTGCCAACGTTTATTAATTTCTGAGCAAGTTGTTGAAGCATGTCTTGTCAAGATTTTCTGATCTTCAGGCTCCAAAGTACCTTGTATATTTAATTTTACTTGCATTAACTGCAAAACACCGGGCACTCGGGCAGTTGAGTTGGAACTCCATACATCAAAAAGCTTCCTGTTTGAACACATTCTGTAAAAAATGTTCGTAAACAAACACTTGTGGCAAGAAAAAGTGCAAGTTGTCGCAGAAAAAACTTACATTTTTTAAAAGATATGACCGAGTTCTTTATTTTAAAACAAAAAATATTTTCCCATATAGCAGCACACAAAATATATACCTTAACACAGTCAGCACTAACAGTGTAAAATGAAGCTTGGCTTTAATCTCTCTTAAAACCTAAAAACTTGCATGTAAAGAAAAAATATGCAATAAGAATAACTGTATTTTCTCTGCAGAAGGTGAGCATAGCAAAAATAAACGGTGTGCTTTTTAATTCTTTAGCGCAACGCTCTTTTAACCGGCACAAATCTTACTCTCATTAACTTTTTAATTATGCTGATTCTCTGAGGTTCTCTGACAACAGGAGAATAGACTTTATCATAAATAAACTATCGGTTTATTTACTCAGACTTGTTAACATGAATTCAGCATACTTGTAACAAATTTTTGGAAAACTTATTTTTTTTTCCACAGCCGCACTGTGCGTCGCTGTAAGTTCAAAAATTAGCTTGTATTTTCGTGTTTTTTTTTTGCGTATTGACCATTTAGCGGGGTTATATTGAAGTCATTGGAAGTGCGAAAATAAAAAAATCACAAAAATAAGAAGATTTGTTGAAGGAAGACAAGTCTACCAGACTCATCGCAAAAATATTAAAAATAAGCCCCATGTCCGTTTCCAGACTACGAAAGTGTAGCAATCTTGAAGGTTGTATTATAAGTAAGGGAAGAGAGTGGAAAAAAAATAGCGGAGGCGAGACGAATTGATATACTTTTATTGGAAGAAAAATATCGGTGCCAGGGGACGACCTCCCATTGCTTACGCAAAAAGCTATCTTTTTGATTCTTCATCGGGCGTTACATGGAATCGGTTACAAAGTAAAAGTAATTCGATTTTTGTTTTTAATTTGGCCTGATGAGACCAAAATCAAAAGGTTTCAGTCAGGTGGGCGTTCTTGGTACTAGACAAACTCCGCAGGTATTCTAAAATCAAACACATCAAAATTGAGTATGAAGAGGTT
This sequence comes from Merodon equestris, assembly GCA_958301585.1. NCBI lineage: Eukaryota > Metazoa > Arthropoda > Insecta > Diptera > Syrphidae > Merodon > Merodon equestris. The sequence goes on along the minus strand of OY284414.1, from coordinate 68,332,535 downwards.
GTTTGATAACTTGCGGATGCATAACGCCTAATTGTATTTGGTAAAATGTGGCAGTTTCTGTTGATATGATAGGAATGGAGGAAGGTTGGGTTATTTTTCAACAGGACAATGATCCAAAACCTTCCTCGAAAATAGTAAAGAATTGGCAAAGCCATCAAAAATTTGCTACGATGAAACGGCCTGCACAAAGTCCGGATATGAATCTCATTGAAAACTTATGGGCTTATTTGAAAAGGCAACTTACAAGTTATCACGTTGCCGCCAAATGTATGACGAAATTATGGAACCGAGTGCAGGAAGAATGGCACGCAATTTCATCGGAAATCGTACATAAACTCTACGAGTATGCCGAAAGGCTTGATTCCTCAAAAAAATCCGAAGGAGTGTGGACGGACCACTAAAAACATATTTTCTATTTTTATATTTTATGTGGTGCAAAACTGTAACGATGGAAGTTTTTTGTATTTTGTTCTTTCACAATTTTATCTTTTCACGAAATTAAAGTTTTGCTTATTTATTTTATCTAATAATATACATACATATATGAGAAGAATAGACTGAATTTGTACGCATGAATAAACTGAATGAACCAAAATATATAGTATGAGTTTTCTTTAATTTAAGCATTATTGGTACACTTTTGCTCTTCAGGGTAATTCAAAACCAGAAGAAAACGATATTAATTTATCAAAACCGACTTCATCTTATATAACGCCACATGAAATTTCTCCAATTCCCATCCGAACTAAGAAAAAATATCAACCCGTGGAAGAAAATGAGGAAAATCTGATATTATTTCATTTATTTATATCTGTTAAGAAAAAGGATGAAAAAAAAATTAAAGAGGCCAAAGGCAGGTACAGAAGTCAAAAGTGTTTTGGACAAGAAGGTAGGTAAATCAGATTATGATAGACTTCAGCTCATATTCTTTTTTGGTTTACTTTCCAGAAGGTTCTAAAGAATTAAAAACTTAGAGAAAAGAATTTTTTTCGTAGAATATCATCGTCTTCATCTGAAAGTGAAGAAGATTTCGTTCCAAACGAATCACCAGATGAGAGTCCTGATCAAACAAATCAGCAAGATGTCAAATGCATTTATTGTTCCCATTTGTTTTCCCATGATAAGAGAGGAGGGACATGGGTCCAATGCGTTGTAAGTACAATGTGGGCTCATGAATACTGCTCGGGCATTCGCAATATGCGAATATTGCATGCATTAGTATTACAACATATTTGAAAAACATTGTTAGTTTCATATTTGAAACTATGTGGTCCATATTACCAATATTTTTTTGTATGTTGTCAAATGAATTTCCTTTAATTTTTTATAAATATTTTTTTGTCACGTCGGTTATTATAAAAACTGAAATGTAAACACTCTCTAAGATTGTTAAATAAATAAATACTCTGAAGAGCATTTAGGGGGTAGTGAAAAAGTCAGACCGAAATTCCTAGTATTAAATAAGTTTAAAATAATAAGCGACTTGTTCTGCTCTTGAAACTTTAAATGCATTTTTCTCGAAACATCATTTTCTAAATCTGTCATGATCCTAAAAACAAAACAATTCAACCCATTGCTTTGAAATTTATATACATATGTTCTTCAACTCACTAATGGTTATCGGCTGTACCAAAATTGCTTATTTTCTTATTTTTTTAAACTATTTTTAACAAAAAACAAGATTTTTTTCTACAGTCCGGCATTTTTCTTTTCCAATGAAATGTATTAATTTTGGTAGGGCCGAGAGCGACAGGCCCACTGAACAGTAATCCATTCGTTTTTTTTATTTCAGACAACATGAACAGCCTCCTCGTGCAGGGACGGGTTAAGAATATCCCTGCAGCCATACCTATCGCTTGTCGTAAAAGGCGACTAAACAAAGGTAAACAAAAATCACATCTAGGCAATTTAGAAAACACCAAGGTGAGCCTAGGGACACATATACCACCATTAAACTGCCCCACAAGTGTGCATGCAAATCAGTGGGTTGACACGACTGGAGATCACCGGTGTTGTAAGAGTAAGATCAATCAAAAAAAAATAAAAAACTGGAACATGCCCGTGTCAAAAAGGAGGGGAAGAAAGAAAACGGTCAAACCGTAGCATTATGGAAAAGAACGCTAAAAGGAAAAGCACTACCCCGCCAGGCACTACTAATGGTCGTGATCCTAGGACGAGCAGCAATGCTCGGGTCAGAGCTATAGGATTTCCGCGGGATAGCAAAGTAATGCAACGGCGTAAGCCACACTTAAGAGTCGCGAGTTGGAACGTTGGAAGCATGAGTGGGCGCAGCTATGAGCTTGAAGAAATGATGGTTGGAAGGCGAGTAGACATCCTGTGCGTACAAGAGACGAAATGGCGAAACACCGGTAATCGGGCACGTTTCTTGGACGTTAAAACAAAAGCCTACAAGATGTTTTACTATGAATTGGAACAAGGAAAAGACGGAATCGCCATCATCCTTGCGGCAGAGTTACTTGGCAACGTCTTAACCATTTCAAAGTCCAGTGACCGTTTGATGGCTCTCAAATTGGTGATGCATGGTGAGGTGTGGAACATCGTAAGCGCATATGCCCCTCAAGTAGGATGCGAACAAAAAGAAAAAGATGCATTCTGGCTAGATTTCCACAACCTTGTCAAAATCATCCCAAAGGAAGAGCTTTTGTTTGTTGGGGGAGATTTAAACGGACATGTCGGGAAGACAAGCGAAGACTATGAAGGCTACCACGGAGGGCTGGGATACGGCACCAGGAACTCTTCAGGTGAAGATATCCTAAACATGTGCAAGTCGTACGGTCTTATATTGCTAAATACCATGTTCGTCAAATAAAGCCGGCACCTGATCACTTATATCAGCGGCGGAAATGAAACTCAAACAGACTATCATTTGGTATCCAGTTTCATGAAGCCACGAGCTAAAGATTGCAAAGTGATCCTGGGAGACGCGATCGCCCCTCAACACCCTCTCCTCCTGACTGAATTTTTTATGGATGCGAGAAAGAAGTCAAAGCAGCAAACGAAGGTGTCTGAGAGAATCAAGTGGTATAAGCTGGATAAAAGAAAAGGCGAAGCTTTTATTACCAACATGGAAAACTACCTCTCTTCCATTATCGATGAGGTCGGTAATGAGGAGTGCAGAGCACAAGACATGTGGGATTCCCTACAACAATCTGGCCTGGAGAAAGCCAAATCACTGCTCGGAACATCTAAAGGCCCCTGCCAACACGCAAAAGAAACCTGGTGGTGGACAGACGAAGCCAAAGCAGTGATACACGAAAAGAAAATGGCTTTCCAAGCTTGACCAAGTGCTCTTCTACTAATAGAGAGGAAAAAGCTCGCCGTGAAAAGGTATATAGATGCGGAAAGCATGGAAGGCCTCTATCAGGAGTTGGAAGAAATATCGTCTTCCGCGTCTGAAAAGAACCAGGCTACCCAGGAGCTTCGACAAAGCAATTTGAACAAAGGAGCAAATATCTTTAAGATAGCCGCCCAGAGAAGAAGAAATGCTCAGGAGATTCGTTTCCCAAAGTTTATTAACAATGCTGAAGGCCAACTCCTTGTGGAAGACGAAAAAATTCTCCACAGATGGCGACAGTATTGCGAGGAACTTCTGAACGAACAGTTTCCCCGAGTGTACTTTCCAAGAGCCGCCCCGAATTATGCCGAAATATCCGACATCACAGTCGAAGAAGTTCGGTACGCGGTTAAAAACTCCAAGAAAAGAAAAGCTGTTGGGCCGGACGGGATACCCTCTGAGTTCTGGAAAAAGATGGGAGACATCGGGTCTAGATGGCTCATGGTTCTTATCTCCAAACTTATGAGAGGCGACACTATGCCTAATCAATGGAGGGAAAGCTATCTTCTTCCATTGCACAAAGGAAAGGGTGATACGCGAAATTGTGATAACTACCGTTCTGTCAAGCTGATGTCGCACACCATGAAGATCGTTGAACGGGTATTAGATAGCCGACTGCGGAAAATAATACGACTATCTGATGACCAGTGCGGGTTTGTCTCGGGTAAATCAACAACAGATGCAATCCAAAGTATAAGGATCATGATGGAAAAGCATCGTGATTCTTCAAAGGACTTGCATATGGTGTTGGTTGATTTCGAGAAGGCCTTTGACCGGCAACCAAGAGATCTTTTATGGGTAGCGGAGTTCCAGAAACCTACGTGGGAATGATTATGGACATGTACGAGAGAGCAACGACAAGAGTAAGATGCACCTCAGGAGTCACCGAAGAGTTCGCAATCAAAGTCGGTGTACACCAAGGGAGCGTCCTCAGCCCACTGCTTTTTATAGCAGTCCTTGATTGCTTGCTTGAAGGAAAAGTGACGGAGCCCAATGTGCACCAGCTATTCTTTGCTGACGATGGGGCCATTATAAGTGATGATCAGGCGTCCCTACAACGAGCACTTGATGTGTGGGTGGACATTTTTGAGGGACACGGGTATCGTATTAGTTCAAAGAAGACAGAGTATCTGTGCTGCCCGTTCTCTGACCCTCATCAGCCTATTCCAGACATTTACTTGAATGGAAGAGTGCTTCCCAAATGGGAAAAGTTTAAATATCTGGGATCTATGATTAATAGAGAAGCAACTTGTGATGACGACATCAAACATCGCGTAAGCGTAGGGTGGATGAAGTGGCGGGAAAACTCCGCCATCTTCTGTGATCGAAAAATGCCCCCTAAGCTGAAAGGAAGGCTCTACACTTAAGTTGTACGTCCGGCGCTCACATACGGTTCACAATGCTGGACAATGCACAAAAAGTATGAGAGCAAATTAACGGCAACTGAGATGAAGATGCTTCGCCTGACAGCGGGAGTAACAAAGCGTGACAGAATTAGAAGTTCAAATATCCGAGGAAGCCTCCACGTAAAAGAAACCATCACAAGAAATATAGAGCGCGACCGACTCAGTTGGTATTGCCATGTTCAAAGGAGAGATCCTTTGAACCCCGTCCAAAAGGCGTTATCAATCAACATTCCAATTTCAACACGCAAAAAAGGCAGGCCGAAAAACAATTGGTGCAAACAAATGCAAAAACACCAGCATTTGATTGGCCTCAGCGATGAAGTAATCCCAAACCGGGAAGCCTGCCGCTACTTTCTGAGGTCAAACCGGCGGACCCCACAAGCGGACCAGTAGGAATGCAGTTAAGTGGGAAGGTTATGGTCCTACACTTCTGACCATAACAACGCCGGAGAAAAAAGGAAAAGAAGAAGACAACATGAACAGCCACTATTACCATGACCAGTGACCTGCCTTTTTTTTTCTTGGTGTCTAATTTAATTTAAAAAATATATACATACATATATAAAAAAAAAACCGGCGGACCCCACAAGCGGACCAGTAGGAATGCAGTTAAGTGGGAAGGTTATGGTCCTACACATCTGACCATAACAACGCCGGCAAAAGGAAAAGAAGAAGAAGAATACATATATAAAAAATATAAAATAAAAAAAAATTGTTTGTATACAGTTTAAGATACAAATAAAAACATATAAAAAAATTAAAATAATTGAATTTTATTGTCTTATAAAACAATTCCCTAAAAAGAGGTAAAATTTAAGATATTAAGGTAAGATCAAAAACGCAGAAAAGCCACAAACCTTAGAAAAAAAAAATTCTTTTTTTTTTCTAGGAACAAGGTTTGAGGAATTCTCTATACATTCGAATAGTTTTTTTTTGCATATGCAACCAACGGTACAAAAGATACAAAGTTAAAAGTTCTACGAATGCTTTGTTACAGTTTTTTACCAGAACAGTTTTGTTACAGAATGGAGAAAGACAGGATCATTTTCCAACAGGACAATGATTCAAATCATTCATCAAAAATAGTAAAATATTGGTTAAATTGTCAAAAATATGAATGGCCTGCACTGAGCCCAGACATTTAGTCCCATGGAAAATTGTGGGCTTATTTTAAACGGCAACTGGCAAGTTACCCCGATGCTCCCAAGGGAATGACCGAGCTATGGGACCGAATAAAAGAAGAATGGTACGCAATTTCATCGGAATTCGTACGCAAACTCTTCGAAAGAGTGAGAGACTCTTTTAGAGACTTAACTCTCTAAAAGTCCAAAGGACTGTGGACGGACTTTTAAAATCCTTTGCATTTCTTGATCAACATATTTTTATTATTTATTATATTATGTGCAAAACTGTAACAAAGGCCTTTTACTCTTTCACAGTTTTGTTTTTTTTTTTTCGAAATTCAAGTTTTAGATATTTATTTTATTTATTAATATATATTAAAAACGTAGATTAAATTTTTATACCTGAATTGAAGTGAATAAACCAACATATATATGAGTGTTCTTTAATTTAAGCATTATTGGTACACTTTTGCTCTTCAGTGTTTGTATGTTTATGAATTCCAATTGAATTTGTAATTTTATTTAGGGCCATATTTATTTATGGGCCATATTTGCGACTCTTACTCTAAGTAGTCTAGGCACTTCTTTTGACGAAAGAGATCACAGCATTCTTCGCCGTTTGTGAAATATCTATGGAACCTCGATACTTCACCCCCCCCTTTCATACTGACTTTTTGCAATAGTCAGATTTTTCAAATTGCATCTTGAGCCCAAAAAAAAAATTCGCATTAAAATCACCACGGATAACTAAATTGACGTATCGAGTCAAAGAGACGAGCGAGATCGTCTTCTACCATCCTGTATTGCAGAAGGAAATAACAAAATGCGATATTGTAGTCAAGTTGCATGGAGTCAAGTACCGTTTTTATGTTTCCGGAGAGCTTAAAACACTTGTTGATCTGAAAAGAGGCTTAACTAATTAGCTCTTAACTAATCTAATGTTCGCCTATTAATTGCAGAAGGCCATTCAACTTCCACACGAACTTGCCCAATTTGTTAATAATAATGTGACTTACTTTGGTTATCACCTGAAGTCGTTTCATGATTACTGGTAATATTCCGGTGCTTATCGTTCCACTGTCTTTTTCTATCGATGTTAGAATAAATATTGCAGGTCACGAAAAATGGCATTCTTTCGTAGGGCGATAAAAGGGAAGTTCAGATGTTTATTCGCTCCTTTAATTGTTTATAATCTCCTTTAAATGGCAAAAGATTGTTCTATGAGGCGAATCCATCCTTACTGCAAATTGATCCACAGTTAATTGTGGCTGTGACTCCAGAAGATTTTTAGGAACATCGTTGTCAAATCTAACACGACCGCTGAACGGGGTTCATCATAAATGCTGTTTTCTCAAACTTTAAAGTTGTTAAACCATTTCTTGACAGCCGTTTCACTGATAGTATTTTTACCATACACATTATCAATTTGTATGTCTTCAGATCTAGCAGATTCGCCACACGAAAATAAAAAATATAGCCCAGTACGTTTATATTGATTATCGATATTAATTTTTTGCGGGTACTAATACTCGTATGCGTCCAATGTTTACTTGGTGAAAGACTGACTGAAGACCGCGCTTGAGCTCAGTACCTTGTATACTTCTGTGCATTTCCTTTCCTTCATGTAATGATAATGTTCACACTGTCAAAGATTTTAAAGCCCTGAACTTAATAATGCTTTCTTTCACGCACGATGGGTGGAATCCCATATACATCAGGATTGTGCTTTTGAAAAAGGGAAGAATCACCGAGACTAAAGTTGATCTAGAATAGCGCTAAACATCATCTGATATTCATAACACTAATAAGCAACAAAAAGCCTCTTCACACCTAGCAGCTCGGTTATTGGGTCCTAATACCACTATAATGCGATATCATAATTATAGTTTTAGTTTTCATATCGGTACGCCTGAAAATAGCCGGCATAATGTATTCGGATTAATTCATCCGACTAATAATTAACACATGATTATCAACACATGATTCTTCATATCAATTCACCAAGGGTTTTCAGCGAAGTTCATTTTTGTTCAACTCTACTCAATTATAGATCAAAGATATTGGGCCTTTGCCCATGCCACCAATAATCGTAAGCAGTTACGCTGTTTTCAGAACACGAAAATTGAAAACTTGAAAAGAGAGAATTGAAATTAGATTTACAGAGCGAATTACATCCACAAAACCGATGCGCCTATGGTGTACATAGAAGTTTTACTGGTTTGAAATGCCGTACTGGATATGGATAAATTCTTAGCGAGTAATTTTTCAGTCACTGAATTTTGTTTAATAAGGAATTGCTATGGCAGAGAGTGCAGTTACATAATATGCAAGGGCTTAATTAAGTAAACCGAAATCTTGAATGTTATGTCACACACGGAAGTCAAGCACGTACGATGGCCGTTGCTTAAGCTAAACGTCGCTTAATTAACAAAAACGTTATTTAAACTTAAATAGCAGGAATAGTGCCAACCGGAGAAATATCCCTTTTTTAGAAAAGCGTATAAATTCATGAGAAATAAGTGGAATTTTGAAAAAGGTTGTACATATATCATTATATACTTTTATTCTTCACTAAGGAGAAACAAAATAAGAAAATTCATTGATATAAGTAACAGTGCTTTTATTTCTTTATTTTTTTCATTTTAATTAAAACTTAACTAAACCTACCCTCCTCTATCCTATGTAAGCCTGCCATTGGCGTTGGCAGGCTTTGTCTTGAAAAGGCTGTCCTGTCAAAGTTAACCATTACGCTCCCCGATCTTGGTGCGACACTGATCTACTAAACCTGAGGCGCTCGGGCTCGCGGAGCGCAACATCACGTTCGTAGAGGAGCCGCCGCTCCACAGACTTACGGGCCACGTGGAAGATTAGCGGAACCGCTAATTCATCCTGGATCAGCCCACATTGATCTAAATAGAGGAATGCCTCTGGGGGGACAAAGCCGCTAAAGCGAACTTTATCGTGGTACATGTAATTAGGGAAGTAAGCCCCGGAGATCAAGTTATTGACCGAAGTCATTGTCCTCGCAACGTGACCCCGGATCAGTTTTATTAGAAAATCATCCACCCGTACAATCCTGGCCCTATTGTATAGGACCTCGTTCGGGTAAAATTTCGTGTACTCAGATTCGGGTGTCCTATATAACCCAAGACAACTTCTGAGACATTGTCTCTCAAACACCCGAATCCTAGCAAAATTTTGTGTTCAGATTTGGGTGTTCTATGTAATCCGAGATATGCAGAACCATTGTCTCTCAAACATTCGAATCCTTTCCACTAAGCTGGCTCCCACGTTGAACCAGACGGGACATTCATAGGACATCATGGGCCTGTTTAAGGCCATGTAGCAGATTACTTTTACCTTGGAATCAACTTGGCTGTTATGAAACAGCCATCTTGTCCGAGCGAAAGCACCCCGGCATCTTGCCAAAGTAGCGTCTGGTCTAGCTGGGTCCCAAAGTATCTGACTACACTTTGTTTCGCCAGTGGATGCCTATCGGGTTCAAGAATTATTCGCATATTTTTTCGAATGGCCAAAAGGTCCTAGACAAAAGCGTTCTGAATAAAATAGATCCCGATTTCTGGAAGTTTACGTAATACTACTGAAATCACGCTGCAGAAAAGTAACAATGACGTTGATCGTTGAATTTGATCTGTACGTAATAAAATCGTTAGCGTACGCTATTGAATGTGACGAGAAACTACCAGACCACTCATGTAAATCCTAAAGGGATCGGCTAGTTTACGAACTTTTTACCGGTAAATATTTCAAAAATCATATACAGCAATGGTTTACTTATGCCCAGCCGACTGAGCTTGTAATAAGGACCTTTTAGCCATCGAAAGCTTCTTCCAAGTCAATTATACAGGGAACCGAATATTGGTTCTTATATTTGTTTCAACGATTTTATTGAACATGAACAGGACTCCTTGGACCACCTTCTCGAAGACCTTACTGATACTCAGAAGGAGACTAATCGAACTGAGATTTGTCGGTTAGAGGCGTCCTTACCCCTTTTGCACTCAATTGTTGAATAGGATGGTGCACATCTCTGCAGCCACTGGCAGGGGGTGCCTGAGCAAAACATAAGATAATCCGGTCGGTTCCTGCGGATTTTTCAATGAATCGAAGTTCATCTAGAGATCCTCTATCCATACTAACAGGGTATTAACGTCTTCATTGGAGACGGCATTATAAGCCATGAAATTGTCACTGAACCTGGTAAAACCAAGGTTTCCTTATCACTAATGATCGATATCATTTCGAAGGTAGAAGCGATGAACTAGGGCTCTGTTTTCCAGGTCGTAGTTGTGCTGTCATTCACCTTATATATTTTCTGGCGGTCTCTGGATTAATGCAGATTTTTCGTATTAGGCGTTTATTGCCTGAAGTTCTCGAATGCGTCATATTCTGAATGTCACTCTGATTGTTTCTCCGTAATATTTTACTTATTTGCGGGAACATATTGACGCTGTTGAAATTTACAGCACGAATTCTGTTGTTCCAATGTAAACATACCTAGATATTCTGTAATTTTCTTTGGTTAACTACTGGAGATATTATTTTTGTCGATTGTCGTGTTTCGGTTCACGTTTGAGTTGTGGTGATAGCATTGGCGTGGTATCACAATCGCCTGTTTAATTATATCGTTACAATAGTTATACAATAGTTTAAGGTACCTGCCAAATACGACGTTCGTCAAATTGACAGGTTCCTATTGGACGGTGCGGAGGTGGCGCTCGAAGTCAGCGCTCTTATCAAAGAGGATAGTAACAGTGCTTTCATAACAAATACTTGCGCAATTATAATACAAAACAAGCACTGTGAAGCCAGTTGGGAATTCATTGAACCAATTTTTTCCAAAACTGGGGTTCAATTGAGTTCCAAACTTGTAATAAAGAGTCCTGGCGGTTCATTCATCGTGTTAGGTCTTTCCATAGATGTTCAATTATATTTAAGTCAGGTGGAGTCTGTTATGTCTGTTATAATTTGAGGCAGTGAGGCGCCAAAGTTTTGCAACTTCCATGCTTGGGATCGTTATCTTCGTAGAATATGAAATTTCTAGACACTCTGCTTGACCTTTACATTTTAATATTTTATACTAGACAACAATAACAAAAAAAAATAAAAAAACAAATAAATAAAAATTATAAAATATTTTAATATTTTATTTTATTTTAAAATTTGACCAAAGGTCAATGACACGAAAACTAACAACATAATTAGAGTCAACACTGACGAATGCCGCAAGGGGAAATGCCAGTGACGAAAAGTTACGATTCATATCGACATTCAGCTTAGCCGTAGAAAAGGTCGACGCATTAGGCTGAGCGGGAATTCTTCAGTGAGTCTTCAAAGGGGCAAGTCGAGTCAAGCATCAGAGAACATATGTACATACATAGTGAACCACATACGGACAGTATATCTAGACAGGAGAGACTCTACAACAACAACAACCATAACAATTACTACTTGTCGTGGGCTTCGCGAAATCAACGAAGCAATGTTGATCACACAATGTGATCTGCTTACACATAGTACAAAGAAAAATATACAAAAAAAAATTTAATAATAATTCTTATGACTACGTCGCGTCGCCTACAAGCGAGCGACAAAGTGCGTGGCCGATCCTAGCTGAAGCTTTCGCTTTGCGAGTAAACGGTGTGTGGCGACTGATAGGACAAAAATGAATACTCCGACTCCGGTTTTAACATATACGAGGTTAAGAAAATCGTTCCTACTTCCGAGCCAAATACCGCGGGATAAGCACTCCGATTTGAGTTTTAACCCGAAAGGGTCTAATCAAGCATCATAGCCGTACTCGAGGCCCCAAGCCAGCAGCAGCTAGAGCCTCAACTCGGGTTTTTACCCAGACGGGCTTGGCCTCAAACTATTCCCGATAGCCCGCTACCAGTCAGAGTCTAGACTCGGGTGTCATCACGACTGCTGGTGTCAGAAAATAAATGTATATTACAGACCCTGGTCCGGCGAGTATATCCCGGCCCAGAAAGATCGTTACAGACTTTATACAGACATAAGAGAAAAACCTACATAATCACAAGACACACATAAAACAAATTAGTATATAATCATTACAGGAACAACGTGTACAACATCATGTTTAGATGCATGCTGCTATCAAATGACTACGTGTGTTTATCTGACACACAACGGCGTGCAGTCAATCCAGTGCACAGAAGCCACCTTGTTAGCAATTTATTCGACATTTATTTCAAATAAAATTTTAAATTTACTCAAGCCGGCCGGCAAAACAACAAGTTTTTATTCTACTGATCGTGAGACAAATGACCTCATACAATGAAAAACACGTACAACAAGCGGAAAAAATGTAATAACATCAACGACGCGGCGGTGACTGTGGGAGAAAAGCTGGGCGTGCTCGTCCGCCGAAGGACCTCTTCGGCAACAGTGACGTTATTACCTGTGTAAGTCATTAGGGCGGTCAGCAACACAATTTTAAATGGTGCAAAATGAAATTTTACTCCTTTTGCTATCACGATCCCCACGGTGCGAATGCGCCAAGTCTTGTGCATGACCACTTACATAGATACACGTTTTGTTTTTGGCGTACATACGTATGTATCTGTTAACATATTTCTCCTGATAATGTACTATCACCATTTAGTCGAAGAGGCTTGGCTCCTTCCAACTAACTTATAGTTAATTGAACCGATGGGAAGTCTATATGTATACATACATATATCGGTGTATTTAATATGTGCTCGTACAAATGAATTGCGTTTGCTCGCTCAGCATACATCGTCCGGTCTTACGATCATATAAATGGCGGCCGCATCATATATTGAACCATTAAAAATGCCATTAAACCTAATGTACTCCCATTATACATAAATGCAAAATTAAAGCTGTGTAAAGGTATTTTCTTGTCGGCGCCGTTACAGATGCGTAAGAAAGTTTGTCATATTCCCCTCTGTATCAATCTGTCAATTTGTCTATCTATCTGCTACAAATATGTATGTACTCAGTCGCATGGCATATAAATTACGCTTGATGTATTACCAAGCTGTTAAAGTCCTCAACAACAACGCATACTGGCACGCGGACACAATAATCCTAGTGACAAAAACATGAAAAACGTGAGAATTTCTGAAAAACATTTGAGATATTAATTCCTTTGTCGGCAAAACGCGTTTTGATTTAACTCTGACAGATTTCTTGTTTTAATGTTATACCTAAGCATTTAAATATCGAATCTTCGAACAGCCTGTCCATGGCCATTTATGTGTGCATTCTATTTTGGGGTAACATGAGTTGAATTGCCTGACGATGATTGACAGCTAAGAGTGCTACTGCGCATCTGAAAAGTAGCATTCTCATCCGTGTCACGTAACGCATCAAGGGTTTTTGTTCGTCAACATGACACTTTTTTTATAGGGTGCCAAATGATATGGAAATTCATTGCTATCTTGTTGACATGGACTCTGGGTAATAATCCCAATTTAGTCGACTTCAAAAAAAGTCTGACGATCAGGGTAAAGATTACATCTTGCTCAACAACACGCAAGGCTTCTATGTTTTCCATCAATTTAACAAAGTGTCAAACAATTTCAGAATCAATTCAACATACCGTCGTCACTAACAAAGCAATGATATTGAATTCTATCCCTGTTACTCGTCTGTGTCACCTTCTCCTTTTTTTGCAAATAGAATGCAGCAAAATAGGACTTTACCTAGAGAAGAACTCCTCCCTACGACTAGACGGAAAGTGATTACACATTTGTCTATGTAAAGTACAAGGGAGAATAAAAACCAAGGAAACAAAAAGAAAAGACGAGACATTAAAGGGGCAGCGAGAACATCTCAAGAATCTCGTGTCCGTCCGTGCTAAATAAATGTTCAAACCTTGTTCGCTCCCATTTAATAGCATGTTTGCAACTATGATCTAACATGAATTTGATGTATCTTTAGCCGAAACTCAACAAGGGCACAAATAGACTTACGAACAGACAGACATTCACACGAACTTACACTATTCTGTTTCTGGTGTTCTAGGAATAAATGGTCGGCTGAGAACTATTATCCGAACACCCCCCATCTCCGCGCCGCGGCCAGCAGTGAACAGGAAAAGTGTTTCGAATTCATTTTAGGTTACCGCTCAAACGGACCCGTGCACCGTACACGTACAACGTGTAAAACAGAAAAAGTACATAGATACACAAGAGTGAATGTCTACTTTATTCGTCCCCCGATGATTAGGTGTTGGGTGCTCCAGATCACACTGGCTACAGCAATTTTAAGATTGCGGACTATTTTGACTATTTACACGCGGATCAGATCACCATTACAAGGACATTTTATCAACCATAATAAAATTAATGGACTTATTTAGTTCCGCGAGTGTCGCAACATGACTTTAACAGTGACACCGAACAGAAAATCGAACATGGAGGTTCCACCGAAGCTAAATACAATGCGACGACAGAGTATTGCAAGAGGCATCTACACCTGATTACATTGTTTCGCCGCACACCGCACACCGAATGCATCTTTTGCGTTAAAGATTTGTTTACGCTTGATGTTCTCTTGAGTAGGTCGAAGATATAGCAACAGCCTTGTGGGGACGAGTGCATTCAAAATAGTTCCCGGAGAACTGTTATCTTGATTTCTTCATTTGCTGGATCTTTGAACATTCGTCATCATGTGTGAATGGCATACCTTTTTCAGATATCTTAGTTGTTAACTAGCTTATGGTGATATAAATCATTTTTTTACTGAAAATTTTGCAAACACGGTTACCGTGAGAATTCAAATAATGATGATTATGAGGGCGAAACGGTTTGTTGAGACAAGCTGGCGTTCATCTGATTTGTCTTAAATTATGATCAGGCTTTGACGTAAAACATCTTTGCAGCAATGTATGACGTCCTAGTTCGCCAGATTTCAATGGAATTTTAGCGCTAATTTTTTTACGGGTATTGTAATTTTTCACAGCAAACGACTTGAACTTGAGAAGTAAATTATAATACTAAATGTTGAGCTAGTTTCCCAGTGTATCTTGAATTGATGTGAGAATTAATCTACAGGCACAGATATCACTGTGGAATGTAACAAACAATGGATAGAAAATGAAAACAGTACGTGGTAGTGTAAAATGCGGCTGCAAAATCAAGAAGCAGTCGTTTAGTGAATCGTTTAGTCATCAGATGGGGTGGCAACAGCAAAGTAGTAAATTAATTCTCGACAAATGGTCGCAAATGCTCATTAAGACAGATAAATCAATTAAACATACAGTTAAATGTTTGATGGTTTTCCATAGGATGATACTTAATTATTTTCAGAATGGATACTAATATTTCTGGAACAAAATCATAAACTGCCTTTGATGAGCAATGTTTGACCTACATTTATTGGCAAAGAAGGTCAACTTTCTATAACATATGGATCATTCATAAAGGAGCAATTTATACTAAAGAGTTTCTTATTTCCAATAAATTTCAACAAAAGCTAGTTGAGGGGCCTGGACGACTAATGCCAAGAAATTGAAATGGAGATTCGATATTGTAGATGACTAACAGTAAAAAATCGCTTAATCATCTCTTTCGGTGAAAACAAATATACAATCATGAAACTATTCTTTGATTTTCTACATGCGTAGACCTACATATGCATATACATACATATTCAATTAATTCTCCATGTCATCTACGTAAAGATCTCACAACCGAAAGATGTCATAGTTTTATATCTACCTATATGTACTATACAATACTATTAATTTTCCCCATTGCAAATAATTGATAAAGAAACCTTTAGGAAAGTTCTATTGTTCGGCAAACAATAGACTGAAATCGATGGCAAGATTGACGTACATAAGTGACCGAACAAATTTTGTTATGGCCAAAAACCTCTGTTGTCAAGTAGATTGACTTCCGCGTCCTTTCTCTTGAATTTACAATACCTCCAACTTTTAATCGTCTAACAGCTTAAAAACAGGTACGTTTTATGTGAATGATCGCCACAAACAACAGTTAATCAATATAACAGTTAATCAATAGTAATAAAAAAAAATTGTGCCGGTTCAGGGATGTGAATGATAAGAAAAATGCTTATTGATTTCTGTTTGAAAAACGCTGCACAAATCAGGGAGTCTAAATGATTCCTATTTGTGCAGGGTATCAGAGTAGAACCCGGCCCCAGTGCCTGTAGGTAATCTCGTGGTCGTTAATCACGGCTTTTGATAGCCACTCTGTCGGGAAAAAGGATTGGTATTCTGAGAGAGAAGTCATTTTGGGGGTAAATATAGTCGGTCGTACCTGCAAGGCTACTAGAACCATGTTTCTTTCCCAGGTCATTATTATTATTCTGAGTATGGCCGCATGTCCATAGTTGGCTTGCTTCCACAAAGAGGACTCTCGTAGAACAATTAAGTGAGTATATTCTCAGCCTTTCTAATGAAGCTCAGGATTGATCTCGCAATAACAGAAGTAAATTCCTCAGGAGACAGGACTTCTTTAAGGAAAGTACAATTCTTAACAGACCAGTGGGCAACGCACTCACAAAGTAAGAGCTCTGAAATCTTATTGTCTTCAAGGCAGAATCTGCATTTTTTCTCTGCTGAGAAGTTCATTTTATTAAGATGATATCTCAGACTATAGTGTCTTCATGGTAGCTAACAAGTGTTTGATACATTTTTAAAAACTATAGGTAGTTTTCTTCAACTGACAAAGTTATGGAACTTTGTTCCAATGGGACAGATATTATGATTTTACCACTAACTATTTAAAAATGAGTTGACTTTAGATTAGATTTTTTCTACTCGGCAGTATTTTAAACAGAATTTAAGTTCACGTTATGTGAGGCTAGAACATTTGATATCGGTAAATAGGTTTAGAGTTAAACTATGATGCCATAGCTCGGCTTGGAAATCAATGCGAAACAGTCGAAATGCTCTAGAAACTTTGGAGATTGGGCCAAAAATACCGGTGCCAACTGTTGATCCCATCTGCAAGCCATCCATATACCATACAACCCCTTTTGCGGTCCGAATGAATATCTGAAATGCTTTATAAGAGATGTATATTTGTGGTCTTTGCCATTTCGGGCTCGAGAAATTCATGAATTATGAACTCGTGACCCGATAGCCTAAATTAAGGGGTCCCATTACACCCCGCATAGCTGTTTTTTGGAGTAAGTCCAATAATTGCTTCTTGGCATGTCACTAAGCAAAATTGCATGATACCTATTATGCCGAGACTTGAATATCATTAAAGACACTTTAGTTTGGTGATTCTAATTTTCGGCTCGGTAAAAAGCAACAGTTAGTAATACACA
Source organism: Merodon equestris (assembly GCA_958301585.1). Lineage (NCBI taxonomy): Eukaryota > Metazoa > Arthropoda > Insecta > Diptera > Syrphidae > Merodon > Merodon equestris. The sequence continues at coordinate 68,315,337 of OY284414.1, read as the reverse complement.
AATAACCAAAAGAATTCTTATAATTAAAAGTAACATAATTTCTATATAAAAAATGTACTATTTGTATAAGGTGTACAACTTTGCTTCCGCCGTTTGCCGATATGTGGCGATAAGGCTAAGTAGCGGTCGAAAAAAACAGATCGCAGACGTCAGGCAGTTGGCTTGGACATCGGTCAACGGAACACCATTCAAACATTAGTCGATTTATGTCTGCATCATAAAGTTGTTCTCGATTGAAAATGTCAGTTTACGAGCCAAATTCTCGTTTTTTTTTTTTCAAATTAATTTTTTTTTTTTATTTATATTTTTTAGAACAAACTTACCTTAGGACAAAAAAATGCTTAAACCTAGTTTTAATAACAGCTAACATAAGATACCTTACTGGTCCTATACGGACACTCTAAAGCAAACAGAAAAACTTAAAATTATGCCTTTCGGTCTTATGAGTAACTTAAAATAATTAGAGATAAATAAACATGAACAACTAAGCCTAAGAAAAATAATATTTTAAAAAACTTAGAATCAGAACATTTCTTTTTATATAAAAAATCGTATAGCTAACTAAACCTAACTTAACCCTATCTTAACTAAAATATATATACAAAAATACATATGTACATGATGTATATTTTGTATATATATCTTTTTTTTTTGTTTTGTAATTTTTTTGTGTGTTTTATTTTTTATTTTAATGAAAATTAAAACTAACCTACACTACACTAAACCTACGCGCCACCCTTGCATGCCTCAGCCTGACCTAACCTACCCTAACTTACTTTAACCTATACTAACAGACCCTAGTCTATGCGAGTCTGCCATTGGCATGTGGCAGACTTTGCCTTAAAGAGGCTGACCTATTAAAGTTAACCACTGACGCAGTCCGCTCCAGCCACCAAAAGCGTTGATGCTGTCGGGCGACGTCTCCCCGATCTTGATGCGACACCGATCTACTAAACCCGAGGCGCTCGGGCTCGCGGAGCGCAACATCACGTTCGTAGAGGAGCCGTCGCTCCACGGACTTGCGGACCACGTGGAAGATTAGCGGAACCACCGATTCATCCTGGATCAGCCCACATTGATCCAAATAGAGGAATGCCTCCGGAGGGACAAAGCCGCTAAGGCGAACTTTCTCGTGGTACATGTAATTAGGGAAGTAAGCCCCGGAGATCAGGTTATTGACCGAAGTCATTGTCCTCGCAACGTGACCCCGGATCAGTTTTATTAGAAAATTATCCACCCGTACAATCCTGGCCCTATTGTATAGGACCTCGTTCGGGTAAAATTTCGTGTACTCAGATTCGGGTGTCCTATATAACCCAAGACAACTTCTGAGACATTGTCTCTCAAACACGCGAATCCTTTCCATTAAGCTAGCTCTCACATTGAACCACACGGGACATCCATAGGCAATCATGGGCCTGATTAAGGCCATGTAGCAAATTACATTCACTCTCGAATCAAGTTGGTTGCTATGAAACAGCCATCTTGTAAGAGTAAAAGCGCCCCGGGCCCTCGCCAGAGCAGCATCTATATGTTTGTCAAAATATAGATACTGGTCTAGCAAGATCCCAAGGTATTTGACTACATTTTGTTTCGCCAGTGGGCGCCCGTCCGGTCCAAGAATTGAGAACCTGCGCCAATTTTTTCTAGTGTCTCGGGAGGCCCTAGACAAAGGCGTTCTGAACAAAATAGTTTCTGATTTTTGGCAGTTGATTTTCAACTTCCAGTCATCACAATACTGCTGAATTTTTTCGAAGTCACGCTGCAAGAGAGTGACAATGACGTCGATCGTTGGACCTGATCTGTACGCGATTAAATCGTCCGCATACGCTATTGAATGGCGAAGAGAAGCTATCAAATCACTGAAGTAAATGTTGAACAGGATCGGCGAGATCACCGTACCCTGTTGCAGTCCGTTGTTAATATCAAATGTTTGGGTAGAAGTCACGTTAGCAATTTTCACTACGAACTTTCTACCTGTTAACATGTCAAAAATCATATATAGCAGTGGTTTACTTATGCCCAGCCGACTGAGCTTGTAATAAAGACCTTCTAACCATACGGTGTCGAAAGCTTTCTCCAAGTCAATCAGACAGGCACCCGTGCATTGGTTCTCGCATTTGTTCCACTGGATATCCGACACGAGTTTCGAAGCGGCATGAATAGTGTTATGCCCCGCTCTGAAACCGAACTGATTCTCCGGAATGATTTTATTGTCCTCAACAAATTTAGACAGGGCTCTATGGACCACCTTCTCGAAGACCTTGCTAACACTTGGAAGGAGACTTATCGACCGAAGATTTGATGGGTTAGAGGTATCTTTAACCCTCTTGGGAATTGGTTGCACCACCGCTGTCTTCCAACCCACTGGATAATATGCATTATTCAGTGCATTGTTGAACAGTATGGTGTACATCTCTACAGCCAGTGGTGGGAGATGTCTGAGCACAACATTAGATATTCCGTCGATTCCCGCGGATTTTTTTCTCTTCAGTGACTCGAAGATCATCTGGAGATCCCCCGTCGAAATAAACAAGGTGTTCGCCCCTTCATTGGTGACGGCATTATTTGCCATGAAATCGTCATTGAACCTGGCAAAACCAAGATTCTCGGATCGCCAATGATCGAAATCATTTCTAAGGTAGGAGTGATGAAGCAGGGCTCTGCTCTCCAGGTCATGATTCGGCCGAATACTATCATTCACCTTGTACACTTCCTGGAAAACAGCTCCTACTGTCGCCACCTTCTCCTAAGGATCCTCGATCACGAAAAAGTCGTCATCCAGGATGGCGCTCTCTGAATCTATGCTAACTGTTCGTAGCAAGCGTTCATTGTCTAGCGTTCTCGGAAGCTTCAGATCCTGAATGTCATTCTGATTATTTCTCCGAAATATTTTATTTATTTGCGGGAACATACTCGCGCTGTTGGAATTTACAGCACGAATTCTGTTGTTCCAATACAAACTCACAGATATTCTGTAATTTTCCTTGATCAACTGTTGGATATTTTTAATCAGTGACTGTCGGTGAACCGTCTGTACAAGAGTTTGAGTCTTGACAGGAGTCTACTTTTTTGTCTGTGCAGCGCGTCGATTGTCGCGTTTCGGTATACGTTCGAAGTATCGTGGTGTATTTGGCGTGGTATTGTACTGTCCGTCGTCTGCTTAATTTTATCATCCATTTGTTTGAGGTACCTGTCAATCTCGCTGTTTGACAGGTTCCTATTGGATGGTGGGAAGGAACCACTCGAGGTGAGTGATCTCGTCAGCGAATTGGCAAAGCGCGGCCAACGTGCCCTACTGTAATCGTAGGGGTGCGGTTGGACATATTCTGCCATCTCCGCGAATTCGTCCGGTACTGTGATCACGGGACTAAGTCCGTAATGGTCACTGTCGTATTCAAAGGTCCGTAGACAGTTAGTACACCCTTCGTTCGTGTCAACTAGTCTAAGTCGGCAGTCTAGCAGCATGAGATCCAGATAAGAGCCGCTCCTAGGATACGACGGACTATCCGTTGCAAGTAACTTGAGTTTGTACTCCATGCTACGCAGAACCCACCAATGGCTTAGTAGGCTTCCCCTAGTATTGGGTATGTTGTTTCCCCAATCACTATGTTTGGCATTCAAATCGCCGGTCAGGACGTAGTAGTTTTCCACCAAGTTTAAGTGCAGAGATCGAAAAAGTGTCTCGAGCTCCGCAATGAAAATATTGGGTTGAGGTGCTTCAGGTGCACAGGCTGATACAATGTACATTTTCTTTCCATTTCGGAGAGGAATGCACACAATACAGGCCTCTAGCACCTGGAACCTCCGCACTTCACCGCTATATATGACTTTATGCTTTAAATTATTTTTAATGAAGATCGCAACTCCCCCGCCACGTGTGGCGTTGGGTCGGTCTCTTCGAATTATTTTGTAAGAAATGTGCCGGTTTTTCTTGCTTCTGGTTTAGCTCGTTTCGCTAACCAAGAGTACATCGCGGCTTTCGTCCTGCAACAGGTCAAAAAGTACGGCTCGTCGCTCAATCCTTATCAATGAATTCACATTCACCGACAGGATCTTTAAGGGACTCTCTACCAGCGTACCCATTACGATTGTAGTTGCGCTAGGCCCGGCAGAAGCGAGTAGATTCTGTCCACTCGGGTCGCCTGCTCATGGATCTGCTGTTGGAGCTGGGCGATCTGCCCTTGGATGGCGAGCAGGATCGAACGCAGGTCCACCTCGGCCTCCGATGCCTTAGAAACAAGCATGGGGGCTTTAGGCACAGCCATGGGTTTTTGTACCGTCGGCCCCAAACCTGCCGCCATTTGGGCGTAGGTCATCTGGGGTGTGACGGCTGGTGTTTCTAAGCGACCCGGGGAACGTTTTCCTTCAGGCCTCTGTTTCCGAGCCAGATTTGCTTTTTTTATATCTTGGATTTTAGGACATCCCCGATAGTTTGCAGGGTGTCCACGGTTCCTACAGAGCACGCACTCGAGCTGCTCCCTGTCGGCGACCTTGTCCTGGGTCAGATCGCATTCTTCGTTTCTGTGGTTCTTTGCACACTTAACACATCGAGACTACATTTCGCAGTTCGACGCGGCGTGCCCGAACCTTTGGCAGCGGATACATTGCAAAATGTTTCCTTGCCTTTTTAATGTTTCCCATGTTACACGCTGGGAAGCCAAGGAAGTAATAGACCTTAGCCTCTCCAGCTTGCTGTTGGGTGTGAGCTGGACCAAGAAAAACGGCAGTACCCGGTTCTCCCGTTTGGCTCGCGCCGTGGTAAACGTCTTGCATTTCCTCGGGGTCAGTGATCGAGTGTACGCCTTTGAGGAGTATCAACCACAGCCTTTCGGCCTTAGGGGTAAAGGAGAAGAATTCCGTCGTGGTCTCCTTTAAAAGATCCTTAACTCGCTTATACTGCTCCAGTGTGGTGCACTGAATAGCATAGCGGTTTTCGCCTATAGCTTTAAATACAAAGTTATCAACACCAATGACATACTTACACAGCTCTATGGTCTCGCGTAGGGCCTTGGTGTGAGTATAGATTGGTGGTACCTTGTCCTTAGCAGGACGTTGCTGTCGCGGCTGTTGTTGTTGCTGCTGCTGTTGTTGTTGCTTCTGCTGTTGTTGTTGCTGTGGCTGTTGTTGCTGTTGCTGGTTTTTTAGTTGCGACTGCTTCTGCTGCGGCTGCTTTTGTTGCGTCTGCTTTCGTTGAGGCTGCTTTTGTTGCGGCTGCTGTTGTTGTGGCTGCTGTTGTTGTTTCCATTGTTGCGGCTGTAGTTTGGTGGCTGCAACATGCTCCCTCTCTTTTTGCCGTATTTCGGAGAGCCTGTCTAATACAGCCTTTAATTTTGCTCGTAGAGTACGCTCTTCGACTTCGAGCTCGTTACGTTCCTCCTCAACGACCGAATTTGAAAGGGCGGCGAAAGAATTGTTCTCTCCAGTGTAGCCACCTCCAAAGACGTGGGCAACGTCACTTTTCACGGGAAGAGGTTGCTGAAGTTGTTGCTGCACTTCTTTAGATGTTGATTTGGCCCCTTCCCTCGCTTCGACCCGCAGTTTTTCTGTCGAAGTAGAGAGGGAGGGCGCTTAAGTATATTGCTCCGCGGAGTAAGTTTCCTCCTTTTTTTAATGATATCGGTCATCGATACGGAGGACGGTGTTGCGAAGTCGGAGAAATCATCCGACTCTGACTCCGTAAGACTAATGGGATTTCTCCCGACGTCCTTAGACATTTTTTTTTCCTGCTACTGCTGATGAGCTGAGTAGCAGGACACACAAACAAAAAAGTTTCTCCCGCGCGGGATATTTGGTCCCCGGACCGAGCACTTATCACAAATGTTTTGTAATTATTGTTTTTAACTCGTTAACTGTCCACCACACAAACGAATACTCTTACTCGCGGCACACACGACACCGCGCTTAGCTGAACTGGCTATTACTATGTTATTTTGTTTTTTCAACTTTTATTTCTTTTTTTTTTTTTTAATTTTTTGATATTTTGAAATTTTTGAAAATTTTAATTTTTATTGTTTGCTTCTATTCGCAAAGCCTACTCGATCGAATGACCGCCAAATTCTCGTCATTTGCGGGAGATGTTACTGTTTTGTTTCAATATGAAGAAAACAGCCGCTGATTCTCCTCGAATGCTCTCAGATAAGTATGGTGAGGACGCTATTAGTGAAAGAACGTGTCGTGAGTGGTTTCACGCTTCAAGAACGGTGATTTTAATGTCGAAGACCGGCATAGTGGTGGAAGAGAGAAAGTTTTCGAAGATGCAGAATTGGAGACTGCTGAGTGAAGACTCGCGTCAAACTCAAGAAGAGTTGGTACGATCAGTGGGAGTGATACAGCAAGCCATTTCAAAACGTCTCAAGGCCATGGGCATCAAACCAAGAGACGTTGAACGGCGTTTGTGTGCTTGTGAACAGTTGCTTCAGAGGCATCGCATTGTGACAGGGGACGAAAAATGGGTTCATTACGATAACCCTAAACGCAAAAAATCATGGGGATATCATGCTCTGCATTTGGTTGGACCAGCTCGGCGTTGGGTATTATGAGGTGTTAAAACCAAGTGAAAGAATCACAGGTGTTTTTTTTTTTTTTTATATATAATTCGTGCAGGTTGAAGAGTGTACGCTCTTATGATGTTTGTCACACAACCTGGACGGGGTGCAGATGGTTTGTGTCGAAGATGTTCGTTCACTACTCTCCGGAGGTGGTTATCTGGGGATTCGAGAGGTTTGACTGAATTTGTCGCGTTGTTTGTAGTTTTTACAGTAATTTATTCCACGCCATTAAGATGTTATATTGGAAATGCCCACGCAGAGTATGAATTTTGAAGTGATCTTATACTGCGAGTGTTATGCCTTCGTCAGCATTTTTTGATCATCTCTCATTCACAACTGGTGTTGTTGCACAGTTTTTTTGTTCCGTATAGGAATTGTTCTTGGCTATGGTCAGACATGAACTACAGACCTTCCGCTCGTTATCGAACGCAATTAATGCGTTTGAGCAGAGCATTAAAAGACAAACGGCAGCAATACAGCGAGAGGCACGATAAAGTGATTTTGCAGCACGACAACGCTCGACCACCCCTTGCAAAAGAGGTCAAACCGTACTTGGAAACGTTAAAATGGGAAGTCCTACCTTACCCGCCGTATTCTCCAGACATTGCGCTCTCTGACTATCACCTGCTTCGATCAATAGCGCATGGCCTGGCTGACCAACACTTCCGATCTCATGAAGAAGTCACAAATTGGATCGATTCGCGGATCGCTTCAAAAGATGAACAATTTTTTCGACGCGGGATTCGTACACTGCCAAAAGATGGGAAAAAGTAGTGGCCAGCGATGGAAAATACTTTGAATGATACATGTATAACCAATTTGTTTCATTAACCCCTCAATGTTGGGAAAAAAAACGCATATGTTACATAGTTAATTGTATTGAAATTGCAGTTGAATCTACGATTAAGGTCAAAACCTAGCTATTTAACTTTGGAAATTCAAAGATGGCAGCATTATTATGACAGTTGATGTCTAAACCCTTAATAACGCACTATCCACTTCACATTCGCCTGTGACAATGCCCACAACGTCTCTAGTATAACCGATGACTTCGTAGCCTAAATCGATTTCCATATAAAGTAGGTGGATACAGAAGTGCTGATACACTTCACAAAGACACTTCACAAAGATTGCCCTAACCTTACGCTTAGTGGGATGATCAACGATCCTATGATATAGGGCAAATGCCACCTCGATATCAAAAGCGGCGCAACTGATAATCCTCTTTGAGTTATAAGACTTGGATGCGAGGCTTTCGATCACAGAGTTAAATAACTCTTGCCAACCATTGTTTCTTTGAGCTCGAAAACAATTTAAGTAGAACGTTAACTTTGACAACCAGGGCAACTCATCAAATTTAGAGCTTTATGCGACGAAAGTTCAGGTCAAGTTCAGAAAAGTTCAGTAGATAAGAACTAGGTTATTTTGGTTTCGAGAAGAAAATTTCAAGTGCAACTTTTGGTCCCATTTGAATTGACCAAGAGTGGAGGAGAAGAGACAGCTGGCTAAATAAATAAAATAGAATTAAGTATACAAGCCAAGAAGATAACTGTGTTGTTAGTCATTTTTGGACAGATATAATTCAAGTTACACTCAAGTGAGTTGCTTATTTGACTCAATCTATAATAAATATAATCAATATATTCTACATATTGGAAATACAACAGAAATAAATTCAGTCGGTATAGTTAAACAAAAAAGTATTTTTTTTTTCACAATACCAAACAAATACATTCATGTGAGATAAGCCCGCATTTCCTTATCAACCTGGACCGGCACTGACGACGAACTTGTGAGCATAAATGAAAAATAAAACAAGGAACTCACATCTGCAATACTTATTGGGATAATAATATCAAGTACGATTCGCGGGAAACATACACTCATAAAAATTTGGATCTACATAAATATAATGAAAAGGTTTTAGTTATATCATACCTTCTCAGGCTTTTTCTTAGCTGGTGGAGAAATTATTTTCGCCTCTTCCTCCGATGCCATTCTATTGAACTTTTTAGTTGCCTCCTTGACACTTATTGGATTCTCAGCATCAGAAGATACTTTTTCACCACTATCTAAAGAAGAGGTACACGACGAAAACGAAAACAAAGACACGTTTTCCTTATTTTCACTACCACTTGAATCTTCGCGGCACAGTTTCGAGGATTTTTTTGAAATTTGATCGTTATTTCCTTTAACACTTTCCAACTTAATATCCTCTCTGATCGGGGGCGAATCCTCTTGAGCTTGAGGAACTGACGGATCAGCTAGGCGTATGGCAGCCGTGAATTCATTTATGCACTCGCGATAATTTTCGGCACTTTCACTTTGCATAACTGGCAATTTGGCAACTGTTGGCGACGATACTACTGGTGGTGCCTTATAAGGCGGTGGTTGTCGAAAAGGAGACGCTAGTCCTTCCGAAACAATTGATATTCCTCCGGGGCTACTTGGGACGTCAGCTCGTTGCGCCATTTCTTCTGTCGGACATTCATTGATATATTTCTTTCGCAATATCAAGTATTTCTGATTGTCTTCGTTCTTTATTGTGGCCAACATGTTTACATAGGTTTTAAATTGTTTACGTGCTTCACCTGGGCAAGAAACAAATATAGAACTCGATGATTACATCAGTGCAACAAGTCGTCAGCGATGATTCATGGAAATCAATCGGACAACGAGGAAAAGAAACGATGTGTATACTTACTTTGAGTATCGGCATTGGTGAGAAATTGCTTAAAGTGCTTGACCAAAGCATGGTTTGTGACTTTACAATTATTTTCGAGCATATATCTTCGAATTTCCGCAAGAGATAACTCTGCTGGGCTCCCCATTGTGATTATTTACACTTTTTAAATGACAGCAAACGTCAAACTCTTCAGCATGAGTAGACAGAGTTTACGTCAAAAACACAGACATGGAAGTGCGATGCAATATGGATGTGAACGAACCGATTTAATTTATTAAAGGCTTTTCTATTCTAATCCTCATAGGAATAGGCGGAAGAACATAAATATGTAAATAATAAGAAACAATTTTCATCTGATTTAATAATGGAAATGCAAAAGAAAAGCATTGGGATTGGAGTTACTGTTACTGACATATTTTGTATCAGAGGGAGATTTGCCGGTCTTGTTATTCGGGCACACTTTAGACAAATAGGAATTGGAATTGGCTTACTCTTTTACATTAGCAAATCAGCTTTTACATATGCGTGTCTGTTGAAAGCATTATTGTCAAATATGATTACAAAAAAAGGGACTAAACTCATAGACGATGAGTTTAGTTCCCTAACCCTATATTGTTCCCTATAGACGTGAAAGCTGCAGCTGATTAACATATTTTAGCTTTGGTAAGAAATTAACCATAACCTAGTGTCTTCCAAGTCGAACTATACGCCATCCTAACGTGTGTCAACCTAAACTTACTATACGCCATCCTAACGTGTGTCAACCTAAACTTAGAGACTGGCATAAGAGGCATAACCATTAATAGACAGAGAGTCAGGCAGCGCTCATATAGCGTTGGGCTCGTATACTACGAACTCAAAATCCGTCAAGGAATGCCATGATGCCCTGCAAGACCTAGGCAAAATAAGGAAGGTCAAACTCTGGTTGGTGCCAGGTCACAAGGGCATAAAAGGCAACGAAATCACCGACCAACGTGGTCAGCTACTTTTCGGGAGCCTGTACTCTGAGATATCATCTTAATAAAATTCACCTCTCGTCTGAAACCGAGTGTCGAGATTCAGTCCAGAGGACGAGGAATCTGCAGAGAACATACTATGTGCTGCCCTCCGCCATCTTAGGAAGCGTATCGTCCTGAGAAAAATCATGATTGCTGCCCTGAGGGGATCAGCTCAGCTTATACTAGGGACATACTCAACTTTATTAAGAAAGTAGAATTGACTAATTGACTAGCAGGCACAATAGACATATACTGGTCGCAGTGCTCTATGCTATCCATTAGCACTAGCCCCCACTTAAAAAAAAAAAAATAATAATAATGATAATAATAATAATAATACGGATTTTATACCAATTCACTTGTTTTTGTTTTGACCTATAGGGATTCAAAGACTATTAAGCCACTTTTGCCAACAGAGTCGGTTAGACACTCATTGATTTTTTTTTTCATTTCAAATCTAAATGTGATGAAAACTGCTTTACTGTATTGGCTACTATAAGCTAATGTACGGGTAAGTGGTAGGTACAGCACGATCCCTGTCTATAGTAATAGCTGATTTCAAAGTATGTGGTCAATTGAAAACATAAATTGTGGTCAATTGTTTGGGTGAAAGAACCGTCAGCACCAACGCTGTCCAACAGTTGTGCCGCAACAAAAACATATAAATATTCTCCAAGTCTCCAAAGGCCAGCGGAGGAACAAAATCTATAGAAATGCCTCCCGGCAGTGCTTTCTACGAAATTTAACCCACGTGGCCACCGCCTAAGGCACCTGCCGGCCCTATCCGCTGCACCGTAATGCATCCACCCTAGTAGTAATACTCGTTCAAACGCTTTTAGGGGGACGGTACGCTAACCAGAGAGCTGCTCGTAAAATGTTAGAACTTTAATACCACCCACCCAAAAAAGGCAGAGAGCATTCTCCAAATTTTTCGCCGCCATAAAATTACCCCATTGGAAGTTTGAACCAACGTTATCCATGGTATGTATGCTTCGACCTAAACAGTTTATGTCCTGCAAACAACAATACTCGTTTACCTTAAACCGACCGCCCCACCAAAAGAGTGCAGTAGACAGACTGCGGTTGCTTCGTATGCCTCATAAAATTAACACCATAGGATAGGTAACACAGTGCCACATCACTATAAAGCTACTCTCTTCCTGGGGCTCTAAACAAATGGGACACTCGTGCGCAAATAAGTTAAGGTGCACCAGGCGTTCCTTTCTAAACTTTTTTAACCACTTTCTGTGCTGTAGAATCACAATTAGGCCGGACCGCACTAGCACGAATTAAAAAAAATTAATTTAGTACTTTATTCTGGATAAATGGACTCAGTTTAAAATTAACCCAAAACAGGTTTATTGGTAGCTACTGTACTGTGAGATAAATACTGGCGTAGGCATTCGCCAAGGGCACTCCGCGCAACTTATATTTATTGCGTTAGAGCACTTCCACATCCACTTCTCTACTGCTTAGCCGACTGAATTGCCATTCATTTGGGATCAATTGAGTTACAATGAAATGCAAATGCAAAGGAGTGGAACGGGGCGCTGGTTGATCGAAAGGATTGCAGGACTAATTGAATATGCGGATGGGGGAAAAAATATTAGAATTTGTGTGCTGCCAATTTGCATGCTTAGCATTAGAATGGTTTTTGGGTACAATAGCCAATTAAACTTCGACACGACACCAGTAACCAAATCTCCCACTGAAACATACCAAAATGTTCAACGCTGGGAAGAATTCCACCTCATGGTCTCCCTCAAAAAGCAAACAAATGCAAAACAATATCCTGTTGCAGTAAATTTCCTCTTTTTGGAAATCCAGCCTACCCGCTATATGCATGCGGGGATGCGGCGCCACCAGCATACCTTAAAGAGGTATGAAAGCATGGGGCTAAAGATATCATTTGCATACGTACGAAAACTAGATCCAGTCGACTGCCGGTTGTCCACGTTAACAAAACCACCGACGGTAATAAAATCGACAACAATCCCTATAATTCATTTGCCGCACAAAAATTGTCCGCTATTGTTTTCCGATTGGGGCAATCATGGCTGCAGGCTATTGGTTTGAGGATACGTACAACGAAATTAATTTATTAACTTTCCCCAATTGCCCCATGCGATCGGTGGGGAAGGCCATTTTAAATTATTGCACTTTTTACTTAAAATAAAAATGTTGTGGTTTCAACCATCCGACCCCATGTGCGAGCATCAAAAAACCTCAAACGGGAGCAATAATGATGGCGACTAAAAATGAAAGAAGTGAACTTTGGAAATTCGATATGAGGCTGTGTGTCCACTTGTGCGGGCCGTGAATCGTCCCATAGTATGACTGTCGGCACTGGGGTACCACGCCTCCACCGCACGCTTGCACTGCAGGGTTATTTTTTACCAATTATCAACAGATGGCATCGAGCCGCACAGTTACCATATGAGTGGTGGTGTTCTTGTCCTTTTTGTGGTACCCATTGAACATGGTGTTGAACATAAATTCAATGGGAGCACTTTTTATAGATAACTATAAGCTTAATCATTTGAATGAATGTATAGTATTCCGGATATTTAAATGAAATCGGTATATAGATTTCGATTACTTAAAACCTATTTCTAAGTGTGCACGTGAGTCTGCGTCTTCTTTGACCTTACATAACATGCAGGTCTTAAAGTAATTATTGATTTTCTTTTATCTATATAATCGTTGTCATAATTATGTACTTGAAACGGTTAAACTGAACAGCTCAAAATTTTGTTGGAAGAAGCACAGGAAAGAGGCTCTATTCTATTCAAGAAGTCTATTGGCCATAATTAAAATGACATTTATTCCACCGTTAATTCAGAACTTTAAGTGAGATATTTAAAGAGTCCATTGCATATGCCTTAGTCGTCTTTAGCAGTTACAATCACTTGTCGACAATTTTCAATTCCAATTCAATCATAATACAGCAGGTGTTTCTTACAGACATACTATTGTAATCAACAACGTGGACTGTTATTTGAAAAGAATTACCTGTCAGGATATTGGAATGTGAAAATCACATTCCTTGTTGCATAGATGTTTACTGGTGTCCATACAGCAGACATTTTATCGTGCCCATTCCCTCGCCTTTCTTGAGTAATAACGAAGTAGGTTCAAAACGAACATTTTATAACTTCGTAAATTCTGCATAATAATTTCTTTTCGTTGCTGACGCTGATGAAAACATAATAAAATTAATAAAACTAAACGGAAAAATATGAATTGCAATCGGGGAAGACGCTGAAATTGTTGGCATATCAGTAGTGCATCATGAATTTTTGCCACCAGGTCAAACTATCAATTAAATAAAATACCTACAAGTGCAACGCAATTTAGGTGATGAGGATTTCTTATTTCGTGCTAGTACGGTCTGGCCTGATTGTGATTCTACAGTACAGAAGGCGGTTAACAAGTTTAGAAAGAAACGCCTGGTGAACTGAATTTGTGGCGAAATAACTCATTATATTTGCACCTGCTTAAACTTTGCTCAAACTCAACAGCCTCAAAATCGAAAACATATGGCATCCAAGTTATTCTCACAAATACCCCTTTTAAGTACTTTTTAAAAATATTTAATAAAACTGAAATAACGTACTAAATGCACTTCACTGAGCCACTATTTTTTAAAGTACCTTAAAAGTAAAGTCAACGCTTTATTGCTTGTAACTCTAGACAGAATTTTTTTTTTTAACTCAACTAATTTTTTGAATAAACTAAGTACGGACGTCTTAGCACTACATTTCACGAAGGGATTTATACAAATATACTATATATATATACGTTTTCATGTTCATCGGTAAACGAACCTTGTAGGAACTGTACAACCTTTTGGCCCTGGTATAGCTTGGTAAATTGTTTTTTTTAAATAAGTATGTAAAATATTTTGATCCTCGAAGCTCGCCATTCGAGACAATAAAATGGGTCCTTTTCACTTATGAGAAGAAAGGTGTCACACACAATGTAGGTGGCTGAGAGTAGCTTCGGCTCTATTGCACGACAGGGTGTAGCCCTCATAATAATAGTAATAATATTGTGATGCTAAATTTATTAACCCATTTTTGGTCGCCGTACCAATTTAGGAACATAATTATTGAGGGTAGAAACAAAAAATGTTGACACCAAATAAAATATTATTACAGTTTTGAGTAGTTAGAAGTGCATATACACTAAAACGATTCAGCTATCATTAGTGATTTTTTGATACTTACTCGCTGAATTTTTATGTCAAGACACGTGTGGAGGTATGTATTGGTTTTAAATATACATATAGTTATAATAAGTAGGTAAATATAAAAGGTAAGGCCTCGTGCAGAGACGGGTTAAGAATATCCCTGCAGCGATACCTATCGCTTGTCGTAAAAGGCGACTAAACAAAGGTAAACAAAAATCACATCTAGGCAATTTAGAAAACACCAAGGTGAGCCTAGGGACACATATACCACCATTAAACTGCCCCACAAGTGTGCATGCAAATCAGTGGGTTGACACGACTGGAGATCACCGGTGTTGTAAGAGTAAGATCAATCAAAAAAAAATAAGATCAATCAAAAAAAAATAAAAATCTGGAGCATGCCCGTGTCGAAAAGGAGGGGAAGAAAGAAAACGGTCAAACCGTAGCATTATGGAAAAGAACGCTAAAAGGAAAAGCACTACCCCGCCAGGCACTACAAGCATGAGTGGGCGCAGCTATGAGCTTGAAGAAATGATGGTTGGAAGGCGAGTAGACATCCTGTGCGTACAAGAGACGAAATGGCGAAACACCGGTAATCGGGCACGTTTCTTGGACGTTAAAACAAAAGCCTACAAGATGTTTTACTATGGATTGGAACAAGGAAAAAACGGAATCGCCATCATCCTTGCGGCAGAGTTACTTGGCAACGTCTTAACCATTTCAAAGTCCAGTGACCGTTTGATGGCTCTCAAATTGGTGATGCATGGTGAGGTGTGGAACATCGTAAGCGCATATGCCCCTCAAGTAGGATGCGAACAAAAAGAAAAAGATGCATTCTGGCTAGATTTCCACAACCTTGTCAAAATCATCCCAAAGGAAGAGCTTTTGTTTGTTGGGGGAGATTTAAACGGACATGTCGGGAAGACAAGCGAAGACTATGAAGGCTACCACGGAGGGCTGGGATACGGCACCAGGAACTCTTCAGGTGAAGATATCCTAAAGTCGTACGGTCTTATATTGCTAAATACCATGTTCGTCAAATAAAGACGGCACCTGATCACTTATAGCAGCGGCGGAAATGAAACTCAAATAGACTATCATTTGGTATCCAGTTTCATGAAGCCACGAGCTAAAGATTGCAAAGTGATCCTGGGAGACGCGATCGCCCCTCAACACCCTCTCCTCCTGACTGAATTTTTTATGGATGCGAGAAAGAAGTCAAAGCAGCAAACGAAGGTGTCTGAGAGAATCAAGTGGTATAAGCTGGATAAAGAA
Organism: Merodon equestris; assembly: GCA_958301585.1. Taxonomy (NCBI): domain Eukaryota; kingdom Metazoa; phylum Arthropoda; class Insecta; order Diptera; family Syrphidae; genus Merodon; species Merodon equestris. The sequence goes on along the minus strand of OY284414.1, from coordinate 68,299,635 downwards.
AAAGGCGAAGCTTTTATTACCAACATGGAAACTACCTCTCTTCCATTACCGATGAGGTCGGTAATGAGGAGTGCAGAGCACAAGACATGTGGGATTCCCTACAACAATCTGGCCTGGAGAAAGCCAAATCACTGCTCGGAACATCTAAAGGCCCCTGCCAACACGCAAAAGAAACCTGGTGGTGGACAGACGAAGCCAAAGCAGTGATTCACGAAAAGAAAATGGCTTTCCAAGCTTGGTCAAAGTGCTCTTCTACTAATAGAGAGGAAACAGCTCGCCGTGAAAAGGTATATAGATGTTGCAAAGGTATCGCGAAGAAAAAATGCGCCGAATTCAAAGCGAAAAGCATGGAAGGCCTCTATCAGGAGTTGGAAGAAATATCGTCTTCCGCGTCTGACAGGAACCAGGCTACCCAGGATCTTCGACAAAACAATTTGAACAAAGGAGCAAATATCTTTAAGATAGCCGCCCAGAGAAGAAGAAATGCTCAGGTGATTCGTTTCCCAAAGTTTATTAACAATGCTGAAGGCCAACTCCTTGTGGAAGACGAAAAAATTCTCCACAGATGGCGACAGTATTGCGAGGAACTTCTGAACGAACAGTTTCCCCGAGTGTACTTTCCAAGAGCCGCCCCGAATCATGCCGAAATATCCGACATCACAGTCGAAGAAGTTCGGTACACGGTTAAAAACTCCAAGAAAAGAAAAGCTGTTGGGCCGGACGGGATACCCTCTGAGTTCTGGAAAAAGATGGGAGACATCGGGTCTAGATGGCTCATGGTTCTTATCTCCAAACTTATGAGAGGCGACACTATGCCTAATCAATGGAGGGAAAGCTATCTTCTTCCATTGCACAAAGGAAAGGGTGATACGCGAAATTGTGATAACTACCGTTCTGTCAAGCTGATGTCGCACACCATGAAGATCGTTGAACGGGTATTAGATAGCCGACTGCGGAAAATAATACGACTATCTGATGACCAGTGCGGGTTTGTCTCGGGTAAATCAACAACAGATGCAATCCAAAGTATAAGGATCATGATGGAAAAGCATCGTGATTCTTCAAAGGACTTGCATATGGTGTTGGTTGATTTCGAGAAGGCCTTTGACCGGCAACCAAGAGATCTTTTATGGGAAGCCCTAAGACAAAAAGGAGTTCCAGAAACCTACGTGTGAGTGATTATGGACATGTACGAGAGAGCAACGACAAGAGTAAGATGCACCGCAGGAGTCAGCGAAAAGTTCGCAATCAAAGTCGGTGTACACCAAGGGAGCGTCCTCAGTCCACTGCTTTTTATAGCAGTCCTTGATTGCTTGCTTGAAGGAAAAGTGACGGACCCCAATGTGCACCAGCTATTCTTTGCTGACGATGGGGCAATTATAAGTGATGATCAGGCGTCCCTACAACGAGCACTTGATGTGTGGGTGGACATTTTGGAGGGACACGGGTATCGTATTAGTTCAAAGAAGACAGAGTATCTGTGCTGCCCGTTCTCTGACCCTATTCCAGACATTTACTTGAATGGAAGAGTGCTTCCCAAGTGTGAAAAGTTTAAATATCTGGGATCTATGATTAATAGAGAAGCAACTTGTGATGACGACATCAAACATCGCGTAAGCGTAGGGTGGATGAAGTGGCGGGAAAACTCCGCCATCTTCTGTGATCGAAAAATGCCCCCTAAGCTGAAAGGAAGGCTCTACACTTCAGTTGTACGTCCGGCGCTCACATACGGTTCACAATGCTGGACAATGCACAAAAAGTATGAGAGCAAATTAACGGCAACTGAGATGAAGATGCTTCGCATGACAGCGGGAGTAACAAAGCGTGACAGAATTAGAAGTTCAAAGATCCGAGGAAGCCTCCACGTAAAAGAAACCATCACAAGAAATATAGAGCGCGACCGACTCAGTTGGTATTGCCATGTTCAAAGGAGAGATCCTTTGAACCCCGTCCAAAAGGCGTTATCAGTCAACATTCCAATTTCAACACGCAAAAAAGGCAGGCCGAAAAACAATTGGTGCAAACAAATGCAAAAACACCAGCATTTGATTGGCCTCAGCGATGAAGTAATCCCAAACCGGGAAGCCTGCCGCTACTTTCTGAGGTCAAACCGGCGGACCCCACAAGCGGACCAGTAGGAATGCAGTTTAGTGGGAAGGTTATGGTCCTACACTTCTGACCATAACAACGCCGGAGAAAAAAGGAAAGAAGAAGAAGAAGAAGAAGAAGAAAAATAAGTAGGTAAATATTATCACCGTGATTACTTACAATATATAAAATTCAATAAATAATTTATGATTTATAACATATCGCAGTTAAGTATAATGAGAATGTAAGTTCTTGTTATATTCGAAACATTACTGTGCCAATTTGGGTACAGTGGCCACAAGTATACTTAGTTTTTATTGAAAATAAAAAACAACGGCGCCAATCAACGGGGAAAACCATAAATCCTCAATTATAATAAAAACATCCTCGCATTTAGGTAGCCTACAAACCATGGACCACAATGACTGCGGACGAGTAGGTAGCCTACCAACCACAATCGCTGCGGACGAGTGGCGATATAAATACGAGGACAATTTTGCAAAGAACAACAGTTCTTATACGAAACTCTTGAATTTCAAATCGCATTTTTTAACAGTTTTTCCCTTTTTTTCAGATTTCCAGAGTTCCAGAATGGATCGTAGGCGTATATTTACTGCTAGTAACAACTTTCAAGGTTTAGAAGAGGCTATAAATTCCATAGCAGAAGTGACGGTTTGGAGTATAACTTGGCTATAATTCCACCAGAACCAAGTGTTGTCACTGATGAAGAAGAGGGTTTCGATGACAACGATGCTTCACCTTACTTGCCAAATGATGTTCCCGGAAATATTGAGGTACATATTTGTTCTCTCGGATTCAGAAAATAGCAGCGATGATGAGCCTTTAGCTGCCAAAAAACCCGAATTAGATCAAGTTTGCCTCAAACAGATGACCATCCGAATGGACCAAGTCCATCTACATCAAACCCACTAGTTTGGCGAAGGTGTACCCCAAATTATACAAACTTCTACACAGAATCTGACAGCCTTGTACTAAATGAAATTCGCATGAAAGAAGCAGTGAGTGATCTGGTACCTGTTCAAATATTTGAAATGTTTTTTGACGACGAAGTTTTTCCTATGATTTCCGATTTTAGTAACTTGTACGCAAGTCAAAACAATCGACACAATTTTACCGTCAATGCTGGAGAGTAGAAGATTTTCTTTGGAATACTTATATTCTCTGGTTATCATAAACTACATAGAGAACGTATGTATTGGTCATTAGATGAGGATATCGGAGTCCACGTAGTGTCAAATGCTATGTCTAGTAATAGATTCAGAGAAATAAAAAGGAATTTACACTTTGTAGATAACAACGATGCTCCAAATACTATTTTCTTTGATAACTTTTTCACTAGCTATGATCTGCTAAATGATTTGCGCCAATTAGGTTATCGTGCTACAGAAACCATTCGTGACAACCGCAGTAAGAAATGCCCATTACCAAATGTTAAGTAGATGAAGAAAAAATCAAGAGGAGAGTATAATTACAGATTCGACAAAAAAATGAAGTATTACTGGTCCGCTGGAAAGAAAACAGCATTTGCACAATGGCAACGAATTATGATTCATACGAGCCGGTAGGAGATGTAAAGAGATAGTCTGCAGAAAAGAAACGAAAGGTTGATGTCAAGATCCCGCATTTATTTCAAAATTATAATAAAATCATGGGTGGAGTTGATGAAATGGACCAATCAATTTGGATATATAGGATCGGCATACATGGTAAAAAATGGTGGTGGGTATTATTCACCTACATGATTAATATGGCCATATCAAATGCTTGGAGATTGTACGTACAGCCATGAAGAAGCCATGGACCAATTACTATTTCGACGAAGCATTGCCAGATTCTATCTGAAACAATCGCCCCAAAGACACTCTGCTCGTCCTTCAACATCCAATATAGAGGGTTTGCAACTCGACGGCGCCGACCACGTACCGGAAAAGCTTCCGAGACGAGTACGATGTGTTATTTGTCATAACAGAAGTCGCTGGGGCTGCAAAAAATGCAAGAAAACCCTGTGCATAGAATAACCTTGTTTTAAAAATGATCACACATAAGAGGCCACTGTGCCAATTTGGGTACACCCCTTTAAAATGTGGAAAAAAAACGATACTTTTTCCAACTCATATACTTTTTTGTATTCCTTATCTATGTATCTTCTATATATACTTATAAAAGAAAGTCGTGTTAGTTACACTATTTATAACTCAAGAACGGCTGAACCGATTTGGCTGCAAATTGGTGGGGAGGTAGCTTAGAACCAGGAGACGGATACTTTTTATCCCGTTCGACGGCGTTCCCGTGTGACGTGACATAAAGCGTCAAAGAGAATACAAGTCACTATAAAACGTGGTATAACAAAAACGCATCTGACATGGAATAACAAAACGCAAATGACAGCTAAACGTAATTTTGTCTATGGTTAAGTATGGTTGAAAATTTGATAATTATAAATTTTGTCAGAAATCAATAATCATCAGTAATTTGTATTCTGTTTGAATCATCATTAACAATGCCGCGACCAAGACGATCGAATCTTTCCCGACAAAGCCGTAATGCAAGAAGGATACAAAACATTGCGAATGAAAGGACTGAAGAAGAACAAGAAATTGCCCGTGAAGAGCGCCGCGTTAGTATGGCTCGACTTCGTGCTTCTCAATCACAAGAGCAAAGCGAAGCAGCCCGTGAAACGAAGTTGCCATCCTGATTGTTGGTGAAAACTTGGAAACACGCGATATTGTGCTTACACGTCGCGATACTGGGCAACTGCAACAAATATCTGAAACACATCGTTCATATGACACGTTGCAATACCCGCTGATGTTTTGGCAAGGAGAAGATGGATATTATTTTAATATCAAAATGATAAATCCATTGAATGGTGAGTATCAATATCATAGTTCAACATGACATACATTTTGCAATTTCATCTCAACGAAAGAGGAGCTCATCAACAAAGTGTTTCCGAACATCATTGCTAACCACAAAAACTACGATTGGTTGAGTGAAAGAGCAATTTTAGCGGAAAGAACAAGAATGTGGATCACTTAAATTGCACAATTGAAAATCAAATCGTGGTTCCCTGGATTCCTTCAAATCTATCGACTGTGTACAATAACAAACGAAGTCGAAGCAACCAACTATCCAACTGAGTTTTTGAATTCCTTGAGAAACCAAACATGAATTTTCTTTTTAATAACAGTCTTAAATCAAAAATTATCAAAAAAAAAATCTTATAATGCTTTTTTGATTGCTTGACCAATTTTATTGAATTATTGACCAACAATATATTGGTTCATTTTTTTTTATTCCAGATAGATACGTTTGTTTAAAATTACATTTTCACTTGATTTTTAAATTTTACTTATTTTTTTCTACTTCTTCCTACCTCATCCAATCGAACATATTTGGCTTAGACAGAATGACGTCTGTCGGGTCAGCTAGTAACAAATAAATAAACAAAATTTCAAGTAAACCCTTGTAGTTTTTTTTTTGGCCATTAATGGGTTAAATTATTATTTTTTTATTACCCAAAAATACAGAACCTTGTCGACAATCATTCCCCAAACCTTCCTGTCATAAGTGTGTTCCTTCCATGTTTCGCTGTTCTGTTCCATCTCTTCTAGGTTCATCCTTATATTGTCCTCCCATCTATGGCGGGGCCTTCCTAATGGTCTTCTTGGATTTACCACTCATAATTCTTTTGACTTGTTCGTCCCGTGTCAATTCGTTCTATATTTCGTGCCCTTCTTTCTCTTCGCGATTCTTCTGTTTCTTCGTCCTGTTTTCTATCAAAGATTCTTCCTAACATATATTTTTCAAAGACTCGAAATATATTTTCCTTAGACCAAATTCACATTCTTAAAGTATCACTGATATTATTATGGTTTTATAAATAAGGATTCTGGATATTACGGCACAGAAGAGTTGTTGCACGCGTTCCCCCTTTTTTTCGATTGATCGATAGATCGATCTGGTGCAAGGCTTGGATCGATTCAATGACCATGTGTTTGGTTTTCGCTAAATTAACTACTAATCATCTTTCCTTTCATGCCATTGTTTGACTTTCTGTGTTTCTGTTACTGTTACAACTCTATCTTTTAGAAAGCCCAGATCAGATCTAGCATAAGCTAGAGCGGATGTGATTCCAATGAGAGGGGTTTTTCCTTGTTTCAGATTTCGAATGTTTCAGATAGGGCGTTTCGTTCTTGTACTTTAACTCGTCGTACATTCTTTCTCAATTTTTGCAAACATTTTCTTTGCTATTGCCGTTTTTATCCTGAAGTATTATAAAACGCCGACTTCCTTTCGTAGGGTCTGATATATTGTACGCATGATCACTTTAGTCATTTCCAGGGTTTCAAATCTTAGAACATTACGGGCTTTTACTTTTTCCCTGTATTCTTCCTAGATACGAGGGTTCTTTAACTTTTCAGCTGAAAGGTGAAATTTATTTTGACTTTTAAGACATGGAGACTTTCTTCTCCTATCGTTGTCATATTGCTTCTTTTCATATTTTCATGTTAAAATCATCCCGCAAATGTTCACTTTGAATGATGAGATGTTGTCGAGTATTTCATCTATTATTTCGTAAAACGCGTCCTTTACCCCTTCGTCTTTATTTACCATAGGATAATGTTCGACCCGAAGTACATAGTATAGTTATGTAGAAGTATGTAGTTATAGCAGGGTACTCTGACTTTGGGCATTCGGATATTTTGGTCGTTGTAAAATAATATGTCCTTTATGTTCTACAGAATTTTGTTGCTGATAAAGAATCCTATTCTAAGGCTGAGGGTATCCCTACTTACACAAACGAAAGTACCGCCACTTTTAACTGTCGTTTCATTTAAATGTCGAACTTCTTGTAACTCTGTGATATGCAGTTTGTATTTACTTATTTCATTAGGTACTTTTTGGAAGGCAATGACACTTTGATGACAAATACGGCTGATTTACCTTCGTAAAATATTACGTTCCCTAATCGGAACGTCCATCTACATACATACATATGTATGTCCATATGTATAATATTTTGCTGTAGGTTTTTAGTTGTTCGATTAAATAAGAAATTGACGAGAGAAATATAGAAGTAGATACGTGTAAACATCCTCACAAGATTATTCGCAAAAATACTTTAGAGCCGAATTTATTTATTTACTTTCATTTTTATTTTACATTTCTGAGAACTATCTTATCCTAGCCAAAAATTCTTAAGACAACTTAACTAACTTAAAATACCTTATTGATCCTATACAAACGCTCTAAAGTAAATAGAGCTACTTAAAATTTTGCTTTCGGTCCTATAACTGAAGCCATTATATCTAAGGGTGTATTTTTTCGACTTATCCGAATATGGCAAGAGGAAAGCAGACACAAAACATAAGCTCGAACGTTATGTTAAAACATTCGCTCATTCTGTTGAATGCTAAGATCGAGGCAACAAGCAGAAGGATAGAGGATATTTCGCAGAAAATAAAATAAAAAGGAGCCTAATGGAGCGAAAAAAAATCGACAAACTTCCTTGGAAGAGGGAAAGCTTATTTTAAAATTAGTCTGCGAAGGAAAAAACCCATCAAGATACTAGTGGTTTTGTTGGAAAATATTATTCTTTCAATATGTGCAGATGTGAGAAACAAAATATTATCGTAGGTAAATGAGAAAAATATTGCAAAGAAAATTAAGTAAAACCTGAACATCAGTAAAATTATTGACCGCAGAAATGTCTGGAATCATTAAAACAAAGACTCCCTGTTGAATCGGTAATTCGGGCTTTAAGATAAAGTAATTTTAACCAGTTGCTCGCCGCAAATTATTTATTTCTAAATATTATAACGAAAAAAGGCTCCCATTCTCCAAAGAGTATATTAACACGAATCTTGACTTATGGAATATTGTTATTGTTCGTGGCTAAAACAAGTTTAATTTGTTTGACAATGATGGAAAACAAAGAGTTTGACGAAAACCAAATACTAAGCTCAAAGAAGTTAATCTTCAAGCGACGATAAAACATGGCGGTAGTAATTTCGTGATGTGGAGGTGTATGTCTGCAAGCGAGGTCGAATGAAGTTTGTTGAATATAGAATGAACCATTACGACAAACTAAACATCCTAAAAATAAATCTCCAGCAACAAAGCGTCACCAAAATGAGTCTAGGGTCAAATGATATCTTTCAACAAGACACCGACCTAAAGCACACTACTCACAATGTCAAAATGTGGCTGATGAAACTCAAAACACCTCCACAGATACCCGACATCAACTCCATTAAGTATTTATGAGCCAAGCTTGAAAAGAAAAACATATAAAATCGAGCTTTGAGCAGCAAAACCTCTCTAAAAGAAACACTAGAATAAGAATGGGAACTTTAAGCCTACATTTCTGCAAAAAAAAACTTATCGATAGTTTGTCAAAACTACTAAAATCCGTTATTGGTGCTAAGGGTGGCGCAATTAGATAAATTTACAAAGTTTTCTTAAACTAATTTTTCATGACTTAGTTAGTGGAATTGTCTGTACGAATAATTTTGTGAAGACCTATATTCCAATAAATATTCAGCCTTTTGATCTTTTATAGATATTCGGTTGCTTAATTATCATGGACCTTTTCATAAATCAACAACGACCGTAGACTTAAGATTTAATTAAAGACCCAAGTATCCTTATACTTATATATTGAAATCCTAGAAACGCACAACGATTAGTATCCGTACCCATCAAAGGGCTTAGTTCAAATATTCGCTTTAGATATTCAATCTTCCCTGAAAATTTCCATGATTTTACAGACAACTTAAGCTTGCAATAGAATACAAGGAATAGTCCATCCTCCTGTCAAAGATGTTAATATATAGGTAGTATACACATATAAATATGTATATATAGATAATATGGAGTATGGAAGGCATTAATGAAAGATATCTCATCCATAAGGTCAAATTAAATGCAAAATTTCCTTCGCCGCCTCCGTCCAACGCAACCATCGAAGAATTACTCGAAATGAATTCCCAAATGCCATAGAATCCCACCCATCCATTTGGCGAACCCGAACCGAACCCTACCATATGCAAATTCGTAAGGGCAAATTCCAATTATCAATGAGTTGTGTAACAAAGAGATGTGAAGCGAATGCTATTTCAATATATTTATGTTTCTGAAGCTGTACTTATACGTAGGTAATGATTTTATACATGATCCCAAGTCACTCTATTCTCAATATTCCCACACGAATAGTATGATAACGACATCCGAACAAGCTCTTCAGCATACCAAGAACAAATACAGTCGGGATACCTTCATACATTGATTCATCATGACCTGTGTACGAGTATCGTTTCCAAAGCATGAACTCTCTGTCCTGTCCTGATGTTTCTGGCATCTGAAAGCTTAATGTTGCGCTTGACAAACTGCGACAAATTGTACAAATTTTAAGTGTTAATTCCCATTCGAAGGTTTTACGATCCATTTTTTATTATCACTTATATTATATGTACCTATTGAAACGCAGTGGACAAGTGGAAAACACCAACTCCAACAGTGAAGGACACCAGCCCGAATAATAATTCTTAATTAAGCCTGTTTATTAAAATAGGAATGATGAATGGGGATGCACTATCGATATTATGGAATTGTATGAAGTTACGACCATATGAAAAAAAGAAATATGATTTTTGGGAATTATAGGTATACTCAGTGATCCAGTAATCTTTGTTACTGGATCGAGACCATTCGACGTTGCTCAAATTATCTGGGTTTCAGTGTTGATTTTGACAACGGTTGTCAGTGTGCGCTTCGCCACCATCAAAACACTTTTCCATTGAGAGGTGCGACGATCAGCAGCCAGTGGACAGAAAGAGGTCTTGCATCACCATCAGCAGACCGGCCGAGCGGCCGACTGGCTGGTGGCTCTACGCCGCCTCAGGAAAAATCAAACATTTTGAATGATTACCCAAGGACTGTAAAGTGACATTTTACAAAAACCGAAATGCTGGTTAGGTGTGGCTGCATATTGCTGGGGTTGTCGTTGCTGTCCGGCCACTTGGAGCTCATGGCAGAGCGTCGTGGCGTATCTGATTTTGATAAATGCCATCATGAAATGACTAATGAGATTTTAAGTTAAGTCTCGAAAAATAGACATACATATAACGCCATAGGCAATGTATATTTGTACACTGTCGCACTGGTAGTTGGCGGTAGAAGGAAAAATGGTCTATTCGGGACGGGTCAGCCTCGTCCGGTGTGGGGTTTCTCTTTTTTCTTCTTTTTTTTTTTTGCTTACGAATTATTTGTTTTATTACTTACGGTTAGGGGTTCAAAGAAAAAATTGCTCAAACACTTAAGCTGTTACTGGGAATGGCCACCAAGTACGTGTAAGGTATTATCCAAGAGGTAACAATTTGATGAATGATTTGGGTTCGAGACACGCAGGTATCATCATTGAATTCAAAGTCGTGATTCCCTGTCCCAATACAAGCGATAACCCTAATTACTTCGAAGTGGCACATGACGGAATAGACGGATACGCGTTGTCTATTGTTTCTATCTACTTATGTTAGAATTGAAAGAGGGAGTAGTATTCGAAATGATCATTGTTCTAAGCACATGGTTTTAATATCTGTTTTTTTTTTTACTGATAACTTTTGGGTTTTACTGATAACTTAGTCACGAATACATATGTATGTATGTGATTGAAAATCATTGATCATACGACCCCATTCCTATATCAGCGAAAAAGTCTGTACAAATGTCCCACTGTCATAAGTTCTTGACTTACCATTGGAAATAACAATGGAATTACCAACACCATTGAATAGAATATTATTCGCAGTCTGTTTGTGTAACCCACGGGAAAGAGCAGAAGATAGCAGAGCAAGCCACTCCGAGCATGCGCCAGACTTCAGGTTGTAATAGAGCGCGCGATGACAACACTTTATGGGAAACACGAGTGGACCACCATAGAGCAACATGAGCATTAAGGTTTTATACACAATTATGCAAAAGTCACGTCCACTAAGAGAAGAGAAGATCGCGTTGTGGGCTCCGGGTAGGTAGGCGAACGAATGTACATACATGCGACTTGTCTCAGCACAGGTGAAACAACACACAATACAGTAGAAGAACACAGTGCACTGGCGCAACTCTTTAAGGTCAATGAGACGACGATTCGAAAAGGTACGTTTTGCAGCACAGACGCCATTGTGTGCCACTGTGCCTACAAACGCTGAATGAAAACCAGAAAAGCAGAAAGAACAAAAACAAAACAACAAAAAAAAAAACGAATAAGAAACAAAATAAATAAAATTATAAAATAAACATTTGCAAATTTTGCAAAGGATCAGAATGAAGATAAATACGGCGATGAAGCTCGATGAAGACCAGAGATAACGCCCAGGATTTAAATCGGATCACTTCTTCATTATACGAGTGCATATCGTGCACACCAGCCTCCCTCCACTGTACCCACTATGCTAGTATCTATGGTGGCGGTGGTAGGTACTTAAGTTTAAGAGATTGTAGATTTCGAGATCCTCTTCCATGGCGATCAATTCGATCACAAAGTCACTGTTCCTCCCGAACTCGGCTACTGCGCTTGTAATCGAATCGAATGCACGCAAGCATTCAGATCGTGGCGATGGCGATGCTGGAACAGCTCGGAAGCTAGTGGAGGAACGACGAAGACGTTGTAGAGAGAGGGTCTTCATCGTGTGAATGCCCAACGTCCCAGAGACTCATGGAAATTCATGAGGCGGTTTTTGTGTGTTTTTTTGTTTTTTGTTTTCCTTTTCTGCCTTTAGTTTTATTGCCCAAACTGCTAATGATTATGCGGGTGGAAGTGCCAGCTGGATAGCCTTTAATGTCAATCTCCAATTTCCTTGATTTCGACACACTACACCTGTGTAATAGAGTCAGTTACTCTGAAATTGAATTAATAGAACAATGAACTTGTTCCATGCATGGCTGAATACCTCCTCTAATTGACCTGACTCGAGATGAGGGCAGACCTGGTTTTGCACTCTGCACCTGTCTGTCTACCTGTAGATTCCGCATTAGATCTAGAAAATTGTTTCCCTATTTGTCTTATAAGCTGCATTGCGCTATGATTACTAAGCCGAAAAAAATTAAATGATGCCTGCATACTCTAAACATATCCCTCTTCACAAGTGAGAGGAGCTTATACATACATTTTCGAACAGCACGCTGCACCAAAGACATATCCAACCTAATACCACTTGCAAACTAATTACGCTGTTCTACAGAAACACGTTATAGCTATAGATAGATACATATTTAATGCAGAGCCTAAATAATTTATTACGCACACTATAATGAGCAGCAGCAAGATATTAAATTAAGCACAAATCTTACGAAGAACCGTGTCTTATGATAAATGCAAGAGTCTCACAAGTCCACGAGCACCATGATGATGTCGTCGTTACTATTGCCATTACCGTAGCCGTTTGTATAATAGTTTGTCCTTGTGGTTGTCGTGGTACCCATTCTTCTGGTCTACCTGTCTTTCATCCAAATCTCCATGAATCCCATTAAATTAAGTAGTCTCCACATTCCAGAATGCATACATGCCGCCGGCTGGTCATTTACTGTCACTACCACACACCGCCTCATGTGAGATCGAACGCTCACTCGGTGTGCATTCGGTTTAATTTGTATGTGCGAATGAGTCGAAAACAAGGACAATGCATCTAAAAGACGATATTAGTTACACCGCAGCCGACTGTGAGCTACTGGGGGTGTGGTATGAAGACAGTTTGTGCGACAGAAGAAGAGAGGTGGAAAGCCAGAGAAAAGACAAGGTCCACTGTCGAATATTGTAGAGCTGGCAAGAGCAACAACAGTGGCACCACCGGCAGCAGCACAAGCAGCAACACTACCAAGTGGCGATATTTATAGCTAAATGATAAATTATCTGACACGGCTAATTGCAGCGGAATTAGTGTTTAATTTAACATGCTACTCGAATGCCGGGCCAGGCCCCTGGTGACGCGAGGCAAAGTGATGATCTACCTACCGTACGAGTACTATGCGACGCGGAGATATTATTATTAGTTATATGGTGAAAATGCATATTAATATCCGTAGCGCATTCATTTCTGAGTAAATAGTTGTGTCAACCGATGTTGTGGCATGATGGCTGCTGCAATCTGAAAGTCTAGAAACCTCAACTTGAGATAGAGACGCATTGTCCGGGTGCATCCACAACATTGTGACACCTCTGATTAGGTCGTGCTCGACGAAGAAATCCTTAAACAAAGTGTTTTCTGTTGACGATTCATATATTCCTTTCGTGCAATTGCTCCTCATTGCAATGTTCGCCTTATACCTTACGAGTACTATACGACGAGAAAAATAATACCCACCCCGGATACTCTTAGCTGGGCGGCGATCCACAGATTCTCGAAATGATTTACGTGGTATAAATCTAATTTTAATTTATAAATTGAAACAGTGCTGCATGTACACGCTGGGTGGTTTGCTATATTTGTTCGTATTTTGCTGCAATTTGAACATTTATCTGTATACTTGGCCTAAGAGGAAATTATTAATTATCGCGACATATGTTCAAGATTGCGGGATGCACGCCCGAATTGCTGATGAATTACCGATAGATTGTCACTTACGGGCGTGTATGAGCTCTCACATGCCTCTGAACATCAGTCCGTATGTGTGCCCCTTGAAGGTGTACTTAACTCCTCCGGACACATGGGATATTATCAAAATAAGTTTAACACGTCTTATACCAGTTTTCGGGATCTACTCTTCGATTTTTAATTATTTCTTTATTTTATATGATATTTTTTTATTCGTATGGACAGTGAAACCGAGTTATTTGAGCTGTTGCATCCGTCGCAGTAGCTGCTTCAATGTGCGTACGAGTAGGTACATGGGAGATGGCGATTGTCAGATCGTTTTGGTAATTTATTTGTAATGAGACACTTAAGGGTTAATTACATATCAATCATGAAGGGGTTTAATGCCAATTAATTATAGTTTTATTTGCGTATGAGCGCTGGATATCTGAATGATGCTACTATTCGTACAACATGCCACCCAGTCGAGGTGGCATGTGTGGTATGTTAGCTCTAATCTGGTGGCTTATTGCAATGAATTGGCGATTATGTTTGCTGTAACCGGAGGTTAATACATACAATCGGGGGTCGGGACGCAAATTAATCATTGGGATGATTATTTTGTGGAATCAATTCTGCAAGCTCAACGATAGGGCCTTCGCCTAATTACATAGCTTTAAGGACTTGTATTGTATGTATGTTACGAGTGTTTGGATTCAATTTTATTGAACCTAATCAGGACCTGGGTGTATGTAAGTTATCCACTCATCCATCTTAAAATAATGCAACGTCTTCCTGAAGCTTGAATTTTTTGTATGTGGAAAGGAGGACAAGCGAGGGAGCTTCCTTTCATCATGATCTCGTATCTAAAAGCCAAATATTCCGTTCCAGTTGCTTGAAACATGCTTTCTGATTTTCGCCTAAATCCAAGGTCTTCGGTTTAGTGTTCATTCCCAATATTTTCTTGGAAACTAAGCTCCCAAAAACTACTTTGTTTTGTTCCTAATTTAAAAGGGTAGTGTTCAACCTGCTTAATACACACAAAATAGTCGGTCCTTGGAATAAATGCCCAAATGAATCAACAATTCAAAGGTTATTGAAAAAAATGTGGTTCTCTATGCTTTACAAAGAACATTCATCGCTGTGGCACAAAGTGTCGCTGAAAAACTTTCAACATCGGTATTCCGATGTTCCCAAGAATTGCGCATTCATCCATCGATTTTTTGGCGTATTTTACATTTATATTAAGATCGTTCAAAATTAAATTAACAAAAGAACTGAAGCCAGCAGATCATAATCAACGCAGAATTTATATAATATTAATTGGTTGTTAGAACATAGTGCTAGCTTTTCACGAAGCATCATCTTTTGTGGTGAAACTCCTTTCACATTGGAGATATTGTTCAACAAACATTGTCTCCCAAACTGTTGCAAGTGGGGAAGAAATTCTCTAATTGTTTGCGAAACGTCATCATGTCAACAATTTGCATTTTGGGTTTTTTTTTCGAAAATAAAAGTCTATGCCGATAAGCTTATAAGCTATTGATGACCCCAATTCCAATAACGTCAATCCCAATTGTATTACTCGAAATGATTTACCTAGCTTAGTAGAGATTGGATCTTAATTTTAAGCTTGGCTGATGTCTCCCTTGCTCTTAGTAATTTAAAGCCAAAACTCAATTATGGAGCATATAACATACCATCAATTATTCTAAAATACTGTGCTTACCCGCTTTGCAACCAATTTTTACTCATTTTTAAACGTTCTTTATCTCTTTCTGGCTCTGAGAATACTGTTGAAAATTATGTTGAAAATTATAGAGGCATTTGCAAGCATTTAGTAATTAGAAAACACTTTTAAGGATATATATAGTAAATAGACCAGATATATCTGGTTGATCAACCTCAACCAATCTATCCATTTATTCTTTCTTCATCTAAAGTGAGCTAGAAATCAAAAATTAGGCTGATGCAATTTATTCGAATTTCACTCCAAGTTAATTTGCTGGATAACCTTCTATCTTTCAAATCGTACCCAAAGAATTAAAATTGGGAGTTTGTTATCTAGGCAAATAAAATGTATTTCGGGTGTACCGTAGGGTAATCATTTGAGCCCTCTTTTGTTCTGATTTGCATTGGCGATATTACTCGTTTAGTTAAACACAGTAAGTGTTTGCTTTACGCCGATGACATGAAAATATTCAAGAATATTAAAGATGTTAGTGACTGCCTATTACTACAGTCAGATATATACAGGTAACGTTTTCGTATAATGCAATAATCTAAATATAAATTTAAAGAAACGTCATTCCATTTCTTACACGAAATCATTAAATCCAATTTAATTTAATTTAATAATTTAATCCGCGTAACACTAAAGGATTCACTGATTCATTTGCATTATTATCGCTTTACATTTCGCTGGTCAGACCTTTCCTTGAATATATATTATAACTTTTTTCCGAACGTATCGAAAAAAGTCAAAGTTTAAATGCATTGGAATTTTCACCCGAGTTACACGGTAAGGAGCCAACTGCTTGGTATAAAATCCCTAACGACTAGGCAAACTATTCATGAATTAATACTTTCTAACCATATAAATTGCCCCTGTCTTCTAGGAATGATTCAATTTTATTTGCCCATTAGGTCGCTCTGCTGAATACGGGAAAAATGAAACACTAACAAAGATAAAACTTAAAACTTCGTTTTAAAAGCACTACAAGACAAGAGTGCATACAACAAAGTAACTAAAGAACTCAAACAGAAACTTAAATTTATTTATGACGATCAACTAAGCACCTACTTAAATAAACCGACTCCAAACACTAAAAAGAAAATTACGCATCAGACTCCACTGTAAAAACCAGACGGAACATGGGCCAAGTCCAACCAAGAAAGAGCAAACATCCTAGCCAAGTACTTCGAAGATACATTCACGAACGAAAACCCAAATTTACCCCCCACCAATTTAAAGATAAAAAACAACAATAAATGAAATCGAGCAATCTATCAAAAGAAGAAATAACCAAAGGAAAGCCCAAGGATATGACTCCATAAATGGATAGGTGTTAAGCCAACTTCCCCGATAAGCCATAGAATACTTACGATATATCTATTATGAACTAATCCGACTAAAATATTTCCCTAAAACCTAGAAAGTTGCTCAAATAACTGCAATCCCGAAACCTGAGAAAGACGTAAAAAACCCATCATCATACAGACCGATAAGCTTACTTCCTATCATAGGGAAAGTATTTCAAAAATGTATATATGACAGGCTACTTACTGTCAATACTAAACAATAATAAGATAATACCTGAGCATCAATTCGGCTTTCCCAAACTCAACAATCCAACGAATTCACAAAGAAGTCAAGAAAATTACAATGGACCTAGAGGAAAAGAAATACGGCATTGGTCTGCGTATGCTATAGAGTGGTGAAAAGAAACTAGCAGATCGCTTAGGTAAATAAATACTGAAAAGGATCGTGCCCTGTTGCAGTCCATTTTTGATTTCAAATGTTTGGGTGGAAGTCACGTAGGCAATTTTCACAACGACTTTCTACCAGTTAACATGTCAAAAATCATATATAACAGTTGTTTACTTTTCCCCATACGGTGTCGAAGGCTTTTCCAAGTTAATCAGGCAAGCACCCGTGCATTGATTCTTGCATTTGTTCCATTGGATATCCGATACGAGTTTGGACGCGGCATGAATAGTGTCATGTCCCGCTCTAAAACCGATCGGTTATCGGTATTGATTTTATTGTCCTCAGCCAATTTAGACAGCGCTCTATGGACCACCTTCTCAGGCATTCCTTTATTCAGATCAATGTGGACTGATCCAGGATAGATTGGCGGTATCGCTTCCACGCTCATAATTCGGTGACGACAATTCCTCTATGAAGGTTATAATACGCTCCGCGAGCGCGATCGAGAAGATGTCGCCCGACAGCATCAATGATTTATGTGGTTGGAGCGGACTGCGTAGGTGGTAAATTTTGTAGGTCAGCCTCTTCAAAGTGGCAAAATCTGCCAAAAGCCAATGACAGGCTAAGCTAGAATAGAGTAGGTTAAGTAAGGATAAGGTAGGCTAAGGTAGGTTACGAGGTGGTGGGTAGCTTAAGTATAGTTTAGTTTGGTTTAGTTTTACTTTTATTAAAAAAATAAAAAAGATCCATAGTATAGTATACCTATAATGGCAGATTAAAGATTAAGTTAGTTATAACTAGTTGTAGGTTTTATATAATTAAAAAAAAAACATGATGTTGTTAATCTTTTAATGAAGCAAATTTTCTTAGCATTAAATGTTTCCTTTTTTTAATCAACATAAGTTAATCATAAGACCGAAGGGCATATTTTGCATACTGTAGAGTGTCCGTAGAAGGCCGGCAAGGCAGTTTAAGTTATTTAAGCTAAGTAGCTTAAGTAATTTAAGCAGTTCTAAGCAATATAAAATAAAAGATAATATTCTGCTCATACCATATTTTGTATGTAATTGTTGATCCTTTATTATGCGTTAAATTGTTTCGAATTCCTGAACAATAAATGACAGCGTATTTGGTCTGTAAGTAAGACATCAATCAAATTTTGCAAGACTTAAGTTGTTTAGGTTTTTTTGTTCGTTGTTAGTTTGTGTAAATGAAATCGATATTATATCATATCAATAAGCCATTAATTATGGCGCGGAATATACGAGATCCGCATTTATGTACGTGTGAATTTTTTCCTGTATTCTATTGATGGCGAGCGGCATAACTCACAACTATAATGCAAACCTGGTGGCAGAGATGTTCACCTTGTGCCTGGCATGTGAACAGTACTTTAAATTAGAAAATGAGTTGTGTTTTTAGGTATGTAATACTATTCGCCCTTCTTTTTACTCCTACTCTATCATACCACGAGTATATTTTCAATTGTATTATGTAAATCTTCATAGGTACAATCACCTATAACAAAGATAGAAAAAAATATGACAAATGTAAATACACATAATTGGAGGCCACGCCACGCAAAATTTAAGTCCTGTCATCTCAATCATCGTTTTCTATAACAAACTCCAAACAAAGCACAACTCCTTTTAATATATTTCCTTTATATTTTTCCGCAAGAGCGGAATGTTTCCCTATACCATCACGATGCTTAAGCCACCGGTTCCTTAAGATAAAAAGTATACTTTTCCGAAGAGAAGACACTTGACCAAATTAAATCCAATTTTTGCTTTTGGAAGTTAAGAGGTTTTTCCTAAATTTCTTTCTCAAACATATTATTTGTGGCTTTCACACCCTCACAACCATATCCTTCAACCGATATTAAGCTGTTCTTTCTAAGATATTCAATTGAAATTATTTCTGCACATCGGGTCTAATCTAACTTTTTTCCTTTTTTTTCTTTTCACTTCACTAGTTTCAAAATTAACAAAAAAAAAAATATGTTGAGCTTCATTAAACCGGACTACTGTGATCATATTAAAGAAAATCTTTGCATTTTAAGCTTTGATATCGGATCAGAAAATTGGTACAGTCAAGTTTCATGTCGTTGTCTCCATTGATTTCATATTAACGCTTGCATTTTGTGTACAACTTAATGTGAATTTGTTGACATTTAATCTTGTTTGTGGAATAAATTTTTTGCAACAGAAACTTGGAAATTGCTGCAAAAGGCCTTTGATGACAAGACTTTGCTGAAAAAGAATGTATGGAATGGCTACAAACAATTACAAGAAGGCAGAAGAATTTACGAAAAAATATTTTTTTTTCCAATATCCCAAAAACATCAACTGATGAATAATACGTTTGAGAAGTCAAAGATTTGGTACTCAAATATCATTGAGTGACCATTAAAAACCTTGTTAGCATTATTTGGAAATACATTGGGACCTCAAATTCGTCAGTTTGGTTTCAAAAACAAAGGTTTTATTTATTTGAAAAATAGCGTCAATTTGGCCAAAAACTAGTTCCACAACTGCCAGTTTCGTTCGATTTAGCTCTGTGTGACTTCTGCCTTTTCAATCCGAGGATACCGTTTCGAATCCACAGTAGAGATCCAACATGAATCGCTGCGTGTACTGAAAGCCATTTCGAAAGTCGAGTTTAATAACTGCTTCGAGAATTGGAAAAAAAACTCTGGCATAACTGAATTTAATCGGTGGCGGATTACTTTAAAAGGAATGACAAAAGTTTGAAAGCAGAGCATAATTATATGTATGTATAATGAAAAGTCCTAAAAAATCACCTTGTAATTCGTTTTGATAGTAATATAGAAACATTTTAAACAGCTATCGAAATTTTAGCACCTTTTTGAGGTCAAGACTGCTTTTAGCAAAATTTTTGCGTTGAGTATGTATCAATACAGTTCTTATCCAAAAAAAAATGTATCGCCCACATCACAGATATCATACTACATATGTACATATGTAGGATATTTTTGTCAGACTTTATATTTACATGTTCTCTAAAGCATAGAAAAAAATTTACTATCTTTAATCTGAATAAGCTTATAAAGGAGGTATTCATTATAAATATAACTTATAAGCAAGTCAATACAATGTGAAGCAATTCCAGATTACGAACATGATCAACAGCCCGAGCTTGTCTCTATTTGAAGGTTCAGATTGAAATGACAGCAGTCGTTTGAAAAAAAAATTATTATACACTTGTCGATGAAAACCATTCAGATTTATACCCTTCCATTTTATAGTAACGAAAAGCAACATGTTCTATAACAACATACAATATTTAGATAGAAAGGGAAATCAAACCACATTTTAGCTACAGGTGACAAAAGAAATAATTTGTATTTGGGCTTAGATGCCTACTTCTATAATCTCCATCATTTACTTAAATGAACATAACTTCATGCTGCAGTTCGTACCTTTGTTGCATTGTGTGTTATTTAAGCCTTTTTAGCACTACACATGCTCAAACATGTGAATGAATATATACTTATATGCACACATAAGTGTATATATGGTATCAAACTATGCAAAACCAACAAATGACAAAAGCCCTAGCAAAATAGTCCTGTTTCCGTCCACCTTACGAACGAACACAATCAAGTGAAATAAAGAAATTCGAAATACAAACACTCCATGGCATGGAATCGTCTAAAATATCAAGCTAGCACCAGCTATACTCTTCAGTGTTGTTCCTACTGCATGTGATTGTGCCAGTACAACTGAGAGTAAAACAAAAAGAGATATGCGCGTTAAGGATATACCAATCGATGTTGGCAGATATCTGTGTGTGTAGTGACACAACCACCACGATGATAATTGTGATGATAAGAGGAAAGAGGACACTCCTCCCTTTAATCTATTCGTTGAGGTATTTCTGACGATAGTATGCCCGAGACTCCAACCATCATAAGAAAAGTCCGCAACCGCGCACATGTACCTGGAACAACTTAAATCATGCGATATGATTTTCTTTTGAACTCATTCACATCAAAATCTAGTCTTTTTCTGCTTTCTGCCTCTTGGATCAAATCAAACAGACAAACAGATGAATTGCCACTGGCTGTCGCACTTCTTTGGTTGAAGAAGCTGTTACTAACATATTTACTAACGAACAACCGTCTGTTTGGGGAGCAAAAAATCAAAACATATTAATCGTGTTTTCGTTTTTATTTTCATCCTAAACCCAGGCTTAAGTTTACCTGAAGAAAGACTCTACAAAGTGTCTTCTTACTTCCTTTTAGATATAATAGTAGTTAACATCACTCGATGATCTGTATATTGCCCACAAAGCCATGCGCGTGTATTTCTTCCTCTTTATGTCTTTGATCATCCCATTCGGCAATGACGAAGTGCCATTCAAGTTACAATTCGCAATACTAAAAAAGAGGTGTTGTGAAAAGCTTTGTGTGCTCAAGGAGATATTATCGAGGTCCATTGTGCCAAGTACTTACATTACTATGAAAGAAAACTGTAATTAATTTAAGTGCCTAAAGGTGTTTCTTACTAATGCTCGAATTTTCCCATTTTCTGTTTTTTTTTCTTTTCATTTTTTACTTGCTTTCTTAATCGAAAAGTTAATTTCGTGTGTAGTGTGATAAGGAAAACGACAAAGTAAAAAACAAAAAGTTAAAAATTCACCACTAACTAGCTATATTTTGTATGGGGGAGAGCGCGGCATAATCTTGCAATCAGAACACCAGGACAATTAAAAATCCATTAAAAACGCAGTGAGAAAGTGAGTGGGTTGGTAACGATAGAGCACCGCGCAAAGTGGGCCAGCAAAATTATCAAAAGGCTCAAGTCTGTCGGGTGATGTTCCTGAGTTTGATATTCGTTTCCACGTTAATCACATACCGGTGAATAGTGGCGCGGCGCATTTCGATTAAAACTTTTAATAGCAAAAAGCTCCTCGAAACGGCGTAAATTGAGAACAATAACAAAGCTAAGATAGATTGTCCCCGTTCGTCATTGGATTGGTGGACACACACAGTGAAACACATGCACGTACCTACCTACCGTAGGCACGCACCAATGTTGCTCACTACTGAGCATTCAGGAAACTTTCGACACGGAATTTCTGGTTTTGTGCAATTCGCATTTCATGTATGGTAGGAGAACGCAAAAGGTCCTACAGCAGTAGTCACCGTACCGTACATCGCAGGAATCGTATAGGAGTGACTTGAAGGGAAAGGTGTTTCTTTCTAGCCAATACGGTCGGTTTTTATGTAGTTCATCTTGTTTGTTTGTGTTCAAAGTCAAAGTTTCAGTGTTGAGTGTGTAGATAAAAAATATCGAGAAATAACGAAAACATAACACCATAATCGCCAGTGGTTATCCACAACCGCTCTCCTCGATTATCCTTCTTCCGTCCTTGTTTGTAGTTCGTCTTGAGCTGATTAGGAAGTTTCTATTTTAATTTGTGCGTGTTGCAATCGGAATGGTTTTTCGATCCCTAATGATGGATATTTGTTGTGGTTTATGCTTATAGTGATCAGTACCGATATTTCGAATATTGAAGCAAACACGAAGTGAAGTGGACTAGTGTAAACAGTTTTTGAAGTCGAGTGTAAAAATGGACATGAATAGTGTAAGCGATGACTGGGAACATCCGGTGACATCCTTCTTGCCGGAAATGAGCACTTGCGATGAAGAATTTTTTAATCCACATGAGGTAAGTGAGTGGTTAAGTTTCATCCAGTTTTGATGTGACTATATTTTAAATTGATTTCTTTGTAAATTATATATAACCTATAAAATAGGTTTTCAAATATGATTTAAAAAATATATAATAAAAATAAATATGCATAATTAAGTTATTATTTTATTTTTTTAGTTATCATTTGACTAATTTTTAAGCTGGTACTTTAGTGGTCAAAACTGGTTGAATTTGTTTGATATGAAACAAAAGATATCAGACTTTTCAAAAGAGTTTCTATATAAAATTATCTAATATTTATAAAATTTCCGATTTAATTAAAATATCTTCCATGTCCGTAGAAAGTGGAAACTATTATTTATCACATAAATAGTATGAACTAAAAGTGATTTTTGATTTCAGATCAGTTTTACATATACCGTAATACACTGATCAAAATTGCTACCCGAATTTTAGTAAAACTCTCTTGACTTGTTCGGTTATAAAATCTAATATAAAGTGCTGTCGGTAATTGCTTTCACTGTCTTTAACAATCTTTTTGTGCAAAAATGTTCATAAAGAACAGTTGATATTGTTCAAAAATTTGGTTTATATCATGAGCTCTTTATGTTTAAATCTTTGGTGCCTAATATTAAACCATCTGATACCAAAGAATTTAATGATATTCTTCTAAGCTTTCAATATTTCTGTTCTTTTTTCTCCATTTTACTCGTATATAAACTCAACCATTGACTGTAAGACTCAAATTCGGACTGAAAAACTTCGTAAATATTATATCTTATTTTTCCCATCTGATTATACATATTACATAGATTAGAACCATCCTGAATCAGCAATATCTAATTAAATTGTTACTGATTATTGTGACTTCAGCGTAACTGTCGACTTTAATTGAACCAGTGCATAATACTATACTAAATACTATCTAGGCCATGGAAAATAAAATTCATAGAACATGTAATATTAATTTTTTGACTGAACTGTTTTTTAACTCTTCTCCACATCACCGTCGAACAGTATACTCGTATTATGTATTATATTTGATTTTATTAGTGAAGATTCAGTTCAATCTTGATAATCTTTATTAATATTTTTAATATCGGCCATTTGGAATTTTTTGAAAGTTTAGGACCTCGTTGACTTCCTTTCGCCAAGCCTAGTTCCAAGTGCCTCACATGTTTTGCTGTTCTGTTTCATTTCGTCTACGGCCCGAATTTCCTGGAGGTCTTTCTCCTATGGTTTTTCCACTAATTATTCTGACGATCTTTAGCAAACTTGAACAACTCCCATTTCTGAGATCAAATGCAGCTTTTTCCCAATTTTTTTGTGACACACAGTGACGCACCATAAAAACAAATCCTTTTTGGGAAAATATTCAATACATTTCTTATGAATTATGTTATGTAAAATTTCATCTGTTGCTTCATTATTTTTTCCCAGCTTAGGTCAGGCAAGTCATACATTGTTAAATGTACAAATGTACATATACTAGATAATAGCTTATAACAAAAAGGGGCTTATAGCTTAATTCCTACATATGTATATGTACTTAACCAACCTCACAAAATGAGGATGAGATCCTCAGTTCACCATCGCCAGTAAATATTAGTCCGTTTGAGATTGGTTTCCGAATTCGAACGGCAATAGGCCTCCTTTCTTCAGGAATACCGGAACATGTCTAGGTATGTGATGGAAGTCACATCAACGGCAGCAATTAATTCGTATATTAAAACAAAACTAAAAAGTTACGTGTGATAAATACTCTTTTTTCATCTTAATAAACCATCCATGCATCTAACATACACATACAATTTTCTAAAGTTATGCTTTCAGGGTTCCCTGAAATGCATAATTTGACCTGAAAATCGGACGCTATATGTAGCACTCAAGTACCTCATGGACAGTACGGAAATATGAAAGTCTTGCCTTAACCGATCTTCAAAAGATATTATTAGGATCAGAAGTTCGTGTTCATTACTATTATCATCATTATCACTATAATTATTATCATTACCATGCAACTCCGGCCATTTGCAACTCGTAAGTTCAGAGCTTCGTTGAAAACTCTTTGCCAAGTCTCCCTGTCATGAGTATGTCCTTCCGCGGTTCTGTTCCATCTCTTATAAGTCCATCCTTATATTGTCCTTCCACTTACGTCTTGTCCTTCTTGGTGATCTGCCCTTCCACTGTCCATCCGTTATACGTGTCCTGCACATCAACTTACTAACTGTTATGTACATGGGCTATTTGCTGAAATCTAAATATATATTACTATTTAAAGTTTTGACACTAATGATGACAACAAATCATTATGAACTTTATTTTCCCCATTTTTTTTATTTTTATAAAACTTAATTTCATTCTCGTGTATATGAATATATCTTTATCCTTCTTAAAAGGTACGTTCCAACATTTCGATGTTTCACTTAATATTTTTATTTAATAAATAATCCCAATTCTGCTCGATGGGCTTGAACACAATTGAGTAATAAATCAATCCATTTGTCCCAGTAATATAATACAATCGAGCCATTATCAAATTGAACAACTCAAGCTTATAATACAACAAGTGGAGGGATAATGTAAAAGCACAGTGCAGCCTTTATTTATTTAACATAAATTTCGCATAACCGTACGGCATGTTTTATGTCACAAGCAAATAAATTGTTAATTATACAATTAAAAGGAAAATGTCTATTTGATCGTTATGAAGTGCTTGATTCCCAATCCTCTCGCACTGATTGCTGCTGCACGTCACCGACGCTGAACACCATTAAATCAAAGTCCCATTGAAGATAGTTGGCCCGAAGCCAAGAATTTTTGAAAACAATTACATACATGCAGTGTAATATTTTTATACTATATATTCAGCTTTTATTATACATATATAAATATTCATTTTACATTCCTTAATTAATTGTCATCGCCTTGATTTGACCGCAACAATACTTGTGCATTAGCAGCAACACTGTTGATTGATATGCATTGTTTAACAGTACTTTCACGAACTGTGATGAAATGTTGAAAACACTAAACAAAAAAAACGACAACAATTGCCGGGGTTTTGTTTTATTAGTATCTGACACTGAATATTGTTTTGCTATACTTGCTTGCAAGTCTTGTCTCGCTTTAGATATCCAACTTGTAAGTAAATTCAAAATTACGGTTCTGATTCATGCGAAATGGTGAACAATCTGAAAGTGAAGCGGACGGTTGTTGAACACAGTGTCAGTGTAATTAAATTAAATTTCTTTCAATTAATCGCAGGATTTTTGTTCTCTCTTGTTGTCTCGTTAAATTTAATACAATGTTACATTGCATTCGAATATGTACATATATGTACGTGTTGGCAGACTTCAAAATGCATTGGTCATGCGGTTAACCGAGAGTTTACTTACATAAATAATATTTGGTATGTTTGTATATCTAAGGTTATCACGAATAAATGGCTTAAGTACGATAGGTAATATATCTTACAAAATCTTTGATATATAGGGAAACTTGCAAGCCCTGTTCAAATTATTTTCTTATTGATATTCCAACTCAATTGGCATGGTTTCCACCGCAGTGTGTAGGAATTATATCCCATGGTGCATTATATCCCATAGTGCACGCTACAGCGCTCATAGTATTTTTGATAGAAGATAGAAGAAGAACTCCATAAAACAACCCAAAATCATGATCTTGCCACTACAGTACTTGTATGTCTTCCTTGTGTATGAAAACTTAAACTCATGCTTTTTAGGACGTCGCACACAAATTTTGCCTTCGTTTTTTTAGACCATAAAATACTTAATATCACATTTGAGATATGGAATTTTTCTTGCTACCCTTCCATGAAAGCTACATTCTATAAGCTAGTTTCATATTTTCCGTTAGCAAATTGGGACATTTAACTCAGTTTTCAAGTCTTTGGAAGAGGCTACAAGAGCCACTGCAGATGCCAATCGAAGTCTGCTGTAGTTTTCCTCGACCGTCCAAGTGTTTCCGTCTACTTTTGCGTATTGACAAGATTGCTAACCTTTGATCTGTTAATGTGTTTTACATCGCCTTGGCCAAATTATTCGATAACTGTTGATAATGAACTTGATATATTGCGCCAAATAAACAATTTACTGAATTGTATGTGCATATAATTTTTATCATGGTAGAGATTTTTTCTACAATAAAATAAGTAAAAAGGAAGTACATGCGAAATGTGTTAATTAAGTAAATGAGCATTTTTATAGAAGTTCAACGTTCTCTCCCTCAGAGTAACTTCCTAGAATAACCTTCGGCTAGTTGTTTACAGTCTTTTAATTGTTTTCGAGTGTCCGAAAATGACAAATGGTGAGTTTTCGATCTTGGGAAGAGGAAAAAGTCAAAAAGGCTCAAATCTGGCAAATAAGAAGACTGAGAAGCGAGAATAATGTTTTCACTGGCCAAAAATTCATTCATTGACAATGTAAAAGACGCAAAATAAGACAAGAATCTCTCGGTAAGAGGTTCGATCACAAATTCTTTAGGGATGATTCCATGGCTATCAAAGAAGAAAATCAGCATGATTTTGATTCTTGACTTGCTAATTCATTTGGGCTTTGGAGAGACTCGAGTGTGCCATTCTATACTCTGGCGCTAAGTTTCCGGATCGTACCGACTTAAAGTCCCAACTCTCAAGAATAGGGATCATTTTCAATCGATTTCAAAAAGTCAAAGAACCTTTCTTTCCTGACGTGGTTTTGTTCCTGCGAAACGTTTTTTGGAACTATTTTTGTGTAGATTTTTCTCATCCCCAATTCAATGAATTGGTGGTGTGAATCAATTCCAATGCTCCCCGGTCATTTGAACCGTTAAACGAACATCGAACATCGATTCTAGAATTTGAAGACCTTCACTGCATGATTATATCTACTCACTTCCTTTCGAAAATATCTCAAATCAATGTTTTACAAAAACAATTGTAACAATTGGCTCTAGTTAATATAATTTCCCTTTAAGTTTTTTGTTTTCCGTGTTACCACATTGCTCGCTATATTGCCAGTCTCAATAGTTAATTTACACACCTCGTATACAAGTAATAAGTAGTACATATCATCCGCATTCAGCAAGTTGTCCAGTTTCCTTTTTTCAACAATCCATCAACCTACCATTTATATGACTTATTTTTCTTTCATACTTAAGAATGAACATTAACAAAAAGAAAGATTGAAATTTGAGAACCGGTCTCCGAATGATAATTTGAATACGTATATTACTTATGTTCAATAGTTAAATATAATAAGTACAAAACCTGTTATAAGTATACATATGTAATTTACATCTCGTAATTAAAGGTATACTTTGAGCAGAAAGTAAGATAAATCGATGAAGTTAAATATTACTGAATATTTTTCTAATGTGATATCTACTTTTGCAGCTTTAAAAAATTCAATTAATCCCTTGAATGACGAAAAATGCCGAGAGATTATTTCAGATTTGAGAATCTAGATCTAGAAAATATACATATGCACATACATATGTATATCTATCGACAAATTTAGTAGCATCACGTTGTTATTGTGGAGTCAGCTTAAGAATGTTGATTACTGCTGACATAAAATCTTTTCAATGATAAGGACAAAAATGACGGAGATACTGGTATTACAGTAGGAACAACAGGATGAACAAAAAAATATTTTTGAAAAGGATTTGATCTAGTTAAAGCATGAGGAGGCTCTGGGTAATAAATAAGTCAGCTAGGTGTGATCAAAATAAGACTATGAGGAAGGGGTGTGAGCGAAACTTAATTACAGTCGAAAGAAGACTGTAAATGAAAGTACGTTTAAATAACACGATATACGTTTCAGTCTAAAAAAGAATTGGTCCCTTCAAGAAAGAAAAACGAAGCTCAAAATACTTTTCATCGAGCCAACATTTGTCTTTTTTTTTTATCTTAACAGTATACTTTTCAATTAGTTAATTAGATTATATCGGTTTAGTGTGGTTACTTCCATATTTCAAAGCCTGAAATAATAAATAACTCAAATTTCAAAAAATATGTTTGAGTAAAAAGACTGATAATAATCAACAAATTAAGAGACTAAAAACATAAAAAGAAAAACTAAACTTAAGTATGAGCGCATTCTACTACACTAATATTTAATTATACATGTGATAAATAAGGCATTTGTACAATAATTCTTCTATTGTAATAAGCTCCCAGCCTTGCCCGAACATCATGACATCATCCCTCTTAAAACTTAAACGGAGAAATAAAGATTATACTTTAGTTTTGCGTCTACCTTAGAGATTATAGTTAAGAGTGGACTGTAATAAGAAAGAAGGCAAAGTGACCTGTATGGCATACGCATTATTACAATACAACCTTTTATATTATGACAAGTAGTAAGTTCAATATTTAAATTAAATATAATAAATACCAGTTGATACCAGCTGAAAATCTAAGTAAGAATATTAAAAAAAGAAATTTCAGACACAGCTGTAACAGCAGAAGTATATGTACGTAAATTTCACTTCTAATAAAAATAACTGATGAACATGAAGAAAACACCTCGTTTATGGAGGTAGTAAATCACCCAGTGGCTATTTGGAACAACATTTAATACTGTTTTTGTTTTTTTTAAATGCAACCTAAATTTTGTTGCCTAATAAACTAATATAAATTAGAAAATATTTTATGTTACAAACGTTTCTTCGTGCTACTCCGTGCGGCAACGGTTCACTGAAACTGCGGAAAATTACGTGAAATAACATCCGACAAGGGTCCTTGGAGACATGTAGCTGCAGAATGAGTACTAATGCTAAAATCGTATAAAACGTTGTTCCCGTTTACAAAAACATAATTGCTAAAATAGGTTATCATTTGTCGCTGGGGGGGAAATGAGCATGAGAATTCTCCGAAATGCAAAAAAGCATAAAAGTGTAAGCTTGACACCCTTCTTCCCTCTCTCCCGGTTTCCTTTTAAACCGTCATGTTCATATGTTTGTTAATCTACATTTGCTTTTGTTCTTTTAATTACCACACATTTGGTTTTTTCCCCTTTATTTTTAATATTTAGGCTTACGTTAAAATTAAAACAGTATGCAGATGATAGGTCCTATGAGCTGCTACGACGCCCTAAAATGTCCTTCATTCTTTTAAACATAACGCTTTGCTGTGGCAAAGGCTGATGCTCAAATGGTTAGAGGGGATGAAAACAAATATGAAAAGTTTCGTTAATGTATTCACGCATTGCAAATGGGGCACAAATGTGAATATGTGTCTTTTATGTTAATAAAAAGGGTTACCAGAACGTAAAACAGCTCGAGGATCAGACCGAACAAAACCTAATAATGGATGTTAGGCACTCCCTTTCAACTTAATAGAGTGCGAATAATCATAATATATAGCATATTCGGTAATTACTAAAGTTACTTAAAAAAAAAACAAGTACAGCCGAGGTAAGGGCGTCGATATGTATACACCAGTATACCCCAATTATGGGAGTATGCCACAGAGAGATAACTTTGGCTAAGATAATGAAAAAACAGAATAGTATTATGCGTATAATAGTGTAAGCATTAGTTTTCAAGCTCGCACCATAAATGACTTATCAATTAATTTAAATTAACATTGGCTGCTTAAGGAGTTGATCCTTAATTACCCACCCACTAAATGCCGTTAACGGTGGTGAGGGTTTTATTTTCACAGAGACATTTCAATTCTAATCCCAGATGCGAAGCAACCTATTACATATGTGTGTGGTTCTGTCCCATTAACATTTTGGAGAACCGTGAAGATACGATTCATCGCAGCACATGCATGTCTCACGATTATGCGGCTGACATCCGTATAAATCACTCAATTAATCGTCTTCGTTTTTAGTAATTATAATTGCCATGTCCCAGCACACGACTTTCGCACTTCAACGTGCAAGTGGGAGCGAATAGTGAATGCAAAAATAACAACATTCGCGTGGTACTACATCGAACGCATCACCGATGGTGATGTGACATCACTTCGTTGTTAAGATGGGCCCCATTGGGATTCCAAATAGGCTGGAGAATTGATAATTTGCTAAATGAATTCGAAAATGAAAAGGGGAACTTAAACGGATTTCCTCTGGCCGGGCTTATACGAGTGGATAGTAATTGAATGTTGCTTTTATCTTGTAGGCACATTTTTATTATCAGCACCGCGACGGCTGGTCGCATTTTACCTCGACTTTTATTATTGATATAGCTTGAAATGTTCAAATCTACTTGATGTCTGTTGTGTTAATTAACTGAAACCTGTAGTAAATATTGCGGTAATCATATAGGAGTATTCTCAATAATTCAGATCGATATATCACGTAAACTACAAACGGCGGGAAACTGTCTATTTAATTTCATTTGGAACACATAAAAAAATCGAATTTCTCCCAAATGATAAAAAGAAAGAAATTATTTTTTGCAACATTTGAGTTCATTTTCTAAATTATTTATTTATGTCTTTATAATTTATTGCAAATATTTCAGTTCATCAATCAACTATTTTTTTAACAAATAAGAATCTATTATGAAGGCTGATTTGGCAAAATATCCGAACCATTTTCGAAAAAGAGTTATATTACTCAAATGTCCCTTAATCGTAGGAAAAATTGGGGTTTTTATGTGTACAAAGTAGACGGGATCTTTGAATATTCTGATGTAATATACATGATAACCAAATATAATGTGTAATTGTAAAGCAGTAAATTAAATTAGTAAGCTAACAGGGTAGTAATGCCTACAAATAGTCTTTCGTTTGATGAAAATATGTATAGTTGCTGCTGTATTTTATCGTATTTCATCGTTAGCGGAGAAGCAGCATTATCTCCGACATTTTACAATTTTTTCATGACAAATATCTTCGTCATAAGCAGTTAATCAGTTAAACAACGATAAGCCATCAAATTTGGTGTTACACCGAAAAATCTGGTGCCGAGACGTTGACCATGATTCGCAAAGTGTTCGAGGATAAACGAATGTCGCAATCTGCAGTTTTTAAGTGACACGCTAATAAAAGATTACCAAGGTAATGTCAATGTGCGGGTGAAATGCTGAACTCTTGCCGTCGGTTAAGTTTGTGCTTGGTCGCAGATAAATTGGCATTGATTAAATACAGTGCGGACCATTATCAAACGAAAGTACGCCACCCTAGCCCCGCTCACTTTTAAGAGAACGATCGAACGAATACCTGACGAGAAACTTCCTCACAATTATTTTCCACAACCCCCATACCCGATTTGGCCCCAAAAAACATTTTTCTATTCTTTTCAAACTTCAACTTTAAGATAAGCTCTCCGGACGAATCCTCCGGAAAACGTTTAAATTTATAGATTACCATTATTATATCATAGCTCTGCGAGAAGGCTATTGGTAATAACCAAAATCACAAAATCAGTTCGGACCTTACGAAACCTTCGATCCATGTTTACTAGCCTTCCCGCTTTTGTATATCGATACATGACCAAATTGAATTCAGAAAACTACAATATTATTTTAAATATAGCTAGCGATGTATGTAGATTGATATTACGTGTAGGTATGTTAAATTTTATGTCATTACATATTTTCAATGGTTTCAGAGTTACACTCGTGTTTTTATTTCTTTTTCTGCTTTTTTTTTTTTTGAAAACCTAAAAGTAAATTGTCTTTTATACGTATAATGCCAAATTTTAATGAAGAAATTTGGAATGACATTTCTGCTGCAGAAACGTTGAGAATATTGCAGAAGGCCTTTGGTGATTACGCTTCGTAGAAAAGAAAATGTTTACAACTGGGGCAATCATTTCATAGTTGAGGAAAATTTGTAGTTTTCGATCGGCCACAAAACAGGTACTGATGAACAACACCTGAAGGAAACCAAAGATCTTGTACTCGAAAATAGTTGATTGACCATTAGAACCTGGTTGATGTTTTTGATACATCAAATGGACCAATTTATAAAATTTGCATATAATTATAATAATTTGTTGTCCTCATCACGCATAACTATTATTTACCGACGAATTAAATAGTATACGTTCCCCACCGGAACACTTCCAGCTACTTTAACAAGTTCGTTGACTGTCTACGCCAATATGTATGCAGATTTATTCGACTTCAGCCTTGATTTGTCTACATTTAATTCGTCTAGGTTGGTTAGTCAGAATTCCAATTATCAATTTTCCAGGTGAATATTTACGACATTTAATTCCAGATGTTTACATTCAAATGGAAGCAGTGTATGAAACATACTAACAACGCGTGAGTTAAATTATGAGTTGAGACCGCTTAACATACATACATACATATATTAAGGAAATCATTTTAATTTTTGTAACAAATGGTTTTATTATTAAAATAACTTCACCAATGTGATAACACAAATAGATAGATCATTTGGACTGGCACCAGCTAAATAAACATAAAGTATTTTAGAAGAACAATTTGGCAACTCGGGATTGTCGATTGAAGTAAACTTAATTCATTCCTTTTCTTCTGAATATTTTTGGTTTTAGCTGGTTTTAACTATCCAGAAGAAAAAGGATGTTTCTGCGTTATGAGGCAAACGCCCTCTAAACAAGACTGGCGTTCTTACCGACGTGCCAGAAATGACTAACATTACCGTGCACCTTCCTAAATATCCAATGTGATCAAAAAACGGGGAAAAATATTGAATTCAAAAGAAAGAGAAGGCTTATTTGTTTTCTGCAACATTTTTAACGAATTCCACCTTACCAGACAATTCTATATTTTTTTCCTGCCAAAGCTAATGCGTGTCTAGTATTCGTTACGACGATTTTTTTTTTCAAACCCATTAAGTAGCTATCATCCCTAAGGTTATCAACTATTACAAATCTTCAGGTAAAGAATCGTGTCTTTTTACCAAGGTTGCCACTAGCGCTTATTCAGCCACTTAATAAAATGGTTAATGTTGCCTTTATTTCTTATTACCGACCAATGGCTTTCATCCGGGCTTTCTAAATTTATGAAAAGCAATTAGTTTCTATATGATGGTCATTATTATTTATTTAAAATAGTTGTCCTAGATATATCCATGGCTTTGGATAGGGCTTGTTATATAGTCCTGGTAACCAACATTCACGCTAATGCTGATGGTGATGTATTATCGAAATCGATTACGAGTTTTAAAAATAATTAATCAATCAAAGTTGTGTAAGGTGGATAGACTTTTACTCCCTTACCAAATAACGATTGTCTACTTCAGGGCTCAGTGATCTCCTTTTATTGATCTCTTTTATTGATTTTGATCAATGACTAATAATCTATTCGATTTCTTTATCAATGACAACTTCGTTTATTCCTTAGCAAACCCACGTCATGAGCCCCAAGCTACGAATAACTCAACAGCGACAACGAATGTCAATCGAAATGATTTCTAATATTAATGCAATTACCAAAAGGGTTCTTAAAAACCAAGTGCTGTATCCTTAAGCTTGAAACCAATATGAACCATAATACATTCAAAATACATAGTTTGAAAAAATAGTGGTAAGCTTACAATATTTGCATAGAGCTGTAAATTAGTACAGGTCTTGCGGACATTATTACAAATAAAATACAAAAAGTCCCAACCGATCCTACACCTGCAAAAAAAATTATTCAAAATCAAAAGTAAAAACAAATGATTTTTTCAAATTTTTCCGGTAAACGGTAAGTCTTACTCTAAAAATAGTTCAGAGAAGAGTTGTAGATCATAAACTCTACAAAAATTGTTATTATCCTTTTTTTAAGAATCATCATTCCTGGGATATTGCGACGTATTTTACATAATATGCACACACTTCCGCATTCATTGAAAAATGGTACTATTGAAAATGATTTGAATTGCACGAATCATCGCAGTTTCGGGAAGATGTTATTCTGACTGATAATCTTCAAATGCCATTTCAGTAGTTATATCTTCTCCGCTTTCTTTTTTTTTTCTTCTTGTTCTTCTAGATGGATATGTGGAAAATATATATCAGTTGTCTCCTCATGATACCATAAAAATCTTCATCTATTGAAGTACCTATATCTATTGAAGTTCTTCATCTTCATCTATTGAAGTTGATTC
This sequence comes from Merodon equestris, assembly GCA_958301585.1. Lineage (NCBI taxonomy): Eukaryota > Metazoa > Arthropoda > Insecta > Diptera > Syrphidae > Merodon > Merodon equestris. The sequence goes on along the minus strand of OY284414.1, from coordinate 68,264,801 downwards.
AACATTGGAGCAAGACTAGCCTTAATAATTAATACATACTGATGAACAAAATAATCCGACTTTTTTACAGCTACACTTTCGCACTACAACCCTTTTTGCAACTGAAAAATATGGTGTTGAGAAGTCATATCGGAGCAGGTGGGAATAAAATTTGAATTGGCTCCAAAGTACAGCGTGCGCCATCTCGTATGGGTCGATGTAAATTTCGAATAACTTCAACAATTCTCAACCGATTTTGGAAATTCAGAAACTTTTATTCAATTTAAACCTTTACAATTTATCTTATGTCAATTATAATAAAAAAAATTGACCGCCTTTATTGCCGATGCCAAAATGGGCTCTTTTCGCGCATTTTCCATGACATTTTCGAGCATTTCGGTCGAAATTTCTGCGATTTCCGCACAAATGTTTCTTTTGAGCTGTTCTATTGTCTTCGGGGCGATAGCATACACCTTGCTTTTCAAGTATCCCCAAAGTAAAAAGTCTGGAGGAGTTAAATCTGGCGATCTCGGAGGCCAGTCAATATTTGCCCATTTTTGACACCAATCTTCCAGGGAACTTCTTACGCAAAAGGTTCATTGTTTTGTTCGCAGTATGGCTTGCCGCGCCGTCTTGTTGAAACCAAAAGTGAAATAAGCCTTTTTTACGCATTTCTGGGACCAACATCCCTCGATATCGATCGCCATCAACTTGAAGAAATACGGTCCATTGGTGGTTTTAGCGCATACACCGGCCCAAACAGTAACTTTTTTATCATATAGCGGCTTTTCGTGAATAATATGAGGATTTTCGGTGCCCCAGAAGCGACAATTTTGTTTATTAACTGAGCCAGAGATCGTAATATGTGCCTCATCGGTCATCAAAATTTGCTGCCAGAACTCCGGCTCAGCATTAATCATGGCAACGATATTTTGTGCGTATGCCAAGCGCCGTGGCTTATCTTGAGGCAAAATTCTTTGAGTTATCTGCACTTTGTATGGAAATAAATAAAGATCATCCTTTAAAATTCTCCGCAAAGTGGTCCCACTGATGCCTAACTGCTGCTAACGGTGCCGATATGAAACACTGGCCTTCACAGACTGAATAAATGAGTTTAAACGCCGCGGGCGCGGCCTAGGTTGCTCACGAGGGTTTACCACAGAACCAAATTGAAAAAAATTCGAGGCCCAACGATGAATTGTATCTTTTTTGAGCGCAACACGATCACGATATTTTGCACGATACGCACGTTGAGTCAGCACAATCGAGCGTTCAATTTAATGAACATTGAAACTATTTCCACGCGTTACCAAATAACTTTTGCGCAGTTTTAACATCAAAAGAGGAAGTAATTGATCGCGCTTTTCTACACATTGTTCAAAACTATAACAATCATGTTTGGTTAAGAAAACGCGGAATTTTAGCACCAAAAAATGCAAATGTTAATGACATCAATTTTCAGATTCAACAGAAGTGACTTGGTATCAGCGTTCCCACTTAATTTTTTCCAAATTGTAGTGAATAGATCCAAAAACCGTAGTGTTTCACAGTAAATTGAAGTGATATGCGAAAATATTTCTTTTCAAAATTTATTGTTATAAAGTACATGTATGTATTACATTTTTTTGTGGCATTGTTAACGAATTTGCCATCAATCGTTATTTGTATGTTGGGCATTTGAGTTGCTTACAGCTTACAAAATATTCCACTGAGCTGTAGAGCGAAATATAGCTGAATGTATTTGTGAAATGGTTCAGATCAATTTGAATAGATTCAGTTCGAAATATTGAATCGTCAAAACATTTTACTACAATTATTGCATTTTTTTCATTTTTTTTGATATCATATTTTTTTCTCAAATCAAAAGTGTTTTGAAATTTTTCGTAGTGGCGTAGTGAAAATATTAAAAAGTAGAAAAAGTAGAATAAGTGGGAACGCTGCTTGGTATTATACAAATCCATTTATACTGCTACGATTAAAAAAGACACGGTAAATTATCCGATTGAATTTTTTAATTCTTTGGAACCACCCGGTATGCCACCGCATCGTTTGAATTTAAAAGTTGGTTCATCGATCATGCTTCTTCGAAATCTTAACCCATTTAGGACCACTAGCACAAATATCCTGGAAAACACTAATTTTTTAAAGCAAAACAATTTTATTTAGTTTTTATAAATATTTGACATTTTTTTTATTTTTTATTTTTAACAGCCACGCCCACTTTTTGAGTGTTGCGTTAACGCAACATTGGGATAAAACATATAAAAAAAATTAGGTGTAGTTAGTCTTACAACAATGGGAATGCAAAGGAATTGCACATTTGTTGCACATAAATACAGTTGTGCTTTTACAAACTCTGCACCGTCTTCTCCAATTTTCAGAATTTTTCTCAATCATGGGGCCAACGTTATCTAATCTCGAAGTGGGTGGCAGAGATGCAGTTGAACCGCATCCTCGAACACATTGTGTATTTCCTTTGTTAATACTATTGAGGCTCCGAACTAATTCCGACCTAAGATCCAGTTGAGAGATTGTCTTTTCTTTATAAATAATTCTATGCAGCTTCCATGCATTGACAAATCCGGAGTCTATTGTATTAACAAATAATGGCCACCACCATTTTTTTCCACCAATTCCACCAAACGATTATACCATTTTACCATGACATTGGGCTGTGCAGACTTACAATTAGATGCCACGGAATTGTCATTCCACTGATTTCATTTTCGTGATCATAGCAGGAATCCACGTAGCACCACGCTGTTTTTTTCCTATTGATTTGTTCATCTCCAATGGGCATTTCAGAATTCTATTTTCCCTGACAGTTCCAGTAGCAGAATATCCTCCATTTCCTAGATGAATCAATAGGTTAAAGCTGGTAGACCTTGTGAACATTTCTATTTTCTAAATAGATCTATGACAGCTTGCCCTCCTGGCCCGAATTCCGTATTGACATTCATAGCATTTTTTCCGTCATATGGTATGAACTGGTATAAGTACCCATCACTTGACGTAATGCACCATATATTATGATAACGACACTGCACTTGAGCTAACCAGTAACAAATTACCGCAAATAAATTACCAGTGGGGAAATAAAATTTTCAAACAGAAATGTTTTCAAAGCCTACTAAAGTGTCGCTGTTTGTCCCAATGTTGCGTTTTCGCAACATTACTAAGACAAGCCGATTAGAGGTACTTACCCAACGTATGTGTTTATTTTGTTTCCGAATTATTGCCACTAGCAATATATATTATACAAAAACTAATTTTGACCTTGAAATATTGGAAAATAGCAATTTTTATGAATTTTAAAAAGTACGTGGTTTTCTTTGGACATTTGTCAATTTTATTGTATATATAACCAAACCTTCAAGTACTATTAGCCATACCAAAAAAAGTTGTATGCTACTTCAGATATTTGTTAATGCAATAAAATAGAAAATGCATCAGAAATGTTACCATTTTATTTAAAATAAAAAACTTTTTTTTTAATGTCGCGTTAACGCAACCATGGTTTCACCACCAAAACTTTGCAATGGAACGAGACTTTCCGTGAAAGAATTAATCCCAATCTCAACGGGAAAGCAAAAGAAGAAGTTGTACTGACACCGCGGATCCGATTAATACCAACAGAGATGCCATTTCAATTTAAACGTCTTCAATTTCCCGTGCGTTTATCCTTCGCTATGACCAATAATAAGTTGTATGCTACTCAAGGACACACGTTTCAAGTATGTGGAGTGAATTTGGAGGAACCATGCTTTTCTCACGGACAATTATACGTAGCATGTTCCAGGGTGGGACCACCCAAAAATGTATTTATTCATGACCCACACAAAATGTTGTATACACTATTGTATTTAATTGATTATCTTTTTTTTTCAATTGTTACCAAATAAAAAAAATTAAAGAAACCAATGAATTTGATTCAATGTTAATATTCATTCGTAGCGAAGCACGCTGGGATCCGCTAGATCCCATTAATTTTAATTTTTAACTATTATTGAACTTATTTCACTTTCAGTACTCTTAGTAAAAAACTGAATTGATTCTGAGGCGGTACGAAGTGCGCCAGGTCAGCTAGATTATTACATATGTATATAAAATATTATTAGGAGCGCAACTAAGTTCTCGCTGCTTTTTTGATGAAAATGCAACTTTATTGTGAAAAAACGGTTACAAATGAATCACTCAAAGTATTGCCCTCGCTAGCGATAATTTTTTTGCCATCTTTGTGGTAGAGCTCGCATACCATAAGGGTAAAAGTGTTCGACTTTTGAGGCTATCTACGAGCAACGGAGCAAGTGGTAATCGGATGGTGTAATATCTGGGGAATATGGCGGGTGGGGTAGGACTTCTCATTTGAGCGTTTCTAAGTAGGTTTTAACGGGTTTGGCAACGTGAGGCCGAGCGTTGTCATGCTGTAGAATCACTTTTTCGTGATTCTGCTCATACTGTGGCCGCTTTACGCGCAGTGCTCGGCTCAATCGCATCAACTGAGTTCAATACCGTTCCCCAGTGATGGTTTCGTTTGCTTTCAACAACTCATTATAAATAACAACGCCCTGATCCCACCAAATATACAGCATAACCTTCGCATGACTGGGCTGTCCCCATGATCTTTTTCTCTTTGGGTTGATGTAACGAATCCATTTTCATGCGATGAAGAAAACCCTTCCTTTTTTGCCGCTGGAGCAGTTGTTCCCAGAAACGACGCTCAACATCTCTTGGCTTCAAATCATAAGGAATCCAAGTTCCTTGCTTTTGAATCATTCCCAACGCAGGCAATCGCTTGGATATAGCTTGGCGGATAACTCATAATACTGAAGCAAGCTTTTTCTGCGTTTGGCATGAATCCTCATCGAGCAATGCCTCCAATTCAGTGTCTTTGAAGGTTTTTGGCCTTTCTTCACGCGAACGGTCGTCAACATCGAAATCAACGTCTTTGCAGCGACGAAACCAATCATGGCACATTGTTTCACTTAGAGCAGCATCTCCGTTAACTTTTTGGAGTTCTCGATGCGCTTCAGCTGCCGTTTTCTGCAAAAATCAGATATTTTCACACAGCCAAAAGTATATGACGCAAAAAACAAAATCACTAATTTGTCAAAGCAGTTTGTTTACCATATGTCTAAGCTTGGTTCATGAAGTTTTGGATACGTCCCAATCGACCAGCACTTACTACTGGAGCCATCTCTTGATAAACAGCGAGAACTTAGTTGCACACCTAAAGCAGGTGTTTAGCTTACAGGCTAAAGCTAATTATCATACATTGACAAACATTTGTTCTTTATATGTATTAGGAACCTTGAACTTTTAATAACTGAGCGAACCAGCTATAAAAACCGTGTGGTCTCCAATACACGTTTATGTGGTATGGTTAAATTCTGCTTTTGCCCCCATTTCAACTCTAAGTTTTCAGCGTACTTCTCTGCTTCTATGAATTTTGCATGGGTTTTGAATTAATAAATGTCTTATAAATGAACATGACTGCAGTTCTAACTGGTAGCACAGCATTACTCCAGGGCAGACAATTTGTGTTGATCGCCCCTTTTGTATAATGCTTTGGTGATGGTAAATTTAAAGTTTCATATTTAAACCAACTCGCATTAATTATCCTCAGGAGACAAAGTGAGTAAACTAGAAAGTTACCTGTATAATAGCCCGTGGGCACTAATGTTCAAAACTTCCTAGTAGACAATACCTCATATCCACCGGATTACACACCATTCATATTTTTTGAACAAAGCTCAAATTATTAAGCCAGGCACATAGACATTTTTTTATAATCTCAGAGGTTCGTTTAACTCACACAAATTGTGGATCGTCTAACAAATGACCGCTCTTTGCGTTTAACAATGTTGCTATAGTATACCTATGTATACAAAAACAATAAGGTAGAAAGTGGGTTACGCACTTTCTTTTAAGAAAGAATGGTTTGTTGATTGAACACCTGTCATATTACCTTGTCCATATATGTACTTTGAATTATTTGAGTAAATTGCATAATATTAAATATTTTCTTGTCGGCTAAATTATAACACTCCACCATGAAGTATCCAACTCACCACTATGCTGTAGATGTACACCTTAAGCTATGAATACCATTCCTTTTCCCTATCGTCTTCGATAAGATAGGCCACAAAATGACTGCGACGTCGTCACAGCCGACGACGACGACATTGCGTTTGAGAATCGGGACTGCATGACAATCATATAAATAAATTGGTATAAAGGCATCTAGAGAGGAGCTGCAACCTCTTCGACGCTCGTCTGAATATTGCATCTGCAACTGCAAACCGAGTACCAACCATGTCATAATGTAGATAGATACCACATGCTTCTTTTTGGCATCCGAGACCAGGGTATCGATCTCTCCGTCTACCTAACATATATCCCACATCCGCCGGTCATATGTAGTGTTTATGTATGTATGGATGAATGTATCTAACAACTACTCGTACAATTTCTTGTAGTCCTTTTAGTCTTCTTGTACAGTTCTCGGTTTTATTATTTTCACTTGCCTCTTTTGTACATGTGATCTGATAATGATACAGAAAATGTGTGAAAAAACCACCAGCTATGATGCTTCGGAGATCTCCAGACGGAGACGTGCATACTACTCGTACACCGAAAGAAATTGCTGCTCCTGCTGCTAGTGCCGATGCTGGTGCTGCCGATGCAGCTACATGAAGTGGATGCAGACGAATGGTAAGAACAGAAACAGAAAAAGATACAAGTCCAGCTTAGTACAGAAAAAAAAAAATTAACAAAAAAAAAAGGATAAAGATTCAGAAAGAAAGATTTACGACAGGACAAACGTCTGTTTGCTAGCTCCGGTGAGCGTAGTAGACCCTGCCCATTTGGCATTGGCATCTTCTCACTGTATGATGTCTGTCCCGTTTAGACTACGTGGACGTCCAAACCGAACTACTATGAAAAGTGTGCAAAAAATAATTTAAAAAAAAAAGATGAACAAACAAAACCAAGACAAAAACAGGAATACAAACAAAAATCCCAACACAGCATCCACCGTGCGATCAATCTCTCTTCCTACCCTCCATACTGTGTTGGTGCTGGCAGTTATGACTCTGGCGCCACAACACCTTGTTCTAACCTCAATGCACATTGCAATTGCACACAAACAGAGGAGCAAGCCAAAAAACCAAAACAAAATCAAAAATGATTCAGAGATACTTCTGAGTCCAATGCATCTGCCATGGAATTGCTGGCTGAAGCTGAACGTAAACGATAATGCTCGTGTTCTAAAGCCAACACAAGTTGTGTAGCCATGATGCCTAAATATGATTCGATATGCTTTGAAGGGAATAAATGGAATGACTCAATTAAATAAGAGGGGGTTTGCCGATCTTTAAAACCCCATCCATCATCGATGACCCGCAAAGAGTATTGTTTTGACACGAGATTCATCCAGTTTCAAAAACACGTTCTGTCATACATATCTGCTTCAGGGATAGGGCTCGGAGAAGAAGAGAAGTAGGCAGAATGCCAATTGTTAATAAAAATGTCACTCGTATTTGTTACATCCCTAGATGCAAGCCGAATTCGAAACCGCATAGCAGATGTTGCAATTATTTCGAGTAATGAATCCGAAGGGTAATTTAAATTGACACGTTATGCACCGGGACAATAGATGTCAGATTTCTGGTTCCGGTTATCAGAGTGGGTTGTGATTATTCAACATATCTCTTCGGTTTGCGAAGGCGTAGAGCAAAGGTTGTGTCTTACCTTTTTTCGTTTCATCATTTTATGCTTAGAGCTCTTGACCATATAGTTCTTCAAATACAACATGACTACAGGACTACTAAAACTGAATCCATATGTGGCATTTAATGACCGAACGTCGGGTGGTCTGCACGTACAGTGAGTCAAGCAACCCTCTTAGGATCACTAATTCATTTTACTTTGATTTATTCACTGAAATTACCGCATACTCAGAGATTATTTTGCGCATTAGAGATGAACCCCTGACGTAGCCAACACTTAAGGACTCAGCAGGACACTCTATACTCGATTTGTTGTTCTTTTTTTTTTTTTGTTCTGCTTTTTTGCTCTCTATTGATCACAAGGGGGATTGTGTTGTATAAAAGGTAAAATCTCATTTTATGTTCTGCACTGTTTGACGGTGCGGTGCAAACAATTTTATGTATTTAATTTTATAACCCCATAAAAAACGCAAACTATGATACTCACCCCGAGTTTGTCACTTTATTATAAAATTTTTTCTACTAAGCCAAAGCAAACAAATGCAGCATCAACGAAAACATGAAGGAAAAGGAAACAAAGTATCTGGCGTTCCGCCCCTATGTCGTTCCGCAGTTTTTTTTTTCTTTTTCTTTTACGTTCTCGCTTCTAGTGGTAGTGCTAATGTCAAAATGTCATATAACCCGCGATTTGCACCCCCTCCAGAGGACTTGACACATGAATGAGTGGATTTTTTTTCTTTTGTTTGTGAAATTTGCCACTTTGTTAGCGGTGCTCGAGTGTCGAGAGTACTTAGGATCTCGAGTAGAGTACATACATATAACCGCGTCGAGGGTAGGAATAGCCACCCCATGGGAATGAAAATCATTTAACCATCAAGGTTTTACTGTTCCTGATGAACTACGAGTAGATAAGTGGGATCAAGGAATTTTGTAAACAGTTGTCTTAGCTGATGAACACTTAGGAATAAATCGGTTTACTTTTAAGCTCAATCGACAAATAATGACTTGTTGATGAGGCAGTTTAGCTTTAAAACAAACAAGTGTATTTTCTCTGAGAACGGTGCAACCTGTTTCAACAGAATTCAAAACATTCCCACTTACGTATTTGTAGGTGTCCACACATGTGCCCATATAATGAAAATGCGTACACAATATGTGCACTTATAATTTATGACAATTTAAATCTCATAAATCGTCAATACATCTACACGGGTGTATAGTGTTTATCGCAATGGCACCGGTACTAGCACTGGCACTGACTGTGACGGGCAGTAAATCTCATTTACGAACACCATGCCAACACGACCAAGAAAATCCACAATCTGATGAATCCCGGAATCATACGCGAGTAGTTATTTAAATTTAATCCGATTTTACTGATCGCCACAACCACAGTCTAGAGAGGATGCGAGAGCGTGGTCGCGGACAGTGGACAGTAGGGCGCTGGCTGGCACCATCCGCGGGCAGCTATAGCATGCACTCTCAAGAATGATGATCAGCAAAGAAATTGCTTCATCTTTACTCCAAAATTGATGGGGCGCACGGGAGGCAAAGCAGTAAATGTGTAGCTTTGAATAAGAAACATGTCACTTCAACAGATGGGCCGACCGGGCCAAGTTGGTCCATGTCCATGTAACGCATGGTATTGCGTTTAGAGACTTCAATAAATTGAAGATAATTTGTTGCGCCATAGGGGGCAGGAAACTTTCTGTTATCTATCTATTGTTTTGTTGAATCTTGTGTATTTTCACGTTACCGGTTGTGTGTGGTTTCCATTTTATCCCTGCAGAGCTGGTACACACTCGTACATTAGTAGGTGTAGATTCTAAGCTTATTTTTCTCTATTTAAACAATCTGACATAGAGATCTGCTCTACGAGATTTATTAAGTAAATTCCACTTAAGAAAAGCTAGTTTTCTCCCAAGTCTTTTGTTTTTCATTGAATGCCTTAAAGTAGAAAATAACTTTTTTACAGAAAATTTATCTCAACTGAATTTTCTTCACATGTTTTGTAATGTATGAACGGTTTACAATTTTGGCATTTAATAACAAACAGATAGCAAGAAAATATGCTAAAATCTAAAAATTGATCATTACTCTTCGGTTGGCAGCTTATTCAGTATTACGGAAATTCGGAAGTTTATTTAATTATTCAAGTTCAGACAATTATCTATTTATTTGCGAAGTCTAAGAGTAAACCTCTCTAAAGGCCCATGGAAATAATTGTATTTACAGGGTAGAAAGATATGTATGTTTTTGTCTTCAGCAAGATTGTTTATTTACATATGTATGTGTTTTTGAATATGATAACTATATGTCTTGGCATCTGTATACTAGTTTTCGAGAAATATAAAAGTTCAGGTTCTACTCAACTTCATACTACTAACAGAAAAAAACCTTATATTCGGATCATATGGTCTTTTAATGTCGTCAAAAATTAAAACAATATTTGTTTTGCATTTTGTTATCCAATGGTTTGCCATTTTCCGGGTTTAATTTTGGACCAAATAAGCCAGGATGCACAAGTGAATCTAACAATCAATATCGGCCCATAATGCTTGGATGTTTCAAAAAACAAAAGTTCCCAGCACTCGGAAAGAGCAACAAGAAACAATTGGTTTGATAGTTGGTACTCAGATATCGAAAGAGCTCGGACTTAGCTAAAATAAGATCGCTGAAAGGAAGCATAGTAAAATCTTATATACAAAATTAGATTAAGCTTAAATGTATATTAAATGAACCGCTAATCGGTTTTCGTTCTTAATAACTTAACAGTCTGCATTAATTTAAATAAATTTTGTTTGGGCTTACCTTGAAAAAACACTTGCCGTTAAGAAATGTGTAACGGAAAAACTGAAATGGATCATTGACAGAGCATTTGTGTATTGCAATATCGTGGTGCCCACCGCTAGTTAATGATTCTTGTGCTCGCGATCGGGCTTTAACCAATATAATTTCTTTGATTTTTCGCCTGTGAGTTTGAAGCCCATATCAGCTATTCAAAATATGCAGGAATCTTAAACGATATGGTTAGACCAATCTTTTGGTCTGCCAGCCAGATCTTGGATATGGTAGATTTGATTTAGGTATATAATCGAGCTTTCGAAGTCTTATTCATATTTGAATCGGTAAAGAATACACTCAATATAATTCTAAAGAGTCATTTAGAAGTTTTTTTCTGATTAACTTAATTTTTCCGATATTAACCGATCAGACATTTTGCTCACACAAGCCCTGTAAACATTTGAAGCCCTTGATTTTTGAGTCACTGTTTCAGAAATAACATTTACATCTTGAAACAAATTTAATGCTTCCCGTGTGGTTCAATGTGAGAGTCAACTTAATGGAAAGGATTCGGGTGTTTGAGAGACAATGTCTCAGAACTTGTCTCGGATTACATAGAACACCTGAATCTGGGTACACGAAATTTTACTCGAACGAGGTCCTATACAATAGAGCCAGGATTGTACGGGTGGATAATTTTCTAATAAAATTGATCCCAGGTTACGTTTCGAGGGCAATGACTTCGGTTAATAATCTGATGTCCGGGGCTTACTTCCCTAACTACCTGTACCACCAGAAAGTGCGCCTTAGCGTCTTTGTCCCCCCAGAGGCATTCCTCTATTTAGATCAATGTGGGCTAATCCAGGATGAATTGGCGATCCCGTTAATCTTCCACGTGGCACGTAAGTCCGTGGGGCGACGACTTCTCTACGAACGTGATGTCTCCGTGAGCGCGAGCCCCTCAGGTTCAGTAAATCGGTGTCACGCCAAGATCAGAGAGACGTCGTCCGACAGCATCAACGCTTCTGGTGGCTGGAGCGGTCTGCGACAGTGGTTAATTTTAATATGTCGGCCTCTTTAAGGCAAAGCCTGGCGCATGCCAATGGCAGCCTTACATAGACTAGGGTAGGTTAGAAGAGGTTAGAGTAGAGGTTGCTACGGCAGACCAGGGTGGCACGTAGGTTTAGTTAAGTTTTAGCTTTGATTAAAAAAATTAAAATGAAAATTAAAAAAAAAAAAAATTACAAAACAATAATGCAATAATGAAAACAAAAAAAGATGTACATATATATGTATGTATATATATTTTAATTAAGGTAGGGTTAAGTTATTCTTAGTTATAAGTTTCTTTATAAAAAAAAAAGAGGATCTGATGCTAAGTTTTTTTAAAATATCACATTTCTTGGCCTAAATTGTTTATTTATTTTAATTGTTTTAATTGTTACAAGTTAATCATGAGGCCGAAAGGCATAGACTTAAGTAGTTCTATTTGCTATAGGGCGTCCGTATAGGGCCAGTAAGGTATTTTATGTCAGTTGTTGTAAGCTAGTTTTAAGCATTTTCGTCTAGGATAAGTGTGTTCTACAAAATTATAAAAACAAAACTGAATAACAAAAAAAAAATAATAGTAATCCGAATTATAAATTCTATTATAATATACATATTAATAAGAGTAAAAGAAAAATAAAGAAATAAATAAATAAAATAAAAAAAAAAAGCAAATTTAATGCTCCATTTTGTCTACTAATTGTGTTTCTATTTCATATTCAGGTTAAGTAAAGATTGGCTTTATATATGTACGTATGTACCCAGACACATAACTCAATAGTCCATCAATGACGTGCACAAACGACAGTCATGTTTAAAAATGTCTGATTACTTAAAAATAGGGAATGATATCAGACGGAAAGTTCTGGAAATCGTAAAAGCAAACTCTGTTTTTGGCGACAAAGTCTTACTCATTCGCTACATACCATTTCCAGTATACCAATATTCCACGTATTTGTCTACAATAGATTGTTGTTAACGTAAAGATATTGCGATAAACACGCGTCAATTGTTACTCTGTTGCGGAATGGCATGATAAAGGAAATTGACAAACTTCGCCATCGCCGGGAACATTCATTGAAATCAAATTCAATCTAGCTTGGAATTTTTTGTGATCATGGGTAATGCTTATGCTAACAATCGGACAGATATACATACCTGTATACAATGCCGTCATCCGAAATCTCGACGAATGTTCTTGGCGCAAAACTTTGAATGATTTATGTCAATCAAATTATACGCCCACCATTTATCACGCAAGTTGTTCTTCTCTTCAGCAGGTTCACAGAATATATGGAAAGTTATCTTATTAACATTGTTTGATCATTAAAACAGCTATAAAGTATCGTAAGGCGATAGAGCATTGTGAACTATGGCTTGTTTCTTTTAATTATTTTTATATGGAACCCGAGATAGGTAATTAAAAATTCATTGAATCACCATCCCACTCCAAGCGACAAGGATTCATCACTATTGGACTGTCAAATGACAGATTTTAGAGCATAACGAACACTTGTGCCCATAAACAATCAATTGCCAGACATTTGAAATTCAAATTCGGACGTTTTAGTCAACAATCAAAACTTAGGAGAGCTTGCTTCTGTACAAATTTATGAGTTTTTTCTTTCTGGAGATTGAAATGAAGTGCATGGCTCGAGATACTAAGTGACCTTTCCCAGGAGGAGATCAGAAGAAATGATCATGAAGGCAATATTCGTACATACATATACAGGGCGACTGAAATGAATCGTTACTAATTCAAATAGCATTTTTATTGAATCCAAAGATAAAAAATGTTGGAAATTTATTCAAATTCAAGGCTCTAATTAAGGTTTTCGATATGAACACCTTTGTATAGTATGTATTTACCGCAGGCTCCATGCAAATGTGTCTGTGAAAGACGCTTCCATTTACGGCGAAGCGCTAGCTTTAGAGCGTCCGTTGTATTTTATTCATTCCAAGCTTTGCCTTGTTTGAGAAAATTAAGTGCGAAACATATTGCAGTCCTGTCGGAATGCCCAGGATCTTCGGCAAAAATGTTCGCTTCAACACAACTTTCAAGACAGTTTCACGATAAACGATCATTATTTTACCGTCACGGTTCAAAAATACGAGCGGAGACCCACCATAGGCAGTCATTGCCGCCCAAACCAGAAAAAACGGTGGCGCTTTGTTTCTGGTGGCGAAATTATCAGTTGATAAGATTTTAACAAATTTTCTAAGCTTAATTATTCGTTTCTTCCGTCTATTTTAGAGTGCTCGCATAGGGCCAGTAGAGTAGTTTTAATTAGTATATATATGTACTTAAGCTAGGCTTAAGAATTTTTATCTACGGTGAATTATATATAGGAATATGAATATAAAAATGCGTTAAAAAAAAATTTGCGTATGACTCTCTCGCAAGTAAACCCGATTATTTTGTTTGTTCACATGAGATCATAATTAGATGAGCTGATGTTTCACGGTTGGCCACTTAATTGCAAGGGGATCAACTTCTTTATTCTTTTCACTCTAACGTTTTCTTGCCAAGTGTGATCGTGCACTTTTTGGGATTTGGCCTTGATTCCGAATTAATTTTTAAATATGTGTTACGTCCTTTCTCTGGATCTACTTAGCTCTCAAACCATTTTCCTTTTGTTGCCTTCGTCGGAACACCCCCACAGCGTTTTGAAATGCTGCTGATTTGGAATGGTGCTATATACAAATATTTGGTTTACTTTTAATAGTTTCCAATTCATGAGCAATGGTCTTGTTTTATAACCAAACACTATATTGATTGAACTTCATTGACCATGGAATAAAAACTCTGGTGAACGCTTTAAAACAGATCCAAGTGCTTCTCAACAATGAAATAAATTAAAAACAAAGTTTCAGCGAGTTGTCACTTGCAGTGACATAGTGATATGCAGTTAGTAACACCTTGTATGTGTAAATATTGAGGGTCATCCAACAAGAAAGTGATTTAATACAATACAATATCACGCAAGAAACTTTCTTTCACACACTTTTATAAAAATGGAGATATTTTAATTTTCATATAAAGTACAAGTTCTGAGGTGAGTGATGAAATGCAATATCTGCGAAATACTTGATAAATAAATAACAATATTTTTGATGAAATTTTTTGTCACATTTTTGCATAATAACGACTATATTTTGCTAATATTAGCTCTGATGTTTGTTAAAGAATAAAAAGTAGCGATTCGCTGGAACGGTTGCACCAAAATCAATTTGGAAAAAAGATGGTCTAATGTAACTCGTTGTGGATGGGTTATCGCGATCATGGCGGTAGTTGTGTTTGCTTGCTTACCTTGTCAAATAGAAAAGAACCTCATCACACAAAATCATTTAAGTAAGAGTTATGATTTTGTTCATTCTTTAGCAACATCCGATCAGCTAAATAACGATATTGAGCATGATCTGATGGCTTGAACTTGAACGTAAGATAATGTAGACCAAAGTCTTTATGCAGGACTTGAAATTATAGCTATAACTATAAAGTAAAAAAACAGTAACAAGTCCTTACTACGAGAATTCCCGTAGCTGACGGAACTTAACTTTTGTAAGCTGCTTTCTGAAAGAAATTTCCATCCATATCCAAATCACATTCCTAAACCTTATAGGTCCGGAGAGATATCAGGCAACACTAGGACTAAGGTTTCTTCACAACCAGTCACATAGAAAATCACAGAAAAGTTTTGTGAGAAACAACCGACCTTTGATTAAACAAAGGGTAACAATTATTGTAGGACGTGAAATTATCTATAAAAGTAAAACTAAGCCAAGCTGCAGGGAAAATAATCTTCTAGAAAAAATGTTTGTTTTTTTTATTGAGAGCTACTATGAGAGCCCAATGATATTAAAGTGAACCCAATATTACTCATGTCAATTGCACTCATTCAATAGCTATAGGAGCCTAGCCTGAGACAAAGGTCAACTTTGGGCAGAATTTTGATTTTTTTCATATAAATGTTGATCTTCTTCTTCTTCTTCTTCTTCTTTTCCTTTTTTCCGGCGTTGTTATGGTCAGAAGTGTAGGACCATAACCTTCCCACTTAACTGCATTCCTACTGGTCCGCTTGTGGGGTCCGCCGGTTTGACCTCAGAAAGTCGCGGCAGGCTTCCCGGTTTGGGATTACTTCATCGCTGAGGCCAATCAAATGCTGGTGTTTTTGCATCAATTGTTTTTCGGCCTGCCGTTTTTTTTTTTTTGTGACACGGGCATGCTCCAGATTTTTTTGTTTGATCTTACTCTTACAACACCGGTGATCTCCAGTCGTGTCAGCCCACTGATTTGCATGTATACTTGTGGGGCAGTCTAATGGTGGTATATGTGTCCCTAGGCTCACCTTGGTGTTTTCAAAATTGCCTAGATGTGATTTTTGTTTACCTTTGTTTTAGTCGCCTTTTACGACAAGCGAGAGGTATCGCTGCAGGGATATTCTTAACCCGTTCCTGCACGGAAATTTCATATAAATGTTGATAGTACCATTTATCTGAATATTTTTACTTTTAATTTATTCTTTAATTTTTTCCTTCGACTGATGCAGGAATAAACTTTAAAAAAAATTAAGTTACAAATATTACTGAGTTTTAAATTTTTTTTTTATACTTGAAAGTTGTAATGTTTAGGGCCGGAGCAAAAAGGCTTCTCTTAACCTATTGTGTTCGAACGCTCAACTTTGTGAAGCCTAATTAAAATTAAGGCTGCAACATTTTGTAGTATGTTTAATGTATGACCTAAATTTATGAAACCTTTTTAAGAACTGAAGTGATTATCATAGGAGAAACGTTGAAAGGATTAATGTTTATAAACAGAGTAAAATTAATTGAGAATTGAGATCATGAATAAACGTATCAAAACCATAGCCAATCGAAATCTATGTTTTGAAAATTATGAAAATATGATCAATTTTAATCAAAATTGTCTAATAACTAAAAACACACGCGTCCTTCCCCTTCGGAGATGCACAAGTAAGGATATTCACATCACTAACCTGTCCGAGATTTATCGATGAAATTTAGTTGTACGAAGGTCGCTTAATGATGATCAAAAGCTGTACGAACTTTATCTGTGATATTTTTCATCGGCATCGTTCCATGTTGAATAAACTTCTGATTTTCATCTAACAAAAATCATCGCAATGGATGTTGAATGTCAAAAATTCAACAACGGCCCGAAATTCGAAATAACACTTTTTGTTGGATAATCCTTGATATATGGTATATGACAACATAGTATGTAACATGTAGTAAATTCATTCGAAACTTTGTGAAGTACGAGTAGCTTCTCGTTTCAATGTCATTCCCATAAAGAATTTATATTTGCATCTGGGGACTTGTTTGTCTAAATTAATCAATAGCTAACTGGAATCAAGGAATTTTGTAAGATCTCTCCTTAAGTGGATGATACTTGACAATAAACCCACAAAAATGCCTCTTCCTCACAAGATAACGAAATTCCTCTACCCAAACAGGTTACCTCAGATAATATCTGTGCAGATTTCGGATGTACCTAGGTGGGGGATAAAATCTCTTGTCCAAATGTTTCTCAGGTGACACGAAACAACACTTAGAAACGTCTCATTGTTCTCGGATGGGGGCAATACGAAGTGGATCATAAGAAGGAACCCTGCCTGACAACCCTCTTGCTTCATACACTTCAACCACTCATACAACAGCCACTTACTTTGTGAGTATTTGCATGTGTTGCTACTCCATTTATGTCGCATTCGAAATACACATAATACTTAGCTTGGAACTCACTTGAAAATGTATCGAAGTATTTATTCGTATATTTACTAAAAGGATATAAATCATTGAGGAACTGCTATCCTGCACTTGTATTCGGTACCTTTTCCATAATTTCCAACTTCACGAGGGTGGCGATAGTGGTTACAAATTCGGCACTCGAGTGTGATTGGAAAACATGTGTACCGATTCTCATAATGTAAATGAATTCACGAGGATCAGCCACACATTTGTAGGTTGATGCGAGGTAAGCAACTCAATTGCGCGCTAAACTGGTAAGAGAAAATCCTTTATTAAAAAATATATATATATTGAGCGAGTTCTCTCCTGCATTATAAAGGTAATAAAAGAATGGGTATACCCAGCAGGATACTATTGACATTGACTCTAAAATTAAAGGTACATATCTGAATGAAAATTAAATGAGAACACGATGTTCAAAAAGTATAAATGTATTTTTGATACATGCAATACTGCCTTCCTTTGATTTCCGAACGGAGCCAGAACCAAAATACAATTTAATTGTTTATAAGGCGTCAACATTGTTTACACGCCTCCCACAACATGGCACAAAAGAAATCTAATTAAATGTCCACCACAGTGGGTAAGTAACATATTGTGCATGTGTTGGGAAAAGGTGGTAGTAGGTAAGTTTTCCACTTCGTGCTGATAGTTTTATACCTATGGCACAACCATGACATAGGACTTCGACCGCCAGCTACACTTGCAATGTCAATGGAGATGATGAAGATAACATTTTTGTTGACGAAAGAAAGAGGGGGATAGAGCAGGGCGTATAAAGAGTTACACCTACTTTTATTGCTTTTGTTGCGTTCAATTGTAACGATGTCCAATTGTGGGTGCCAACCGCTATCATAGCACGCTCGGCATTTTTTAACGAAAACCGATAAACCACCTCCAATCGTTCAAATAATGAGTAAATTCATTTTCGGTTAAGTTGACAACCGTGCGTGCCGTCAAAAGATGTTTTCCTCATTTGTATTTGCTTTTTTTTTTCTCCTTTCACAACAAAGTAATATGAACACCCTGCCCTGCTTTGAATCCTCCACGGATTTTTTGGGGGTGGCATGATAAATAAGATAAGATTAGATTTTACTTTTTAGTGTTTGCAAATCGGAAATATTGCTTCAGGCTAAAATCGAAAGCAAACAACTGTAATCGTATTTTTAGTAATTGGCTGGAGGTCGATTGATTATTTCACAAAATGTGCGTGAGCATTTTTCTATAATTAGAGTCAAGTATATGTAGCAGCATGATAAGCGAAAAACCTCGCTAATTTGTATATTTTCGGAATATTTTCTAAGAAATGTATTTAAATGTTGACTATGCAATACTTAAACTTGCTCTTTAAACATTAAAACAACATTCAAAATTAAATATCCAGCAAGAAGAAGCAGGCACAATAGCGCTAAAGTTATTATTTGTCAAATCCAAATATAATGCGGCATTCAATCCGTTAAAGTCGTTAACAAAAAGTTATCCAACACGATGTACCTATTTAACTTTAAAGCCATTGTTTCTGTCAGCAATCTTTTGATAAGTAAAAACAAGTCGATACAGACTCGCCACCCGTAGCTCAGTAGTTAGTTTGTTGCTTGTAACGCCTATGACACGGGGTTCGAATCGATATCAACTTATCGAAATTAGATTTAAAAACGTTTCTCCTGTACGTGTTGATCTATATGAAGAGATAAATCAGACACGACATATAGGTGATTAAGAGGAGCATCAACTCTGATCCCTCATGAGTAGTAACGCCATTATTACGAGGGGCGATCGACCAATATACATAAGTACCCGTGTTGAAAATGAAAATGCAAGTTTTTCAATTTTTTTATTTTTTTTTCCAACGTAACCTCCTTTTAAGTCAATACATTTTTTCCAACGTTTTTCCCACTTCTTTCACCTCTCCAAAAAATATGACTTCTCAAACTCATTGAAAATAAAGCTTTGTCTCGGTGATAATCTCCTCGTTCATTCGTGCTGAATGTTTTTCTCCCGATTTTCATGATGAATGTGCTGGTGCCGCATCGTGGTGAAAAAACACTTTTTCCTTAGTAAAATGGGGGTGTATTCCCTTCAATTTCTTATCGAATCGGTCCAATAATTCACTAAAGTACTTCCTTTTTCCAAAAAGTCCTTAACCATTTTTCCCTTCGAGTCCCAAAAATCATGGTCATGACTTTTCCGGCCCATGGGTCTATGTTAGCTTTCTTCGGAGCAGATTCACCAAAAAAAATCCATTGTTTGGACTGTCGTTTGGTCTCTGGCGTATAATAATGTATCCAGATTTCATCCACGATAACGACCCGGCGCAAAAACTCCCGAGAATCTCGTTTAAAGAGGTCCAAACACTGCTTCGACATTGTCTATCTTATCCGCTTGTTGTCCATTGTCAGGAATCGCGGCGGCCCGATGGTTGTCAGCTTTCTTACATGTAATTTGTCACGTAAAATATTGATTGCCGTTCCATACGATACGGCTACGGCCTCTGCTACTCTGTTTAAGAATGATGTCGTGGACTTAGTCAACGATTTTTTCACAAACCACATCTGCCGGGCGGCCTGGACTTAAATTAATTTTTTATTTACATTTTTTTTAGAACAAACTTACCCTAGAAAAAAAATTTGAATTTTGAATTTTTTTGAATTTTTTTTTTATTTTTATTTTTTATTTCAATGAAATCTTAAACTAAACATACTAAACATACTAAACATACGCGCCACCCTTAGCCTGCCCTGACCCACCCTAACCTACTTTAAACTACCCTAACCTACCGTAGTCTATGTAAGCCTTGTGGCAGACTTTACTTTAAAGAGGCTGGCTTGTTAAAATTAACCAACTCCAACCAAAAGCGTAGATGCGGTCAGACGACGTCTCCCCGACACTGTCGGGCTCGCGGAGCTCAAGATCACGTTCGTAGAGGAGCCGCCTCTTCACGAACTTACGGGCCACGAAGAAAATTAGCGAAACCGCCAATTCATTCTAGATCAGCCCACATTGATCCAAAAAGAGGAATGCCTCCGGAGGGACAAAGCTGCTAAGGCGCACTTTCTCGCGGTGTATGTATGTAGTTGGGGTAGTAAGCCCTGGATATTAGGTTATTGACCGAAGTCATTGCTCGCGCAACGTGACCTCGAATCACCTTAATCAGAAAATTATCTATCCGCATAATCCTAACCCGAAGATTTGATGGATTAGAGGTGTCTTTACCCCTCATGGCTATTGGTTGCACCATCGCTGTCTTCCAATCCACTGGATAATATACATACATATGTATGTATGTACATTATTCAGTGCATTGTTAAACAGGCTGGTGTACATCTCTACAGCCGGTGGTGGAGAGAGATTCCCAAGATTTTGTTTCTCTTCAGTGACTCGAAGATAATCTGGAGATCCCGCGACGAAATAAACAGGGTGTTCGCCCCTTCATTAGTGACGGCATTATCTGCCATGAAATCGTCATTGAACCTGGCAATACCAAGATTCTCTGATCGTCAATGATCGATATCATTTCTAAGGTAGGAGTGGGCTCTGTTGTCCAGGTCCTAGTTCGGCCGAATACTATCATTCACCAGGGAAGACAGCTCCTACTGAAATAGTCGCCATCGAGGATAGCACTCCCTGGATCTGGATCTGGAGCTAACTGTTCCTAGCAAGCGCTCATTGTCTGACGTTCTCAGAAGTCTCAAATCCTAAGTTCATTCCGTTCGTTTCTCCGAAATATTTTATTTATTTGCTGGAACATACTCGCGCTGCTGAAATTTACAGCACGAATTCTGTTGTTCCAATGCAAACTTACAGATATCATGCAATTTTCCTTTATTAACTGTTGGATATTTTTAACCCCAAAATGCATAACCCCACTTCAAAATTTACACTGTTGTATTTTTAAAAAATAAAAGTCGTTTTCTTTTTTTAAAGAGTGCCATGACTTTTATTTATTTCGTTATTACTTTATATCTGAAAATACTCGTATTTAGGGTTCTACCACGAAAAGTCAAATCTCAAAATGTCAAATCTCGAAAAGTCAAATTTCAAAATATCAAATCTTTTTTCGCCTAAATAATATAAATCAATCTCAAAAAGTCAAATAAAAGTTACAGTCCTGATAGACCCAAATTCTGTACCTAAAAGAGAGTGTTAATATTAACCACTATAATACCGAGGATTACCTTTGGGATAGATTCCAATGGGTTCGATCTGATTTCATTCTTCATTTCGTTCACAATTTCTTTACTTCTGATCTTCATTTCATCGTTGGGATGTTGATGTTCCTGACCATTGGATGAATAATATTCACCATCCAATGTTATCAGAGTTACTTTGCAGTCTTTCTTAAAACAACTCCAATAGATTTTCCCATTATTCATCTTTCGTCTCACACGAAATAGAAATTTATCCACAGTGGGCACTTTATTTCCTTTGTTGGAATCTACCCATACTATAGGTGACTCCATACTAACCACTATAATACCGAGGAAATAAATGATTGTTCACTTGGAATAATTGCCATTTAAATACCAAAATACTTGCCACTGACCACATGATATATGTACAACATTCCTGAGGATTTAGATTTTTTGAGATTATTTTTGAGATTTTGAGATTAGATTTTCTGAGTATTAGACTTTTAGATTTACTGGAATTAGAGCTTTTGGAATTTGACTTTTCGTGATAACACCGTATTTAGTGCATTTCCTCGCTTCGGACTGAAGATATCGTGGCCAATGGGATGTACTTGGACCCCATATGTGTTTGTATATTTTTGTTGAAAGACAAGGAAATGAATTTTGTTAAATTTTTGGAACTTTCACAAGGTAAGTTAATTATTTCAGAATTATATTACAAAATGTTCCTAAATAGTAGAAGTATACAGGTGTTCTAATATTTGCACAATATGTCTCAAAATTGAGCCAGCTACGATGAGGACGACATATGTAAGCCACAGAAGGCACAGAAGCCTGCTTGGATGACGAAGAGACGGATTCTGAAGAAGACGATGAAATCATGGCAATTGACTGTGAAGATGGTGAAGTAAATTCAGAAGAAAGGCATCACCTGGGTGTTATTTTAGGAAAAAAACGATCTCGCTGTACACACGTTCATCATCAAACGGCCGGATAGTAGCGAGAAACTTAATTTTGAAAATGCCGGGTTACAAAGGTGAGGTTGGTTTGTAACATCAGAGCTGGAAGCATGGAATCTTTTGTTCGATGATATTATGTCACAAGCTTTGGCTAAAATTGCAAATATCGAGATCAGCAATCAACGTCAAAAAAGTGTCCCACCAGCCGATTCCCCATCGCCTTCAACATTTGCTCAACCTCACTGTCGGAATCATGGTCGATGCAACAGAAGAAGAGATTCGTGCAGTCATTGGTTTATTCTACGTTACTGGAGTGCAAAAGCAGGGTCGAAGGACCACGAGATACATGTGGACTACAAAGTGCTCACCGATATTCCAGGCTATAATTGGGCTCAACAGGTTTGATTTCTTGATTAATTACATCTGATTCGAGCTTTTGGGATTCAGAGGTAAACATCCTTTTCACATGTATGTTCACATGTATCATAACTATGTGTGATTCCCGCACATACATATTATATGGTGTCTGGAATTCCTTACGTTGGAAAAAATGATACAAAAGGTTAACTCGGAGACTAAAATACCCGAGATCATCGAGTTTTATAACCAGACGAAAAGTGGCGTTGACACGTTTGATCAGCTGGCTAATAATTACTCAGTTGCAAGGAAGTCTCGCAGGTGGCCTCTGAGATATTTCTATGGTATGCTCGAACAGGCGGGCATTAATTCAATGGTTCTGCATTCGATCGGAAACATCTTTCTGCATAATTTAGGTTTGTCTTTAGCAAAACCATATATGCAAAAGCGGTTGGAACACACTATCCAGAGTCATTTGACAGGTACCATCTAAAAAGTGCTTCGAGAGTCAGTGGAAGACGATCCACAGCGTAGCGAGGATGTTTTGTTCAGAGAATCTCAAAGAAACATTCCAAAGCAGGGAAGGTGTCAAGATGAAAAGACGAAAACGGCTTGAAGTACTTACGAAAGGCACATTTGCCCAGACCACCGCAACAAAGTATGCAATAGCTGTCTTTATATGCTGAAAAAACAGAATTAAAAATATACCGGTAAGACTTATAAAATCAAAATTGGTTATAAATACTTATGCTGGCATATATGTATATCTTCTCTCAGAATCAAGAAAAAAAATTGAGCTTTTAAGCTTAAAAGCTTTATTTTCTTGGATTTTTTGAAACACCACTTAACTTAACTCTTTATTTATTGATTTTAATTGCTAAAGATGTGAATGAAATACCATTTTTTTGTCAACTGAATTAGTAAAAACATAATTTTTATATAAAAGAAATAAATTCTATAAGAGTGTGTTATAAGTTGCTGGTATTGTCAACCGAAAGTACTGGGGTGCCCAGAAACCCCATATGTGTTAACGTTATTGAAAAACCCTTATACATTCTAGGGTTAATCAGTGACTTCAATGTCCCGACCCCCGAATTTTGTCCGTCGGTAAACCGCGTGTACAAGATTTTAAGTTTTGACAGAAGTCTATTGTACCTACTTTTCTGTTTGTGCAGGTTGTCGATTGTCGCGTTTCGGTATATGTTCGTGGTATCGTGATGTTTCGTGATGGTATCGTACTTACCGTCGTTTGCTTAATTTTATTATCCATTTGCTTGAGGCACCAGGTTCCTATGGGATAGTGGGAAGGAGCCACTCGAAGTAGGGGTGCGTTTGGACATACTTTATCATGTATTCGTCTGGTACTGTAACCCAGCACTAAGTCCACAATGGTCACTGTCGTATACAACGTCCTTCATTCGTGTCAGTTAGTCTCAGTCGAGAGTCAAACAGCATGAGATCCAGATAAGAGGCAGTCCTAGGATAAGACGGACTATCCGTTGTGAGTAACTTGACTCTGTACTCTATGTTCCGCAGAACCCACCAATGGCTTAGTAGGCTTCCCCTAGTATTGGGTATGTTGCTTCTCCAATCACTTTGGCATTAAAATCGCCGGTCAGAATGAAGTAGTTTTCCACCAAGTTCAAGTGCAGAAATCGAAAAAGTGTCGCGAGCTCCGCAATGAAAATATTGGGTTGAGGTGCTTTAGGTGCGTAGGCAGCTATAATGTACATTTTCTTTCGATTTTGGACAGGAATGCACACATTACAGGCCTCTAGCACGTGGAACCTCCGCTCTTCACCAATAAATATAAGTTTATGTTTAAAAGTGTTTTTAATGAAGATCGCAACTCCCCGACTCGTGTGGCGTTGGGTCGGTCTCTCCGAATTATTTTGTAAGAACTGTGCCGGATTTTGTACTTCTGGTTTAGCTTTGTTTCGCTCACCAAAAGTACATTGGGGCTTTCGTCATGCAATAGGTTGAAAAGTACGGCTCTTCGCTCAATCCTAATCAATGAATTCACGTTCACCGACAGGATCTTGAAGGGACTCTCTACCAGCGTACTCATGGATCTGCTGTTGGAGCTGGACGACCTACCTTAGAAACAAGCACCGGGGCTTTATGCACAGCGATGTATTTTTGTACCGTCTGCCGCTAGTGTTTTTAAGCGACCCGAGGGACCTTTGCCCTCAGACTTCTGCTTACGAGCTCGATTTGCTTTTTTTTTCCACGGTTCCTACAGGGCACGCACTCGAGCTGTTCCCTGTCCGCGACCTTGCCTTGGGTCAGATCGCATTCTTCGCTCCTGTGGTTCTTTGCACATTTAATACATCGAAACTGCATCTCGCAGTTCGACGCGGCGTGCCTGAACCTTTTGCAGCGGATATATGGCAAAATATTCCCTTGCCTTTTTACTGTTTCCCATGCTACAAGCTGGGAAGCTTGCTTGCAATACCCGATTCTCCCGTTTGGTTCGCCCGTGGTAAACGCCCGTGACCCGCACGAATTTAAAGTCGTCGCTCTCAAACTCTTTGAGCTCTGGGAGCATTTCCTCAGGGTCAGTGATCGAGTTCATTCGCTTGTATTCTCACAGCCTATTAAGCCTTTAAGGAGCATCGGCTGCAGCTTCTCGGCCTTAGGTGAAAAGGAGAAGAACTCCGTCCGTCGTGGTCTCCTTTAAAATATACTTGACTCGCTTATACTGCTCCAGTGTGGTGCACTGGATACTTTGTTGCTGTTTCTGTTGCGACTGCTTCTGTTGCGGCCTCGGAGTTTTTCTGTCGGAGTGGAAAGGGGGGGCGGTAGAATAGATTACTCTGCAGAATAAGTTTCCTCCTATTCTTAATGACATCGGTCATCGAAAGATTTCTCCCGACGTCCTTATATATTTGTTTTCTGCTTCTGCTGATGAGCTGAGTAGCAGGACACACCCGCAAAAAGTTTCTCCCACTGGCGGGTTGAACGCGGGATCTTTGGTCGCTTATCAAAAGTGTGCACTTTGGTGCTTTCCTTTTACTGCTATATGACGATTATTCATGCACACACGAAACCGCGGTCTGTGATCACTGATCAGCTACAGTTTTTTTTAAATTTTATTTTGAATTTTGATTCAAACTATAAAATTTAATTTTTAATATTCGCTTGTATTCGCACAGTCTACTGAGCGAGAAGTGCCTGGGCGCTCTTTTAGTTTTAGTTTTTTTTTTTAGTTTTTAATTCATTTTTATTCATAATTTCTTAGATCTATCTTACCCTAGACAAAAATTCTTAAAAACTAGCTTAACTATCTTAACAATCTAGATATCTTACTGGCCTTAGGCGGACACTCTAAAATAGACGTAACAACTTAAATCTATGTCTTTCGACTACTATATCAACTTACCACTAACATTACTATATCTAGCTTAAGCTAAGAAAAATGTTTTTTATTAAAAACTTAGCATATGACCCTGGGCGCTCCTCATCAAAAACAGATGTACGACTAACAGGCCCAACCATAATAGATTTACGCGTGCTTACGCCAGCGTATGGAAATGTCTTCTCACTTGTAAATCGTATGCTATGACCATAATGGAATTCAGTTCAGTTTCGTTAAGTTTACGTTAACTTAAGTGCGCTTAAGCAAAGTCTTCTTGAAAGAAGACATTCCGCGCTGAATTGTGACAGCTCACCCAAAACTGTAGAATAAAGCAAAATGGAAAGTGAAAAAAGTGTGGCATACATATTTATTGAACTACTTATTATTTTGGTAATAATAATAGTGAAAATAAGTGAAAGTGGTAAAACGGATGCGCTGTATTTCGATAACATCTTTTCTAAATGAGAAGATATTAAACTTGGCAGCAAGTTGTATGTTGTTGGGGTCATTCTTGCATATTTTTTTATATAATGACTAATGTCAGATTTTTCATTGCTTGGAACGAAACTTCATAAAAGCCAAGCACTATCCGATCACGATTAGTTTGGCGAACAGTGCAGGATCTTCTCTTTTCTTAATTGTTTTAGTTTATTGCCATTACGGAACACATCACAATACACACAAATCGAATGTAAGGAATTTGACAGTTCATTAGAATTTTTTTAAGCTTGTCAAAATTCATTATGGGTAACCTGATTTTTCATTCAAACTTGAGTGAGCTTTTCGTTCGGTTTTGACATAAGCTTAAGCCCACGTAAGTCTATTATGTTTGGGCCTTATGCTTAAATTCGTTAAACCAATATCTAACGGTTGTCAATGATGGTGAAAGGTCCCCATTGATAGCATCCAACTTCGTTTTTATTTCTTCACATTTTTTTCCATCCAAAAATAAAAAGCGAATCACAGATCGACTCGATCGGCGAAGATCCTAGCGGCCCTCTGTAATTGTAGCTTTCCGACGTCAAACACTTGTTGTCTTGCTCGATTCCGTAGAATCCTTGATATCCTCATTCGTACCTTGGCTACAACAAGGTAGTTCGTTCATCTAGGATGATGGAGGAGTGTCTGGCGTCAATCGCAACGTGATCAATCTGGTCGACTGATATGGTGACCGCAAGGTTCCTTTATGGATGTTGAGATATGGGAATCGTATGCTTGCTACAAGGTCTGCTAGGAAGTCAATTAGCATGAGTCCGATGTCGGATGTGGTGTTATGTAGGCTATGTTTTCCTATGATCGACTCAAATGTTGTATTAAATAAATAAATGCAAATACAAATACAGTAAACAAAATATGTCATCTTTTTCTTCGGTAGGGGCATGAAGGCAAAGCTTATGCGGATTGTTATGAGGCTTACATATCGGAAGCTTAAGACTTTTTGTCGGAGTCTTCCTCGAATAACAAATCCGCATCCGAAAATCCGTTGTTTATTTTCCTTGTAGCAGTTACCGCCTGGTCCATCCCATCGCACTTCTTGGAGTGCGGTAATATCTGCTTTGTAAAAGTCGAGGGTTTTTTCCAGTTGGTTGTCTGCACCTGATCTATTAAGGGACTGCACATTTTAGGTGCAGTCTCGCTGATTTTTCCGCTTATATGGGCTTGTTATTGCTTCGTAACAAGATTTGTTTTCGGCGAAAGGGATGTTAACCATAAGCACAACCCTCAATCTGGAGGGCCAGGTTCACTACCCAACGGACGCCAAGCCAGGTATCCAGGAGGGGTTGCGTAGAGGCTGTGTGTCAGCTTGCATTGAGCAAGGACAGAGATCGAAGCTGGTGTTTGCCATGTTAAACACGATCTACTTCTCTGCTCTGTTTGTTCGCTCCAGGTATCCAGAAGGGGCCGCGTGGAGGCTGCGTGTCAGTTTGAATTGTTGAATTGAGCAAGGACACAGATCGAAGCTAGTGTTTGCCATGTTAAACAGATCCACTTCTTTGCTCAGTTTGTTCGCTCCTTCACTCTTGATGATTCATTCGCAACGAACGAAGATACAGACGAATTTCGTCCATCTGAACTGGATGAAATGAAGCTTGTTATTTCGAAGCTTAAAACTAACAGAGTCGCGGGCGCAGACGTCCTGTCTGCTGAGCTATTTAAAGCGATTGGAGACGAGTTGGTAGGGAGCATGCATCAGCTCATCTGTAAAATATTGCCGGAGGAATGAAATCTCAGTATCGTTTGCCCAGTCCATAAGAAAGGAGACCCCCCTATAACTGCACCAACTATAGAGGAATAAGTTTCCTTAACATCGCGTACAAGATCTCCTCTACCGTACTGTGTAAACGCCCGAAAGCTTTTGATTCCTATAAATATGGTTTCAGGCCAGTTAAATCCACAATAGAATTTTCACACTGCGGCAGATCATGGAAAAGACCAAGAATTCCAAATCGACACATACCATCTTTTTGTCGACTTTAAAGCCAAATTCATCCGATTGTGCAGGATGTAAATAGACATTTCTCGCTGCTCCATTAAGGCCGGTAACGAATTAACCGAGACCTTCGATGTTAAAACAGGATTAAGGCAAGGTGACGCATTGTCATGTAACTTTTCCAACATCGTGCTTGAAGAGATCATACGAGACTCACTGGCCAGCACAAGAGTTACCTTCTATTTCAAGTCTGCGCAAGTGCTCGCGTACGCGGATGACATTGACGCAATTGGGCGAGTAGAGCGACACGTCAGTGAAGTGTCACTTGAACTTTAAATGGATGTTATATATGTATTATAATTTTAGTTTTTAAGTCTGTTATCTGTTAAAGTGTATACTTGGTAGATGAAAATAAATAAATAAAGTGTTCAAAAGCATTGAAACAGAAGTAGCTAAAATGAGTCTTTCGGTGAACGAGGGTAAAACCAAAAATATGCTGTCATCCGAAAAAGACGCACAGTACCGACGTCTTGGCCAGAAGGTCACAATTGATGGCTACAAATTTGAGGATGAGGATGACAGCTGGAGACACTTGTTGGTTGGGGCCCACTGGACTTTAGCGTCGTCTAAGAAATTAATAAAAAAATTTAATTAAAACAAAAACAAGATTTGATATCTTCATGGGTAGATATTATTGCCAAGCATCGAAACAAAAGATCATAATTTTTTTTATCTTTTTCCTCCGATGAGACGTAGGATCTCAGCAAAATTTTATTACAAGGCAAATATTTTCTTCTATACAACCATTTCCCTGAAGGTCTTTAGACAATCTCATGTATGTATATGACATAATTTGATATATTAACCTGGGTACGACTTAGACTTGGTTTTCTATGAATACCTTCAATCATATACGACAAGTATGCAGGAAATGAAATTACCAACCCGAAAAAACAATCAAATATTGTATTATAGCTTGAATACCTTATCTTTCCTTTTCACCGAAACCCAAACCGTGATGATTCCATTAATGATTTGAAAACACAATAACTTCTCATAATGACGTGGCTTCCAACATTCCCTGTACGAGTACAACCTGCTTGGATTGGATATCAAATTTTATTTGCGATCTTATCGCAGCAGTCTGCCTTCAAATTTATCATTGAAGGGTTTGATTAATTGTCGAGTTGTCGGTGTACAGTGTAGTGGAAAGTAAATTTGATCGGCAATCGATTGCGTCAATTAATACCTAATTATATATGAGAAAAAGTAATATTACCATACATATTATCTCTTTCTTTCTGAAACTATTAATCTAATTTCAAATTTTAAACGCTTGCATACGTACATAAAACAAGTCTTTCTAAATAGATCGTTAAAGAAGCGAAGTAAAAATACCTTTATTGTCATTTCTGCAATATTTATCAAAGTATAATTATAATACATATTTTTCTATTAGGATTTTTTTTTTCTTTTTTTTTTTTGTTGGAGGCTTCTACTATCTGCTGGAGCACTCAGACACAAGTACTGGTCCATTGTACTACCAGACAGACACCTTGTCTTTATTGTATTTTCCCCGTTGTCCGGAGAAAAGTGAGGAGGGGCTTCACTGATGTTGAGCTAAGAGATTCGACACCCACCACGTCGGCCCCAAGGGTGCGCCACCGTGCACGAGCGAAGGCGGGACAGTCGCAGAGAAAGTGTTCCGCTGTGTCATATTCCTCGCAACATGCAGCACAGGTAGGCGTCTCACTGATGCCAAGCACGTAGAGATGCTTGGCAAAAGTGTAATGGCCCGTAATGATGCCCGTTAGCCTTCTGCAGTCATTTCTCCTTAAGTATAAGAAGAATGTTGCGGACTTCTTGCAGACATCAGGGCGTACGCGCTTAGTCATCCTGCATCCAGGATATTCCCTCCATCTGCGACTGTGTACGTTAAAGACCCAGTTATTGATGTCAGATTTGACCGTGGAAGCAGGTAGACCTAAGGCGGGTTCAGGTCCTGAGAAACTCTTATCTGAGCCTCTTCTAGCGAGTTCATCGGAGATCTCGTTTCCTGGGATTCCAGAGTGACCTGGAACCCATACAAGCCTAAGTGAATTTAGTCTTCCGACTTTGTTCAAAAAGGTCTTGAGTTCATGCACTAGTTTGGAGTTGGATAGAGGATTGGACACAGCTTTAAGTGCAGCTTGGCTGTCACTGCAGACACATATGCTCTTTCCCCTCCATCTGTGTTTCACAACATAGTGCATGGCCATTAGGATTGCGTAAATATCCGCCTGGAAGACAGACGCATATTTTCCTAACGAGTAGTGCAGTCGAATGTTTTCGCGCTCAAAGAAAACTCTAGCGCCGGATCCCTGCCCAGTCCTGGAGCCATCTGTGAAGATGCGAAGACATTCTATTCCAGGTTCAGTGTCTGGCCAAAGCCAGTCCTGACGCCATGGAAATGTGACTGTGTAGTTACAGCGCAGTGGGATGGCAGGTGTCATTGCGTCAGAAGGCATATCCATGAGACAGGGGTCGTAGGATATTTCTCCCGCAAGTACACTTTCACTCCAATGCGAGTTGTACCAAAGACCATTCCTCTTTAGGCGAGAAATAGTTTTCAGTGCACACCCTCTGATATATATGTCAAGGGGTGGAAGATTCATCATAGCATCTAGAGCAGCTCCCGGTGTGCTGGGGAAAGCCGCCGTGCAGCTGAGACAGACCAACTCTTTGGGTGAGTGAAGCCACAACGTGTTTGCATATGAGATTATCGGTCTTACCATTGCCGTGTAGATCCAAAGGACCTTTTTCGGCGATAAGCCCCATGTTTTGC
Source organism: Merodon equestris (assembly GCA_958301585.1). Lineage (NCBI taxonomy): Eukaryota > Metazoa > Arthropoda > Insecta > Diptera > Syrphidae > Merodon > Merodon equestris. Next base: position 68,233,430 of record OY284414.1, on the reverse strand, counting down.
CAAAGGCACCTTTGCATTGCCAGAAAGCTGACAGCGCTTTGGTGGTTTTGGACTCAACATGTTTTGACCAAAGAAGTTTGTTATCTAGAATGACTCCCAGATACTTAGCTTCCTTGGATATCGGGCCAGTTATGCCAGTTGTTTTCCTCCTTCTCGTGAAGAGAACGGCATCGGTCTTAAGAGAATTAACCGACAGCCCATTTCTCGTGCACCAGTCTTCGATCAGGTCTAGCGCCGCCTGCGCTTTGAGACAGACATTCGCTAAACATGAGCCGACAGAGAGAACAGCAACATCATCCGCATAGGCCTGGGCATAGATTCCAGAGGCATTGAGAGCATCTAACAGAGAGTCGACCACCATGCACCATAACAGCGGAAACAAGACGCCACCTTGCGGGCAGCCCCTGTTTACTCCAGACTTGACACATTGTTCGAGGTCTGTATCAGCGATCAATGTCCTGTCCTTTCTATTAGGATGAAACACTATTAATTACTAGTTTACAAGTTCGAAAGACATAAGACAGATTGTTGTGTAGATTAAACTAAACAACTGACGCTAGAATATTTCAACTTAAAGTAGCTTTATTCAAAAACGTCTTACATTTTGTTCATCTTCATTTAAGGTAAACGTTAGTTAACGTTAGTCTCGTAGCTAAACCAGCCCTTCCCTTTATACAGTCCGCAGAAAAGGATGATTTCACTGACATCTAATTATGACCCTTGATGTACCAACTATAGAGCCATTATAAGAATATTTCATTTCCATTTTTACCTGAATCTTAGTGAACCTTACGTGCATAAGATAGCCTTAAATATGATTATTTATTTTAAACCGGCAATGAATAAAATATAGCCAGGTAGCGGATATATTCCTCGAATAATCTTTTCTTTTTAAATTAATTTCTTTCCGTCGCGTCGGAAAATTCATTGAGGTATTGCCGTTCGTGCTATTTATTGTATTTAGCTACCAGGTTTACACCTTTAGTCCAGTAGTGAACAAAAAAAATTGAGTTTCTCCATTTAGATGACATATTCATGCTTTCATCGAAAAAAGAAAAGAAACAACCCAAGAGGATCACTTGAGATGCAACCAATGTACTTTAGAGTTTCCTGTAACATGTACTTCCATTATCGTTATTTAAACAAGATGACACACTTGTCGTGTGTCGGGTGTATTAATTTCCGATCAATAGGCAGCGCTCCGTTCAAAGACATAAGTTATGGGAAAACGATTCCTAAGTCACACCGCGCTGCTCAATGGTATGAATCTTGGCTGTCATCGACTTGCCGTCTTCGATTTTATTTATTTGTAGTTTTTTCTCTTTCATTTGTTGTTTTTTTCTTTTCATTCTATTTCCACTCTGTCACCATAGTAGACGGTTCGCGTTATACTATGACCTGACCTCAGCATCGCGTTACGATACCATGGCTTGTCTTAGCTTTTGAATACTCCGCTTGCAGTGTAGTTTCTGTTTTTGGTTTCGTCTGCCTTATTGTTCGTCTCATTTCAGTAGACCGCTTGTTCGGTTTATTTTGGTTAGGGTGTGCGGTGTTGAAAGGTCCATCTAACATGCATATACGAATAATTCTTTTTTTTTTTGTTCGTTTATTTCTTTTCATTAATTTCGATTAAAACGAATGGAGAAACGTGGAATGCTTCTTGGTCGGCCGTGTCCATCCACACTATCCACCCCAACACGAGGCGAAGCAAACCTATGGTTGGACCTCAACTCATTTGCGTACGAAGCACCTATCACTGGGATATTGAAATGGATGCGGAAACTTGCCTGTCCTCCGTCCGCACCTTGCGGCACCTTGAGCACATAAATTCTTTGAATGTTTTTTCTCCTTACAGTTCGGCTCTTGATTTTGTTTCGTATATTTTTTGTTTTTCTTATGCTTTTGCCCTTTAAGCCGCCAAAAAGTTGTTGCTTTGTAGAGTCAAAAGTAGTTCCGTTGTGGGCTTCATTTACTTTCGGGAGGAGAAGAATACAAAGAATGACGACCCGGATCGAGGCGATCGGAACACAAGGAAAATTTTCTTTAATTGAATGTTTTATTTTCTTTTCATCCTTTTTTGTTTTCCGTTGCGTTTGTTATGCCATTGGCGATAGTTTATCACGGTTAAGTGAGGAATTTCTTGTTTTAAATTGATTGCTCGAATTCGGTGATAATTTTTTCCCTCGTTTAGGGATATCGTCTCTGATGTTGGGTTTGTTGTTATTGGCCGCGGCTTTGTTGTTGTTTCTGTTTTTGTTATCGACGGACGGCACTCAAAAGCCTTCGCATCGTACACAAAATTAATGACACATTTTAGTTTGTGATAAGAACTGAAACAGGTATTTAGGGTGCCCAAAAAAAATTGAAATCAAAATATAATCGAAAGACTTGAAGACTCCATGCTGTCTGTTGCTGCTGGATTCAGTAGTTTAAAAGAATTTTGGTTTCGATAGTACGAAAGCAATCAACCTAAATTGTAGATTATCAGATGTAAGTATAGTCGCTAGTGCGAAACCAATTGTTGAAGTTGTAGATTATCAATGTCACAATAAAACCACATTTTAGGTACTTGGCTATCGACCACCCTGCTACTTGACAAGTATTTCTTCTCGGAATACCCGAGAAGTGAGGTACTTGTGAAACTATACATATGTACTGTCCTAATTCAATTGCTTCTTTGTTACCTTATGTGAATATTCTGAAAGGAATAAGAGCCTGTTGTGGTTGTTACAACTCTATTCCACGAAATTGACATTAAGTAAGTAGATAGAAACAAGGAAGAGGTGTCTTGTCCGCACCACAATGGAAGTACAAATTGCATTACAGAAAGGTGGCGCCTTTCTTTCCTTAAAGGACAGTTTTTGTAACGTATTGTGTAACTGACCAACAAAAGATAAAAGCTGTTTAAACAACGTGTTTTGATATAGTACACAAAGAGAAATTGGTTGAAAACCACAAAAAATTAACCGACGGCGATTGATTGAGGTCTCTTGTAAGCTTGTATTATATAAATTGTAATACGAAATCATACGGAACAGCTGATATACTCGCATGTATGTATGTATTTTTGTTTAAATGTCCGCGGACTTAGATTATTGTGGATTTCTATACTCATTTAAGATGAATAGTCGTGCCTTGAATCTCTAAGCGATCATCAATCTAACATGACGGGGAGAAGATATAAATATTCCTAGGTTATGAGTCGGAATGTTTTCTAAAATAATTCAACCTGCATTAAACTGAGGTATTCCGCGATATAAAAACTCATCCGAGCTGAGGCCGCGCGGTAGATGGGGGCAATACGGTATGAGGATGGGCCCAGAGGGGATGGAGCACTCATCACATTAAGATTTTGCGAAAGCTAGTCAACGAGGCTCTGAACTTACGAGTTCGAAATAGTCGGTAATAATAACCATATGTATGAAATTTGCAGTATTTTATCAATTGGTTAATTAAAAAGACTAAGCCAAAATTGGCTGTAAATTTAGAATCGTTCACTACATGCATTTAAAAACTTAAGGTCATAAGTAGAGAGTATAGGTTTCCCCAAAAGTGAAAAATACGCAACAAACTCGCAGATATTAAAAACGAATGACACCAAGAATTTTGTCGGTTGATTTAGAAAAATTAAAAAAAAACTGTTGCCACTGTTTTATTTAAAGGACCTCCAACCGGCAGAACATAAGCAAGCAATACCATTTACATATATGTATGTACATACATATATAACATGTAGATACATTTAGGTCCACATCTGACTTTCAGAACAAATGTTGAAATGCCTTAGTTTCAGCAATGCGGTATCATGGACAATTGGCACCTTTCTGTGATAAAACCATAATAGAAAAATTAACTTATCTACAGTGCACTCGGTCCATCTTACATTACGCCAGGTCACTTGTAGTGCGACTTGATGAGATTCAACATTTGCAATCCAGCGAGTATTCTCTTTTTTCGTAAAATGCATTTATGGTATATATATTATTTCCAATTCTTTGGATTTTTGTCCCTTATATACATATGTATGATATAATTTTTTTATTCACATTGATACTATCTTTCAAGTGGCTACATTTTTCACAGTATTTCAAAGCGTGTGAATGTTGAATGGAGAATAATATTGTACAGCTCTCACTCGGATATGACTTTTTTAGCTTTCTACCTACTGATATTCATTCGCCTTCTTTAAACAATCTTACACCTATTAACTTGTAAGATTCCATAACTTTTGTTAAAACCCCGTTCTGTTCCTAAAAGTAAGAAGTTAGATCTAAAACTAAAATAGTATATTTGTTTTCGGAACTCAGTTTAAAATGGTTTCTTCTAAGTTACTTTTGACTCTTTATGAAGTTTTTGAATCATCCAGTTTCAAACACATGCCTTGGAGAAAATGCATTTTAAATCTTAAGAATAATTGAATAAAACAATACCTGAACCATTTTTACAAATAAGTTTGTGAATTAAGAACTATTTTATGGATCGCCTTAAAACTGATTGGCTATCAGGAGTAGAAAAGGTAATTTTGATTTCTTGGGAGTAATGTCCATTGTTAGATATAACGTTTGCCCTTCTTTCTGGTAACGTACGAATATCTGGTTGAAAAAAGCTATTCATATCGTACAGCGGTTCACGAATCTAATTGTTGGCTCTTTTGAGAGATCGGAAATTCGAAATTCTGCTCAGCAAGACTGCACGTCATCGATCGGAACAAGTTATGGTCAAAAGAGACAATGTCTGGAAAATAAGGTAGGTGGGGTATAGTGGCTGAGCGTTGTCAGACTGCAAAATTTCCTTTTTTTCCTCAATTCACGGATCAAACGCATTTGTCGTGTTCGTTAGATACACAGCATGAGACCATGGATATATGGCTTAGCCATCGTCACTTTCCATATATCGCCAGTTACAATACGATGTAAAAAATACTTCTTTACTTACCGGGGTAGAAGCAGTTCGCTCGAAAATAGCCGTTCAACATCTCTCGTCTCGTTCTACAAATTATTGTAGCACTTGCATTAGATCTTTATCCAGTAATGCCTCCATCTCCGCGTTATTTTTCACTGCCACAGGACCCTTCGTGTCTCCACATCAAATTCACCACTTTTGTAACTTCACAAATGTAATGCCAAGACGAATCTGATCTGATATTTCTGACCAGCCTGTACCGCTAGCGTCATCTACTGGAAAACGGCAGATTTCCGTTTTTCCATCTGATGTATTCTCCAATTTTTGTTTTTTTAAATGCAACCCACAACTGCAGGTTACTGCCTTAAATCAACGTAATAGCCACTGAACAAGGTCAGGTAGAAAATGTCCAACTCTGTATGCTTGCTATTTTACGCCGGTTGAGCTTAATAATGAATCAAAAAGAGAAGTTTCTCTTAATATTTGGTGAGTATGATATTGTATCATACTGCATAATGAATACATAAGTCTTTCAAATACGTCAAGTATGGAGTGTAAAATTTCCTTTTTAAATTAAAAATGCGATGAATCTGTTGCAATTGAAAATCGCAATCGTCTTGTCATCAGATCTTGGGCCTACATCCCTAATATTAGAATGTCCATTATTAGATACAATAAGTATTTACTAATTAACGTCGAAATCCAGTATATACATATATACTGGTATACTAGTATACTAAATTAATTTTTTTAACATTCCTTGGTAGCTTTCACTATTAACTGGTTTTATTTAATGCCATCGCCAGCGTAAAATATGAAGTTCTATACTGTGACTAAATCTACTACTTAATAATTTACTAAACTAATCTCTTAAACATTTTAAAATAGTTTTTAAAACAATGAGTTAAGAAAAAAGGCTGTGGATATTCCTCAGTTCGATTATATTAACCAAACTCTGAAACCAAAATATTGAAAATATTTTTGAATTTATTAGGCAAAGAATTAAGAAAAGTTTGAATTCAGCTTATTTTCAAAACATTGAATGAATTGTTTAGAGAGCAAGTTAATTGATGTACAAGGAGGCGCAAAATTAATCGGAAGATGTTGTAATTTTTGCAAATCACGTCGTACGTCAATCATATTTAACATTTGTGAACTAGACAACTGCAGTATACAATGGAGCGCTATACTCCGCAAGACCGTGGAATAAATGTGTTGACTTTTTTGACCAATAATTGGTCGATGATGTTACCGGAGCGTGAATTTCGGCGTCGATTTCCTAATCTTTTCGAGCCAACTGGACAAACATTCCGGCGCTTAGCGACTAGGACTCGAACAGACTGCAACCACAGGAGGCCAAGCAGGGCCGTCACCGGACTGGTCGTTCGGCCGAGAATATCTTGACGTCTATTTTATTGATAGACGAATTTTAGTGAAAGACTTACACATGTTCCCGTACAAAGTGCAAGCAGTCCATCAGTTAATGCCTGCTAACCGTTAGTCGCGTGTGAATTATTGTCACGCCATCCTTAATCTCAACAACGAAGAGGACGATTTTGTTTTGAAAATCATTATGAGCGACGAGGCGCATTTCCAAGCAAAATCTTCATTTCCGGGGCACTGAAAATCCGCGTGTGATGTACCTACTAAGAGACATTGCATCCACTCAAGCCACTGTGTGGTGCGGCTTTCTAGCGGTAGGATGTCAGTAACGCGTTCACTGTTACTGGCGAACGCTGCGGGGGCATGACAAACGACTTCTTACTGTCGGAATTGGATGAGCTCGGCTTGGTGAATACGTGGTTTTTGCGAGTTGGCCAGCAAGATCGCCCGATTTGACGATCCCAGACCTCTTTCTTTGAGGCTACTAGAAAACGCGGCCTTATGCCTACGAGCCTCAGACAATCGCAGCCCTTAAGGAGAATATTCGACAGGAATGCGAACAGTTATCACAGGAAATCTTACGGAAAGTCATGGAAAATGCGATAAAAAATGTACAATTATGTATCAATACTGGCGGAGGCCACTTGACGGATATCATCTTTTCCAATTAACAGAAAAAAATCGTAGAAACCCAAATAAAGATTTCCATCACTCAAAATCATTTTTCTTATTTAGTAAAAAGGCAATTCAAAAACAAAATTGGATGGTTTATTGTGCGCCGCAAATTGCATAATGTAAACGCTATTGTCACATAATTTGGTATGAGCTATAAGAAATTCGAGTTGTCGAAGTTAGTCTATACATATCCTCACAAAATTATTTACATAAATACTTTACAGCCGACTTTATTTAATATTTTTTTTATTTATAACAATTCATATTCATGGTTCAAACTGTTGCAATCATTCAAAAAGGTAATTTTTTTTTTTGACTTGTCCGAATAAACAAAATTATCCGCACAAGCTCAAATGTTGTGGTATAATATCCGCTCATTCGGTTGAATACTGTGATCGAGGCAACAGGATAGAGAACATTTCCGAGAAAATAAAATAAAAAAATAAAAATAAAAACGAAAAACGAGCGAAAAGGGACAAAAAAACATCGAAACTTCTTTAGGGAAGTCTTTATAATAAGTTTGCGAAGTCAAAACCTGCCACGAGGCTGGGGAACTTCTTGGAAAATCTAATACCGTAGTAAAAAGAAAAATTAATGGAAAATATGTAAAAAGTGTATTTAACACATTAACATTGATGGGAGGCAAGGAAACTCGACTTCATGGTTGATTTATCCTTACGGTCCTGAAACACCCATCAATGGCCCACGATGCCGCATCGAATGTCTGGAAACAGAAAATTAGACTCCTTTGACTTGGAGGGTGATCTTGATGATGACATTGGACGTCTTCTGGGCTTTTTGTTGTTTCCATCGAAATCAAGCACAATGATTCAGCAACTTCAGACCGAAAATTTGGCAATTCGATGTTGACTCGCTTGTTTAGCTTATGATATATGTATTACAGAAGTAGAAAAAGTTACGGTTCGTCCGTTTTTGGGCTTTCATAAGGATATGATAGCGACCGAGAAGACTATCCATAAGATCAACACGGCCCATAAGTCAATTATATTCTTTTATAATAAATGGTCGCCAACATAAGTTGAAAGCAGTCGAACACTTTTGTTGTCCAGCCATAAAATGTGGCGTATGTCTTTCCCGTTAGCATTAGCGACATATTCTTCGCTTAACTTTTCGCTTCGTCAGCTCTGCACCGCTCCCACGGTTCCTAAACTATATATACCATGGCTTCTTAGATATGTCGACAAGCCCAATGTCGAGTAAAAATTATCGAAATTTGACGTTATCACGTCACGTTGTCGAAGATTCACGTTATCTAGGAACGACATTTGACGAAACTTGTGATCTCGTGAATTTCGGTTACCACCATCATATTCCCATATGAGAAACCCATGTTATCATATAAAACGAAAAACTTGGTTCCCTTTTTTAGTGGTATGGCTGACATGTATTGGATGATAGGGCTGCCACCCATTTTCGAAGCAACAAATAGCGTTCACTGAAATGGGTTATCTATTAGTGGTCGCATTCGATGCAATTTGTCGTATCCAGGCTGGCCTCTTGGGATGGTCAAATTGTTAGCGAAATGCAAGAACTGGCTCATTTGTTCGATTTTCCCGAGAACGAAAATTCTGATAACGATAAACCAACATGAGGAACAGGATTCCGATGAACTTTCGAACCTTTTGTTTATTAGTAGCATATCGAGTTACAACTTTCTGCTTGCAAACATACAAATTCATTTCATCAACCAGATATTGCATGAATTCATCATTTACAAAATAATAAAAGAAATCAAATGGTGTTTCCAAGGCTTTTACTTCACCTGGACACTCTTTTTTGCCACGAAAAACGATTTCGTTTACAAGCACCTGAATACTACTTTTCCTCCAAATCTTCTATTTAAAATCCCCACCACAAATGTTCGTTGTATTCCGAGATGCAATGAATTGGCCCGTGGTTGAAGGATCTGGGCCGATTGCCTTTTCTTGTAGTTCAGTGTCATTGCAGTCTCTTTTACGTTTTCTATATCGTGAAGCGACAGCATTGAACTCCGTTATGTTAGCGGCATACATAAAAAATCTTCACAGCACAAACGTTGATCCCAGTATCATTTTCGAAGAAAAATGGTTCTACGATGCCACCACTTCACAATCCGCATCAAACTGTCACTTTCTGTGGACGCATTGGCTTCTCCACAATAATGTTGTTTGTTAACGTAGCCGCCGAGATGAAAATGCGACGCGTCAGATGATTTTTCGGGCAAAATGGTTGTCCAATTCAAGCTGCTCTAAGGCCTAAACTGCGAAGCAATAGGGAATTCTTCAATTGTTGGGTCAATTGGACCTTGTAAGCGAACAATCCGAGATCTTTTTGCGGAATTCTTCACAGGCTAGTGCGTGAAATGTTTAGCTGTTGAGATCGATGGCGAGTTGATGTTCGTGAATTGAGATTTACACTCTCGGTCACAGCAGCCACATTCTCATCTGTGCACACCGTACGACAACGGGGACTATGAGTGCTGTCCACTAGCATACCAGTCTCACGAACTTTTTGCACAAACTTGCATACAGCAGTCGCGGTGGTCGCTTCATTTCGCCCAAAATTTCTTTTAAAAAAACGCACTGTATGGGCTACACAGCACTCACTTTGGAAATAAGTTTTCAATATTTCCCAAAGTTGTTCAAGCGTAAAGCGACTCATTTCGTACCGCGGAGGTACATATGTATGATACTGACTTTCTGTGAAGATTTCGAGTGGGAAGTGCCAGTGTCAAAATAACCTATGATTTAAAAAAGAAAAACTAGATGGCCCACCCTTTATGTACATATGTACATATGTAAGTAGCGCATTTATTTTTTACGAATTTTTCGGGATTTTTCCATACACCCAGTGCATCTGAATTGTAGTGGATATAAAAATGACTAAAAAAGAATTTTTCAAATTTATTGTTAATTACAATCAACACTTTCTCCCATTAGATTTACACAAATATAATTCTCAGTGTAATGAATATTCGATTTATATATAATATTAACCTTTTTTAAAATGTTAATTTTTGTGCAAAAGTAATAAAAGGCAGACAGATACATTTAGATATCATTTTGAGTGATTTAATTTTTTTAAAATTGATTCAAGAAAATAATAAAAATCAAAAACCAAACATAACTCAAAATTACAAGCTTCATTAATGCTCGATTTGTACTACATTTGAGAAAATTTGCTAAAAAAAAAATATATCAATGATTGTTGATAGATATGAACATATTGTGGCATAATCGTTTTTTTTTTTTCCTAAAGTCATTAGGTACTGATTTAACCCCATTCTTCTTGTAATCTTCTTTTCAGTCCATTTAGAACAGATACAAGATTGTACAAATACATACATACATACGGCGATCCAAGTCATACCATAAATTCTGTATGAGATTCATATCAGGAAATTGGGCAGGCGTTCCGATCACTTTTGGACAATTATAAAGCAGCCATTCACGAACAATATGGGCCTTATGCTTTGGGTCGAGGACTTGGTATAAGTTAAAAATTTGCGAATTTCCCATTTTTTCGGCAGATCGTCTTAAATTTTCTTTTCAAAACTGTCTGGTTCATCATAACCGTCTAGGCTTCTAACATCTCTAGTTGTATGCAACCCCATTCCATGACATACCCCCCTTCATGCCTTACTTTTTGAGTGTTATTTTTACCTTTGGTCTTTGGCCTTCGCCATACGATCCTACCATCGCTTCCTAGAAGATTGAGTTTGCTTTCATCAAGAAATATAACGTTTTCCCATCCTTTTTTATGTGTTCCTTTGCAAATTTAAATGAAGATTTCAGTTACGTAAATTCACAAAGGCCTTCTTTCTAGCTGCTCACTGTTGTAACATTTTGCTTTGATCGTACACCATACTGTTGAAGTTGGCACCGCCTTTCTACATTCAGAGAAAAGTTCTCAAAAAATGTTCGAAGCATTTATGTTAATTTTTCGAATTGTAACGCGTCCTTCCTTCTCGGTAAGCTTCTTTAGTTGTCCTGTTTGCTTTATTTATTCAATCCTGCCTTTATATATAGGTATATCTACCAACGATATCGCCGACGGTATTAGGGTTCATATTCTACATTTCACCAATTTTTTTGGTATGTTTCGCCTTTCTCATTTTCTTTCTTTGTTCAAGTTTCGAATTTTTTCCTTTACGACCCATTGTGGTTTGAGATTGAAAAACTATTTATGGGTTTTTTTAACCAGTTAACTGTTTCGATTTTGTTGGAAAATGTGACCTAATATGTGACTTTAATATTTTTATTTCGTTATTTATTTCATGTATACATTTATTTATTTATATTAACATACATAAGTGGGAACCAGAAACATCAAAAATAAATGGTCACTATTGAAGACGCATGACGAAAACACAAAATAAAAATAAAAATAACTCAACATTTTACAATTTTTTCATGATGAATATATTCGTCATAAACAGTTAACTGGTTAAGGGAAAGTAAAAGTAAAAGTGAACATTGTAATTTAGAGACATCATTGGTTTTTGATTTTTATTAAATTTTCGAATCCATGTTTTAAAAAATAAAATCCCACAAAATGATGTCTTAATATATCAGAGTTAGTATATTGTGAACTTTAATACATATAGGTACATACAGCTCTGTGAAAAATAGCACCATGTTAAATTTTGTAACTATCTTACAAATTCCGTTCTTCTCCATTGTATTAATACAATGCATCTACCGAAAAGTATCTCTATTGCATTCAGTTTTGTAATAAAAAGAGAAATTTACACAAAACTCTCAGTGTTTCCGTTGATTTGTGATAATAATTCCCGTTAAGCGTTGATGGTAAATTGTGAAAACGCAAATGTGTGGAAAAAATAGCACTGTGTAATTTAGTTGAGAATTTTAGTAGCGGTTTCATATTTGATTACATTTTACCATAACAAGGTATGTTATTTAAATAACTTAAAGTTAATATCTCATAAATGCAATATGTTCATTAATTAAAAAATAATAATTTCTTAGCGGGAAACATATAAATATATTAGAGAACTAGTTGGATGTTCTAATAAAATGATTTCCAATACAAAAATGTTCAGCACGATGAAAAAAGAGGCAGAAAACCGAAATTGACTCCGATCGATGAACGTCGCATAACGAGATTAGTAAAACAAAATCCATTTATTACATCTAATAAAATAGAAGGTGAATTAAATTATCCACTTTCCACTTCGACAATAAGGAAAAACCTTGTAAAGAAAAATTTACCTTCGAGAAGTCCCAGGGAGGTATCCTTATTGACAAAGACCCACTTACAAAAACAGAAGAAATTTGCAGCAGATCACTTGCATTGGGAGCCAACTAACTGGCGTGATATATTTTACTATGGACCGATGAGTCCAAAAATGTTTTATTTGGGACTCCTGGTACCAGAATATTTATACAATTAGGCACAGCGGCGCAAAAATAAACATATGGGAATGATTGTCATATAATGGAACTGGTTCTCCATTTTGGATCAAACCCATAATGATCCCTAAAATTTATGTTGACATTATGAGGGTAGTCATGTTGCCTTACGCTGAATGTAATATGCCTCTCAAATGGCTCCTGTAGGAGGATAATGACCCTAAATATATGAGCATCTTTGAGCAGATGTTAAAAAAGCCGTATTTAAAGCCAAGCCGAAAAACGCACTTCAATTATGGTAAGCTGTGCAGGCTGCGTACAGAGATATTCCACTTCAGCGATGTCAACCATTAATCGACTCCATGCTACGACGTTGCGCCGCTGTACTTAAAAATTAGGGTTATAAGGCAAAATATTAATCAATTAATATGATTACCGACAGCCAATTTTTTTTTACGAATGTCCACACCCCAAAAATTGTGATTTTTTCATTCAATAAGCATAACTTATTTAATTTTAGTTATAATAGATATCTAAGTGTTTACGTTTCTAGATTACTTTATCTTCACTTCTTGTTATTAAAATGTAAAATAAAATTCAAACTGCTTCATGTTTGAAAAATCTTTCATTCAAAGTACAATAAGTGGTTGGTGCCATTTTTTTTTCAAACAGCTGTATAGCAATTGGTCTCTTACATAAAATATTAATATTTTAAAAAAAGTTGATATAAAAACGGAATATTTATGATGTTCATTTTACATGTATACATATGTATGTACGTAGATACAATGACAAATCAATTGCTTAATCTAGGCCAATTTGAGGCGCCTTAAAAACAAAGTTAATAAAATCCAAAGGGCCTTTAAGCAATACCTCTATGTTATTTTAGATTTCCAAATAATTGAACCGAAGTCGATATCTTGTTAATGTGAATGAATGATTCAAACGTAGAATATGTACATCATCCCTCTGCACAGCTTTTATGGGAATAAGTCCGGCTTGACAGCTGCAATCATCTTGTAATAGGTTTTATTGATACACCGACGGTCACGATGCAAAGTCATATTTTTAAGTTGAAGGCCTATCAAAATACAATTAATTTCAAATATTATTAAGAAATTATGCGATTTTATCAATACATACATATGTATGTAGATATACCTATAGATAAATCAATAATGCTTAAAATTGAGTTCGATAACGCATGTGTGTATATATTCATAACATGTTCATGTAGGTACACACATCCATTAATTGAATAATTACAGTTTGCCACTACCGTGGTCGAATACATACCCTTACATGTATATGTATACGCAAATAACAATAATCAAAGAATGCCTGTGACCATTGTGGAAAAAGGAAAAATAAAATTTCCTCGAATGTCCTAGCACAACATAAAAAACATGAAGGAATGGAAGAAAGTTCGAAAAACAAAATACAAACACAGAGAAGGGTGACATCAAACCTTCCATCTATTTCGAAGTGAATAGTCAAAGGACTACAAGTATTACAAGAACATGAATAGGTATTTAGGTTAGGTAGATGGTCGCAATGCCTATGCGGTACGCCTAACCCAGGACTACGACAACAATCCGGAGCCAAATTGGACGACAACGGGACAAAATGCAATAAATGAAAACAAAAACAAAAATAAAAAAAAACACGGAAAACAAGCAACAAAAGCAAAAAGTATGAAAAAAAACAAAATGACACAACATCTCCTTCTCGATACATGTACAACACACAAATTCAATAAGAAGCATATCGCCAGCGCCATCAGCTAACACAGCGCGAGCAGTCAAAGTAATCCAATTGCTATTATACCACCGACAACCCAACTACCCATCTACCCCAACTACCCATCAGCAGCAAACTCTCTGATAAGCAACCCTTTTCCCGGACATACACCGATACACCCTCAGACACACTATAGGTAGTCTCGCACACAGGATAAAACAAAAAAGGACTACATGGTGTTTGCCCTGCATTTCAATTTCCCCCATTGGAATATACATATGTACATGCGTACATACCGATTCCTATATCCTTATGAATGGCTCATGTTCCTGTTTGTTATCCCTTTTGTGGAACACTAACTCTGCCATCGTACACCATCACCGAAGATACCTTATATCCTTGTGTACCCGCACTCAACTGCTTAACTCTTTCTAACGGTCGGTGCCCAGGAGCATGCCACCCGGCTGTTGGCGCTCTCAATGACTGTCCTGTAAACTTAAGTCCCCGTCAAATCGGGGATATTGCAAGGATTTGTCAATTGTCAACCGTAAGGACACGTTGTCCTGTTTGCTTCTGCTATGTGCACCACTCACTATCTCGAGCTTTCATAAGCAATTCAAAGCAAGCTCCTGGTGCAAACGTTTCGCAAGGCCAGCATACTTCATCTACGCTATGTCAAGGATTCAAAGGAATTTCAGAGCCATCAAGCACAAATCTCTTCTCGGCCAACAGGCAACATCCTCGAAGAGAATTATTTTCTTCTCTCAACTGAGCTGTTATATCCGTAGGTGGAGTAACAGATGAGCCATTTTTAAAATTTCCCCACTGATGAAGCACATTTTTGTCACTCATTCACGGAGGTGTGGCATCCCCTCCTTATAACGACACTTAATCCATTTCATATTCGCCACACCCATTTAGATCGACCAGCCCATCACTCAGCTGTTGCATTCCATTGCCAAACAGTGGATTTCTGTCATTCCCAAAACCAGTCCACTACGCAGCCAAAACACACAAACCACCTCTAGCGTCAGCCAATCAACGTAATGCGCATGTGCCTACTCCAACCAACAGCGACATCTATCGAACAGCACAACGCCGCCAGAAAGAGGAATCCCATAGAAGATGGCTAAAGAAAGCCACACGACCAGTTGTTCGTGTTCGTCGACCGGCTACCAAACCGGAATAACAACAACTGCCCTGTACAGATCTGCCTACCGAAACCAGTAGTGGTGTGGTGTTTCGCCTCATATGGGCGGTTCTTATCGTTATAAACTATAGAGAAGAATATCTCATTCCTAATCGCTTGTTCAGCCAATGAGCATACAGCTGCGACTGTGTGCGAGGCCACCTCCCTTGAAAAACCTGCTCCGACAGTTGTTACACACTTGAGTGTAACCACTTTGGGTTGCATCAACAGACAACGTCGGCCGAACCAGTTAGTGCTTGAACGTGAATACGTGCGCATCGTGTGACACGCAGAATCTGAGCTTGTTGTGTTTTCGTATATCTATTTTGCCGCAGTATTCTGTGCTTGCTTTTACCTCTCGTTCACCAGAAATTCTTTGAAGGATACAATTCTGTTTCTGTGTTTTCGGATTGAGTGTTTCCGTTTCAATTTTTTTTTATTGTTGTCTACTAAAGTTTCGGTTTTTTTTTGTTGAGTGTGTATTTTGATCTAAATTCGGAATTTCCAGGCCTATAATAGGCGAAACAACAAGCACCCACCACAAGGACTCCTGTGTGTATTGGGAGGATGCGATACAGCTTTTGAGTAAATTCAATCTTTGTGCAGAGTACCAGAGTATCTTATTATGATTCTATTCTGTTCGTTAGTGTTTGGGAAATATTCTCTTCCTCGTTCGAAGGACACGCTCTCTTTCTCTTAACGCCGCATCACTTGTAGATGAAACGACGTGTCCTTAGTGTAGTCGTTAAAAAGTTTCCTTATTTCCCACCGGAGTGACGTACATACCCATCTATGAAAACAAACCAGTCTTGATTACCTGTTTTTTTTTTTTTGTATAAATATTGTACTGCAAAATAATATCTATGACGTATCCGTTCCCAGTTTTGTGACGAAATAGAGAGAAAGTGTGTAATTGACACTAACAACGAACAAATAATTAAAATCCGTGCAATGGTGCAATTCTAAGATTCAACGAGGACGAGCTTTAAAAGACGCGAAAACATCGTGAACGGTGTTCAAATTAGCGGCAAAGTGAGTTTGCCGCATGCATAGTGCTGTGAATTCTCTTATGATGCAGATTCAGTTCAAGTGACAGCAAACCTGATGAGAAGAATAGTGTTTGTTTGTTTATAACACGAAAGGATAGTACAAGGAGAAACCAAGGAGTTTAGTTAGTAGATCGTACTGCCAGTGTAAATAGCATATTTTTACGTTAACATCTACATCTGCAGATATGGCGGCATATGCGCAGTTCGGATATGGATATCCGTCGGCAAGTCAGGTAACTATTCAACCTCAATAACGATGAGATTTCTTATTAACACTTGAAAACACGGTTTATGCCGGCAGTGTGAGGAAAGATTTTAGGTCTAATTAAAATATGTATCAATTTGGCCTGCATCAATATGGAAAAAGGCTTTGCGGTCTGAGGATGTGTTTAATATTATTAACAAAAAAATGTTTCACAAGGCTCGTCCGATGTATGTTTTTAGCGAATACTAAGGCAGAAATATGGTAATTTCATTAATTTGTTCGGTTTTGTTCACATTTTAAAGCGCATATTTTAGGTCGTTTAACGCTTCATATAAATCTAAAACAGATTAAAACCGTTGTAAACCAAAAAAAATGCTTTACAACCGTAACAAATTCGACACCCCTCCACCTTTCCCATTTTATAGCCGAATTCCCATTTGCCCTATGAATAGCTCAAATTGTTTGCACGCATTGTACAAATGTGTTGATTTGTTACAATCTAATTTAATTGGCTGTAAAACGATGTTAGCAATTAAATTATCTGAAAAAAAAAAAAATTTTGCGAAGAACAGCTTTGCGCCGGGCCCTGTCCATTATGCAGTCACCTTTCCTCAATTAGCAATCTCATTTTCATATGCAACTGATATTTGACGTCCTTTTTGTTTCCATAGAACAGTCATCTGAAATCGCCTTAGACGAAGGTATTATTATTATTACCGGCCCTTTAGAACTCGAAATATCAGCGCCCCGTTGACCACCTTTCGTCGAACCTACGTGTCACGAGTGTGTTCCGTCCATGTTTCGTTGTTCTTCCATCTCTCTTCTAGATCCATCTATGACGTGGCCTTCTTAGCGTACTTTTTCCTATGGGTTTTCCACTCATGATTGTTTGTCCAGTATGCATTCGTTCTACGTGTCCTAACCATCATGGTCTTCGCGATTTAATTACTTGAAGGATTACTTGGGTTCCTCCTCGAGTTCTTGATTGTGCAGTTTAGATTCTCCTTAAGACCTTGTATTCAAAGACTCGACATCTATTTTCCTCCTTCAGAGACCAGATTTTGCAAAGTGTCGCTGGCATAATTATGATTCTAACATTATGAGACAAAAAGTCGTCCATCGGGAAGAAGCCTTTTACTTATTTCGATCTTTATATCGTTTTTAGTAGTCAATATGCTATCCAGATATTTGAATTCCCCCACTTACTCAAAGCGTTTATCGAGTAGGTATCGAGTCGGTTATTGACATAAATTTGGTTTTCCCTTCATTTACTTCTAAGTTTATTTCCTTTCCTGTCGTTATCAAACTTTCTACAGAGTGCGCCATCTCATATGGGTTGATGTAAACTTCGAATAACTTCAACAGTTGTCAACCGATTTTCATATGTCATAGCACTTTGGAAACGTCAATTCAGGACAATTTTGAATCGCTTTACACCAAAAGAACGCGCGAAAATAGTTTCAATGTTCATTAAAAATGAGCGCTCGATCATGCTAACTCGACGTGCGTATCGCGCAAAAATCGTGATCGTGCTGCGCCCAAAAAAGATACAATTCGTCGTTGGGCCTCAAATTTTTTGCAATTCCCAGAAATGCGTAAAAACACTTATTTCACTTTTGGTTTCAACAAGACGGCGCGACATGCCATACTGCGGACAAAACAATAAACCTTTTGCGTAAGAAGTTCCCTGGAAGATTGGTGTCAAAAAAGGGCGATATTGACTGGCCTCCGAGATCGCCGGATTTGACTCCAGACCTTTTTCTTTGGGGATACTTGAAAAGCAAGGTGTATGCTAACGGCCCGAAGACAATAGAACAGCTCAAAAGAAATATTCGTGCGGAAATCGCAGAAATTTCGACCGAAATGCTCGAAAATGTCATGGCTCGCAAAAACGAGCCCATTTTTGCATCGGCAATAAAGGCGGTCATTTAATTGATATTGTTTTCAAAAATTATTCAAATAAATTGTTCTAAATTAAATAAAAGTTTTTGAATTTCCAAAATCGGTTGAGAATTGTTGAAGTTATTCGAAATTTACATCGATCCATATGAGATGGCGCACGCTGTACATTTCTTCTAATTGCCTCTTCACTATCTCCCAGCAAGTCCAGATGGTCAGCGTAAGCTATAACGAAAGTAATTCCATTAAAGGTTATTCCCCTCTTATTTTATAGAAGGGGTCTCATTACAAATTCCAGTAACAAATTAAAAGAAGAGATGACAGCGCAGTTCCATGTTTGAATCCTTCACGTATCTCGGAGTGTTTCAGATGAGACGTTTCCTATTTAAACTTGTCCTTTGTTTCCCTTTGTGCATACTTGTAACACTTTCACCAAATTTTACGGAATTTTCTATTTCCCATTTCTATTCTCAAAGCTGCCATATAGTGAAAATCTAGTCACTCATCGAGCGATTCCTCCTGAAGCCACACTGATAGTCTCCGATTTTTCCCTTTGAATATGATGTCTTCTCCATTGGGCTGCAACTCTTTCGTTGTCCGAAACGAGCTCGCGAATAAAACCTGATTTGGCCTGGTATCCTTTTCGTACAGCGTTTAGCCCTGCAATTGCTCTCGTTATATTAGCCGCACATTCTTTTTGAATTTTTGCAAACTTTTTCCCCGCATTCTTCGTCGAAGCAAGGCTTTACTTTCACAAGGCAACACTTTCGGGGGTTTGTTTTCCACTGCCTCACTTACAATACTTTTCATTGTTGACCATATTGCTTCTGCCTGTCCTGTTTCATAGTTAGTTTCTATGCAATTTAGTAGGGCGAACCGGTTATTAATTTCTTCCTGGTATTGATACGTTAACTTTTCAACGTTGAATTTTTTACACATTGCTGTTTTCCGCTTCTGTGAATTTGAATTCGGCTTTTAATTTTAGCAATGATTAGGATGTCGTCTGAATCGTAGACCACTCCTCTGTATGCTTTAACGTTTGATGTCTTCTACCTGTCAGAAAATTATCAATTCGCGTTACTCCACTCGGTGATATCCATGTAGCGTTGTGTATTCACTTGTGTTTGAATGTGTAGTTTTCACGATGATATTTTTTGAGCTGGCTAAACTTTTTTTCCTATTTTCGCAATTAGATTTACTCGTCGCAGGATGAGAAATTGCCAAAAATTTCACCCATTGTTTCATCAAACACCTCCTTTACCTCTTCATCCTTATCTTCTCTAGGACAGTGTATGCTCAGAAGCACATAGTTAAAGCCGTTGCCTCTGAAGAATCCTGTTGCGAGATTGTGGGTGTCCGTCATTAACAGTTGTTCCGTTTGGAAGTTGAACTTCTTTTACCGCTGTAAAATTCATACTTACTAATTTCATTGAATGCTGTTTGGAAAGCACACGGTTTGTACAAACTGCGTACGCTCAACGAGTCTATACTTAATTTTTGTGCATTTCTTTTCATAGATGTTCTCCCTTGGATAGTTCCTACCCGCAGATCCGATCGGGGACCTACTTTACCTCCGGAATAATTTACCCAAGGTCATGCGATATTTAACACCCAGATGGGTCAACAAATTTTGATATTGTTTAAAGTTTGGTGTTGCTATGGTGTATTGTTGCAGTGGTGTGAATGTGGATAGTGCAGAGTTATCAGCTCTTCGCCTACCACGGTCATATTTTTCATGGGGCAGAAATCCATTAGGAATTTTGTTCCCTCTTAGGACTGGCACTCCGGGCCGCTGGTATATTCTAGTACCATTGAGTTAGTTAAATCAATCAAATATCTTGGAGTCACTATAGATGAACACTTCCTGTGGCGCGAACATATTAACAATATAAGGCTTAGTATGAGAAGTGCTGTGTTTGCTCTTTTTTACCTTAAAAGATATTCAACAAAAGATGTTCAAAAACAGGTATATTATTCGCTAGTTGAATCCCGGTTAAGATATGGAGTACTGGCATGGGGAAATGCATCAAAAACGCATACAGATAAGCTTGGTAATCTGCAGCATAGAATCATAAAAATAATTGATAGAAACCATATACACTTCAAGTTTCTGAGTGTGGACAGTATATTTAAAATGACAGCTGTTTTGGAATACTACGATGATTCAAG
Source organism: Merodon equestris (assembly GCA_958301585.1). Lineage (NCBI taxonomy): Eukaryota > Metazoa > Arthropoda > Insecta > Diptera > Syrphidae > Merodon > Merodon equestris. The sequence continues at coordinate 68,212,847 of OY284414.1, read as the reverse complement.
ATTCCAGCAACCCATTTCACATAGTTTCAACACCAGAAGAAGAGCGCAAGGTCTACTTAAAACTCCGGCGATATATAACAATTATGTAAGACGACAACTGAGCTATATTATGCCAGCAATCATGAACCAACTTCCAACAAACATTCAAAACTTTAAAAAACGTAAAAAAAGTATCAAAATGTTCTTTTTGAATTAGATCGCAATTCTGATACTTGATGTAAATATTTTTGAATTTCTGTTAAGTTTTTATTGAATTATTAACTTCTTATTGAAACAATACATACAACTTGTAGATTAATCATTCAATCAATTCAAAAACCTTTTGAAAATTCAAATACCCACAGATAAACAATAAGCTTCGTGGGTAATATATCTTAATATTGTTTAAAAACTTTTTGAAATGAAATAAAAATAAACTCAATACTTACAATTAAATGATCTGAAAAGAAAGATATTTTTTCGAAGAAAGGCATTATCGACAACCCTTGTTCATTATGTAGCCACCATTCCTTATTTATCAATCTCATTTTCATATGCACTTGACAGAATAGCCGCCCAAAACAATCGTAGACCAACTACTATACGAACTTACAATCCATGTTACCCAAACGAAAAGTCAAAACAAAATGTGAATAAAGGCTGTCCACATGGTGCTAATCTTTTGTTTTTATTGATTAAAACAAAGGTAAAGTTGGCTTACAGATATGGCACAACTTCACATCCTTTCGAAAGTATTGTACCTACATAGTTTCTTCGAAAAATCTACTTTTTTCAGCGATAAATATTTCAGTCCTGCACTATCCCTATTTACTGATTAGCCAGTTTCAAGTGAAATAAAACTATCTCATCGGCGCCACTGTCATTGCTAATATGTCTCCTTACATATCCACAATTGCAATGTCACAAATAATCGCGTAAAATACAACACTATCTGTCCATGTTATCTTATCTGTGACGAAGATAAGCTTAATTGAAGAAATAACGCAAAGATCCCTCGCGATTTAATTATGATTATTGTCAGGGAAAATGTTCGTGTTATTATATTTATCAATCTCGTGTTAGAGCAGATACAGATTTCGGTGGCTATTCAAATTAGTTTGCCTGAAATATATGCCATAATTTCGTACAATAATTTTTTTTTTGGCGCAGGCTTTACCTTCTTGGTTCACATATGTATATATGTCTACTGGCAAAAGCCCCATTGTGATGCAATAATTTTATATAGCACTTCACTTTTAATATCAAAGATGAATTGACACCTACATGCTTGCTATTATATTTTGGAGCTTTAGATCGATCAATTGACTTCGTTAAAAGACATCTATCTAACGCATTTCCCACAAGCTTGATCTACCTTCACAAATTAGCTGATTAACTTCGCCATTTACAAACGAATCGCCTAACTTATACATATTAGCCATGCCGTCTTTTCTCCGGGCAAGACGTTAAAACATCGCCCGATGATGATGTGATACATATCAGGCCCGAAGAAAGGCGAATCATCACGCAGTAAGGGGCTACCTGTCGCGGGAATTTTACCTACATACCTACCCGTAACATTAAAAACCTCATTAGCGGATAATAAATTCATTTCGATTCATTTTGAATTTATGAATACTAAAAAGTGTTAGAAGCCGCTGTGCACAACACTGACCGATCCATGAAATTTTTTACACGCCGTAGAAAAAGCACAGAAACAAACGCACAATCCACCATGTACCATGCACCATCTTGACAATGCTCATGATACGCTTCTGCTTCTGCAAACACATTTCTTATTGTCGTGCGAATTTTAAGTAAGAATTCCTCGTTCCCATTCCCATTCACATCAATGGGCAGAAAAAGTCATACTCGAATGTGACAAAAAGCATCACCCGAATGTCATGGACAAGGTTTGATTCCCAAATGATTTTTACGTCTGATCGATTGGTTTTGCACATCCGAATTGGTGGCGAACGGGTGGCAAAGACGTACATACACCCGAAACTGGGAATAATAAAATTCATTTGGTCGGACATAAATCATAAAATTCATAACCGTAAACTGACAGCTTCAGTCCAAACATAGATGCATCGATGAGATGCTTTGCCCGTACCGTGCAAGGGAATACCAACAGCCGCTACTCAACGAATCAACGCAAAAGTGTAGGAAACAACAGTCATCCATTCAGATTGTATCAGTACAGAACTGCCGGCGCGGCGCTCTAAGTGTAATCGTCATTGGAGCGATGATGATCTCCATCATCATCATCATCATCAAGTGAGGATCGCATCGATATTCGGAATGTCATGCTCAATACGTGGTCAGTCAGTGTTGCACACTGTCGGAGATTGGCTGGCTGGATGGCAGGTCTGTTCATTGTGCGATATCTCTGTCCATCAAGATAACTCTCGGTCTTGATGTTTCATCGGCCTTTTAGTTTTTCTATGCGCCATACTCGAACGTCCGTCGCTCCTAAGAGCCAGGATCCCAAGGCGGGATAGACAATCTGGATTCTATTCGAAACTAGGATGAGTACCATGTTACCCCGTCCAGACTGTGATGCATGTACTTATTATGAATTATTAATTAATTAAAGGCGCACTCACTCATAGGCTCGCTTACTTCATAACCTGGTCGCGTACGCTGCCACCGACCATGTAAGGCTTATCTTATCGCACTCCCATAACCGTTTCAGGTGAAACAAATTTCCTATGCGGAATTGGAATTGTCCTGAAAGTAGCCTGTTTCAGGGTTTGCTTTTGTTTTTCTTTCTTTTTCCTTCCAGTTAACCCAAACAAGTAAGCAATCAGAAAGAAATCAACTTTAGGTGAAGAGCGCAAAAAAAGCGAAGAAAAAAAAATGTGAAAAAATCTGTAATATAAGGGAAAAGGATCCGCTGGATCAGTTAAATACGTATTGTGTGTGTTATCCGTTCGCAGATGGACAAAAAACTGCGCTGATATGCTCACGCGTAATTGTCATCGAGAGTTGGACGAAAGGGCAGCAAGAGCAGCGCCGTGCAGTCAGTCACTATCTACCGATCGGCATAGATTGGCATCGCTTCCATCAAAACTTTTGACAAGTTCGCAGATGAATTGCGCTGATGGAAATTATTGGAATCACGACGCATGATGGGAATTCGCGATGACATTTCATGCATTCCTCCGCACAGTTGATTTGTTTTTCTTTTTTCTTAGTGATTGAATGCTTTTTTCGTTCCTGTTTTTCTTATTAGTCCATGTTTTGCTCACGGATACATGGATGGGTTTTCGAAATATGTACGTTTGAAACATGCGGGGCTCGTATGTCGTTCGCTAGCGATAAAGGCCATGTGGGAAAATCGTGACTTATACTAGGGCTTATTGGGAGAATAGATGTATTATAGTTGTCTATTATGATTTGAAAATCACGAGATCAAAGATATACATATCTTACATGTATGGAATACAATCAGATATTTCTCATGTAACATTTAGTCCGGTTTAGTATGATAGGTAGTATAAAACTTAAGCCCGAACGCTTTTTAGGATCCCCGTTGTCTACATGATGCGGACAGCATAAGTACATATTTCTAATCGGGGCCTTAAACTAAGTAAATTATATATCTGACTGGTCTTATACCACGTCTAGGGCTAGAAACTAACTTTTTTAATATTTGGTATTTATTTATTTATTCTCCATCAAGTATAGGTACTCTTCCTTAGAGACTAGAAATAAAAACTAACTTGCAATTAAAATTTTTTTTTAACACATTCTATACATGTTAAAATTGATAGCATAATCAAATTCGTTAAAAGCAATGCAAGCCGAAATTATTGAATTCAATTTAGCGTAATTTGTACTTTAAAACGGAACAGGTTAAAAATCACATAAGTATCTAAGAAGATATTGCATAGACTTTCAGCATTGATAGAAACTGTATTACCTACAATAGAATTTTAAATATGTATTAAAAGCGAAAAGAATTAAATTAAATTTTCGGCAAGAGACAGGAGCCATTAAACCAATTAGGCAACATCTAATCTCATACAAAGGGCAATCGCCAAAATTCAAGCTTCATAAATAACATATAATATAGCACAACAATATTCGAGAATAGCGACGAACATAATGACTTAAGCATGTAGGGATCATTAAACACTTTAGAATTCCTTATTACGAATCCCAACATTGAGCGAATTCGAAATACAACTTTATAATGAGGAGCTGATTTGTTTGTCAAAATACGCTCAAAGATGCCTTTAGCTACTTAAACTTAATAAAATAGATTTCTCAATTTTCTACCTGAATTGAATGGCATTAGAAATTTCCATAAAAATACTACATTTCTGCGTAATAAAGTGCAATCCAATACGGTTACACCAGTCAACAATAGTGCTCAGAACAATTTGTAGCTTAGTTGCATCCGACATGAATCTGATCGCAATAAAAATCTTGAGGTTATAGGCATATTGAGACAATCTGAAAAAGAGATATAGATAGTAAATCATTTATAAAAAGGCGGCTCTTTGTGGTACTCTCGAATAATTGTGTTCACGCCCAACAAGATAACTTTTTAGCCAACTTAAAAATTCAAGGCGCGATCGAATTTTTGCATTTTCTTTGAAAAATCGGTGTATACAGTATCAACCTGCAAACGATTCTCCAAATTACAAAGACCATAAAGATTTGTAGATTGGTAGTGGTAAATCATCTTCTTACTAAGCCAGGCTGATGCTCAGAAATATGATTTTGTATAATAGCGTAAAACGTACTCTTTATACATACCTCACTTTTGGTATTAGTTGAAGCTTTTGGCTTTTGGAACAGATTTGTGAAGAAGAGTTAGGAACGAATGTAGAAAAAAATTAAATAGAAAACAAAGCAAGCTATCTAAATAAGTCTTACAGGACTTGAAAAGCAACGGCGGGGTATTACCTGTTACAAGAGATGACAACACAGTTAATACATTCTCCTTACTTAAACGAAAGTTGCCAACCGACGTCGAGTTCATACCATAGCTAGAATTGGAAATAATCAATAAAAGCCGACTGAAATAATGAAGCAAAGTAATTACAAGTATGATTTAAGTCAGTAGCGGGAACTCCATGTTAGCTAGAATTCCAAGAAATTTACCTTCATTATTTAGAAAGGTCCAAAATTATTTAAAATTGGTTTTAATGGACTCAAGAGGCCAAAAACATCATTTGTAGATAAACTTCTTAAAAATTTTATATTCTATCTTGTTTGAAAAAATCTCATGCGGCAAGGGATTGAAATTTTCTTAAGAACCTTATTCATAACATTTTTGAGTTTAGATAAGCTTTTATTAAACCAAACTGGTTTCGTAGAATTCTTAATAATTTCCATTGGAACAAAATTACTTATCGCGGATTCAATAATATTGTGTCTAAATTAGAAACAAACTCATGCTGCCATTCGACAGATTAAAAAAAAAAACATATTCATAGAAAAAATATCAGCATTTTTGAAATAGTAATGTTGAACTCCAATAAAATTAAAACGGTTAGTTTGAATTAAAAAAGAAAAGTTGAAATTAATTTCTTTTTCAAAAAAATGCTTTATTAACTAGCTTCATACAAATGTACTTCGAGCCTTAATCAACAAAAACTACGTCTAAAATACAATACATGGAATTGCAAATATTATTAACTTATAACATATGCAGGGAGGTAATAGTATCGATTAGATTATACCGGCAAAACACGTTTTCATCATCCGGAATAAAAGAAATTTCTCACAGCAACTTCGGATGTTTATGAGTAAGGGGATCTCAGTATCTTCGACGAAAGCCTGATCGGCATATTTAGGTTTGTTTTTTCCAAATAATGGACGATTTCGTCCTAGTGGCACTACAATTTCAATGACCAATCACTGTATGTACCAAGTTACGACGCTTGTAACTGAGTCAATTGCATGTCAAATCTAAATGGCCCAAAGAAGTTGATTGAAGCTTTTAATCAGTTTGTATCCTAAAATGATGTTCATTGTAATCAACATGACGATAAAAAGCGCGCTTACCGTCAACTGAAGGCTGAAGCCGAAACACTAACAGTAACATACGTGTCGAATGCTTTATTGTCTTAAAACTATTTTGCCTTTTATTTTCTTCCCTATTTACAAACTCGTCCTTGAACTCAGGAATTAATATTCTAACCTTAGACACGCAATTTTTTCGTGAATCAAATTCGTGGGTTAAGTTAAAAAAGACTAAGTTTGCCCCCGAAAAGACCATTCCCTCAGTTGAAAAAGACAAAGAGAGGTGTCAATATTTTAACTTTAATTATGTCAAAACTGGGAGATGTTAGATTTCTTACATCTCTCTGTTCTACAGTTCTGTGCATGAGTCCTTAGCCAAGCGTTGATGCAGATTTTATATTTCTATCTTCAAAATGGCCCAATCCCAACGATCAATTAGGGTCATCATTTCAAGAAATGACCCGTTTGCGTTTTGGAACACCCCAATGCAATAGTATTGTTGACGTACACAAACGACATCATTCAGAATAATTTTGTGTAAAAATCCTGGCCAGCCAGCTTAAATTCTTATGTTCCGCAAGGTTGTTGTAGATAGGCCCATAGCCTGTCATCTCTAAGTGGACATACCTGAGCTTTCAGTCACAGTTTTAACGCGGTGACAGCTTTTTTCCGCTGTTCTTGCCGGATGAACGCAAGTTGAAAACGCAACATCACTCGCCTGTCCAATACTTTCAAAGTTATCCATTAAATTGTCTTATTTATTCACCAATGAATATTCATATTTTGACTATAATTAATTAAAATCGTTTATAATTACATATCATTAAAAAATTCAATACAATACTTTTAAATCTAAATCAATTTTTTGAATTTGAATTTGAAAGTCGACTTCATTGAAAATTGAATTAAAAAGTGATAAAGATCGGGTTACGGGTTCATTTTGTCCATAGTTCGCCCTATGACTAGGAATCAAAAACAGAACGTCCCTGTTTCGTCGATTTCACGCAGGAACTTAAAAAGATATAAGAGTCAGCTATTCTGAAGAATTAATTCTGCCATCAATAATGTCCTTTACGAAAAGTACTTCAAGAGTTAATCTATGGTATCAAAGATTTTAAATCTATTAATGAGCACCTATTTTTATATGAAGGTAAATCATCAGACCACCCCAAATTTCTCAAAGCAAAACGTGTACATTTTTTCTGAATATTTTAAATCCTTTCAAAAGAGCTTTCATCAAAAAGAGTCCAAATAACGCAACAATATTCCAGTATATGTAGGTATAATCAAGGATGTATAAATCGTTTTAAGAGTATAATTATTACTAAATACTACCGTGTTACGCTTTAGAAAATCTAGCAATGAATTTGCTTTGGATATTATGTAATTAATATGTGCTGAAAAAGATAACTTGGTATAAAAAATTAAAACCAAGGTCATTTATCATTAACAAGAAGATTAAAAAGAAGAGGCCGCATATGACTATCCTGAGGAAGGCCTGATAAGACATTTATAAAGAACGATTAATCATTTCCGATCTTATCAATTTGTTTCCGATTCGATAAATAAGATTCTAGACTTTTAAGAAAACCAAACTTGGATCCCATTCTGTCCAATTTCCTAATAACAAGTTTATTATGGACTCTATTGAAAGCTTTCAAGAAATCAGTGTATAAAACATCAACCTGGATTTTATTTTTAAAGGAACAAAGACAAACATTTGAGAAAAAGCACAGATTGGTTGTAGTAGACCATCCACCATAAAACAGATGTTGTCTCGAAATTATAATACCTTTCACTGCAAAATTAAGCCTATTGAATACCAATTTTTCAAAAAGTTTTGGAATAAATGAAAATTCTGGGACTGGTCTGTAATTCTTTATTAAGTCTTTGAAACCAATCGGGCTTATGGAAGATAATTTCCATTCATCAAGAAAAACAACAGTGTAAAGTGATTTACTAAAAATTACTTGTAATCCTTTAAAAAGTGAAACATTTCAATAGCAAGAGGATTTTTATTTAATTCAATATGAGTTAAGTCATCAATTACGACGTGATCTGTTAACGAAAAACAATCAAAAACCACTTGGCAATTAATATCATTATACAGATTTTCACAATTTAGTGTGATATCTGAATTATAATTAGATTTTAACAAATTAGCAAAAAAATTTGCTTATTATTATGGTTTATGGTTTTGTTATCATAAGAACTCTCACCGTCAAGTTCCATAGAATTAAGAAAGACAGAAACATTGCGTTTCGAATTCAGGAAAACCCAAAACGATTTAGAATTGTATTTTATATTCTTTTCAACTGTACTTATATATTGTAAATAAAGAAATCTGCTTAAAAAATCAAACTCCCTTCTCATTTGCATAAAACGAGTTCTGTCTTCGGATTTCCTCGATGCCATACATTTTCTAAAAGTCTTGTTTTTAACATTTTCTAAGATTTTAAGCCTTTTATTGAACCAGGAATATTTAAAGAACAAACTTCTGAACATCCTCGAATAAAAGTGTTTTGAAGATGGAATACATTTGATCTAACGATTTATCTGCTATAATATACGAATATTCCCAATTAATGGCATTGTAATAATTGTTCAAAGAAATTAAGTCAGCTTTCTTACATATGAGTATACATACATATATCAATTATAATCAAACAACTTCCTAGGTTTTGCTTGACAAAATTCTCCGCAATGATAATTGAATATAACCTCTTATTAGATGACCCTTTATTAACCTCTACATTTCCTGCGTTTCTGTGAGTGTTGCAAAATCTTTTTTGTAATTACTATGGTGCACTAACTTATATTTTTGATAATTGTGTCTTGATGGCTTATTAATATTCTTAATGTTAGTAGCGTACAGTCTATTTAAATCGGGTTAGAGTTAGAGTTGCCTGTCTTTGATATAATTCTAATTCTAACTATACTGACATATAGGCCCGACTTTTGAAAGACCGTCTAAACCGTTTTCGAGTTAACTTTTAGTTTATGTATATTTTTCATTGAAGTCACTAATGGAACTCATTGAGGTTTCTGTTGAAGATATTGGAATGTCTGATGTGTTTTATTATTTTTATAATGTCTAATGTTTTTACTGGTCATTTAGAGCTAGGAAGTTCAAAGCCTGATGGACAAGCCTTCGCCAAGCTACACTGTCATGAGGTCCATTGCCCTTCTCGAAGATATTTCGTTATACCTGTCCTGCCTATTTAGTCTTCGCGTATTCGGTCATTTACGAAAATCATTGATCGCCGAATTTACTCCCCGACGTCGTCCGCATGATGGTAAGAGCACAAGCGACGGCAGGCAGAGTTGCGAAAAGTTTCTTCTTTCGATTTCACAGTGGTGTTCTACCAAAATTAAATTCGTACACCAGCACCACCACAAACATTATAGATAAGCTGCACTTGATTACCAACTGATAAGTTTCTGGACGTGAGTTTGCGTCGGGCGTCCGATCTAATCAAGTATTAAAGTGCTTAAAAGGAATGCATCGCACGGTTATTGATTTTACATGGCACATTTTTGTCTAAAATGTGCTTAAAATTATTTAAAAAAAAACATTGCTAATTGTGTTATTGCTGATAGGTTAGTTGGTTGAACTATGAAAGTATGTTAGAGTAATTAAAATGTTTTACAATTACAATTCGCTCTTTATTTATTTCTCAATTAAAAGCTCAACACAATAAATGAGTACTTACTAACTATGATCAAACGATTTCAATTTAATGTTCACTCGAGTGAAATCCCTAGATTGATTCTAGAGTCTTGACTGATATCATACACGAAACTAGAACATTCGCTAATGGGATTGACGCCTCGCCGTCCAGTAGTCTAGATCCTTTATTAAAGATGCAGTGATAGCTTTGGTGTCATTCTGGATAGTATAACAGAGTCGCAAGGCTTGCGAATATATTCGTCAGTGCGACAATTCTCTCAGCCAGGTTGTATTTCCACCAGATGTCGCTAACACAAACAGTATCATAGTAATTCGGATTAAATTTTGATAAATGTCTTTATCTTATCTATTATACTGTAACGTATTTTCTGGCTACCTTAGTGCACATTTAATGAGTTTCACCGCTATCAACGATGCAGTCGCTGTTTCATTATTTATATACTTACCTGAGACACGAATCTCTAAGTTTCAACAAAAGCTCAGCAGTGATTTTGTTTTCATCCAGTGGAGTACATGAGAGGTGGAAAGTTATTTGAAAACCGCCAATTGAACGATGGTGAAATACTTCTCTCTACCAGGCTGCATTTTTACTATACGTCCAATTGCGATCGATTTTTTATATTCCGCCAGATGTCGCTAACATAAATGACTTTACCGAATGTTTAAGTAAGTTTTTTCAGTCTTTGTGGACCAAGGCTAAAATAACAATAACAATTAGTCTCTGCCTTCGCGCTTACAGTCATTTGATAAGTTTAAGTTTAGGTTTTTGTTTAAAACTCTCCTTATTGTCATTATTAAGATATACTAAGGTATATTCAGCATAGTTTAAAATATTTGCTATTTTTCATCACTATATTTATATTTTGAATTATTCGAAGACCAATTGTTTTATCTTTCTTTGTGTTCTTAAGCTTAAGGATAAATAGCGAACTTCGGTAGAAATGTGAAATGTACTAACGTCCTCAATCAGCCTCGTCTCATGTTTTATGAGACACAATCTGGTCTCTTGTTTTACAACCAATCTATATCTTCAAAAAGCCACCGATTTGAAAAGCCATCGCACACTTGGTCTTTGCATAGATCAAATATCAAGTTTCTCCAAAACAATTACACTTACTTGCAGAGGTGTAAGGACGGATGTAAGGGAAACTAATGTTGGGAGACCTGCTGATCAAGGGTACCGAAAAATTTTAAGTTCAGTAAGGAGCATCAGGTATTTTTTTCACCGAAGCAATGGTACGCAGAATGGTTTTGTGTATAAAACTAAAACTGTTGAGGAGGAAATGGCGTTAACTTCTTTTTCTTCTTACAGCTCACGGAGAGTAAGAGCTAAGCTTCTCTCATTCACTTACGGTATGTTGCGTGCGATTTTTTTTTTTCACACAAATGAAATGGTGTTATGGTGAAAGGAATTCAACTCTTAGGCCTCCTTATCATATATTTGTCAAAATATAGGATAAAAACCCGAAAGATAACTTTTTCAACTAAATATCCATCGTTCGAAGTAATGTTTTCTTTAACTAAGCTTCTTTGTATGTAGTTATTTTGAAGATGCGGGCCAAAGTTAAAAGTAATTATGAAGCAAGGGGCACAAAGCCCATTTAACCATTTCTTAAAATTCACATTCCATGCCAGCTTATCAAATCCAGCTCCCTCCAGATCATCTCCATTAGAATTTACTCAACGACCGCCTCCGTCGATAAAACCATTCCCTTTTCAGGACAAAACAATTCATTTGACGATTATGAGGCTCCTTAACGCCCAGCAATTCTTTTTGATAGCCCATTTCATAAAATCAGCAACAACACAACACCAATGAAAAAGTACTTCTTAACACCTCGTATCTAATCATCCCTAAATACTATGAATTATCTTGCCGGCCAACCTGCCCACGATGATGGGCACTTGTGATTCGGCGGCTGATGATTTCAGGAACATCCTCCATTCACTGCTACTAAACGACTCGAAACACCGCAGGTACTGCCTTTCCATTGACGTTGCCGACGTCGAATCGGTGGGAGTGAGGTGAGATTCTTGTTCCTCAGTTGCAAAGCATAGCGGAAGAATGTTTTAGCTTTTTGTGGAACATAATAACACTTGAAAATGCCCGTTATTATCAGCACGCAATCCTGTTTTTTTAATGATCCCATTTCTTCTCCCTTCCACCTTTGCTTTGTCCTGCAGTTGTGCGGCAACAGTTGCTAGCACCACGCTCGCTTACTTGTAATCATGTTCGTTTCATTACAACCCGTGATATCAAGGCGCATAAATATTTACAACTCCAATTTGGCAGATAACAAAACATGGAGAACGAATCGCGCCACCGTGGAATACGAGACGAATGCATCCACAGTGTGGACCATAATAATCTCCCAAAGAACCCAGTAGCTCCTCTCGACCGAAGCTGATGACAAAATGGCTCGCGGACAAATATTTATTTGTCGTCGTCACATTATTGTTTCGATTATCCGGATTTTAGTTTCCCATGCATAAGTTGTTATATACATACATGCATACTCAAAGATACACAAATTTGTCCGTATTGCATGTTTGTACATCGGAGTGGATTTTATCGCCTTGCTATTCATTAGAATGCAGCTGAAGCGTTCCGTGCTCTAGGCTAATGCGAAATATGTATAACGCAGTGGACTCACCCAACGAATCATAATTATGATAATTTCTTGAAGATTTTTTCATTTTCATAAAACAAGAAGAAGTAAACCAAGAGTATTCCAAGAGAATGATTCCATTCAAATGGGCTCCTGCATAATGGCCAGTTGCAGCCGAACAGGGGAGTGGAGGCGATTTTCTGGCGATTTTCACGTATGATTATGATTTTAGGGAAAAATTCAGTAACCGGTAATTAGCATAATTTTTGGTCATCATCGCGATCGGCTCTAAACGTATTGGCACGATTTGATGGCTCCGACAATAGCCACAAGTTCTTGTAGTTAGCTGCTTTCATAATTATGTTGATGTATTTTAATTCGCTTACTAATTTCTGGTCTGTGTATGGTATACGCTAGAGGGCAAACTAAGAACCAACCACGAGCATAGAAGCAGCATCGGCTAGACTTCGTCTTGCGCCGAAGCCCTATTAGGACTTCTTCTTCTTTCGGTATACATATATTTCGCATACGAAATAATTACCCGGATGGTGGCAACATTGGCTGTAGTGCTGTTTTACGATAGTGGGCTTGTACCGGTATATTAAGATAATAGCCGAAGTAGAAAAATGATTATAATTAGTTTAATGACTCAAGATTATATTCATAATAGCACACAGACGTAGGCAATTTAATACCTTGTTGTACATATGTATATATGTATGTAATTCGCTCTAGTTTCTTCATACGTCAATTTCACCATAAAAGCGCGAAAATTGATAACTTAAATGGTTAATAAGATATTAAATAGTTTTTTTCTCACCAAGTACCCCTAAAGTTTTTATTGTCATTTTTAAATTAATTCTCCCCTCGAATAACTATGTAATTCCTCTTTTATATGAATAAAAATTGCATCTAATTAATAAAAAAAGGGTCAACTATTATACAAAGAAAACCCACTCTACGTAATACAATAACACAATCATCCGCCGGTCAGTGACATGTGGTTTGGCAATAAAAGGATGCCGCCTCGTCGTAAAGTGCTTGCAAGGAATTTCTTATTTCTGCAAAGGACTATAGTGCTGCCTACGTACATAAATACATCCACACCGCGAATATACAAAAAACAAAAAAACATAAAATAAAAACAAAGAAATATAAAAACGACGTAAGAAGAGACGAAGAAACTTGGGGTACTCTACTAAACAGCATATTCAGAAAATCCTGCACTTTCTTACTTTGTTTTTTTGTTTTTCTTACTTGGGTCTCCACTTTTTCTGTTACTGTTCGGTTTTGAGAGGACACGCTCTGTTTGCCATGAACTTCGGGACGCGAATTGCAAAATTTAAACCTGCCAGCTACCAGTTGTTCTTTGTTGCTCTCAAAGTAGTAGATTATTTCGCGGTCCTTTCACGTTGTGGTGGTATCCTTTTCTCTGTTCGTTTTAGTGCTTATGCCTTTTTTTTTGTTTTTCTGTGATGTCGTTTTGTTGGTTTCAGTCCGCTTTTTCATTTGTTTGGCATTATTGTTTTTGGCGAAAATTCTCTGCGGTTACAGTAAGGTTGGTGTCGTTGACGATGGTGACATAGACGAAGACGTGGACATTGGTCGTGCAGCAGTTCCTCACAGGCGGTGGTTACACGTTTTATTTATTTCAATTTCTTTCAGTGTATCAGAATCTGAAGTGTTTATTTGCATGAAGTATTTGGAATTTTCCCATGATTCAATAAGATCACTGAGAAAACATTCAAACATAAGGTAGGAGACAATCCATATGGGTTAGACTCCCACAAATGAATCAATATAATACAACACAAATGAATTCATATGTTCGTCATATAACATAAATTGACTCTTTTCATCGGCTGTCATCGGCTCCTCTGCTCTTTGTAGTTCCCGTCCTTCTTTTCCGAATTGGTATTTACGACTTCCTTAAGAAGACCAGGGAAACGTTACAAATTTGTCAAACACGACGAATTTTTGACGAATTTATGAATGAGTCGTATGAATCAGTCGTACTCCTTGTGGTCGAGTTCGAAGCTCTTTTGTGCTGTCATATCGACATTTCAGCAACCAGTCAAAAGGCAAGGTATGCGGAACGAACACTACATGATTTCAATTTCGAATATCCATTGCCCACTTATCACGTCACGTTATTCAATAGCTTGCACACTGTTCGACATGGCACATTGCACACGGCAGCGATTAGCATTATTTTCCAATTTGCACGGCAATAAAATTAATTAATCGAATTATGGCAAAAATCATAACATGAAGACCGTTGGCCGTGAAGAGACTCCACAACCACACTCATCATCGCTTCTCCCTTTAAACTCATTGCGGATCCACGGGCAGTGCTTAGCGGCTACGGTGGCGAATTCGATTGGAACACGAACATCTGCAAGTGTTGTGCAATCATTTACCACCAACTGCAACCCCAATGCCTAACTGTTCAGTAAAAAAAAAAACAACTTTTCCATACAACCAACGGCACGGTACAATGACAAGCGTACTATAACCTGATTCACTACAAACGCCAGCATCAATAAAGATACAATCTCTATTTGTGTGCATGCATACCGAGCATACGCGGGATTTTCTATTTGTCAAACTGAGCATTGAATACTACGCGTATACATGGTACATACATATGTACGAACATGTACATAAAAGCACTTAACGCTCAGAAGGAGAGAAGACCATTTTAGAGTTGAAATGGAATCTACAATCCCATGCGCAACTACAATGGTTATAATGATATTAACACCAAACAATACAAACAAAACAATCGTATGAATAGATACTCAACTGCAGTGACTACTGACAACTTCTCTTACACCCCCGATGCTGTCCCCTCGACACGGCAGTTTGAACGATGATAAAACCCTCTCGTTGTGCGCCCCGAAACAATAATGAGCAACACAGCAATACACAAATATGGATTACATTCGAGTTGACAATAATTACTGTTTTTATTTGACATTATTGTTGTCAATTTTCCATTTATCCACTATGCCCTACGTTCTTGAATAGGCAAATGAACGGACAAGCAAGAGCGAGTGGGTTTGGGCTATTTTTCTTTTTTTTGTTTTTTGCTTTTAATGTCACACAACAACGGAACAGATTTAAACCAACAGTCGGTCGTCACCACCGCTGCTGCTGCCGTCGGACAAACGTGCACTTATAGTTTTTGACAGTTTACCTAACCATTTTGTAGAACGTCTGATTGCTTTCAATGGAGGCCGTTTGCTAAAGAGTGATTAATGGCGGAAAAGATATTTAGATCAGTGCCCAGCGACGAACCGCATACATATATACAGTAACGTGTGGTACTGGTACCAGTGCTTAATGTTCATACGATATACCATATGCAGGTGGGTTCAGTCGAAAATGAGTCAATTTCGTGTATGGCGGGGTAAGTATCGGTTCGGATTTATGTGTAGTGATGACGAGGAATTTGTAAGCAGATAGTTTATATTTGATATCTTACAAAACGACAGTCTACATATTTACATACATGTGTGCATATATACAATTTTGTTTCGTTGTGTTATTTAAATATATTGTGAAGAATAATCTTGACACCTTAATAAATTGTTTAGATCGAGACAGCGGAGTTATCATTGGGAAACATTAAATTGAACGGAATAATGAAAGAAATGTTTTACACGAAATTTTTGATAATGCTTCCCTAGATCAGCTTATCCTTATACAGATGGCGCCAAATTGAACTTAACCTATGTGGATATTCTGCAAACCGTGTGAGATGAAATTCGAAGCGCTGATATGTATGTAAGCTGAGAAGCGATTTAATGCTTCTAATAATTTTAAAATAAGATTATTTGAACATGAAACTCTAGCCCCTAGAAATTCAACAGACAAGTTTACCGCCAGTAAACAGATTCTTTTATATGCACACAGTAGGTATGTCTGAAAAGTTCCAGAACAAAATTCATAAAAAATACAAATTAAAAGATAAACGAATTTATTCACATCAGCCTTCTACATAGGAACCTTCTCTAGTAATAGACTCGTTACAGCGCCGGTAGATATCGTCGAACGCCCTGGAGAATTCATTTCCTGAGATCGCTTTCAGCTCCTCGGTGCAAGCATTCTGGTTAGCCGAAATGTCATCAAAAAAATCGTCCTTTCATCTTCAGTTTCAGCTTGGGGAACAAAAAATATTCGGCCGGTGCCAGATCAGGTGAATAGGGCGGGTGGGATAAGACGGTGATTTGATTAGCCGCGTAGTAACGCGTTAGAAGGGTCGCAGTGTGAGCCGGCGCATTGTCATGCAGCAGAGTCCAGCTGCCGGATCCCGATATTCGGGCCGGATCCGACCAATGCCGCGCATCAGGCGTTTCAGAACCTCCAAATAGAACGTAGAATTTACAGTTTGCCGAGTCGGAACGAATTCATGGTGAATTAAAAATGCGACCAACATTGTTTTCACTTTCCACTTTTGTTGCCTAACCTTCGATGGCCTTTGCGCACCTGGACTCAATCAAGCAGCGGATTGACGTTTTGTTTGAGGATCGTACATGAAACACCCGCTTTCGTCGCCCGTTACGATTGTTTTCAAAAAAATTGGGTCGCTGTCTGCAGTTTCAACGAAGTCTCGAGCGTAGGAAAGATGCGCCTGCTTTTGCTCGTCTGTGAGGAAGTGCGGAACGAAGCGAGAACACACCTTCTGACGGTTAATTTTTTCGACTTAAATGGTACGCACGGCGTCTTTACCAATATTGAGAGCTTCTGCGATGGCACGGAGGTGAGTTGCGGTGGTTCATGGAGGAGCGCGCGCACCTTCGCAACATTTTCGTCGTGAACAGCTGTTGCTGGTCTGCCGCTGCGTTCGTCGTCTTCCAGCTACTCTCTTCCCTAGTTAAACCGTTTCCACTACGTGTATGTTATTGTACGAGATGGGGCTTCATCACCCAATGCTTGTTGTACCATAGAAAAAGTTTCAACGAAAGATTTTTTAAGACGAGGGCAAAACTTTATCGTACTTCTTTGATCCATGTCGCGGATTTGCTCAAGGTCACATGAACACAGTTTACACGGCTGAATATAACTCGAGACTGGAGTGACCAAACCCGGTGAAATTTGGTACACACACACTTCAGATAAAGCGCTACGCAGTTCGGGGGTTGTTCGAGAGATGGCGCTGTTTGTACCGAATACAGAAATTTAGTTCGAGAACTTTTCAGACATACTGTGTATACATATTTTATTTTATATTTCTTAGGTTAAATCTTTAATTTAATATTAATTAAAATTAAAATTAAAATATTCCTTCTTTGCAGAAGTGCTGACTATTTGAGACAATGAAATCTTCAAAAGTTTTTATGATCTCTGCTCGGTTCCGGAAGACCTTCTGTGGGCAAAATGAATCCAAATGAAAAGATGTTAGTCCGTTTGGGAAATGTCAGGTGGATACGGAAGAATTTCAAATCCCTACTGAAACAGTTTTTTCACTGTTATTTGTGAGGTCTGGGATCTAATATTGTCATGCAAAAGAATCGGACCGTGCCTATTGACAATGCCGGATGCTTTAGAGCCAATCTGGCATGTTATATGTCGATTTCCTCCTCATTTTGGTTTCTTAATCTAAGCGATGCACGGTAATTTTTGGGACTAGTTCAGGTAATGGGATACCCACTTATCGAGTTTCTTTACCGAGTTTTTCTCTTATCGAGTTTCTCTCTACGAGACTTGTTGTCATTGGGGATAAGCTCATGCTTTGTGCAATTTCCCGCACCGATTTCATTGGGTCCGCATCCACCGTTGCTCTTAAAACATCGCCGTCTACTAATGTTTCCGGCTTCCCACGTATTTCATTTTTCCAAACCAATGTCGTAAAATGCGTCATTGATGTTTTTCATTGCCAATGATGCATTATGTCTCATTTTAAATTCATAAAGAAAGAGGGTTCTAATTTGAACTGCCAACAGCATAGTAAACACTTCCTAGGAAAAAAAAATAACTGTACATACTTGTAACCCTAAAATCCTCACACGTCAAGCAAACGTCCAACTTTATTTTATAAAAAAAGAAAATTTAACGTTCTGGTACAGATGTTCACTCGAGAACTTCTTATTTCCGACTGAGCGAAAAAAAAACGTGTTTCATGTGGTTCAAGCCAATAGTTTTATAAATTTAAACGACGAACTAGTTGGCGTCTTATTAAAATAAGTAATTTGGTTTTAGTAGCCCCGGAAGCCCATACTTCGTTAAAATCATAAATTCGAAATGGTCAATCATCATTTTTTTGTTTCTCCCGGAAAATATATAGTCATTCATTAGTATCTCTTTTGACCCCCTCGGATACAATACAGTTGCGCCAGTGCTTTTTCTAATCTTCGAAGCTCTACTGATATCGGCTTTTTGGTATAGGGTTGAGTTCTTCCAGCGATGTGGTATTTATTTTCTCAAAAAATCGCCACTCTTTCATGGATTTTGGGAAGTTTTGGGAAGGAAAAAAAAAGTCGTGGGGGCCAAATCCGGTGAATACGGTGGCTGAGCTATGATTACGGGATTCGACCAAATTACGCGCAAGCAAAAATAACTGAGCAAGTGTATTATTGTAATGCAACAGACATGAATTTTCCTCACAAACTTCAAATTAATATTCCTTATTGACTGTACCACTTTCTGGCAAAAACTCGTTATGAACCATGCTATTGTAATCGAAGAAAACAGTGAGCAAAACTTTTACATTTAACCGAACTTTGCTTGTTTTTTCCAGTTTTGGCTCTTCTGATCGCTTTGGCGTTATAACCATCTACAGTTTCGTCATAAGTGATAATCCCCTTCAGGAAATCTGGGCGTCATTCACGTCATTCAACATCTGTTGAAAGATGCTTATGCGACGGTTATTTTGGTCAAAATTTAGCAATTTCGGAATAAACTTCGCTGATACATGTTTCGTGATGAAAAATCCGAAAACTTTCCACGGCATGAGCCAGCCGATACACCAATATCCTCAGCAACTTCTCGGATAGATCTTTACTGCTTCGTTTTCAACCGTTGTTGACGTGTTGGCGCGCTGAGGGCGAGTATCGTCATCAATGTCTTCTCAACCTTCTCTGAGGGGCTTGTTCCTTGTTCTGTCGTGGCGCAGTGGATAGGGTGCAGCCGCTGATGCGCGATGGTTATTTCACGGTTTCCCTCCTCAGCGAGATACTGACAAACCCCCCCCGTAGTACACTTGCCTTGAAAAAGCTTCTCGGCTCCCGCCGTTCGGAATCGGCATTAAAACTGTAGGTCCTATTCACTTGTGTGAAAACCAAATCGCACACAGCATAAGTGAATAGGAGATTTATTCATTTCGATTCCATAGTACCTTAGAGCTATCTTACCCTAGATAAAAATGCTTAAAATTAGCTTAACTATCTTAACAAATCTAAAGATCTTAATGGCCCTAGGCGGACACTCTAAAACAAATAGTATAACTCAAACATATGTCTTTTGACTACTTCGTCAACTCACAATTAACATTATTATAACTAACTTAAGCTAAGAAAAATATTTTTTTTTTATTAAAAAGCATATGTATGTTAGGGGACATGTGTACCAACATAAAAAAAATCGAAAGTCGAATGAACAAGACTTATATTTGTCGTATAGGAGTAAACTTCTTTTTATTTGTTTTCCATGCATTAATCATCCTTATCTTTAATATGAATGTTTTCTCTTGATTACTATTGAATTTTTATCAATCCTATTATGTTAAAATATTTTTAAATCAAGTTTAAGTCAACAATCAGTTTTCATAAAACTCTTCCCTAAAATTTTGTAAATCCCTAAAAATATCTTAAGGATTATAATAAAACGCTTTACAGCTTCCCCTATTTCATGCAAACGTCACTTCGTGTTGTTATAAAGCTATGAAAATGAAAACACAACACAAAAGCCAGTGTGAATATTTTTGTCACGCATTACTGAGTGAACGTGACTAGACTTTTAAAAATCACTCTATAAAATTAAGAATATCCACTAAATACAGGATATTTCATTGATATGACTTTGAAAATGTGTAAATTAATCTCCTGCTGGGATAAAACCTGTTTGTTTCTTTAGTGTTTATTACCGCTGAACAGAAATTTGAAGGAGACCAACAAATAACGATAATTAAAATTCGTATACATATATTGGATGTGAATAAAACCTATTCATGTACATTAAGGATAATATGGATTGTTTCATGCTAGAAAACATTTATATAAGTTCATTATCAATCTGCACAGCAGACGTGATCTGAGTCGTTTTTACAAATTGGCAAGCTGATGGGCCTTGCCGACCCATTTCTGAAGTATCCTAAATGTTTTATCTGACTGCAGGAAGAGAGAGCTGACAACGTACACATTTGATAGAGAGTAACAGAAAGCCTTTACATCAGGATATAGTATATACATACATATAAGATTATTTAATCGTACCTATGAATTTTGATTGTCAAAAAAATACAGGAAAATTGCAAAAATGTGTAAAGTTTTATTTTATTTGAAGCCATGTAAGTAAATGTTGACCACAACCATGTTTTAAGTGGTCGGTAGGTACATATGAAAAGTAAAATTTTGAGTCTTATATTTGCACTTTTCGATATTATTGGCGGGTGTCTTGCATTAACCCGTGTAAAGTTGTGATCTAAGGTTGCAATTGACGCTGGCCGATAGGCATAAACGAGTGATTTGATGTATCCCCACAAAAATAGTCGGAAGGCGCCAAATCGCAAGCTCTAGCCGGCAAATTCACTGCCCCAAAATGAAAAATGAATCGCTCACCGAACTCATATCTCAACTGGTCTATCAATTCGCGTGCTGTGTGACATGTAACATTGTCTTGCTGGAACTACATACATGTGGACCAAATTCAGCTCGTGCATTTTGGGAAATTATTAAACAATAGCACGACTCGTATTGACGGTAACGTTGTTCTCACGGTCATGTTTGAAAAATATTCCTCCATAAACTGCATTTTTCCGGGTGCACCGACAGCTCTTGTATTACATACCTATTCAACCAGGAATAAGTTTCGTCCCTGAAAACAGTTTGCCCACTCACCGCAAAATTTGATGCTGTGGCAGGTCGATCGGTTTCAGTTCTTACAGGAACTGTATTTTGTAAGATTTTATACCAAGATCCTTGTAGTCAATCTTCCATGTAGTCGAGTAACACAATCCCAATGGCTGCGAACGGCATCGAAGAGACAAATCACGGTGTTCATTAACACTGGCGGATAGAGCAGCAATATTTTCTCTCTACGCATACGGATAGCTGGCCTTATGTCCAATAGCGTGAAATTGTTGTGAAATTTGAATACTATGGCTTGAATTGCTTGCTCAATAGGTCGATGATGCAGACCGTAAAATGGTTGAGATGTGCAAACATTTTTTTTACGGAACAGTAAAATTCAATAATTCAAAAGCGTGGTTCGGGTATAGGTCTTTCCATGATGTAATGGCAAAGCTAGTTGAGCATGTTTGACTTTGAAAGATGTCACTAGCTGTCAAAAATAGAACATTGAAAAACCAACCAGCAAAAAAAACACCCTTTTCTAGCCCTCAGTATAAAACTGTACGTTTGCATACGCTTGCTGGTGATTGATCTTAATCTTACATTTTAAACTGCTTCTGAACTTATGTATTATTACGAACGCCTAGCAGACACTTGTCAGCCTCCCTTAGAAATATAAGATCTTTTACTGCAAGCCTTTAAAGTATGTACATGTACAATACATACATATATGCATATGTATGCATGCATCCATACATGTATGCATGGAAAAATAAAAATAAAAAAAAATTATTAATTTTCTCAGGAATATACAATGAAATAAACTTTAGGATGTTGTCACTGGCCACTTCCACCGTTTACAATATACCCTAGAAATTAAATAAATGTCTGGACTTTCTTGGTTTTAGTTTTAAATCCATTTTTATTTCTAATTCTTTTAAAAAAACTTACCCTAGACAAAAATGCTTAAAAACCATAACTAATTTAAAATACCTTACCGGCCCTATAGCGACATTCTAAGCAAACAGAACAACTTAAGACTATCTCTTACGGATTAACATGAAACTGACAAGGAAATTGTTTATTTTCTAAGAAAAAATATGTATAAAAAGAAACTAGCATCAGCCTGGACCTGCTTCATTTCTCAATTCTATGTACACATATGTACCATCACATCTGTACATACTGACTTTACTGACTTTATCTGTATAAAGATATCAGCTATTAAATCCGTCGATTAATCGATTATTTTCCACACATGTGTACGCATACATTTTCATTACCATATCACCATAAAGCAGTTTAACAGGCTACACAACGCTGCTTATTACTCCTTCATACTATGGTGTTTGTTGTTTACAAACATACTTAAAGCTTTTCAATTTTTGACTTTACTAGCAGAGGATTAATTTCCGAACAATTACGATTTATTACATAAAGTTCGAAAATGTTCATGCAATTAGCACATATCGGGCTCCATTTCTACTTTATGGAGTTTATTCATATTTTTTGTGGGACAACAGCAAAAAATTGCATGGTAGCATGGTGACATGCAGTTGGCTGCAGTAAAAATAAATAGGTTGGGCGCCATAGAATTTGATGATCTGGTTATATCGTCTATAAATATAATGTTCGTGGATGAGTCCTTTGCTCAATTATTAATTCGTGAAAGTAAACAAATGTGATTTAAATAATCGCCTGTGAATAACAATCATTAAGTAACTTGATATGAATTTCTTTTTCCGTTCTTTCTACATGTGTGTTGTCCGTTCTACCAAGTGGATCATTCGCGTTACACGGCCTGGTTCAGGTGCCTTTTCACTAATACGACAATAATCACACAATTATTAAATTTGTCATTGACGTTACTCCGCCACAATGCCGATGATACCGATGATCCTTTGCATATGCACATATAAAATCCTTATAAGCGACAAAAAAAAGAAACCCGAAGAAACAAGTAAAACAAAACACAAAGTTAAAAAAAAAGAAATAAAAATGAAAAGAAGCAACCACAAAAGCAGTGAATAAAACCAAAACATGCGGTCCAGCTGTAATAATGCTATGAATACGAATACCGTGTGTATGATAACCATTGCGAGCATCCACTCTGAGAAGCACAACCAGATACGATATGTCTTTTGCTTGCCATTCGCTCAAATCTGATAATAAAAAAGAAATTATTACAATAAAAAAAGGAACTTTGAGGATCTATATTAAGAAAGAAAAAAAAATTAAATCCATTCCATGGTGCGACTAAGTAGGACCCATCCTATGGCGCTTTTTCTCTTCTCACATACACTACACCTCTCATTTTTAGCCCGGTACTTTAGACTCTTCATTATTTGTCTTCGTTTTCAGTTAATTTTTGTTATCTTTTGTTGCTTTTGTCCCCCTTTTGATATCAACAGGAATTAATAAGATGCGACGGTATTCATGATTTGCCTCCATCCACTAAATATCATCGGTGAAAGGGTAAAGAGAAAACAAGTAACCAAAGCGGCGCGTTGTCTTCAGAGACATACATACATATGTATATACTCCCATATTCGATCCCGGGTTCTACCTGTGTCGAAGCCAAAACGAATCACTGATCATTGGAAATGTGACAGGAGCTGTTGCGGCGGCAACAGTGACCGTGCTCTTGTATCTCGCTCACTCGTGGTGATATCTGTGGGCTCTGGCTCGGTGGTGGTATCTGTGGGCTCTGCCGTGACAGGCAGGTTTTTCGGTTAATGGTTAATGAAGTGGAAATAGACTTAAGAATAGAAGACCTTTGCTTGTGTTTATACAATATTTTGACGTTACAGTCAAAATCATTCATGCTTTTAGTTGAGTACGATTAATCCTTTTCATAATATTTTCATCCTGCTTTTTTCGTTGTTTTTTGTCTTTCAGCTCCTAGTTGGCAGTGGTGGCGGTGGAAGTAGCGGAGGTGGTGGTGGCAATGGTGGACAGTCAACGACAGCAGCGTCCAGTGCCCAATCACCGATATCAGGTGCAAATGCACCATCGCTAAGTCCATCTGGCGGTTCGGGTACCGGTGTGCCGGCTGGTGCCTTGAGTCCTGGCGGAATTTCGCAAACATCAAACGCAGCACCCGGCACTGGTACCTGCTGCGAGAATGGTAGACCAATTATGACAGATCCTGTATCAGGACAAACAGTGTGTTCGTGCCAATACGATTCTGCGCGTTTGGCGTTGTCTAGCTACTCAAGAATACAAACGGCCGGCGTGGGCGTCTATGGGACACCGTATCCATCGACTGATCAAAATCCTTATCCCAGTATTGGTGTGGACAGTTCAGCTTTTTACTCACCACTTGTAAGTATGACTTTTGGTAAACGTTTATTTTTATTATATTGTATATATTATGTATATTTATAATATAAAAGAAATACAAAAATAACGCATAAGGTATGTCATGGACGAGTAAACGCTTATACGGTGCTCGTCTTTGATACTTTATAATGTTAACTGTGGTAAAACATTTAACAGAGTACAAGGGTGCATATCGGAGGATATCGAGTTTCTCGGCTCAATGACCTTGACAACATGCCTATGTCAAAATCAATGAAATCGAAATTGCTGGTATAAAATTACATTGAGGGTATTTTCTTATACACTCAATCTGTCTTGAGTTATATCCGTACATATACACGGCAATCTTACCACCGGCGACCAGTAAAGCTCTTCGAATAGCATTTGTTACACTGAACAAAATCTTCTTAGAAAAAAAAATGTTATGCCTATATTTTGATTGCATAAGAACTATACGTGTATGTCTTGCGATTACATTTAAAACCAGCGAACTCGGGAGCGGACAAAATCAAATTTCCATTAACAAAACCTATTTTTAGTTTGTGTGCGCGCCAAGTTACCCCGTTAATTGGCTATGTGGACCAACACATTCAATGCTGATAATTGGCTTATTGCAATAAGAGGGCGATAAAGCCCGGAACACAGTGCAAGCAAATTCATTTCGTTGCTCGGGGCTATTGCGGTGCGACCATGGCGAGTAGCCGATACGACGTAAAACTGAAAAGCGAGCGTTGAGGTTCGATAAACTTTTTTTTCGATCAATTTGTGCAATTCAAAGTTAATGCGCCTTAAAGATCAAACTTTCTCGTTGGCTGTGTAAAAGGTAAAATTGATACGTTGGTAATATTCGAATTCATACCTCACACTCCTTAACTGCCCGCATCTTTATTTCGCCAGTTCATCTTTAGTCTACATACATACATATGTATATCTGGAACAAACAACTTTGTTTTAACGAGCAAATTTCTATGCTTATTTTCCTAAAATAACACTATCATCGATTATGGTCGAGCATGTGCTCGTATATAAATGCGCTTCTTAAGCGTAGCGTGCATCATCGCATCGATGGGTATCTCATCTAGCTACGTTTCCATCCCGTCGGCGGTTAAAGGGCGCTCTAAGTGCCCGTACGAAAAGTCTTATACAGGGTGTCCCACGAGCAGTGTGCCAAAAAGCTAGAGCGTGTAGGTCTGGTCAAGACAAGAAAAAAATCGTATGGGAGGGGGGGGTCTATTCCCCCCCGTTTAGCCGGGAGGGGCAATTTTCTAAAAAATTGACTTCATTTGGAAAAAAAAATATTAAAAATCGACAGTTACATCCACAATGACGTGATATACTTTTTTGTAAAGCCAGAAACCTCTTCTTTCATCTTGTTTCTAAACGAAGCTGTTTTAAGGAATAGTTTTTGAGAAATTAATTTTCAAACTCAAAATTTTGAAAAAAAAATGAAAAAAAAAAATTTCGAACTATTTTTTTTCAAAATTTTATGTAATTAAGTACTAATTTTTTGTCAAAAATTCAATTCTTTTATTAGTTTTTAGTTAAAAACAGAAAACCGGATGCAAAAATGTTTTGTAGTTTTTGAGAAATTAAAAAAAAACCCGAACCATTTTTTTCTAAGAAAAACCTTTTTTTTTGTTTTAACGCGGCTGGACTTGTAGGCAAATTAATGTATGAAACATTGACATCTTTTTTATTATTTTTAAAAAATTTGGAGTTTTATTATAATCAATTTTCAATATGATCCCCATTTTTTAGAAGGCAAAGATTATATCTCCTTCTAATGGCTGCACATAAGTCAAACAATTTGACTCCAGCGACTTCAATCCGTGCTTTCAGTCGTTCCAAAGATACTATTTCCACTTCGTAAACATAATTCTTCATGAATCCCCACACATAAAAATCTAGAGGAGTTAAATCTGGTGATCTAGGTGGCCATGCCGTGGGGCCCTTTCTTCCGATCCAACGGTCACTAAAATGATCATCCAGCCAGTTTCTAACCCGTAAGCTGTAGTGTGCTGGTGCTCCATCTTGCTGGTAGATTAAATTATCTGCTATGGCCAAAGGAACGTTGTCCATCAAATCGGGCAAAAGGTCTCGTAGGAACTGCAAGTATGATTCTCCATTAATAACGGCATTCAAAAACCGGGGCCCGATTACAGTTTGTCCAACAATACCAAGCCAAACATTTCAGCTAAAGCGGTGTTGTGATTTATTTTGTTTTTTGTTGTGTAGATTGGTGCTACTCCAATGATGCAAATTGTGGAAGTTAGTAACCCCATCTCTGGTAAACTGTGCTTCATCCGTCCAGAATATCCTTCCAAAATTGTTTCGTTCAGTTTCATTTCGAAGCAGTAATGATCGACAAAATTCTGCTCTCAAAAACTTGTCCTTTGAGGTGAGTTCCTGAACTGTCCTAAAATGGTACGGGTGTACGTTTTTGGTATGAAGCACTCTCCGTACTCTAGATTTGGGCACTCCAAGCATAATAGCTATCCTCCTTGTACTAAGGGAGGGATTACGTCAGACCAAATCCAAAAATTGCGGTTTTATTGTCTTAAGGTCCTAGCCGGTTGAACCCATTGGCGGCGGGCGGACCCAGACGAAATTGGCAGGTCAGTTTTCAGGCGTTATCAATAAAAAAAAAGGATTAATCCAGGGTTATTCCAATACTGTGTCAGTTTATTGAATCCTCATAAAACTCCAATTTTTTTTAAAAATAATGAAAAAGATGTCAATGTTTCATACATTAATTTGCCTACAAGTCCAGCCGCGTTAAAACCAAAAAAAAGATTTTTCTTAGAAAAAAATGTTTCGTGTTTTTTTTTAATTTCTCGAAAACTACAAAACATTTTTGCATCCGGTTTTCTGTTTTTAACTAAAAGCTAATAAGAGAATTGAATTTTGGACAAAAAATTAGTACTTAATTACATACAATTTTGAAAAAAAATAGTTCGAAATTTTTTTTTTTTAATTTTTTTTCAAAATTTTGAGTTTGAAAATTAATTTCTCAAAAACT
The DNA here is from genome assembly GCA_958301585.1 of Merodon equestris. Taxonomy (NCBI): domain Eukaryota; kingdom Metazoa; phylum Arthropoda; class Insecta; order Diptera; family Syrphidae; genus Merodon; species Merodon equestris. The sequence goes on along the minus strand of OY284414.1, from coordinate 68,185,235 downwards.
ATTCCTTAAAACAGCTTTGTTTAAAAACAAGATGAAAGAAGAGGTTTCTGCCTTTACAAGAAAGTATGTCACGGCATTGTGGATGTAACTGTTGATTTTTAATAATTTTTTTTCCAAATTAAGTCAATTTTTTAGAAAATTGCCCCTCCCGGCTAAACGGGGGGGAATAGACCCCCCCCTCCCATACGATTTTTTTCTTGTCTTGACCAGACCTACACGCTCTAGCTTTTTGGCACACTGCTCGTGGGACACCCTGTATAATTAATTTCATACTACTGCACGACGACACAGCGGCGGTGACGGCGACCGCGGTTACTGCCACAACAACGTGCAAGTAATGAATGAAAGAACCGGTCATACAAAGTGACTGGGAGAGTGTCGACAAATTATTAATTATCCTACGTCGTGGTGACACATGTAGACATTGATTCGTAATCGGATCAAATTGTTACATTTAGCATTGATGTGCACAAGCATTAGCTATCATAAAGCTGTGCAATTGCAGATATTATATATGCGAAGTAATTTTATAGGAACACATGTTTTCACGAGGTTTGCGGGTTTTATTGGCATGTTTCTGTGTTCGTATTTGCTTTTATATCATCTTCGGATGCGATAATTGCGTAAGGTTGAATGAGCCTATCATAATAATCCTTTGATCGTCGATCAAAGGTTATAATAGCGTGAGTTCGAGTGCAAATATTCGCTATACATTATGAAAAGCTCTTCCAAAACACGATGTACATATGTACGTATGAGTAATAAGCCCAGAAAAAATAATTTCACTACTTCTTATACAATATATGTAGCTACATACATATGTATATTAAGGCATGTGAGGTAAAATGAATACCCGATCGTGTGTGTGTATTAAATAAAATGTGAACCCGTCTCGAGCCGCTGATCAAATATTATGTTACACTTGTTCATATAGTTTTTTGTAAATTTTTGCAACCCGAGGGATGTTCTCCGTTCTAGCTAATGCCTATGTTTTACCTCGTGTTTACAAGTTAGATATTTACGCACTGTTATTGCTTTTTAATCTCTTTATTTCTTTCGACTTGCTTGCGTATCCATTTTGTCAGATTTTTGCATGGCTACACATCATGCAATTCAGAGCAAGCGCATTGTCATTTTGCTCCTCGTACTTTTGGTACGATAGATATTTTTGACACAAGTACGATTTACATTTCTTTAAGTGCTTAAAAAATCTGACTGCAATACGAAATTTGAATGTGAATATGTATACATCTGTTTTTTTCAATCTCATCTCAGGTATTGTTCTCCTTGTTCCTATTAAGTACATACTAGATAGTACATGTCGTAACAATTAAAATGGCGCTCAACAGACACATACTTAACCAAACAGATATACACATAGCATACCAACACGCAAACTTTGAACGCTTTGCAATTTATACCCATATTACCCTTAGTTGGAATGAGGACTCAGCTGCTGGTAGTGGGTGCTTAAACTAGTTACAAGTGCATTAAATATATCTTAAGCCAACTTAGGGGGTGTGTGTGGACTTTATATCTAAATGGGGTTTATTCCACAAACATCTGCCCTGCTGTTATGCTCCTCGTGTGCACCACAAGGATTAAGCATGCAGCTTAAGTGTGGATTTATGCTAATAATAAACACTCCGCAAGTGCATAAGTGTATATGGAGGTAGAGTACCACACATGTTGTTGGCTATAATGTTGGTTGGAATGCGAAATGCTTTTTTGCCTTTCAATGCTTTCTTCCATTCTTTCTTTTTCCTATTTCGTGTTCCTCTTTTAGTGTCAACTTTCACCGCACGATGTTATCCATAACATAACCCACTACCTGAACCATATGATCCCAGGAGGGTGACTAGTAGATTAAGCAGTTTTATTTCATCCTCTGCAACTAAATCCTATAAGCGAACAGAATGTTTGATTTTCTTCTTTATCGAAATTCAACGTGTATGCGGAAGCATTTCCATCGGCTTTGAGGGACAGTTGAAAACGATTAACGCACATCAAAGGTGCTTGTCAAAAAGCTATCAACATCCACGTAGTCGTTCATAATTTAATTGTTATTAATTATCATATCATCGGTATTTTATGATGGGCTGCAGAGAGCGTAAACAAAGCAGCTGCCTCCAAACTTAAAGGCAGAACAGAGTAACAACCAAACGTGACCTTTTCGTGAGAGGTGTGACTAATCACCCGTTTTTACAACACATTAACTCGACCGTGTGCAGTGCGCAGGGTGCGCTAGCAAGAGACTGCAATTATTTTAATGTTTAATAATTTGCATAAAATTCTAATTAAGGCACCATGTGCACTGTCCAGCATGTATGTATGTATTCACCACTATGACGTTGTACATTCTTATGTTATGCTATCATTCGGTAACAAGGAATAAACCTAGCTATCCTGCCCATTGCTCAGTGAGCAGATAGATAACAAGTGAAGATTATTAGACGGATTAGGATCGAATGACGTTTTATTAGCATGACATCTAAGTGAAAGCAAAAGAAGAAAAGGAAAAGCAAGGATAGTGTATGTATGCTCATGTAAATGGCATTTCAATGGTGCTGATCCCTTACATTGGTAAGGAAGTTAAACGATTTCGTTAGACTGCAAATTGGTTTTAACTCCTATTACACAATATTAAGTTCAATGCATTCAAACATATTCTTATGTATCTACATACGTAGTCAGGCAAAAGTGCAATCAGATTAGGTCTAAATAAAGTTCCGATATATGTAGTGCTTTTTCACTTGAGACAATAAGTCAATGAACGTGATAAAATTACGCAATTACATTTTCAGTAACTGTGTTAGCTGCCAAAAGCTGTCCTCTGATAAGCGTCTTTTTTTGCCACCTTCGTGGTTAATTATTATCATCGATGGTTTCAAACATCATCAAAATCATTTTTTGGTTATATTTCGACATATTAAAGCCTATCATCATCTATGCCTCTGTCGTATAGTGTAAAGAGAGCACAAAACTTTCATCATCAAATTAAAGTGCCGTCAAAGATTGATATGTTGCAGCATAACGCTGGCTATGGAATACTGTCCAACATCAACCCAAAAGACTTTGACTCGACTTAGAATCTGCTTTGCATAGGTATATGTACATAGAGTAAATAAATAAATGCAATAAGATACCTTCAATCGGAAAGTATCCTTACCTGACCTGACTATCTGGTCACATATCCATTCTTTACGAACTTGCTCCAAATGCTCCAAAAATGGTAAGCACGACAATAGATGCCCCACCGTAAATGTACATCGTTGTCAAAAAATGTAAATATCCATCGCAAACTGTTTAAGTTGCGAGATTAGCGATCTCCTGAACAACTTTAAAGCTCTTAGGTTAGGTTAGGTGCTTCCCTCCGTAAAAGCGGTGGGGATCACTTAGACCAAAAACGGTCCATTGTGCTACCACTTGTGTCGGCGCGGTCACCGTTACTCTTGGAACCATTTTGAGTGCTCAATAAAATCTAATATTTTGTGGATCTCCGTTTCGGATAGATCCTTTAAGGAAATATTCTCCCAGAAATCGTCTTCTTGAGGCGGCTAGAGCAGGGCAATTACAAAGGGGATGGAAGGGAGATTCTTCCTCTTCCTTATCATGACACCGACTGCAGTAGTCGTTGTATGGCAGTTCTAATCTTGCGGCATATTTCCCTAAAGCGCAAAGTGTAACGACTCCGATTAGGCTGTTGACATTCCGCCTGCGTATTTTTAGCAGCCTTGTGGTTCTACGTTGACAATACCTGGGCCAGGTTTGTCTCGCATAGTTGCATGTTTCAAAGTCACGCCTCTCTCAAGTCTCTCATTTGCCTGTTGCAATGCATTTTTCGAGATTTTATATTTTTGCGTTTGCATTGGTGGGTTGATTTCCCCTTTAAAAGTCGAGAGCTCCAGTGTGGTACCTATTTTGGCTATTTCGTTCATTCACATTATCTGGTATATCGCTATGCCCAGGTACCCAGCACATCTGTTCGATATCTCATTTAGAGACGTGCGGCAAGGCCTGACCAATTTTGATCTTATTATTGGTGATTCGAATGTTTCTATTGCAGCTTGGCTATATGTGTAGATGACGATTTCTCTTTTGTTCACGGATCTTACAGACTGCCAGTCTACGGCCTCACGAATTGCCGTTAATTCAGCTTGGGATATTCTGCAGTGGTCCGGTAGTCTAAAAGATTGGCTGATTTTTAGGGTCGGTGCATAGATTCCGGCGTCCACACCATTGCCTGTCCTAGATCCAGTGCAGTACCTTTTGTTGGAAATTCACTCCCCTCCCATTGTCGTCGTTTGGAAATTGTTGTTTCATAGAGACTCTTGAAGTCAAGGGTCGAGATTAAGTAGATCGTGACTTCACTTAGATCATTGCTTTGGCGTAGCATACCAGCGTGCCCTATTTCGGAGAACTTCCAGTGAGTGGATTCCTTAAGTTGCAACGCCGATTCTTTGCCTTTTTCCATAAGACCAGGGATAGGAATATTTCGTTTACAACCAGAACCCACAATTGCGGTGATAATACTACTCCTTGTGGTGTGCCACGTTTTAGTACCTTCTTTGTTTGGTAGCAGCCGAATTTCGAATGAATCAACCTGTTTGAAAACATTTATTTGATCCAAAGTATTATATTTCCATTAATGCATTGATGACGGCTTATCCGGGACGGGTTAAGAATATCCCTGCAGCGATACCTCTCGCTTGTCGTAAAAGGCGACTAAAACAAAGGTAAACAAAAATCACATCTAGGCAATTTAGAAAACACCAAGGTGAGCCTAGGGACACATATACCACCATTAAACTGCCCCACAAGTGTACATGCAAATCAGTGGGTTGACACGACTGGAGATCACCGGTGTTGTAGTAAGAGTAAGATCAAACAAAAAAATCTGGAGCATGCCCGTGTCACAAAAAAAAAAAAAAAAAGGCAGGCCGAAAAACAATTGGTGGCCTCAGCTGGCCTCAGCGATGAAGTAATCCCAAACCGGGAAGCCTGCCGCTACTTTCTGAGGTCAACCCCACAAGCGGACCAGTAGGAATGCAGTTAAGTGGGAAGGTTATGGTCCTACACTTCTGACCATAACGACGCCGAAAAAAAGGGAAAAGAAAGAAGAATGCATTGATGACGGCTAACTTCCTGGTATCTTCCTCACTCTACTGGCCTCACTGTTCGCTTCTATTTCTGAGCAGAAATCGCACTAGGATGTCCTTTGCGCCTTTCTTGTCTCACTTTTATATAGACTGAGGCTGTTCTTGTAGACAACCTTGGAGGTTTGGTTCTCTTTGTTGGTTGCTACTTGGGCAAGATTTTATACGGGATCTGTTCATAGCTCCATTCAATGTCTGCATGCGACTTGGGGTTACTTGACTGAGCGGGGTCAAGGGCGCCTTTAAGGTTAGCCTCATATTTAACCCAGTTAATCGGTTTAGGGTTCCTAAAGGATGTTTTAGTTGGGATCTCAAAGTTTAGATGGAAGCAAATATAACGGTGATCAGAGAACGAGTTCTTTTCTGACACCGTGCAGTTTGCAACCGAGATATTGGAAGAATTGGGTACCAAAGTTATATCCAAAACGTCCTGCCTATTTCTTGTTACGAGGGTTGCCCCTCTTATAAATAACAAGGTTTGTTTCAATAATATAAGTCAGCAATACCTCACCTCTTTTGTTGATGTCGCTACTGTTCCAAACGGTGTGGTGAGCATTCGCGTCACATCCCATGAAGACCGGTGTTTTTTTCCGTTCTGCCTCACTAACCATCCTTCCGATTGTTGTGGATGGTAACGGCCCGATGTCGTCGCTGTTGCCTCTGCAACAGAAGCAAAATATCTTGTGGGTCGCTGGGTTCCACGGGTATACGGGCGCGGGCCTGAGCGGAATCTAGCCCTTACTCACAACCTCCGGCTTGGCACCTTTCCACAAATTGTCCGTCGCGACGACAGTGGCCCTTAGAAAGGATACAGCGCTGTCGTCATCGCAGGCAATAAGTAATACCAATGGAGCCAGCCCCTGTAGATGAAACCAGGAAGTTTTTTTCCGGGCTATTAGAGAGAAGGCTGAGTTTGATCCTGCCTTCAAGGATTTTCCAGTGCTCATGAGCGATGTGGACCTCCTCATGGCTCCGATCTACGATCACTACAGCTAGATGATCCCTCCTCACCTCATTGAGAGTGGGCACCGTAGCGGTGCTCCTATGTCTCTTTGAGGTGGTTGGGGTTTCATCGTGAGATCGAGGCCTTTTTAATGTCCACTCCGTCTTCTCAACCCAATTTTCCTTGATCTTTTGTTCTAGTCAGCTAAGGACTTGAAAGGCAGCACGTCACTTTCTATAGACCGTCGTGCTGGCTCTTATGTGCTTCCCTGGAGCCGATGTCGTTGCCTGGGAAGCGTTTTTGTTGTCTTCTGAGGAATTTTGGGGAATAACCGCCAAGGGTTTTTGTTTATTTTTGTTGGTCTCTATTTTGTTCCCACGAGTAAGCCGGTGCAAAAAAGGTCCACCACAGCATTGCCGGTTCTACTGCGGTAAGGCATGTATACTAAGGGTCTTGCCAAAGCACCCAAAGTAGCTCGTTAGGGCTGGTTTAACCCCCAACCTTCCGTATCTCGGCACGTTTCTTTCGCTCACACCACCAGGGTATCCGTTGTTACCTCTTTCTTAATGGTATGCTGATGCACACAAGTAAGACCTTAGCTGACACTAACCGATGCTTAGTCATTTCCAGCGGGCGCCCACGAGGAGGACTAGAAGAAGATTTTTTGCCCACCTTAAACAAAAGTCTTAGTTCGTACTCAGTTGGCTAGAATATAGAATCAAAGGCTGGCAGTGGTCCAAAATTGAAAATTTTTTTTTTCGGTCAAACTAAAAAGTCTCGAAGCAATAGGACAGTTCCTCAGTGTGTTCCAATCCGAGCTAAACACTATCTACATACAGCTATGGCCAAAATAATGGCACCTTTCACATTTCATTAAAAGGATTAGTAACTCTTTTTTTTATTCGAATTTTAAAAATTATTGACATGCAAATGTGATAACAAATATGTTTTCAATACGTTTTTTAAGGGATTACTTGATTAGTTGAAGGAATATTTTAGCAGGCGAAACTAATTTTCGTTTCCGCTTTCATTCTATTTCTTCTCCGAATATGTTGGCGATACATTTACCGTTAATTCTGCAATTTTTTTGTCATTCGCACAAAGCAACTGTTACACAAGTTGTTTTTGAAACCTAATAAGTGTTGCCATTATTTTGGCCATAGCTGTATATTCATCCAGCACTCGAAGCTCTAAGTTTATGAGTTCAAAATCCTTTAAGGACAGCGAAGATGCTTGGCAGAACTTTGCAAAAAAGCATGTTCAAATGTTAGTAGGTATCGGAACGTAGAGGCAACGAAAAGTGTGCTATAAAAACTTTTGTTGCTCGAACATGTAAGTAAGCAAAATAAACCGTGTATTTACATACAGGGCTTTTAAATAGGGAAATTCCAATTTGTATTTTAATATAAACGTCAGTGAAGGCTTATGTTGAAGCTCATAAACGAGAAGCTTTCAGATATTTTTAAAAATTACTGCTAAAGTTATGAGCAATGGTCGCAACTTTAAGAACACTTACTCCAATTTAGTCCCTGTGTCTATAAGACAAGCAACGGTCGAGGTACCAAAAATGAGTAAAATCAGACGACTCCACACTGCCCATAGAAATTGGGAATCCCTCAGTCCCAATATGGTCGTTCTTAAGTAATAAATTAGGGCGTACACTGATAAGATCAAAGTTACTCGGGAACTGAAGACTCTCGATCAATTGAATCGCCATAACTTCTCCTATTAGGCTCTGCAAAAGTGGAGTTCATCGTAAAAGCACCTTTATGAATATTTCTTATTTTTCATCAATAAGCGAAAGGTGTGTTACTAGACAGCAACAAACCTATATTTCCTTCAAGAACACTTGATTGTTTCAACAAAAAGTATTTTTCATTCATGAAAATGATCACCATATCACGGTTAATGGAATTCGATATCGGGCCAAGACTATTTTTGGGCATAACTGGTCAGACTAAAAGGAAAATGGACCGATCGATTTTTGCCATTTTGCTCATGTGTCTTAAGGGCGCTGGATTCCTCCTTTGGGTTATGTTAAGTGTTGGTTTATGCCAACAAGCCAGCAACGTTAGAGGAACTTAGGAATGCGAAATCGCCGATATTTGTGGAAGAGTGTTATGTATACAAATGATTTTAAAAAAAATGTAACACTGCAAAAATGCTTATAATGGTCACATGAACGAGATAGAACTTCTTTTTTTTTTCGATTTCTTTTCATTGTTTTTCGCAGACAAAAATGTTTCAATCTAACTTAAATAAATATTTATTATGTGTTACGGACCTTATCTGGGCACCCAAAGTCTAACTATAAACTTGTCTATCCTATTAATCTTCCACTTTGCAAAGCTGAGGCAGGGAAGACTTATGCAAAGGCTTTCCTCTCTGTCTGTACGCATATATCATATATATGTATGTATATCTACAAACTTGCGCGAAGTGAATGTGAATTTTAAACTGTGAAAATCAAGTACATGAACCGTAATGACGAGAAAGCCCAATTCACCAACCGCCTATTTTCATGTAAAGGCTTTCCTGTCTGTCGGTCCGTCCGTACGCATATATCAGTACGGTATGAGTCTGAAACATGGCTGTGTTATAGAGCTCATAGCGACTGGTTTTAAAACCCTAGCTATTGTGGTTCCTGCGATGCAGGTAAAAGTTTGCCAAATTCAAGATAGAGGACATGGCATTGTAGCTTGACTCCCGGCGAACTGATCCCATCTTGTTTATGCTTATTTTAACGATCTTACATACCCTTATCTGCTCAATTTTAATCTTAAATGCAATAAAGTTGGATCGTAGTGAACTGGTATTTATAATTGGGATATTAAGCCCCGGAGATCAGGTTTTTGTCGTTAGCCATAGACCTTGCAATGTGCTTTCGAGTGATTTTAGTAAGAAAATTGTCGATTCTGTTTAGGCCTGCTTCGTCGTACAAGACCTTATTAGAATAATATTTAATGAACTGGGACTCTGGGGGTCTGTAGATTCTAAGACAGACCCTAAAGCTTTGTCTCTCGAACACACGAATCTCTTCAATACAAGATGGTGCCACATTAAACCATACCGGACGACCACACGCGATGATGGACCTTATTAAGGCCACGTAGCATATGATTTTTACCATGGGCACGTTGACTGCTATGAACCAGATTCCTTACCTTCATGCTGAAGGCTTTTTATATACGCTGATCAAGCCAGATACCAGGATTGTCAATGATGATTGCGAATTCCATCAAGTTCTTCCCAATATCTTTTGTGGCACTTTATAACGGAGTCTTCAACAGTATCGTTTTCGACTTCTGGAAGTTAATTGTTAACAGACCATAACCATACGGAGTGTAACAGCTCCCGTTCATTGGTTTTTGCCTTATTCCACTGAATGCCAGTTTTGATGCAGCGTGAATACTATCATGTAATTTATCTTTTTATGTTTAGGTTTATGTTTTGTGGAACAGAAGCATGAACAATCGACACAAAGCCAATGAAAAAGCAAACATGTGTTCTTCCTCTGCGTGTTTAAGGAATTCTCCATGAGAAAATTACATTGTAAAATAATAAATAATTAAACAATTAATGTGCTTAATTACAGCGAATCACAGCACCATGTGCTGCTACTTTTCATTGGGCTATTAACGCATCACACGCACCTGATCAGTCACTATGAGCTTCTACACTCACATCAGCTTCACAACCGCATTAATTGCAATTGCTGCAGCAACATAATTACTAAAGTACATATGTACATACACTTGTACATAGTTCGTATAAAGATACAATATAAAACACTTGGGAATACACTGAGTTACAATTGATGTTTTGCGAATCAAAAATATCGTCGTCTCGAACATAGCGTAGCTTCTTAGCTGCAGCGTGTGTGTGCTCTCATCGATATCATAATTATATGTTACGGTGCATAAGTGCGTGATGGAGGTGCATATTGCGGGACCTTGTTGCGCCTCGTAAGTGGCAAGTCGTGCAGTTAGCATACAATGTGAACTTCTCTAATTAACTTTTCAACGTAAAAATGCAAAACTGCACATAAAGCAAAAGGAATGAGTTAATAGAAGTGATGCTTTGCATTCGTGTTTCATATTGAATTCGAAGTAAATGCGAAGAATTTTTATTCTCAACAACACCTGGTATTGGTCCTGATTTTTTCCGATTTATCTTTAGATACCTTAATATATATATTTAAATTCTATAAATTCCAGAGCAACCCGTATGCCTTGAAGGATAGCGGCCCAGGTTCCGATATGAGTGCGTGGACTTCAGCTGGCCTACAACCGACAACCGGATACTATCCCTACGACCCCACTTTGGCTGCGTACGGGTGAGTCAAAACATAAATCTTTCCCCATAGATAGAGTTCACTTGCTATAAATAATCCACGACCATCATATATGTGTGAATGAAGTACTCATACCGATAGAAAAAAACGAACGATACAGCAATTCAACCATTACGACGGTGATTACAAGTCTGATATCTCGAACTCCCTGCATCGAAGTTCATAAATCACTGTGATTAAATAATTATTGCCATTATCTATCTACCGATGAGATTTTTCGTTAATGTGACGGTGCTATTTCTTCACTACAACGATTAGGGACTGTTTCACATAGGATAAAGTTGCCAGTAAAACTATAAACATTCAAGCCCAAACACCACGGTGAACAAATCGCTTGACGCATATCCGAATAGAAAATTAAATATTCTATTTATTACAATTGCAATTAACCGTATAAGCAGGCTACTGCCCGCTTATCCACAATTGAGATTCTAGTAGAATTTGTTTTTATTTTCCTGACGGAAGGGCAAATTATTGTGGTAATCGGTACTGCTGTTTGATATTGCATTACTATACGATTGCTTATCACTTATAACGCAATCATAAATTACCGTGGTCCTTTGCTCACCCTCGCCGTTGTTTATTTTGCTTCGGATGTGCACTTGACCTAAGTATAACATATTTATTACTTGTACAGGAGGAAGGTGTAAGCAAACTTTCTGTTGGCATTATTATTAAATACATTATTAGGTTTGATCATAAGCAGGAGAATATTCGTAGGAAGTCATAGAATAAAATATTATATGGTAAAGCTCCAAGTGATGCACCATAGCTTTGGGATAATGTGCTAATCAAATATGATGTTGACTTCTATAAAGCTTAATTTAATGAGGGTAATTTTAAATTTAATTTTTGAGTGTAATATTAGTAATAAGTAAATAGCAGCGATAGCAACTATAAGCACGAGCTGATGAGTCATAATAACTGATGGCCTGTTAATTTATTTATTTGGCGAGATTTTTTTTCAGTTCATTTTTTCACTTCTTCGTGTTTATTTTATAACAAAGTCGAACATTTACCAGCTCAATATCAATGTCTCCCGACGTAATGTTTTGCTTTAAAAGGTGTCTTAAAAAGTTGTCTGAAAAAATTGTTTTAAGCAACTCAACATATGATTATTTCTGTTAACCTTTTATAAAACATATTATTACTATCGGCTTTTTGGAACTCGGAAGTTCAGAGCCTCATTGGCCACCCTTCGCTAAGCCTCTCTGTCCTGAGTGTGTTTCTGTCTCATCTCTTCTAGATGCATCCATCTATGGCGCGTCTTCCTAGCAGTCTTTTTCCTACGGGTTTTCTACCCCTTCTTCATTTGACTCTTCGTTCACTGTTTTCGCCTGTTTCTTCGTCCTGTTTTCCACCATAGATTCTCCTTAAGATCTTGTTTTCAAAGACCCTAAATCTACTTCCATCCTTAGTTTTTTTTTTAATTCATTTTTATTCATTGTTTGCTTAGAGCTATCTTACGCTAGACAAAAATTAAAACTAGCTTAAATATCTTAACTAACTTAAAATAACTTACTGGCCGTATACAGACATTCTAAAGTACATAGAACAACTTAAACTATGCCTTTCGGCCTTATGATTAACGTAAAATAATTTTAGAAAATGAACTCCTAAGTAAAGAAAATGTTTTTTTTGTTTTTTTTTTTAAACGAATTCAGGTTATATATTTACTAACTAGAAGATACTACAACCTATCTTAATTAATATATATATATCGATATATACATAATATATATACCGTATATGTATATGTATCTTTTTGTTTTTTTAATATATACATATGTTTTTTTTTTTTTTTTATTTTTTTTTTTTTTTCATCAGCCTAGCCTACCTTAACCTGCCTTAACTTACCCTAACCTACCCTAGCCTACCCCCTAGCATATCTAAGTCTGCCATTGACGTTTGGCAGGCCTTGCCTTGAAGAGGCTATATGAACCAAAGACACCACTGTCGAAGTCCGCTCCAGCCACCAAAAGCGTTGATGGTTTCGGACGACGTCTCCCCTAATCCTGGGGCACTCGGGCTCACGGAACACAACATTATGTTCGTAAAGGGCCCGTCGCTGCAAGTTGTGGCGGGCCATGTAGAAGATTATCGGAACCACTAACCTATCCTGGATCTAAATAGAGGAATGCCTTTGTTGGGAAATAGTCGTTTGGGCGCACACTCTCGTGGTATAAGTAGTTGGGGTAGCAAGCCCCGAAGATCAGGTTATTGACCGAAGTCATTGCTCTCGAAAGTAGCTTTGAATCAGTTTTATCAGGAAATTATCCACCCGTACAATCCTGGCCCTCTTGTATAGGATCTCGTTCGCGTAAAATGTCGTGTACTCAGATTCGGATATCTGGGCCTGACTCAGGCCATGCAACAGATTACCTTCATTCTGGAATCAATTGAATCTTGTCAGAACGAAAGCGCCCCGTTGGTTTGGGTAGAAGTCACCTTCACAATTTTCACAACAAACTTTCTACCGATTAGCATGTCAAAATCATATATATCAGTGGCTTACCAGCCGGCTGAGCTTGTAGTAAAGTCCTTCTAACCATACGGTATCGAAAGCTTTTTCCAAGTCAATCAGGCACCCGTACATTGGTCCGATATGATTTTCGACGCGGCATGAATCATGCCCCACACTGAAACCAAATTGGTTATCCAGATCTCAGTACATCTCTTCATTTGTACGTCCTGAGCACAACATTAGATATACCATTGATCCGAAGATCATCTGGACGGGGTGATAGTCTCTTCACTGGCGACGGCATTATTTACCATGAAATTGTCATTGAACCTGGTAAAACTAAGGTTCGATATCACCAGAAGTAATGGTCGCGTATTAGGCGAATGCTGCCATTCACCTTATACACCTCGTGAAAGACAGCTCCCACCGTCACTACATTCTCCTAGGGATCCTCGATTATGAACAAATTCTCAAACAGCGCTCTCGGGACCAATGCTGATTGTTCGTAAAAGACATCCATTGCCTGCCGTTCTTGGTACCTTCAGGTCCTGAATGTCATTCTGTTGGTTCTCCGAAGTATTTTATTTATTTGCGGTAAAATATTCGCGCTGTTGGATTTTACAGTACGAATTTTGCTATTCGAGTGCAAACTTTCAGTTATTCTGTAATTTTCCTTGATTGACTGTTGGATATTTCTAATCAATGATTTCAGTGTTCTGAGTTTTGTCTGCCAGTAAACCCCTTGAACAAGAGTTTGAGCCTTGTACGGAGTCAAATTTTTGTCTGTGGAGTGCGTCGATTATTCGTTTCGGTACATGTTTGTGGTGTCGTGATGCCGTTGATGTGATATCGTACTATGCATTGTCTGTTTAATTATATCATTTGTTTAAGGTCCTGTCAATTTGGCAAAGCGTAGGGGTCGTTTGGGAATACCCTGCTATCTCGACGTATTTGTCTAGTACTGTAATCGTATTTGTCTAGTACTGCAGTAAGTCCGCACTGATCATTGTCGTATGCGAAGGTCCGTAGACAGTAAGTACACCCTTCATTCGTGTCAGCTAGTCTCAGTCGAGAGTCAAACAGCATAAGATCCACTTCGGTGCCTTGGTAACAAGCACTGTGTCTTTAGGAGCAGCCACAAGTTTTTGTACCGTCTGCCTCAGACCTACCGCCATTTGGACGTAGGTCATTTGGGGTGTGACGACTGGTGTTGTTAAGCGACATGCGAGATGTATCTCCTCAAACGTCTGCTTACGAGCCGGATTTGATTTTTTGATATCTTGGAACCTAGGACATTATCGATAGTTTGCAGGATGGCATTGCTAACTACACAGCACGCACTCGAGCTGTTTCCTGTCTGTGACCTTGTCTTGGGTCAGGTCGCATTGCTCGTTTTTGAGGTTCTTTGCATATTTAACGTGTCGAAGCTGCTCGACGCGGCGTGCTTTCTTGCTTTTTATAATTAAACATATGCCATTTTACAGACTGGGAAGCTAAGGAAGTGATTCCTTTACCAGGAAGAGAGGCAATACTCGCTTCTCTCGTTTGGCCCGCGCCAAGGTGAACGGCTTGACTCCCATGGACTGGAGGCAATCGCTCTCGAAAGCTTTGAGTATTTCCTCATGGTCCGTGATCGTCTGCAACCTCTCTGCTTTAGGGGTGAAGGAGAAGAAATCTGTCGTGGTCTCTTTTTGAGGAGTTGTTGTGGCTATTGTTCAGCTTTTTTTTCGGCAGCTTGTTTTGCGGCTACTGTTGATGTGATTGAAGCCGGGGCGGCTGTAGCATCCACTTTCCCTTTCTGCCAGAATTTCTAATATATTGACTACGCCCATTAGCTTGTCCCGTAGGGCACGTTCCTCCTCCTGGTCCTAGGTCAGCCCTATTTTGTTAAATAAGAGAAATGTTTCTGTCGGAACAAATCTGATAAAGAGCAAATCTCATAATACGAATTATTCGAGTAATCGTAGCCCTATAATATAAGAGGTTGTCGGAATATAATTTTGTGTACCTAGGTCCGGATCAGGTCTTATATACTCACTGAAACACCAGAATTCGTATGCAATCCAGGACTTAATTAAATTCATGTAGCAGGTAACCTTCACTCTGCAGAGAATCTACGGCAACCACTTTACCACTGCGAATTCGACCCAGCTTCAGGCTGTACTTATTTATCTGCCTCATTCTAAAAATTGAGAACCTGCGCTAATATTTTCTAATATTTCCAGAGATTCTAGCCAGAATCGTTCTAAATAAAATAGTCTCTGATTTGATTATTGATCTATAAGGAAAAGTCAAACAACAGATTGCTTGGTTAAATACTAAAAAGAAACGGGCGAGTTAGCGATGCTCTGTTGAAGAACATAAAAATGAAAGTATTTCAGCCTGGGATTAGGAGCGCATATTTTCCAGACATGTTAAAATTACAGGCCGATCAACAATATGTTTATATCTTTTCCAATATTCAACATCGATACTCTGTCGAAAAATATGCCTTAATAAATGTACAAATTAAATAATCTTTTAGTAAAAATAAGCAAGGGCGTCGGTTGTGTGCCTGAAATTGTACAGGTATTCCTCTCTTAAAACTTTTAATTTTTATTCACTGATTCATGTACCTACTATCTAAAACGAGTTAGGTTGATCAGAATTTGGATATTTTAAATCAGTAAAGTGATAAATAAATGAATAGCAGTACAATTAACAGCGACGTCCTTAAAATGTTCAGTGTTATCGATCTTGTGCAAGACTGACAACTCACTTGACAATGATTCTACACGGGTAGCCGATATTTTTAATTACTTTTTTGCAGCAGTTTCAATTCCTAGCTCTGCACACAGTCCGAATTGTTTCGTAGGGAGTCTGGATGTTTGCAGTGATAGTTTCTTATTTGAACCAATCACTGATTTTGAAATACTGTCCTTAATTAATTTCTTTAAGAAGTTTCTTTTCCTGTCGAGATGATTGGTTATCCAACAAAGTATTAAAGCACATCCTTTCAAGAGACGAATTTTTCTATTTTAAAACAATTTGAGCTTTTTAGGTCCTTTGCAATTTAGTTTTAGGGAAGATGTACTTATGGTTTTCTGTTCAAAAACTCGTCTAGACTTGATAAAAAATCTGTGTTTTTGGACATAAGTAAGACTTTGTCATGGTAATACGCAGTATTTCCTTTGGCAAATTGCATCGGGCAGGTTTTATAAGAATTATTCATAGATGGTTTGAATCGTATCATAAGGATAGAAGGCACAAAGTGAAGGTTGGGGATCATCTCAATAGATATAAGACTATTAATTTAGGAGTACCCAAGTTTGTCCTTTGCTCTGTTCTCTTCATAGTTTACATTACTGTTTTGTTTTTTCTGTTATTTCGTTTTCTGGTGATTTAACTTTTGCTTGTGATTCTAAGAGCCACTTGAACGTAGTGGATGACATAAATCATGATGTTCACCTGTTGCGAATGTGGTATGATAAACATAAACTTAAAGTGATTATTTCTTGTCTTAGATTGCAGGATTCGTCTTCACTTTAATTTTGCTTTTTTCATACCACTAGTCGTAAATGCTATAAAGCTTCGATTGCATACGGGTATATATTATATTAATGTTTCTCTGGAATCTGACATTGCTGAAGATGCAGCGAGTGATATTGTTTTACAATTGATATTGTCAGTCACCATAAATACCTAGATTTTTCTATTGACCAAAACACGAAGTGGCTCAAATATATTTCAAACTTGGAACAATATCTTCGTTTTTCTGGTCGTATATATATCATCTGGCAAATTCTGCACTATTTGCACTTTAAGGACTGTCTACTTCGACATGTTTCATCCCAAACTTCAATATGGCATATGGTGTTGTTTTACCAAAGTGTGCTATTAAAACTGGTATCGGTACTGTCCGGTACTATTGTACTACAAGGTGTCCCGAATTTTTTTTATGTTATATCTGATGCCCACAGATAGGCAGTAACTCTGGATTATCCGAGAACATACCTTTTGAGTTTTGACCCGACGTCTGCTACAATTCGGGCAGTTAGAACACCTACATCTTTTCTGATTGGCATCAAAACATGCTTCTAGATTTCGGCCAAACTGAAAGTGAAGTTTTGTTGTCATATAAGTATATCCTAATCTCCGAAAATGTATTTTAATTTTATATACTTTTTTTAATTCTTTTTTCTTGTATTTTACTGTTGATTATTTATATGTTGTGTAATTTATACATATATGATTAGTTCTTAACTATTCTTAATTTTAAATTTTTCAATTGTTAATTTCTTAAAGAAAAATAGAAAAATATCCAATTTGCACCAGACAATTACAGATTTGTTACATTCCATTACTGACAGATGTCTGATCTACAATATTGCCAATAGTTGAAACATAAATTGTATCAACTTTTATTATAAAGTTATCTTCTGAAAGCGGTTTAAATATGTTGTGATTGTGACAGCTAAGATCGGCCTAAAATCTGACATTCGTAAAAAAAAATGCTATAGACGATGCGGTAACAAGCATTGTAGCAGATGCTAAAAAAGTCTTCTTGCTGCAGGACACATATTTCTGAGATACATATATTCATCGGCCGTATGTTGTTTTGATATATCTACTTATAAGTTTAGTGTAGCTGGAGTCAGTGGTTGTTGACGGCAGTGATACGGATGTCGATTTCTTTCGAAATTAAAACGGAAATGAAACTATAGGTAATCGGAAAAACTGTGGTCGGTTGTATTTTTTAACTCATTCACTTAGAAGTACTGTATGCTAGATACTAATGCATCACTTACAAATTCCTTATGGACCCTCTACGGACACTCCCAAATGGACAAAACAACTAAAAGTATGTCTTTTGGCCTTAAGATTAACTTGTAGTAATTGAAATAAAAAAACTAAGCATTAAATCGGATTTTATTTTATTTTATGTAAAACTTACAACTAAATAAAATTGCTGAACGTTTATTGAAGTTTGATGACTATCAATTTTTCTAGAAAAATATATACATTATATTAATATCTGTTTCGTCACTTTGAAAACTTTGGTTTCGGGGTCATAACCGTGTACCCATTTTTAGTCAGGGATAATCCTCACTAATCGATATTCACGTCATTCAACAGCTGCTGTACGATTCTCATGGGACAGTTTTTTAATCAAAATTTAGCAATTTCGAAATAAACTGTGCTGACACACGTTTCATACCCAGAATACTTGAAAAAAATTCATGGGATGAGCCATCCGATATCTTCAGTAACTAATCTAATAGTGCTTCGTCGATTCTCCATAACAATGTTTCAACGTTTTCATGCGCTGGAGCTTCCAGTAATTGAAAAAGGGAACCACTATTTCGGGATCCTATTACGCAGGTCAAATTAGAAGATATCATTAAAGAAAAAAGACGCGCAAACTGCGAGCTCACAAAACCGCAGTTGCGAGGGGTGCCATTCAAGGAACGGGATTTGAACTTCTCGAACACCGAGTCAAGATAAAGAATTTTTGTAAGGGAATTCTGGACTTAAAAAGAAGGTGGACTAAACGTATTGACTTGTTAGGAGACTATGTAGAAAAACAAATACTTTTTTAACCTTAATCACCGTATTTTATGTTCATTATAATTACTTTTGAATATCTCCTCATATTTATATCTTTATTTTTCTTGTTTTTGTTTTATAATTTTGTTGTTGCTTTAGATTTTTATGCTTTTTGTATATAAAGATTTTTTTGTACATATGTATATACATATATGTATATATAAATATACATATATATACATACATTTTTGTTTTTTTCAATTTGAAACTAAACCCATCCCATCAGTCTAGCCTACCTTAACCTCGCCTAACTAACCTTAATCTACCCTATTGTACCCTAAACTACCATATATGTGTACATACATATTACAACCTACTGAACCTGGTGCTCCGCGGAATTGCGAGCTACATCGAAGACTAGCGTCTAGGACCTCGTTAGCATAGAATTTCATATACTCAGATTCGAGTGTCCTATGTAACCCGTAACAAGTCCTGAGACATTGTCTCTTAAACACCCGAATCCTTTCCATAGAGCTGACTCTCACATTGAACAACACGGGACACCCGTAGGCAATCATGGGCCCGATTAGGGCCATGTCGCTGATTAACTTTACTCTGGACTTAAATTGGTTGCTACGATACAGTCATCTTTTGAAAGCGAAAGCACTTTGGTCCCTTGCCACAGCAGTTTCGGCGTGGTTTGAATAGTGTCATGTCCCACTCCGAACCAATCCCGAAAAGTTTTATTACTTTATTTTCAAATAATGATTTTCGGTAGCTTTCAGTATCTCACAACGTGCTCATACAATTGAGCCACAACTATGATAATGCAAATTTTGTTATCTGAAACCAATGCCCTCAATAATCTGCCCGTGCTCACATAATTAAGCCATTCATCCATTCATCCATCCAAAGCAGTGCGGTCTTGTTTTTATGTGAGGGAGTTTGATAAAATTTGGGTACAATGCGTTGAAATTGTGTCATTAAATTATTTTTGAAAGTTTTTTTTTTTTTAAATGGGCAAAAATAAAACCATGCGAGAAAAAAATGGTATGGAGTTTATACCTACACCATAAATCCATAACAGGGTTTCGGGGCTTTCTCGCGGAAAAGTAAAATATGCAATTTTTTTCTAAAAAAAAAATTGAGAAATTGCCAAGATATACATAAGTATCGTAAAACTACTCTTGCTGAAGATCGACAACTTGTCCGTTTGATCAGGTCTGATCCAATTTTCATTTTCAACGTCAGCAGAGCGCTATTTGGCAAAAATGACAATATTTGAACTTTTAAATTATTTTTTTAAGTTTCAATATAATTCAATAATACTCGTAAGAACTGTAAATTTATTTTTTTGTAAATCTTTACATAAAGGATATTTTAATCAATTTACATACATACGTATATACAGCCTCCTTCAAAGTGGCTTAATTGTATGAGCGGAAGCGTGTGAATAGTGAGGCAATTTGGCATTTGTTCTTTGTGCATGACAATTTTAATTTGACAAATTGTATATCAAGTAGCACGTACATATTTGATACGACATATTCTGAGTTGATCATATGATCTGATAGCTGAACTGGATTTAATTATAGTCATATGACCAGAATACTAAGGCTATTGTAACCTGCTTGATTTCATTTTTATTAACATCAGGATGCAGGCATATTTAGCGATCATGTCACATACATACGTACATGTATTTCGCATGTAGTCCTAAAAACACAAATAAAAGCACTTAAATGTAGGGTTACTATTAATGAATTGCTTACTATAATAGAGAAACGAAAATACATACATAGAAACATGCCCACCCAGGCATAAATTAATTTAATTAAGAGTCTATAAAAGTTTCAGAAGTAAGCCCAGTCCCCGCTTTGTTCCCTAAATAAAGTGATATTTGTATGTATGTTTGCCCATTGACTTTTTGAAACTACCATTAATCAACTCGAAGACATTCTGATTTGAATATGTAACTGATTAGCGAACCATTTAAAATGTTTAAAATTCATGCGTATTTATCAATTCTTGTCACATTTTCAATCGAGTGCTAGGATTTCTGATTCATGTATTATAACTGGCAAATTAAAGAAGCGCCTTGTAACTGGCAAATTCAAGAAGATCCTTTATTATTTAAAAATCTCTAAAAAAAAATAAAGGACAGGTGACCCGCCGGCAAAGCAGACCACCACCAATCGTCTTCATCCCTCCCGAGCCAAATGCAATACAACGTTAAGCAATAAATCGATTATCCCACTCTGACATTCATCGCATTTGCATTTATTTAAATTTAAATTTATATAGCAAGACCTACGCGAATACGATAGCGGGGGTGTTTATGTTTTTTTTTTCGTTCGGCGATGCGACTGGTATTGGTTGATACACATGTTGTTCAGCACACACAAGAACATATTCTCTTTCGCTCATAGTGAATGAAACCTTTTCAATTTCGGCACACAGTCCAACCCATCGAATCGAAAATATCAATCCACCTGATGAAAATGAAAATAGATGCGATGCGATGTGTGTAGTGTGTGCCATTTGTTGGCGGAATTGACGGCTGTCTACTGTTGAAGATAAGGGTGCATGGTAGGTAAATAACCGCCGCCATTCGCCCATCATCGATCAATTCCTCTATGGTAAAATCATTTGCAAAGGGTGTGTTACCAACTCATTTATTTACATTTTTCCCCATTTCCGCTGAACGAACGAATATCTAAACATTCCACACAGTACCCTCTGAACGCGTCGCACCAGCCCACCGTTTGGCCACGGCATTTAAGGGTATGCAACCCTCCTCGTCATCATCGTCATCACTGTCGTCGTAGTCGTCGTCATTCTCATTGTCGTCGGTCGTCGTAGTTCTCGATCTCGTTTACGTTGTTGTCATTGTCGTTGTCTTGCCTTAGATAAAGTCGCATCACATTGAATGATGTCAATTAGATTGATTTGATCGGTAAAATATATGTATAGTATCTGTGAACTTGTGATTTACGAGCATCTCTCGCGGTAATTTTACTGCACTGCAATTTATACTATACGACGATACGTTTCCGAGAAATACCAATACCCATTTGAACACAAATCTGAAGCCACCATCATGGTAAACAATCCCAATGAATCTTTTTATTTGCTAACATGATGTATGACGGTGAGCTTACTTGCTCATCGCCTCGCCTACCTCTGGTGTGAATCGGAGGAATGGGAACAAAGATTTCATGCATGCACATACCTACTCGTACGCCTGTATATGCACGTACATACATACATATACACAAGGATGTGACCCTGATATCAGAACCATGCTGGAGCATATTGTCAATTGGCAATCATCATGCGAGAATGCGTGACATATGCGTATCAATCAAAATTCCACTCGTCGTCGTGACAAATTTAAACAGCACCATCTAACATTTTTGTTTTATTTATTTGTTTTTGTTCTGTTTTATTCATTTTTTTCCATTCAATTTAAACCACCTTGCCTCCTCCATATTTGAAACGCGGCCTAACCACTATCAACGACTCAACTGTGCCGCCGCAATAAAGTGAATAAAGTGAAGCGAAATGTGTGTTTTATAGCCATATTAAACCCGTAACAGTTCCACACTTACTCCCGTGATTTACGAGCAGTGTTTGCAACCGAAATACGTACTTCTATTGGCTCGGAAGCACTCCACCCCTGACAAAAGCTGTTTCTCGCGCTGTAACTCAATAAAAAGTCACCTCACATAAATCTGGCAATCAAACCATGGGAGCAGAACAATTCAATTGGATTTTTTGATTTATTTTATATTTATCGTCGCGTTCTATTCCGGTTTTGTTTACTGTTCCCCGCGTTTACTTTTTCGGCCGACCACCTATCATTTGTCAATTTCCAACTGCCTTGTATGGCCGCGATAAATGAGGGTGTTATTGTTTTCTGATCGGAAAACCGCAAAAGTTGTAATTTCTCTGTTATCATTAAAAAAAAAAATGAAACGAAAAACAAATCGGGAAACAGTTCGTATCTCGAGCACATGAACAAACATCTTTGTGAGTGCATGGAGTCCGACAAGTTGCGTGACTGTGGTTTTTCTTTACGAGAACAATCGTCTATTGTTGCCGTCTATACGCTTCTTATTGTTGTTTTGCTTCTGCACTGTACTTTAAAGTTTAATTTAACCGCTATCACCGCTTAAGTAGTTTGCTATTGAGA
The DNA here is from genome assembly GCA_958301585.1 of Merodon equestris. Lineage (NCBI taxonomy): Eukaryota > Metazoa > Arthropoda > Insecta > Diptera > Syrphidae > Merodon > Merodon equestris. The sequence continues at coordinate 68,162,597 of OY284414.1, read as the reverse complement.
TTTGAGAAAAAAAGTGCAGAACATATTGACTTCTGTTAGAAACACTGTCGTACAAAGTATCCTTAGTTTGTTGCTCTTGTGGTGAATGGAATAAAAGGCTGCCGCTTCAGTTGCGAACAATGTTTACAATTGTATGACGTTGGTGACGAATTCCGTCACCAAGTGTCCACGATAAGAATCGATTCCTTTGTAGATCTCGATATATATTCTATTATTCACAATGAACACGTTCAGGCGATTTTTCATCTCATCATGTCTGCATAAGCCAACATGAAGCCGAAAATAAATTCCATCTCAGATATGAGCCATGGCGTTTGTTATTCCATTCAGAATTCCAAAGCTCAGCACCAGATCGAAAAGGAGTACGCGAACAAAATCACCAACAACGCTTCCTAACTTTCGATATCTTTTGCAGAATATCGCATACACATTAGTATACTCGTACATATTCCCATTGCTCTTGTTCGCCAACTTGTTCAATAGTCCCTCTGGTGTGACGTGGCATCCGATGAAAACTCTGTAAATCTGGTTATCCCGGTTTTGCATGGCAGCGTGTACACCAACGCACTAATACACACGTCGTCGTCGTAAACAGGACGAAAAGTACTGTAAAGTGTTGTGCGGTAAGAAATGTGAAAAGTTTGCACAACGAATGTGTAATTTCATCCCTTATACCACAACTCCTCACAATCGACGCACGTGAGTCCTAGCATTACTTTTTTTCACATATCCTTTACTATATCCTCCCACTAATCGTATTCCGCCCGCCTTTGTGATGTTTTCATTCATTCGTCCGTTGTTCTCTGCTTTTTTTCTATCTTTTTTTTCTTATTGTCATTTCTTCCAGCGTCACCCAATCCACAGTTTCCTGGCCCGGGTGAGGGCGATGTTCACTTGACTTCGAGATCCGGAGGAAAATGTTACAGTTCAGACAACCGCACTTATGGTTGGAACTTTTACATTTATTTCCTGGAAAATCGCCCTTATTCAACCAATTGGCATTACGAGGATACACAAACACTGTGCGAATAGTCTCGCCGTTTCTTACGCGTGTAGAATTGGTAAACCGGAGCAAAAAAGGAAGAATTATCGACTGTTACCTGTTGTTTCAAATATATTTTTCATACTTTTAATCCACATGTCGGTACCTCTTCTTCACTATCCTTTGATTCTTGTATCTGCTTATACCAAGTTAAATTGCTCAGCAGCTCAAACAGTAGATCAATGAGTAGAGAGAATCTACTCGTTTCTGCGGGCCTAGCATAACTACAGTCGTAATGGGCATTACGGTGAATGTTAAGTCATTGATTATGTTTATGTTAATTCATTCATTCATCAATGGATATATAATCTGTTGACTATAACTAATTAGAGTTAATATTTTTAAAAAGATTTAGTACAATTCTTATAAACATATTTCTGTTTATTTGAAGGTCGACTTCATGATAAATTAAATTGAAGAATAATAAGGCAACGGGTTACGGATTCGTTTAGCCCACAATTTGTCCTGTGACTAGGAATAAAAACGAGAACGTTCCTATTTCTTAGATTTCTCTCAGGAACATATAGAGACCTAAATGCAATTGAATCCGGAGAATTAATTCTGCAATTAAGTATATCCTTAATAAAAATAACACTAAGAGTTTGTCTTCGACTTTTGAAATATTTTAAATCAATTAACGCGCATCTTAAACTATAACTGGGCAAACCTTCAACCCACCTTAAATTTCGTAAGGCATAGTGAGTGAATATTCTCTGAATCTTTTCAATTCTATCAGAAGAATTTTGGTAGAAATGGGTATTACTAAAGATAAGTAAAGGATTTTTAAAGTATAAATATCCTTAAATGCCACCGAGTTGCATTTTAAAAAACCTAATAAAGAATTGGCCTTAGATATTACATAATCCATATGAGCTGAAAAACATAAATTAGTATCAAATATAACACCAAGGTTCAAGACTTAATTAAATGACGTGTGTTGTAATGAGCGAAAAGCACTAAAAATGTTGCGGTTTGAAACATTCAGCTTCAGGTGGTTATATACAAAATATTCGAAAATTTATTTACATATATCTTTTTGAAAGCTCAAGCAATCATCAATTTTGATAAATAGAAATAATTGTTTCAGCTCATCTGCAAACATTAAAAAATTAGAGAACTGAAAACAGCCCGGAATGCCGTTAACGAAGAGACTAAAAAGGAGGGGTTCCAAAGGACTGCCTTGAAGACCCGATTGAACATCTATGAAAAAAAGATTGAGCGGAGAACAGTACTTTTCAACCAGTTGTATGACGAAAGCCCCGATGTGCTTTGGTTAGCCAAACAAAGCTAAGCCAGAAGCACAAAATCCAGCAAATTTCTTATAAAGTAATTCGGAGAAACCGACCCAACTCCACACGAGGCGAAGGAGTTGCGATCTGCATTAAAAATAATTTTAAGTATAAAGTCATATATAGCGCTGAAGTGCGAAGGTTCCAGGTACTAGAGGCTTGCATTATAAGCATTCCTCTCCGGAATGGAAAGAAAATGTACATTATAGCAGCCTATGCACATGAAGGACCTCAACCTAATATTTTCATTGAAGAATTTGAGACACTTTTTCGATCTCTGTTCGTAAACATGGTAGGAAACTACTACATTTTGTATAGGCCGTTTACTGAAAGACAAAACTCGGAGGTCAGGAAGGTCAATGAAGTCACTGATTAAAAATCTACGACAATTGATCGAGAAAAATTACAAAAAAAAACCGTAAGTTTGCATTGGAACAATAGAATTCGTGCTGTAAATTTCAGCAGCGCGTTCCTGAATGGATAAAATATTTCGGAGAAAACATTGAACGCCTTTATGATCAGTCAGCATTAATCCGGAGAGCGCTGTCTTGGACGACGATTTCTTCATCCTCAAAAAGTATATAATGTGTACGATAACATTCGCCGAAACCACGACCTGGAAAACAGACCCCACTCCTACCTTAGAAATTATATCGATCATTGGCGATCAGAGAATCTCGGTTTTGCCAGATTCAGTGACAATTTCATGTCAAATAATGCCGTCACCAATGAAGGCCCTCCGATTATTTCAACGGGGGATCTCCAGATGATTTTTGAGTCACTAAAGAGGAAAAATCCGCGGGAATCGACGGAATATCTTGTACTCAGACACCTCCCGCCTGTAGAGATCTATACCATCTCGTTAAACAATGCACTTAAGAATGCATATTATCGAGTGGAAAGACACTTCTTACCCATCAAATCTCCGGTCGATAAGTCCAATTATTAGCAAGGTTTTCGAAAAGGGGGTTCATCGAGCCCTGTCTAAATGGGTTGAGGAATAAAATCATTCCGGATAACCAAATCAGCGGGGCCGTGTCGAAACTTGTGTCGGATATAAAATACAGTGGAACAAATGCAAGCACACCGACACGGTTAAAAGGCCTTTATTACAAGCTCCGTTGACTGGACATAAGTAAACCACTGTTATATATGATTTTTGAGATGTTTACCGGTAGAAAGTTCGTTGTGAAAATTGCCAACTTGAATTCTACCCAAATATTTTTGCAACATAGTACAGTGAACTCACTGATCCTTATTAAAATTTACCTCAGTGATTTGATAGCTTCTCTTTACCTCACTGTCATTCTTTTGTATCGTGAAATTCAGCAGTATTGTGATGACTGGAAGTTGAAAATCAATTTCCAGATATCAGAAACTATTTTGTTCAGAACGCCCTTGTCTAGGGCCTCTCAGGACACTAGAAAAATTTGGCGCAGGTTCTCAATTCTTGCACCATAAGAGCGTCCACCGGCAAAACAGAATGTAGTCAGATACCTTGAAATCGGACAAACATTTGATACTGCTCTGGCGACGGCACGGGTCTCTTTCGCTTCGACAAGATGACTGATTCAAAGCCACCTTGCAAAAACAATGACGTCGGTCAATAACCTGATCTTCGGAGCTTACCACCCCAAGTATAGGTACCACGAAACGGTGCGCCTTAGCGGCTTTGTCCCCCCAGATACATTCTTTTATTTAGGTCAATGTAGACTGATCTAGGATGAATAGGCGGTTTCACTAATCATCCACATGGCCCGTAATTCCGTGGAGCGGCACCTCCTCTACGAAGTTGAGCTCCGTAAGCCCGGCTGCCTCAGGTTTAGTATATCAGTGTCGCACCAAGATCGGGGAGACGTCCCGACAGCATCAACACTTTTGATGGCTTTTGTTTTAGGGTCTAGCATGTAGTGCCAACCGAAATATTATTTCTGAATATTAAGGCCTAAAAAGAGAGCGACGTGGCGCAGTGGGTAGTGCGTCAGCCGCTGACGCATGATGAGCGATTTCGGATCCCGATAACACCAACGCCATCAAATGATTATTTCGCGGCTTTTCTCCTCGGCGGGGTACTGGCAAAACCCCCGTTGTACACTTGCCTTGAAAAAGCTTCTCGGCTCTCGCCGTTCGGAATCGACATAAAGCTTTAGGTTCCGTTCACTTGTGTGGAAAACAAATCGCACACAACATAAGTGAATAAAAGAATCTTGGCTCTGGCTCTTCATGAGCTGTAACGTCATTCAAGGTGTCTGTCTGGCAGTACAATGGACCAGTATTTGTGTCTGAGTGCTCCAACAGATAGCAGAAGCCTCCAAAGAAAGAAAAAAAAAAAGGCCTCAAAATAGCCCCGTTCAAAGTTAAGATCGGAGTACGATGTGGATTTTGGCCATAATAAATTTACTTATGAAAGATATCAACATAATCAAGACGTGGTTAACGCAACTCAACAGAACATAAAGAACATACAAGCACATATGGTGCTAATCCTCTGTTTAATATAGCTTTAAATAGAAACAGAAAATTAATTTGTCTGCTGAAGGAAATTTAACAATACATACTTTAAAGTTCACCAAAAAACCAACTGTCAAAGTCTGTCGATCTATGTTCAATGTTTAGTTAGATAATTTTCTAGGTTAGCAAAAGTTAAGCTAGTCACCTAATTGCCTTAACGTACGGTTTTGAAGTTTATAGAAAGGAGAATTTTTGATATTTTTTAAGCTTTAGAGGTATGAGTGGAAATGTGGAATCTTACTGGCCCTAGGCGGACACTCTAAAATAAACTGTATAATTTTTACGTATGCCTTTCGACTGCTATATAAATAACTTACAATTAACATTAATGAAAACTTTATTATACATCAAATGCAAATCTATTTTGACACTTGTAGTGTCTACTCTGATATAGTATAGGCAACACTGTTAATGTTGACAGCAGACGTGAAATAGTAAACCAAACGTAAAAAAAAGCAAAAGCATATTTATCCAATAGCTGGAAAAAGAATTAACCGCCATGGTCTACTTACTCCCAGGCGTGGTGTCGCATCCTTCGGATTATATCCTCCTGTTGATTGTTTCTTTGCTACTGCCGGAATCCAACATGATAGACTCACGTTCCGGCAGTCCTTGATGAGGAAATCATATCATAACGGTTAAGAATACAATCCCTAAGAGTGTAATAAAACAAAAGAGAAACAAAAACACAATCACAACTACTACAGCAACAGCGTCGATGAAAACCAATAAAAATGTCGAATAAAAAGCAGAAAAAGTGAATCCGAGGATTTTTCTCATCGTTTTTCTCACATTCTTCTGCAAGTGTGCTGTAAGTCCAATGGACCTTTTTATTCCAACTGCAAGGGAGCAAGTACGCCTTCGAAAAAAGTGAAGAAGGAAAGGGAAAGAGAAAAAAAAATTCGTGGAAGTGTTCAAGGAATGAGTGTGGTAATAACGTTCTTTTCTTGTTTTAAATGAGAATCAAATTGAGTTTATTAGGCAGACATCCAGCTTTTTCCTCGTAGAAAGTCATGTTGAGTAAAAATTAATGACCACTTTAAAACTGACCTATTCAGTTCGATTGAGAAGACATTCTTATTTCATTTAATCATTTATACTGATTTTAGGTAATATACTGCATCTCCGTTCAAAGGTATATCCAATTTGCTTAACAAAATAGTTAAATTTGTTTTATATCAATCAACATTTTTTCGACAGTCGATATTCCCAACACCCATATCGTATGGAAAAGAATTTTTTGTTGGTAATCAGAATCATGTTGACGATATTCTTATAGACTTCGATGAAATACCATTTAAAATACGCTTTCGTTAAGCAAATGCCGATCAGTAATACTCGTAAATCACGACACACCAATGACAGAACGTGCGTAGGTTTAAAATTATCACGTAATCATCATACATACATATGTCGGTTTGTAAACAAGATTCCCACCTCTATCTATTGTCTTCGGTCTATGCCGATCCTGCATAAATTAAATTACTCAAGCAGTGAATGCCAGCCAGTTCCTGATTTTAAATCTTTAATAAACAATACTAATCAATATAAACTTTCATTGCAAAATGAACTGCTCAGCCGTAGATCCTTTACGAGTATTTTCGAGTGCCTACGTGAGATAATTCCATCTGTTTCCATTAAAAAGTCAGAGAATGGTTTTTGGGGGGTTGGCGTAGCATATCTAAGATACACAAGATACCCGGGATGTCGTATACCTATCTTTTTGTCTGTGTTGTATAGCCACTTCTCTAAGTGTGTGTAAAGTTTGGTAATTTTTGGGGGTGAGACACTTTAAAAACCGAAACTTTCTCTCTGTGTTTTGCACTTTGACTTTTTTCTGGCTGAATTTCGCCCATTTCGAGAAGTCGCACATGGACGACGAAAAGTTTTCTTCCTCTCCCACTAGTCTAAGTAACGATGATGACAACAACAACGACCCTCATGATGAAGTCATGAAGCTGAAACACTTAAGAGAACAATAATAATATTTAATATAAACTTCGTCCCCATTCCTGCCAATGGCTTATACTAGTCCTACGACACCATTTACTCGACTTGATGATATGCCCAAATTCCTATGGGGTAGTATCCCTAAATAGAGATAAAGTTAAGCGACTCATTCAAGAGATCCCTAATTTTTGTTTTGATATTGTTGATTATTAAAAATTATTCACAAGTCTCTGTCTTCAATTAATTCTCGCGTACACTCGCATGCTCCAGTAGTTATGGACCTTATGAGTATGGATCTATATAGACGGGAACTATCCAAGCATGCCGTCACCATAACAGGCATTTAAATAGCTGCTCCATCATTCTGTTTTTTATGATGACATAAATGCCTACATCTCTTAAATTGAAGAATATCGATTTTCAGTGGGCCTATGCAAAGTATAGGTTGCTGTAAGCCATGTGTACGAGTGTGTCGTTATTAAGTGATGCAATATACAAGTACTTCTCGTTCGGTCGCCATTTTGAGCTTAATGCTTAAACTTGTACCTGTATGAATGCACGAACAATGAGGAGAACATGTCTACAATGTCCCCCATTCAATTTTGGACAGGGATGATGTTCCTACTCCCCCTCTTTAACAGCCTGTGTGCCTACCGCCCAATCATACGGTGTGGATGGAGAAACGAGAAACAAGAGATGTTTCCATTATTTTATGTAAAATACAAGCGCACCGATACACTGAAATACCACATCGTACAATATGTACATAGATGATTGTTGGTGTGCGCCTAGTCACAGAATTGCACACGTATCGTATCCATCCGAATAGAAGAAGTAAGAGCGGTAAAACAAGACCGAAATTTATAGGCTGCCGACTGGAGTGAGCTGAAGTGTCCTTCTGGTTTTTTCCTCTCAATTTTTTACTTTTCGCCTTTTTTTCCGTACTACTTTTCACCTTGGACTCGCCACATTCAGGCTGGTGTAGTAATATACCATAGAATCGAAGACTCGACTGACCAGCACTAGCTACATATATGCACCGATATAAAGTGACCAACACCACCCTAGTAGAACATCTCGAAAGTTTTGTAGAACAATATTAAACTACAGATGTAGACATGAATTCGGGGGTTACTCTACCGTTAAAGTGATGTACACACTTATTTCGCCCACCGCCGGACTCTTTGTTGAAGTCAGTTGCCCAATACCGGACACTACCCAATGCAGATTTTCATCACCATTCTCGTAGTCATCGCTGTCGTTGGCTATCAACATGGTCATTGTTGTAGTCATCATCGTCGTGGAGGCACATATACACGCAATCAAATATATGTATGTATACTTGCACGGACTCACAGCCACGTCCTTTACGTTTCATCGTCCGAAAAGTTTGAAACTCAATTCTGCATTACTTCTGCCAAGGGGACTATAGTAAAAAGGTTGCCGGCCTTTATTTTTCTCAACTTAGGACTCAAGCCAAAATTACAAAATCTGTGTAGAACTAGACATCCATAGACAGTATAATAAGTGTAGCGCATGTCAGCAATATAGGAGATAGCTGCGATGAAGAGGAATATACTAGAGAATGGGACGGTTTTGATCTCTCCTCGCCTTAAGTCTGCTTGCCTCTAAGGTTCTCGTTTTCAATTTTCAAGTACAAGTGTTTCATATTATTTTGGAGCCTTAACCCGCCAAAGCCGGGTAATATGCTTACAAGCAGCGCAAGGGTAGGCACCCACATTTTGTGTTATTTTTTTTTTACTTTGCGTGCGCTTAATGCATGGATAGAGGCTTCATGTTGCTGCAGGCCCTACATATGGATATGTTCAATTTGCTCTTGTCTACTGGGTGCATAGTACTCCTAAGGATAAATGAAATGTAGTTACGGCACATTGCCGCTGTAGCTTGTTAACAAATGAATTTTATGTTCACACACGGAATCCAAAGTTATCATTAAATTTAATAGCATATGCGGATATAATGCATGTATGAAAATATGAAGCCGAGATTTGAGTAAATAGTCAAATGATTGCTTGACACGCCATATTGCAAAGCCGAGAAGCGTTAATGTGGCCGCTACTAATTCAATCGCTAACTGCAGAAACATTGTACTGCGTCCATCCTCATCATCGTCAGATGGACGTTTGACTTTATCACGAATTTCCTCATCGGCTGGCAAGTGGCAGTAGCACAGCGACGCAAGGGTAAGTTACTTACTATGATTATACCCGCCCATCTCTGGCAATTAAAGTGAGAACGTCTGCATCATCGACTGCTCGAATAACTAGCCATCAAGTGTTTCAATTAAAATCGTCTAATCCTTACCAATTAAGTCGTACATATGGTATACATACATACATATTTTTTTGTTCGTTTCTATTCAGAAATGTATTGTATTTCTATCGGCCACTCAGAGCCAACATTTCAATTATTGGATAAATTAAGCAATCTGCAATGTAATTAAATGAATCTGTTGAAAGTTTCAGGAAGGTGGATTGATTACTGTGTCATGATTTATGTATGAATGTGGTGGAAATGATTTCTTTGCTCGAGCGAATGTGTACTATTCGTTATTCACTTTAACGCGCGATATAGGTATTCGGAATATTTTGCATTTCATTGGAAACAATGATTCAAACAGGAGCTGTCACCTTGTGATCTTTAAGTTGTTTTCCAATCATGTTAACTGACACAGATTTTAAGGCTGCAACATGAATGTGTTCCCCTCTGTAGCTTTCGGTTAGATGCTACACATGCATATTTATATATTATATACAGGTACCTACATATAAAGTCGACCAAGCATACCGCACATCATATTTTACCGCATGAGGTCGCCCGAGAAGCCAGGCAGCCAAGAGCAAAGATGTTCACGATAAATAATGTCCAGCAAAAAGGAATACATCAAGGCGGACTCCCGTCGTGAGTTATGATGTACAAAAAACAACAGAGACCCCATATCGGTCATATAATAAAGTTATGAAATATGTTCACAGCATCACATTGTGGGTATCGCACCGATCGCTAGTGATCCAGTCGAGATTTTATTCGTCTGTACTATAGTTTAAAATCACAATGTCCCCTTTATCTATATGTATATTTGATGTATATGTGCCTGCTTTCAGATAGCTCTCAATCATTGATGTGTTAATGTTAAATTTGTTCTGCTTTCAGATATGGCGCCGGCTATGATTTAGCTGCGCGACGGAAGAATGCAACCCGCGAGTCAACGGCTACCCTTAAGGCTTGGTTGAATGAACACAAGAAAAATCCATACCCGACCAAGGGTGAGAAGATCATGTTGGCGATAATTACTAAGATGACCTTAACGCAAGTATCAACGTGGTTTGCGAATGCTCGGCGACGACTGAAAAAGGAAAATAAAATGACATGGGAACCGAAAAATAAGACGGACGATGACGACGATGCAATGGTGTCTGATGAGGAGAAAGACAAGGATGATATTGATGGAGAAAAAAATCGTGACCACAAAGGTAAGAACAGACTACATTAGTCAAAAACAAAAAAAATAAAAAATTAGAAAACAAAGCACCACCTTGACAACTTGTACTTGCGCTACTATAAACTTTACAAAAAGCGGCACACTGCTATCACAGTCATCTGTATACACCACCTCCAACTGGGCTATTTGCGTTTAATTTATGATGCTCCCATTTCAACCCCCTATTATTCATCCTTTCAGTTTCAATTAACTCCTCTTAAAAAGTCGATGTGCTGCTGGAGAGAGGCGAGGTTGGCTACCGAGAATAGAATTCAATAGCCCAATGCTCCTCAACCTGGCATTACTACTCCTCCGCTACCGGCTCTCGACTACTGTGTGCAGTGTGCAGACAAAAGAGCAATCCATGTACTATATCTTATTAACCCTCGAGCCACCATAAAACACTTTGCATAATACCCACGTATACCGAGCTGACATAATAATAGAAACACATTACCAAAGCAGCAAGGACGACGTCGGCAACGAGAACGAAACGAGAATGAAGCCGACGGATACCAACGCTGCTGAAGACCATAAGACTGAATAAAACAGAGAGATGCCGCTGCCGCCTAAAAACAACCCCCACAAAATAAAATAAAAAAAATAACCAAATGAAAATCAAGTGAAAAACAACCAAAGAAACCTTCAACCCCTTTTGTCGTCGCGCATTACTGCTGCTTTATTACCACGAGCGCTATTTTGAATTCTTCTCCAGCCACAACTCCAACTTCATCCATGTACATATGTGCATGTATAGGACTATAACATGAACTCTCTGGATATCGCTTTAAAGTGCGTTTACCAAATTTTTGGTTTGAGCGATTCTCAGTGACTGCCAACTGCGCAATCATATTTTATGTACATACACATACTACTCGTATCTTTTTGAATGGACCTCTACCAAACCCGCTGCCTTAATTAATAGTCCCAATGTTACATGGATTCCTCGGATCAGATTCATGCTCACCCCTTTTGCTGTTGCGCCAAATTAAATTCAACCTCAATTGAGGGGTTAATCTATCACCCAAATAGACCGTATCATGGCGCATCTTCATTTGTCCTCAAAAGTAAGTTAAAAAAAATCATTACTACTGTTCGCACCAAAAACAATTCCTTCCTTCCCTCATTGTTTATCGCCACCCACAGTCAGTTTTCTGACTCACAGAAAATAATAAAGAGCTTCATTGTCATCTATTATCATAGGGGATGTTGATACTATTCCCGTTTCTTTGCCACGTTTACTTGATGATAATACTACCCGGGGGGGGGCTAGGCAGGATGAAGCATATGCGTTCCGTTCAAGTGACGATAGTCGTTGACTTTGACTTTCATCGTCATCATGAGGGTTGCACGCTTGAACACCTTCGAGAGGGTTGCTTATACCGAGGGGTTTCTTGCATTTTGTGTGCGTACCCGTACTCAATGGTATCCTAGGGTGAGGACAACGATGTGTTTTTGATGCAGTCGCATAACGTAAACAGAAAATCTCTAGATCCTGGCCGAACAAGTGGTATTCTCACTTACTCACTTTATCCTAATCCTTGATAAGGGGATGCTTTGCATGGCACGCGAGCCTTTTAACTAATCTTCGGTTTTTTTTTTGTATATCTATAACGTTATACGAGGTGGGTGGAATGAAAATAACTGAGCCAAAACACCATTGACACCATACCGTCCTTGATTCGATAATGGATGAGTGAATAGACGGATGGACGGATGGATGGATAGGATAGGGGGATAGATGGATGGATAGATGGATGGATGGATGGATAAGTGAAACAACGAATGAATGGTAGTGGAACAGGGAGAATATCATAAAATTCCACGTTTAAGTGCTCTGTAATTGATGTTATAAAATATTTATGACAGCCGTAGCATGGAAATACTAGCCGGATTTTGTCAAGCTAATTGATGGAAAGTTAAAGTAGAAAACACATTTTATCTTTTTGGAAATAGGCCATAGATCGGCTTGATTTGGTCGATGGTGACCACTTGGCAGGTTTTAATATTCCAAAAGCAGAGCCTCTAACAGTGAAATTGTTGCGAATTTATTTACTTTTGGTATGTTCTGATCATTTTAAAGTTTTCTTTATTCATAAGACTTAGATAAGTACATATTTGGATAAAGTAATAACTATATCTAAGTAAATTTCGTTCTTTTTGAAATAGAGACATTCGCCCAAAACGATGTTCAATGTCCAAAGCGATACTCCCTTGGTTAATAGGTATGAACAGTTTAATAAGGCTTTCCCCCTGTAATTCAGCCCAGAACCTTTCTTCTTCTCACGTACATATGTACATACATATTTCATTATTCAAAGGATTTACATACGATCTACCCCGTGTTTTCCACGTGTATGTGTGCGGACATTTTTAGAAATCAAAAAGAAAGAGTAATGCTATTCTCTTGCAACCTACCTCTTGTGTAAATAGAGTGAATTTTCTGGTCTGTTGGGAAATTTGTCAAGCTGTCATGAAGTATCTGACCAACGTATCTTGTGCGTGTGCACTACATTGGAATTTTCGATACAGGGTGAAATCTCTGCTAACGTAGAACCTGAATTCAAATTTTCCTGCTCGGTACTATACAATATATGAGCACTACCTGCCTCCATTCAACACGTATGTGTTTAACTTTCGCCTAGACAATGAGAAATTTGCACGCCAGCTAAAGTTGAATGAACACTGAATATGAAGAATATAAACAGGCACTTAGATTTAGTTCTCTTTTAGATTCAATGCACCATGTGAAGTCCGAACATGAGAAAGATGACGACGATGATGACCTAACTGATGATGACAGGAAACCGGAAAACCTAGGTATCATCGGCGGACATGGCGGACATCATATGAATCCACATCACCATCACCATCCTGCCTATCAGCACCATCATGCCATATTAGGTGGTTATCCTGGTATTAAAGACGAAATGAGTGGTCCAAAAAACCAGATAAGCAGCGACTGTGGTGTTCCGATTCCAGCTACCAAACCCAAAATCTGGAGTCTGGCAGACACAGCCGCTTGCAAAACACCACCGCCTTCGGCGTTTCTCGGACACCAACTGCACCATCACCATCAACTGCAACAGCAACAGCAACAGCAGCAGCAACATCACCAGCAGCAGCAACAACACCATCAGCAGCAGCAGCAACATCAGCATCAAATGCAACATGCATGGATGGGAAACTATCAGCAGCAACAGCAACAGCATCAATCGCAAAATCATCATTTGCACAACAACCAGCAACAATCGGAACTTCCGCAGCTCAGTACCAATCCGAATGGTGGAAGCGGTACACGAATGATAAATATGCAAGGTCCTATGACCAATATAGCGGCTGGTATGACACAACAACAACATATTCAACAACAACAACACCAACAGGGTCAGCAGTTGCAACAACCGAGCCACCAAATGAATCCGATGAACAATTTCGCCGGTTCACCCTATTCCCGGGGGTACGGGGGGTTTCTAGGGGCTACGGCGGCTGCTCAACAGGGAACATTCCCTACGAACAATATGACAAATACACATCAACAAAGTACACCTACCACCCCTATTACGGGAGTTATGCAGGCGACTACGAACGTAAATCCTACCCAGCTCCAGCAGCAGCAGCAACAATCCCCACAGCAACAACACCAACAACAGCAGCAGCAGCAATCGAATCAGATGGGGTTTCCCGATGTCCAAACCGATACGCCACCTCAAACCCCGCCGAATATGAAACTGCCGAGCGTAGTGGGGAATCTTCTTACCGGTTCAACAACCCCTACGACAGGTACCTGTTACAGTAACTCGCCCGTAGTTACGGCGACATCAAATTCAAGTAACAACAACGCAAATAATACTTCGAACAGTATGTCAAGCGGCTACATCGGTGACTCTTCACCGAACAGTAATAGTAGCAATAGTAACAGCAGCTACGTCAGTAATTTTACTCGCCTACAAGATCATTCGCCCAGCAAGGACTATAACCAACAAATGATGGATAGTCCACTGAATCACCATCACCACCAGGAAAGTGTAGCAGCAGCCTTTAAGCCGTTCTTCAAGAGGTGACGTTCAAACTTTATCAATAACAATTCAGTGATCATTGACTAACCAAGTTCGTTTCCATTCCATGTGCAGTCAACAAATTTCAACGGGCTTCGTGTCCCCGGTTTAAGTTCTGATCAGGAAATCAGGCAGCAACTTATAGTCATGACTCTATTCTCTAGCCTTCTTATTCAGCAACAATAAGTTCTGCAACCTTCAAGGTGAGTTGATGTATTGATGATTTTGCATGAAGTCCTTCAGCCTTTCCTTCGACTGGGTCAGTCCTTAATTTTTTTTTTTTTTTTTTATTGTAATTTTCCTCTGTTTTTTTTTTTCTTTTTCTCGTTCTGTCTATCTCCCTCTCTTAGTAATTTTCTTTGTCTGACTTGTTGTTATGTTTCTTCGGTGCCCTTTTCAATTAAGTTTATCCACAAAATTATTCACTTCATTAACCTTTTGGCTCAAGATAGGCTTTCTTAATTCCAATGACACCACCGTCTTCATCACCACCCATCGTGTTTGGATGCTCGCTAGTTTTTTCCTCGAGAGAAGGGTGACTTCGACCCTCGGTCGTTCATATAACGACAAAGTCATCTAGAAAATTGAATGAAATAATTAAATCTCAATCAGAATCCATTAGGATTAACAATGGGGAACCCCGTAAATTGGCATTGAAATTGAAGTAGGCAAAACGGAAAACGAAAACCATTGCGCAATGGGCTTTCAAGGTTACGTACAAGGGCTGTTGTATATGTATAAGCATAGACAAAAGGGATGAAAACCACTGAAAAGGGGTTAGTTTCGCAACCCTTGTTGTGGAGATGCAAATTTTTAGATAGCAAACTTCTTGAAAGTCTTCGAATATCTTCTTTTTTTTTTTTTGCGACCCCTTGTTGCGGGTGTCTCTCCCACGAGATCTGCTCCTCGCACGCGCTATATCCCCAGATGCTATAACTGTAATAAACTCTAATAAATTAAATCGTTCCGATCTGATTAGGCGGTGGATGCCGAACACACTACAAAGTAGCTGACATTCGAGACTGAATGGGAGATAACCATCCCTGACGACCGCGACGATGATGACTCGTTTACCTAAAGTAAATCACACGCAGGTCTTCATCCTTCCATCGTTTCGCTGTCGTATCGTCGTAGCCGCAGTCGTCGTGATCTTTAAGAGAGGGGTTCAATTAATTAATCGAACCGAAACTGTCGCGCGGCATCGACACCAGGCAATAATTTAGAGCATCCTGTATTATGACGATGATGCTGTGGTTCGTTTCGACGACCGGATATCTGTTATCTGTTAGGACATCTTCTTCATCGCTAACTTAGTCGTTTCTCGGTTTTCATTGATTGAGTTTCGTGTCCAGGTGAAGCGTTTGATTCATCGAGAAAGAATGCCGCGCACATCGAATGGAAACCATCAATCAGTTACTTTACCACTTTCGGCGATCGGCAGACAATCTGGGGATATTTCACTAACGCCCACATCCACATAACTAAGCGGCAGTTCGACAGTCCGAATAAAGTTTGGTGTCCAATTTTTTCCATTCTATTCTCCTCCTCCGTGAAGCATTAATGAATGGAATGGACTATCAAGAGTGTGTAATCTGATATAGCGCAAGCCTTGAGATGTATGTGCATTTGGCATTGTATCTGCTTCGAATTGGATACGAACGAGTGGGGCACCTTTTCGTTGTTCTTCCTTGATATTCACGTCCGCGCTTGGCTACGGGTGCGCAATCAAATGCGAACGTCATCAGCATATCTTGCGCGCTAACCGACAAGTGCGATTTGATTGGCTCACTGTTGCTACAGCATCCTGCACATAGTCTGTATGTAAATAGCTAAGGACACACATGCAACCTGTTGCTGTTATCTGTCGACAGTGATGGATGAAGAGCTGGTTATATTTTGTTTCATAGCCGGAGTGCGCACCTGAGGCCACTGGTGTATCAGCCGCCGGTTCATACGATAGCAGACAGACGAGCGGGCAGGTTGTGCAAGCTCAAACAGATCGGAAACCAGTTTCCCCCACGGATTGGCTACTAACAACGTTGGTATGTTGTGCATCCGCTTTAGAGTTCAGTGAATGAATTGGTTCTCTCTCCGGTGAATGAGTTCAGAATCTTAATGTAGCGGTCTGCTCTTCATCACCTCAGCCAGAGATCGTCCTCCGAAGTGAATCCGTTCGTGCAAAATCAACCGTGTTCGCCACCAAGGTGGCTAATTAATTAATTTCATTTTTCAGTTCGCATTGCAATGCGAGCTAATAAAACAACCCGGTGGACCGTTTTTCCTCACTGAATTCCAGTGAGCTTGTAAAGATCTCTCTTCTCACCGGCGTATACAGTGTACATGACAAGAAAGTAGATAGATAGCAGCGATAGATAGGTGTATAAGAAATAAAGTCTATGTATAGTATAAAACGTTTGCAAAGTTTTTTTCTTCTTTTTTCCCATACAACATTCTCAAGCATCAGTCATAATGATAACTTGTAAACTTTGCGTGATCGCATGTAAAATTATTTAAATAGCCCGGCCAGAGCAACAAAGTGCAACTGTTTTTTTTTTGTTTTTTCTTACCACAAAATATGCTTTTAATACTCACTGCACCGATGATTCGTGGAACAAAGCAATTTTCAAAAATTGCGTGAGCGATCTATAAAGCAACTAAATATCATTAAAACCAGATTGCTAATTGTAAGCACTTCATAACTGTAAGATCGGATTAACCGTAAAATGCCAGGGACGATATACATGAACGCGATCATTTATTGTTGCTTCGTTTCTATATCCATCGATTTAGAAAAGGCGTATGAACTTTTGAATATACATATGTATATACATATGTACATATGTAAATAAACTAAACAAGTCAGAAAAAAATCTTGTCGGACTTATTCGTAATTAATTTCTTCTCTTCCTTAATTTTCTTTTCAATGCTTTGCTAAAACGGACTTAAAGTAAATATGTATGTACTTATCAAATCGAACTTAATATTTGCATGACATATTAATATGAAACCGTTCTTTTCAGATTGCGACTACCTACAAAAAAGTTATTACCACTACAATTAACTGGATGCTAGCAAAATCATTCCCAGTGACATCTGTATACGTTACCCGATCAAACAAGATTTATATTTTTCGAAGAGCTTTAATTCTCAAGTCGATAGAACCAACCACACACAGACTTATCCACTTACGAATACGTACACGTTTTATACATATGGGCAAAGTGCAACCAGATGATGAAGACTTATTGCAATATGAGAACGTGCATAGATTTATTTTAGTCTCCCCTACTACTAATAATATACATAGCATCAAAAGCAATTTGTTTCCTTAATATATTTATAAGCAAAGAAATAATACATATTTATAAACTTTGATTCTTCTTCTTTTCTTCTCTACCTGCATAGTTTGTAAAAACAAAAAAAAAAATAACACAAAAAAACAAATAGCAAAAAAAAAACGAAAAATGCGAACATTTAGGAAACAAAATGTTTGAATTATAGGCATTAGTGTAGCAAGTAAGTTAGAAAACAACAAAGATAAGTAAAACGAGGAAAACAACAACACTAATGTAATTTTAAAATAATACTAAACAAAAGGAAAATGTGGATTTTAATAATTATATAAAGCATTTGTAATCTGTGATAAACTTGAACATGTATTGTAAAATATATAAAATGCGTAAAACATTTGATAGAAACAAAGCAAAACACAAAACAATCCTACACGAAACAAACAGTTATTTTAATTATCAAAACCAAACAATTTTTTTTTTAAAGCAGCCATTTAATTAGGAATCATGTAAAATTTCATAAATAATGTTTGCTCTTTGGTTCAAGTTAAAATATCAAAAAAAATGTTTTCTTTATTCATGCACATCCTCCTGCTCCTCCTACAGATTTGGAAATGATTTCAATTTAGGCCCATTCTGTTGTCACTACAAGGGCCGCAATGTTTCAAACAACAAACCCGCTAATTAAAAACGAAACTATATAAAAAAAAAGGATAGAAAGATTCATGTATGTGTATTAATACAATATTTTGGTTAATTGTTAACACTGCAATATTATTTCGTAAAATATTAGATATGTAACTGTAAATATTTTAATTCACTTAATAAAAATATAAACATGTATGTATGCGTATTTATACGTTTCTACTTAACACTTTTTTTCTTTTCGACGCGAACTTAAGTATCGATGAATGAAAAACTCTAATTCATAAATGTATTTCTTCGGATTTCATTTAAAAGCAGCACACTCAATTAAATTCAAATTGTGTTAAACTTGCGTTAATAGATAAATGTATAAAGAAAAAAAAAACAAAGAAAACGAAAACCAGTTAAAAACAAAATCCATAAGTAAGCTGTAAGTTATTACATGCTGCTCGTACATACACAAAACATTCACAGTGACTATTATGAAAATTGCAATAAAAAAACACGTAAGACGTAAGAGGGAATAGACATATATCAAGTTTAAAATGGCGAAAAACCAACAACAACAAATTCTTTATTATCACCATTATTGTAATTAATATTATTATTGAAATTATTACAATTATTATAAAATAATAATGCAAATACAATTTTAGTATAAAAATTATTATAGAATCTAAATTATATCAAAATTATATGATGGAAATATTAAAATTGAAAACAAAAAGAAAAAACCTTCAGCTGCTTATTTTAATTTAAACATTTTTATCAAACTAAACGTTTTTAGTTATATTTTCTGAAACCATACCAAAACAGTGTTATAATTGCGAATTACAACTACGGTCTTTGATGCAAATCACTCGCAGGTGGTGTGCGAACCAATTTATATACATATGTACAATAATTTCCATAAATAGAGTCTTTTTAGACACGGTCGATTTTCGAAATATTAGCTGACTAGACCATTCAATCACATAATTCATTTAACATATCCTATCAGCCTGGTTGACATGCTTCCGTTTTCTTTTTTCTAGGAAATTTTAAGTCAAAATAGACCTGTTTTAAAAATGTAATTTTAGAAGTACATATTAATTAATCTGACGCGATTTGTTGCATACCACACGGATTATTTCTCTCACAAATGTTTTCTACTTATGTCGACAAGCATATAACTCCTTATATGACCGACCGTAACATATTAGCTTCTGAAATAGGATTTGGCTACACATCAGAAAAAGAATAATGGGCATTATTATTTCATACTCATACTCATCGATGATGCCTATGCCATACGGTTCGATGGTCGAATAACCTTTGCATTGACCACTTTAACCGTCCCAGCCATCAGGAAGGATTTTATTTAAAAGAGATTATCCTGTACACTATTGTACTTTGGTCAGTGTGTTAGTGTACATATTTTATATTAAATTGGAAACTGCTCCTCGAAGTTGGCGAAAACTCCACGCCTTTCAACCATGGGAAAAACGAATCGTATTGTAGATTCTCTCCCAACGACTACTTGGCAAAAACATATCCATCTTGGTCTAGAGCTGATTATGAAGTCTAAATCATCAACTGAATTACTATATTAAATTCGTCATAATCTAATTCCCATTTTATTTCGTCAGTATGAACTACCGTTTAACGGTACATACAAATTGAGATAAATTTTACTCTCCATATCAGTTTCAAATTATTCATTAGAATAATTTCAGATACATATTTATATGTACATAGATAAATAACTTCAAAATACGCAAATCTTTACCTGTAATACGCGCAGCTATCTATGCACAATATTTGGTACACCTCTACGGGTATCTGGGTATATTCGGATTGCTCCATATTCGACATTTTATTTAGAAAATGTTATTGCATAACGTGAAGGACTTTACGGAACATCCGAAAATTGCATCGATAATTAGATTCCACATAACGGATATGCATACGGAAAATATGATTTTATCCACGTGATGGCCTCTGTGTATGAAGCAATTTTTCGAATAAATGTAAAATATAATAATAATTATTCCAAGTGATTGCTTATAAACGACTTAAGCCATACCAAATTGAATATGCTTAAAAAAAACGAATGCATAGTTGTAGGCGCAAAGATATTATTCCTTGTCTTTCTAATTGGAATTTGAATAATAGATTTCAAAATATTACACACTTGATGTTTATTTTGTTATAAAAATAAAAAAAAACAACAAAAAACAGAAAATGTGCAATCTTTACTGCATTAGCCACAATTTATAGTGGGAATGAAATTATACTGCTTACAAAAGATCTATTTAAGTATACCTGTAGGACCTACAGGAAGCGCCATCTCATATGGGTCGATGTAAATTTCGAATAACTTCAACAATTCTCAACCGATTTTGGAAATTCAAAAACTTTTATTCAACTTAGACCTTTACAATTTTTTTGATTGATTTTTGAAAACAATATCAATTTAATGACCGCTTTTATTGCCGATGCAAAAATGGGCTCGTTTTCGCGCATTCTCCATGACATTATCGAGCATTTCGGTCGAAATTTCTGAGATTTCCGCACGAATGTTTTGCTTTTGAGCTGTTCTATTGTCTTCGGGCCGTTGGCATACACCTTGCTTTTCAAGTATCTCGGAGGCCAGTCAATATCGCCCTTTTTTGACACCAATCTTCCAGGGAACTTCTTACGCAAAAAGTTCATTGATTTGTCCGCAGTATGGCATGTCGCGCCGTCTTGTTGAAACCAAAAGTGAAATAAGCCTGTTTTACGCATTTCTGGGACCACATAATGGGTAGATCAATATCGATCGCCATCCACTGTATCGCCAACTTTGAAGAAATACGGTCCAATGATGGTTTTAGCGCATACACCGGCCCAAACAGTAACTTTTTGATCTCTTTGTGAATAATGTGACGATTTTCGGTGCCCCAGAAGCGACAATTTTGTTTATAACTGAGCCAGAGAGCGTAAAATGTGCCTCATCGGTCATCAAAATTTGATGCCAGAACTCCGGCTCAGCATTAATCATTGCAACAACATTTTATGCGTATGCCAAGCGCCGTGGCTCATCTTGTGGCAAAATTCTTTGAGTTATCTGCACTTTGTATGGAAATAAGTGAATATCATCCTTTAAAATTCTCCGCAAAGTGGTCCCACTGATGCCTTGGGACTGCTGCGAACGGCGCAGATATGACAAACTTGGGTCTTCTTGAACACTGGCCTTCACAGACTGAATAGATGAGTTTGAACGCCACGGACGTGGCCTAGGTTGCTCACGAGGGCTTGCCACAGAACCAAATTGAAAAAACTTCGAGGCCCAACGACGAATTGTATCATATTGTATTATTTTGGGCGCAACACGATCACGATATTTTGCATGATACGCACGTTGAGTTAGCACAAACAGGTAGCATCACAGTTATTCGAAGTTTACATCGACCCATATGAGATGGCGCACCCTGTCTTTAACATAATCATTGGCTAGGTGAACTAATATTAGGATAAAAGTTTAAATTTGAAAATACGAGGCCAATGAATGACCGTGTTTTTCCGTTAAAAAATATTTTAAATTTCTGCACACTTAGGCCGACGTTTCTTCATCAGTATTTCTTCCCGAAAGTGAGTACTGAAGGCGGCGAAAATATTCATCTACTGCCCTTTCAACCTCTTCATTGGATGTAAAACGTTTCCCATAAATTAATTTCTTTGAGTTTTGGAACAAATGGTAACACAGCCTGCGTACAGACTTCTTCTTTAAGCTAGGGTTCCTCTCTCGTATTTTAGCATTCAGCTGGTCAAGAAGGATGGAGTAATATCCACTTGTAATTGTTCTACCATTTGCAAGATAATCATAATCGCATTCCAAAACACGATGTCCGTTACTTTCCGCTGGACTTCGCTTTCTTTGGCGCTGAACCACCGGCTTTCACCCATTTCGTGGACCGCTGCGCTGTTTCATTCCTGCCGTACCCACCCTTGTCTCATCCATAGTGACAAATCGGGTGGATCCCTATTAAAACGGTCCAAAGATTGCCGCGAAAATCGTTTTCACATTTTCATTGCTTCGCAGCCTTTCTTCCGATATCCCCACAGCTCCAGCTATTCCACTTATTCATGCACTTGCTCGACAGTTTACACTGTGGTTGCGGTTTTTTGGCTATCCATGTTGAATTTCCTCCATCCAAAACGAAATTTATTCAAGTTTAGCCATTTTAACGAAAACGCACAAGCCAAAATTCGTGTAAACAAACTCCTATGTCAGATTCAGAACGTTTCACCGTACCTTTGAATGTATCTTGAGGTGTTTTTAAAATATTGCTCTTCAAACTTCATGGTGAGGATGCCGAACCTCCTTCGATGGCGGGGACCTAATAGCGAATCTAATTTGTATTTGTATCCGTGGAATTTCTCTTATCAAAGCACAATGTCCTGATTGGAAGTAGGCTGGCTTGTGAACCAGTAAAGGACCAGAGCCGAAGTTATCTTGATCACCTATGTTGTGTGTGATTCATTTCTTCTTATAAGCGAAAGGGTCTTCTGTAAATAGCCAACTTCGAGCTTCGAGAAGCTTTTTTCCCAGCAAGTATACTAAAGAAGACCTTATCAGTATCTGTCGATATAGGGGTGGATGCAGAACAGTTTTATTTGTACTAATTGCATTCCTGACCTTAGCAAGAATATAAAAATTATTTCTTGAAATTAATGTGAAAGCACATGGTACATTTGAACCGACCATTTTTGGATAAGGTTAAATAGCTAAGACATTTTGCGTCGATATAACGTTTTTATTTATGCAACTCTTGTTCCTGATAGCTTTTTTGCTCCAGTGTCAGAATGTCAGATCGAACATGGTTAGCGATGTGAAGTGTTACTCGATTCTAGAAGCTTGAAAATTGGAGAAGAATGGGAAAGTTTCACAAAAAAAATATTAATTTTCTAGCAAATTTCTTATCCAGCTAAGTTGCAGTTTTGGAGTTTATTTTTAATACTTTTTGTTCCATCATACATCATGTTTGAAAAACTTTTGAGAATTGCAATGCTTTGGCCTTCCCAATGAAAGCACAATATTTTGAAAAGGCTTTTTCCGTAACGTAAAGTTCACAATTTGCTGCGTTTAACGCTAATCAGTTTGAGCCGCGATAAATTAGACTTTGTAAATATTTGACAAACTTCAGCATATGAATTCCACGTAGGAAAAACAACATGTTTACTGAGGCTATCCAAGAAGCAACCCATTTTTGACATCTTCAAGTGAATGGAGTTGCTGTACCATTAGGCAAGATAGGACTTCTTATTTAAGGATTTCCAAGTAAATAGATTTTCACCGATTTTACACATTTAGCGTTGTCATGCAGCAAAATTGTCATATCGCGATCTCCCGTGATAGTTTCCTTTCATTTGAGCAGCTCATAACACACTACTGCAGATTTGCCTTTGCCGAAGATGCTCAGGGTACAGTATCCACTTTTCATTGCTAGCCGCGATATGATGCAAACAACCTTTTCTACTCTGACGTTGAAGCAACGGTTCGCACATGAAAACACGCCGTCAGCAGTCACCAAGGTCATTGCTACTATATCATTCTTAATGCCTTCAAACGTTTCCAAAATTCTTATGATTTTGCAAGTTCAGCTAGCGTCATGAAGTTATGCCTTCGTCTTCGAACTCTTTCGGTGTACCAGGGCTATTTAAAAAAGAACTCTGTGTTTATAAAAAATACTCTGTTTTAATAAGAAATTCAGCGCAAGTAACTTAAACTAAAAAAAAAAATGTACACTCCGTTTACATGGAAGTAGTTTTGATAACGTCATCTGGTAGGAAACAGCGAAAACTTATTCAAGGTCACAATAAATTTGTTTAAGGGAGTTGAATATTGTCCTATATGTTGCCAGTACCATTGCATTGCCTGCTACATGAGGCAGTAAGTCACACACCAAAATGCTCCTTTGCATTTTATGAATCATCCCTGGTTGTGTCTTTACCGATGACTTTCAGTTAAAAATGAATGCGGTTATTTATTTTTTGTGACACGTGGGGGAATACTTGTTTGTTCTTGTGTAATTAGTATGCATTAGTATTATTTGTCAGATATGAACATGGCATGTCGAAAACACATTGTCATATTTATTTTAATGTACTTCAAGAAATATCTCGAATTAGCATCTCAGACCGTGCATTTGACACATGTGTAATTTATTATATGTACATATATCCTGCCAGACTAAACAGTACCTATACAAAAGAAAATGAAAAAATAGAGAAGTCTAATGGGCAATCTTTATAACATTTTAAAACGTGTTCCCATAGCCTTGTGCGATTACCAGTTTGCCAATCAGTAAACCACCACTCTTATCCATTTATGGTCATGTAATGGTGCAGAAACCTGCCACAACAGGTGATCTCCGCGTAAAAGTGAATTGAAGCAAAACATCCGAAACAATGGCTTATGACGATCGGCATGCCAACTGTAATGCTTTATAGCAGCATCCAGGAGTGCACGCATAGATTATATGCATGTTAGGGAATTTAGTCTGTTTAATCACTCTCGTCTTTAACATACGAGTATACCTACATATGTATGTACAGATATACATACATTTGAGAAATGCGTAGGTTTTGCCGTCCACTTGACCCGTTATCAATAAATATGAATATGGAAAGTAAACGGAATCAGGCTGTGATCCAGCTGCGCAAAGACTTGCGTGTGCATTGGTTTTTAATTGAATTATCCGAAATGCCAGTGGGGAGTGACGTTGTATTTTGACAATTATTAATACCCGACAGACGCCGACTCGGACACAAGATACACGATATCTTATGTTCTTGTGCCATGCAATCATATTTGGTTACCAGTGTTCTTAGTCGTGTGCTGTCATTTAATTGGTATGAGGAGACTGAGTCATTCAAATTTTTACTTTCATTATGACTAAGACCTAACGAGACCAACGGATATCCACGCTTCGTGATATTTTCTATATTTTAGTACAAAATCTGAAAATAGTTCGATAACAGTGTTTGAAGCACAAATTAGCGACTGACTAACCGGACGAGCAACTGGAGGTCAAGCTTACACCTGTCTAGGCTGTCTAGGACGTCCAATTCCTACTTCTGTAGTGGCTCTCCGTGTTGGTACTTGAGTAGTCTGGTCCTCCGACACAGATGTAACACAACGCACAACAGATTTTGTATTGTACCTAAGTTCTTACCAAACCGGGCCGACCAGCCAGTTAAAGCCTTATAATAACGCATGCAAAACAAAGACGGATGAAAATCTATGACATTTATTACAAAAATTGTTATAAAAGGGGCAAACATGACCAGTCAAGCGTAGCCTGGTAATATTCAAACAATCAATCATTTTTTTATTTTATTATATTTTATTTTCATAAATTTATCTTAATCAAGCTTAGCTTGATACCCTTAACGATTTTAAACTACCTTCCTGTAAGCAGCTCACTACCCAAAATAAGCAACGCATTCTTAAAACTACATATATCATTCGACCCTATCTTTATCGAAACAAACTTAACATCTAAAGATAGATTTATCTCCGGCATACTGGATAGCCGAACCTTCTAACACCAAATAGTATAAAATTGTTACAGAACAGACTTGAACGCGCATATCATGAACACGAAAAGCTGCAGTCCCAAGAGAGCACTAGGACCTTTCTAATTACTTCTCGCTAAAAGTCTGTCAAGACCGGATGCAATTTGCAAAAGTAACAGAATAGCTATGAATACACTGCCAAAACACCATCAAGTCGTTTCAAGCCATCACGTCCATCACGACGATCACTTGTTTGATGACAAGTTTAAAGGCATGGACCTATAAGGAAACCGATAATATAATACGTAAATATATACGGATATTGCATCGACGGACGAAAACTGTTCACGTATGAAGAAGAAATATTTGGGAACACGCACGAACATAACGCATAGTCTAAATGAGGCATGCCCGACGAATCTCAGCATCGTTTGCCCTGTTCACAAAAAAGGCGATCTCTCTTACTCTCTTTAACCATCACGATCGATCACCATAAGTTGCTTAGATTGGTTTCAGAACAGAAAAAATTAATGATAGACCAAATATGCACATTCCAGCAAATCTTAGGGAAAGTTTCCAAATTTAAAGAAAGGCTGCGCAGAATCGCTCTATATTCATATTACATATCTCATTGGCATGTGATTACTTCAATATCGTCCTTGAAGTCATTGTGCGCCAATACAAAAAGGGAATACCTATTCCAAATTCGCACAACTGAATGGACTCAAAAGAGCAAGATGTCATTTAAGCTTTCGGAAACATTGAAGCTTCTGCCAAAGTCAAAGTGTCATGAAAGAAAGAAAGAAAAACACAAAAAGATCTTAACAATAACGCCGATTTGGGCAGCTAAAACTTTGAAGTGTTCAAGGACATTTTCCACTAGTGACAAGTGGCAACGAACCTACCACTAAGATCAGATGCTGAATAAATCTTACCAACCGTTACTTCTTTTAGAGAAATAGAGCAGCATCTCAAAAATCTTGTCTACGACAGTCCTCTACTACGGCACAGAAGCTTTAGCCATTTTGAGAGACACTTTCTGCCTGCCTGTTGCTGATCAGTGGTCAGGCTCATACGAATTCAACGCTTAAGATGGCTGAGCCATCTAAAGAAAATAAACTTGAATCTTCCGACCGAGCCTATAGGCAGCAGAAGACGTTTGCATTTACATTGGCGCACACATGTGGAAAGGGACCATAACCAACTGAGTGTGCAGCACTGGAAGAAACAGACTAAAGAGCGTACCGGATGGAAAAGCTCGTTGCTTGAAGCCTGGAGCTATCCCAACCTATAACCTAACAAACAATTAAAGCAACGAACCTTTTCCTATAACATATTCAATAATATTTGCATTTTCACGAAGCTCTCAATGAATATCGGTTCATATATGTATATCGGTTCGGAAAATTATATTTTTTATAAGTTGGTAGTACTGTGTGCACTGTCTAATTTCATGTTATTACATCTATTGACTTCATAGTACCGTTTATGTTTTGTGGAAAAACTAAAAGGTAATTTAACGATTTTTACAACATTACTTTACTTTATTATTGCATAAGACTTAACAATCAATCTGTATATGGGTCTCAGATGCGCATGCAAGTATGCCATTCATTAGTTAAGACTCAATTAAGGCATGGTAAACTTGTTTCAAGATTTGGAGTGGCGGGGTGTCGTAATTGTACAAGCAAAACAAGAGTGCTCATTATATCCGAACGAATTTTCTCAATATGTAAACTGGCTATCATTTATCACTCCAAGAAATTTTTAGGACTCTACAACTTCAATTAAATGACTAGCGCTGAAGAACATAACTTATTTGCAAACTGTATCTGTGTGGCGTAACTCGATGCTGTGGGCTTCGGATATGCATCCTCCTGGTTTTTGACGCATTGAAGGCCAGGCCATTATCGTGAATCCACTTGACGGCGTTGTTGAAGTCCTTCTATATTATTTTAATAGCTGCCTCCAGAGATTCATACAATAAAACGAGGCCTAGTGAGTTCCTTGAGGCACTCCGTATTAAACCGATTTGATTGTAAACCCGTTTGACTTATATTATATTAGGCTCCTATTATATTAGGATCGATTATTTAAATATTCCATAAACGAATTTGTCATTACTCTGCGAAAGCCAAGATGATCCAGTGTTTCTAAAAGTTTAGTGCGGTTCAGCGTATCGAAAGCTTTACTGAAGTCCACAAATGTATGGTGGTTTTTATTGAGGATTGATGCAATTTGAAAATTCAGCTAACAAATTACCAGTGCCGTTTTTTTCTGGATTCTATACTAACTTTTGCGAATGAGAGAGTGTTTGTTTGTAAAGCTATTTAATCTAAATATTTGCGATCATATCTTCCATGCATTTCTCGATAATTGACAATATACAGATTGGACGATAGTTACTTATTTCTTTGTTTGCACTTCATCTATAAACTGGTCTGAACACTGGGTTCTTGGAATTTTTACCTGAACCAGGCTGAGCTTAATAAGTTTGTAAAGAATGGGAGTAAACATTTATGAATGTCTCTTTATATTCATCGGCCTAATTCCATCGATTTATTGTCGACTTCTGCAACGTTTGCTTATTGTTTGCACATACATATGAGTTAGGTACTATTTGAGAGACTTGTAACTCCACCTTTGCAGTAAAACATTGGGTAGTGTTCGGTTAAACCGCTTTCGATTAAAATTGATTTTAAATCATTGCCTTTTTTACAAACTAAAATGTGGTCTATTATTGATCTTGTGTATTCGGTAATAACATTTGCTTACCCAAGTGAAGCAATATCTTCCAAACGGATTTATAACTAACTTGAGTTTGAGTCTCGCACATTAATATTTATGCCGCCTATAACAAATATTTCATCATTACTTCGCAAAATCTCTCTCGCAAAATTCTTCTATGAAATCTTTTTGGGTCTATATTTATCAAATATATATTGTGTTTCTTCAGTGAGATACATTTTTGCATTCTTTGAGCAAAGAAGTTCGATTCAATGTTATTAAATATATGTACGCAGCGGATGTTGCAAGGGGCATTTGGTGACAAAGTTTAGTCGAAAAAAAAAATATTCAAGAGGCAGGAATGTTGTAAAAACAATATTTTCCATTGGACATGAACTGATGAACAGTATGTCAAAAGAATAAAAGAATCGGTTCTAAAAAATCATCAATTTTGTTGATAATTGTTGGCATATCGTGGGATCACTTCAAACAATTTACAAAGACTATTCGCGCGTTACGCGCGTATCAACTCGTTTGGTTTCAAAAATGTTCCATTTCTTTGAAAAAAAGTATCGCGTTAGCAATTCTAAAGAGATTTTTTCTAACGGGTGATAAGACTTGGATTTTACTCCGTATAACTTCTGACTATTCGATAAACTAAAAAGACACCGTTTCGAGTCCATGTCATTGTGTCGTGGAGGGGAAATACTTTGAAAGGGTTTTGAAAAATAAAGATCTTCAAACAGAGTCACCTTTCAATTTGATCACAATAGACTAAACACTTGCACTAATGTTATATTTAAAATGCCGGCACGAATTTTCTGAACTTTTTATTAACAAGTCCGAATTTAGTAAAAAAAGGCGTGTATACAAACTCGAAGACACCAAAAGACACCCGACAATAACAACATGAATAAATTAATGATGAAATTAAACACCAAAGACAACGTAAATTGTGCCAATCGGATATTATTCATGTTTTCAGTAAAAAAACGATTTAACGAAGTGTGATTTGATTATAAATTGCATGAGCTTTATCGACTTTATAAAATAACCAGATCCGATTCCAGAGAAGAACAGAGAAAAAACAATTAAATATGAGCGTATTACCTAGCATCAATTTAATGCAATGAGGCCATTATTTAATTTATGTCTAGCACACTTGACTTGGTATCAGAAAAGATGTCGGAGACATAGTATAATAGCTTCCAATAGGTTGACATTCAAGTCCGACCAGATAGAAGTGCTATTACCTGTGAATCCTTAATACGACAACACTTTATTTAACAGATACAACAATTTCTCACAACCCATTATCGTGGCTCGAACGAGGACAACAAATCCTTGCTCATGTCACCTAGATATTAACAGACATCGGACCGAAAGAAAGCACTGGACCGTATAGAATTCAGATCTGTGCCTGCGCACCGCGCCGAAAACAATAATAAAACCCAAAAAGCATCTAATTGATGTGTCGCTTTACGTTTTGTTAATTCTCGACAAGATTTGGCCATTAAGACAACCTTGATATCTTCAACCAGATCTTTGATAAAAAAAATTTCCCAAAATATGTATCTGTACTGAGGAGAGCGACAGCGGAGAAAGGAGCCCCAGAAAGATAAAACGAACAAGAGCCACGTATCCAAGGTTTGGACATATAATTTCTTACCTATGGCAGATCCATTTTAAAAGGCTTCTTACGCTTCGTAGCACCCATCCCAAGCACTACCAATAACAGATCCAACCTAAGATGGAATCCCAAAGTGAAATACATTTGTATGTATACGTATACATATATGTACCTAAGATAAGCACGGTCATCGGGCGAAGACCGATGGATACAGTGATAAAACGAAGAGAATCGGCGATTTAGTATGCGAGACCGCTAAATCCTTACCGCATTGACAATGCACAATGACGTTGCGTTATGGAGACTATATGCATTCTATTTATATGAAACGTGTGAAATGCGCATTATTTATGATCGTACCCATTGCTAAAACGCCAAACACCGCAAGTCGCCGAATGTGCTCCTTTTGCAATTGGAGGAATATCCTTTCAAGTTGTTTTGTTTCAGCATTTCGGCGTGTAAATCTCCAGGCGATACATATCGTCTGATATCGATGACGCTACGTGTATGAGTATTAATTGAGCCCGCATCAGTGTTTGAGCGATTTGTCTCCAAAGACAGGGAGAGAAGAAGGATCACGAATACACCATAAATATCCATATCTCCGACAATGTTTGATTTTATCTTTTGCGGCTTTATACGTTGCAACAGACTGGAATATGAGGCTCGTGTAGCTAGGGATTTGCTCTCATTTTTGCATCGGCTGCATATTTTTGATCAGATCTTGATAGGACAATGTCCAATTTATTGGATTAATTAATAAATACCGATATTAGATAGGTTTGATGGCGTCTAGTATCCTAACAACACCAATTAAAACGAAACAAAAACACACTGCACATGGATGACCATGACAAACAGGTATCTGAAGCAGGACGCTTGTGGTCATTTGAACTATTATACGTACTGAAATGCGTTAAATAATCTTATTATCCCCGTATGTATTCCTAGATACCTGAACCTGAATACGAGTTTATCAGACGTCTGGGGTGAACATAAATTTCTTTTAATATGTCATGTTCCCTGATGGCTGGACTCGTCAACGGCGGGTAAAGGATACCTTATCTAATCTGTACAGCGACATAAGGACTCGACAGACTATGATCCTTTGGTCGAATAAGAAGAAAGAAATCAGCAATCGTTGAAATGTTAAAGTGGTACTTTGTCGTTCGTCGCACTGTAAGAAATTGAAAGTACTCGTCGAGTACGGAGCCGTTAACAGATTTATATCAGGATTTGTGTCCGAAGGCGCCACACCGCATCATATCTCTAGCAGAGTTATGAATGGACAATGCTGTGTCGCCATGTTTCTAATAACCTATTGTTTTAATTGTCAAACCAACAAACCTTTTCATGAATTGATATTCGCTTACACGTATTTGTATTTGTAGCCCTGTTATCCTGTAAGATTAGGTGTGCAGGTAGGCTTGAATATTTTATCTAAAACTAAGGTGGGAGTGACTTTTTTCAGTTTTTTGTTTGGTGTACCTGTATTAAATTAAAAAAACTCATTAAGTATTTGCTTGAGCATAGGCTTCCAAAGTTGATAGTGTTCATTCAAACATTATGGAAGACTTGAAACCACTATCAATGAAAGCAACTCTTTCACCTATAATGTGGTGTATCATATAGTTCGCGAGATTTTTAAAAATAAAAATGAAGGAAATGACACTGTGGCACTTATTTCCATTGTATTTAATCCATAATTACTACTAATCCATCAAGTATAAAGTGTCAAACGCACTCACAGTGTAAATCAAAAAATTATGTTACGCTATCATCCGTTTACATTTTTTTTCAGAGAGAGCTAGTTACAGTTGTCTGACATCTGCATACAGAAAACCCAGAAGCGTATTCAACCCTTATTTGCTACAAAATTCAACTGACTATGCAAATTCCAAGGGTTAAAAAGATTATAAGATATACGTTTTACATCCGCGAATGGACCATCCGTCAAAATCCTTCTTGTTATTTTTTTTTTGTTTTTTGTTAAATGCAAAATAACAACTGATGAAACAGGGCGGGATATCGGCGGCTAGGTTTGTCATGTCAATTAGGAATGATTGATGAATAATCGTTTCGTTGTCAACTCTTCGGCCTGTGGCTGACTGATTTGCTAGAGTACGAGTAAGAATAAAAAAAAAAGTGAAAATATATCATATTTCAGAGTTGTTTACATCCCTCATACGCTATAGTTATAACAAGTAGATAAGTTATTGACATATGTATATAAATTGTGAAACACAGGGCTTGGCTCATCTGAACCATATTCAAATAATAATTACAACCACTTTGATATAAATCAACACATTCAAAGTCGGTCTGCGTACAAGTAATTCTCTATTAGTCGTTTCCCAGTCCTCATTATTTCAAAAGAATTGTAATAATTAAAAGCGACAGTGTAGGAGACAAGTCGCAGAAGTCGAATACCTGTGGCGCTCATTTCGTCTCCACAATGACAAATTATTCCACTGTCAAGCACTATTTGGACGTCTCGAAAAAATATAGCTAACAACGTCAGATGGTATGTCGAAACGAAATAAGAACAGAAAAAGAGGAAAAAAGGAACCACGAAAAGATCACAAACTGTCAGTGACCAGAATTGATGCACACATTGTCCAGTCACAATTTTACGGTCACTTGACCATTTGCTAATTTATTAACTATTTCCGTGAGTGACCAATTTTCTGTTTTTTTTTTTTGTTCGTTCGTCTGGTTCCATTCACCATTTGTGTTTATCTATTGTTGCTTTGAACATGAATGACAGGTTGTTATATGACCATGTCCGTACAAGTGTCCTTGTTTTGACACGAGGTCAAATGTTAATAAGAACGGAGGCAAGGCAGGAGACCACATAGCAACCTATGACACTGCTGTTTGATTAATTGGCTGATTTACATTGTCGTATACTTTGTTTGTCTGGAGGAATTTGTCGTAGATCCTTCCTGATGATTTTTACTTGTGCCCACTTGACTGATTTTTGTACTTTTGCTTTTATTTTTACATACAAATCGAATACATAAATTGCAGGCTATTAAGTATCGAAATCGAACAAAATGACCTAAATCTACCCCTACCACATTCCAATGACAGGCATTTTCTCCCTAGAGCCACATGCGCCGCCTGTCAACAAACGCCAAGTTCATGAAGTTTCAACTGCAATTGACTTTCGAATAAGTTGTGCATTTCCCCCCGAGTACCAGCTAAACGAAAACAGGCACCAAGTATTGTTAACAACACGTGGTGGAAGTTTCAAAACTCTGGCACAATCGATAGCACTGCACTCAAGCGGCAAAATACTGCACTATGGACTCCCTCCACAATTAGCCCCTTCATTCAATTGCACCGCTTTCCATTGCATACACCATGCCAAGGTTGTTCCACCGAATAAAGCTCCTACACGCACACAACTGCCTATCGTGGAAAAGCCGTGGAAAGCAACCAAACCATGTCATGCACAGAAAGCCACCATGCGCCCTAATCACGCCCCTATATAAAGCTTAATTTTATTTTATTTTATTCTTTGGTACACTTTCTTGCTTTACCTTTATTCAGTCGGCGTAAAATACCCTCAACAGCACCCCTCTTAGATGATTTCTTCTAAAACCCAACAATCAACATAATTTCCCAGTATTTCATAAATAGGGAACAATGGTTCCCGCCCTAAGTGATCGACAGGCAAATGGCCATTAGTTCCCCAAACCGGAGGTACGCTGTAGTGTGAAGAGCATAACCCTAGAAAACGACAACACACACCACGTTAATTTCCCCTTCAATTTGGAACCAAACTTCACACACACTTCTCAAACTATTTATCCTCACTTTTCTTTTAGACTATCTTTCGTTGAACAGTTTCCCCGACTTGTTTCCATCTTCTTATTCACTTTCCCTCGGTGTGTTGAACGGGCACCATGTTCTCCTGAGCGCTAGATTGACTTGCTGGTTTCGGCTTTCTTTCTATTTTATTTGTGACTAGAGTACTTGTTAATTTAAATAATAATTATCGCTTAATTCATTAAAATTTAAACCATTTTTAAGGACTAAATACAGATGCATAGAAATATGAGCATAACACCCTCGTTGTTCAGCCAGTTTATTAAAATTTAATTTAGCATAAGTTAAATGTTCACATACCTCAAAAAAAAAATTTTTGGTTCGTGGATACTTTTAGCAATAGTCTGTTAGGATAAATCAATAATCAAGAGGCAATTTGGGTTGTCTTTTAGTTAAGAAAATACATACTAGTTCTAGTAGATTACAGCTACAAAAGGGTAAAGAAAAAACACTTAATTTTAAATCGACTAATATGAAATACTTCAACTTTTACTTGCGACCAAGTTCATATGCAAACTGTTGACAAGAAATCCATTATTTTTGCCTGGAACTGAAGGCTTTATTATCTAAGCTTTAGGCTTTTAGTAAAATCGATTCGATTTAGGTCATCTATGCGCTGTTTGTTCGATAGTTCCATTTTGATCGCAATTGCACCATGCCTTTCTCGTAGAAGCCCTACTCCCTATTGGCATACAAATGGGGTTGTGGTTTCTGGTGGCCGTTTGTTTCCTTCAAACGATCCAATTGTTGACAGTACAGCTCAGAATTAAGAGTTTTGCGTAGGGAAACAGTAGATGATTACCTGCAAATTTCAGCAAGCATACAACAAAACCTTCCTTACCGTCAATCCTGGCTTAGCCATCATTTGCGCCGACTCATCGCATACGACCAGTTTTGCTTGAAGTGTTGGTATGTGATCCTCTTTTTACCACCAGTACCTACGGATCGTTTTTGTGGCGATTCAGCAACTATTCGGCAGTTGCCACACGAGATATTCTACCACACGGTTAATTACAATATTCAAACACAAGAGAATACACAAGTCTTCTTGAATATTACCAGATGGAATAAGGCGCAACCAAATTTATCATTTTCTGGATACATAGATAGAAGGTAAGAGATTCAGACTACATCTTAATCATCGCCAAAATTAAAAGCCCAATCTAAATTCACAAAAGCAGAACACAGCAATGGCAATGACAAAGGAAAAGCTTTACTAACATTCAGGAAGAATGTGGATTAAATACTTTAAGAATAGGATGCCAGGCTAAATCAGGATTTACACGCAACGGTAAAGGGGAGCTCGTTTCGGACAACGAAAGAGTTGCAGACCAATGGAGGAGATATTTCGATAAACTACAACACAGCAGATGTCCAGGTAGAACTGCCAACCATTGATAAACAGAAAATGAAAAATAATACCATTGGGATTAATAAAACATGAAGGACAGAAATTAACAGAAAAGCTACATGGGCTTATCATAGCCCATCTAAATCTAAAATCTTTGAAAATGCTATGAAATGTAGAATATTAAAATTTTTAAAAACTATAAACTTTTTAAGTGCAAAACAATTTGGTTTCAGAGAAAACTGCTCGTCCGAAGATGCACTTCTTGATTCTTGTCAGTCCATCTACAAGGGGCTAGATATCAAAAACTGCTGCGCTGGATTATTTGTAGATATAACCAAAGCTTTTGACCTGGTCAACCACGAAATTCTCCTAGATAAATTATACTGTGCAAGCTTCCGCGGCTTCGTATTGAAATGGTTTACTTTTTATCTCAAGGATAGAAGACAAAAAGTGAAAATAAGTGAGACCGACTTCCAGTGGGGTCGAGATCATCAACATCGGCGTTCCTCAAAGTTCTGCCCTTGGCCCCCTGTTGTTTTTAATATATGTTAATTCCGTTTTTTGCCTCATCGGAAAGTTAAGGGCTTTTGCTGATGACTTTGCACTTGCGTATGGGTCATCAAATTGCTTTACGCTAGCGGCCGACATTAATCATGACATCCATCTCTTAAGACTTTGATTTGCATATCACAAGCTCATCGTGAGTAGTATCTAAGACCAAATTAATGTTTTTTAGCCTAACATCTATTGAGACTCCGAATGTTGATATTTTGTTCCATTCTACATGTTGTGAAAGCATGATAGAGTGCGCGTGTAAAGCCTTTTTTAATGATGCCATTGAATGTAATGCAATCTGTTTTGGAATAGAAATAGTCTAACAATATATGTACGTATCTTGGTGTTGTCATCGACCAAAATTTGAACTGGCATGATCATATCACCCACTTGAGAAATTACTTACTCTCGACTCTACGCAACTTCTACAAACTAAGAAAGTACTGTTCCCCCAGTATCTTAAAGAATATTTACTACGGTATATTTCACTCGAAATTACAATATGGAATTATATGCCGGGGGGAGGCGCCTAGCAAAATCGAACCCTTGATAATATTACAAAATACGTCATGAGAAAGGTATGTCATTCAAATCGACTAGCTAATACTTTTATTTCATTCAACAGACTGAAAATTCCACCAGTAAGACACCTTTATTATTTTAAAGTCCTAAAAATATTTCTTATAAGGGGAGGTTACCTGCAAAACCCAATAAATTACTACCACAACCTGCGTAGTAATATAAGTCCGCTGGTCAATATCCCAACCTTTCGCACCTCAAGTTACAGAAACTTTTACTCCATCGTATCCCACAAACTCTATAATACACTCCCTGAGAATATCCGAGTCATTAGAACCTTCAAAATCTTTTTAACTACGGTAAAAAGTTAGCTTTTAGACATATGTAACTCTCAATGAAATCGAAATTCTTGTGCGCTACACCATTTAGTCTTATGAGTTTTCTTGGAATTTTCTTAAACAATGTGTATGGTATACCTACTCGTATATTTAGATAGGAATAATGAATTATTAATTCACAACAACTGTGAATTGCAATAATTATATTAAATAAAGTGGCATTAATATCTATTTTGTATAAATAATAAATGTCACTACTGTTCTCAAAATGAATAGAATTGTTATTAATTGTATGTATGTATATGTAAGTAATGTTATGAGAATAAGAAATAAAATAAAAAAAAAAATAAATAAAATAGCTATTCGGAATACTGAAACCATCCTTAAGGAATGGACAAACTCTGTCATAATTCCCGTACTTAAAAAGGGTGAACGAACACAGTACAACAATTACTGTTGCACCGTTGCTATCAAGTTGTTACAAGAAATCCTCAAACATTCTCTTAAAAAGACTGACATCAAACGCAAAAGGAATCATCGGAGACTACCAGTGTGGCTTCAGGAGGAATCGCTCAACGAGTGACCAGATTTTCACTATACGGCAGCTTTTAGAAAAGAAATAAATGGGAATTCTACGAAATTGTACACCAACTATGTTATTCGTAGATTTTAAAAAGGCATGCGACTCTATAACCCGATCGAAAATTTATCACGTTCTTGTGAGACTGGGAATCCCGAAAAAGTTAGTGAAACTAATGCAAGTGTGCCTTAAGGGAAACAAAGAACAAGTTAAAGTAGGAAATGGTTTATCGAAAACATTCGAGATACGTGAAGGATTAAAACAAGGAGATGTCTTGTCACTACTTCTTTTTAATTTGGTGTTGGAATTCATAACGTGGTCCCTTCAAGTAAAAGACAAGAGAATAACTCTTAATTGAATCACCATGGACCCGATGGGTCTAGAAGTCTAATAATGGCAGAAAAGGAAGCAGGCTTAAATATAAGTGAAGAGAAAACAAAATATAGTGCCACTGACCGACTTGGATCGATTCAAACCTCGCACATTACTGTACTCGGTAAACAGTTGAGAAAGTAGACGAATTCAATTATCTGGGCTTGGAATTTGATATATGTTATTGACTGCCAAAAACGATATTAAGATCGAAATAAATAAAAGTATGCACATAGGAAACGCGTGCTTCTTCGCCATGGAGGAAGTATTCAAAACAACTCTTTTGTCTCACAATGTTAAAATCCGCACTTATAAAACCATTATTATGCATGTGACTCTTTACGGATGTGAAACCTGGTCTCTGCCTAAGAAGGTGAAATAGCTTTTGGGTCTTCGAAAACAAGATCCTACGGAGAATTATCCTTCAATAGAAGGATGGATCTAGAAAAGTTGGAACAAAACAGCGAAACATTGGGGGAACACATTCAAGAAAGGGAAGCTCTGAATTCCCGAGTTCCAAATGGCCGGTAATAATAACAATAATAATATTAATAATTAGAAATGAAATTTAATACGACATAGTGCATTTTCGGGTAACTACACTGTTAAGACAGCATTTCTTTCAACTTATGAAAAGAAAAAAATTGAAACAAACAACCTAATTTTCAAAGTACATATTTACGTACTCATGGTAGTTTTAATTAATTTTTCTTATTTTATTTAATAACAAAATCCTAAACACAATGGCACAAGTAAAAAAAGATATAAAATCAATACATTTAATGAGCGGAAAAACAAGCAACAAATTACTAGTAAAGTCGCCGTCGAGCAATACTTTAAGAAGTGGGAAATATAAATGAAAGAAAATATTGCATAAAAGTGGTACTCTTTGTCTAACCAATTCTTTCAAAAACATTTATTTTTTTTAAATATGCTATACATTTGAATATTTTTAAATTTTACACTAATTATGGCACTAGTTTGGCACTGCTAAATGCATTTGACTAGATAGCCCGGTGAACTTCGCACCACCAAAAATTTTGTGTAATTCTTCTACCTACCTTCAAAGGTAGGTGCATTATGGTCATGCAACAGCCATGCTTTTTTCCGGACTTATTCTTCATATTGCTTCACGCAAACGATGCATGATTTCAAGGCTATATTGCTTATTGGCCGTAGGAGCTTTAAACAAAAACTCATAATGAACTACGACACGAAAAAAGATGGTGGGCCAAACCTTCGTTTCGTTTCGTCGCTAATGATGATCGGATCTGGATCGTCATTCATGTCATTCAATAGCTCCTGAGCGATATTCACGCGGCAACATATCTGAAAAAATAAGCCAAGAGATATACCAATATCTTCAGCATCTTCTCTGATTGTGATACAACAATTCTCCATAAGAGTTTTCTTTACTGCTTCAACGATTACATCCGTTGTTGACGTGCTGGGACGTCCATAGCGAGCATCGCCGTTAACACCTCCTCGGTCTTCTGTAAAGGCTTATACCACTTATAAATATTTTTGGCTTAGAATAGACTTGCTAAATGCCGCAGTCTACATTTCAAGTATGTTGGAGCACTTCATTAAATTTTTTACGCAAAATTTAATAGAGATTTTTTGATCTATTTTCTTCAATAGCAAAATCACATTAAAATAGGTTTAGCTCTTATATCTGTCAAAAACAAAGTTAGTATCAGAAATGTCTGACAATGCCAACATATCTCTGAGCATAATGGCTCTGGTGACGGGAACAATTGTGGTAATTTCAATTTCCCACCTGCGCAACACAATTAAGGAGTTTTCCTGCTGAATTTCAATGCTTTGCAATGTGGAGAAACGACTGATCTGTTCGCATTCGACAATCGATTTCTGAATTGTTTTCGAATGCCGCTCGTTTGAGATTGTTCATTGTGTTGTTTTCGGAGGGGTTGTGTGTGATATGCATGAACTTTTTGCATTCTGAAACTATTCGCTTGTCACTCATCAACATAATTGGAACATGTCAATATGACTATTTCCATTGTCCTTCGCGAGCTGCTGATTAGTGTTGTCCGGGATTTAATTAGATCGCAGCGCATCTGACTGACTGGGACGAACTATGTCTTCTCTTTTGCATTGTAATGTAAACTGTGAAATGAAACATATTTCTATCGAAATGATCCTGATATTCTTCACTAACAACTCGAGTCTCGTTCAAAGACCTTTGAATGGATTTATGGTTGGGTCTATACCTCCAAAGTCAATTTACCTTAATAGAAAAGTTGAACAATATTATTGTTCGAAAATGTAGTAAGGTTTGCTTTAACCAAATCCGTTCTCAAAATCTATGGTTTTTACAACAAAACCAGTTTTAAACCTATTAGATTTCGCAAATTTTCGATGAAATGTTTGAGCACGATCGCACGATGTGAATAATC
Organism: Merodon equestris; assembly: GCA_958301585.1. Lineage (NCBI taxonomy): Eukaryota > Metazoa > Arthropoda > Insecta > Diptera > Syrphidae > Merodon > Merodon equestris. Next base: position 68,122,442 of record OY284414.1, on the reverse strand, counting down.
GAATCAGAAATGTGTAATGCATAATAACTATTAAACGAAAGGCCACCAGCGTCATCTATTGAAAGTAATCCGAAGTGACTATATGAAATTCTCATTGATGGTGTTGTGTGCATTTCCATACAAGACGCGTAATTATCTTTCCGATTTTACGGCTTTTATATCCGAGTTTTAATTTTTCCTTAACCGACCCAGTATTGGAACGAACAAAACCAAAAATAAACTATCCAAATCGGCATCACACATATACATACATATATATATATTACGTGTGTTATCACGCCAGGTTTCGGCGAAAATTGATACAGTATTTGGCTATTTATTTTACTGACAAAATTCCACAAATCGACTTAACCGGAATACCGCTTTATGGCAAACATCATCCGAATCATTGTTATCGAAATCATGTAAAGAAAATATAGATTATCACCTCACAATGCGATCTATACACAATACGAGTTGCCCTTCTACAGTCATAAACAAATTTAACCTGTACAATAATGGACATCAGACAGCGGCTTTTTCTAGCTATAATTGAGTCTCATGAACAAAATGAATTTATGGGACGACAGTTATAGCAATTTTGTTTATGAACGTATCGGAATTACTGCCTATACGATTTTCAACTTTTTTTTTTCAGGAATTTATTGCAGACAAGGATGCAGGTTATGAATTACTTCTATTTTATGGTATGTGTATTTTTCTCCTTTCAATAACAGTAAAACTTGATAACTAACGACAGCGCAAGGTAAATGCGATTAATTCATTTCCTGACTTACTTGCTCTGCCTGTGTCTAAAATGTTCTGAGAATGTTAGTGAAATGGTTGCTTGATATTGTGTCGATCAAACTTTGCTCAATTGATAGAATATTTGAAAAACATTTGTTGTCGTTAGTCAATACCTCTCTTGATCTTGATAATTATTGAAAGAATGAGAAGATAGTGCCGCCGAATAACATATGGATGTAATTAGTGTTCTATGTGGAGATTGTTTTTGTGTATTTTTTCTCCTAAGCTGTTTTTAATTAAGAAAAGAAATGAATACCGTAGTTTTAAAACTATTGAATAAGCTATCGTATACCAAGTTTTTTAAGTAAGTCAAATAAAAATTAAGACGAAAAAAAATATTCTATACATGAATTCTGAGTCAAGCCCATAGGGTCTGGTCTTAAGCGAACGAGTTATATACAAATATTATCAGTTTCGATTATTTTATCCCACGTCGGTGTTTTAAATTCATGCCTTTGAAAAATCGGAAAATTTTGAATTATTTTCTATAGTATTTGTTCCTTGATTTTATGTTTTTCTTCAAGAGATAGATGCATTCGTTGGAAAAAAAATGCATATACTCGTATTACATATACACATTCCTCTAACACACATTCATGAATTCTGTGGAAGATTTCTGATCTATTTTTTTCTGGTTCAAAAGTCCTTGCCCTTTTCAAAACAGGGCAATTTTATTTAATCTGTACAAAGTAATTATATACATAATTTTGCTATTAAAAGTAAAAGTTTTATCTGACATCTTAACTCGATATAATCATCTTGACAATAGCAGTGTTTTTCAAAAGTTCTATAAATTAATTATTTTTTTTTAATTAAAGCATACATATACAATATTTTTTTTTCTATTTCCTCCGAAAATTTTGTTGCGGTATTAAAAATTAGTCCCAGACCACATTTAAGACCGAAAAAAATGCTTTAAGAGGTAAAATTGTAAAGTTTGTATGTATAATATGTATATCAACAAAATGTCGTAAAAATGCGGCCATGCGTAGTACAGGTCCCGGAATGAAGAAGATCGCTCGATTAGTTCAAAAATATCCTCCCGTAATACCTTCCTAGATAAAACAGTAATTGAACCTTGAAGTTCTAACTCAACAATAAGAAGAAGACTGACACAAGCGATGTGGTTTGAAATTAATCTTGCAAAAGTTCCTATTGTTCAACGTGGCTTCTGCTATCTGTTGGAGCACTCAGACACAAATACTGGTCCATTGTACTGCCAGACAGACACCTTAGATGGCGTTACAGCTCGTGAAGAGCCAAAGCCAAACTTCTGTTATTCACTTATGTTGTGTGCGATTTGTTTTTCATACAAGTAAACGGAACTTAAAGCTTAATGCCGATTCCGAAAGGCGAGAGCCGATAAGCTTTTTTAAGACAAGTCTACAACGGGGGGGTCTTGCCAATCCCCGCCTAGGAGAGAAGCCGCGAAATATTAATTCGATGGCGTTGGTGTTATCGGGATCTGAACTCGCTCATCACGCGTCAGCGGCCGACACACTACCCACTGCGCCACGGCGTTCACTAAATTCCAATATGGTAAAATCGAATAGTGGTAAACTCCAGGGAGCCAAGGTAATAAAAATGGCACTGAATGTCGAAAATTATCCTTGATTTACTTTTTGAAAAACGAAAGCCGCGAAACAAACCTAGACTAGAAGCACGAAATCCGGCACAGCTCTTACAAAATAATTCCCGAGACTGACCCAATGCCACACGAGGCGGAGAAGTTGCAATTTTCATCAAAAACTAATTTTAAACATAAGATTATATAAGTATATCAGTGAAGTGTGGAGGTTCCAGGTGCTGGAGGCATGCATTGAGAATGTACATTATAGCAGCTGATGCACCTGAAGCACCTCAACACAATTGTTTCATCGCAGAGCTCGAGAGAGTAACTTTGCCAATTACCTGACGAGAGCGTTCACTTCGAGTGCATCCTTCCCACCGTCCAATAGCAACTTGTCAAACGACGAGATTGACAGATATCTTAAACAAACTGACGATACAGGCAGGAACGTGGACTCCTGTCAAACTCTTGTAGATAAAACTGAAATCACTGATTAAAAATATCAAACAGTGAATCAAAGAAAATTACAGAATATCTGTAAGTTTGCATTGGAACCACAGATTTCGTGCTATAAAATCTAACAGTGCGAATATGTTCCCGAAATTTAATTAAATATTTCAGAGAAATAATCAGATTCAGAATCTGAAGCTTCCGTGGATGTCAGAAAATAAACGCCTTTTACGAACAGTCAGCATTCATCTGGATGATGGATGACGATTTCTTCGTGATCGAGGACCCTCAGGAGAAGGTGGCGACAATGGAAGCTGTCTTCCTCTAAGTGTAAAAAGGGAATGACATCATTCGCCCAAACTACAGCTTGGAAAACAAAACGCTATTTTATTACTTCTACCTTCTAAATGATATCGATTATTGACGATCAGAGAAACCTGGTTTCTCCAGGTTCAAAACCGATTTTTTGGCAAATAACGCCGTCGCCAGTTAAGGGGCTAACAGCCTGTTCATTTCGACTGATAATCTTTAGATGATCTTCGAGCCATTGAAGAGAAGATTTTTCTAGAAAAAAAATATTCAATGAAATATATTTTCAGTAGATACACTTAAACGCACGTATAAACAGTCAATACATACTCGTATGTATACGTAAATTATATTTGACACATTTTTCGCCACTGCGTAACTATTGCACGCAGCTACCATTAATAATATCTACTATAATACATTACTTGGAGACCTATTGCTTAAAATGATGATTTCCGGAAAATTAATCCATCTCTGAAAAAGATGAACTGCTGTTTAGTAAATAGGGGCTTATGTATGTACATACATATGTAAATCGCCCCTGAGTTACTTAAATGAGAACATGTTTTTATTTTCCCTTTTTTTCTATTTGGTCAGAGTATACATATTTAAAAGGATTTTTAATAATATCAAAATATGAATCCTGGCTATGCACGTGTGAATTACGTATTCCTCAGTGAGTTGTAAAATCCTCGAAAAACATTTAAAATAGAAATTATTTCATTTGAAACTTGGTACAAAAGATTTACACCGTCACAGAATCAAAAGCAACTGAATTTCCAGAATAAGACAAAGAGTAAAATTATACGGAAAATTATTGGCCAGAGATATCAATTCAAATGAAGTCTGTAAACAAGTAGTCTCGGATAAAATTACGAATTTATTTATCAAATCTACAGTAAAAGGTCAAAGTAGTTATAAATGATGTTAAATTCATACGCATGCCCAACATAAAAGATGAGAAACCGAAGTGGATCCCTCGTCATCCCGACTGTATGTGGAAAATATTTTCTTCTCAACACCGCCGAAATTAGATCATCCCAATAGACTGCATTGATAGATTTTTTTACATGCACTAACAGATACGAAATATAATAGGCTTAATATTCGTGCATACACTACTCACACGCGTGGTCATCAGTTCTAAATATTGAATTACCAAACACCATTTGAGACGTCTATTGTTTTTATTTTACCTCTTCACGCTCTATCCGTTTTCCGACATGATCCCGACTTTGGGAGTAATGTTTCATCTCGTGCTTCTAACATGACCAGGCTCGATTTTGGCTTAAGTTCTAACCCTTCCGTAGATATATTAAGTTTTACACGAACACCCTTCGTTTTCTTACGCGTCAACCTTATGGACATTGTCATGAGCGGATATTAAAATCCTATTTAGATCATGCGACTATCGTGTGTAGAGTTTAATGAAAATGCTTCTATAAAAATACGCATGCATATGGTAGTCTGGATAACCAAAATTGGAAAATTGAAAAGGACACAGATGTTAACTGTCGCGTCAATGGCCTTGTTTGTCGCACTACCATTGCCGTAAAGTTTTTTTAAATGCAGAGCGCCCACTGCGAGTGCTTAAATTAATTAACGAAATTGTCTTAAATGGTTCGTACGATATCCGGGTACTGAGCTGACGGTGATTGGCATGTGCCGGGCACACATTCTGTTTATGCACGTTTCGTTGATTTATTTGTAGGAGAAATTATAATTGGGTACGCACGCTATAAATAAATCTTTAAATTCTATAAGAGACTTAAAAGTCGATTTTAGTAATGTTATTTGCTCTGCATTTTGTTATGATTTATAAAAGAGAGATCGAAATAGGAAAGTTCAAAAGCTTGAGCATCTAACATAATTTTTAGTAAGCAACAATTGTTCATATATAATAATCAATAGTCAATGTTTTCCAGAACTAGCAAAAAATCATGTTTTTAATTATTTTTTTCGAATTTAGAATTAATTACAATCGACAAACAGGAAATTCCTTTTAATACGGAAAAAAATGGTTCCAAAGATCGATCACCATCAGGCCGCATTAGCGTCTGTGAAGTGTGCCGACCGACGACACAATAAACTCATCACAACGGATGTGTGGAAAAGTAAAAACCTAAGAAACTAGATAAACCAAGTCCTGAATAACCGAAAACAAAAATTAACGTAAAATCCACTAATCAAAGTATTATTGTATATTAACAGATAAATGAAAAGTCAGCAAATCGCTGTTACACGTTTAAGGGATATTATCGTCGTGAATCACGGAAAGTCCGAAGCCACTCACCTTCAGACTAATTAAACAGTGGCGTTTGCTGTTCGCAACTGTGATCATATTGACACAAAGTTATTAGGTTTATATTTCTTTTCAACGTGTGTTGATTGAAGCTGAAGAAGAGGGTATGGGCATTATGAGCAAACAATATGGAAAGGCAAAGCGCTGATTTGAGGACACACATCGGTCGGTGCTTTAAAGTTGCCGCGGATACAGTATCGTGGCAGATAGCGATAGGTACGTTGGAAAATATCAGTAACTCGTCATCAGGGGCGATTAGATGACAGATATACGCAAGTTTTCTATCTGTTGTTTCCGCGTCTTGCCTCACCTCCTGCAGCCAGGGTCCATCATTATCAATCGTGATAATAGGCGTCAATGCGTAGACGGAATATATTGATGAAATTTTATTTTTTAATTTAATTGCCTAGTCTTACTGTTCGATATCTATCTATATTCCCTGACTCGGGCAGCAGTAGCTAAACATTTTGTTGACGTGTTGTGTGCCGGAGGGAATGTTGGTGGGTGGCTGTTTGATTTTGATAACCGTAGAGCCATTCATGGCAATGAGCACTTCATTGTGATGAAAGGTATATTAAATGGAGCAACACATCAATGAGACTGAGTATGGCGCCAGAGGAACGATTGTAATCAACCGAAGTGAAATAACAGCACGAATGAAAAATATGTAGGTCTTATGGGTCGACATTTAACTAGGTGCGAATGCGCACACGATTTATAAGTGGCTCGAGTGGGCTTGCAGCCTGTGTAAGGTGATCATCTCAGAGTTTTCTGTTTAGTTTAGATATAGATATTTGCTTCATAATTGTAACACACTTGACTTGCTTCGAGTGAGAGTGAAGCCTGTGTGAGTGAGAAGTTGTTAAGGAACACTGACGCCTAAATTGCATTTATAAAATGAGTTCAAAACTACATAACTGCCTTAAAAGGATAATTTTCAAGCATAGATTGATATCCTTGAAAGGGATATGATCATTGCCATAATGCTCGACCGGACCATAGGCCATTTAATCATGAGAATAAAAAAGTTAAATATTAATTTTTTTTAGTTTTCAATGACTTCGCTTATGAAATTCAATTATGCATCACGTTGCGCACGAAAACAAAACAAGACGAGATAAAAATTTAATTCAATTTGTTGTCGCACATCGTATTTAAAACTGATTAATAGCGAAACAGAGATATAGAAGCAACTAGAAAAAAATCTCCAAACCTTTGAATACCACCGAAAGAAGTGATAAGACTCGCCGATAAAATTAATTAAAATCGAATTTAATTTATTTCATGTGATTTAAAACCAACATGTGATTAACATTATAGAAATCATTTATATATCTATACAATTTCAATTATGTATATGATAGTTGTTAATAAACTAACATAACTATTTCCATAAAATTAGATATATATGTATATGGGTATAGCTATAGGCCACAGTAAGCCGTTTCGATTTTCATTAAGTACATTTTCATAATAAACTTTGAATATATGTACATATATGTATAAATTTTTTCATTTTGTAGAAAACGTACACTATTTTATATTTACACTATCCATCAGCAGAGAGTAAGTAGAGTTCTGTACAGATACTAAACGAAATTTATTATTTTTCAAACTCGTATGATATTTGTGTCAAGAGGCGTTTTTTTATATTCTATATAAATATGATAAGAAATATTTCTAAGTTCTTTTTCTTTTTTTTCTTCTTCTTGTTTTTTTTCTTCTTCTTCTTTTCGGCGCTACACCTCATGGCGAACCTGAGCCTCCTTTAAAAATCTCCCCAACTGGCACGATCTTATGCCAGCAGCCTTCCACTAACGTGCGCCACATTAAATTTGGGCGTCCTCAACCGCGTCGCCCGGTTGGGATTCAAAGACCGGATTCGGGCCGGAGATCTGGTGTCCATGCACTCTACATAACCTAGCCATCTGAGACTTTGGATCCGTATACGCCGCGCTACGTTTCGCTGTACAGCCGTACAATTCACTGTCAAGTCTTCTCCAATGCCAATATCATTGGCATATTTTGCGCGATTCTTTCAAGGACGATGTTGAAAAAATCCCAGGAAAGCGTGTCGCCCTGTCTAAAACCTTTTTCAGCATTAAAGTTCTCGGTTAAGTCGCTTTCGACCTTGATGGTGCAGCGTGAGTTCTCCAATATTTTCATACACAAATTGATGAGCTTGGCAGGGATGTCAAAACTAGACATGGTGGTTTATAGCTCGTTATACGTTATCGTATGCGGCCTTAAAGTTGACGAATAGATGCAGAATGTCGCTCTGGATCTGCCATAGTGTGTTTATTTGATCAATGATGGACTTCCCGGGCTTGAAACCACACTAATATGGATATGATATGGTTTATTAACGAACGGTTTCAGGCGCTCACAGAGTACAGCAGTGAAGATCTTGTAAGCGATTTTAAGTAGATTTATACCTCTGTAATAGGAGCAGACAAAAGGGTCTCCTTTCTTGTGGATCGGGCAAACGATTCAAAGATTCCATTCATCGGACATGCATTCCTCTGACCATATTTTATAGATGAGCAGATGTCTGCTCCAGAAGCTTTGTTAGACTTAAATTACAAAAAAAAAAACATTTCTAACTTCTTCCTGGTCAAGGGGCGGAATTCTCTGCTAAGCTCATAGTCCGTTGTGAATGGGCCATTAATCTTCCCAGAATATTAGTACCGACTGTGTATCTACTACTAGGTTTCCGTTGTTACATGGATATGTAAGCTTCCGTTCAGGCTTCTTATCTCTATATAAATTGTATTTTACTCGATTTCTCTGAACCAGGCATATTCGTAGTCATAACCTGGCTGCTACAAAATATCTGCATCTAAAATATCGGAAAATATCGGGGTGTCTGCCATCAATCGCAATGTGGTCAATCTAGTTGACGGTTCATTGGCAAAGAGACCGCCAGGATCTCTTGTGGATATTGAGGTGGGGGAAACACGTAACTAGAACATTTCGCCCCGTTGCAAAGTCTATCAGCCTAAATCCATTTTTGAATGTGGTGTTGTGTAGGCTGTTCTTGACCCTATCAAAAACGACTTCCTTGCCCAGTTTCACGTTAAAATTTCCTAGCACAATTTTAACATTGGAGTTGGGACATTGGGTGTAAGTTCTATTTAGGAACTCGTAGAAATCATCTTTTGTGGCGCCATTCTCGACCTCGATGAGTCGATGAGAGCGTGAGCGCAAATTAGGCTGAGCCCTGATACGAGAGACGTTATGAGACGTATGAGACGTTCTCTTATATGCCGGAAGCTCAAGACTTTTTGCCTAAGTCTACCTCTAATAACAAACCCACATCTGAATAAGCGTTGCCTTCTATCATTGTAGCAGCCGTAGTAGTTCTTCATCGATTTTTGCCCGGTCCATCCCATCTGCCAGTTTTGTTCCAGTAAAGTGCTGCCGGACCATAGCCAAACCAACTGATCCTTTTTGTGACGCAGGAAACTCACCATTCATTCATTTTCGCTAACAATTTCACATGGAATTATCCAGATGGCACCAAGAGGAGGTGAAAATAGAACTAACGGAGCTGCTAAGCTCGCTATTTTGCGGAGCAACGCAGGTTGGATACGTTACCCCTACGAAGCCTTTGTTAGTCACTTACCACGCTAACTTCTTCTTAATTTTGGATAATTCCAATTTTTATAGTATTGTAACACTTTCATAAAACGTTTTTAGTTTATAGTGAAAGTGTACGCAATATTTTACATCAGCATCGAGCATGGAGAAGCTTTACTTAATGTGCCTGTCTACTTCTATCTATAGGATTTGGCACTGTACGAGTGGACTCCCAGTGAATCTTTGCCATGTTTTATATTATTATATTAAATTAACAAGATCCACAACAAAGGATTAGAGCAGGTGGATCAACCAGATAAAGGCAAAAATAGTTTTATGAACGAATAATGATTATGGTATTGTCTTCACTGCTATAACCTTAAGAGGGTTAAAACCATAAATAAAGTAAGAGTTATTATCGAAGTGAAATGACGTGCAATGGCTGCTCAAATCAACGCATTCTCCGGTATCAATTCAGTAGCTTCCGCCCTTAGTGAATACCATCTAGATTCTGATTACCTATTAGTATTGGTATTCGTAAAGGATTTGCGAAGTCATCTCTATTGTTAATGTGTGTTTTGAAGAGCTTGACAAATCGTGTTGAAAAATAGAGCACCGCTATTATGAAACATATATAATGAATGACTTAATGAATATGTATTACTATAAATAATAAAATAACTTCCTTTTTTTACAAGGTAAAAGCTTTTTAGGCGTTTCGTATTAACACGTTATTTTCAAACCCTAGTTAGTATCGGCATGACAATGTTGGCAAAAATGGCAATCGGTAGTCATTTGGTCTCATTGCCTCACTTGCACGTGATGTCTTCAATTCCATACTTTATCTTCGAGTCTTCTCATAATAATACTTAGTCATTGCTGACTATGGAATTTTGAATTTGGAAATTTATATTTATTATTAAATTTTTTTATAATTATGCATGAAGGGCTTGTCCGCAGAAGACTTGTTTCAGTGTTATTCATTTACTTTTGTAAGTTGAGTTTTAGCACCATCAAAGACAGTTGACTACATTACTACGGTAAGCAATAAATGAATAAATAAATTTACACTCAAAAACTGGTACATTTCCTTGACTTATTTTAACAAATAATTTATCGTTACTTTGCTAAAAACGCTTCTGTTATTTTTATGTTTATTTTTTTCATGAACCCTTTGTATGGGTTGCATTTGGGACGGTCTCCCCCGTTCTACCATATCATTTCTCAGATGGGATTCAACCAGTCCGAAGTAGCACTGTTTAAGTATTGTATGTTGATACGTTCTCGATATATCGCACGCAGTGATAGTCTTTTATTTCTTCATACTATGCACGAATGTGCATTACTTTTGTCTTCTGTGCGTTGATAATTAGCGAAAAAGGTTGTGACACGATGCTGTAAAACACTCAAATTCTATTTGTATTAGACTTCAGTTACGATCCTGTGGCAAATTACAATCGCTGTGTCGCCCGCGAACGCATATCCATTACTATACCTACCCAAATTTGGTCCCTGTATAAAATATTTTCTTTTTCACTGAAAAATTTTACCAATTTTTACTTACACTTTCGGGCGGTGTACGAATCCCGCATTGAAAAAAATGTTCATCTCTTGAAGCGATTTACGAATCGATCCAATTCGTGACTTCTTCATGAGATCGGAAGCGAATGGCTATGCGCCAGTGATCGAAACGAAGATGATAATCAGAGGGAGCAATGTCCGGAGAATACGGCGGATGGGGTAGGACTTCCCATGTTAACGTTTCCAAATACGTTTTGACCTCTTTTGCAACGTGGGGTCGAACGTTGTCGTGCTGCAAAATCACTTTATCGTACCTCTTGCTGTATTGCGGCCGTTTGTCTTTAATGCCCTGCTCAAACGCATTAATTGCGTTCGATAACGAGCCCCTGTGATTGCTTCACTTGGTTTTAACACCTCATAGTACACGACGTCGAGCCACCAAATGCAGAGCATGATCTAGGAGCCGTGGATATTCGGTTTGGCCGTCGACGTGGAAGCGTGGCCGGGATATCCCCATAATTTTTTGCGTTTAGGGCTACCGTAATGAACCCATTTTTCGTCCCCGGTCACAATGCGATGCAGAAATCCCTTCCGTTTTTGCAACTGTTCAACAACACAACTGTTCACAAACACACAAACGCCGTTCGACGTATCTTGGTTTCAACTCATACGGGACCCAAGTTCCTTCTTTCTGAATCATGCCCAGACGTTTTGAAATGGCTTGCTGTATTCATTCAGCAATGTCTCCAATTCTGCATCTTCTAAAGCTTTCTCTCTTCCACCACTATGCCGGCCTTCGACGTTAAAATAACCGTTCTTGAAGCGTTGAAACCATTCACTACACGTTCTTTCACTAATAGCGTCCTCACCATACGTATCTGAGAGCATTCGAGGAGACTCAGCGGCTGTTTGCTTCATATTGAAACAAAACAGTAACACCTCCCGCAAATGACGAGAATTTGGCTCGTAAACTGACATTTTCAATCGAGAACAACTTTATGATGCAGACACAGCTCGACTAATCTTTGAATGGTGTTCTGTTGACCGGGGTCAAAACCAACTGATAAATTGAGTGTTGTACGCTATTCAAACAAACGTAAAATATTTATTCATGCCCTGTGTAAGGGAGGGTGGGCTTGCAAAATCCTTTTTTTATTATGTCATCCAAATTGCTTACCTTTTTCCCTAATATTGTATTTACAATCTTCCAGATCTTCTTTGGGTTACGTTTACTCTTGGAATTTCTGTGTGTGAAATCTTGATTGTGTCCTTGCTGTTTTCTTGTTAAGGTCGTTTCGACATAGTTACTACTTTATGTGATAGACTTCATTGTGCCTGTTGTTTTTGTACCGTCTCTATAATTTATCATGCATTTCGACACTGTTTTTTTAATTCCGTGGTGATCCAACTTTGATAAGGGCTCCTTTTATTTCCTATTCTCGATGACATTAATATAATGTTTATTGTTTCTTTGAAATTGTGATAAAGTTAGTTTTCATCTGTGTAAAGGTTATGCTCATCCCAGTTGAAGACTTGTATTTTTTGAGCTACAGCGGTAGTTAATATTTTGCTTTCCTTATCAGATTTTTCAGGTTTATAGTATCAACCTTCACTCCGCAATATTGAGCGTAATGGTCTGAGATACACAATTCCACCCCCGCTGAGTTGATTACCTTTCCGCAACCTTCCCGCAATTTTCCTACAGAAAATCGGTCCTGAGAAAAAACGTCAGAATCCAACTCATACAAAGTTAAATTCCCAAATTTAGAAATTTCAAAAGCTTATTTTCCCATGTCACGATCATGATATTTTCTGAATTTCTACGACCGCTCTGAGTTATGATTATTTATGCCATTAGTTATATAAACAATTTTTAGCGGTAGTATTCTATCAATTTTATCTCTGGTTGATATGCAATTTTTGTTAATATTGCCGCATGGATCTGAACAAGCCTTCAAACCTTTTTTTAACTTCAACTGAAAGGGTTCTTTATTCTTTCCCGTTCCCTCACATTTCCTTATAAGCCTATCTACTCTAATGGCGCTACGGTTCGGGGTGGATTTGAGTCTCAACAAACAGGCCCTTGAAGTCGGCACCATTTTTAACCAGTTGTTTCCAGTTTTATATATTCATTTGGCTGCGGTCCATTTCTTTCTGTGTCCCCACTTTAGGTTCTCGGCTGCGTCGTTCCTCGTAATTGGAGTCGCCCATTCGCCCTACATGTATTTCATGTTAATACTAAGCTGATGACCAAGGTTTTAAGGTTATAAGTGCCAAGGGTCCATCCTGGCCAGTACCCATTTTGGGTCTTTTTGCTCCAATGCTTTTACACGCTTCATTGACAAACACGTGAATATCATCTGCTTATAGGTTTTTCAGGTTCGATATAGCTATCTTCATCTCGTCTAAGTCGGGTAGGTCGAAATCTCTTTCGACTTCGTTCATTGTGAATGGATCGTTTTGCTCTGACAGTGGTGTTTTGGAAATCGTTCTTTTATACAGTCTGTAAATCCACTGTGACCTCATTACAAGTTGTCCGTGTTCATTCTTACAAGCTTCTGCTCTGACTTTATAGTATTTATTGTCATGTTCGTTCGGTAAAACTATTAAAAAAACGTCTTGCCTGCCATAGTATCTCTCCCTCTCCCCGATCTAAGTGGAGCTCTCAGTAGCGAAGTAGTTCAGGAGCATCTCTCGCCTTTCGATGCACCATAATGGAGACCTAAGCTCGACTGCATCAGAAACGACAAAAATATCTAATGGTGGTTCGACCTCCATTGTTGTGCAGATTGCATCGGATCTGTTCAGAGCTTGAACGAGCAATGTCGGTAAGGATCCTGGCGGTCCTGCGAATTTTCAACGTCATATTATGGTGATTTTACTCGACTTCATCGATTTCGTTAAATTTACATCTTTACTTTGGCTATCACTTGACTAATTAGGAAAATTCGGTCATCCAGGAATCATGAGTTTACTACGAAAGATAACATCCCATCACAAGGTACTCTGAATCTGTTTTCCGACGGCTAGACTGCGCTTTTCTGCGATTCGATCAAGGATGTTTTTCTTATCTAGCCTCGAGTTTAAATCTCCTAGAATGTTTTTTGTGTTGAGTTGAGCGTTCTGTCCATAAAATCGTGGATGTCGTCCTTGAGTTCGTCGTATATCTCTTTTGTGAGCTTGTGAACGCTAATTAAATGTATGTTTCCGAGGGTAGCTTTGACACGAATTGTTATGAGGTATTCCTTTATGTATTGTAATATAAATTATATATTTTATTATTGACATTTTGTAAAATCTTGACTTGAATCTAAGTAAAAACATCATAGAAAAACATGCTTCGGTATGTTATTCGATAAAAAGTAATATAAAACTATATTTTTCCCGTTTTCAGTAGATGCGGCAAAAGGCTCAAAAGACTTGAACTTTAATTGTAGAGTGGTTGAACATAATACTGTACTATACCTTAACAGAGCCAAGCTCAGTATGTAATACCATAGAAAAATATATTAATCAAGGTCAAAATCTCCAACAATTGGAGACAGTAAAACTAGGAGTTTGAACTATAGACCATGTTTTCATTGCTGTACACAAATTCGTGAAAACCTTTATGTGCCACTGCAGTATTATGAATGTCCAAATAATGCTCAAATAAATTACAAAGTATTTAAAATTGTTGCGACACTTACACATTAAATGCAACCAGGTCATACTCGAAAAGCTTCAAAAGTACAGTCGCATTACAAAAGTTTTAAACGAAGGTAAGGTGAAAAGTTTCTGGGTGGACAATGAAAGACTGCGATTTTCAGTTAAAAATGACTTTATTTTTCTGCATAATTTTCCTGGAATTCAACACACTTAGACTAGCGTTTCTCCAACTAAGAGTCTAAAAGGCTGTGAAAATATCCATCAACGGCCATCTCAACGTTTCCCATAAACAAATTCCCTTAAGTCTGGGTACAGATGGATGTCTAAGGGCGCCAAATCAGGAGAAATCGCATCGTATCCCCAAATCCAACGCACTCTTGCTTACAGGTGGATTTTCCTGGTGAAAGATGATTTTTTTTTCAAGAAAGTTATACATATTTCTCATCCCAAAGCATACTGGTGATGACCTTTCCGGCAGAAGCCATCGACTTTACTATTTTTGGACCTGAACCACTGGCTTCCATCCAGTGCTTGGATTGCTTTTCATTTCTGGCGCATTGTAGTGGGCCAATACTTCATCCATGGCGTCAGAGCGCCGCACAAAATTGGTCAGATCACTATTTAAATCAGCAAATGCGGCGCCTATCTTGCGCATTGCTTTCGTATTTTTAATTTCCTGTGCAAAGTGTTTCGCACCCTTTCTTCCAATATCCACAGCCTCAGCTATCTCACTCACCTTTATTCGCCTATCGTCCAATACGTACCATACGTACCTTTTTCGATGGTTTTCGGTGCGGTTGCAGTTTTTGGCCGCCCTTCATGTGGGTCATCTTTGGACAGAGGAGACCCGTAAACTTTTTTCGACTTTTGACGATTTTCCTTAGGAGTTAATAAATAGTAGAAACGCAATGTGGCGCTCGTGCGGCCACGCGTTGACAGCTCGAGTAAAAGCAATGATATCTTATGGGGTAACACAACATGTAACCTCAGGCTTTTGATCGACTTTTTATCGTAAATGTCGGTCGTAAGCTCGACTCAAACGCCGAAGTGGAGCTACTTTCTACTTTGTCGTGCGTTTTGACAGATGACAATGACAATATGTGCTGAATGTGGGTATGGGTTGTTTGAGGGAACATTTCTTGCATTCTGTCATATGCTCGATCCTAGAACGTCCGAGCGGTTCGTTCTTCGGTCGTGCGTATGTTTATCATAAGTCGGTGCAAAGCCTGTCAAACGCACGATCGCGCGAACGCCACATTGAAAGCGAGAATTTTATGACCGTACGATGTTAAAGCTTATTGATTTTGACGAAAAGCATGCAAGACGTCTACTGCAAAAATTCGGGCAAACTACTTGAGAGAAGAAATTAAAACTTGTCATACGAACTAATGATACGTGCTTTTATAACGCCACTTCTGTCAGGCCGTACCTACTTCAGCTTACCAACATAATTATGGTATAATTGCCGAAGGCCCAGGAGTGGCGTTGATTTTAAGGAATTAGTTCAACTTTGTTTTGTTTGCAATGTAACTTTGACTATTTAGTAGGAAGTAGGTAATGGAAAATAATAAAAAAATATTATATTAATGCAAGGGAAACGAAAACGAATATAAAACAAGTGTTTTGAGAGCAAAAAACAAACGCGTTTTCTATGCTCCATTCTGATGCCCAGTCGGTGAAATCACTTTGGAAATCTTCGCGAAAACAATTAAGCATATTATTTAAAACTTCCGACCCCTTTAAATAAAAGTATTAATCGTGGTTTATACGCTTGTATAAATATAAACTAGCTATGTAGGTGTGAACTTCCTTTCATTTGAAGAAGATGGGTAGCATATTGGACCAAAGTGAGGCATTACATAAATAAATTCAGTATTTGTGATTGTGTAGTGATCATAAATAAATAAGCAATATAAAAAATAATAAACAAAGTGATCATTTGATGATATAGCCACTATGCCAATGTGGGAATTAGGAACGAGTTAAAAATATAATGATTATAACGACAAACGACAAGATTCTAGAACGATCTAACGGGTTGTACTGAATATACAGGTGTTTAAGTGGCACACGTATATTAGGATTCAGACATACCAAACCAATCGTGAAAGATTTGACTACCCCCTACACCATCTAGTTAATATCACATTTAACGATCCATAGTTTCAGTTTAATTAAATCACCTTCTATGATACTATCATATTTTTCTGAGAAAAATCTATCTGTTCGCGCAATAACGTGATTAATTTTACTATTCCTCAGATCCCCAAATGTACAGGCCAATTAAAGAGAATCAAATAAAATATAAGAAAATAGTAATGTGAAAGAGAGAGAGGGTAGAATAGGAAAGGAGGACTGAATTCAAGGCGGCAATGATGATGGCCGACTGATAAGTCGATTACCAGCCAGAACACGAGTCGGGGTATACGTCGCAAGTACGCGAATCCTATCTCTACCCACCGCACTACCACTCCCCCTTGAAATTAAATATCTGTTCTATTTCGTCGCTTTTTTTCATCTTTTTTATAAACTACCAACCCCTACAAGACAAGAAACTACCGGGCGGTCCGACACTGCACTTTTAGCATACAAGCACCACCAACCATTACGCCGCTTGCTTACATGCAGTACTTGGCTGTTAGGTAACTGGTTTTTAATGTAAACATAGCAGACGAACAATAGTGCATAATATCCGCGGAGTCTTTAGCGTCTACATCTACGAGTACGGCTGTTTGGTTTCGTAGGACGTAAGCGATTCCAAGATTTTTCGATTTGTAGATACCAAACGCTATACATGCAACGTGTGCTCGTATAACGTATTATTGATAATGATGCTGCTCCTTCTTATGCTTCGGCTCTTACTTTCCTGTTTCGCTAACAAGAAAAATCTGTTGGATCATACTAAAACACGCGCGTGGAGCCATTTCAACGCTGTACCAGTAGTTCACTGTGTTTGTACATGGCCAGGGCATTACATCAATTCGCAGAACTACATGTGTAGCGACAAGAGTGCAGAAGTAAAGTACTACTACTACCAATACCTCCATTTCCAGTGGGGCCTAGTGGTGGGCTGGCGCCACCCAAGCTCCATCCACTCACCCCACTCATGCAACAGTCATAGCGAGCAATCCGACCAAACACCAATTGCACGAAGTTACCTCGAAAGCAGACAATGCAATCGGCCATCACTAGTGGTCTCGATGTGATTGCTATTGCATGGTGTGGAGTTGCACGTCCATTTATAAAAAAAATGGAACCGGTTTCCGAGAGAAATAAGTTCTACTCGTCCAAGTTAAAAGCTCAAGTTGGGGGTGGTACAAAGCTATAAAAAAAAAAATTCCAAGTAAAATGACACTATACTATACATAGAAACGTCTGTGCTCGCACGCGGCACGAGCAATTCTTCTGATAGTTTTAATAACGTCTTGTAATGATCTGTCGAAGTACAAATGCGACAGTCAAATGCATCATTCGTCGGCCCGCTACGAATACTGAATGGCACATCTGTACCAGAAACAGAAAAAGCTCCGGCTTCTATGGAATGTGGGAGTGGAGCACGTTTACGCGCAGATATCGTGTGTTAAAAAGAGCTAAACAGTGTGTGGCTTCGTATTGTTTTTCCTCTTATTTGCTCTTTTGTTTTTATGATTTTTCTCGGTTCCTTCTGTTTACAGTGTTCATTTAGTTAGTAAGTGGGTATGTGTAAGCCGATGGGTTGTACACGGTCGTGCATGGTTAATCTGGATACACATACCAGCAGTAGGCAGTGTATAGTAGTGACGAGGGAATGATCCACGAAACACTTGTCCTCTGTTGATAGAGGGCGCTATTGGGTGGTTTTATAGCAGAAATGCGGGCGAGGGCAGAGCGGCAAAGTGTAGTTAACGTGAAGTATGCTTGCTAGGCAGCGCCAAGTGCATGGTTGACCAGCGAAGCCAGTTTTCTTCGGTTGTTCGGTGTTAAGCAGATGTTCATCAGTTTTTTTTTTCGCTTGACCGTGTGCGTCGTTCCATTGGTCGCTCCGTAGTAGTTTAAGATGATTTTTTGCTTGACCGTCTGAAGAATTTACGTTTGTTTTGCCGACGCTCCGACGTAAAATGATGAAGTGGCTTGCGAATAGTTTTCTTTCCGTAAAGGTTTTGTACGAAATAAAGTTTTTAGTTTAGCGATGATTTTGTTCACCTTTTCCTCCTAGCCGGACTGTCATTAAACAATGTTATCGTTACATTCGGTCGTCGAGACAATACCGTCGGTGATCAGAGGATTACAATAATTTGCATGCAAGATTATACATATGAATTCGCTGGTTGTGTAGTGTAGTAGATAGTTTGCATTGGTGTTTGAAACAAGAAACGTACATGAGCAACACGAATACTTTAACATCGCGCTTTACAAAGTGGAACATCTTTGATGATGACAACACAAGAACGCAGCCATATCAATTTTATATCGGTTTTATGAGCAAGCATACTCGTTCATTACTTTCCTCACAGTACTTAGACCATAGTTGCTGTTGCTTTACGTCAGTGCGGGTCTTGTTGGTATTTAGCTTTGACTACTCCAGTAACAGCCAATCGGCGGTAGGTGTGGTTCGAGCATCACATATCGTGAACTGTCTCACCGTCTATCGTCGAGTCCCTCTCTACCGGTGCCAGTGAAAAAAGTGACAGGGAGAAAACAAAAAGAAAACAAATACAAAACTATGGGGAAGATTGTAATTACAACGTAGCTGGTTCGTAGCTTTATCGTTTACGAATGTCATTGGGTCGGTTATCGGACAAGCAGTAAATTGATAAATCTGCTAGTGCGTGTTAAAAATTACCACCAAGTCCGAAAACCGATGTCAGCCGGGTCGGTATGCGGAACAGTGTTTGCGTTATTGTTGTTTTTATGCGATGTTGCAGAGGATAGTGTCAATTCAGTTGTATTAGCGCCTACTTGAGGAGTACTAATTTATTATTTTGCTAAAGTGTAATATAAATAAATTCGAATGTAAACCATTTAAAAAAAAACAATTGGAAATTCGCATGGTAGAGATTTACCATTGCCTATGAATATTCCATGTTCCAGTGCACAATTTAAATTCGAAGGCAAATTGAATGATTGAAATTGCGTTCTACGACATGTCACATTTTCCTTTAAGAGGTTCGCCCAGTAATCAGGTATGTGGCCCTTTCTAGGCTATAAGAATGAGACTAATAACGACTTTTGAATTAGCGTCGGCTTTTACCGATTCATCACGAAATCAAACAATTTTCTTATATCCATATACATATACATAAATAAATCGTAACGTACCAACTTAGCTTTAGAATTAAGTAAATAAATAAATAGATGGTTTTAAATAAAATTTCTTTTGATTTTCTTCAAGTTGAAACCTTCCTATCATCGTATTTGCTAAGACTATATTGAATAACAACTTTTCTGATATCTTCCTCAACTTTCTTGACTATACATCGTTATGAATAATATCACTCAATTAACATAAGATTATAATCCGATGTTTGTCTAAATGTCTAGTAGGTGTTCTCTGGTAGGTATATATACAGGGTTCGGAAAAATATGAGAAACTAATTATTTCTGTCACACTTATTGGAAAAATGAAAAGTGTTAGGACGGAAATACAAATCAAATACATGCTAGTTTAATATTTGAGCTCTGCCAAACTAGCAAAGGTTTTGGCAAGACTTTTGCCGAAAACTTTTCTTTATTTCTGACTCGTGTCTCCCTTTTAATTTTTCTTTTAAGTATAAGACTGCGATGTCCACTCTATAACATTAATCTTATGTTGCCGAAACAATTCCTTTGTCAATTTTGACATATGCTTATGGTCATTATCCTGCATGAACTTCTCAGTAAATAGCAGCATTAGAGTGTCCAATATTTTGACATAGTCCACAGAACACATTTTATTCGTTATCCAATAAATTGGCCCGATCTTAGACGATGAATCTCTCCCCCAAACCAATAAACTACCTCCACCGTGTTTAATCGCCTTTTTTTATATATTTTGTATTATATTCTGAATTTCCTGAATTCTTTGGTCGTCCGGCCATCGGAATCAGACAAATTTATTTTGGTTTTATCCAGTAACAAGATATTTTTCCAATTTACTTGATGGAGTTGCTTATTGGCGAAAATTGGCCAGTTGCCAATTGTCTTCCAGGAAGATCTACTTCAATTAATCCGTTTCTAATTGTTTTACAGGTTATTGGCATATTTTAGTTATTTCGATAAAAAAAAGTGATATCTTTCGACAGTCTTACTAGCGCTTTATCAAATTTTCTGTTTTCTGCCTCTCGTTTCTGGCTTGGGACTTAAATGAAGGGCTTTGAACATTTTTTCTTCGAACACTTCATCATTTTGGTTGTTTCACCCATAGGTTAGAATAATGAAATCCACGACACATTTTGAAAAAAACTAAATTTAGTTCACTTTACGAATTTAAAGATAAAATAAATCAATTTGAGACTTTACATAATTGTGCCTCAGTTTTCGGAAATTCCTTTAAAAAGACTTCTGTTGCTATTATTTTTTCAAGGCAAAATAGTCCTTTCGCTCGTAATTTTTGCTATTGCATGAAAATAAAAAAACTGATAAAGGCCCACCACTACATAATTTCTTTAGGTAAATGCCATTAGGTATAAAAATAGTTTCCAGAGCTTAGTTATACATATGTGGTCTTTGTTGGCTCAATACCTTTGTTTTCATTATTTTTTTCAACACTAACTGTCAAGAGAAAGAACGTTTTTTTCTGCTAAGGTTGCCTATATTTTTAGTTTATACACAGAAATCTAAAGTATTTAGATACCGATCGAACTCCAATTATATTTGCCTGCAAAACATACGTGCTACTCAATATCCGATAGGAAGGTAAAGAATTTTTCAAAAATCTTGCCTAAATGTTATTTTTATTTTTTTTTTTAAATACGACTCTCAACAATTATACCTGAACAAAATTACGTTATTTAAAAGTTCAACACAAGCCGTACGATCATCAACATCTTCAAGGCCTCGATACTGGGGGAGGCCGAAGTACTGTTCATCAATTCCAGTCCGAATATTGTTTTTCAGCTGTGCAGTTGTTGTTGGCTTATATATGTACATATGTAGATCTTGTTACAAAAAAAAAATAATGGCGTTACATCGTTTGATATACGACTATGCACACATAAATAGCAGAAACCTACTTTCCCGAAGAAAAACGAAATATATTAAGTAATATTTCAAATACAATAATGAATTTAAATTCATCTTGAAATATTCGAAATGGTGAATATAAGCAACTTCAAAAATGTACGTGCATAGAAAAAGTGTTAAAACAGAAACAAAATAATGAGCAAAGAAAATTGGCAGAATTCCGAAAATAAAATAAAAACATTTTCAGAATATAAATTAGAATAGTTCTGTTTTGTCTTGTACATTTTCAGTATTTTGCGTTATATCTAGATTTTTCTGTTACAGCCAAACATTTCCGTCCCATAGTTTCAGAAAGCTTCTGGTATCTATCCTTCGGGAATGCCAAGCCTCCAGTATACCTATCCAGAATTCATTCTTATTTTTGAAGTTTGCTGCTGCCTAATTGTTATCTTAACTTCATTACACAGATTTTCAACTGGGTTATGTCCAGGCCTTTCTGTTGCCCAATAGAAAACAGATATATTTTCTTGGGAGAACTAATCCTTTACTATTTCAGCGGAGGTGTTTGGATCTTAACCTGCATAAATATCCAATCATCTGGTAAGAACTTAAAAGTAAGGATCTATCGATTTTTTTTAAATACTGAAATTTGTCTACTTACTTATTTAAACAAGCGGCCCTACTCTATGCAAGAAAGATGTATCCCAGACGATTATACTGCCCCACTCAATCGAAACAAATTTGCGAAGAAACTGCCATGAAATCTCAGCCTAGTTGTTTTTTTGCATTACGTATAATAATTATCTGTTCCACAGCAATTGAATGCTTTTGAGAATTGGATCGAAAAATAGAATCATTTGTACATAGACTTTTGTACATTCATTTGTGACATAGATTTTGTTATAATTTATAAAATCAGTATTCTTCTTTCCCATTTTATTCGGCCACCCATTTCGGCGAATAGAGCCGTTGAAAATTGCGATGAAAGCAGTACATTTTCTTAACACATAAAATACCAAATAAACCAATCTTCATAATTGTGAATAACATATTTATACATCAAATCATGTAAATGTTGCTTTTGGATTTTCATTTATTCTCTTCCTCTTTTTTTTTTAACTAAGAAAGTTATACATATTTTTATATCATTTTTCTTCAGATTAATTATTATTATTATACAAATAAATTCCCGACTTTTTCTTATTGCCATATCTTTGTTCGTATTCCGATCCTTTTCCTTGCAATGCACGGCTCATCGATCGCCCGTAATGAATTCGCCATGTTGTAGTAGCTCATAGTACACAACTCTTTTATGGAGCATGACCTTAGGATTCATCATTTTCACCGCCCATTTGGAACTTGGATGTTGAGAGCCTCGTCGACCACCCTTCGCCAAGCCACCTTGTCATGGGTGTATTCCTTTCATGTTGCGCTATACTGTTCCATCTCCATATACCTACTATCCTCCCATCTACGGCTCGGCCTGCCTCTCCATATACATACATACTTGTGATAAGGCGACTCCTGCGGCCTTCTCATTTTTAAGTCGACGGATTGCTTCCTTTATTTCCTCAATGTTTTGATAGTTCTACCTAAATAGCTGCAGCAGGTGTGATCTCTTCACTATTTTCCAGGGCTTGGAGTGTTACAACATTACGGGCCTTTACTTTTTATTCGCATTCTTCGCCGAACCAAGGTTTTCCTTTGGGGGCCTAGTTTGTTTTTGTTGCTTCCTTTACAACGCTTTTTATTATTTGCTGCCTCTACCTGCCTTGCTTCCATATATCGCAAAACCGGTTAGAAATTTCGTCATGGTATTGACGCTAGATGCGTGGGTCCTTAAACTTTCCAACGCTCAATCTATTCCTACATTCCTTTTTCGCACTTCTGTGAATTTTATTCCTATTAAAGTAAAAATAACTTAAATTAATCGAACCTATGTTTGCAAGAGATGCCATGCTATTTACGTTAGTCTTATTGTATGGCATTTCTTATATTACATTATATTATTCGAAGTTATTTATGTAAGTCAGAAGCCGTGCGGAACATTATTTTTACGAAACATCTGCATATTTTGTAAATGTGATTTTGTAGTCGTTATTGATAAATATAAGAAAGCGTCACTCTAGCAAAGCAGCTGACACAACCTTGACGCCTCAAAGAAGCCGGAGATGGACATGGAAAAGCTCCGGTTGGAGACAAGCACTCCCGAATAACGGAACCTCATATCGTTTCCCAGATACCCAAAAAGACCACTCTGTTGTCCGCATCAATTATAAAGTGTCTGGAGTCTTGTAAACATTCATTTCATACCGCATATGGGATATGCAATAAGATTACTACCTTTTAATTTAAAACTTAAAACTGTAACACATAATAAAATTGCTTAAATGAATTAGGAGGTAGCGGTTATAAGGAGAAAATGTGGAACTTAAAGTTGATTTGTTGCGGAAGAGAAGTGAGAGAGAACTGCACTATGAAATTTGGTTCGCGGTGGTAATGAATTCCGTAATTGGACAGCATGAATGAAAAATAAACGGATTGCATTCAAATACTGGTGACGAAAGGGAACGATATTTACATTTCTAAGAACACGATTAAAAACGAATTTGTTAAATAAGTTGGGTGGACATTATTTCTAAATAATTTCAAGCAAGAGTTGATCTATTGTTGCATGTGCAACCTAATAGTTTTTTTGGGTATTAGTGTTGAAATATGGTGATATCTACAGAGGCCGTATATATTTCGCACCGCATTGCTGAATACTATGTACTTGTAATTTAAGCTGAGACATTGAATCAAGAGCACTAAAGATAATATCAGCATACGTATTGAGAGGGACAATAGTATTAACTTGCGTCTAGTTTCTATAGGAAGAAAATAAGACGGTAGCCGTAACTTACGTAAGCATTCGTAGCTCCGTTCAACAACTGATTGCATATGACTGTAGCTTGAGGAGCTACGATCAATAACAAAGCCAAACCTAGTGTAATGTTCACCAGAAGTCATTATACATATTATTGCTTAAAAATATGTCTGGCAGGATCAAGTCAAAATTTCTTTTAGTTATTGGCATTAGAAATTTTATTGGGTTCAGAAGCAAACCATTAGAGACGGAGCAGGCAGAAATTCGGTTAGGATACTCATGAACGAGGAGAGCAAGCTACTCAAGCTTATTAAAGGGTTTGTTAGGGTGAATACTGATGGGAGATCGTTGATGAGCACACAGAACAATGTTTGACCAAAATGTGACGCTTGTGGAATTACTTGAACTACTGAAACCAAACAAGTTTGTGATCTTCGACATCACGATACTATGTTCTACCCTATTGAAATTTTCGAGAAATTAAGCAAACAAAGTAGGCTCACATAGCCCTTGTTATTTCGTCAAGTATGATTTATTCTACAGCATGATTATTCAGGTAGAGCAAGTTGTTAGAAGTTACATGGCTCAGTACTTTCTTCTCAAAGGCTTTTTCAAAATTGTTAAATATACAAGGTATTGTAGTAGGTATGGTTATTGGCTTGAAAGCAGAAGGGGAAATGGCGTTGTAAAAACCTTTGTAATTCTCCAAGAATGAGGAAAGGTTGAGGTGGTGATGCAAACGTTAACAGTGTGAGTGAGCTGGACTATAATTTGAGGTTAAATAAGTTTAATACACCGTATTGAAAGACCATCTTTTCCGATAGCATCAGACTACCGAATGCGTCGATGTTCGACAGGAATCGAGATCAGTTTCATGAAGTTGTTTATCAACTACGAGAAAGCTATTTAGGATATCTTGGTCGAGAGCAATTTGTGGGTTGCGGTCTTCTGAAACAATTTTTTTTTTACATCGCTACAGAGTTTTTATTTGTCGGGTACGGAGGTGTTAAACTTGACGCAAAATATTCTTTTGGTGCATGTATAATCAAAATTGCGTGTTGTCCGGCTTTTTAAATTGCACTTCAATCTACTGTGCGGTTTATTGTGAATCTTAATTACGTCAATGACGTTCGAGATGAACCAAAGACAGTTCTGCTTTAGGACTCTTACTGTTTTTCTGCACACATAACGATCTAGCCACTTAGTCCGCTCGGAATCCACAAGGCGGTTATTGTATTTTGCATATGAGATCTTCTTTGTATTTTCCGTAAGCCTTAAATATTTTATAAACAAATGGATTAGTCTGTACTTGTGTGATGTCAGCCTAGAGACCTTGAAAAGAAAAGTCATTCTTACTATGCCCTGTTTCTTTCAACTCAGGGGAGCGTAAATGGAGGCAACTTTGACGAAGAACCTAATAATTTCGATAATGTTACACGAGTAAGATTAAGAAGCGTGAACCAATTCAACCAAAAACTGTCTATAAATCTTACATTCGAAATGGCCATGTTGATTATGGACAATACAGCTTTGATCGTAGAATTTGGATATCTAGCCCCAACAGCCTGTATGGTAGATAGAGAGTACATTTAAGGCGATGCGCACATGTAGGCATGGATCACTATTATCAATTGTTTTGATTTACATTTTTATAATCCGGACACACAAAGTTATTTTTCCTGTAGAAATGCTTTTTTTTTTGTTCTGCAACAGCCCGCAGATTTGCAAGGGGCTTATTAGGTAAGGTGGTGATCACAGACGGTGGTTAAGGCCATTTAACTCGAAGCAAAATTCGAATCGGTACCTTGGTAAAGAATCCAAGCCGATCTAATAATCTATTGTAAGAATCCAACACCCAATGAGATCAAATATCTCCTACTTGGTTCACTTGGCTTCGATTTTTTTCAGATAAAGTCATACATATGTCGTATAATCTGTCAACATCTTGGGGTACATTATTTTTCAGAGCCAAGTTCGGCTTACCATTTGAATGATTCACATTTCATTCTGAAGATAATCTATATAAAGAGTATTACCTCCTAGTCCATCTAGATCGTTCGTAACTGAAATGATATTAAAAAAGATTCGGATCCAGATTATTTCCCCCTCGCACAGGATCTAGCGCTTATTTTTTTCATTTCGTATGAGAAACCGAGAAATATTACAATTAAAATCAGCCAAAATAATAATAAAAAAATATTCAACATACATACATATGTATGTACTTTCGTCATACATAATGCTACTAAAAAATCATATTAAATGCATAAAACAAGTGGAATAAGTTTTTGTTTATTATAAAAATTGTGAATTCGTATATTTTTATGGATTTAAGAGTATGAGGGCGTTATCTGAAATAATAATAAAACACTTCCTATCCTTGATTCATTAAGTTATTCAAATATCATATCGCTCACTTGGCGTTGAGCCCATCGTGGGATGGAAATGAAGCTTCCTTCAATCACTACAAACATACAAAAAAATCCTGCCCAAGCAACAGTTAGTGAATTATCGTGATGCAATAGCCATGCAGTTTTTTTCCGGAAGTTTTCTTCACACAGAAGGCGCATAAATTCAAGGTAATATTCCTTATTGACCGAACGAACTTCCGGCAGGAACTTATGATGAACCAAGCCCTTGTAATCAAAGAAAACAGTTAGCAAGTGTGCTTTTTTCGGTCTTGTCTCTTATGGTCCCTTCATTGGAATGACTGGGTTTTGGTTTCAACGTCATAATCATATACCCACGTTCGTCACCAGTAATGAGCCTTTTCAGCACATCTGGATCATCATTCTCGTCATTCAAAAACTCTTAAGCGATACTCATGCGACGGTTCTTTATGCATACATTTAGCAATTCCCAAAAGATCTGAAAAATTTAATGGCATGACCCAACTGATATGCAAATAACCTCAGCAACTTCTCTGATAATAATTCAAAGGTTCTCCACAATAATTTCCTTCGTTCCCTCTTTGAGGCTGTCTTGTTCTACTTATAAACATTTTTTTGCTCAGAACAGACGCTCAAATTCCTCAGTCAACATTTTAAGTAAGTAGGAGCACTTAATTTTATTTTTCACAGAAAATTTAATAGATCCTGTGATCCATTTTTTTCAATAGAAAAAATCAGCAAGCACAAGCGTTATATCTGTGAAGAACAAACCAATATCCAAATGGTGACAGGAGATATGTACATATGTATGTGTACAACGAAAATCGATTGTACTTAACTCGGGAAAGTCGAAAGTTTTTTTGACAAACCTTTTATGTTTTCTAGGGTGTATTTACTGTTTTTGCATAAGTGAAAGGGGCCTACGGTTTGTTGCTTCCCTTACCGCTTAATTTTGAGATAATTGTATTACAAGCGGTTTTAAGATGAAATAGCACAGAATACAATTTCGATGACGTGCCTTTTGCCCGGACTAGAACCACATATTCCTAAAGGACCCAGTAATTACAACTTAAAATAATTTGTCACTTGTTTTTTCTATGCCACTATTATTAGATAGCATCCTGTGCTTTGGAAAGATATTCTAGTACAAGTTTCATGCAGTGATAAACATCATCGGCATGGTGGGGGCATCCCTGTTTTTTTTTTTACTTTGAAAATAGGATACTATAAGTATCGAAGTCCAGAGATCATATCACAACTTTTGGGTCAATCTTGATATGATATTGATGAGATATTGAAGACACACATTACTCATTTTTCTGCCATTCATTTCTCATTCCACTGCACTTAATCCAACTTTTGCACCGAAAAATACTTTCGAGAAGTATAAATGTACGTTTTATCTTATTTTATATATGAAACTAGAGCCAAAGTTCGGCTGAAACACCTAAGTTGCGGGTGCTTTTATACTCGTATTTATTGTAATTGATTTTTACCTAAAAATATTTTTTTTGCGCAAAACAAGGGGCATATCTCTTAATAATTTCCTATCATTCAATGGTGCCTATAACGGCCAGTGTATTTATTCAAGAAATGCACAGCAGTTTGTGCAAGAAAATAATGATTTACATATTTGTTCTTGTTAAACATTTTAATTATAAGTTAAAAAGACAATTTGCCCCATAAAATCAAGCAAAGAATAATTAGTTTGAGTCTATGTACATCATTATGCTCTAATAATATGATAAATAAGCAGTCGTCTTTATTTTATGGAAGAAAAATAATGCTGATTTTGAAATTTCATTCAATCTATGAATGTTCTTATTTTATATAGATACATTTGTATATCCCTAGTATTGAGTTCATGTTTGAAAATATCTTTTTCTTTATCATAATAAATTCCAACCATTGACTCAGCACCATACAATAAAACATATTTTCTATATTTAATATTTGTTAGTATTTATTTATACAGCCAAAGAACAAATAAAATTCAGAATTTGATTTTCTGAATGATACAATAAGATACAAATACACAAACCGATTTCAACACAAGTTCACTGTAAAGTTCAACATTTCAAATAGCCCGAAACTCTTAAAACAAATGCGATTTGATGCCGGCAAAAGGTAATCCTACAACCCCAGGTCATAATGTTGCCAAGTTGTATGACTTGTGAAAATAGCTATGAGGGTCTGCTTTGCATTTATCCTCATTCCGATTTCCATTCCCGTTCACGTTCTGCCATCTTCGCAGTCCCCATCAGTCATCGTATGTATGTATGTATGTATGAATGAATATAGGAGAGTGTGTGTAAAACAACACCTTCACCCGATATGCCTACTGCATAAACATCCATTAAGGACGAAGGCGGCACATCACGCAAGCCTTATAAATCTCAGAGTGGGTTTACAATGTTCGCAAACAACAAGTAATTAATTTTACCACTACAAGGCCTTAATGGCTCCTAAAAACTTTCAACTTTGTGTTGTTTTTGCTGTTTGCAGTCAATGGTGATGGTGATTTTGTTGTTGCCCGTGTTTTCAGGGTGCTATAAATGTAAGACTTTGTCGACTACATGGCGTTACGCCACAACAGAAACTTTCTCAGTGGTTGGTACAATGATGCCTATGAACGAAGTAGCCTTTGGGCATATGAACGAGCATGGTATCAGTTAGCATTCTACTGAATGTCAGATGCTTCACTGCTTCATTCGCCACATGTTAATGCCATGCTAGCATAATCATCTGTGACGACAACGATGCCGATAACGAGGACGACGGTGATGCCGATGATGAATGTCAGTTCAATTGAAATTTCTCCCGTACCGAGAGCAAATCACTCACAGGTATCTACCAATACACCCGTTCGTATCTGTTTTTGAACGAAGTCAAAATGTAAAAAGCTATCAATACCCAGTAGCATGGTTGGTGTGACAAATGTACATGTTGATAGGAGTACTATAAGCGCTACCGCACACCCTGGCTTTGGGGATGGATTAGTTCCCTGTTGCCTGATAACATCACACCATGACTCTCTAACATGGTTTTGCAAAACATTTCCAAAGGTATTGTACTTGGTACGGAGCAGCAGACTTGCTATAGCTGCTGAATCTAGCTGCTTATCGCTAACCAGTGTTTCTGGATAATTGGAAAATTGTGCTTTTTTATTCTAGTATAGTGGGTGGTTTCACAATTAGTGCGACGTACGAGCAACTACTTGTCGTAGTGGTTATGAGGTATTAGTTTGTGTATCTCCATTAAAGGCAAGTTTGGGCTAAAGTTGCCACTTGTAGAACAATTTGTGATCGGGCACATGGCTACATGGAGTTATTTTTTTTCTATACTACGTGTATGGGCGCTTATCGCGACTGGGACATTGGGAAAGTTATGGATACACGAGAATGGTACGTATCTACTTAATTGATCACTGATGTCATGTGTCGGTTGTGTTATGGATGGAATGTGTTCGCTAATGTGTGGAGTATGTCATGTTTTACTTCGCTATCTGCTACTGTGCTTGTGCGCGGTACGATTAGTGATGAACAGATTGCCTCAAATCCTTTTTATACATATATGTAATAGGGTTAAGATTGTGTTCCGTTGATATTTCACGTGCCAATTTTGTAGGACAATACCACATTAAGCTACTGATAATGAATAGAAATTCGTGGATCCGTTTTGGGAATAACAATCCCCTAATCCGATAAAATTCGTTCTGGGTTCGGGGTTATGAATATTATCAACTCAAGATATGTAGAATCTTATGTAATGATTCATATAGGTTAACTGTGTTGTGAACTATAAGGCATGACATTTTTAATAAATTCTGAATCGAATCAAAATTGGCACAATTCCCGCCGACCTATTCAATGACCAGGATTCCAAGCTAGGAGTATGTTTTATTACATCTACAATTTCTTTTAGACTAACGACTTTAATCATAAACTTTTAACTGTTATAAGAAATGAGTTCTGACATAATGGTCTGTTATGTTTTGTCAACTACTTGAAAAATATTTGCCGACAAGACCTAATTTTGCCGACTTGGAACGATGCCGAGGAGAAACTATCCTCTTAACAAGTGAGATTATCCTCTTCATGTATACTCTTTTGGTTAGTTTTTAGCGTACATATTTACATTATTTTATTTATGTAGGTCGTTACTGTTTATATTATGCTTAGTTAAAATACATAAGCTCGACTTAAAGCTCTATATTTTGTTTAAGGTCTATAGACTTGAATCTGGTTTAATATACATAAAACCTTGATAATACAGACAGAATTGCTAAGGAAAACTGATCTTAGTAACATTCAAAATTACACAAAATGTACTTAAACTTATGTATCATTCTAGTTAAATGTCACCTTTTTCCTTTTAGTACATGCCCAAACTTTCAAGCCAAAGTTCAGTGAGTGAGATCTGTGTAAATAATTTTGTGTACGCCAAATTGTTATTAGCTGCAATGCTTACAATTATGATGAAAAGTAAAGTATTACAGTGTGCGCCATCTCATATGGGTCGATATAAATTTCGAATAACTTCAACAATTCTCAATCGATTTTGGAAATTCTTTTATTCATTATGGACTTTTACAATTTATTTTTATTATTTTTTGAAAACAATATCAATTAAATGACCGCCTTTATTGCCGATGCAATTCGCATTCTCCATGATATTTTCGAGCATTTCGGTCGAAATTTCTGCGATTTCCGCACGAATGTTTCTATCGAGCTGTTCTATTGTCTTCGGGCCGTTGGCATACACCTTGCGTTTTAAGTATCCCCAAAGAAGAAAGTCTGGAGGAGTCAAATCCGGCGATCTCGGAGGCCAGTCAATATCGCCCTTTATTGACACCAATCTTCCAGGGAACTTCTTACGCAAAAGGTTCATTGTTTTTTCCGCAGTATGGCATGTCGGGCCGTCTTGTTGAAACCAAAAGTGAAATAAGCCTTTTTTACGCATTTTTGGGACCACATAATGGGACAACATCCACAGATATCGATCGCCATCCACTGTATCGCCAACTTTGAAGAAATACGGTCCAATGATGGTTTTAGCGCATACACCGGCCCAAATAGTATCTAACTTTTTGATCATATAGCGGCTCTTAGTGAATAATGTGAGGATTTTTGGTGACAGTTTTGTTCATTAATTGAGCCAGAGAGCGTAAAATGTGCCTCATCGGTCATCAAAATTTGCTGTCAGAACACCGGCTCAGCATTAATCATTGCAACGACATTTTGTGCGTGTGCCAAGCGCCGTGGCTCATCTTGTTTCAAAATTCTTTGAGTTATCTGCACTTTGTATGGAAATAAGTGAAGATCATCCTTTAAAATTCTCCGCAAAGTGGTCCCACTGATGCCTAACTGCTGCCAACGGCGCTGATATGACAAACTTGGGTCTTCACAAACTGAATAGATGAGTTTGAACGCCGCGGACGTGGCTTAGGTTGCTCACGAGGGCTTGCCATAGAACCAAATTGAAAAAAATTCGAGGCCCAACGACGAATTGTATCTTTTCTGGCCGCAACACGATCACGATATTTTGCACGGTACGCACGTTGAGTTAGCACAATCCAGCGTTCATTTTTAGAGACATTGAAACTACGAGTATTTCCGCGCGTTCTTTTGGTGTGAAGCGATTCATGGTTAAAATTGTAGTGAATTGACGTTTCCAAAATGCTATGAAATATGAAAGGTTGACAATTGATTCGAAGTTATTCGAAGTTTACATCGACCCATATGAGATGGCGCACTCTGTATAAAGAGAAGCCTCTGAATATAATATTAGGAGTCATGCGGAAAGAGTTCGCAATATAAAAAATTCCAAGCCTCTCGAAACAAGTTTGCATTTTTGAAACGTCAAGCGTCAAACAATGAAGCATATAAACATAAATATATGTATATGTATATATTGCATACATGTATAAGCAAAAATGCCCCAACATTAGTTGAGCGACTTAAGTGTTTTAGACACTCAATCGAAGTAGGTAGCCATAAAATGATTTTCCGCTGCAATTCGCCGTGTTTACGTGAAAAGAAAAGTTAAAAATTAATTTTATAACACAAAATGAGCAGACGTTTGAGCAAATCTATAACAAGCTATCTAACCACATGTTACACATATATATTTACTTATATATGTACATACATATTTTCTGTAGAACACCGAACTAAAGGAGCAGTGTCCTCGTCATAATAATAAAATGTCGAATTTAAAAGCGGTTATCAACGACTGCCGCCAACGATCGTGAACAACTCTAAGTCAATTAGTGCCGAAACGAATGCCCGCCACTTGTAACGAAATCCGACACCATATCAGGCCAAAAGCATTCGACATGGTGTGCGAATGAGAATACAGCAAACTATGGATCCGCCAAACATTGCTCTACACTCCTACCTAACCAACCGAATACGAAACGGAGTGAAACGAGGTGCTGAAAACGCAAAAGCGCAAGAAGAACACACTGCCGGCCATAGAGCAAGTGGTAAGCACTACATGCATTTTGAACTCATCTGGACGGAGAGGAAAGGACTCTGTTCGGTCGCGAACTCAGTTAATAAATCGATTTTGCTGGTCCGCTGATACCTTCATTATAACTTGTGCCGACACCTTTTCCTTATGACACGAGAAGGCGAAAAAAATCTTTTAAAAATTAAAGATGAAAGATGCATCTCAAACGCGTAACTTTAAATAATGTCCATAAGCCCGTAACTTGTCGAGTGCATAGTACGAATGAGTAAACACTAGCTGTCAAATGGATATTCTCACCATAAAACGTGCAGTGAAAATGGTTCGACTCAGTTCGTATTTCTTAATCTTGCATTTGCTACAGTGCACGCTTTATGCACACGGTATATTATGCACTTGTGTCGCATTTGAGTGTAACAAGATTTGGAACAAGCCACCACCGTTTTGCCACCAATTTTTCCTTCTTTTGGTTTTTGCGTTTTTTTTTGTTTTGTTGTTTTTGTTTTATTCGTTTGTTGTTGCTATTTCGGTTTTGCTTTTAGTCTGGCAACAAAAGCTGAATTTGTCACCGAAGCTGCCTCGCGCTCGCATGTTGACTGTGGTATGTCCCGTATACATGGTATTGTAAAGGCAAAGTGATTTGTTTCCTTTAGTCGGCTACGGTTGCCGGCCAAAGGGGGGTGTAACTCGAGAACTTTGTGTCTAATAAAGTGACTAGACTACAACAGCTTAAATAATTGAAATTATTGGTTCAACAAGAATTAATATGCCCATGAAATCGGAGTAGTTTTGGAACGTAGCTGCGACATGGTCTTATGACGTGCATACCATAGATATACATATGTATGTATATCTTTATCTCGTATCGAAAATGTGAAATAGGTTTTTTGTACAGAATGAAGATCAAGTGAAGATTGGAGAAGAAGGTGTCAGAATAATTTCACTAAGCCTTCTAACACATAATATACTGATTTCAACGTTGTGAAAGGTTACACGTGTAGTTCGCAACAATGCTGTCAATTACTCAACGCCGAAAGAATAGATTTTTGAGTTACTCAAGAATTATACAATGCCATCAAAAACATAACTTGTAAAAAAAACCAAGTCTCGCAACTCAGTTCTTCTACTGTAAAAAGTTGTGAGATCTATGTAATACCAAGTCGGTTAATTTATTCAGCCCCTACTTAAGGGACCTTCTGTCTTAAGTTATTACGTAATTAGCTAACCTAACAACATCTTATAGTGACCATATTAATATTAAAAATCTTTTATGTTTTAAATAAATAGATTGACTTGTCCATCGCATGCATCTCACAAATAATACATATTATATTAAATTAGATTGTCTAGTGCGATTGCCAAGTCAATCTATTTATTTAAAACATAAAAGATTTTTAATATTAATATGGTCACTATAAGATGTTGTTAGGTTAGCTAATTACGTAATAACTTAAGACAGAAGGTCCCTTAAGTAGGGGCTGAATAAATTAACCGACTTGGTATTACATAGATCTCACAACTTTTTACAGTAGAAGAACTGAGTTGCGAGACTTGGTTTTTTTTACAAGTTATGTTTTTGATGGCATCTCATTTCTTTTTGTAGATAGTCCTACTCTTCTTCCTTTCCGGTACCTTCTACTTTTTGAATACCAACAACAGATTTTCTTAAAGCCCACTCTGTGTCTTATGAGCTTTTCTTATTTTTGTAGGTTGTCTTCCTCTTTTTCTTTTCCGGTACTACTTCTTGAGCTTCAGCTGCAGTTTTTCTCAAAGCCCACTCCCTGTCTCTATGGGTTTTTCTCAAAGGCTTTGATGTTACAATTTTTATCAAGTCTGGACGGTAAATGCTTCTTAATCTATTGTATTCACAAATTGAGGATTCCTGCGCTTTAATATTTCCAAAGTCGACATTAATTAGATGTAAGCCGCCCAGACTTGTAAATCTCGAAAGTGCCACGTAAGCTTGACCGGATGTGAATACTGCAGAACCGATATCCATCAGCGCATTATTTAGACTTAGGCCCTGACTTTTGTGTATAGTTATAGCATAGGCTATACATATAGGAAACTGTTCGCGATGAACATAAGCTCTATTAATAATTTCAAATTTAGTTTTGACCGGACCAAGCTCGTAAACCTGTTCTTTATCAAATGTAATGTATATTTTCTTAATTATTTTTGTATTTTCCGGATCAACCTTTACTCTTTGCACTATACCGATAGAACCATTAACTAAACCAAGACTCACGTCAATATTTCGCCTTAACATGACTCTTGCTTCTATTTTTATAATTATGTTCTCTTCTAGGCCCGCAGTCATAGAAGCATCGTCTTCATAATTTTTTATGCATTCACGAGCTCTTTTTGTTATCCTCTTTTTGCAATCTATGCTATCTACAGCTGTAAGTTTTATTTCGGGATGTGGGAGAGATCTAAGCATTGCAGTATTTAATTGTTGACACATGTTTTTTGTAGGTAATAAGCAAACGGTATCATCAGGAAGTTTCGAGAGGTGTTCAATTATTTCAATCAATCTGTTTTCATTTGAATTGGTTTTTAGAGTTATTAATCTAGTCGAGAGTAAGTCGCGTTCTTTTTGTGTAGTCACACCTAATCTTATTCTATTTAGCATTTCAACAAAGTTAGAATCATTAAGCTGTCGCATGTTAATAGTAAGTTCATCGTATACGAACAGTTCAATCCACAGATTCGGCATACTGAGGGAACCTAACAACTTGTTAGCTTCAGCAGTTGAGAGTTTTTCAAAAGGTGACTTTTCTCTTACCGGCGGAAGCTGTAAAAGATCCCCGAAAAGTACAAGATGTTTTTTTTCCAAACCACCAATTCTGATCATCGCTTGTGTCAAATATCTCAGACAAGCGTAAATGAATATATGTTAAAGTAACATTGGATATCATCGACACTTCGTCTATGATAAACAACACTACTTCTTTCAAATCTGATCTCAGAACTTGGAGCACTTCATCGGAAAGTGGCTTGTACCTCGGTGTTTGCTTGTGTTCCACAGGCAGCTGCAATAGTCTGTGTATAGTCAATCCATTCACATTGAATGCAGCTATGCCTGTTGGATCACTAACTGCCACTTTTTTGTTTAAATACATCTTAACCCAAACTTTCAGAGTTTTTATTAAAAAGCACTTTCCAGTGCCACCAGTTCCACTCACAAAACAGCGTAAAACGTCAGCGTTATTATCAGTTGTGTCCATTTCATGTGTGATCATATCGAAGACTCTTTTTTGATCGGCATTAAGTTTTGCGATCATACTTTGAAGATCAGTCTGCTCTTCTTCTACCAGATTGATTCTGTGAAAGTCATCCATTGCGTTTGCAGCTTCCACAGCTTCAAAGTCTAAAGGGTTTTCAAGACCATCGTCATCATCAACAATTTCCCTTTCTTCGTTTATCTCAGCAACTTTAGATTCTATCATTTCACATGCTTTTTGTATCTTATATCTTGACTCTATCATTGAATTACCATAATCGATTCCTTCTTTTAAATCTTCTTTCGCCAAATTAAAGGCCTCCGTGTAAGTATCACACCCCATTTTGAGTTCATCTAAGGAACGTCATGGCTTGAATAAAAGAAGTAAAGAGAAGAAATATTTCTCTGGTACTTGTTCTCCGTCGTAGAAATAGTGATTGATCAAATATGGGTTATCTCTTCTTTTCAGGAACTTTTTACCGTCATTTATCTCGTAGCACTCGACTTTAGAGGAGACTGGGCGTGTTTTAACAATATCGTAATTTTGAGCGAAACTGTACAAGTTAGTAGTCTCCAACTCTGACACCGAACATACAATTTGTTTTAAAATTGATTTAATTATAAGTTCATCAAATGGTTATTAAATATATGTACATAATAAAGATATTTATTTTATATTCCGTCAAATACATGAACCACATTGACCACTAAACCCAATTCCCCAACCGCCCATTGATTGGGTTGCATTGCATATTTTTAGGGGTTAATCGCCATCTAAATAAATTGAAAAAGGATACATACAGACACTATCCTATTAGTAATAATATTTGGTGTATCTAGAAAACTGGACCAAAATTGCAAAATATTTTAGTTTTTCCTTGATTTATACACTAAACACTAATTGTATTCTAAATTTCAAGCTTCTATGTCTGCTAGAAGTGGCCTAGAGTTTTGATGATCGGTGAGTGAGTGAGTGAGTGACAGAATTAGAAACTTTGACTAGTTATAATTCTTAAACTACTGGTTCAAATTTAATGAAATTTGAAATATACCGTGTCTATGGGATGCCTGCTTGGTTACTGAAAATTCAGGCTTCTAGTTTTATCCACAACGAAGTTATAGGGGGTCGAAAATGGCCCGAACTGCTTCGAGAAAAGGATGGTACGGCCGTGCCGCTTTTTTGCTCGACTTGGCGGGGGCACTGCCGTGCCCCCAGATATAATACTGCCGACTTAATATGCAAAGGAATACACTTGTTTTCCGAAGTTCTTAAAATAGAAAGTTATTAACATATTCTTAATTAATCCACAGGGATTAATGCTTTAATGCTCAAATTATTTGGGAATTATAAATAGTACTTATTACTTTTTTAAACTATTTTAAATTTCACGAAATTGTTAAACTGTAAGCATCCGATAATCATTGCGATAACTTTTGGCAAGTGAAAACTACATAAATGGCGAGTATGCCCAACTCTTGTTTTTTTATAATAATAATAAATGAGTCTATCCACAAGCACCTGGCGCCTCGTTTTCCATAGAGATTTAGAAATAGAGATTAAAATAGATTTTAGAAAAAAACGATAGGCTACATTGGCTGAAGTCTAACTAGGTACTGTTGCTGATTGGTTGCAAAATGAACAAAATGATTTTTTACACAAAATTATTTTGCGTAATCTTCTTTATTTCCATTTGTCGGTATTCTATTGTAGTTGAATAACATCTCTGTTCATAACAATGACAAGTTTGGTGCAGCGTGGTCTTCCGAAAATGAAGCTGGTGGGACCAGTTTGGAATTGGTTTACAGTACTGGCTTTAAACGGGATTGAATTTTTCTTTTGGGACTATATTAAAAATTACTTCTACCCCAATGCCCCACCAATAATGCAGTTCCTGAAAGAACATTTGAGAGCTGTTATTCACCCAACACTCCGCCAGAAGCATTCCTCTATCTAAATAGATGTAGGCTGATCCAGGACAGATTGGCGTTACCGCTAATCTTCCACGTGGGTCGCAATTCCGTGGAGAGGCGATTCCTCTACGGACCCGATGTCGCCCTCCGTGAGCCCGAGCGCCTCAGGTTCTGTAGATCGGTCTCACGCCGGGATCGAGGAGACGTAGTCCGCCAGCATCAACGCTTTTGGTGGCTGGAGAGAACTCCGTCAACGGACACCTTGATAGGAGCAGCCTCATCAAGGCAAGGCCTGCCCAACACCAATGGCAGGCTTACATAGGCTAGGGTAGGGTAAGGTAGGGTAGGGTAGGTTAGGGTAGGCTAGGGCAAAAACGAAAAAAAAAAAAAAAAAAAAAAAAATCATATGCTAAGTTTTTTAATAAAAAAAAAACAGTTTTCTTAGCTTAAGTTAGTTATAATAATGTTAATAGTAAATTCAGACGTCGAAAGACATAAGTATGTTTCAATTGTTCTGTTTGTTTTAGAGTGTCCGCCTAGGGCCAGTAAGATAGTTGCATTTGTTAAGATAGTTAAGCTAGTTTTAAGCATTTTTGACTAGGGTAAGATAGATATAAGTTAATATGAAATAAAAATGAATTGAAAAAGAAAAAAAAATTCACCCAACACTCCCTATTATGCAATAACTTAATGAGAAATATCATAATTTCCATCATTTATCAAATATAGTAATTCATTATTCCCCATTATTATAATCTAAGGCTGAAAAATCCATAATTTATCGCAAAAATGTAGCGTTTTACTATTGATTTTAAGTCAGATGCGGGTCATCCAACAATAAAAAAATCATTTTTTTTTTTTTTTAAATTCATTTTTGTTTTTATATTTTTAGAACTTACTCATACTAGACAAAAATGCTTAAAACTAGCTTAAATATCAACTGACATAAAATACCTTACTGGCCCTATACGGACACTCTAAAGCAAATGTAACAACTTAAGACTATGCCTTTCGGCCTTACGATTTACTTGTAATAATTAAAATAAATAAACAACTTAGGCCAAGAAAAGTGATATTTAAAAAAAACTTGGAATCAGATAATTTTTTTTTAACAAAGAAACTTATAACTATGTAAGAATAACTTAACCCTACCTTAACTAAAATATATACATTTTTTTTGGTTTTCGTAATTGTTTTGTATTTTTTTTTTTTTTTTTTTTTCTTTTTTTTTAATTAAAGTTAAAACTAAACTAAACCTACCTGCCACCCTAGCCTGCCTTAGCCTGCCCTTACCTACTCTAACCTAACCTACCTTAGTCTATGTAAGCCTGCCATTGGCATGTGGCAAGCTTTGCCTTAAAGAGGCTGACCTATCAAAGTTAACCACTACGCAGTCCGCTCCAGCCACCAAAAGCGTTGATGCTGTCGGACGACGTCTCCCCGATCTTGGTGCGACACTGATATACTAAAATACGCTCAGGCTCGCGGAGCGCAACATCACGTTCGTAGAGGAGCCGCCGCTCCACAGACTTACGGGCCACGTGGAAGATTAGCGGAACCGCCAATTCATCCTGGATCAGCCCACATTGATCTAAATAGAGGAATGCCTCTGGGGGGACAAAGCCGCTAAGGCGAACTTTCTCGTGGTACATGTAATTAGGGAAGTAAGCCCCGGAGATCAGGTTATTGACCGAAGTCATTGTCCTCGCAACGTGAATCCGGATCAGTTTTATTAGAAAATTATCCACCCGTACAATCCTGGCCCTATTGTATAGGACCTCGTTCGGGTACAATTTCGTGTACTCAGATTCGGGTGTCCTATATAACCCAAGACAACTCCTCAGACATCGTCTCTCAAACACCCGAGT
Organism: Merodon equestris; assembly: GCA_958301585.1. Classification (NCBI taxonomy): domain Eukaryota; kingdom Metazoa; phylum Arthropoda; class Insecta; order Diptera; family Syrphidae; genus Merodon; species Merodon equestris. The sequence goes on along the minus strand of OY284414.1, from coordinate 68,082,408 downwards.
CGTTTCCATTAAGCTACCTCTCACATTGAACCACACGGGACATCCGTAGGCAATCATGGGCCTGATTAAGGCCATGTAGCAAATTACCTTCACTCTCGAATCAAGTTGGTTGCTATGAAACAGCCATCTTGTAAGAGCAAAAGCGCCCCGGGCCCTCGCCAAAGCAGCATCTATATGTTTGTCAAAATATAGATACTGGTCTAGCAAGATCCCAAGGTATTTAACTACATTTTGTTTCGCCAGTGGGCGCCCGTCCAGTCCAAGAATTGAGAACCCGCGCCAATTTTTCCTAGTGCCTCGGGAGGCGTTCTGAACAAAATAGTTTCTGATTTCTGGCAGTTGATTTTCAACTTCCAGTCATCACAATACTGCTGAATTTTTTCGAAGTCACGCTGCAAGAGAGTGACAATAACGTCGATCGTTGGACCTGATCTGTACGCGATTAAATCGTCCGCATGCGCTAGTGAATGGTGAATAGAAGCTATCAAATCACTGAAGTAAATGTTGAACAGGATCGGCGAGTTCACCGTACCCTGTTGCAGTCCGTTGTTAATATCAAATGTTTGGGTAGAAGTCACGTTGGCAATTTTCACTACGAACTTTCTACCTGTTAACATGTCAAAAGTCACATATAGCAGTGGTTTACTTATGCCCAGCCGACTGAGCTTGTAATAAAGACCTTCTAACCATACGGTGTCGAAAGCTTTCTCCAAGTCAATCAGACAGGCACCCGTGCATTGGTTCTTGCATTTGTGCCAGTGGATATCCGACACGAGACGCGGCATGAATAGTGTTATGCCCCGCTCTGAAACCGAACTGGTTCTCCGGAATGATTTTATTGTCCTCAACAAATTTAGACAGGGCTCTATGGACCACCTTCTCGAAGACCTTGCTAACACTTGGAAGGAGACTTATCGACCGAAGATTTGATGGGTTAGAGGTATCTTTACCCCTCTTGGGAATTGGTTGCACCACCGCTGTCTTCCAACCCACTGGATAATATGCATTATTCAGTGCATTGTTGAACAGTATGGTGTACATCTCTATAGCCAGTGGTGGGAGATGTCTGAGCACAACATTAGATATTCCATCGATTCCCGACGATTTTTTTCTCTTCAGTGACTCGAATATCATCTGGAGATCCCCCGTCGAAATAAACAGGGTATTCGCCCCTTCATTGGTGACGGCATTATTCGCCATGAAATCGTCATTGAACCTGGTAAAACCAAGGTTCTCGGATCGCCAATGATCAAAATCATTTCTAAGGTCGAGTGATGAAGCAGGACTCTGTTCTCCAGGTCGTGGTTTTGGCGAATACTATCATTCACCTTGTATACTTCCTGGAAGACAGCTCCTACTATCCCCACCTTCTCCTGAGGACCCTCGATCACGAAGAAATCATCATCCAAGACGGCGCTCTCTGGATCGATGCTAACTGTTCGTAGCAAGCGTTCATTGTCTGACGTTCTCGAAAGCTTCAGATCCTGAATGTCATTCTGATTGTTTCTCCGAAATATTTTATTTATTTGCGAGAACATACTCGCGCTGTTGGAATTTACAGCACGAATTCTGTTGTTCCAATACAAACTTACAGAAATTCTGTAATTTTCCTTGATTAACTGTTGTATATTTTTAATCAGTGACTTCAGTGTCCTGACCTCCGAGTTTTGTCTGTCGGTAAACCGCCTGTACAAGAGTTTGAGTCTTGTTAGGAGTCTACTTTTTTGTCTGTGTAGTGCGTCGATTGTCGCGTTGCGGTATATGTTCGAGGTATCGTAGGGTGTTTGGCGAGGTATCGTATTGTCCGTCGTCTGCTTAATTTTATCATCCATTTGTTTGAGGTACCTGTCAATCTCACTGTTTGACAGGTTCCTATTGGATGGTGGGAAGGAACCACTCAAGGTGAGCGATTTCGTCAGGGAATTGGCAAAGAGCGGCCGACGCGCCCTACTGTAATCGTAGGGGTGCGTTTGGACATACTCTGCCATATCCGCGAATTCGTCCGGTAGTGTGATCACGGCACTAAGTCCGCAATGGTCACTGTCGTATACAAAGGTCCGTAGACAGTTAGTAGACCCTTGGTTCGTGTCAGCTAGTCTCAGTCGAGAGTCAAGCAGCATGAGATCCAGATAAGAGCCACTTCTAGGATACGACGGACTATCCGTTGCGAGTAACTTGAGCCTGTACTCTATGTTCCGCAAAACCCACCAATGGCTTAGTAGGCTTCCCCTAGTGTTGGGTATGTTGTTTCCCCAGTCACTATGTTTGACATTCAAATCGCCGGTCAGAATGTAGTAGTTTTCCACCAAGTTTAAGTGCAGAGATCGAAAAAGTGTCTCGAGCTCTCCATTTCGGAGAGCAATGCACACAATACAGGCCTCTAGCACCTGGAACCTCCGCACTTCACCACTATACATATATAATTTTATGATTAAAAGTGTTTTTGGTGAAGATCGCAACTCCTCCACCTCGTGTGGCGTTGGGTCGGTCCCTTCGAATTATTTTATAAGAACTGTGCCGGATTTTGTGCTTCTGGTTTAGCTTTGTTTCGCTAACCAAAAGTACATCGGGGCTTTCGTCATGCAACAGATTGAAAAGTACGGCTCTTCGCTCAATCCTAATCAATGAATTCACATTCACCAACAGGATCTTTAAGGGACTCTCTACCAGCGTACCCATTACGATTGTAGTTGCGCTAGGCCCGGCAGAAGCGAGTAGATTCTGTCCACTCGGGTCGCCGTCTCATGGATCTGCTGTTGGAGCTGGCCGATCTGCCCTTGGATGGCGAGCAGGATCGAACGCAAGTCCACCTCGGCCTCCGATGCCTTAGAAACAGGCACCGGGGCTTTGGACACAGCCGTGTGTTTTTGTACCGTCGGCCTGCCGCCATTTGGCCGTAGGTCATTTGGGGTGAGACGGCTGGTGTTTCTATGCGATCCAAAGGACGTCTCCCCTCAGACTTCTGTCTACAAGCAGATTTGTTTTTTTTTATATCTTGGAACTTAGGACATCCCCGATAGTTTGCAGGGTGTCCACGGTTCCTACAGAGCACGCACTCGAGCTGCTCCCTGTCAGCGACCTTGTCCTGGGTCAGATCGCATTCCTCGTTTTTGTGGTTCTTTGCACACTTAACACATCGAGGCTGCATTTCGCAGTTCGACGCGGCATGCTTGAACAATAATAAAATCATCTCGAATGATTGGTGTCGTCGTTTTTTTGGGATAGCGTTCTTTTTCTTAAGGATTTATATTATAGTAAATTTTTTAACTACTTTCATTGTAGAGATTCGTTTCAATGGTCGGATGTACAATGCCTGTATCATAAGTTAACCCTTCAAAGAAACAAGTTTTAGGACGATATTGGAAAAATAAATAAAAAACATGTATATTTAAATTTTCAGACAGTTTAATTAGGTACTTCACAAAATCAAAAAGGATGGTGTACAGTGGGAACATTGTCGTAATGTGCTTCACTACGAAGTATAGTATGCTTTAAAACAATTATTTTTATTGTTGTTGCATAATGCAACTCCACGCATGGTCTGTGATTTGATAGAGCAACGGATTCATTTTTTAACTTATACTGGCCAATGACCTGCTTGGTCTTTTCACACTGGAGACACAAATGAGCTGGGCTTTCAGCTTACGAAAGCCCGTAGGAGCCAGTAGTCAGTCAATTCATATTCTTGGCCTTACGATCCCTTTTGTATAGTAATCAGGCATTAGACATGGCAAGATCCAGGAAATGGTAAAACAATCGAACCTTCCATTTATTCCTTGTTCAGCGAAATACTCTAATAGTACAAGGATGTGAAATAATTGTCATAGAATTTTGATTGCGTCCTGTGACGACTCTTAATGCAGCTAACCGGCACTACCCACTCAGGACGTACATTTTATGGGCCTTCTTGCGATCTTAGGAACAAATCTGTTCATCCACGCAGAGATACTACTCGGATGGGACATTGGAGCAAGTTTAATTTAATTTTTCTACAATGGGCCTGACTTCATAGACGGTCATGGTCTATGTGATCTCGACGAACCAGGAGCGGAGTGGCGGTTGAAATGAATAAATTATTTGATTTTTTAAAAATTTGTTTCCCGGCATTATGTTTTTTACTGGAGGTGTTCCTAAACCACCAGTCCAATATGTCTTCCCTTTTAGAAGACCAACGACATGATTAAAACCGGACTAATAAATTGCGGAATACCAGTCCCTGTGGCCCGAAATGGAATGTTAGAATCTTTCAAAACAATAAACTTCCCTGGGAAATATTTTGAAGAAGTACTGTACCGGACTATGAAGTTGTAGAAACTGTGCTGGCAAGTCTTCCGCACCTATAAAACAGAGTTGCTGCCGGTTAGCTGGAGGTTCTTTTTTTTCCCAACGAAGATTCAATTTCTGGTTTACTTTACTACGCTCTGATGGTCCAGGTCTAAATGATGGTCCTTATTGAGGAAGGGTTTCAGAAGGAGCTGGTAGTTGGGAAGTACCACCGAAATTCTCATTATTTTCAAGGATGGTTCACTCCATCAATCTCTTTAATTCTACCGACTCCCATTGCCAACTCCAAACCGCAATATACATAATCAGGATCTGCGATACTGTCGTCATCACCGTTGAATCCATCTTCACTCTTTGCATAATCGAAGATGATCTTCTCTACTTCTAAATAATTTTTCATTCATTTTTATTTATATTTAGTACAAACTAATCCAACACAAAACTGCTTAAAACTAGCTTAAATAACAAGTAACATACAATACTAATATACTCAATGTAAATGACACTAGACGTATTTAGTAACACAATTCGCTAGAACTGGTACAAATAAAAAATGGCAATTATTAAAAAAATTACCAGGAATTATTTATTTACTACATAACTAAAGAAGAACATACAGTTGCTTACTTTTACCTAGTAAATTCATACCACAAACACTCAGTTTTTATAATTGAAATATTTTCCAAACTTTGTAACCAATGTACGAGAATCTCACGCAACCGCGAGGAGTTTGGCTCACATTCGTTTAGGTTGAAAAAACACTATCTGTGGGGTTCGAATTATACAAACATTGAAGCGCTATATGTTCCAAAGCGTTAACTCTGTTTTATAACGAGAAAAAGTAATTTGCTCTTGATTTTATATGGAAAAATTTGTATACTATACTTATAATTTTCCGATATCTGATTGCAAATAACTAAATCAACTCCCTATAATCTGCTCTTTTTTTTCTACAAGAAAATACCAAAACGAAATTAACCCTAATTGCAATAGAATATGAAAAAGAGCACAGAACCTAAGTGACAAAATGAATTTTAAGAAGACTTATTTCCAATTTCGATTTTTAAATCACCATATAGTTTTGAAGTTTGACCATTTAATCTAAATCAGATTGCTTGAATTTGCTTAGATCTTAAAAGGCAGCCGCACTTTCTATACTAAAAAAATAAACAACAAAAAAAATAAGAAGAACATCAAACAACTTGGAATAATCTCCTTTGAATACCTGTTTCAACTTATATCAACCCTTTGTCGATATGCAAACTCGCAAGCTAATATTTTTCCGACAGGAAGTCGCAAACTTGAAGACACGGCATTAAATTTGAATATTGAAGCCGAAAAGGCAAGCCAAGTCAGCCGCTTTCATTCTCCTGCTTCCCTTAACAGAAAACTAAGCAAAAAATGAGAAAAACAAAGCGAAAGTATAACACGCATTAATCGTATTGGTATCTGGTATCTTCGCCGCTTTAAGCACGCATCGGATCGAACAGCAGGAATATCACGAAAAAGGGAACAAAATTCAGAGACAGCTTTGCCGCCCTCAAGCCCGACAAACAACATAAAGCAATAATAATCACTAAATCAAGTAACGGGCCATTCATAGATTTAAGTTTCATTCATTAAATCTAATGTGGACATAAAGCACAGAACAATGAGCAGCGTATGGAAGAATGGCGGTCAAGGCGACCAGGGTCGGTGTTAATCATGTTTATTTGGTGACAACCGGGTGTTTAACAATAATTATTGATAAATTTCCGTTTTATTTTTCATTTACTTCAAGTTGCAGCTGCAGCAAGACTTATATACGCAAGAAACCTGAACCACTGTATGCGTACAGACCGGCGACCATGCATTTGTGTCTTTTCGAGTAACAAGGTTGAGCTGTGAAAGTGTCACTGTTTCCGATGACTTGGCTTAAAGTTCAACTGCGGTCGTTTTCTTCGTGATTTTATGAATGAAGTTGTATTTCCGGTACGACGGAGATTTACAATTATGTTGCGTTTGTTGTATATTTTCGAAATTGCCTAGTTTCAAGTTTAAAGTTGACAGTGCTGTTTTATTTTTTTCTACTTGCAAAGGGCATTTCATGCTGATGAACCCGATTGAAGCCCGATGCACACAAATCAGAGTTAACAATTTAGCTTGCGTTTGTTTTTATGCTGTTTTCTGTAGACTTATGAAAAGGTGAGTATTCCTAGGATGTTAAACTAGCTTGGACCAATTGGACGCAATTTGAAATCTGATGCGAAAAAAAAAAACAATTCAATTGAAAAAAAGCAAAAGTCAGTAATACGATCGAATTGCTGGAGTCACAAAGCAAATCTATACTGTCAACAGGGCGTTGCATTCTAACCTCCTTTGGCTTAGAGTTCTTTTACGGAGATTATCGGGCCTTTCGACGGACAGACAGATAGACATACTTTGGTGTACAATACAGCTCTGAATATCGAAGAAATTCTGGGATTGAAATGAAATTGCAATTCGAATCGGTCCTGTCACCCTGTTCCCTTTCATCCGTCTTTGACCCTCTCTGCTCTCCGTAAATGGTATCTCAACGATGTGGCAGCCAATTTCAAAATTGAGGTTTTCTCCACTCTGCCTGCCTTCTGATATTGCTGTTGCTGTTGTTGGAGAGATTGTCCCGATTCGATAAGAACACCTCGGGTGCGAGGTTAAAACAATGGTTCATTCATATCGTCAAGGCTTCTATCTTTCATTCAAGAAACATTCTGAGTTAAAAGATTTGTTTTTATTCTTTTGTATTTCTTATATTCTACTTATACGGAGCTCTTCTGGGAGGCAGCCATTCATTCATCGGTCCGAAATCCCCATCGTGCAACGGCGACCACATTTAATTCACAATCGTTTCAACATGTCAAAGCATTAGCAAGGAGTCGGAGTAGCACTTCGGGCACAGGTATCAGCGTCGATGATTCGCATCTTTATGCTTGTTTAGTCTGCGACGAAAAGGAAAAAGAAAAAGAACACAAAAAATACAGCAATCTGTTTTGGTACATCCGGTCGTGAAAAATCTTTGTCCGTTGAGTTGACATCGAATAAGAGTGTCGATTAGTGGAACTGGAATCGCGGTAGGTAACAACTCGTCTATACGAGTGAGGCCAGCGACCGTTCATCGCGTCGCACAAGTAATGATGACACCTCCAGAAACCAATTCCTCCTTGATTTATGTACAGGAAGTCGTGAGTTATAACACGGTAAATTGGTGACCAACATGATAGTTAGTAGGTACTTTATGTTTATATTGAACAGGCGACGCGGTTGGTAGTGTAGGTTGTTGTTTAATTATTTGCCCAATCAGTGTCTTTATAAGTCACTTGGTTACAATATATTTTTCTTGTGAGACATTTTATCACAAATCTAAGACTAAAATTGACCCAACTTTACCTAAGTTCAGCATTTATTCTTAGGCTAATTTTTTTTCAACTGAGTTTGCAAAAAAGTATTCGTTCACCTTGGCGATACGCATATCATCGCGATATCATCGAAGTTAAGAAAGGTATTTAGGTTAGTGGACCAGTAAAGCGCAAATGAGTGCTTCCATTTAGTTGTCTCTAATTTGTTGACAAGTCTATTATCTATCTGTTTTTTTTTTAGTTATTTTTTAACACTTAGCCTGACGGTCAAAGAAGGTTTATCTGAAAGTCAATGAGCGTGCAAAGAGAACTTTACTTAGAATAAGAATAAACTTCTATCACAGCTGTCACAAAAGGCTTCAAATATAAGGATGCAGATATTAGGATTTATTGTAGGAAAACCACTTAAATCGAAGGTCATCGATTTCAAACCGATAAATGATCGCCTGGTTATAATCTGCATCCAGGGAAGGTTCTATAACATAATATGTGCACACGCCTCAAACAATGAGGCGTCCATCGAAGAGGGTTTCTTTGACCTCTTGGACGAAGCCTACGTAACCTGTCCGGAGACATCAAAATCGTACTCGGAGACTTACTGCAATCGACATGGAAAACATCTTTGTCGGAGCGATCGGAGAGCACAGCGTCCACGAGTCAACAACAGATATCGGTTTCTGATTAGCAGACTTTGCGACAACCAGTAATATGATGGTAAGTTCCTCACAAAAATATCCACTCAGCCACCTGGCTATCTACAGATGGTCGAACCGCCAACGGAATCGACCATATGCTGATTGACGCAAGGCACGCGTCAAACATTCTGAATGTACGCACATTCAGGGGCTAAAAAGTCAACTCCGTCAATCACTTGGTAGCAGCACGACTCAGAACTCGACCGTCCAATCTCAAAAAGCTGCAACCACCAACAGAACGGAAATTACACATTGGGCAACAGAGACTGCAGAGAGCGGTTGGGCGAAAGATTCTCCCATATGCCTCAACCCCACTCAGGCGCTAACAACATGTAACTGCGATGCTGCACTGCCATCCAGGAAGTAGCTGAAACCTTCCCCCGACCAGAAACCCGTGGGACGATGGCGATGGTGCGGAAAGTGAGGAAAGCGAGCTACAAATGAAGCGCATTATGATATGCACGGGAAGTACAGAGCCAGAAGAAGGGAGGAAAAGAAGCTACTGCAAAAAAAGAAAAGAGATTTCGCAGCCTCCAAGCTCAAGGATATCGAAGCGGCCTGGGATAGATAGAAGGTTAGAACCTTCTACAAAAAACCAAAGCCCTTGCGCCCAGGCTCTTCGAAATTGTGAAAGTACTCTTGTCACCGACTGGCAAGAAATAATGTATGTTTTTAAGCAACACTTTTAACAGCTGCTTAGCAGGCATGACAAAGAGAGAGTGATAGGGTCAGCAGAAAACCCAGCGCCAGTCGAAGAACTGGTCCAGTTTAGAAGAAGTCAGCTCAGCTAGACATAATCAGAAATACAACACAGCTGCTGTACCAGATGGTCTTCAGGCTGAGTTTTTTTAAAATTGGCGGTGATGTTATGGTAGGGATCATGCACCAAATTTGGGAGAATGAAAGCATGGCCGACCACTGGCATACCAGATTACCTGTCTTCTTCTTCTTCTTCTTCTTTTCCTTTTTCCGGCGTTGTTATGGTCAGAAGTGTAGGACCATAACCTTCCCACTTAACTGCATTCCTACTGGTCCGCTTGTGGGGTCCGCCAGTTTGACCTCAGAAAGTAGCGGCAGGCTTCCCGGTTTAGGATTACTTCATCGCTGAGGCCAATCAAATGCTGGTGTTTTTGCATTTGTTTGCACCAATTGTTCCAGATTTTTTTGTTTGATCTTACTCTTACAACACCGGTGATCTCCAGTCGTGTCAGCCCACTGATTTGCATGTACACTTGTGGGGCAGTTTAATGGTGTCCCTAGGCTCACCTTGGTGTTTTCTAAATTGCCTAGATGTGATTTTCGTTTACCTTTGTTTTAGTCGCCTTTTACGACAAGCGAGAGGTATCGCTGCAGGGATATTCTTAACCCGTCCCTGCACGGATCCCCAGATTACCTGTCTCATATCAAAAAAGGCGATCCTAGGCCAGATCCTGGAAAAACCGAAGAGTTCCAAGTCGAGACTCACGATCTTTTTATCCACTTTAAAGCTGCATACGACAGCATTCATCATCAAAGCCATCGTCCTGGCCGATTTCGGAGTCCCTGGAAAGTTGATTCGGATGGGTCGCGCCACACTGAAAGGCTCGCAATGCACTGTGCATTTGGACCCCATACCTCCGAACCTTTCCAAACATGCACCAGATTTTGGCAAGGAGACGCGCTGTCGAGTGACTTCTTCAATTTAATCCTTGGAAGGATAGTGAGGCAGGGAGGTGTCAACAGTGTTTATTGGACACTGAAATATATTTTATTATTGTTTTCGATATGGCTTCATCAAGAAGATGCTGTGTGCTTGTGTGGTGAATATGTATTTGAAAAATATCGAAAACCTATATCGGACTTTGTAAAAACTGCGTATCATCAATACTTTAAAATGAAATTGTGTAATCAGGACAAGGAAGGGGTTTCCGCATATTGCATGCCAGAAATGTGAGGTATGTCTACGGTTATGGTCCAGTGGAAAAAAAAATTCAGTAATGTTCGCAACACCCGTGATTTGGCGAGAACCTCGAAACCATCATGATGATTGCTACTTCTGCGTTGTGAAAACAAACGGAATTAACCCTGGAAATCGAAATAAGTGGTCAAATCCTAATTTCTTCTGCTCAACGACCTCAATTAAAATCACGAGAGGTACAACCAAGCACCTCTAAACCTTTTGAGGATCCAAATTTCTGTGGATCCGAACGAAATACATCAAGTGAAGACTCTGATTCAGACTACAAATTTAGCCAAGAACCTCAACCATTTAATCAGAAAGAATTAAATGACTTAGTAAGAGATCTGAACTAATCGAAAGAAGCTTTTGAAATGTTGGCATCTCGTTTAAAAGAAAAAAAATTGCTTACTCCGGAAACCAACATTGCACTTTATCGTACCCGAGAAAAAACTGTATTTTTCTCAAGAGAAGGATTTAGTTTTTTGTAACGATGTTGGTGGTATTTTGCAACAGATGTGATTGGCGTCTTTTCATAGATAGCAGCAAAATAAGTTTAAAGTGTGTTTTGCTTTATAACGGTAATAAGTACGGGTCGATACCTATTGCACATTCGGTGACTTAAAAAGAAGAATGCAAATGTTTCTAAGGTTATGGAAAAAATTAAGTATCAAGATCACAAATGGGTCATTTGTGTTGATTTGAAAATGGTTAACTTTCTTTTAGGTCAACAACGTGTATCCCCCGAAGTTTCTTGTGTCTCTGGGACAATCGTGACATACAACACTATTGATCACAACAAAATTTGGCCAGTGTGGGAAGAGCTAAAAGTTGATACCAAAAACGTTACAAACATGCCTTTAGGTAGTCGAGACCGCATCATACTTCCACCACTCGGCATAATGAAGCTAGCTTCTCCATGCTAGGGTGCAACATGAGCATAAAAATCCACCAAAATTTTAGTGAGGAGCAGGGTGAAAGATTCCATCAGGATCTTCGGACAATAGAAGAGCGTTATCAGGGGCGGAGGGACTCATATACTCGTATGATGGCAGACTACTGCTGGAGAGATCTACATAAAATCGTCCAATCAAGGAAATCTTATAAAAGATCATTTGATAGTGTTCAATAGAAATTTTGTTAACATAATGTATTAATTTTCTGTATTTTTTTGTCAAAATAATAAAACTGTATATTTCAAAAAGTAAAGCTGTTAGCATCTCCCAGTATTTTTTCCATAGTCAGGGGCGTAGAAATACCCATTAACTGAAGAAAACTTAAATTAAACAAAACTTGTGTTGACCAGTGTAACAGCTATTAGTTAATAAGAAATTCGAAACTATCTTATTTATGTGTTTGGGAATAATGTTTACTTGAAAACTGATGCTGCTACTTTATAAGATTTGCTTATTATTTCCCTAGCTAGATTTATTTTAATCTAAAAGGCTTATTTTAGTCATCCTTTACTTTAAAAAAATATGTATATTATCATTGAAAACTTAAAGTTAAAAATGAGTTAACGAAGTTGCAAATGTGTTTCAAGTAATTTTTTGTAAAAATCATAACAGCCGGGAAATTTGCCTTGTTTGGGCTTGGGCTCACATCTGTTCTAAAAAAAAAATACATAAAACTACATGCTTGTTTGTTGGGCAGACGTACCTACATATATGTAAATGAAATTTACGATATACTACTTCTGCGAAAAAATTGGAAGATATGTACTCGTACATATGTGATAAACATTGTCTCCATTCCATTTTCTTTTGTTTTATAATATGAAAATTCTACTAGTCGTTTATCCGTCATTTATATTGTATGATGTTCTTTATGCAAATTAGAATATTAATTTCTAATTACAATCTACCCAAAAACTGGTACTATATAGTAACTGTGCCTTTTTTCCGTACAATATAGGCATTTCGTAATTTCTATTTGACCTCATGGCAGGTTAATAAGTTCCCTCAGTCTCAATTACATTTTCTGGAAATTTCGAAAAATTAAATATTGAAAAAAGTTTAGATAGATACACAGATACTTTTATTTTATACAGTTACATTATACAATAATAATAAGCAAATAAATAAAAAAACAAAATTTGACTTTCGATTAATCATTGGAAATCATTTTTATGGCGATGTTTAATCTATTTAAGATGTGTTTTGTATGTACATATACCGAAAGATTCTTTCGGGTCTATGTATGTACACCCCAAGATAATGGATGGAACTAGCCCGCGATATGATATATGTAGTTATTAATTGGTGAGTTGTTAGGAGAAAAATGAGAAAGTTATTTTTTCCTGCTGAAAAAGTTTGATTGACATTTATTTTGATTTTTCACTATTTAAGATATTACATCTAACCTCATTCTTTCGTCTGATCTTAACATCAACAATTTTGGCTCTCAACCAATTTTCATCACGGTGAGACGACATGAGATGATTGACCTAACCACATCTAACAGGTAAATATGTGAAGGCCATCACTAACTGGAGAATCTTACCAGATACCAGATGGTTGTCAGACCAAAGTTACATCGAATTCCAACTGAACTCTCCCTCTCGCAGTCCAAGCGGAATCCGAGAAAGATGGACTGGATACAGTTTAGAGAGGAGCTTGAGAAATCCACTCAAATGCTACCTAAACTCAGAAGAAAGCAATTGGTGGACGATGCCGTTCATAACCTGAGTAGCGCCATCACCAATTGTTTTGAATTCACATATCCCGTCAAAAAACCTCTCTGCAGGAAACTGGTTCCCTGGTGAAATGCTGATCTCCAATGTCCTCGCCAGAAGTCTACTGAATAGATTCCTCAAATCGAATTCGGAAGACGACTGAATTAAGTATCGATCGCAGCAGAAGTAATGTAAGAAGCTCATTCGTAAATCGAACAATGATTCTTATAAGACCTTCTACGAAATGATAAAATCCTTGAGGGCGACTAGCAAGTTGACCAAAGTTCTCAAACGTGGAAAACCGACAAAGCTGGACGTACTTAGAAAATCTGAAGGTATCTTTTCATTCTAAAGCGGAAACTCTCAATTTACTGTTTCAGATCCATTTCCCGGTAAATCAGACGGTTATCGGCTCTTTGCATACTCCTTCAACAGTAACTGCGACTGAAATGATGAAAACAATTCGGCGTAGCTGGTATATTGCGTCACGCGTGGCAACGATTGAAGCCATTGAATTTGCTGTGGCATTCGAAACATATATATAAAGCAATTACCAAAGCTTGGAATAAAATATCTCACATATATTGTCAATGCCTGCCTAAAAATAGGGTATTTTCCTGATGCTTGGAAGTTAGCCAAAATTGTACCGTTTTTAAAATTGGTAAGCCACCTGATAGCCCTGAAAGTTATAGGCCAATAAGTTTGCTCAGTGGCCTCAGTAAAATATTAGAGAAAGTCCTTAAGGAACAAATGCTTAGACATATCTGCGATAACAACATCTATCCCAATGAACAATTTGGCTTTAGACAATACCACAATACATCTCATCAGTTACTGAGAATATGCAACCATGTAAAAGCAAATCGCTCTGTAGGAAAATCAACAGGAATGGTGCTATTGGACATCGAAAAGGCCTTCGATACTGTTTGGCATAACGGTCTTATATACAAAATGATTAACTTTAATTTCCCGTTCCATATCTGTGAAATAGTTAGAAGCTTTTTATCCAATCGTCGTTTTAAAGTTTATGTTAATTGTGGTGTTTCCAACATAATAACGTACAATAGTGGTGTCCCCCAAGGTTCTGTAATTGGTCCAACCTTATATAATATTTATACTTCGGATTTCCCTGTATTACCCAACTGTGATGCAGCTATTTTTGCGGATGATACTGCAATATTTTCATCGCATACGTTCGCTTCAAACATTGAGAGCGATCTTAAGAATGCGATGCAAGTATTAAAGACATATTATTCAAAGTGGAAGATAAAACTAAACGAAAACAAAATGCAAGCTATCTTTTTCACAAGAAAAAGAAAAACTTGCTTTCTACCTTCCGCTCAATTACAATTTAATGAAGTGAGCATCCCTTGGGAGTCCTGTGTTAAATATTTAGGAATCTTTCTTGACACAAAACTGATTTTTAATGACCACATAAATAGAACGATTAAGAAAATAGGACTTGCCATAAAAATTTTGTATCCTTTTATTTGTAGAAAATCCTCACTATCAATAGATAACAAAATAATAATTTACAAAGTGATTTTTCAAGCGATTCTTCTATATGGTTGCCAAGTCTGGGGTGATTGTGCAAAGTGCCATATAAAGAAATTGCAAGTAAGTCAAAATAAGGTTTTAAAAATTATGCTTAATTTGCCATGGCATCACTCTACCCTAGATCTGCACAAAAAAGTGAATGTTGAACTGATCCATGAAAGGATTGAAAAACTTAAAACTAGATTTGTAGAACGATGTAGTTTTGCTGACAACCCCCTAGTAAAAGAAATATGTGATAATTAAATTGTTTTACTTCCGCTGTTATTTATTTATTTATATTCTTGCTTGTTTACTTTGTTAAGTTTATTTATATTTTTGTTACTTTTCGTTTAATTAGTTTATTTATTTATTTAGTTAAGTACCTATTTATTTATTTAAACTTATATTATTATTTATTTATTTAATTAATTATTTTCATTTATTTTATTTATTTATTTATTTATTTATTTATTTATTCATTTATTTATATATTTATTTATTTATTTATTTATTTATTTATTTATTTATTTATTTATTTATTTACTTATTTATTTATTTATTTATTTATTTTTTTTTTTTTTTTGGTTGTATAGAAGGTTTTTGTCGTATTTTACTTCTAAAGCATATTGTTATTTTGTCTTTTGGTTTTTTTTCCTTTATTCAAAATATCAAAAATTTTCAGTGGAAAGATAAAATAATTATCAAATCCCTGTGTTGTAAAATGTGCGGTAGCAAACCATTGTAAATTTTACATACGAAATAAATATCTATCTATCTATCTATCTTTCGATGGCTTCAAGTCGCCAAGTAATGATGGGATATACCCTGTTATGTTGCAAAAAGGTAGACGTCAGCTGCTTCCTACTCTCAATCACTCCTAGCTTGGAACTTGCCTATATACCTATTCCTTGGCGCGCGGTGAAAATGGTCTTTATTCCCAAAATAGAGAAAGAAGATTAGTCATTCGATAAGAGTCTTAGACCAATCTGTCTAACACCTTTTTTGCTGAAAAACATGAAGAGACTAGAGTGCGCTGCGTTGTCCTTCGAATGGATCCTCTTTCGGAGATGCAATATGCTTATCGACGCGGTTAATCCTGCGCCTCAAAATCTAGTTGGGTGAATTGAATACGCATTCGAAAGGAAAGAGCACATGTTGGACATTTTCGGCGACATTGACGGAGCTTTTGATAACGCAACTTTTGAGAGCATGTGTAAATGCTACAATGCTTGTGCACAGGACATTTATCGCTGATCTAGGCCTCGAACAATGTATCAAATCTGGCGTAAACAGGCGCTGCGCGCAAGGTGGCTCTTTTCTCCGCTGTAATGGTGCATGATGGTCGACTCTCTGCTCGATGCTCTCAATACCTTTTAGATCTATGCCCTATGCGAATGATTTTGCCGTTCTCTCAGTCGGCTCATGTTTAGCCTCAAAGTCTCAAGCACAGTCGGTTCTCTTCACGAGAAGCAGGAAAAATACTGGCATGACTCAGCTGGTGTTAAAAAAGATTCCCATCCCAATATCCAATTAAGCTAAGTACCTGGGAAACATCTTGCTTGCTATTCTTTGGTCAAAGCATGTTGAATCAAAAACCACCAAAGCGCTACCAGATTTTTGGCAATGAAAGGTGCTTTTGGCAAAACATGGGGCTTTTTGCCGAAACAGGTCCTCTGGATCTTCACGGCAATGATAAGACCGATCTCATATGCATCGGTTGTCTGATGGAACAGACTAGCACGCAAACACGTCCTGGCCTCTTTCACAAGACTTCAAAGAGGGGCTTGTCTCAGCTGTACGGGCTTTCCCAGCACGCCGGGTGCTGTTCTAGATCCTATGATGAATGTTCTACCCATTGAAATATTTATCATAGGGCGCGCACTGAAAGCCATGTCTCGCCTCAAAAGTAATAGGTTTTGGTGAAAGCCGCACTGGGGTGGCAGTGTATTTGCGAGGATCCTACGATCCCTATCTCATGGATATGCCATCCTATTGCGCTATAATTTCACAGTCAAATTTCTATGTCGTCAGGACTGGCTTTGGCCAGATACTGAACCTGGATAGGACTGTCTTCGCATTTTTACAGATGGCTTCAGGTCTGGGCGGGGGTCCGGCTCTGGGGTTTTCATTGAACGCGAAAACTGCACTTTTTGTTAGGAAAATATGTGTCTGTCTTTCAGTCAGAGATATACGCAATCCTAATAGCCGTGCACTATGTTATGAAACAAAAGTGTAAGGGAAAAGCATATGCGCCTGCAGTTCTTAAGAGAGGGTTCTTATATTATTATATTATATTAATATATTATTTATGCCATCCAAACTAGTGAATTTTTACATTTCAGATGATAGATAATCAATTCATCATCATCTAAGGTAACATTAAGGTTTTTATTCTCTTCTTTTCTCTCTTTGGAATATAGAAACATTTTTTTTCTTGTTTTCCAAATGAAATAAGCATAAAAAGGGTTTTCCCGCTTATGTTATATAATAATACTAAGTTTAAGCCCATTGCATTTGACGCTATTTTAATATACATATGTGTAAAAAATAAAACAAATTCATGGTTGGTATGGTTATTACTGTGATAGTGTATGTAACATATATGTGTTGAAATGAAATAACTAACTAAATTATATCATAAATAGAAAGAAACATCAAATAAAAATTGTATTCCTTTTGTTGTAGGTAAGTTACTCGTATCTGGTGAAACTGCGTTAATGGCCCTGATTTCTTTATTCAATGAACAAAACAATATTTCGATAAAGAGACAGCCTACAGTTCAGAATGTTAGTGATCACCATTGTTAGGGTGTGTTGCATATGGAAATATGCAAATTTACATTGAACACCTGTGCCGTTGATGACGGAAATACATAAGTGGGTGTCAACACTAAAGGGTGAACTAATAAACACTTAAGGATTGAATGCGCTCTTCGATGAATTTCAATTTTCCATCGCCTTCAAGTCACAAAATGACCGAGCGAAATACTGAAGCTTGCTCATATGCCGCACGCACCATTAACTATGAGCAATTCGTAATTTGATGTCTGCCACACCCCGCATCAACACTCATTCTCTGCCGTGGACAATGACAATCGAGTGCAGTTTAATTCGCGCAATAAACAAAACATTAATCTTAACAAATGTTTATTTGAGGGTAAACACCGCCTCGCGTAGTCAAATACCCACAGCAACAGTGCTATAAAAATCCGAGGACCGGTTAGTGAACGGGCGGAGAAGGCGGCAGATGGCAACCATAGGTTCCTTTTTAAGAGAGAGGCGGACATGCAACAAAATGTTGTTGTGCCTTTTATCGTGCGTCGTTGTATTGCACTTGTTAAATTTTAATTTACGAACCGATTTAGCATTTAATTGCTTCTTGTGAACGCTCTGCGCTCCGTGGTGATTCTGTAAAGTGACGTCGGTCGCTTCCAATACCATTGCTCTCATACTGGATAGGGCGCCATATTTCAGAGCGGAATTTTCCTGAGCGCTTTATCGTGCGTTATATCAAAGAATTATTGCCCGATGGCTACTTAATTTAGTACATGCACACGAGGTAGGAACACAAACAATACACGATACGTGCAGGCTTAAGTTTAATTCAGTGTTTTAGCCTAGCACACTAAGGCTGGACCACCTGAAATGTGAATACATTTATGGGATATTGAGAGGAAGTGACCAAAGTTGAAACGGTTTTTCGTGAATTTCGGACCGGTCATATCGGGAGTTTTGTTTTTTATTTGCATGGGATAATCATAACGGAGGGGTATTCTTCATGTCCTTTGGAATATTTATTGCACCATGCAATATTTCGACAGGTATTCCCTATTTTATCGGTTTTGCGACTGGTATTTTAGGATGAGTTTAATGGATTGCATTTGTTCTACAATAGGATGTATATGAGTGTTTTTTTTTCGAAAGAGAATGGGTACTTTCCATATTTCTATGCTTTGAAGCAATTGGAAGAAATTTTTAAAATATTTTTTATTTTAAAAATTGTTTAAAAAAATGCTTTGTAAAGTAAATAAGCTATTGAAAAAAAAAATAGTAATAGATGCCCAATATAGCTTCGTTCGCGATCTTGCCACTGGGATACTTGAGCAAGGAAAGTGTAATCCATCATCACACATTCCCCCCAGCCGGTTCGTAACAACACAGAATGTAGATTATGACAACTTCATCGCCTCGGTACCTTACTTAAGTCCTCCGGTAGCATCATTGATTCTCAATTACTCTATGCAAATGTTGCTGGACAAAGGTAAGGAAAAATAGAGATCTCTTCAAGCGCCAACAGGCACTCACAGATCGACGCATACCACACTGCACTTATCCCACACTTGGGTTCTTATAAGAAAAATATCCATAGACTCGGAGGCACCGAATTGGGACGTGGTAAGTGGTGGACGCAGTTCTTGAAAAATCCGCTTTAGGTTCTGGTCGGGCTCAATGGGGTACTTTCGTATCATCGTTATCCCTGCTAAGTGCGGATGAAGGCCTGCAGCGTATGTGCTCAAGTGTTGTATGTGCCGGCCCGGTCGGTAGCGCATTAATAACCCGTTCGCATGTGTTATGATTAATGATTGAATGAGAAATTAAATTAATAATGTAATCAGCTACTTCGAGGATCACCTGTATTGTGTTGTGTTTTGTTGCTTTTGGCTGCTGTTCGCTGTTCGTTGTTTGGTAGTATTGCTGTTACCTCGGGATGGATGCTACATCTTACGCATGATGATTTCTTCGATCGAAATAATGTTTTGCTTACATTATTGTAATGAGCACTTCTGGCTGCCAACGCCGTTCGCTTGGAAATGAGATGGATGGATGAGAGTTTCAGTTCAGTAGCACCCTTTTTCGACACTCGTAGCTAACATCCGAGGATTTTTTTAGGTTGATGAAACCATTTTCTGTGTTTCCCGTGTTCCATTGTGATTTGGTTTAAAATGTGCAACTGGAATGATGAGTACCACTTGATATTTTCTTCTAGTGTGTACATAGGTTTAATAAAATGAAACACTGTTGAAAATAAATTCCTGTATAGTAGAAATGGTAGAAATGAAAATCATGATGTTATGGAATAGAAATGCATATGATGAGATTGAATTTAAAATGAGACAAGTTAGTAGTTGACGAAAAAGTACCGGCGTTGAGTGTATCAGAAATTTAGGTTGAAAATGTATACTCGTTAGACGCCCGTTTTTATAAAATGATCTCCTTCATCTTATTTGAAACAGATTCTGTCAAAGCAGATCAGAATGCACACTAACAGATGTATCACCGCAAACAGTACATGTGCATTCAAATATACCTTTCATTTGTTTTAAGCTACCGTCGTTACCAACAGAGAGAATTCATATCAGCTACTCAAGCAGACAGCAATTTGTTTACCAGCCAACGAAATAAATTACGGCTACCAAGTTCGGGTTGTGCTGCCGTAACTCAGCGATTCCAAGCGGCGGCGATCAATTGATAACACATTCGTTTTGAAAGTCATCGTTACTTTAAAGGCCGGCCCGTATAATAATGAACTTCATTAACCCTTAACGCAGCTATCAGCATTTCGAGAGGATTCCAATTCGTTTGGTGGTCCCAGGCGGCGTTCGATCGACAGTACCGCCGACATACACCTCTACTGCCCCAATGCTAACCAAATTAACAGTCCCGACACTACACGTACCTTCTGCTGCCACTGAAAAATTATTAATTATGTTTTCTACCTGTCATTACTCAACAGTAACAACTTTCACGTGAGATACCAAGTGGTCATTTTTGAATAAGAGATCCCTACGCACATTGCACCAGCCTAGTGAGTAATCGTGTGTGGGACTCTGTGAATGGCAGCAAATTGAATGGGCATGAATCAGAAAATGATATCCAAACATTTCGAAAAGATAGAAATCTAAAAATGAAATAAATGGCATAATGGAAACAAGACAAGAAAACGAAACGAGAAAAAAAACATAAAAGGCGGCTGGAAAAGAATACCAATAAAAGAGGCAGAACCATCATCACGTCATTACAAAGCCTAATTAAGGAGCCGACACAGGGCGTACCAACCAAACGTCGTGTTACTACTTCTGAAGTAGGAATATTCTGATCAAATGGGTTTCATAGAAAAGAAGCGCACGCATTATGTATCGAATAGAGCACGAATGAGTCGCTTTTTTGTCTTATTGTATGTTCGGTGTAATAAAAGCCACTTTAAGATTTCGGCTTAATAATATTTGCACTCTTTTTGAGAATTTAGGCCTGTCGAAATATGATCGCCATTGACTTTTTGGCAGTGAAGAAAAGTCGAAATATGATCGCCATTGACTTGAGGAAAAGTCTCGGTCAATCTGGGAATCTAGCTTTCCCACCTGTCTAATCCACAGAATGTGGTTATAAGTAAATATGATAAGAAAAGTGACGTCATTAGGCAAATACATAAATACTTTCTCCAATTTTCAATAATAAATTTGAATATAAATAAACAGTCACTTTCTAAGCTGTAGTAAATATTTGATAAATGTTTCTCAGTTCACAAAATGCCGATCAATGAAGTTTACAAGAAAACTAAAGCAACACTTAATAAATGTTAAAAAAAGTTAATCTCATCCCAAAAACTCAATCTTTCGTTTAATTCATTTACGACTTATTTTTCATCTTTACTTAAACATTGAATTGCCCACTTAAATTCATTGCTCGATTTCTGCTCGGTCGTTTGATTAGTTAATGCGAAGTAAAAACCAAGGAGGTGCAAAGCAATAATTAAATTGATTATTTATGTAAATGGAGTTTCGAGTATTTACAGTATTCAAAAAGTTTTACACTGAAAATGTTTAGAGCTGAATGCAACTGCTTACAATTGGATCAATGAGTTTAAACAGGGCAGTACCCCCACAAAAGATGAATAACGTTCGAACGAAGATGGGTATCCCTGAAAGGATTGACAAAGCCCAAGAATTCTGCACGGAAAATGGGATGTAAACGAGTAATCGTTTATCCGTTTATTCCTTCACAAAAGAAATATAATGTAGTATACTCGTATAAAAAGTTTCAAGTGGTCATAATGTAAATCTTGTTACTGAATAATTTGTTTTAAAAATTTGAAAATGTATCACATCTTTATATTGAAGGAAGCAAAAATAAAAATCCTTCATTGGAAGTGTGGGACTATAGGACTTGATTTCTTTACAAAAGTAAATCAATAATTAAGCTAGCAATAAATATGAACGTCATGAACTAAGCTTAGACATATGGTAAACAAACCGCTTTGACACATTTCTGATTTTGTTTTTGCGTCATATACTTTTGGTTGTGTGAAAATGTCTGATTTTGTTCCAAATATTCGTCATTTACAGGAAATGTTGCTTTTCTTCTTTCTTATTATTAGGAGTTATCCCGGAATGATTCATAAGCTAGGAACTTGGGTTCCTTATGATTTAAAGCCAAGAGATGTTGACGTCGTTTTTTCGCCTGTGATCAACTGCTCCAGTGGCTAAAAAGGGTGATGAAAAATGGATTCATTACAGCAACCCAAAGAAAAATAAATCATGGGGATAGTCCGGTCATGCTTCTACGTCGTCGGCTCGGCCGAATATTCACGCTGCAAAGGTTATGCTGTGTATTTGGTGGGATCAGAGCGGTGTTATTTATTATGAGCTGTTGAAACCAAACGAAACCATCACTGGGGAATGGTCTCGAAGTGATTCTGCAGCATGACAACGCTCGGCCTCACTTTGCCAAACCCGTTAGAACCTACTTAGAAACGCTCAAATGGGAAGTCCTACCCCACCCGCCATATTCCCCCGATGCCACATGGTCTGGCTGATCAGCAGTTCCATTCATATGAAGACATCTCAAAATGGCTTGATTCGTAGATAACCTCAAAAGACGAACACTTCAACCGTGACGGTATGCGAGGCCTGCCAGAAAGATGGGAAAAAGTTATCGCTAGCGAATTGCAATACTTTGAATGATTCATTTGTAATCGTTTTTTTCACTATAAAGTTGCATTTTCATCACAAAAACAGCGAGTACTTAGTTGCGCTCCTATATAAATATAACCAACCAGAAATAAACTAATAAATAAGTAAATGTTTGCATAGAATATATATGAAAGTTAAATCCTCTTGCCCTAGGCAGATAAAAAAACATCGCTTTGAGCCATCCATTGGCTCGGGAGTTAAAACTACTCGTTAAACTAAATAAATTATTTTCTTTATTTCTTTCACTGGACACATCTATCTATGAACAAGTCCCAATTCAACCTGATTAATAGAGGCACAGGAATTTGGTGAAGCTCTCATATTAGTTCTAAAATTAAGGTAAATGGGAGACAAGTAAGGTTTTTGGCTTTTGGATAATCAAAAGCTCTGAAAGGTCTCCATTAAGATCTCAAGTGAATATATCTAGCGCGCGGTTTCGGTGTGTTTCTACTAAGGTCTCTGCCCTAATCTTGCTGATGGTTGGTGAAAACTGATGATTTACAGTAACATAGAAATCGTCGATCCTTGAAACTCCTTGTGTAAGCTGATTTAGTTGGAGTTCAAGTATCCGTATATCCCTCTTGTCGGCTCTGTATAAGCGTGTAGAATAGCGCGGAAGATAGATTTGCCTATTGATCCGGGGAACATCATGGGTTGCCGTCAAAATGAGACTTTGTTCTCTAGGAGTTCATCGGCAAAACCTGCAATGTTTATATCGATTGAAGGTCATCGAAATAGTTTTCAACAAAATCAAGGATGCTGGTCTAAAGATCAATCTAGACAATACCCATTTCAAGGCTACTAGCATGGAATTTCTGGGATACTTAATTATACCCGAGGTATTCTTCCCTAGTCCAAAAGCAGTTAGTGCCATAGAAAAGGTTCTTCCGCCAAAAAACCTTAAAGAGCTTGCTGAGATTTGACTGCTACTATTGGAAGTTTATTCGCGATTACGCTAAAATGGCAAAGCCTTTAACCAATATCACCCGTGGAGACTTTGCACAGGTTCGGGTTAACAAACAAAGTCAGTATCCGTATCTTTCGGCAGTGAAGCGCGGAAGTCATTCAGATCACTGAAGGAGCTTTTAACATCTGCAGAAGTGGTAGCATTCCCAAATTTTGAGAGGAATTTTAATTGAACGACCGATGTGTCGTACTATGCGATCGGTACAGTCCTATCATTTGAAATATTTCAGAAGGGAAATATATGTACATCGAACGAAAAAGAAATGTTCACCAGGGCCTGGGCACACGATAAATTGGAGAATTAGTTGTGGAAGTTTACAATTTTTACAAACCTTCAACCTTGGACTTTCGCACTAAGTATGAGAACCACAACGCGAAAGTTAAACGTTGGAAAGCCCGAATTGAGGAGTACAACTGCGAATGGATTTACACTTACGGTAAATTAAATTCTGTGGCTGATCTTCTCTTGCGACTCAAAACAGAAGTTATCCAACTGTCGAATACTAGTACCGAAACCATCGATGAACGATCTCCGGAAGCCTCCACGGATACAGCGTGTGAAAACTTATTTAAAACGCTATGAAACACTACAAATTTGCGAACTCTCTGGTAGTGACACAGCATCTAGTAATGCGCATTGCACTATTCAAGATAGCTCTGAATTAATACCGCACGTAGAAGCCGATAAAATGTCTTTAGAAATTGGTGCTGGTGCTTAAAATTAGCATAGATTTGCTCCCGTATGAAGAACATCATCCTGGCTACGATCGCCAATATTTCTCTATGACAACCCTGAGTGAAGACCCGCTCGTAAGAATGTTGAAAAAAGATTTAATTTGTACAAATACATGACTAGGCAAATAAATATATAAATAAATAAATGAATAAATAAGTATACTAGTAAATAGATTGTATATTACTATGTTATGCAGCAAGATTAGAAATCAAATCATTATGGTATGTTTGATAAGATGTTTTATAACGTTTATTGAGTCTAGTTATTTTGCATCCACTGTATCAATATTAGCTAACTGAGAAAGTTCGTCAGCAGAAAGAGACCGCGCTATATTAAAAATAATTTTTAAAACTTTTATTTGGGCGTTTTAAAGCCTACGGGAGTGACCCATAGAAAATTATAGCTTGAGAAACTGATAAGTTTATAATAATTACGTAATTTTAATTTTCTACAAATGAATGGATAAAATGTTCTAAGTTTTAGGAACAGTCACGTAAGAGATTTTGCTTGTAGTTTTCCCTTGAACAAAGCACTATTGTCAAAATATGGTATTGTACAATAGAATATTATATAATAGTTGCAAAGGAACATAGACTCCTAAATCTCTAAAATAAGTCAATTGAATTGTTTGAAATTTAACACTTTAACTACATGAAATAAATAAACAAATAAAAAATAAAAAAAATTAATGATGAGATGGACCTTTCTTGTTGTGTCAGGTACATGAAAGTTCAATGTTAAGTGCTTGTCTAAGATTATATCAAGATATTTAACGCTTGATTTCTACTCAATTGTTACGTTATTATTATTTTGTAAGTGATCAAGCCTTTCTTTTTCTCGTATAGATATCATGAGTTTTAGAAGGGCTTATTTTTACAATACTATACAGATTGCAAGTTAGTTTCGACGTTGAAACCAATTGCATCGAACGAATGCAATGATGCTCATATCAGTACCAGTATATCGATATTTATCCGATGAACTTGGTGAGTAGCATTTTAGAAAGCTCTACAGGCGAATTATTTTTTAAGCAATATGTTATAACAACCTCTAAGAAATACTAATTTAGTTTAATTAGACTTTCCAAGAATTTACAGATTGAATGTAACAAGCTTATTGGTCAGTAATTTGTTGGTAGATTTGCATTTTGACCCGATTTTATGTTAGGAATGACTTTAGAGGCTTTTTCCATCTTAGGAAATTATCCTTATCGCAGGTGTTGAAAACGCTCGAAAGCTCGGTCAATATCTTGCGAAGTATTCACGTTACTGACAGTTACCGGATACTTAAAAAATGATTCATTCCAGCGAGGAATGAATGTGTGTTTTTTCTTTTTAATTTAATTTTTTTCTAAGTACTCGAAGTGTTAATTTTCCTTATCTAGACTCTGCAGCCTATGGTTCCAAGCTGTATTTCTGAAGTTAATCATTAATTATTTTACAAGAGTACTAATGTATTTAAATGCAAAACAATGCTATAAAGAGGTGGTTAGAATTAAGCGCGTTGATTGCTGTAGGCCGAGTGCAAGCTCAGGTGTATTAAATATACGAAAATCCAACATTGGATTGCTTATTGGAATATTGGTTGGATAAAGAGAAAAAAGGATGTAAAGTGGATGCCTTAAATTCAAATCGGCATATTACATATTACATACATGAGATGTAAACAAATCTAAGAAAGATGGGTACTGCCTTTGGTCCCTTCGGAGAAACACCGCAGTCATGTGATGGATTACGGAACTGTTTAGACGTTTTTCATACGTAATTATGCTGAGTACTTATTTTTTATAACTATCAACGAAACTCGGATACCCTTTTACACTTTAGAGATAAAGGAACCGTAAAAACGTTGGGTTTTTAAACCAAGGCTTGAAGAATAGGTAAATTGTAAAATCGGTGAATTTTGGAATGCACCCGGAATCATTTACATTGATTATTTGGAAAGGGACAAATAATAACGTATTGTTATTGTGCCCGCGCCGGTAGGTGAAGAAATCAAGAGAAGGTGTTGTCTGAATGAGAAGATTTTTTTCACCATAGTACTTCGTTGGCAAAAATTGAAGCTCGAATTATTACAAAAACCACTTTGTTCACAGGTGCCTAGGACCAATAAACTTATTATAAAATTATTATTAAAGAGTCAAAAATAATTTATTTTCCATCTTTTCTAAGGAATTGTTAAACGCCCATAATAATATACTGTGTATTTTGTTTTCTTGTTTTTACGTGACTATATGAAAAAGTTAATGTAGATAATCTGCAACTTTCTTAGATGATTGTAAATTACAATATAACCGTTATATCCGTTATATCCAATGTTGCCCAAAAAACTTTCACTAATACTTATTATGAGAGTAGTCTAGTAACATATATTTTATAATATTCTAATACCGAGAGGTCAGTGGTAATTGAACACATAATAAATCCATGAATATATGGGATGGGTTTTTACTTAAATTACTCACACATGTGTATATCATCTTTTTGCAAAATAAACTCTTTAACTCATATTGAAAAATGTTCACCACTAAGTGCTTATGCAAATTTCCATATAATTATCTTCCTTGGTTGGATCTCCTCATTTAAAAAATATGAAAAGTATAAAAAAGCATCTACAATTCAATTATTTTCCAACTTAGCTATAAAACAAGACGGTAGTAAAGAAAAATATAAATAGTGCGCTCATTTTTCATCACCTCACTCGGGTTATGACTAATTTAACGAGCCACACAATTAAAGTGAAATGCCACTGGTCGGCAGAAGCGGTGCGAAGATCTATTAAAGCCGTTTAATTGGAATACGATTCTCGGTATTAGTCAACACATTTTCGACACGAGAATGAAGTGCTACTGTTTTTTTACGTCCCGATTGTGTAGTGTGTTTATCTTGTTAATTAGCATTATAATGCATGCTATTGTAGAGCAGGGTACGAGTATCTTCAGTCTTCAGCCAAGATCGCCGTTGTGAACACCGCTCACCCGGGTATAGTCGTATCTTGTTGAAATATCTCAATATTTCATTCTTTATTTTTTTTTTCTTGTCCTAGCTACGCCTTTCACCGACGTCATAACAGCGAAACAGTTTATTAATGTACTCGGAGCGGTATAACTAAGTGAAGATTTACAGCCGCCACACCGGCGGATGGGACAATTCAAATACAATAACAATAACTGTAATGGGACCTCTTAATGGGAGCGTATAAATGTAATTTTCCACCTGCCTTATGCCTCAATTATGTGTATGTGAGCCTAGTGTACCGAAGGTGCTACCTCTAAATGCGATACGGATGCTCCAGCTGGTTGCGCTCGCTTTTCGCTGTCGGTGGTCGGTGTTCAGTGTTCGTTGATCGGTGATCGGTGGTCAGTCTGTCTAGGCCGTGAATTTGAACTTCGAAATAACATGGACAGAGAGCGAAGGCTTATTGTACGCAATACATACGAATGTTCTTATTTATATACCTTGTTTTCGTGCACTGAAGAGAATTGTCGGATAAATTATGTTAACCGTGTCTGCTGGAACAGAAAACATGCTAATGAGTCACCGGTAGAAGAACGCATAAAAAACAATCGTTGGTGGGAACGCATTTGGTCACAATTGATCTGCAGATACATGATTTTAAAGGTCTATTACTATTACGCTGAAAAGAGGAGGTCACGTCGCGTATAAAACCTAAAGACTTTCAGTAATGGGTTTTACTGATCAAGTCGGCCTGATTTGTATCGGTAATGTGTCAGAAATTGTCGTTCGAAATAACAGCACGTAATCGTGATGTGAGTTCTAATACCCACAATAGCAGTATTGATAGCTCTTTAACAAAATTTTATAAATGCGGTTGCTTGCTTTAGGAGGGTTTTAGAATAATTTTTGGGGTCGAAAATTTCAACACAGATCAAGTAGAAACGACGTAATTATATTTAGCTAACTTACATATATCCATTCAACAAGCAAGAACAACAAAGCCAATAATACTCTTTTACTTAAAACCCTTTAAAATTTGTTCAGGCAGACAGAATCGTGCAAATAAAGTGATGTTGCTATAACATGCGTAGTCCTGAGATGTACAATTATTTTGGTGGTGTGGTATGGTAATACAAATGTTCCACTCCTCTCAGAAGTAGTGAGCCGAAGGCTCGGGCGATGCTTTGCTCTGTTTGAAACTGAAGGGAGCTTTGAAAATCCATGCCCAGCAGGGTTTTTGCAAATGACGAGGTATGATCCCGTCGCCGTAATCTGTATAGCGCCGTATAAGCTGTTGATTAAAAATGACACTGTTGTTAGTAGTCTTAACATAGTGGATGTTGCTTCCGTTGGCTTGGATCGTTGGAAAGTTACTCAAGTCTAATATAGTACGATCTATTACAATGGTTCGGCTCTTGGTGGAGTTGAATATAAGTTGGTTTTCAGACCACAGGCCTGGAGACCTAGGTGATTAAGGTGAAAAAGGTAATTGATATATGATCGGAAAAGCATTTGAGAATGTCAGGAATATCGTTATTAAACAGCGAGATCAATTTAAGTAATGTTTGTTTTTTGAAAAGGATTTCGTGTGGAAGTCGAATACATAGTACCAACGATCTAACATGGCCCTTATCGATTTTACAGCGAAAGTTTTCAACGATCTCTAGAAGCGCGAGGGTGCAGTTGTGTTGTGGCCTGAAACCTAACTGAAATGGTAAAAGGAGCTTATGTCGGTTTAAGAAGGAGTTTAATTGCTTGCTCAGAAGTTTTTCGAAAACTTTAGATATGAACGGCAGTATAGAGATCGGACGCAATTCCTTATCATGATTATTTAAGATGTTTTGAGTTATTAAATCTGTGGATCAATAAGAAACTTGCTAGCCTTAAGGCATTGAAACATTAAAAATTCAGATAACGTGAGAGACATATTTAAAAGTAGATAAATACTAATAACTAATAATAATAAATAAATACAAAAAATCAATAACATCGATTTATTTATATTAATCTCGTTATATATAGACTTCTCTAAGTCAACTACAATATAATATAATAATAAAAAAATTAAAAACATTCTTTTTTTTTCTTCTATTTTTAAAGATGAGGGTAATAAAGTGTCGCGCTTAAACTAGGCAAAAATCCGAACATGGCGATTTTCTGTTTTACTTCCTTAAATTTTTCGAAGCTTGTCATCAGGTAGCAGAGAGATAGTGAACATAAAAGTTTTAAAAAGGTCCCTAAGGAATATTACCCCTGCGTTAAGATTTAGCTGGCAATTTTAAGTGTAGGTAATCTAGTCTCGGAAAGTGTAGGTACTTGTTTATGCACACAATCCGAAAGCTATAGAGGCTTTTATAACTATTATTCCTCAAGTTATGACTGAGGTAAACCCAATATATATCGAATATACATATATCGAAAAGTCATTAAAAACAATCTTGTTAAAGTCAAGTCCTGTAAGAACTTCTGTGAGGAAATTTTAAATGATACTATATTAAATTCATAATGGTATGATAAAAGCAAAAACATTTGATCGAAATCTAAGCCTGAAATGTGTTTTATTTATATTTACTTACGGAACCAAAACAAGACGACCCTGTATATGCAATATTTTCTCTGCAGTTTAATTATATTGACATATACTCTTTCAGATAGAATTTTGGTAATCAGCATAGTATTTCACCGGAGATTGCGTTACAGCAAATGAAGACTCAGAGCCAAGCTTCTCTCATTCACTTATGTATGTTTTGTGCGATTTGCTTTTCACACAAGTGAACGGGACCTACAGTTTAACGCCGATTCCGAACGGCAGAGTCGAGAAGTTTTTTCCAAGGCAAATGTACTGTGGAGGCTTTTTGTCAGTACCCCGGCGAGGAAAGAAGTCGCGAAATAAACATTCGATGTTATCGGTGTTTACAATACCCAAACTCATCACGCGTCAGCGGCCGACAAACTACCCACTGAACCACGCCACACTCACTTCATCTTCTTCATGTATTACAAACGCAAAATAAATTCCGCTAAACCCCTGTCATTTGGCTTCAGTTTTAGCATATGTCATTCGGTTAAAACAACATCTATCGGAAATGTCGAACTTTGTTCTAGATAAGTTTCACGGAGAGTTACTTCATTATTTTAATATGAAAAGAGCTGGTGCCGAAGGTCATTCTATTTTAGTGAAAGATTATGTTGACCGTGTTCTGCTGGGCAAACGTGTCGGAAGTGGTTTGCAATGTTTGAAAGTAGTAATTTCTATTTGGAAGATAAGCGACGACGTAGACAACCACGAAAGTCTGAAGGCGAATCAGAAGAACTGCACCACAAAGACCCATGTCAAGCCGTGCAAAAATTGTCTATAAAGGGAGTTAATTTGCCAGCGGTAGGAAAACGCCTTAAAGCCATGGGAATGGTCCAAATCAAGGAAACTGGGTATACACAATTGAAACCAAGGGATGTGAAAAGACGTTCTTTTTCGCATCAAATCATCAGGATCTACATTTAGTAGTGGCTTACTATGAACTGATCAAGCCGGAAGAAACCATCATAGTAGACCACTTCCAACTTAAATGAATGCGCCTGAGCCGTGTATTAAAGGAAAAACAGCTAAAATACTTCGAAAGACACGACAAAGTGATTGTGCAGTACGACAATACTCGTCGTAAATCCAATCAAAACATTTCTATAAACTCCTGCCCCTACCTCCGTATTTTCCAGACGTTGCTTATTCTGATTATCACTTGTCCAGACATTGCTCCTCTGATTATCACTTATTTCGATTGTTCGGGCAGAAACTTACTTCTCTCGAGGATTGCGAAAAAAATGGGTCGGTTCGTCGATGGCATCTGAAGGCGAGAGGTTCTTCTGACATCGATTAGTAGTATGCAGTTTTTCACTTTCATTTACTTCGCAATACATAATTTGGCATTACAATACTCAGTGTTTTTTAAACTATATCTATTTATGTGAAATGAACATCTCAATGTTGTTTGCCTACCGTAAACATTTAATCATAATCTAAGCATGAAAGCGATAAGAGCCATCCATTACAAGTATTTATTAATCACGACGTGTAAACGGAAAATGTGTTTTTTTTTCCTGTGCACTTGAAGAACTGCTCAAAGAAGAATAAATATGAAAAGTGTATTTGCCGATAAACTGAAGTCTTAATTAATTAATTAAGTTTGCTTCATTTAAATCGGAGTAACGATCGCAACGGTAGGTTCGCCTTGCGGATGTAATTGCAGGGAAAAAAAGTATTTCTGTAGTTGTTCACACAACAACCTATTAGCTACGCCTCCAGTTAATGATACTTTTTTCAACGTTACACTGTTCAGTGTCTCATGCAGGTCTACAAAAAGAACTTGCTCCAACGAGTTAGCAAGCGGGTTTCTTAGAAAAGTCGTATCGCGTTTTGCAATATACATAATTAAAGGAATTCCCATGGGAGATTGATTTTCTCACTTATGGTGCCTAAGGTCAGGCATGAAGTCGTAAGTTTTACTTCACAGATGTTAAAGTGTGTAGTTGACTTGCGATAAACACGAAGCGAATGCAGTGTGTAAGGTGTAGCGGTAATTAGTTTGATATAGCGCGTCGACTCTAACGAATTTATGACGTTATTGGATCACTATTTGCTGATTAGTTCCCAATAAGTTGCAGTGAGCTCGTCCATCATCTGTGCGACTTGAACATCACCAAATGAGTATACGAGTACATATACGAGTGTTGATGGTGCCATCACCATCTGAACACTTCTCTGTCGTACGTAAAGAGTAAAGTAGTGACAGTTCTGTACAAACACCGTCATAAGCCATGGTAAGCATGCAGATGTTTGCCCATCACAAACACCCTTCATTGCATTTCATTTAGGATCAGGCAACGCATGCAGTCGCACGCATCGGGTAGGTGCTAATAAAAACAAAACATAAAACTCACTTATTTTATGCCAAATAAAACTTATCAAAGGCGCTATCACATAAAACGACCGCCTGAAAGATTCTTGTTTACCATCATCCAGGACATCATTCACAACCGCTGATGAGTGCACACAAAACTAAACAATCCGTTTAATGTGCACAGGTAACCGAATCCTAAAACTTGCGAGCAAGTGAGTGCCTTTTGCAAATAAGGAGTCTCTTGAATGTTCCCTGATCGGCTTGTGATCGTTCACACAAAGATCGCCGATCACAGATGGTGCTTGCGGCTTGTCGGTTTCTCCTTCTCTAGCAGTACCAAGGCTCTTCAAACAAGTTCTGTATCTGTAAACACTTAATGGAAACAATGCGCCCGTCAAACGTGCAGATTGAACAGATTGTGGATGTCAAATGAAATAACAATGAAACACACACTAGCGTGCGGTTAGGAAAAGCACAAGCGATTTATACAGAGACCGCTGATACCTATTTCAGCCTTTTCGAGATGAAATCGTCCATTTCGGTTTTAAGATGCGGAAATAATCCAAGCGAATATTTTACAAATAGGGCACACGAAATGCAAAATCGAGTTATGAATGTAGGAATTTAATTGCGCATTTACACGCTAACTTAAGATTTCACAACTCTTCCTTGAACACACTCTGAATCGAAAAATTAGTTTGTGTTGAGTTTTAGATGGGTTATCTTAATTTATACAGATTCGAGCGTTTTATTTCGGTTGATACGAGTATTAATTAATTTACAAATTAATTGGTGTAAGAGCGAGTAATTTTTTATCAAGCAATTACTAAGGAAACTGTTTCCCCAAAACGGACCGGATTTAACACAATCCTTGAATATCTAAAGAACCATAGTTTGTTAACCATCAATATGACATAAATCGTTTTACTACCGTACTAATTACTTTGATATGTATATGTACATACATACATATGTGACTGATAGCCATAAAGCTGCATAATCTGCCGAATCCGAATACCAATGACAGGCCAATATCATTTACCTCTTTCTGAGTTATGTGTGTTTACACGAAGCCATGTGCTCAAAAAGAGCTGCCACTATAAAAACTGTCATAGCCATAACCTCCAAAACCATTCCGAAGGGCAATTATACGATTATATTGTTAATGTTAAACACCAACAGAACACATAAGCACATACATAAGTGTCTACACTATAAATAATTAAATATTTTTACATACCTACAATTTGGCGTGTGCATCGCGAACGCCAGCTTTCTGCCAGCACTTGTAAAACAAAGTCATGAGTATTAACACTTGTACGTCTACGTATGCAATGTCATAAGGAAAGAATATTTTCGCTGAGACTTCTGCACACTTTCGTTCGCGAATGAGTTGCTTGGAGAATAGTTTTAAAAGTATGGATCCTTAGGTTCTCAAGAATCAGACTATGTACAATATCCTAGAACCAAGGTGCTTAAACGATGATCGGAACAAAGAGTGATCAATCCAGCTGATATTCTGAGTAGCTTAATTTATTCTGCTTTTATTGCCCTTTCTGTGACATTTTTTTTGGTCGATTCACAATCGTGAGCATTGTATACCGGCTAAGTTTCGGCACAATTCAATCAATACCCCGCCAGTCGGCTCAGCCATTCCCTTATAAACTGATTCCTAGTCGAGGCAGGCAATAACAATTAAAACAGCCGATTGACGACTGTGTAGCTTTGTTCTGAACGCGATCGTACGCAGGTGCCGCAAAGCTATCCATTTGCAAATGACGCAAATGTATGCTCAAAACTCAATTAAAATAATAATTAATTAATGTTAACCGTTGCCGCGAACACCGTGAAACGGAAATGTTTCAAATTATAAGCACGCAGCTTTATAATCGTACAATACAACAAGCGCACGATCTTTT
The DNA here is from genome assembly GCA_958301585.1 of Merodon equestris. Taxonomy (NCBI): domain Eukaryota; kingdom Metazoa; phylum Arthropoda; class Insecta; order Diptera; family Syrphidae; genus Merodon; species Merodon equestris. The sequence goes on along the minus strand of OY284414.1, from coordinate 68,048,467 downwards.
CTTTGACATTCGTATGCAACGTCTTGATCGTGTTGTTGTTTCAGACAATACCGGAAGTTGCCATTCTTGTCAGGTACAATAAAGACCTCCTAAAATCCCGCGTGCGGACACCCTACGACTGACTCATCTCAATAAGTATTTCAAACGTCAAAAAAATTGTATGCGTTCGGTATACTCATAAAGGCGACAAAGTGAATACTGGTAATCCATTCGTCATATGATCACGTATTCGAGTGTCCAGCGCCCAGTATATATACCCATTTGACTGTGCAACGGAAAGACTTACACACAAGGGACACGATAATACGTGATCGCGCATTTGACTGCGAGCCTCCACAACAAAACATGTGTTAATAGCTGAAGACGATTCATATTAAAGTTTATTATATGAATGCAATAAATTCCGAAGGGTTTCATTTCCAGTTCAAAGTCCACAGTTTTTGCTGATTATTAGGTATCTATGTCTTAAGGTATCGTCATAGCCACCACTGCATGACGTAGTACGATATGTACGCGCAATAAAGTTATTAATTGATGATTTGCTTAGGTTCAGTTAGTGTGACCGCTCTAAGTGGTTGCATGTGAAATGACTTAAAAGGCAAGCGACTTGGCCAGAGTTGCCGAGTGTACTGAAAGGCGGTTGAATTAAAACTAAAAACATAGTTCATGGCCCAATCGAATGTGTCCCCTAAGTAATGAGTATAACTTAAATCACCCTTTGGTTGAAGGTTTTGTCTGAATAGTTCTTAGGCCAACTTGAATTTCGTATCATATTTAGAACACGAAGAACTTGAAAGCGAAAGCCTCTTGCAGTATTTCAATGAATTAAATGAATAAATATTGTGGGATTGAAGTGTGGAATCCTCGTCTGGTTTGTCACATTCTAATATTTTGTAGCTTAGATTTCATTTCCTAATAGAAAAAAAAGTTTCAATTCTACGAGTATTGTAAGATTAAAGATGAATGTATGTTGTGCGAACTAGTGTACAGCACATACATATGTACGAGGGTGGTCCAATAAGTACTTAGCCTACAAAAGAAAAACAAAAATTTTGGAGAAATGGCGATTTATTTTTCAATACAGTCTCCTTTTAGCTCGATACACTTGAACCAGCGATGCTCCAACTAACTTCTTTAACCCGTCTGAAAAATACGTTTTCTCCACATTCGACTGAAATTTCTGCCCGGCGAGTGACTTTTTCAAGTTTGAAAACAAAAAGAAGTCGCACGGGGCCAAATCTGGAGAATACGGTATATGGGGCAGCAGTTCGTAGCCCAATTCGACCAATTTGACCTTGGCGAGGGCGGAGGTGTGAGAAGGTTCGTTATCGTGGTGGAAGAGCACTTTTTTCTTCGCCAAGTGGTGCCGTTTTTTCTTCAATTCGGCGTCGAATCTGCCCAATAATTTGGCATAGTACAGCCCTGTGACCGTTTTGCCCTTCTCCAGGTAGTCGATGTGGATCACACTTGAATCCCAGAAAACGGTGGCCATCACCTTTCCGGCCGATGGGACATTCTTTGCCTTCTTCGGAGCACGTTCGCCGGGTGAACTCCACTGTTTCGACTGTTCCTTAGTCTCTAGTGTGTACCAGTGGATCCATGTTTCGTCGACTGTCACGAAACGACGCAGAAACTTCGGATTGCGCTTAAACAGCGTCAAACACTGCTCTGAACTGGTCTCACGGTTGCGCTTGTTGTCCGGAGTGAGCAAACGCGGCACCCATCGCGCCGACAGCTTTCTCATGCCCAAAATTTCATGCAGGATATGATCCACGCGATCTTTTGAAATGCCTACTGTCTCAGCTATCTCGCGCACCTTCAATCGGCGGTCTGCCAATACGAGATCGTGGATTTTTGTCCTCTGTGGTAGCCGTTTTCGGGGCCCCTGGAAGTGGCACACCAAAAACCGACGTGCGACCACGTTGAAACTCGTTAAACCAATTTTTCATGGTCACCATCGAAGGGGAAGAGTCACCGAACACAGCATCCAAACGGTTTTTGATTTCGCTGCACGATTTCCCTTCCAAAAGCAAGAATCGAGTCACCGACCGATATTGCTCTTTTTCCATTTTTCTAAAATCCCGCTTCCACACGCGGTCAAAACAAAACTACGAGTCCTATCCGGCTGTAGCCGTCTACTAATGTACTACACGATAGTAAGTTGCTCTTGCGATACTGGCGCCATCGGGCGGTGAGGCTAAGTACTTATCGGACCACCCTCATACATATCTTTATAAGTAATTTAGTTTAAACTGTTTAGATTTAGATTTTATAGGATTTAGAATTGTAATGTCCACAATTGCAGCACTGAAAATAAAGTTTTCCTTCAATTCGTTTGATCGAATTTTCCGTTCTGAATACATTTATACATATGTATGCATGTATAAACTGGAATAATATTGCCAAGTCAAACAATTTCCACAAAATTTCAAACGTTTTAGCAAATTTTGTAAAACGTAGCCTAGAATGGTTTAATATAATGTTATTTGGTGCGGGTGAATTGTATGACTTAATATGATGTATATAGATGTACAATCTGATATAGCCGCATCACATCTACCATTTAACAGCTTTCTTGGCCTAATAGGTCGATGAACATTACGCTTTGGTGCAGTCATTTAGGTTTATATAAAAAAAATTTACTGAAAGTGAATAAAATATTTTGTATACTAAATTCTCTTTATGTTGCTTTTATTTAAAAATTAGTTCCACAATCTGAAAAAAAAAATCCATATTTACGAAACTATCTGGCAATACTGCACACCCAGAATCAATTACATACTCACAAATATCATACCACATACGGAGTTTTCCACTCCCCGATAGATTTCTGCGAACTAATTTTGGTTTTTGCCTTGAGCATGCTTGTCAGTAAATACAAACGTGTTGACGATCGATTGATTCTCACTTAAGAATCGACATTGTTGTCAAATGCCATCGTGTATTCGCGATCGCTTGTGACATGCTACGCGTTTTAATTTACGAGTATGCCCCAAGCCAGCAGCAACACTCTAGCCACTGCCTCATTGAATATGCGCGTAATCAATTAACCAGCGCATAGCGACAATAATTCTAACGAGCCTCTCTCTTCTTATTCTCAATTCCATCCGTTCTGAAATTCTTTCGTGAATTCGCTCAGTGAACACAGCCAACAACTAGAATTGGTGTTTAGACAATTTAGTGAATACAACAAGCGTCGTAACATTGTGGTCGCATATGATTTGTTTAAATTAATTGAAAACAATCGTTTTGCATTTGACATTCCACAAGCAATCGCAAGTAACCAGTACGTGTAGTATTAGGCGTGCGGTACTACTGTCGTGTCAAGTTGCCTTATTGACCTTTTGGTGTTGTTCGTTGCAAAACGACTGTCTCTTGTTGTTCGCATTGTTAATATGTGAATCTGTTTAGCATAGCTTGTGGACGCGGGCGCATGTTTATTCGATAAGCCTAATGGTCTTAAGTCCAAACGGGTTAATTATTCAATTCTGGAAAACGCTTCGAGTTCATTTATTTCCTCGTCTCGTTTACTTTTTTCTTTTTATAAGCATGTCGCGTGCATTAAAGCAGATCAACCCTTAGAACTAATCAAATGGAAATTTAACGCAGCAATATTTGATATTCAAGTTGTTTCGCATATCTATGTATGTAATTACATTTTGGACATATGCAGATGTAAGTTTGAAATTGTTTCCTAGGTATTTGCAACAAAACTTGCAACAAGCACTCTTGCCGGTGTGTTCACCTATGACATAAAAATACATATGTATGTACATATGTGTTTGAACGCTTGCCTAACATTGGTAATATATGTACATATGTACATAGCTTTCACTTTTAGTCTTAGGTCAGCAATAATTGCTGATTATAATTTACATAGTCAGTCATTCTGTTAAGACATGGACATTTATGTGGAATATGCATTGGATTAATGTGGTCCAACAAATATTTTCAAATAGAACAGTCACTGGTTTTAATTATACAATCAAGGTTCATCTGAACGATATAAAGGAAAATAAGGAGAATAATTACCGTTCTCAGAAAAAGGCACATCGAATAATAAAGTTAGTATGATATAGTACCTGGCTTAGAGTTTGGTGTGTATATTTCGCAATGTTTCTTTTCAACGGTGTTCTGTTTAGGACAAGCATCTCATAATTCAGTGTTTGGAGTTGGTATTAAGAGGAGTCTCCTTTCATCTAAATAAAGAAATAAATCAAAGACAAAAAAGAAATTTCGGTTTTTATCTTCCACGGGCATTAACGCCAGTTGTAATACAGGGTATTTCAAAAGTGTTGCGTGACTATAGCTCCATCCTATTAAAGCCACAACAAATCTAAAATTATTTTCTTATAGCCCTATTCATTGACAGTAACAACGCGTTCAAATGCAAATTTGTCTTTATTGTTAGTATGTTAATAATTAATTAGTAATTGTTATCTTATTGAATATTGAAATTTAATTTAAAAAAAATCTAAATATTTAATGCTTATTATGACTGACTTTCAGATTAAACCAATCTGTTATATTTTCCTATACCTAGATTTTGAAATGCGATTTTCTATGAAACTCTACTAAAAAACATAGATATTTTCTTTTCTTATTCTAGGCTTAACCTACCCTAAGCTGTTTAATTCTAGTCTTAAATAAAATCAGGTTGGTAGACATACGAGTGTTTCGTTGCGAGTGGCCCCTCTACTGATGACGTCTTTCAGTGATACTGACTCTGCATGCCCAAGACCTCATCTAGGCTAACAAGCCTCAGTCAGTTCTCAGGCACATCTAAGCATGATGACGCTTAGCCTCCAAAAGGTCCCCTATCTAATCTTAACCTAACTGAGAAACTATTGAAAAATTTTACCGGAGTAGAGCACCGTTCTGGAAAGCATTTTCAACCGACAACCACCAACAATCGGTGTGCTGTTTAGCAACATCGGCGCGATCCCCACCGGCCATTGCGGTACTATAACGTATGAGCTCGTGAGCACTGTCAACATACCCGTCGAGGAGGAGCCGTTTGTTATTAGTGCCTTAGCGGTGACAAATTACCATCTCTATTTTGGTCCACATTTACCACACCGGACACCGGACAACAATGAAGATGGGCCTTATTATTTTTTAATTCATTTTTATTTATAGTTTCTTAGATCTATCTTATCCTAGACAAAAATGCTTAAAACTAGCTTAACTATCCTTACAAATTTAGGAATCTTACTGGCCCTAAGCGGACACTCTAAAACAAACTGCATAATTTTAACCTAAAGATGGGCCTTATTATCACGGCCACGTAGCATATGATTTTTATCTTGCGATAACTTTATTCTTGTGAAAAAGATTCCTTGTAAAACTAAAGACTTTCTTAGCTAAAGCAACTTAAGCGTCTATACTCGTATGTCTATTGAAATATAGAAACTGCTCAAACCAGATACGAAGATATCTTACTGCGTTTTTCACCGCTAATGATCCATGTTGTCCAATTATCGCGCGTTACCTCTAGTTCTTTATGGTCTCACTTGAGACTCTATACATATAACATATCGTTTCTCGCTTTTCTATAGGAAGATAATTTTTAAGTTCCAATCATCGAAATATATCTTAATTTAATCGAAGTCATACTGCAGCATTGATGACCTCAATTTTTGGGCCTGATCTGTTCGCTACTAAATCATCTACACCATGTCACAAAAGTCTACATACGAAGCGAAGTTACTTGATCCTTCCATTAAAATAAGAAAAATCTAATACAGTGAAATTCGCCTATAGCGACCTCGGTTATAACGACCATGCGGATATAACGACGCAAATTCTGAGTCCCTTGATTTCACACCATATTTTCCATATAAACTCATCCTGATATAGCGACTTCGGATATAACGACGATTCCGGATATAGCGTCCGTTTTTTGCAAGAATTTGAATTTTTTCCTCCGGATATAGCGACGAAATAAAAAAAATCATCTAGTTGCCTGTGCAAAATTGAAACCTAGCAATAAAAACAAATACAAATTACCGTTTGTTTCGTTTGCTTGTCTTCTTTGTTTTTTTTTCTTCAGTTCATTAAATCAGTAGAGCTGTCCTGTCTGTCGTCGTTTTAAAAACCAAAAAGTGAAAACTTCTGTTGGAACAACCGCATAATAGGTGATTCAATTTAATTTTAATTTTCAGGCTAATATTCTTACTTCCTACTTAATCTAACTTAGAAACTACAAACTGAAAAAGAAACAACAGCTTAAAATTGTAAGCTGTGCAATAGTTGATTCGAATGTTTTTTAAATCTGGCAGAACAAACTAAATTCGTTTGATTTAATTTTAAGCTGCCTATTCGACTTGTTATGTAGGTGACATTCGTGTATTCAATCAAATCTTTGTTATTAATGCATTTGTTTTCCCTTAATTTTTTAACGTTCTGTGGAAATCTACTGCATTATGGCCCCACCATCTGTTAGACGCACATTGACTGTTGAGGAAAAGTCGGCAATAATTTGGCGATTGCAGAATGGTGAATCCAATGCCGATTTATGCAAAGAATTTAATATGTCGCATTCCTCTCTTTCTACGATTTGGAAAAATCGAGAAAGAATACAACAAGTTTTTGAATCGAATTCTTTGAAAATAAAAAAGAATCGTAAATCCGAACATCAAGATATAGAACAGTCTCTTCTCATATGGTTTAAATCGCAACGAAGTAAAAATGTCCCATTAAGTAGTCGGATTTTACAAGAAAAGGCTAATCAATTTGGCATCCTACTAGGGAAAAAAGATTTCAAATGTTCTGAAAGTCGGATCTTTCGATTTCGACAACCTCATAATATTGTGGTCGGCAAAATTTGTGGTGAAGCAGCAAGTGTTTCTCATAGTGAGTGCAGTGAATGGTTAAAAAACGTTTCTCCGAAATTAAGAGAAGGATATACAAATTCTGAAATTTATAATGCGGATGAAACAGGGTTATTCTATAAATTAACACCTGAAAGAACATTAAAGCTGAGGGGCGAAAAATGTGTGGGTGGTAAGTTGTCAAAAGAACGGATCACGGCGTTAGTTGCTGCAAGCATGGATGGAGTGAAACGGAAGCTACTTATCATCGGCAAGTCAAAGAAACCTCGTTGCTTTAAAAATGTTAAATGCTTACCAGTCTACTACGAAGCCAACAAAAAGGCGTGGATGACTTCTGTAGTTTTTGAAAAAACTTTGAAAACATGGAACTCTGAGTTAAAGCGCGAAAATAAAAAAATTCTATTGTTTATTGATAACTGTCCTGCACATCCACGTATTGACAATTTAACAAACATAAAATTGGCATTTTTACCACCGAACAAAACATCCGTTCTTCAACCCATCGACCAAGGAATTATAAAGTGTCTCAAATTGAATTACCGAAAAATATTGGTATTAAAAATGATAAATCATTTAGAGAACAACACTTCAGAATTTCGCGTTAGTCTTTTAGATGCAATGGAAATGATTACAACAGCGTGGGAAAGAGTACACCCAGAGACTATAAGAAAATGTTTCGCACATGCAGGCTTCTGTAACTCTTCACCTTTACCTGCATATGTAGAGGATACCGATGATGGACTGGATAGTTTGCCTTTGGCACAACTCGCTCAAATTTGGACGAATGAGGAAAACTCCTGTAACTGGGAGACGTACATTGATGTAGATAACCATGTTTTGACGGCCGCTGATCCTACAGATCAAGAGATTGTTGAAAGCGTAGCTTCAACTACAGCTTCAGCAGTAAGCATGCATGAAGTCTTATCTGATTAGGAGGAGTCTGACGATCCGGAATGGGCAGAATGAATTCCAACGATCACAGATGCTCTAGGTGCTATTTCAGTCCTAAAACGATTTGCTCTATTTGGTGAAGGTGAAAACGATATAGAAGTTTCGTGGGTTATAAAAACTGAGAAGCGTCTAGAAAAAGTTTTTGCGGAAAAAAGGAAGCTAAAGCAGCGAAATTTACGGATTTCTTCAAAGAAATAACTTAGATGCAGTGCACCAATGCACGTACGCATACTCTTATAAGTTTTGATTTTTTTATTACATTTATGCATTATGTATATTATATGTTTTCTTTTTTAATTCTGCATGAATAATAAAACTATAAATACGACATATGTATCTATGTATCTACATACTAATAAATAGTCTTTTTTTCCGACCTTCGGCTATAGCGACATTCGGCTATAACGACCATTTGAGGCTGGTCCCTTCACCGTCGTTATATCCGAATTTCACTGTATAAATTTAAAGTTTTGCATATGTATGATATCTAATTGTGAATTCTTATATTCATTAACAACAACAAATATTAGCATTCACGTACACATCCTTGGTAAGACAGAAAAAAACGTAAACAAGCAAAAAACAAATTTCGCAAAAGTCTACATACGATCGTCAAACCGATCGAAAATACCGTTATCGGAGTCGAATGGAAGCAACTATGGAACTATTTGTAGTTGAGTCGTGCACAAGGAAGGTTAGAGAGAAGCAAATTTTATTTATTTTAGTTCGTGGAAGTCCTTTTTATGGTAAAATGACTGGTAGAAAGGAAATTACAGCCGAAGTGCGAAAAATCGTAATCAAACTAAGCAATGAGGGTGAGTCGAATGCCAAAATTGGCAAAACTCTAAATTTGCATAAGGCTACAGTGCATTATAAAAAAACTATAATGACACGGGAAATTACGGTAGTAAGCGAAGAAGCGGACGACCGAAGAAGCTTGACAATTGGATCCAAAGGAAGATTGTGCGGAAAGTTGCAGAAAATCCAAAACAGAGTGCTATTTTACTTGCCGCTGAAATGCAAACTTTTGAAAATATTACTGTACATCCCGAAACTATTCGTCGTGCACTAAAACGGTCTGGTTTAAGCTCACATATAGCTAGGAAAAAGCCGCTGATAAGCTTAACCAACAAGAGGAAAAGGTTGGACTATGCCAAGAAGTACGAGAAAGTGCACATTAATGACCCTACATTCTGGGAACGGGTAATATTTACGGATGAGTGCAAATTTAATGTTTTTGGGAGAGATGGACGGACAAAAGTCTTGCGATAGCCAAATACAACACTCCACGTAAAAAACATCTGTCCCACTGTTAAGCACGGTGGGGGATCTGTTATGGTGTGGGGATGCATGGCGGCGAATGGAGTTGGGGAGCTGCACTTCATTGACGGAATAATGGATCGGCATAAATATTTAAACATTTTAAAAACAAATCTTCTCAGGAGCGCTCAAAAATTAAACCTTGAATCAGATTTCGTGTTCATGCAAGACAACGATCCAAAGCACACTTCGCTTCTCGTCAAAGAGTGGTTGCTTTATAACGTTCGGTCCAAGCTTGAACATCCTCCACAATCCCCCGACCTTAATGCAATCGAGCATTTATGGGCTCATCTTAAGCAAAAACTGAAAGAAAGGACGGTTACATCAGTTACAATGCTTAAAAGTGTTTTGGCTGAAGAATGGAGCAAAATTTCACCCGAAGTAACCCGAAAACTGGCCCTTTCTATGTCCTCAAGATTAGGAGAGGTAATCAAGGCAAATGGTGACCCAACACGTTACTGATGGTTACTATTTTAGTTATTATATACATCGTATGTAGACTTTTGTGGATGCAAAAAACAAATAATTATGCCTTTTCTATTGCAGGGTTCCAGTTTTGCATAACTTTATGTATATGTTTTGTTTTTTTTTTTTTGTTTTTATAGCATAAGTGAATTATTTTTTAAACAATTTTTGTTTTTCTCTTGAGTTTGAATAAAAAAATATCATTATTTGCAGTCGTATGTAGACTTTTGTGACATGGTGTACCTACGCTTTGAATTGCTATAACATTGCTTGTGTCAATGTTAAACAGTATTGGATTGTTAATCACTCCATGTTGTAAACCAATGGTTTTTTGGTGAGCTTGTAGAACAGACCTTCCAATCATGTGATGTGGAAAGTCTTTTATATATCCACCAGTCAAGCATCAGTTTATTGTTTTTTTGCCTTATTCCACTAATTTTGACACAGCGTCATGCCTCGGCTTTAAACTCAACTGATTGTCCAGTATTATCTATTTTCTTCTACACAACCCATTCGGAAACAAACTTCATCGGATATTAACAGAGTTTATTTTATTTCTATTCCCTTTGGGGATAGGGTGGACCGCCTCTAACTTCTACTACGCTGGATAATGGATGTTATTCAGAAAATTGTTGAACAGCGTGTTGAAAGTATTTGCTGCTTCCAATGGCAGGTGTCTTAAAACGATATTTGGGATACCATCGACCTTTTATTTTTAAGTGAGTCCAAGAATCAGAGGAGTTCATCTTTTTCGACACACAAACTGGAGGAAATTGGCGACAATGCCGCTCGTAAAGTTTTCATCATTGAATATGTTGAAACCGTTCTTCTCAGATCACACAAATTTAACAGCTGTTAATAGTTAAAAAAGGCCGCCTTTACAAGATCGTGATTGCGGTGAGCAGAGCCATACACAGAAAAAAGCGCCGATCGTATTGACTTTCTTCTGTGGATCTCCGAACACAAAAAAGCCGCCGCCAAAACCGACACTCTTTCGACTTATACCCGCGATCTATGGAATCGCTGTAATTTTTGTTGTCAGGGTGATCGGACATCGGTTTGATTTTTTCTCCTGAATATTCTGCCCCGTTGCAAATTTACCGCCTTTCTTTAAACAACTGTTGTAGGTTTTTAATCACTGATTATGCTTATCTCCGGAGTCTGCAGAGAACTTTTTTCCCTGTAAAACGCATCGATGTTCTATATTTGTCGGTTTGATCGCTAGTTTAAGCTATTCGAAGGATAGTTTCGTCCGTTGTTCGCTTGACAACTTCAATTTGTTGTAGCTTTTGTTTAATTTTGGATCCGTCACGTATTAATCGTATTTCGACACTACCATTTGAACAATAAGTTATTTTTGGTGGTATTTGTGGTGGCATTTCGCAATATTATATGGCATATTTTCGCAAAGAAATAATGCTGTCGAAAAAGTGTCTCGAGCTTGTAATAAACTAGAAAGGTTTAGTTGCCTTATAAACTTACGTAACCTGGAAAAGAATGGAAAAGAATACGAACCCTCTATACACAATGCTATAGCGTAATCCTTTTGGTATTTAGACAGCAACCGCATCATCTTTTGAGGGGTCAACATGCTTGCTCTTTCATTTTTAAATCTATTATTTTTTTTCTACTATGTGAGTGTGTACGAACGTGAACTTTATTATTTGGCACATATGTAGATAAGCTCATAGGTTTTTATCAATTTTTATAGCAATAAGCAACAACATCAAAAACATGATATTGAATTTAATTATTAAAGATTTTGTTTTGTCTCAAGTTTTTTTTTGACATCTTTCTAAACTAAATATTTAAAATCATAATCTTTCGATAAAGTATTAATGTAGGAACATATAACTGCATTGAATTTGTTGACCCGTTTCTTATTGTATATCATATGGGAAATTGGTAGTTTGTGTAGACTAGCAGTATGCAGTGCCTGCTTTTTAATTCAAAATTTTAAACAACCGTTAATTTTAGTTTATATTGCTAAGTGTTTCTATATTAGGTTTTTTTTCTAAACCAAGTACATTAGAATAACCAAATGTGCAGCCCTATCTCATAAATGGGTCCTTTCTCATGTAATGAGACATCAATCCTGCTGAAGACAGTTGTTGCATGAAAACAATTGTTGCATGAAAATTATGAATTTTCGGGCTTCGAAGTCAAAATCGCTATTCATCCATTGGAATATTCTTAAAATACATAATTGTATTATCCGGTATGCCGAAATAATTGAGTTACGAAAAAGAAATATGGACGAGTAAATAAGCTCTAAGCGACTTAGAGTTTTTATTTTCTATATTCTCCGAAGTGGATTATAAAGCTAAAGTAGTAACGTTGACAATACGGTTACCACGATCAAACTATTATTTCAATAGCAGCTATCGATTGAAGGACCAAAAACGCACCCAGACAACAATAATAATATTTTTGTTTTGAATCAACATTCACCTAATGGGATTGCCAGGTGGCGATTAACATCTGTATAGGAAATACCGATTATACCATAGAAAATATCCCCATAAGACTAAATAAAAAATTGTCGCCTAATCGCGTTACTTCTGAGGCATCAAATCATCTTTCAATAATTTAGCATTAGTGTCTGCTAAACCTTATGTTTATATGTACATCATGCGTACAACCCTCCTAAAGTCCTTCAGCACATCCGAAATTGAGAATACACTAGGAAGCGTTTGAGCAAATACCAAGGAATCCTTTCTTGTCATTGGAAAACATTTAAATGAAAATTACAGATCGTTCACATCAACATTGTCAACGGCATGTCCTTTGCACGCCATGTGCTAAAATCGAAAAACTGAAACTGAACTCCATGACATCATAAATTACCGATAATCACATTTTGTTTTGACAGGATGACTTTTTAATCGATTTCTACAGACACACGCACCCGAATAAGAGAAATGACGTCCACACAAATCCAAACACAGAAGATAGAAAACAACGAAAAGGACACCCATCGAACACATAGGATCAAATTTATCGAATAACATCAATCCTTATGGGTTCCGCATTTCCGGCTCTTGGAACAATACAATTGCCATACCATATTCCCGACACTACATCATCCAATCCGTATGCAAACACACAGGACCACAGAATACAATACTATTATATCGTCTGCAGTGCACAATAGGAACTAGCGCATCATCGGACTCGATGGGAACTATCAAAATGCAGTTTTTGTGGTTTAAATCGTCGTGTGCAACCAACAGCAAAATATGTGCAAATATTTAGATTGTCCTTACTCAAATACATGCGAGCGTGATGATTCATGGCAGCCTGCAAGCCGCTCTGCCAGCCAACGTAAAAATGAGTTCATGCAGAAAAACAAGAGTAAAGGACGTAGAAAAATATTCATTGGTATGGTCCAAAGCTAAAATCGATGTGCATCCGCGAAATGCATCTGGGTGAATATACACGACAAACTCCTTCCGTGTGTGTACCTCGGCTGCTTTCAGTCATTCAGCTCTTGTCTAAATTGTCGGTAAGTAGCCAGGAGCCATCACTGAAAATCGCGGAATCAGTGTTCTCATTGATTTTTATGGGAGAAACCATGCCGCCATTTGGAAAGGAGCGCTTTTAATTCCTTGACGATAAGATTCTGATTTGTGAATTAATGACGTGTAGTGTTGTGCTGTCTTGGATGGTAAGTCCTTTTATCTGGTGTATCAGCGAGATGATGTTGTTTTCCACCAAATTTATTTTTACTGCTCGCACATATCAAGCACTTAAAATATTTTCAAGACGAGCAACACTTAACAACATGGTATTGATAAAGCGAAGCCACTCTCTTGAATTATGCCTGGACACCAATTGATGTTTAATATTCCATATGAAATGCCGGAGTAATCATAATGGGCTCCTTGTGAGTCTTTGAACAAGATACTATTATATTTATGTTAGGGCACTACCAGAAAAAATAACATTCTCTTAGATTCGTCACTCACGTCAGACTAGCGTTGAATTCAATATATTTAACATACATATATTAGGATGGATGCTATTAATTTTCACTTTTCACGCGGTTTCACGTCGGGATGTATGGGAATTGAATGAGGTTGTACTTTACCCGATCATTTTGGCATCGGTCACAAAAAATATCACTGATATATGAAGTTAAGTGATATTTGGGCCAATTCAAACAAAAAAAGTCAACAGAAGTCAAATTCCAACCTTGCATGAAAATTACATTTATTTACCAAGTGCATTTTTCGTAGTTGTATGTAGTTGTATGCATAGTTATTATAATCACTAGATCACTCCACTGAAAATATTTCCATTTAATTCTGAAATAAGTAAATAGACTTCTAAAACAACTTCATGAATTCAAAGTGTCACCAAAAATATAATTGATACCTAGGTTACAAGACAACAGCACATATTTTCTTTTTTTGGAAACCTATTTAATTTATAAATTAACGAGCGCATCAAACAATCCAAAATGTTTTTTTTTTATTGTAATGCCTTAGCAAAACCTATTCTGAAGTGCATATGCACTCTACACTAGATTGTTCTACATTCTGAATACCCTATCTGTCTAGGGCAGAATCTTTGACAATATTAAGTTCGAGATAGTGAACTCAAAACCCTACACAATTCGCTTTAGAAAAAAGATATGTATATACAAAATATATATCATGTATGTATTTTTGTATATACATATGTTTTAGTTAAGGTAGGGTTAAGTTAGATTTAGTTAACTATACGATTTTTTATATAACAAAAAATGGTTTGGTTCTAAGTTTTTTAAAATATTATTTTTCTTAGCCTAAGTTATTCATGTTTATTTACATCTATTTATTATAAATTACTCATAAGGCCGCAAGGCATAGTCTTAAGTTTTTCTGTTTGATTTAGTGTCCGTATGGGGCTGGTAAGGTATTTTATGCTAGCTGTTATTGAAGCTACTTTTAAGCATTTTTTTGTCCTAGGGTAAGTTTGTTCTAAAAAATATAAATAAAAAAAAAATTAATTTAGAAAAAAAAAACAAAAACAGTTCGCCTTAGTGACTACAAAAAATAAAAATTTCATCATTAACCGTCGGATCTTAAAAATAAACATAGCCAATAAGTTATAAAGATGACATTTTGACAATTTTTTAGAACTTATCTACCCCCAAATAGTACGTGTCAAAGTTTTATGTCAATTTGACACATTTGTGTTGAAAAAACATTGCCCTTTAACGGGAAAAAATACCTTTCCAATAACGCAATGGCTTGATAAGTGTTGGTAAAAAAGTGGTTTTCTGATTTTAAGCGCGACCGTAGAAACACCGATGAAGCGAACTCTGTTCGCTTAAAATCGACAATTGTTCCAGAAAACGTAAAAAAAAGTCTACAGAATGCCCTCATAAATTGAAGCTCCGTGAGATATCGACACTTTAAGAATATCAAAAAGTCTACCATTTGCATGCACATTTGAGTATGAAAAAGCTCTGTTCGCGTTTGCCCACAGTCGATCAAAAACAACAATACATCACTGTTTGGAGCTATTTCCTAGTGCATTGTAAATAACTTTTTCATGTGGTATTTAAAATAGATGAAACATGGGCCCATCACCACAGAAAAAAGTACATACCCGTTGTTAGGATATGGTTTTGGCTTTCGTTTATTATCCATCGATTACTTGAGAAGGGAGGAATCATCAGTAGCGAATATTATATTCGTTATTGATGTGATTGAAGAAGTAGTATGTCTTAACCAAGCAAATTTATCGTGTTAAAAGTCGATCATTGAGATCAAAATTAAATGAATTGCACTTTAAATTCCCCATCCATCGTATTCTGGTTCCCAGTGGCTACTACATGTTGGCAAACCTAAAAAAAGCGACCCTGGGAAAGAGATTAGGCCTTGAAAAAGTGATTGCCGAAACTAAAGCCAAATATAAATCGTTTTACAGGGAGGGCATCGAAATTTGAACAAAGAGTTGGAAGGAATATATCACTCTTGAAGTAGACTATGTTGATGAATAGAATCGAATTTTTACTAAAAGTTGTTGTTTTATTGACATTCTACGAATTAAGTCTTAGTGTTAATTGTATAAGTTAATAGTATAAGTATTAAGTATAGGTATTAATTACTAAACTATATGATATAATCCGGCGATACCGTCGGTCTTTTCGTTTTAGTTGCTAACAAGACATTGAAAACAATGTACATTTCTTTGCGTTCAACTAATTATTTCTACAATGTAGATTATTTCAAGCTATGAATTGTGTATCACTTAAGCTTAAACTCGGGCATGTATATAAGTATTTATATAATTCTCCTCACCCATCAGACAGTTACCCTCTATTTAAACGCGTTCTGATACGTCTTCGTCCCCGCCCAGACAAATAAGAGCGCGTCAATATTCCGTTCCAATTTTGTTATCATTGAATTGATCATCGAATTGATTTAAGTGGAAACAGTAAATTAATTTGTAGAACCGAGTGCTAGACAGAAACACAAGACCATCTATTAGGCCACGAGCACCACCAATCAATTGCCCGTAATTCACCTAATCATCGATAGCCTGCCTATGGTCGTGCAGCCTGGCATGTATCGTCCTTAGATTGTGCCTATTACACAATGAGCGTTGGCAGCGAGCCTTCGTTGGATGTACAAATTTGAACAGTGTGAATTGCTCAATTATATGGGCAGCATTAGATAGAGAATGGCGTTGAGCGTGTGCTCATATCGTAATTACCTACCAATCCCTCATTGGTATTTATGCTGGTTCCGTTAATATGAACATCCAGCATTCCAAGTTATTCTTGAGAGTATTTTCAATTTCGATATTTATTTACGCTTTTCGAAATCCGATTTTCAATTTAGCTGTGACTATACTCATATTGAGCCCATGGACATCTAATCCGATTTTGTAGGTGCCCACACAATACTAATTTCACACATTAGGAGCGAGTATAAAGAGCAGTTAATCTACAAATGCCTTTGTCTGTTTGATTGAATCTTGTTTTTCTTTTCGGTTAGAAAACAACTTATGAGTGATGTTCTTATACCAATTTTGCAAATTAACAAATTCGAAATTTGCCTGGCCTTTCTGGCAGCAAAAATGTATTGTAATTGAGCGCATCAGTGTTTCCTTTTCCTTAGAGCCTTTAATTTTTTTGTACGTTTTCCTACCTATTTCTATGTGACTGTCAGTCATTGTACTTATATTTGGATGCAAGCAAAGAAAGAAAAACAATATACAAAGCTAAATCCTTAAATCCAATCGTCGAATATACATACATAGCTAAGAGAGACTGTTAAATGACTAAACGGACAAGCGTATGCGTGAGAGATGTCCTTTTTGTTCAGATATATGACATGTGTTGTTATTATTGAATTATTCACATAATAGGATTAAAACATTTTCAGTAGAGATTCACATGCGACATTGCACGCTGAACACCAGTTCATTTCATCGGGGTTGGTTGCTTCTGTTCGCTTGATTTAATCATTTTTGTTCTATTGTCAATATATATCATTGTTTTTTTCTATCTTCTGCAGTTTTGTGGATATATGTTTGGGAGCATTTTTATATAAAATAAATTACCATTGATACAAGACACTATATATTGTACATAAATGCTTCTTGGTAATTAAGTATTTTAGAGGCCAATGTCTTAGAAGCCATAGAGTGTTGATGTACAATTTGGCACCGCCAAGTCAAAATCTATTTCTAAGTTCTTAACCATTTTTAATTACTAATAAACTTCTCTCTTTATAATAAGATACTAGTTTTATTGTTGACATTTTTATTTTTGCCGACATACAATTTTTCGAGAAAGGTGAACAAATTCGCATCGCTTGATTTCGACTTGCTATCCATTACCATGAATATGTATGTATATAAATATGTACATATGTATGTTTTTTAGCTTTAAATACAAAATTTTCGTGCAGGCAACCAAAATTACGGGTGACAAAATGTCAAATTAAGAGCACACAATTCTTAAGTGACGTCGTGACTTGATTTAATTTTACCGTCAACAGTTTGTAATAAAACAAAACGAAGGCACGAATGTAACCTCCATTGCACGTTCATTGTAACCTACGTACAAACATGCGTGTATCGACTTCGACGTGTATCTATACGATACATAATTTAATGAACAAAATTGGTCGTGAATCAGAGGCGTGACAGAATCGTAATTTTTATAGGAACCTTAACGCAGTTTAAACGGAATACGTCCATAAAATCATTTTCATAATATGCGTTAAGTAAAGATCCTGCCGTATTGCTCCTTCTGCGTACCACGGTGCCCATGCAATATGTGTACCGTGTGCAGAGTGGGTGTGTGTTTGTAGGCGCACTCAAGCGTGATCGCTTTCAGTTAGTGGCGCATTTAATTCGAGCAAACCTCGAAAATTGTTCAGCCAAACACACCCTGAAGCTGTCGGACACATTTAATATTGTAGCGCCGCTTCACGGTGTAGCTACATGTGTACGACGAACTCCTGTCATACATTTGCCGTACATATGTATATCGATCAAACACTTTAAGGGAGCAACAACAGGGATAAAAACTAAACCCCTATGCAATAACAGTAATTGTCGGCCATTACTCGCGCCAGTTTATTAATGGGCGAATTGAGCAAAAGGTGTGCAAGGATATCTACGGTTGTACATATGTACATGCAAAATGACAAAGGGAGGAGGGAAATAACAAGAACAGACACAAAAACCAACAAGACTTTTTGAGAAAAAAAATAAAATGTTTAGGTGAAGTTGTCGGGTCTGCTTCGTTAATTTGTGGCTCTGTGATTCAATTCGAATCCGATTAGAGATGCGCGTAGATATGTATACATACATATACATATGTATACAACAAAGACGGCGTCGACGCCTAGCATTGGTATAACCCTCTTGAATCTTTGTTCAGTGTGCAGCCAAGCAGACATCTGTCCTCATAGGTACGAGTTTCTTTTGTATGTGATTTTTATATAAATATTACGCTACTTGGCACTATTAACGGATGATGCTGCCATAGTAAACAATAGGCATGGCAAATGGAAGTGAATAGAACCGGGCTTTGAGCCTTGCTGCAGACTTATGTTACATGGGTATGCACGATTACTATTTGTTTTCTCTAAGCTGATATAATTGTGGCTAGGATTAGGATATATATGTACATAGATATGTATATGTATATACTACAAGTTTCGACCTCTTAATCGGCTTCCTATAATATTGCCATATTGTATAACTTTATTTTTTCAGGACTTTCTAAAAGCTAATATTAAAAGGTAAAACTGTTTTCTCATTTTTCATATAAATTTTTAAGAAATTCAATGCGCTTTTTTGGTGCTTACTAACTTTAAGGTGCTAACTAACTTTAAGGTGCTAACTCTTAACTTTGTAATTCAATAAAAACCTATAATTTAACTAACAACCATTTAAATAAGTCGAACTGATTTGCTATCATTTGTATATGGACCTTATTTTCCTTATTTTCGAAGACCTTATTTTCGAAGACCTTATTTTCGAAGACCTTATTTTCGAAGACCTTATTTTCGAAGACCTTATTTTCGAAGACCTTATTTTCACCCTGCTTGTACAATGCAACTGGACTTGAAGGTTAAGAGAGCTTCTAAGAATTGTGGGCACAGCAGGAAAAAAAATGTTGACCAAAAACGATAGAAACTTGGGTTTTTTGGAACGTAAGGACGACAATCATTAAGAAAAAATATATGCCAGAACTCTGAAATTACGGGTGTTATTTCAACTAACCTAACCCAAGAAAAAATATGTATTTATACAAATTATAGGGTAGAATATTTTTTTCAAGATCATGCCGATATTCGTACAGTTTTTTTTCATCATTACACATTTTTTTACTGCAAATATAGATCGAAAAATATATATGTACGCAAGGTGTTTCACGGCAAAGTTAATATTCTAAAATTTAATATTACAAAAGGAGTGGAGACGTTTTCTTTCGAGCGTACTTCTCAGTTGCGAGGCCGTAGTTATGGCTCGGCGGCAGGTTTATTCCCAACAAAAAAAAATAAGTTATTCCTACGAGATTTACTAAGTGATCACTTGATTTGTAACTAAGTACAGCTACATGTTCTGGATAATTCAGCAAGAACCGAGAGCAAACAGAACTACAAGAACGGAAGAAAACATAAACTAAGTTTAGGCGAGCTTATTTATTTATTTAAACATTTTAGAAATGTTACAATCAGCATTGCTGGCAATCCAAAATCCACTTTTTTTAGGTTTGGGTAGCAGCCTACATATACTCCATTTCCGCAAAAGGTGTCTTGTTTTTGTGATATCACATGGCCTCCGGATAACCAGATTCCAGTGCACCTTTCAAGAGAAAATATTCGTCGTGATGAACAGTTTGTATAAGTCCGTGCAAGAAAATGAGAAAATGGAGGAAATCTAAAAACCAAATTTTAGAAAATGAAATCCGCAATACCGCCAATTATTTTCCAAGCAAAACCGTTTTCATAAAATGAAAAGGAATCTGTTTTAGGGATAGATTAAATGGACGAGAGCGCAAAAAGAAGATTTTGTAGTCACCATAATCTAGCTTATACATATTTGATTCGAGATCTTTTCGACTTCTAATTGTTCTGTGTTCTTTCACATTCTATTCTCTTACATGCCTACCTACAGGATTAATCCTTCGACGTTCAAAATTGCCTAGTCATCAAAGGTTGCCTAGTTCGTTTGTAGCTAATATTAATGAAAACATTCCAGTATAGAAAAATGGTCTATTAAGTATGACGTTGTCAATCATGATGCTTATATCTGCCGCTACATTTCGCAATAGTAAACGCATTTTTACTGATAAAATATTGTCTTTCAAGTGGCCAAATTTTTGCATATGGCATATGTGTAAAAGTGATTAGGCACCAAATCATATCGGGCATATGTCTCTGCTATATTGTTTAACATAAAATATATATTTTAAGACCCCTTATGCCGAGGAATTGGTTATTGTTTTCTATAATGTGAACGTATACGCTCATGTTTTAAAAATATTGAAAACAGTTTTTGATTCCACTCGATTTTAAATACATTAAAAAATAATAGTAGAATCACTCGATTCAGTTTGTTTTTATTATAATTTTTCCACTGGCCTTATGTACATCTGTCTGCTTGAAATCGATGCTCCAAAATAAAAAGATATAAACCAAATAAATTAAAATGTCGAAGAGTATTTTATCGTGATTTCGTCCTAGTTTTAAATGCGTTGGTTTTTAATAAATAGTAATTTTTATTATTTATACTGAGCCTATATGGTATTAGGTAAAAGTATATCCTCATCAATATAACGACCTTAAAAACTTGTACATCCAAGTGCAATATTGATCGTGTTCCTTATGGGAAAATTATTTAAGATTGCATTCCCTTTTAAAATGTCAGCCTTAACATTTTCAGATACATCAAAAATGTACATTCAAACACACACACACAAACACACTACCACACTAGGTGTTATAATTAAATAGAACTGCATATTCTGGCTGGATGAGGCGTAGCTGTTATATTCAAAACTCCATTTTCAAACTTCATCCGGAATTGGTTGACAATTTGATTGGCATATTTTTTTTTATATATTTTGTATTATTTAGAGTTCGGTAGCAGATTCGATACTATTTTGCTGTTAATATATTTTTCATGTTTACTGTAGACTGACGGTGTTGGTTATCCTTAAATCGAAATAACTCATTATAATTTCTACTTCCTATTTCGTGATGTAGAATTTTCAAAACCATAAACAAAATTGGCTGCTATAGATTTTGATACAGGATATAAGGACATACATGTTTGTATGTACATAGATAAATAAATAGTTATTTTATTAATAATATTAAGAATTTATATGGCCTGAATTACCGCCAATTATCTTACACATTTTATTTGACTTTTATTTATTAGATATCTAATATAAATATATTAATATTTATATAATACTAGCTGACCCGACAGACGTCATTCTGTCTAAGCCAAATATGATCGATTGGATGAGGTAGGAAGAAGTAGAAAAAAATAAGTAAAATTTAAAAATCAAGTGAAAATGTAATTTTAAACAAACTTATCT
Source organism: Merodon equestris (assembly GCA_958301585.1). Classification (NCBI taxonomy): domain Eukaryota; kingdom Metazoa; phylum Arthropoda; class Insecta; order Diptera; family Syrphidae; genus Merodon; species Merodon equestris. Next base: position 68,026,831 of record OY284414.1, on the reverse strand, counting down.
ACATATCTGGAATATAAAAAAATTAACCAATATATTGTTGGTCAATAGTTTAACTCCTTGTTGGCCAAGCAATCAAAAAAGCATTATAAGATTTTTTTTTTGATAATTTTTGATTTAAGACTGTTATTAGAAGAAAAAATCATGTTTGGTTTCTCACGGAATTCAAAAACTCAGTTGGCTAGTTGGTTGCTTCGTCTTCGTTTGTTACACAGTCGATAGATTTGAAGGAATCCATGGAACCAACGATTTGATTTTCAATTGTGCAATTTAAGTGATCCACATTCTTGTTCTTTGCCGCTAAAATTGCTCTTTCACTCAACCAATCGTAGTTTTTGTGGTTAGCAATGATGTTCGGAAACACCATACTCACCATTCAATGTATTTATCATTTTGATATTAAAATAATATCCATATTCTCCTTGCCAAAACATCAGCAGGTATTGCAACGTGTCATATGAACGATGTGTTTCAGATATTTGTTGCAGCTGCCCAGTATCGCGACGTGTAAGCACAATATCGCATGTTTCCAAGTTTTCACCAACAATCAGGATGGCAACTTCGTTTCACGGGCTGCTTCGCTTTGCTCTTGTGATTGAGAAGCACGAAGTCGAGCCATACAAACGCGGCGCTCTTCACGGGCAATTACTTGTTCTTCTTCAGTCCTTTCATTCGCAATGTTTCGTATCCTTCTTGCATTACGGCTTTTCGGGAAAGATTCAATCGTCTTGGTCGCGGCATTGTTAATCATGATTCAAAGAGAATACAAATTACTGACAAAATTTATAATTATCAAATTTTCGACCATACTTAACCATAGACAAAATTACGTTTAGCTGTCATTTGCGTTTTTGTTATACCACGTTTTATAGTGACTTGTATTCTCTTTGACGTTTTATGTCACGTCACACGGGAACCTGGTCGAACGGGATAAAAAGTATCCGTCGTAACCCGTCTCCTGGTTCTGAGCTGCCTCCCCACCAATTTTCAGCCAAATCGGTTTAGCCGTTCTTGAGTTATAAATAGTGTAACTAACACGACTTTCTTTTATATATATACATAGATTTAATACATTTTTTCTTCTTTGAATTTTTAAGTTTGTTTTTTCTTTTTTAATAAGGGAAATAGATTATAAATAGATAAGTAAACACATAGTAAATAATAAATAAATAAAAAGTAGGTACAGTTTTTGACAAGTTCATGGTGTCGAAGAATTCGCACCTCACGTGTTGCTGCGTTAAGCACGCTTAACTACACAACAACATAGCAACTGCTTGAAAATCCTCATAGCCACCATCATACAGAAGGCACAATTATCAAAGTGGCCTACATGTCTTATTCGATAATTCCGGTGTTGGACTTGAAATGTGAGGTCGATTCGGGACGTTTTAATTATTGACTAACAATTCAACATAATTAACTTGCTTCTTTAATGTTGTTTCTGGCATCTGCAGTGAAATTTCTTGGAGAAGTTCCTTACTACAAGAATTTGCAAATCGATGATTAAATGTTGATAGTAAACACATGGTTGAATACCAATAGGCTAGAAAGCTATTGTGAATGACTATGTATTTATATATTTATATATTATGCTATATATGACTGACTATGTATTTGCATTCAATGATAATATCATAATTGACGGCGAATTTGTTTCCTGTATGAATCTGAAAGTCCAATAAAGTTACGAGTCATCAAAGACTAAGAATTTCCTTTTTGAAACTTTTACAATAGTACAGTTCTCTTTCTTAATTGACTAGGACGCTGTTCTTGCCGTTGATGTTTCTTATGCCACATATGTTTTCCATACCATTGCTGTTGCTTGTACTGTTGCTGCTACTCGTGTTGTTGTTCTTACTGTTGCCGGCGTTCAGAAGCAACATTCTGTTGTTGTTTAAGTGAACTATATGTACTGATCGATTGTTGCAGTCTCTTGCTGTCCTATCCCATCACACACTTAAAACACTTTGGTCTACTTTGTTATTAGTATGTACATATACTATTTTGGTGACGGGATTATCCTTCAGGTTAATTATATGTCGTACTAGTCGCCTGTATAGGAGCTTTGTTATATGAGTATGCTTGAGATGAAATGAGCCTGATATTTCTTGATGAATTGTTATTACGACAATTGCATGTTTCGACAATGCAAGTTTCAGCTGGTTCATATTTTTGATGCTATGTACATATATAAAATATGTGTATTAACTTCAGTTTAACAGATTCTTTTAATAATCGGTTGCATAAGGTTCCTTCTTCGAATGAATTGTACAGAGCAATATAATAACTAGGTAGGACGTACTGTTGCTATCGTGACAACTTTTGTGAATTCACCCAGTAGTGCGTTTTTAACTCCTCCCAGCTACGTATGTACATAGGTTATTTGATCTCAATTCTCAAATATAAGTTTGCAGTTCCCGTAAGTAAGTAAACAAATCTTGTCTGGTCATTAGAAGCGAAAAGTTTAAGGTACTCTTCCAACTGTGCTATCCATCTGCTAACTGAATAGCTGTCATCCCCGCTAATGAGACACATCAATCACCTGATTAATAACACGACTCTGCTTCCTTCATCCTGGTAACTTTTGCTTAACCTGCACTATTTCCTCCTTTTTCTTGTAAGTTTCACGCAATCTTTCCTATTCTTCATCAAAATGTTCTTCTTCGTTTATGTTGTTATTAGACATATTCATGTCATAGGGTAAAGATACTCCAAAAAAATTCCATGCCATTACACAACTGGATCAATTTTCGAAGATCACCGCCTGTGTAATCTAGCGATCCATCTTTACTGCCGCTTTACTTCCGCTCGTCTGCATTCAAAGTCGTTGCAAGATGTTCTTTAATGCAGTAACTTTTGCAGTTTCCACAAACTGGAACCACTCTTCACATATTTTGACTTGATATTTTGATTTCACTTCACAAATCACACTAGCTTAATAAATTCAAACAAAATTCCTGTAGACAAAATCAATCAAAATTTGTTTATTTAGCGAATACAAGGATGTACTTTCACGCGTTAAGTCAAAAAAATGAAACTATTCGTATGGTGAATCACAGATCCCATTTCTGAAATGTAAAAGGTTGGAAAAAAAAAACTTCACTCTTCGGCACTCTTTATTTAACTGTTCAAAATAGAATTGATAGACCGAAGTAAGCGGAAAATCAGACTTTAAAATCAGGGTTTAAAACAAAATTTAAACCGAAATGACTTATTTACTGATCACACGCGAAGAAATGTCGAAATATGTACCCCGGGTATACATAAAGTGGAATACGTGTAGCTCTTTTAAAAAACGCCTACAAAAAAAATACCAAAAAAGATAACAAAAATTAAGTAAATAAACAAATAATAAACTAATAAATAAAAAACATGTGCCTATATATATTATCTCGAAAAAGTGAACAGATGTAAAACAGGCCCCGAATTTCCGAATTGTTCATCTTTCTGAACATCGAACAGAGAAAGAAGAGCATACGGCTATGCATAAAACGTTGCATTTAAAAAAATCTTTTTATTTTTAAACAACATAAACATAACGAAAACAAAAGAAAACTTTATGAGGAGTAAAAAAACGGCCTTATTCAGGCATTTTTATAAAAAAAATTGTTCAATAGTCAACTGTCTCTGTCGTCCAGAAAGAAGTTTCATTACTGCCTTATGTCGTAAATCTTTTAACATTAAAAAGGTGGATAATTATTCTTCCGTTTTAGGCACGTATTGATAGCTGATATGGCTTCTGGCGGTTTTATTGTTTCGGTTTCTCTGATGACACTTTCTTCTCAGGTGAGTTGACCGTCATCGTAAAAATAAATAGGAACTTGATCATCATTCAATTCTCACATGTTGTTAGTTGTTAATTGAACCTTTAAATAAGATTTGATTGTTTACAATTATAGCAATATTTTTAGCAAAATTCTATGAATAAAATCACTGACTTACGTCAGGAAATGCTTCTTGAAACATGTTCAGCGTTGTGGTCGAAAGTTGCCAGATTTGCTCTGACTGCATTCTTTATTTCAGGACGGCTAGAGGGACATCTTTATCATGAAACTGCTCATGTCAGCTCCCGGTGCGTCACTTAAAGTATATTTTTTTGAAACCTTCTCCACATTACTTCCTTTGGGGATCACATCTGACATAAGGCTAGTTCTAGTGCATATTTGTAAGTCTCATTACATTCTATTTCATTGGTTATATGCAATTGAAGGCATCAAAATTGTGCGAATGCAACTATTATCGCTTTGATGCTTATTTTCTGGTGGGTGACTTGGAGCATTGTCAAGAATGAACAAGGCCTTTTCTGGCGGGTTGTTGTTCTTCATAAACTCCCTTATCTATAAAAAAAAGTAACATTCATATAAAGCATCCTTTTTTTTTAATCTTATGTAATTACTTGAGGAACAGTGTTTTATGTAACCAGTTTTTAAAAATGTCATTTGTCATCCATGCCGTCTTTGAATTGGAGAATGTCATTAGAGGCTTGAAATTCTTGAAGCTCCTGTGATTTTTTGCCTTCTCAATAGTCAAAAGCTTCAATTCGTGCCCAACTATTCAAAGCGACTTCCATTTTCGGCATTGCTGATTCATGCAATGTTTTGCGCTTTTCCGATCTAGCAATCGATGTTTTAAATCCTCTCGAAGTGATAGCCTTACCCTTATTTTTAATTCCAACAATTGTGGATGCAGAAATTCCTTATTTTTTGGCAATGTCTTGATAAGATGTTCCACTTTTTATCTCTTCTAAAACAGCACACTTTTGTTTAAGGTTTAAAAACTTTACTTTGCCTATCACTGGAGGCATTTTTTCTAGGCAAACATTCATATTAAACTGAAAAATTTACATGAAGTGGCAGTTACACCACGTTCTAAAGAACCGTTACCCAAAAGTAATAACGGATCTAAATGCGATGTGTACCAAGAACTACAAACAAAGACGGAAAAATGCAATAAGAAATAGAGCGTTCATCTTTTTGAGTAACCAAATTTCAACGCGTTCATCTTTTGGAACACTTCAATGGAAGGAAAAACGCGTTCATCTTTTCGAGATTCTACTTTAGTATAAGTATAAGTATAAGTATAAGTATAAGTTGGTTGTACGCGCTACCTTACTGCTTTGAAATCTGTAACATCTGTAGTAGTACCGTGAAACCACATTATCTGATATAACGACTAGACAATTTTGAAATACTTTCTGGCACTGTTTGAACCTAAAGATGATCCAAAATTATATTCCGAATTTTTTTCAGTTAATTGCAATCTACGACTGTGACTTTTTGACTTTTTCCCCCACACAGAAAATAACTCTAGAAATTACAAGAACGACTTATGGTTTATGAATGGAGTCTCTCGTATGACAAGAAGCCGGCTTTTCTTTTTTGTTGAGAAAACTGACCTGAGTCTTTTAAGCGCTTGTTTTAACATTTCAGTGCTTTATGATTTTTTTTTTTCAAATGTCGATGTTCAAACCAGATTGCATATTGGTTTTGATATTAAAACCAAAAACTATGGATCGAATACAGGTATTATCGGCATAGTCAGATGTGTTTACTATATTCACATTGAATATGACCAATCAGAGAACCATGAAGTAGAAAATGATTGAATAATTTTTGCTAAGTAAACCGAGCAATTAAACATTAATTATGAAGCAAGACTTCTAACCACACTATATCAAAAGCTTTAACTGTAGCAAGCAAAACCATACTCGTGCTTTTACTTGTATGATGTTACTTTCAATGTGGTTTGGTGAATAGTACCTATCTATTTTGATGCCTTTTGAAGCTTAACTGCTCTAGTTGCGAAATATTATGAGACTCTACTTAATGCATAAATGAGTCGCAGCTGCAAGGACTAGTTAAGTCTGAGTCTAAGACATTTGCAGACTTTCAAACTTTCATTTTTCATGAAACTTATATATTTTAAAAAATTCAAGGAACATAATCGCAGGTTTGGTAATTGTCAAGACCAGTTTTTCGTCTAAGAATAATATATGTATATTCTTTATATTAACGTCAGCTTCCGACGGAAGTGAATTAAATAAATCAATTGAGTGCTCAACAGCTCTGCTTATGTAGGTATGTATATCGTTACTTGTGATTTGATGACTAGTTATAAGTTAGTAGTATCTACCGAATTTCCTACTTTTAGTGCAGATATTTAACAGGAAAGGGTTTGAAGATTGTTTCTGTTAGTAGTCTTCATGATATTTCAGAATGACTTACTATCTTATTTTGGTTCTTGTAGCTTAGAGTTCCAAATTGATTCCTTAAATTCAGAATTGACGTCTTAATAGTTGAATTAAGAGAACATGCATTTTAGAAAGATATGTAAAACCTGCTCCTAGTTCTGACCCAAATCAATCTTAAAATATTTCATACTTTAATGAGTAGGTATAGGTATGTGAAATGGAAGGCCATTATTCATAACATAGAAATTATAGTTTTTGGCTACAGATTGATCTATGCATTCAGTATATAATATATGTAGGTAATCAATTCAAATTGAATTAATGTTCAAATGCGCATATGCGGGCCGATAATTAAATCCAAATCGTTAAGTACATTGCATTATGTCATACATATTTTCATATTCTCATTTTCAATGCAGGAGGTACTCAGCCTAATAAGAGTGTGTCGGGAACATACATACATATGTACATATGTATATTTGCATCGAGTAGGATCAGTGCAATGACAGCATGCATGTAAAGGTGAATAATCCGATTGCTCAACCAACTAGAGCAAAAACTATAAATTCTTGCGTGAGTATGTTCACACTTTGGAGACCTTTAAACTTGTGCATGAGGTTATTGCTCGTAAGGGAGTTACGTATTACAGAAACAAAGACGACGACGGAGAGGCAAACAGCGGAATAGACAAAATAAATATTAAACCACGAGAGTCCTTAATGAAATGCGTACATTTATCAAATGACATTTTTCTCCTCCTTTTTTGTTCTTAATATTAATAAAGATTTCTCGTGTTGGCGCTAGTCAAACATGCCGTAAATTCCTTTCGCTGTAATACATATGTAGACGCGTTGTACGTTCTACCCTCAAACAAAAGATAATGGAAATAATAATAATCACTTTTACTACACGGAGAGTATTATATGGACAGAAAAAAAGGCAAGTAACATCATCCCTCTTGGGTTGTGGTCATAAGCCACGCCCTGTAAGAAAGTGGATAAAAAGAAATACAGAAACAAATAAAATTGATGTCCTTTTCGCATAGTTTTTTACCCAAGGTGTGGAAAAAGATTTTTCAAACAGCAAATGGTCCCCAGTCCTTGTGCCCAAACACTTGTTCTAGCTGCTTAAACCCAGCAGTGTTCCGCTAAATGAAACGAAATAAATAATTTTTTTTCGACCACAATGTACACACACATATACGGCTATATACATGTGAATAACTTGTTTGTAGAAGAGTGCACCCCACAAACGCCAACCCAGTTCACATACACAACAACGACTCTACCTTTGAGTTACTGCTATAAATCATCAAATTAACAATCCTGAAAACAACACTGATACGAATTAGGGGTGGCTATAAAACGTATACACGAAAACAACTGTGCTACAGCACAGCAGAGGACGACCAACGGGGGGTAAAAAATAACGAATAAGTTGCCATTATATTGTATTCAATAACCCCATGCCGCGCGACACCGTCTCGATGAACCTTCAGGCATGCGGCCTGCCAACCCATCAACCCACCATGTCGCCAACCCAACTCCAGTCAAAACCCCTCCCTACCCAACACCCTTAAGATTTCAAGACAAAACGCAATAACAAGAAAAACAAAAGGAAAACTCTCCAAATAAAATAAAATATCGACGACCACGACTGTGATAAAAGTACATATAAACAACACACAAAGCAAAGGAAAAACAAGAAAAAATTAATACTGAAAAAAGCACATGAAAGGCACACAAACGAAGGAGCCAAACAAAATACAAAACACGAGAAGACATGAGAAAGAAATGAAGGAAAAAAGCACAAGAACCGAGTCCACATTGCAGAGAGTTTGTGTCAGAAGAACACGACGTTTAAAATAGTACACCATCTAAAGCATGTACCCTTGATGCCAGAGGGGTTGTTGCCTCCGACGACCACGAACTGCATCTAGTAACCAACCCGACAAAGTCAGGGTGTGAGCGAAACGACCCTAGTCCATGGCTACACTGGTATGTACATCTTGTAAAGATGACGAGCAGAAAGCATACACGACGAACTGCGAAAACCAGAAACACAAGAAGCACTAAAGTACAAGGAAAAAAAAAAACATAAAATACGACTAAAGACGACCACCAGAAAACAAAAAAAAAAAGAATAAGTCGTGGAGAAGCACAACCATCATGTTCATTCCATCTTTTTATCTCTTATGTACAAGGATTTCAAGTGATCCGTCCATACAAATATCCCTCTCTCACTCGCCTGTTCATTTTTATCCGACATATATAATGTTGTGTAATTTTGCCCCCACCCTTGTGCAGCAGCAGCACCATCGTCAGCGACAACAACAATAATGACTACAACGACGTCGGGGACAACAAAAACAACTGCAACACAACAATTGTACTTCATGCCAATAAAAAGCAAAGAAAAAAAAGTATCTTCAAATAAAACAAGAAACAAGACGACGACAACAATTTTTCTTGTGGCATCTTCGGTCCCGCTCGCTCGCTCTCATTTGTATCTATTAGATTAGAGTACATGTCATGTCGCATCGCAACCATTGGCTGCATATCGATATCTCTTTTGCTCCCGTATTCGCTGGAATCTCTGAATCGGTGGGGTTGTGTTCTGTTTTATATGCGCCCTCTTTGAATTTTTTTTCTTTCTTTCTTTCTGCTTCCCATGCCTTTCTTTTGATTTCATTTTTACAAATGTTGTTTTCTTCTTTTTTTGTGTGTTTCGCTGTCCCTACCGTGTAGTTCTTCATCTTCGTCCAATTACACACATTAATGCAAAAGAAGCAACAAATTTTTTCATGTTCATCTCTTTCCCCCATCCGAGTAAGACGGATTCCCGGGCAATTTGTGGCGTGTACGAATGTGTGTGTCATGTGTATGAATAGAAATAGCACTACCCTCTTTTTTGTGCTGAGATAGCGATGGCTTTCTCTCTTGCCGAATTTTGTTTGTATTGGTGTTCCTTCCTTTTTTTTTTTCAATTTTTCTTATTCCAATGAGTTTTGTGCTGCACACAGTGCTTCTCACATGGTTGTGTTGGTGAAATCGTGTTTGCCTGATAATTGGAAAGAGGGGAAACAAGTTGATTTCTGTATCTTACTCTTTGGTCGGTTGTTCGTTGATTTGTTTGACGTTTTCGTTTGTCGAACTGGATTTCGTGTGGGATTGTGTTAGTCTACTTTCGACTGTTACGCAGATTGTTCGGTTGTTGTGCTGCTGCTGCTGCTGTTATTGCTGCTGTTGCTCAGTAGTTCGCCTTGTAGTTCGTATTTTTTTGTTTTTGTCGGCAGCAAATTGATATTAAAAATACATAGATTTATCAACGAGAGACAATAAAAAAAAATTCGTCGCGTTTGCTCGTTCATTGATGCGGGAATAGACTGTTGTTAATCACCATCGTCATATCATCGGCTTTCCAAGTATTCTCGTCGCATCATGGAATCACCGTGTTCCGCCTGATCGTAAATGCCAGCGCATTCGTGTTAATACCTTGCTTTCAGTAGCTAATGTTTATCGAACTCGATCATTTTTGTGTGGTCAACGTAAGGACGAAACCCGGGACAAATCGCTGTTTTAAACAATTTCTTATTTATATTGACCAGTGTTTAAAAAAGTTTTACAAAATATAGAAATATATTTGTTCTTCTTCTAAAATATGTACGTTATTACGCGGAAGTAATGAAAGAAGATCGTGGGTGCGTTTAGTAATGGTAATGGTGTGTATCTGTTTAAATATGTTCACAAAATTAATAATCAGATAAAATAAGTATTGTATTCACACAAACATCGCATTATCGAATTGTGGTTTCCAGTGCATAGTGTTGGTTTTTTTTTTAGTTTATTTTTGTTTTATGTTAAGTTCTCTTTCCGTCGCAACTGCACGTTACGCGGAAATCACTGAATCTAAAATCACTATCGAAGCTTTGGATTTTCACTCGTTCGGCGGATGGTAAATACAAACAGTTATGTATTTTTGATTAAGAAAAGGTGCCTTTTTTCTTATCAATGCTGAAAGGGGTATATGAGCGTTTAGGAGGTGATAAAAAGCCCGCTTTTGACTGAGATATGACTGTTTGCCGTCGCTTGACTGAATCTACATTGGAAACTCGAAAAATAAATATAAACTGTCTTTTAACGTAGCTTAAAATATCCTAAAAATAAGTTTAAGCTCGTGGGACTAAAGAAATAAAAAAAAATTATGTGAAGCTGCAATAATTGAATAACGTGAACTGCTCTCAGGATGTATCAGGGTGTGTTGTAGGTGCATACATATATTGTAAACAATTAACTCCAGATTATCTCCACTCTTAGCGATGAAGAGTCAGATCAAGTTTATATATTTCCTTTGATATTATTAATTTTCCGTCGGTAGTGCAAACGAGTGCAAGCTTGAGATTCTGGATTAATTTTGTAAGATGTAGTTACTGGATATTCGTCTTCATGTTGCCTTATCAGTAATACCAAGAGTCTTTAACCTTGTTAAGAGGAAATTCGTTTTGAACGTCATATTTGCCAATTATCCTTAACTAGTGCAAATATGAAAACCAGTTACTGTACAAGTGACGAACCAACTATAGATATAATATGTTTTTGGATGTAATCTCTTCGACTACTTCAGACGTTCCATTAAATATTCACTTATGCCTGATGTATGTATGCTGCATGCATCATTACGATTGCTCCTGACATACTACTAAAAAATTGATAAAAAAATGCTACATTCGCACAATGAGTACGCCTCATGTATAATTGAACAATACAGGATGTACCTACCACAAAATGCAATGAATATGGTGTACTTGATTCTTCACATTTCTTATGCGATTGTACAACTAAGTCCTTATATACATGTACATATGTATATGTATATTACAATCTTCACGTTAGATATCAAAATATTAAATCCAATTTATCTTAAACCAATAGCAGGCTAGGGCACTATGATAGGTGGAATACACCGGCTATATATTGGACCAATTCAGCAGCAGTTCAGTTCTAATAAGTTATTAGTAAGAATTTATATTACTTGAAATGTACTTAGCTTTTGCTATTAATGAATTCACCCAGTCGCTGTATAATTACGTAGGTATATTAAAAGGAAGGCATTGTTAAAAATACCTACACGTGTGATATAATCTTAGTCAAATCGTTAAAATCGTAAGTGCCATAATCATTTCAACAACACTTGAAAGTATTTGCTGAAGAAATCTGCGCATCGTTCACCCGGGGTATAAAGCGTTGTTGCTCTTTTCTTTCTCGAAACAGGAGGGAATAACAATCGAAAATATGTATGCAAAGTAATTTTTTAGGATTAATTTCAATTGGACTATCCTCCAAATTCATACTCAAAGATGCTATTTAGTGGATAAGTATAGGAAAGCCAGATGTGGGAACATATTGTTAATTTTTTTTTGCTAGTAAGATGACGCATATGGATTTGTATATTTTTCGAAAAATGGCATCGATGTTCCATATTGACCGTTCGCAAGAACAAAAAATGCTGCTAAGAAAGAAGTGAATTAAAAAGTTTTTTTCTTCTTTTTTTTTTTTTATATACATATGTACATATGTATGTAGATGCGTGAAATGTAATATTGATTACCTATTAAAGTAAAAATATGTATGTTTGTATAATAAGAATTGAAGTTTGTCTTTAAGAGGAAGTTTTTCCTTTATACATTAAACCTAGGCCCAATATGTCCAAAACAAATTGATTTAAATGGTGGCAGGCGAGGTTGACTCGTGCTCCGCTTAATGCAAGCCTTCAACAATATGTGCTTCAATCTGTGAAGGACCAGAACCAGAGCTTCTTTCCCTTAGCTGGAAAGAACATACTTTTTACTGCCGGTAAATTTGACTAATCTCAAAGGAGACATTTTTTCAAACACTAGTCTTATGGGGAAAAATAGTTTCAGAAAATATGTCACTTTTAAATAGAATATTTTTTTCAAAAATACGAAAAAAAAGAAAGAAATATTACTATGATTCCTCTTTATTTCAAAATACATAGAAAACGTATAATCAGGCTTGTTTTAAATATACCTGCGTATGTACATACAAACTCCTAAATTAATCAGAGAAATATTTTGTGAACGTAATGCCTTAGCATTAAATCGGTAGCAGCATTAAATAAAAAATCATGTAAAAACTAGATAGAGCTGGTACACTTAAAATAACAGTCCACGCATCGATATATCTTTTTAAAAACTTAATCTTAGAGAATTATACTACTTCTCATGTAACCTATTTTGTCGGACGTGTGAAACGTCCAGAGGAAGCAGTCTCTAAAGATATAAACTTTTAACTTAACTTATTCCCTATAATTGCGTGCATCAGAACCGGCTGCAGCATTTTTGTATACCTAACTTTAGCAATTTTTCCCAGTACGATTTAAACATATAAAATTTAAACATAATTTTACTATCACGATGACAATTGTCTTGTTTATTAACCATTAAAAAGAAGTTGACAGATTTTAGGGCTACTTTCGTTGCTTGGAACCTTTATCGCAATTACTTCATATGCCCTATGGACAGTATTTATGTGTCCAAACCGTACTTCTTCAAATTAATTCTATTAACGAGAGTAAACGTCAAATACTTCATTGAAAACTTTACCGTTAAAAAATCGGGTGGCCAAGGTAATATTTATCTTAGAAAACTGCCAAAAACTGGAATTGAGTATACCTTACTTTTGTTATTAATGCATGCCTTAAACTGCTTTATTTCCAAAATGTTTGGAAAAAAGTCAAGGTAATTCCAGTCCGTTTTTATTATTATTACGGAATTAATGAGAAAGAAATCCTTTCAAGTGAGCAATTTGGTTTTAGACCCCATCACAGCACTTATCATCAAGTTCCTATAATTTGTAACGTAATCAAAAAAATTCGTGCGGTTGGATGTTACTACTCAATGTTGAAAAGGGATACCGCATGGAATGGTATTTTATAAACTTATGCATTTTAACTTCTTCCCATACTTATGTAAAATTGTTCAAAGTTGTTAACCGAACGTAGTTTTAAAATGTTTGTCAATCAAGCTGCTTCTCGTCTTAATTACTCTTATGCTGGAGTGCCGCAAGATTCAGTCCTTCAATATACGAGTACAAATCTCCGACTTACCACAACGACCAAAATCATGTTGACGACACTAACATGTGTCGGATTAATTTAGCCTCAATATTGAGTCGAATCTTACATAACCGACTAAAAAATTGTTAACTTATTAACGCTTTTTTACGCGAAAAAGGAGAACTTGTTTTCTTACAACTTATATTGTACTTATAATGGCCGGCAAATGGTTTATGACACGTCTATAAAATATCTAGGCATTTAACTTGACTGCAAGTCAATTTTCAATGAGCACGCTAAAAAAATTAAATAGGGGATTAAGCTCATGCCATTCAGAAATTCAAAAGAAATAAAATAATTACTCTCAAAGCTATCTTTCAAGCTATTCTCTCATACATATCTATGCGTGCCCAAGTTTGGGGTAAATGTCAATAGTTGCTTAAATTGATGCTAAATCTTCTATTATACCATTCCACTAGAGTCCTGCATAAGAAAGCAGAATACTAAAACTTTATTTCGATTTTATGAATAGATGTGATAACTCAGACAATCCCCTGTCAATTAAATTTAATTCGGATTAAATATATAATATTGTTAAAATCCGCCTCACATCTGTCTTGTTTCGTCTATAAGACTATAAATAAATATGAATTTATTGTATGTTTATATTTATCTATTTACTTATTTGCTTATGAAACTCTTTCTTAACTTTGTCTATCCTTTTTGGTTCATTGTAATGTTAATTTAATAAATTCTTTAGGATTATTATTCTTCTCCTTTTTCCGGCGTTGTTATGGTCAGAAGTGTAGGACCATAACCTTCCCACTTAACTGCATACCTACTGGTCCGCTTGTGGGGTCCGCCGGTTTGACCTCAGAAAGTAGCGGCAGGCTTGGGATTACTTCATCGCTGAGGCCAATCAAATGCTGGTGTTTTTGCATTTGTTTGCACCAATTGTTTTTCGGCCTGCCTTTTTTTTTTTTTTTTTGTGACACGGGCATGCTCCAGATTTTTTTGTTTGATCTTACTCTTACAACACCGGTGATCTCCAGTCGTGTCAACCCACTGATTTGCATGTACACTTGTGGGGCAGTTTAATGGTGGTATATGTATGTGTCCCTAGGCTCACCTTGGTGTTTTCTAAATTGCCTAGATGTGATTTTTGTTTACCTTTGTTTTAGTCGCCTTTTACGACAAGCGAGAGGTATCGCTGCAGGGATATTCTTAACCCGTCCCTGCACGGATCTCTTTAGGATTATTATTGATCGAGCGGAGCGTAGCGGAGCGAGAGCAATCACCCACTTTTTGGCCTAGCGCGTGCATGTACGGGGAATATAGTGGTCCGAAAACGATTTCGGACTAATCTTGTACGCACTAAATGTAGATATCGGCTATAACCACACATGTGTGCAGCATGTCATTCGATAGATCTAGGTCTGTAGATGAGCCATAAATTATCAAATGAAATTGTTTGATTGAAAAATAGTGAGAAATAACGAGTTTAGAAAAGTGCCATGTGGAGCGAGAGCAAGGTTGATAAAACAACAAATTTGCTCGCTCGATCAAAAATTTTCAGTAGCGGAGTTAAGCCCGTGCATACTGATCTGCCTAGTTATTTATTAATTACATAAATATACATTATTAAATACATAGGATATAGAAAAATGTATACATATATTAATGAGTTCAAACCCCAACCTTTTTAATTAACGGTAGAAAAAATGTTGTTTTGCATGGTTCTTGTTAGCTGTGACTTTCTTTCTAATGAATATTATTTTTAAAGCTAAAAAAGGTATCATTATATTCATTGCTTGTCAGCAATGTCATTTAAATTGTTTGAATCTAAGCAAAACATAGGAAAACCGTGTCAGTGATTGTAACATTTATTGGATCATTATTCAATTTATTTCTTTTAAAATCAATTTTAATTATGCAATTTTTTTTTTATTTTGTTAATTGTTGATATTTTATTACAACAGTATGGAAGAAATAAATCGATTTCACTAATGGCAAAAGCAATTTAAAAAGTGTTCATTATTAATTAATAAAACTGGTCTGCTTAAACTTTTTATAAAATGGATAAGGTTGAAAAAAAGTAGTAGATTTAAGAAATGCATTGAATCTTTAGATGGGTTATGGCAAAGGGCATCATTGTCGATGGTAAAGAACATCCATCTGGAGATGCACAAATGAACATAATTCGTATTCTAATTTATCTAATTAATGTTTGTGAAAGACACAAATTAAAAATGTTGTTTTGATTAGAATCATCACCGACAGTACCGAATTACTTAGTTTCTTGAATTTGAATTTGTATACAAGAAAGCACTCTTCTGAAACAAGGATGAAACATTATGAGTAGTTTGTAGTATTCCACCTGAAAATTTGTAGCTAGGAGGTATTCGATACTGTCAGTAATTAAATATGGAATTCACCCTAAGATCCTATTAGAACTTATGAAGGCGGTGAAGGGGTCGAGATAGGTACATGGCCATTAAGTTAATGTGCTTAATTGACTTTCAATCTCATTGCGATACGCATGCGTTAATTACTTGACAATTGTCCTAGGCGCTAGGCTTTTCTTGAGCATTCCACTATAGTCAGTTTATCGGTTGCACCTCAAAACATGTCCAGTGTAAGATACAAGCTGTTTGTTGTGCCGGTAGATATGTTATCTTTAACCTATAGAGCGCACCAGATTTTAGCCAAACTCCTACTTCACGGACTTCTTGTATAGTATATCATGGGTTATAAGTAATCACGATAAGGAGCAAGACAGCAAGCCGTCGCAAGCATATGACTGTTCGCACATACACGCAATATATCAGCATTTATCAATTTAATTTCTATTTTCCACCACGCATTGATTAGTTTACCCCGAACAAATATTTAATCCCAATCCGAAGGCAAATCGAATCAAGCCAATAGTCAGTCGCGCTCAATGAAGCGGTGGTCGAGGCCAAACAGACTGCGTTTAAAGAACTCAATCGGTACCCTCGTTCGTGTCTTCATGGATGGATAAGTGTACATGACAAAAATGATGGGCGAACACGATTGTGGATTTGATTTGTTGTGTTTGATTGTTTGCTCGTTATATCCACAAAGCGATTGTAACAAAGCGAAGCGGCGACCAGCGTCGGTGGCGGCAACTTCACTTACATATAATGCTCGACGAAAGAGGACCATTCGTCAGATAGGACTTGTGTTTAGCCATGTTATAGTCGTTGGAGAATCCAAGTCTCGGTGAATTACTACGACAACCGCCAGCACGTTGTGTACAGTACGTACGAATAGAAAGCTATGGAAGATAAAATCGTTGATCGCTCATATGGGACACAGCGGGTTCGTCACCGCTTTTTTCCCCCTTTTTCGTTTTTCTACCTTTCCTCTTGTTTCTTTTTGTAGGAAGACTTTTTTTTTTCTTGTATTAATTCAAATCGATCGATCGCCCGATCGATCGGTGTTGTCAATCTGAACATGTTGGCGGCGCCTTTGATCGGGGCTCTCATGTTTTTGATTAAATTTAAAATCCAGTTGAGTTGTTTTTTTTTTATTGTGCTTTGGTTACTGTTTACTCTAGTGGGCACTGAGGGAGCAAGATAAGCTGCTTGTTTGTGCTCCTACAGTGATTTCTGATTATAATTTATTTTTTTGTTAAGTGATTGCCGTTCACTATTAGTTGTGTTCACCAATCAATGCTTCGGTTGAAAGATTAATAAAATGTTTTAACATTAACGTTATTCTTTTTCATTAATTACAGAACGCCGTTTCATCGAGTCCATCATCGCCACCATCTGCTGCGTCTGCTGCTGCTACTGTGCCAGTAACGATGGCTGTAACGTCAACTGTGCCACCTGGGGCACGCAGTGCGTCGCCGTGTTCTGCGGCTACTCCATATGGACAGCCGAACACTCGATGCTGTGATAGTGGACGGACCATATTCACCGATCCGATAACCGGACAGACTGTGTGTTCGTGTCAATATGATCTGTTAAATTACCCGCGATTAGCAGCCGCCGGTGGACTTGTTGCCGCCGCTGGTCCTGGTGGTGTACCACTGGGGGTGTATCCGGAAGGTATGGCGGCATATTTATCTGGAATGGGAGCTGACCAACCACCATTCTATGCGAATCCGGTAAGTAAAAACAATTTTTTCTATTTTATTCGCAAATATTCTGGTTTATGTTCATCTACAACTTCATTATATACATACATATATATGTATATGCATTAGATTAACACAAACATACATATTTGTATGGCTGTGAAAACTATAAATTGCTGTTGATACATAACCGACCACCAGAGATGCCACGCACGCGCACCCATTAATCCTTTCGGAATTGCACAATGGAAATGTTTATCTCGCGACTGCTTGCTTAAACACTCGCTCCATCGAATGCTACGTAGTCTCGACTTTGCTTCGTTCGAGTGTCTGTCGTTGTGCTAGCTTAATGCCACGGCAATGACATGGGATGTTGACTTTGACGTCATATTTTACTTGAGCCGTATGTGTGCAATGACAATCCACACAAATATAACAAATGTAGGACTGACCATTGCAGGAACATCTCATGGGGGTGGTCGACACACTGGTACCGAAGGGACTGAAAAATGACAGTCATCCTTTATGTCGCATGAAAGAAATGTGTTTCTTCGTTCGCTGGCCACGCGTCCACACTAAGTCTTTTGTTACTAACTGGTATGTATCTATTTAATTGGTTATTTATATCGAAAGCCTTTATGGTCGTAAAAGACCGCACACAGTGCTATGGTCCGAACGTTTCATGGGAAATGCTTTTCTCCTCGTTTTTGAAACACCTACTGGTCTTCTCCTTGGAATGATTTCTTATTAAATCATTCTCACATCTAGCTTAAATCAAAACGTATGACGATCACTGATGAGAGTGACACGACGACTGGAAAACAACGATAACAATAAGAGAGAAATCAACTAAGGCAATGGCAATGACAATGGGCTACAAAAATATAGACGGACTGTAAACCAGTCTGTCCCGTTAATTGGATTCCCATAAAAAACAAATCTTAATGACAAATTCCAGCATCGAAACCTAAGTGGCGATTAATCCACACAGAACAACATACAAAACATGCAAATTGTAAACACCCACTTGACATTGTTGATGCGAGGAGATCTTCTCGTTATGTATGTATATACGTGAATATGGTTTCCATCTAAGTGATCCGTTCCGTATGTAGATTTATCGTGGCGATGGTAGCCGAAACGGGTCGTTATGTTATCACCCATTGAACGCGACACAAGACAGCCCATCAATTTCGTTTTTACTACCTTGCTACACTCTGTTGTTCTAACGTTCCATCAAATCGATTGATGGTATTATCGTGGTCATCTCTCTTTTAGAAATTCCATTGAAATTGGACCTGATGATCACTTGGTTAGTCGGCGGATTAGATTGTGCCCTATGTTTCGTGGTGTCGGCATGGAGCAACGCAACCATACCATATGAAATGGATTTGAATTTCAAATGACGGCCCAGTGGATGACCACTTAACAGTGTTTAATTTGTGTCAGAGTCCGCTAGTATAATTAAATCACCTTAGTGACAAATACCTGGATATACTATTAACACGATCATCAACGGATAGCATCTGACTATTTCTCTATCATCACTAGCAATGTATAAGTAACTTAACGTACATAGAATACGATACATTAAACTGGTTAGCCTGATAGCACTGGTTTAAACTGCTTTTGTTTTTTTTTTTTTTTTTTATTTAGAAGAGTGTGCAGTTCATTAATTGTTAAGAGTAGATCCCATGGTCATGTGCGACACCGGACTAACATGTGTTCTAATTAAAAGGCCTTTCTGTGCGCAGTATTCATCTATCAATATCGGCATCAGTGTCAATGTCACTGACTTAAAAACATATCACTCGAAGTGTTGTATCACATCAGGTTCTGCTCGTTCTCCGTAACGACACCATATTGGTACGCACAAGCATGCATACTACCTATTTACACCCATTTGCAAGGGATCCGAAAACTTTGCGAGTACATCATACCATTATCCCCAGGAGATGGGTAAGGGTTGTTGTATAAAATTGCCATCGAGGGGTTACAATCCCGAAACTTTCTACAATGTCACTTCCTAAATAACTACATATACATATATAGAGTATACACGAACGAGTATATACGAACGTCAACTAACGTCAACCGACTAGAGAGGTGGAGATCTGAACGTAGAAGTATGAAAACCATGATGACTTTAATATTTCAAACACATGTCTGGTTACACTTTGGCAACAAAGATTCAATCCTGTGTTCCATTACGTTCATTCCATTGGGTGTAAACTGAAAGCCCTTCCGGAATAGCCCTATAAAATGAATATCTGAAGCTTGAAATCTCTATGCAACGAATGTGCAAATTGAAAAACTCACAATACAATGCCGCAATTTGCCTTTGTTGCTGTTTGTCCTTTCAGCAGCGGGTATTAAAGTTGACAGGCTTGCTTGGTGATGTCTGGGTTTTTTGGTTTTGATGTGTAGTCCCTTTGAACTCCACATGCGGTCGATGGTGCTATTTAAATTCTTGCATCGGGAGAAAGTGTGTGATGTGATCATTAGCAAAGGACAAACGAGTTAGGCCATGTTCGCCCTTTGCTGACTATAAAACGCAAAAAAAAGAAAACAAAAGTATCACAAAATTATACACATAATTAATAAACGATAACAGTCTATACTACTGATAAGCTCAGCGGATGACGATACATTTCGGGCCACACAATTGAGCGTGCTCCACTTCATAATCGGCTTTTTCCAGATAGACAATAATTATTATACATACATATGTATTGCGAAAGATTCTGATTTGTTTCGCCATCTTGACCGATAGTACTGCAATGAACAAGCTCAGCATCAGTACCATTCATTATCATTGATCCATAAGCAATTCATGTACTTTTTGGCAGCTAAACGATATCTAAACCCACGACAGTGCTACCGTGATCGTAGCTAAAAACCGCACACTTTAGTGGATCACGCAATATTGACCATAAATGTGTACAAGATACCGGCGTACACGGCAGCACCATGCACCTAGACGGACTGGACAAGCCCGCTCGCCTAGTGTATCATTTTATTTATGCGTTTCGGTATTCATCGGAACATGTTGGTGAAAATTATTGTGCCAACATGTGAACAGGAGTCGATAAACAACATCCCTGCCGAAGAGCGAGATAAGCAGCGAGGTACATGTTTGGCCAATTGTGCCAGATAGTAGCTTAACGTACTTTTCTTATTCTTCTTGGTATAACCACACATGGCTACATACGTACATAGGTACAAGTAGTTTCATGTTTGCGCTTTTGCATTGATATGGTATTCTTTGGCGTCGGCCGGAAGTCAAGTAGTCGCCGGGATAACACGAGAACGAGAACGAGAACCGAATGACGAGAGGAGCGAAAACGGGCAATTGTAGAACCATGAAGTAAAGTGGGTAAGTTGTGCTGTAAGAGAAGTTAGCGTCTCCAGTCGTATTGGGGCAACAATGCGTAAGCAGTGTTAAAAGATCCACTAAGGCAGCTCGCATACTTTGTTGTTGTATTCCCTGTAATTTAGATTAGTGTAGTTGCAAAAATGCATGTTGCTGCGACTACACATAATTTGTGTGGATAAGGTGACATGGCCTGAGATGCGAATTTCGCAATCCAATTGATTTTACTTATGCTCTTCGGGTTGGCAGCTTTACGTGAATTCCTCCTCTTGTCACACTCACTGACAGAGCATGAGATACTAACAAGCAGAGATAACACGAAAAACTGCGCGTTGAACAAAGCGTCAACTTTGATTATGTACGTTGTATGGCTCGGTATTGTACAACAGGGAAGTGTCAAATAGCCACGTTTTATTATCATGTCTCGGCAATCATTTAAAATATAATTAGCATGTCATATTAACTGCGAATAACGGGGAGTAAAACACAATGAAAACATGATCTTTTCTGGTTTGCTGCTTCTATGGTGTTTTTGGTTATCAGTTGCTTGTTGGATTGTGTGAATGCAGGAAAACATGTCGACGCTAAAGGTCGTAGGGGTTGTCGCAGACATATCGGTGATTCGAGTTGGAATTCAGTTCAAGGATTGAATGATGAAATGTCTTGTGTAGTTTACTGATAGGCTCCGAACTGATGATGATACATATCTCCATTGACATCGGACATTGGAGCTTATAATAGTTACATGGATAAAGAATTGAATGTGTGTATTTAAATCTGAAACACATCTACGTTTGGGATTGTCGCAATAGCAATATCATGCTTGCCATTATTGCAAATCTGAAAACGATTCGATTTACATGCGTCCACAGAGAGATATTTGATTTGCAATAAAAGGGATTACCAACCAGTGCAGCGTATTGACTTAAATTTCCAGAAAATATATTTGAATTTAATTTCCATTAAGTATTAAAGGACAGACATTTTTGTAAATATTTTTTTTTTGCTTTTTGCATTTTGTGTACATTTTTTTCTCTTAATTTGTCTTTGAAAAAAATCAGTTTTTGTTTTTTTTTTTTCTGAACCACAGATTTGTCCTTGAAGGTTGTTAGTAGTTCTTGTGAACAGCTATTCAAACATGTCCATACTTCGTCCAAACCATTTTCACATGAAAAGTCTTTCAAATTCAAAACTACATTTCTTAAAACAATTTTAAATTACCTTTGGAGTTAAGTCTTCCCATCCTTTTTTTTATCAATATCAACAACTGCGCCTTCTCCACTCAGATCTTTAAAAGCAATATTGTATGGCACTTTGAAAGCCTCAGGCCATCCATTTGAAGCAGTAAATTTTCAATCTTAAGATTTGTTGCTATAGTAAGTTATTTTGCTTGGAGAATTGTAGGTACCCGTTATTGGTACATTCTTTTCTTTAGCTAATCAAAACCACTTGAATATCAAAACATCTATTTCGGCAAAAGATAAAAATGATTTTCTGCGTTTTCTTTTTAAGCCAAGAAATTTTTGAACCGACAATTTAATGTTCTGCTTGGTGCTCAAAATTCTTTGGATTTGACTTTCGCTACAGTTAAACTTCTTTGAAAGATCTCTCTGAGATAAACGTTCATCTTCAAAACACTTTATAGCTTCAACCTTTTTTTCGAGATTAAGCTGTAATTCCGTTTACTACTCATTTTACTTTTTTTATAAATCCGTATCACTTAATTAAAACTCAAAAACTTAATCACCTTTTTCGACCCAATTCCCTTAAAAGTTCAAATTGTGCCTACCAAGAATGATTTTATTTTTCTGCATAAGATCTCCTGATAATGCGTAGAGCTTTCCCATAATTCTTTATGCAAGATGTTTTGCATTCTTTCTTCCGATATCCACACAGCCTCAGCTATCGCACTCAACTTCACTCGACTGTTGTTCAACACGATATCATAAATTTTTTCGAAAGTTTCCGCTGTCATTGCGGTTTTAGGCCGTCACGTGGGTCATCTTAGAGGCATGTGGGACTACGTTTAAATTCCACTGCTCACTTTTTAGCGGTTGACATCGGGACAGTAGAGTCTCGGTAAGCTTTTGTCAACTTCAGATGAATCTCCTAAGGGGTTAATCCGTCCAAAACGAAGAATTTTATGAGCGCCCGATATTCAAGTTTATCTATTTTAACGAAAAACAGGCAAGATATCTGTTGCAAAAATTCATGAAAATTCAAACTACTTGAGAGAACAAGTTGAAATTTGTCAGACGAACAAATGACGCGTGCCTCCAGGCAGGAAACATACATTTTTGTTGAATGTCATCTCTGTGTCGAGAACTTAACTACGCATATTTATGTACGCATATTGGCCGCATCACAATGTGGCACATTCAGCGCATTTGTTTTCCTTTTTTACAAATATAGATATACGAAATAGCCTATACATGCATTGTCAGTTGTCAAAACGCATGACCGAGTAGCCAGTAGCTCTACTCTGGCGTTGAGCTCGAGCTTACGATACTTACGATATTATAACGCTTGAGGTCGCATTCCGTGTTACTTCGTATGAATTCATTGTTCCTACTGTCAAAAGCCCGAGCGCTCGAACGCCACATTGTGATACGGCAATATACCGTCATATACCGTATGTATGTAAGTACGTATCGAAGATAAAGTTATTTTACCTTAGATATTAATAAGATAAGGTTTGCTTTTCTGACTAAGTTTATGAAACCACAACCGTAAGCTTAATGGTTATTAAATTAAAGCAGATTGAAAGTTTTGTTTTAATGATGGCATTAATTATCCTTGCATTAAGCTAAGAAAAGAACCACACACTAGAACCTCATACAAAAAATAACAATGCACAACGAAAGCGCATGGACTAGATTAATTTGAAACCAGCCATGAAACAATACCAATTCGATTCATTTTGTCTTTCCAGGCTGGGCTTGATCTTAAAGAAAACCTTGTCGGAGGAGCGCCGTGGCCATATCCTTCTGTATATCATCCTTATGATGCTGCCTTCGCTGGATACCCATTTAATAGGTAAGTTCTCAAAGCTGTTATAAAAAAGTTTAACAAAAACAAATGTGGAAAAGAGATATTCATACAGAGGTAGTAGGTATATGTCTATATGTATGTATGTACATATAATATACATAAATGTGAATTATTCAGGTTATCCCTAAGATTAGTACTACATGAGTATACACATCAATGGCTAAAGTATCAAATATGCGTGACGACACGAACTCAGATCCCTCCTACATCTTTGTAGGATAGTTCGGTTGGGCAAATGATTCTCTATTTGAAAGAAAATAAATACATTTAAACAACTAATTCAAGATTAAAAAAAAAAGACGAATTTGAAATATATTTAAACACTAGGTTAACAACTAAAAGCCTTCGACAAAGTTTAATGGCAACTTTTATAACCCGACCACCTAGTAGTAACGATGGCCATAAAAGAAGAACAATCCTTGTATGAAGAATCAAACAACTGCTTTATACCAAAGGCATACATATCTAAGCACATAGTTCTTACTCAGACTACGTCGTCTTCTCGGACAACATTCAATTAAAACCATTTAACAGCAAATAATTTACCAGGAATTATTGTCAGCCCGAAATGGCAGCTTTACGACGTGACACGCCGAACCTAAGCAAACCACACCGCAGCAACAACAAAACGTCCAAATTTAAAAATCCACTCCTCGCACCAAGGTGCTGACAACAATGACAACCGATTAAAGTTTATTTTATGTGTCTTTGTTCGATGCGCTGTGCTGGCGTCCACTGCCCAACGACGGAGACGGACAACATCGACGCGGATAAAAAGTTATGAATTGATTTATGCAAATTAGCGGCTGAGGTGGCACTTCGCCCAAAGTTGTAATAATAGCTTCCCGTCACGATTCCTTATGGTATTGTCCGACAGGCGAAAAGCCAATCAATCGCTTTACCCGCCGATAATAATCGTGGCTCGTCGAGCGGCGCGATAGAATGTGCGAGTATTTTGCTGACTATCGAGATGGCTGTACTCGTAGAGTTGTTCTTCTTTTTCTGTAACGCTTGTCAATTTTTCTTATAACAATACGATTCAATCTATGCGCAACATTAACAGTATTTCTATAAGAGTATTAAAGACAAAGCGGAGAACAAACCTTGTCATTGCAGGTGTTAGATATCAATTTGTTTCTCAAATTCGTTACATTCAGGTGGCAGCAAACTGGTTAATTCTCCTCCATACAAAACACAAATGCCAGAGTTGGTGCCCATAGAAAATGAGTTAACCTTTCATGTTGTGAATTTATAATTCGAGCTGCATGCGTCGCCGTCAACAGTACGGCAGAAAAATCAGGCAGCAAATGCATGAAGTTAACATTCAGTCATCGCATAGTGGAGAAAAATGCTACAGCACCAGCTACAACTCCGCATATTCGTATTGAATTACCGACCGGCTTTTTCACTATGTGAATATGGATTGTCATCATCAGGAAGAGCCCGACCATTGCTGGCGAATTTAATTTCAATAATCGACTGTGGAGCCGTGAAATACAACAACCGCATGGGCATAATGTAGTTACGGGTGTCTACCTACATAAATGTGTGCATACTCGTATCTATCGGCTCACAATGGTGGCACATTGGGCTGAGGTGCACAGAGAAACATGTGTTTAAAACTGACCAACGTTTACATGACGTGAAATTGCTGTTACTGTCCCCAAATGTCGAAGGGCTCTCGCCACTATCGTTGCCACAATAAGCATTGGATAGCATACTCAAACACAACTTTTCTACAGGGTGTAACAAAAATCCCATTTTTGCAAACCTAACCGTGTGCTGGCGAAGATATTAAAAAGCCACAAATTGGCGTAAACGACCACCATTAAATGACCAACACGTTTGGGGTTTACGCGTTGGTCTAGTAATTAAACGGGTCATATTGGTAGTGGGTGGCAATTGGTGATAGGTCAGCCGGATGTAGCTTTGTTATACTTTTCGTGTGTCTTTATGGGAAGGCAGATACTTTATGAAATTTTTTCCAACAGATGTTGAAAAAAATTGCACGCAATTTTTTTTATGTCTTTTTAAATATATATGTATGTATATGTATATTAACATTTTTGAGTATCGACTAAGGGTGAGATAGCGGCCTCTAATTAATTCGCCAGATGTGTATCTTACGGTATTTACGTTCTTAAACTTCCATTTGAATAACTAACACGCGTTGCTATTTTAAATCGGATTCTTATTCGAATTATATGCGCTAATGGGCAATATAATTTTTTTGTGTCCGCTTTTGCAGTTACGGAATGGACTTAAATGGTGCTAGACGAAAAAATGCCACCCGCGAAACGACATCAACCCTAAAGGCCTGGCTTAATGAGCATAAAAAGAATCCTTATCCCACGAAAGGGGAGAAGATCATGCTCGCCATTATAACGAAAATGACTTTAACACAAGTGTCTACATGGTTCGCAAATGCGCGAAGAAGACTGAAAAAGGAGAATAAAATGACTTGGGAGCCAAGAAATCGCGTTGATGATGACGACGCGAATGTGGACGATGACGACCATAAAAGCAACGACGATAAGGATATGTTAGGTAAGTCGAATATATTCTTCTATGTTTTTATATCAACACAAATTGTTTGGAAGTATAGCTATCCTAATTATATTACCTCCTTTTTAACCTAAAACATATTCTATCATTTGATTTCTTTCAAACAGATGCCAAAGACTCCGGTTTAGGTTCGAATGAGGACAATGATCGACAATCGCATCGCCTGGACATGTTAGATAGACCTGAAGGTAATAATAGTGAATGGTCTGGATCACGACCAGGCAGTCCCAATGGTTCACCCGAACTTTATGAACGTCCGGGCGGTGGTCATCCTCTGTTCCATCCGGCAGCGTTACACCATTTAAGACCGCCGGCCGGCTCACCACCCGACTTAAGTCACCACCATCATCTTCCCCATCATCCTGCCAGTGGTAGTACTAATTCAAGTTTAGTGTCAAAGCCCAGAATATGGTCTCTCGCAGATATGGCCAGCAAAGATGGAAAGGACAGTAAAGATGAGTCAGGTAGCGAAGGTGGTGGGAGTGGCGGTGGTGGTGGTTCGATGCCACCACACTCAATTTACGGTCAACCGCAACAGCATTCGTCACCGGGAAAAATCTTATCACCGCTAGCTGCCCGCATACCAAATTATTCGCCATACGTGAGGCCAGATCTATATCGTGGCTTCTATGGTCCGGCAGCAGCACATTTAACCGGACCGTCACAGGAATTCCTTGAACACCAAAGATCATTTAATGCAACGCTGGCAGCGCACAATGGCCTCAGCATGAATCCATTACTTTGGAAAGCCGCTGTATCGTCGGCCGGTGGTGGTCCACCATATGCGCCTTTGAGTCTTACAACGAACAATCATCATGTTGCACCGCCATCGGGTGCATCACCATCTGCTTCCAGTACATCATCTT
This sequence comes from Merodon equestris, assembly GCA_958301585.1. NCBI lineage: Eukaryota > Metazoa > Arthropoda > Insecta > Diptera > Syrphidae > Merodon > Merodon equestris. The sequence continues at coordinate 67,999,610 of OY284414.1, read as the reverse complement.
CAATCGGTTGTGATTCTCAACCACCAGTGGCGTCTAATCAGATTCACCAAGGGCCAAGTTCCGGTCATTCAACATCCTCCTCATCCTCCGGTAAATTATCACCACCTATTAATGTAACCGCGACAGGGTCGGGTAAACCATGACCTCCGCCACTGTCTTCACCCACTTTACCACCACCACCATATCCCGCAATTGCAACTTCGTCTTCATCTTCGCAGCAGCAACAACTCCCACAAACGAATCAACTTTCCGCTTTTCGATCACTGGTTGCGTTTCGCGAGCAGACCAAGTTAACACTTCGGCCATAAATTTGCGTTTTCGTCAATATCAGAAAAAAAACACTTTTATTTCCATATAAAAAACTTAATTGGAAACCTTTCGGACAATAATTTACATGTGATTTATTTGTATTTCTTTCGAGAATACATATTTAGGTAATGGACTTTTAAAAAGAATAGAGAAAAAGGAAGAAAAAAAAAAAAAAAAAGAAATCGAAAAAACCAAAAAAAAAAGACGAGAAAAGCATTAAACAAACCCCATTTGAAATATTGTCCTTTTTTCCCATACCAGATCCCAGTTCGCGGATTAACTTATGCAATCAGAGCTTATAGGACGTAAATTTTCAGATAAATATCGTACATATAACAACAACAATTTAAAAAAAAAATTAGAACTTAGCAATAAACCAAAATGTACCAGAGTTATTTTCAAATGTATCATCACTCCCATGTTTCCAGACCGTGAGTTTAGTTAGTTTTTTGTTGGGTTTCTACCTATTGTGAATACTTTCCTTCACCCCTACCTCCTGGTTGTAAAGGTTTAACGCTAGAAATATTGTTTCAATATAATTGAAATTTATTACGTTACACCATGTATTTACGGCAATGGATCATAACATACTATGACTATGATGTACATATATACTAGTGATTAATCCTTTATCATCCTCTTTTGAAAATTTGTCATTTGTAACACATTGTAAATATTTATATATACACAAAAAAATAGATGTTTTCATACATATTTTGAAGTTACCTGCCCTTCGAGATTCTATTACTACCGCGCAATATACATACGAAATGAACTTAGCATATCCAAATGAGGAAAAGGACAAAGTGAATTATCGGTGATGATTTTTTCCGGTGGTGAAATGTATTTTGTTGAAGCCCTAACAATGGCAACCCCTGTATGTTACGTATCCTTTTTAGATTTAAGATCAACTTTTTGTTCCTCTTTTGTATTCATACTAAACTATTGTTTTTTTTGTATTTTTTTATTTTTAATTTTTTTATTGTTTGCTGTGTAACTTGGTTGTTTTAATTTTTAGATGTATAGCTATAAATATAACACAGTCTCACACACACACACACACTACAGTGAACTATGTATGTATGTACGTTGAGGAGTAAGGTTAAAATTGTAAATTGTAAAACATGAAAATATGAAATAAAAAAAAAATAAAAAACAAGAAATTTGTAGACGCATGTGATCAGAAAAAAATGGGTAAGACGTGCCCAGCGGGTCTATAGCTGGACGTGGCACAGTGGTCATAACGTAACAGTGTACTATAATTATAAATATATATATATACAAATTAATAATAGGTATTATTTAAAGGATAATGAAAAATAAGATGTTATCACTAAGAATAATTAGTGATAGAAATGATATGTTAAAATAATAATTACGTGAGGGAAAAACAACAAATAAAAAAACATGAACGATTTTTGAACAAAAACAAAAACACTTAGTTGCAATAATTAAATAATATTCCCTTAATAAAGGAAACAATTAAAAACATAAATCATGCCTTTTATTTGGATGGTTGGAAATATTTTTGGCGTAAGCGTTTCCGTTGGTATATTATGTAGTGATTCATATAAACTACATACGTCAGAGCAGAATATCTGAAAGTCGGTGTAAATGGAATTGTTAGTAGAGGTTTCCGCTTGATAATTAAGGTGAACATTTTACTATAGAACGTAGCTCAAGTGTTTATTCTATATTATACTAAAGTTGTGTTCAATGACGAAAAAAACCAGAACAGAACATGACAGGACAGCAGAGATTCGGGAAAACAGTCAGATCAAGTTATAGCAGAAAAGTACAGCCGTATGTCGGTTGTCAGAAAACGAAAAACATATTATTTGTCAGATTGTATTAAACATGTTTTAGAATTAAATAATAAACTAAAATGAATTCAAATAAAATTGCTTTGGAGGAGTTGTGGTAGGCACTGATAGTGAAATTAGTTTGATTAGTGACTCGTCAGCAACATTTTTCTCACTTAACAGCAAAATGTGTACTTTTCTGTCCGGAACAGTCCAGAGCAGCCTTTGAACGGACTATAAATATAGTATAATATACTTTCTTTCTCGAATTAATTGTTAATTAGCTATTTGATGTAATTCGGCGATTGCGTGGCAACAGAAAACATTTACATCATTTTTAATATCTTGTTTGATGCTAGTTGCAGCCTTTTTAAACGACAGTTCGCAAAATCACCCCAAACTGCACATGCATATAACATAATAGATTGGGAATACAAATTATTTCGGTCCGTTAACAAAAAATTATTCTAGTTGTTATAAATGTTTCATAGTGACAGCTGATCGCGGTGGTTTTGGAGAGGTCAATAACATTCAATTTATATACATAGATATCACTTTGAGTTTCATTGTATTGAATACATGTATCAAATGTTTGCGTTGACCAAGTAACTACATGCATATGTGGGAGGTTTTAATTGTTCGCCTGGGTTGGAAGAAAAGTGCAGCTGAAATGCATCGAATATTTGTGGAAGTTTGCGGTGACAATGCTGTGGTGACAATTGAAAAATTATGAAGCGAGTGATTTCGATGTTTTAAGAACTATGATTTCATCGCTCTGGACAACCAAAACAGTTCGAAAAAAATTAAGGCATTACTCGATGAAGATCCAAGTCAAACGCAAACGGAGCTTGCAGATTCATTAGGATTAGCTCAATAAGCAGCTTCTGTACCACTAAAATCTATGGGATTCCTCATGAATTGAAACCGAGAGAAATTGAAAGGCGATTTTTACTTGCGAGCGGCTGATTCGAAGGCAAAAAAGAAATTATTTTTTACATCGGATTGTGACTGGGGATGAGAAATGGATATTCTATGATAATCCCAAGGAGAAAAAAGTACTTCGGTAAGCATGGTGATTCGCTACCATCAACACCAAATCAAACTTCGAGTTCCAAGGTGGGATCAAAAGGGTGTTGTGTACTATGAGCTGCCATTACCTGGCGAGTTCACTACGATTAGTATAGGCTACAACTGATTAGTTTGATATGATTCAAAGATATTTTTTTTGACGATAACACTCTCGATCTCATATCGCAAATGCCGTACCAAAATATTCGGAAACACTTAAGTGGGATGTTCTACCGCACCTGCCGTATTCTGCGAACTCTGCCCCTTCTTGTTACAGGTTTTTTTCCGACAGATGCAGCTCGATTTGACAGGTCACCCGTTGACTGTTTTCGCGATAACCGAAAATTGGCTCAAAAGTTGGACCGCCTGAAAATTCGAATCATTTTCTTGAGATTACCTGAAAGGCGGGAAAATGTACCTACTATTTAGCGACAGACAATACTTTGATTAATCTGTTCATTTATTTTGTTTTGAAATAAATAATTTTTTAATTAAATTATACTTCCGAATAAATTTGTTCGTAAGACTAAAAATATATTCTTAAATATACATATATGTATGTATGTACATACCAGGTATTTCACTGTTTGTTTCCATTCGATATTAAGACCCTTTAAGAAAAAAAGGTATTTGGAAGTTTTCTTCTTCGTGGAAAAATATAACTTACATCTTGTCACGGATATTCATATAAAGTAGGTATCCACAATTGACCAGGAATTATAAATAATAGAGAAAATTCGTTGTAATTGGTTTGAATTTCTCTGAAATAGTTGGAATCGATTAGTGCACAAGTTTTGATATTAGGAAATTTCTAATGAAGTTTCTAAATATTTTTTGACGAATTCAGGAATTGAAATATCAATTTTCTTCTTCAGAGTGATACGGAGGGATAGTTAAAATTGTCATGCGTCACCTGCGAACGTGATTATTGTCCATTTCAATAACATGATCGAAATGAAACGAGCATAGCAACTGCAAAATCATTAACTTGATGTAACTGAATATAATACCTTGCTGGCATTTAATAAAGACATGCAGATCTGATATGTGAGCGAGTCTTGAGACAATTTCGTTCAGTAATGTAAAATGAGTGCCATCTTCGATACACATTTGTTAGGTCATTATTAACCACATTTCTTATTAAGCTTACCAGATACAGATTAGTTTAATGGCTTGAAGTGTATGTCCTTTACTTTCTTTATCGGCATCAAAATTCATGTGAAAAAAGTTATCGTTGATATTATTAAGATTTCAATAGCATTATACCTACATAGCAACAGGATGAGTATGGTGGTGAGGCCAGCGAAATAATGGTAATGGACTATATTCCTAAAATTCCGGGGAATCAATTGCTCCATTCAGGAGTCGATACGCAAATATCACATACACGACCTCCCGACCTTATTTAAGAATTTACAGACCAATAAGTTGGAGCCTATCTTGGTGTGCGTCCGTTAAACCGATTCATGATACCAATATCACATATCTAGCTAACGCGAGATATTGTTTCATTATCGAAAGTATAGTTCATTCAGCGTAAAGGGGTACATTTACGAGAGAAAGTAATTGCCTGGCATTTACTTAAATTTAATTCTAAACAAATCCTACAAAAACAGATCGGGTGGATATATTGTACTTTAAATGTTTTTCATACCATCCGCATATTAACATAATATATCGGAGTTTTTTTTGTCCTCAAGAACAAGGATAACAACGCTAACTAATTTTGTGGATCCCTGGATAACGTTAAAAGTTACAGCTTACAGTCATTATCCCAAGACCTGACTTTATTTAATGGTTAAACCAAATTGGGCTACATCGGGATATGTATCCCAAGCGGCAGTTTAATTGGAAGGCGGAAATATTTGTCATTTCAAATGTAAAAGATTTCAATAAAATAAGATAAATATTCAATAAAAAAACTGGTTCTAAGAAATAAAGAAATAAAGCTGTGAGTAACAATTCTTACCGACAATAACCAGCCTTGAAATTAGTTTTTTAAACTGTATCTCATCAGGGCGGCAAAACAGTGCAATACTGGACGCAGATTAGACAGTTGGCCCACACAGTCATGCTTAAGCTCTGAACCTTTATGAATCGTGACTTGAAAATACTTGTATCATAAATTCTCTATTAATCAACAAATACTCGTGTTAATCATAACTTTAGCCCAACTGCGATCCTTAAACAGGACTCAGGTCCAGATTTCATCATAAACCTAAGGGTATTTCCTGTCATACTTTTTCCCAAACATGATGACTGGTGACTACTTGTAATGTTCAAATCGCTGCAATATTTTCAAAGTGATTTAATGTCTGGCTCGAATTATTATGAACTGGCTTAATTCTTCAAATAGTCTGCTCAATTTAACATGACTTGCCACACATGAACAACCCAAAAATTACATTTTGTGTCTTGTTTTTTCATCTCGCCAATCATCTCTGGCATGTATTGGATGCAAGTGCTTACCTTCAACTGTTTTTTATTTTATTACTGTAATGGAACTTCAAACCTTTGGCCGTATCAAGCAGTGGATACATGCTTAAAACTACGCGTTCTGTTGTTGTTATGTTCAAAGAACAGTTCGACCAATTTGATTTATGAAGATCCACCTCCATGGTGAACCGTCCGCAAGTTAACGTGCCCCCGAATCCTGGTGGATAACGAAGACGCACGTTGATGATGATGTTTCCGCCGGCACATTGTGCGCATTAATCGTGTTGGAGATATCGAGTGAATCTTTACAGGAATAACACACATTTCTGCTTTCGTCACAAACAAAAGTTATGACATCGGCATTGTCAGACGACTGCTTTGCTTCACAAAGAGCAATCAGTAATAAAGGCCAGGCAAAAAAATAATCGCAAAAAAAAGCGCCTGGAAGAGTTGGACAACAAATATGACGACATTTTTCGTTTCGATTATCATCAGTTAGTATTATGTCGTTAGCTTGTAAATGCATGTTTATTATGTCCATAGTGGACAAGCGCTTGGTCTCCCTTGTACTGGATGACATTTGCCTCGAGTCCGTTTAAACTTGTCAATTCGACTTTAAGGTAATTGGGACAGATTCATCGTTGTCTTGTATTCGCCAACAATTTGTGTTTTAGATAGCAACATTGTGCATTAATAAGCTTGGATCTATTGTTTTTCAAGATATATTTAAAGAGTTTTAAATAATTCTCAAGGATATTTAAATTGTAGGTATGTGCCTAGAAGACGTTTCCTAGTCATGTTAAACGTGGTTGCTCATAATAAGTTTCAGAACATAATTTTGTCTATGAGTTATAGTGCAATCGAAAGTAATAGAAACCTATCTAATGTGTTCATTTTGTCTAACGTCTCAGTAATGCCTACGTTATGTTACAATTTAAATGCAATTTCAATACAATTTCATATGATTATAACAGAACCGTACCATTGGCTAGAAAAAATATTAAGGCATAGCACTTAATTCCCGATAATTTAGCAATTTGAGGGGGTTCCGGGGTTGTCGGATGCCAACTGGGCCAGTCTTAAACGGTTTTTTAAAGGTTAAATTCCATAATTTCTGCGGTGTGCATTCTTATTAAACAGGTTTTTTATCTTCATGTCCAGCGCCAGTATCAAACAAAGCTTTGCTTGCATCCATATATGTGTTTGTTTGTGAAACATATTTAGTTAACAAAAGACAACATTGGAGAACTTCCAACAATGAAACAAATATTTTTATGAGCTTGGAGTAAGAGTAAAGCCAAGCTGCACTCTGCAATTTATCCATGAGTACAGATCGTAGTCCTGCAAATCATAAAAATCGCAAAATAAGAAAATTATGAATGCATAATCAATCAGAACTGTCGGTGATTAAAGCGGGAACATAAATTTCTATCTGTCACTAGTTCCATCTTCCATCGCATTGGGGAACGCAAATATCGTCTGAGAGTAGAGCTTGTACCTTGTTGTGCAATACATGTTCGATTGCTTATCCTTTACAAGAAACTTTGTTAGCAGACACGTTGGGATAATTTATAATTAAAGCCAAAAAATCGTGAGCTGTTCGTTTCATTTCTTTTTTTTCTTCTTTTTTTCTTTCAACTTCGTATCCCGATACTACTACCCAAGAACACGTAAATGACAACTAAATGTAGCCGACATTAATTGGCGAGTGAATTGAATCAAGTTGTCAGACAATTTTTGCTTTGACATTTCAAGATAATTTGAGGGACTCATGTTGCACGTCAAGAGAGCTTAAAACGAATTGAGGGACCACCGTAAGTTTGGTAGGATTTTCCTTTTGATTGTTTCTGCATTAAGTCTTCGACTTAGGTTGGTTATGATTTACACACACTGATATCGAATGTCAAATGAAAAGGCAATAAAAAACATAACTTGAAGTGTTTGAGCCGTAGATAACAGAAAGACAAAAAAAACACAATGCTTTAAGATTAGAAGGAAAATATGCAAGGTTACTCAGTACAGTCCCCCATTAGTCATTTCTCGCGGCAAATGACGCTCATAGTTACGCAAGACCAATTTTAAATTCATACGCCACTCATATAGCGCCAGACACACGAAACGAGGATTCCAATGGTTCAATGTAACCTATTCTCCGATTTCGGATACCAATGGAGACAATATACCCGTACTCACTCCTAGGAATACAAATGATTACCAACAATTAAAGCTCGATTAATTGCAATGCATGCAATCAACACACATATTTGCAACACTCGAACGTAGAGATAGATATTTTGCACGTAAACGCCCTTGACGTTGTTGTCTGTTGCCAACATATGGACATAAGCAACGCCAGCGTTCACATCTTTAAGCATACTCGCGCACCTAATCATTACGCCAAGGTGTTGAGATCTACTCAATGCAACGCCGCCGCGTCTTGTTTTTGATCATCTTCACAGATACTGACAACAGTTCCGAGCGATTCCAATAAATCATTCAGCATTCTGCGGGTGCTCGGTCGTTGTTGTTGCTCTTACTGCCACCATGCCGATGATCCGAAGATCTGCCTGTCGACGACTTGAATATTAAAACACCATTCCAAGGTGATTCTAGCGTCACTCGTGGAACGCCAAAATCGTTTGTCAGCTCGGTAAAATTCACTCAAAATGTGTACACACACTCATGTAGCAGGCTCGAGTACATTTATAACATATGTGCGTGTATAGGCAGAAGAAAAAGCTATGGGCAATCCTGATGGAGCTGAGAGGTGATAGTGATGGCGCTGGCGATAGCTGCAAATACAGCATTCTGATTTTTCGCAGAGTGTAAGCCCATCCGTTAGCTAATATTCGATTTTTATTTGATTTTAATTGCACTTAAGTAGCTAGGAGATCAAAGTATGAGATGCAGGCGAATCCGAATGGGGCCGATAGGGGGCAGCTTAATGTCAGACGCCAAAACAACCCAACTTTTCCTATCGTACATCCGTGCCGCTTTTAATATAACCGATGGCGAAGTGATGTCTTCCTCGATGAGGTGATTATTTCTGTCACTGAGGCGGAGGCGAATCTCAGTCTCATGCATCCACTTTTCATGTTGCATGTAATTACACTGGAGAACCGGGTTTCGGTCGTTCTATGTCGAAAGTAATTCATTCGGCAATGTTTCAATTTTACGCATTGCTCGACACTAGCTGTCAGACTAATGTTTATTGTTGTTTTTGTTTTTGAGACCGACGAAGACGTGAAATCTGTTCAACCCTACTACAGAGTTGTGCGGTGTGATTTATGATCTTCCGGAATTAGTGGGATGCATGTTTATCATCACGAACTGTATTTGGGTGATTGCACTTTGATCAACGGAATTGGCAATAAGTGCGTCAGAGGCATCCAGCGCCCATAAGTACTGATACAACCGCCCGCATACACCATGTTCGGTAGGTATGTAGGTACTCGTCGTATTCGTACTCGTACATGTTGAAGATGATGACTTAGCGTGCATTTCAATTGCGGATTGTGTGCTGAAATTCTTTTCCTAATGACAGAGAAACGTACTTGATATGCGCGGTGCATAGGCAAATCGGATACTTGACGGACGGTTAGACAGACAATGTGTAAAATCACTCCACTCGGGCATTTCGATATGAGCTATGGTCTAAGGGCTAACAGTTGTCAGGCAGAATGGCGCCACGCCAAATGCCTTCATGTGCGTTGATTCTACACGTTTAGTGTTTCCGCACCCTTTCAATTACACACGAGCATATCTATGTATGTATGTATGTATATATGTATGTACGTAAGGCTAGTATGAGAGCCACTTCTACGAGGTTTTGAGAGTCGCACCGATTTGGGCCCGAATTCATCGATTTACGAGTGATTTACTCGTACAATTTTTATTTTCATTCCCGATTTCGAAGAGGGCGTAGGATTCGACAATTTCAATGATCCTTTTTTGCGAGAATTTGTTGGTGGTTGTTGGGACAGGATTCACAAGTCGTACGTGCTCAGCATCTTGGGAAATGAATTAGCAATTTCTTCACTAATTGATTGAGGATCGCTGAGCCTCTTCATCGTATAAGTTTTCTTTAAAATTTTCACTTATTTTGTCGGAATTTTGGATAAAAAAACGACAGCGACATAACATGGAATGACAATCATAAAATGAGCGCCTCACATTTGTACATCAGTTTGTTACGTTACGCTCGAGATGAAATTATGAATTTATGATTTCAGATACAGAATTGATTGAATTTATAATTCATATTTATTTATATGCTTTTGTCTCTATTCTACTGAATGTTGCTTTTTTTCCCAAATGAATATGTTACTGTGTAGGAATTTTGAAGACCGTCAGATTGACAGCAATCAATCGTTAGAGTTAAGTTGTTACTGCGGATGAGTAAGGAACGCACACTTGCGTCAGAACTATTTCTCTTTTACGTCAGAACTATTTCGAAATGTTTTTTAATGAGCTCTTCTTATGGCTTTATGAGTGTTTTAATTGTTTCTATGTGTTGATTTAGATTGTAAGTCGACTTTTTTGGTCTTTCGAATAGAACTGATTATGTTCGGTACACGTTTTGAGTGCTACGTTGTGTGTTCTGCAATTGTCTTTTGTTACATGGGTGAACATTATGGTATTTTTATTATGCTAAGTGATTATTTATAATTTTTAATTAGGTTCAAATGTTCTTATACTAACAGAAATGTATGTACATATATTGTGGTGACGTTATAATAATAGTTTTAAAGTGCCGTGGCTCATTAGTTGAAGTATTGGCATCTGATGTCGATGACACTTTGGGAATTGGCCGTACGTATTAGGTTAGCTCTAGTATCCACTACCTCTTACAATACGTTCGTCGACAGAAAATAATTAAAATTGAAAGGAAATAAAATATTCCTAATCTGGCTCAAAAAATACCACTGATAGAACTGACTTTGGAAAAGGATATGTTTTATAAAGTTTGTTTATGCATATCTGTTACGATTTATTTTGTTTTACTATATTTTAATTATATAAAAATAAAACACCAAAAAAAATTTTTGATAATCAGTAAAAAAAAAAAATACAAATAAAATTCAATATATCACTTCCAAGTGAGGAATCAAAATTTTAGCAGTACAGTGTTTTCTTCATAACAAAATTCTTTAAAAACCTGAAAACCAAAGCGGATATGTTCTGGTGATGATTATTAATCTTAAGATTTTGTAGGAAAGCCTTTATTTCGTATGACTGCCTGACATCGGCATTGCATTGAGTTTGTTAAATACTGATACATTTTTAACGATATTTAACGAACTGGAAAAGGTTATTGCCTTCCACGAATCCTCTAGTACTCTTACTATCTTTATAATTACACTGTATACTATGTATAATATGTACCTCTACTTTTCTTATTATTATACCATCCGCCCTAAGGTATTCTAAGGATTGAGGTCAGGGGTTTGAGCTAGTCAACCGATGAGTTCAGTTTTATTCGCTGGAAAATAAGGTGCAGTTTCTTCAATAGTGCGACTTTTCTCGGTAAGTATGTATGTATCCTCTTCACCGTAATAATTCCGACTGCTTTGTTGAATAACTTTTTTATCTCTGTTACCGAAACACTGGAACTCGAACAATGTGTCTCGCCATTTTTGGAGACAGAACTCCTTTTTTTTAACAGTTGATCACAGACCAGTGCAGTGATAGGAAGTGTTTCGGCTTGATTTACATAAGTGCAAAGCAAAATAAACAATAAACAATACAAGTGCGGACTTAGGCGAACATCTAGGAACTATAAAGTTAGCACGGTGGTAGAGCGCCGGACTCATAATCCGAAGATCGGCAGATCAAATCCCCATTCGGGAAAAAAATATTTTTCGTGTTTTTTCGTGTTCTTCTACTACTAACAGTTGTAGCAACAGTAGCGAGAAGACATGTCGGGAGACGGCGGGAGAGGACCTGTTCGTCAGACGGAATCGGAATCGGATGATTTATCATCCGATTTCGCAACGACGGCCGTCGTAATGAAGAGGCGTAGAAGGATCAACTCCAGGCCCAACTTAATTAAGCACCCCTCCCTCACCACTTCGACTGAAAAGCTGCAGGTCGAAGCGAGGAAAGGGGCGCAAACATCACCACCATCGACGTCCGAAGCAGCCGGACAACAACAACAGCAGCAGAAATAGCAGCAACAACAACAGCAGAAACAACAGCAGCAACAACAACCACAGCAGCAGAAGCAGCAGCAACAACATCAGCCGCAGCAACAGCGCCCGAAAAAGGAGAAAGTGCCACCGATCCTCACCTATACCACGGCCTTACGAGAAACCATCGATCTGTGTAAGTATGCCATTGGTGTAGGTAAGTTTGAATTTAAATGTTTGAGCCAGAAACGCTATGCTATTCAGTGCAAGACACTGGAGCAGCATAAGCGTATTAAAAGCCTACTGAAGGAGTCAACGACGGAGTTTTTCTTCTTCACTCCAAAGGCCGAGAGGTTGCGGACGATGCTCCTCAAAGGCGTTTAATCTATCACAGATCCCGAGGAAATGCTCTCAAAGCTCAAAGAGTTCGAGAGTGACGACCTCAAATTCGTGGCGGTTAAGCCATTTTCCACGGTGAGCTCCCGATGGGAGAAGCGAGTGATTCCCTTTTTCGTGGTACAGCTCACACCCAACAGCAAGCTGGGGAGGTTAATGGGAAATATTAAAAAGGCAAGGAAACGTTTTGCAATGTATCCACTGCCAAAGATTCGGGCACACCGCGTCGAACTGCGAAATGCAGCTTCGATGCGTTAAGTGTGCAAAGAATCATAAGAACGAGGAATGCGACCTTGGGAAAGACAAGTTGGCGGACAGAAAGCAGCTCGAGTGTGTCTTGTGTCGGAACCGAGGACACCCTGCAAACTATCGGGGATGTCCTAAGTTCCAAGACATCAAGAAAGAAAACCTGGACCGTAAGCAGAAGGTCGAGGAGAAGCGTCCCTCGGGTCGCTTCCAAATACCAGCCGTCACATCCCAGTTGACCTACGCCCAAATGGCGGCAGGTTCGGGAAAGACGGTGCAAAAGCCCGTGGCTGTTCCTAAAGCCCCATTGCCTGTCTCTAAGGCACCGGGGGCCGAGGTGGATGTCCGTTCGATCTTGCTCGCAATCCAAGGGCAGATTGGACAGCTCCAAAAACAGATTCTGGAAACGGCGACCCGAGTAGATAGTATCTGCTCGCTTCTGCCGGGCCTAGCGCACCTAAAGTCATGATGGGTACGCTGGCAGAGAGGCACTTGAAGATCCTGTCGGTGAATGTAAATTCACCCGATGTACTCTTGGTTAGCGAAACAAAGCTAAACCAGAAGCACAAAATCCGGCACAGTTCGTATAAAATAATTAGAAGAGACCGACCTAACGCTACTCAAGGCGGGGGTGTTGCGATCTTCATTAAAAATAATCTTAAACATAAGGTCATATATAGCAGTGAAGTGAAGCCTATGCACCTGAAGCACCTCAACCCAATATTTTTATCGCAGAACTTGAGACACTCTTTCGATCTCTGCGCTTGAACTCGGTAGAAAACTTCTACATTCTGGCCGGCGATTTAAATGCCAAACATAGTGATTGAGGAAATAACATTCCCAACACTAGGGGGAGCCTACTAAGCCATTGGCGGGTTCTTCACAACACTGAATATAGGGTCAAGTTGCTCGCAACGGACAGTCCGTCGTATCCTAGGAGCGGCTCCTATCTGGATCTAATGCTGATAGACTCTCGACTGAGACTGGCAGACACGAACGAATGGTCTATTAACTGTCTACGGACCAAGATACCTTGGGATCGTGCTGGATCAGTATCTATATTTTGACAAACATGTAGATGCTGCTCTGGCGAGGGCCCGGGGCGCTTTCGCTCTAACAAGATGGCTGTTTCATAGCAGCCAACTTGATTCCAGGGTGAAGGTAATCTGCTACATGGCCTTAATCAGGCCCATGGTTGCCTATGGATGTCTCGTCTGGTTCAATTTGAGAGCCAGCTTAATGGAAAGGATTCGGGTGTTTGAGAGACAATGTCTTAGGACTTGTCTCGGGCTACATAGGACTCCCGAATCTGAGTACACGAAATTTTACCCGAACGAGGTCCTATACAATAGGGCCAGGATTGTACGGATAGATAATTTCCTGATCAAACTGATTCGAAGCCACGTTGCAAGAGCAATGACTTCGGTCAATAGCCTGATCTACGGGGCTTACTACCCCAACGATTTATATCATGAGAGAGTGTGCCTTAACGGCTTTGTCCCGCCAGAAGCATTCCTCTATCTAGATGTGGGCTGATTCAGGACAGATTGGCGGTACTGGTAATCTTCCACGTGGTTCGCAATTCCGTGGAGCGGCGATTCCTCTACGGACCCGATGTCGCGCTCCGTGAGCCCGAGCGCCTCAGGTTCTGTAGATCGGTCTCACGCCGGGATCGAGGAGACGTAGTCCGCCAGCATCAACGCTTTTGGTGGCTGGAGAGAACTCCGTCAACGGACACCTTGATAGGAGCAGCCTCTTCAAGGCAAGGCCTGCCCAACACCAATGGCAGGCTTACATAGGCTAGGGTAGGGTAAGGTAGGGTAGGGTAGGTTAGGGTAGGCTAGGGCAAAAATTACAAAAAAAAAAAAAAAAAAAAAAAATGAAAATATCACAAAAAAATAAATAAAACTTAAAACAAAAAAAAAAAATAAAAATACAAAAATATAAATATAAAAATATAAAAATAATAATGTTAATAGTAAATTCATGTAGACGTCGAAAGACATATGTTTCAATTGTTCTGTTTGTTTTAGAGTGTCCGCCTAGGGCCAGTAAGATAGTTACATTTGTTAAGATAGTTAAGCTAGTTTTAAGCATTTTTGACTAGGGTAAGATAGATATAAGTTAATATGAAATAAAAATGAATTGAATTGAAAAACTCCTTTTTTAACTCGAGTTTCCGGCTTTTATTCATTTTTGGGGCATTTTTCTGGACGCAACTACATATATGTATTGTACATTTAAGTAAAATGGAAAATCTCTTATAAGATTAAATTTTTTGCTAATATATTCCGGTAGAGCTCATTGGGCAGCGAGTTTTTTGCATCATTTATATTTGGACCTTTTGCATATAAACTGCCTTATATCGAATCGAGGTAGGTATGTCGTTCTTTTTTTTTTTTTTTGGGTTGTGTGTGGCTATTTTATTTTTTTATAATGTCGGATAAAAAGCATCTGAACAAGGTTGGTAATGATCTCAGCAGCAAGTCCCACCCGTTTCAAATTTTATTATACCCAACACCTTCCTTTTGAACCCGCTTGATTTTAGTTTCATAAATTTTTTTTTCAGTTTTTTGTCTTTTCACTTCTTTACGCAACTCGTATCACTTCTTCCACTAGTGCTTGCATCGACCATATTATGGTACGTTTTTCCAAATACCTAATAACTGAAATTTATAGTTCAGTTGTTGATTTGCAAGTATCTTATCATTGTTTTAGCTTTAATTGTTCTCGTATTTCCTTCAATAAAAAACTAGGATCTAGTCTTTCTAGTCCAATTAACTTTGCTTGTCTAAACACTTACCTTTGTTTTGAATGTGGAGAAAGTGTAGTTAATGAAAGTGATCCTTCCGCTACCTCTTTCATGTTTATTAATATTCTTGAAAACTATGTACATATTACAAAGCTAAAAAAAGAAGAGTAAATGAAAAAAACTCAAGTCTTGGATATCTTTTGCCATATTAAAGAAAATCAGCAATACAAACAAATTGTACAAAAAAAGGCAAAAAATCCTTACGACAATAATATCTCAGCTGCCTATAAACAAATATGCAATTCAATTTCTAAAGATTTTTCGCTATGCAAAAGAAGTTTCTACGTGATCAAATTCCGTGAAGTCAGAGGTGATTCCAGGAAATAATGGGAGCTAGTAAGAACAATATTGAACAAATCAACTAAAAAAAGTCAAATATTACGTTTAAAAGAATATGACGCTTTAATAACTGACACTGACTAAAATTTTAGCAGATAAATTCAATTGTTGCTCTGTAGGTACTAAAGTTGTCTCGGAGAGTTGTGTTCCTTACTGTGATTGTAACTGTATTATATTACTATTTCTGGTTAAAACCATTTAGCCACAGTTTCAAGAAAGCGTGAGGATTTCTTCATAGTACTTTCTTCAATATGTCATTAAATTCAAAATGCTTCCTTGCATAAAATATTTTTTGTTAGCATTGGAAATGAGCGCAGAACCTTCTTGGAACGCTTATTATTAGTTGACCATTATAACATTTGACTTTATTGGTCGTGAATCATGACTAATTTAGCTAAAAATTAGTCCTAAACACACTGCAGTTCAATGCCGCACCGGCTTCCTCCGCTTGGAAAAGTACTGCCCTTTGATTATAAGCCTCCAAGCGCTTTAAGGTAGGCCGTCTCTTGATGCACAGACCTTCACTGGTCAACTGCTATATGTAGATGTTTTCATATTATAATGACTCTACTATGTTGGTCTTAAATTAGTGAAATAAATTGAAGCCGTTATTTTGTCGATAGCATAATGTCATTACTTTGGAAGCTATCCAAAAGCTTGACTTTTTTTTTAAGGGTAAGCAATATGTACTGAATATTTATATTTACGAATTTATTACACTTACACATAAATATATGTACAAACATACATAAGTACTTCTCTATGTGCTGTACATATACATTTATCTATGATCGATAAATGCAATTCGTCCATGTCGTTGATCGCTATCTAAAATTAGTCAGCATCCTGTTGACAAAATCAAGATGAAAAACAACACCAGTTTGAATCAACGAACTGATGACCATAATAAGATTTATATAGTGTGTGTGTTCCTCTTCTTTTCACACAGAGGAAATAATCTGCCGAAACGACATCGTTGTCCAGCAGATACCAAACAAAAACAAAAAAAAAACATGTATGCATATCGAAGAAAATACAAAACCCACAGTTATCGGTTGTATCAGCTACAGCTTTTAACGACGACGCACGATGTAATAAATTCAGAAATTAATTAATTTTATTTAGGCAAAGACATTTCTCTTTCGGTAGTGCCCTTCGCATAGTCAATGAATTACAGGGTTCATAAAATGGAAAGACCGCGAGCTGGGTCATCAATTCGAAAGCTCATAAAGATGTCATCGTCAGTCGAAGGTCATGATGACATTCCTCAGTGGTCAATTTGAGATCTTAATGGACATCTGTCAAACTGACATTTAGCAGTGACACTAAAACCAAATACGTCCTCATCTCGATTCCTACAAAACACAACAGTTACTCGGCCTTTTAGATACCTATGTGCATATAATCAGTTTTGTTTTATTTTATGGATCTTCTGCGGCCACTGTCTTAATTGCCCTGTTTTATGACACCCCACTCATAGGCCAATATGTATTTAGAAGAACAAAAAACAAAGGCAAAGAAAAATGAAAAGAAAAAAACGAAAGAGTTAATTGTCATGTAGATAAAGCAGTTGTAGAGTGTGTTTTTACGATTCGAAGTATCCGGTCCGGTCGGTGGGGACTAGTTTCATTATGTAAATTTCTAGGGAATCAGAGTTCGCGTTGCGGAACAAGAAATCAAAGATCACTAGGGAACCTCTCAATCGGATGTTCAATTTCAGAATATATTTTGAGTTCAAATGTGCGCTAATTCCTTCTAAAAGGAAATGGATCTTGCGAGTAACTGATGCAAAAAGTATAACTTACCTATTTGCAGTTACAACGGATTTTCGTCTTTCTTGAAAAGTAAGGAAAAAAAACAGCTCATTATCATCTCAGGAAGAGAGAGTTAACAATGTAGGTTAAACAGAATCAATGTACATACCATATGTATCAATAATAAGTTCTCGTTACGAGTCTTTGACGATTTTAACTATTTTCCAAACATTTGAATAAATAATTGCACTCATTCCATATTTCATATGCCGCGTTCAGTTAGCCGATATTTAATTTCGCTAACTTCTGGTCAGGTGTCCTCATTTTTGGAACAAAAAAAAAAAATTTAAATATCAAAAGGGATGTCTTTGCATTAGACAAAAAACTAATTAGGTCGGAGGTATCTACCTATGTATCTATACATTTCTGGTGTCTGTCTGTTCGCGCTAATCTTCGAAACGGCTGCACCGATTGCAATGAAACTTTGCAGACACAAAAAGGGAGAGCTGATATGCTACTTATTGTTGACGTTAATTGTTCAAAACAATTGAATTTGTTATAAACAAAATAGAAATCTCTCTCTCTCACCTCTGTCTAATAAATTCGAGTTTTTTCAACGAGAAATTATTTGTTCGACTAAAATAAAGTTACCAACTATGTGACATGGACTTAAACGAATTCCATTTGTTTATAATGTTTGAATTTGTTATAAAAAATTGAAAATGAGATCTTTTTGATGGATTCGAGTGTTTTCAACGGGAAAACTTTTCTAACGTTCAGTCCTTAGGAATAATATTGAAAAGCTCAATTTGAAACAAGGGGACAATTCGGTGGCTCAGAATTTTGTAAAATTCTCTTAGATATTGGCGAAGGAAAATATCCAGAAATTAATTCTAACCACGACATTGAAATTTCACCTGCTCTTAGTCAGGTCGTTATAGATCCTCAAACTTTAATATCAAACATATATGACGATACCATATTACTTCTAAGGAAGTGGTTGTGCAAAAGATCTATTTTAACGCCAAGAAATGATACCCCTATAATAGAAAAGATTCCTGCAAATCCAACAACATACTTATTCATAAATACGATATGTCAAACAGAAAAAGCAGCACATTACTTAGCAGAATTTTTAAATAGCATAAATGCACCCGGTCTTCCACTTCATATAATAGAATATATTTGACGGTTGGTATTCCCATTATGCTACTTCGGAATATAAGCCCACCAAAGCACTCCATTGCGAGTAGTTTCTTTCGAAAATAATTGCATTGAAGCTGTAATTGTAATTGGCTGTGGTGAAGGTGAAATTGATACCTAGAATACCTACTATCCCCTCTAATTTTCCATTTCAATTTAGAAGATTTTAAATTCCTATCAATGTGAGTTTTACAATGACAATTAATAGATCACAAGAACAAACGTTAAAGAAAACAGGCATTGATTTGAACCAAGAATGTTCTACCCATCAAAAATTATGTGAGTTATATAGCGAATTGTTATATATCTAGCGAATGGTAATTTTCACGTAATATTTTTTACAAAGTGGCTTTACAATAAATTTTTTTGAATAAGTTTATAAATATTAACAAGTTTTTTTATTAAAGCACTAAGTCGAACTTAAAAAAAAGGGTACTGTTTAAAAATGTATTTTATCAGCAAGACAAAACACTATTTTTTTTACTATTATAATTAATTTTTTTTCTAACCAATACGCATCTTTAAAAAACACATTTGAACTTATACCGCATTCATTAAGAATAAAAGACATGTAAGTACTTCTATGTACGAGTATATACATGCGAACTTATTTCTTTCCTCTAACTTTCTTACAAACCAATACGTATTTCGAATAAGTCAATTTTAACATCAGATCATTAATCAAGACTTTGCTAAATGAACCTTCAAATCAACCAAAACTGCTACGAAAAAGAAATATTTGACCTTGTATCACCTGGGAAGAATGTCATAGATTACATCGGATCCTATTTTAATTGAGTAAATGGTTTTTAAATTTTTACTATGAAATCTCATGTGGTACAACCCATTATGTATCTACATACACGGTGGGCCAGTTGCTCATAGACCACGGTATTGAGCAGTCGTATTTCAACTAGATGGTGCAAAATAAAACAATCTGAATTTACAAGTGTGCGTTCGGACTACGTTTTTTACATTAACACAGGAGTAGAGTGTGTGGTCCGGGAACCAAAGATCCCGTGATCCCGAATCTCTCAGTGGAACTGGAAAGTCCAAGCTAAGGAAGGGGCACCATCAACATCAAATGCAGCAATTAAACGACAACAATCGCTCTAATCGAGACTCCTTGTGGATACGTTACCTACCCCTTTTAAGGTACGGAAAGTTGCCACGTGGTTGACAACAACTGCTTCGCCGCTCTTCCAAGCTCGGACGCGGAGGAGAATAGCAGCGAACTGGAAGGCGAACTACATATTGCGTGCATACTACGTGCCAAATTAAAGGCCATAGTGAATAGGCTAAATCAGATGCAGCAAAAAGCAACGGAAAAGGTCGCCCAAATGTAGTCGCAACAACAATAGCGGCCGCAGCAGAAGCAGCCGCAACAGAGGCAGATACAACAACTGGAGTAAAAACAGTAGAAGCAACAAAAACAGCAGCAGCAGCAAAAACAGCAGAAACAGCAGCAACAACAAAAGCAACAACAACTACGGCATCAACAGAATTAGTAGCAAGAATAACACCCGCGACAAGGGAGAGGAGGAGGCTGAGACAACCGAAAGCACGAAGGATGAATGCAAACCTCTGGGGAAAGAGGATAGGGTCGGTGGAGGCGGCCGAAACCCATCTAACGCTCTTATCTACGGATTCCGCGCTTCTTGGCGACACGCACCGCAGAATGCGTCGGCGGTTAGTAAAGGCTGCTGTAGGAGGCACAATCATGCCAGCACTCCTCTTATTGATGGCAATCAACTCCCCAATAAGAGCATGCCAGGCTCCCAAACTGACGGAAGGTGTTTAGGGCCTGCTATGGCCGGCGCTATCGCCGAAAAAGGCGGTGATGTTGACAGACAGCCTCTGATCGCAGAAGGCAAAGCGGTTTTGGGTCCCAACAACCCTCAAACTGGCAGGGCTGTCCCAAAGCGGCGTCTGAAGGGAGCAGGAGCTCGAACCAATAAAGATTCGAGCGCTCGCAAACGGAAGACGGCCGCCGGAGGCAGCTTTGCCGGGAAGAGAGAACGTGATGTTTCCTCCTCCGACGTGGCGGCGGCTAATTGTAGTCCGAAGGCAGACGCGGCGATCCACAAAGATTAAAACAAAAACCTGAAGACGAGGAGAACCAAAGATTGTTTCATAGTGGGGGCTATTCATAACACACAACAGCACAACAAAACCCTTTCTTCCGGAATGGAGATACCAATGACCGTAAAGAGTCAAGACGAGCACCTTTCCTACAAACAGGTATCTCCTCTGAAAAGGTCAGGATATGGAAAGCTGGCAATAACAGCAGAATGACCAGTTAACACTGCGAGGATCGTCTACTGAAGCTAGCTTAAGCAACAGGCTGTATTCAGGCTGAGAGGTCTGCTCTGATGAATGGTACCTTCGTGGTGAGCTGTGCCTCACAGCAGGCATCTTCCTGGATCAGGAACCTATCAGATAGTTACTTTCCCAGAACTGACTACCTGTCATCGCTGGATGTGCTTACGCGATTACGTGCGCAGAACCCGGGACTCGACACGAGGGTCTAGAATGTCTATTCCTACAAAGAGAGTAAGGGCTATCTGAAAAAAGAGGGCTTCACTATGGTTGTGGGATTGGACAACAACTTTGTCGAGACCCTGAAATCTGTCTACGATTCACGTCCCTACTTTGGCCTTGGTAGGATTTCATTCTGTTTGGATTTTAAGTAGTCGAAGGATGGAACGTGCTCTGCAGTTAAAGTCTATGATTTTTACTCAGATAAATCTACAGCATTGCAAGGCTGCTTAGGACAATTCTTTGGACAAGATCTGGTGGGTGCTAGAGTTAAATACAAAGCGTACGGAGAAATTGCTCACTTCATCGTGGCGTGTGCTTGCTTCACCTACGACTCGGTACTGCCTCCGCCACCAAAAGCGGTTTCTGAACTCGTAGTACTCGAATACTGTGAAGCCAGAAAGATTGGACTTATCATTTGTTGCGATGCTAATGCTCAAAACACTGCCTGGGGCAGCAACAAATAGAACCGGAAAGGGGACAATCTTTTAAACTTCACTCCTTCCTCTGACTTTATCATCAACAATGTTGGCTCTCAACCAACCTTCAACGACAGGAGGTGATTGATCTAACCCTGTCTAATAGGCATGTGAAGGCTATAGAGTCTTACCAGATGCTGCGTGGTCAGACCATAGATATGTCCAATTCCAAATGTGGGATCTCTCCCTCGCAGCCCAAGCGGAATCCGAGAAAGACGGACTGGGTACGGCTTGGATAGCCCTACCTAAACTCAGAATGAAGCAGTTGGTGGAGGATGTCGTTCATAACCTGAGTAGCGTCATCACCAACTGTTTCGAACTGGAAACTGTCCTGTCAAAAACCTTTCTGCAGAAAATTGGTTCCCTGGTGGAACGCCGAGCTTTAATGTCTTCGCAGGTAAGCCAGAAGTCTCTTGGATAGATCGGTTAAATCGAAATAGCTGCTTCCTACTCTGAAAAGAATTTTCACTCTTAGTTTGGCAACTGCCTATATACCTATTCCTTGGCGCGCGGTGAAAGTGGTCTTTATTCCAAAAATAGGTAAAGAAGATCACTCATTCACTTAGAGTTTTACACCAAACTTCTTTCTTGCCGAAAAGCATGGAGAGACTAGTAAAGCTGCACGGGCGCAAAGTTACCTTTCGAATGCATCCTCTCCCGGAGATGCAACGTGCTTATCAGCGAGGAAAATTCTGCGAGATTGCGCTTCAAAACCTGGTTGAGAGAGTTGAATGCGCCCTAGAAAGCAAAAGTACGTACTGAGCATTCTCATAGACATCGATGGAGCTTTTGATAACGCTACTTTCAACAGCATGAGTGAGGCTACTGGCGGCATGGCGTACATGAACCACTGGTTTTGTGGACTAAAGCAATGGCTGTGCTCCAGGACAGGGTGGGGCGCTGGTGCTTTCTTTGAGCGCGAAAACATTCGATTGTACTTCTCGTTAGGAAAATATGCGTCTGCCCTTCAATCAGAGATATACGCAGTCCCAATGCCATGCACTATGTTGTGAAGTACACGTGGAGGGGAAAAGCATATGCGTCTGCAGTCACAGTCAAGCTGAACTCAAAGCTGTGTTCAACCCTCTGTGCAGCTCCAAATTAGTTCTTGAACTCAAGACCTTTTTAAACAAAGTCGGAGGACTAAATTCATAAGACTTATATGGGCCCCAGGTTACTTTGGGCTCAGAGAAGAGTTTCTCAGGATCTGAACCTGCCTTAAGTCTACTTGTTTCCACGGTCAAATCCGACATAAAAGATTGGGTCTTTAATGCACACATTCGTAGATGGGAGGAATATCCAGGATGCAGGGTGACTAAGCGCGTATGCCCTTATGTCTGCAAGAAGTCCGCAACATTTTTCTTAAGGGGAAGGGATTGCAGAAGGCCTGCGGGCGTTATTACGCCATAACGCTTTTGTTAAGCATCTCTAGGTCTACGTGCTTGGCATCAGTGAGACGCCTACCTGTGCTGCAGGTTCCAAGGAGGATGATATAACAGAACACTTCCTCTACGACTGTCCCGTCTTCGCTCGGGCACGGTGGTGCACCCTTGGAGCCGAGGTGATGTGTGCCGAATCTCTTAGCTTTATATCACTAAAGCTCCTCCTCAATTTTCTCCGGACAAACGGAAAAATACAATAAAGGACGATTTCTGTCTGATGAATGGACTCGTATTTGTGTCTGAGTGCTCCAACGAATAGTAGAAGCCGCCAACAAAAAAAAAATAAAAATGTAGGAACCGAAGGTTCTGCAAACTATTCGAGATATCTTAACAGTCAAGATATGAAAAGCTTACAAACAGCAGCCGGTACAACCCATATGACTTATGCGCAAATGGCAGCAGACAGTAAAAAAACCTATAGTTGCTCCCATAGTCCCAGCGCTTGTTCGCAAGGCACAGGATGCTGAGGTGAACCTGCGGTCCATTCTGCTCGCCATTTAAGGGTAGATCGACCAGCTCCATTCATGACCAGGCGACCCGAGTGGACAGAATTAGAGCTGAGGAGTCAGGGTATGACATTATTCATGCCGTGTCGAAACTCGTACGGATATCGTAAGCAAATGCAACAACCAAAACACGGCTACCTGCCTGTAAACTTGTGTAAACAAAGAACTG
This sequence comes from Merodon equestris, assembly GCA_958301585.1. Lineage (NCBI taxonomy): Eukaryota > Metazoa > Arthropoda > Insecta > Diptera > Syrphidae > Merodon > Merodon equestris. Next base: position 67,975,983 of record OY284414.1, on the reverse strand, counting down.
CAATCGATTTTTTTTTATATACTTTATTGGGGCTGCTTTGTCTAGCGTCATCGAAGGTTGATACAGTATCTGTCCCGATAAAGTCAACGTCGCAGTCTTTTATACCCGTTGCGTGCTTATCGCCATATCTCGGCCATCCTATCATCGATCTCGCCCTTGAGAACAAAGGCCTCCTCGTCGGTGACGTCATTGGCAAGACCCTCTTCTGGAAGCTCGTTAAGAACCCCTCTGCTGTCGGTGGTCTTTGTATTTGGCAAAATTGTGTACCAAGGCCAGAACGTACCTGGTTCCACCCTTTCCCTTTGTGTGGTCCAGGTGTACGGTGCCAAAGGGGAATGGGACACGTTCCATACTGTGCAGTTCCCCAAGTCTACCACCTTTCCTCTCTGCGTACGCGCACTCAACACATGACTTTATGTAGTTCCTGGTGAAGGCTCTCATTTTCGGGAACCAAAAGGTTTTTCTCATCCTCTCGTCCTCTTGTCTTCTCGTCAGCGAGGTGCCGCACATCGTCGTGAAACATCTTCATAATCCTCCACCGTATCGCTTTGGGGACTACGTCACATGTAACGTAGCCTCTGATCCTGCCACTGCATGGTCGCCACCCAATCCTCGTTTTTTATGGATGTTTAGTATTAGGGCGGATGCTTCCTCCACCAGTCGCTCATTTTCCACTGGTTGCCGACTTACGGCATCAACATATGCGGCCCCCTTCCCGGGCTGATGAACCGTTTCGTAGTCGAACTCTTGAAGTTTCAGCTACCATCGCCCTACGCGGGGGATCAGCTCTCCTTTTGTACTGGTTGCAACTATGGCCTCACAGTCTATGACAACCTTGAAGCGCCTGGCCAAAAGGTACACGCGGAAGCGATTCAAGCTCTCCACTATGGCGAAAATCTCTAGTTCATACGAATGGTATTTCGTCCATATACAGTTTTCGACTAAAGAAGACCACTGGTCGTAGGGAGTTGTCTTCCTTCCCCCTTTGTAGTAGTAAAGGACTAGGATTTTGCAGAGAACAATTTTCAGATAAAATTTATTCGAAGTCACGTTGCAAGGGCAATGACTTCAGACAATAACCTGATCCCCGGCGCTTTTTTTTGGTTTCTTGCTGGAGGCTTCTACCATCGGTTATAGAACTGAGACACAAATGCTGGTACTGGTACTACTAGACAGACACCTTTCTTTATTGTGTTTTCCCCGTTTTCCGGAGAAAAGTGAGGAGGGGCTTCAGTGATGTAGAGCTGAAAGATTCGGCACACACCACGTCGGCTCCAAGGGTGAGCCACCATGTGCGAGCGAAGAAGGGACAGTCGCAGAGAAAGTGTTCTGCTGTGTCATCCTCTTTGCAACCTGCAGCACAGGTAGGCGTCTCGCTGATACCAAGCGCGTATAAATGCTTACTAAAAGTGTAATGGTGTAATAACGCCCGCAGGTCTTCTGTAATCACTTCCCCTTAAGAAAAATGTTGCGGACTTCTTGCGGACATAAAGGCATACGCGCTTAGTCATCCTGCATCCTGGATATTCCTTCCATCTACGAATGTATGCATTAAAGACCCAGTCGTTGATATCAGATTTGACCGTGGAAGTACGTAAGGCGGGTTTAACTTTAGAAACTTTCCTCTGAGCCTGTTCTAGTGAGTTCATCGGAGATCTCATTTCCTCGGATCGCACAGTGACCTGGGACCCATATAAGTCTTAATGAATTTAGTCTTTCCACTTTGTTCAAAAAGGGCTTGAGTTCATGCACTAATTTGTAGTTGGATAGAGGGTTGGACACAGCTTTGAGTGCAGCTTGGCTGTTACTGCAGACGCATTTCATAGACGCATAACAGAGTGCATGGCCATTAGGATTGCGTAAATCTCTGATTGAACGAGAGATGCATATTTTCCTAACGAGAAATACAATCGAATATTTTCGCGCAAGAAAATTCCAGCGCCGGACCCCCGACCAGTCGTGGAGCCATCTGTGAACACAGTTCGTTCCAGGTTCAGTATCTGGCCGTGGAAATTGGACTGTGAAATTATAGCGCAATAGGATGGCAAGTGTCATTGCATCGAAAGGCATATCCATGAGACAGGGGTCGTAGGATATTTCTCGCGCAACTACGCTGCCACTTTAATGCGAGTTGTACCAAAGACCATTTCTCTTTAGGTGAGACATGGCTTTCAGTGCGCACTCTCTGATGGGGTGGAAGATTCATCATAGCATCTAGAGCAGCACCCGGTGTGCTGGGGAAAGCCCCCGTACAGCTGAGATGACGCGCTCTTTGGAGTTTGGTGAAAGACGCCATGACGTGTTTCCTCCTTCTCGTGAAGAAAACGACATCAGTCTTAAAAGGATTAACCCACAGTCTATTACTCGTGCACCAGTCCTCGGTCATATCTAGCGCCGCCTGTGCTTTGGGACGGACAGTCGCTAAACATGAACCGACAGAGAAAATAGGAACATCATCCGCATAGGCCTGGGCATAGATTCCAGAGGCATTGAGAGCATCGAGCAGAGAGTCGACCATAATGCACCATAATAACGGAGACAAGACCCCACCTTGCGGGCAGCCCAAGTTTACTCCAGACATATTGTTCGAGACCTGCATCAGCGATCAATGTCCTGTGAACAAGCATTGCTTTGATCCACAAAACCAGTGCGTCATCTACGCCATGCCGTCTAGCAGCGTTACACATGCTGTCGAAAGTAGCGTTATCAAAAGCTCTCTCAATGTCGACGAAAATGCCTAGTATGTACTCTTTCCTTTCGAGAGTGCATTCAATTCTCCCAACTAAGTTTTGAAGCGCAGTCTCGCAGGATTTTCCGCGCTGATAAGCATGTTGTATGTCCGAGAGAGGATGCATTCGAACTTATCAACTCTGCTTATCCCACCATGCTTTTCAGAAAGAGAGATTTGAGACTGATTGATCTAAAACTTTTGGCGAGTGAGTAATCTTCTTTCCCTATTTTGGGAATAAAGACCACTTTCACCGCGCGCCAAGGAATAGGTATGTAGGCAGGTGCCAGGCTAGTAGTGAAAATTCTTCTCAGAGTAGGAAGCAGCTGTCTTATACCTTTTTGCAGCATAGCAGGGTATATACCATCAGTGCCCGACGACTTGCAGTACGTCCCAATTCTGGGGCTCATTAAACCTTAGCGGGATACCGTGCCGCGCCATTGTCGGTGTCGCCTTTGCTGGTTGCACCACTCAAGCTCATTCCAACCAGATGGTCGGACAATGAGCCGCAGGAATCGGTGTCGTTCCGGGCTGCCGGAGAGTTAGGAATGAGTGGTGTGGTCTCCAGAATCCTTGCCCCGACCGCGATCAAGGAGATCGCGGGTGGATTTTCGCTCTTGCGGGTGCCACCTGGAGTATTACCATCCATTTGGTTGTCCATTGATCCATGTAAACTCAAAATTCCTCCCGGGGAACAGTATCAAACACTTTTACCACGAGGGATGAAATTTCGGGAGCTGCGGATCTCTAAGAATATGATGTCGCGCTCTGTAAGCCGAACTCGAGTGTTTTAACTTCAGTCGGTTTACGCCAAGAGAGAGGAGACGTCGTCCAACAACATCAATGTTTTTAATGGCTGGAGCGGACTTCGTCACGGGGTCAATTTTAATAGTCCAACCTTTTTAAGGCAAGGCATGCAAAACATGTATGATAAAAAAATAACTTTATTGATGGTTATTAATAATTTGTTGGGCCGCCTTTGGCCTTTATGACTGCAGCGACTCTTTTGGACATAGTGCTTACTAGCTTGCGACACTCTTCAGAAAAAAATTATTTCCACTCTGGTTTTAACTCATTATTGAGTGTTTCTGAGTAGTCTATACCATTCTCCTCAAGCTACCTCATAGTTGTTGGTAATTTTTGGCAGGGCGCATTGTCTTAATAGTAGGTACCACGCATTCTGGGTTGTACCCTTCTTCAATTCTTTGTCTCACAATAGTGACACCGGGGGTTCCACATATCTGAATATTCACAGGTATTTAAAAATCATAAATTCGTCTAGAAAATATAAAAATTATTTAAATTTTGTTATGTTCAATTTAAAGTTATTCATAAATAAAATGTACCTCGAAGTTAGATTAATCTGACCACAGTGTATGGTATTTGTCCAATCTTCTTCAGTGAAATGCGAAGATCGTATTAATAATCGGTCCTCCCGAGGCGTGTTAACCTTTTTGCAATTTTAGTGCGAACCAGACTCACTGCACCGCTTAATTGTATTTTGCGATCTTTCAATTTCAATCTGTTTTTTGCCTTCCTCAAATAAGAGCTGTATTTTAATACGTTTAGCCAGCCTGGCGTTTTAAAAGAAAAATTAACACTCATTATTATGAACAGTAGAAAGCAACTTGGTCACTCGTCTGTCGATTTCGAGCAATGATCGGACGCTGATCCTCTACCGGAAAAAGTGCATAAGTCCAATATTGCATTATAAAATTTCTTTGTTGACCTTTCTTAAAAAAATAAGTGTCGTTTACAACCTCATACAATGACTTCGTATCATAAAATTCAAACTAATTACTGCCGAGAAGTGATTTGGAGGCAAAAAGAGAAGGGTGCCTAATCATTTGGCCAAGGCTGTATGTATTTCATTTAAGGTGGATTAGGATATAATAGGCGTAGTTATTTGTATGTTTTATATAAAATCAAAAAAATACCATTTATATATTCTTAACTAATATCTAACTAATCTTAAGATCGAAAAGCATACATTTAAGTTATAGTTCTTTAGCTTAAGTTATAGTTTTAAGCTTAGAGTGCCCGTATAGGGCTAAGGCTTTTCCACACACTTCCATAATGTCTCAGTATGTTTAAGTTGGGTACTTGCAGAACATTACTAAAAATTGGAAAAAAGCCAAGCGCGAAGAAAAGATACCTAGCTTTTTTTAAAAAGGGCATTTAGTCGTGTTGAATGATCATTGAGAAATTAAAGAAAAGGATTTTTTTGAGAGCCGGAGGTAATAAAATGGATGGAGGAAAAAATATGCCCTGAAAATTATGGGAAGAAGAACAGACCGGTATGTCCAAGAGTTATCAGTCAAAGGGATTGTCGTTCAATTCTTAGAACAGCGTCAAATTCTTTGCTCGAAAATCGATAAACATGTGGGTGTCAAAAGGAAAGTATTAAAGGGGTCTTCAATGGAGGGGATCTTCTTCAAAGTTCATACCATATACATAAATGGACAGCAATAAATACCTTGATCTGATTCGCCATCGGTATAACACAACCAGCTTTTAAATATACGAATTTGCTACTTATTTTTCAGCAAGGTGCATACGGAAAGATTGTCGAAAAGATTGCTGTTTACATAACAATATCGATGTTTTGAATTGGCCAGCCTGATTATCAGACTTATTATAATATTATCGAACAATTTTGAGAGTTCTTGCCAGATCTGTATATGCTGAAAACAAGCAGAAGGAGAACGCTGACGAACTAAAACAAAACATAATTTCGAATTCCCACAAAAAAAAAAATAAACAAGAATTGTTGGCAAATAGTTGCCAAATCGAACGGGTAATAAAATAAAAATGGGGTTCCTACAATATCATTATTAATCAATATCAGTTATCAATCAGTATAACGCTTACAAATTAGCACAAGAATGTGCTATCTTTATTCGTACATGAATTTGTTTTTTTTTTAAATTTCGCCTTATTTCATTATTTTAGGAAATAAACTTCCACGCAATAATTAAAATTACTTTACTTTTATATTATCGAGGTTCAACAAATTAGGTGACTTTATTTTTTCTCCAATCGATATCTATTTTGTCCTCAGATATAATTAACTTCTGATAGCAGGTTTACTAATCCTCAAAGCACTTCTGATATGCACCTTTTTGCCTAGCCTTGATCTCTTCCAGCTGTGCGGTCTTTATCTTCTTAATCGTCTTTTCAATGTTGGTAAGAGAAAAAAGTCACAGGGGTCCGGTGAATACCGCGGCTGAGGCATGATTACAATACTGTTTTCGACCAAAAAATTACTCACAAGCAACGACGAGTGAGCAACGGGTGTTTGCCACAAATCAGCACGTTTTCTTCGTATTACTTCAAGCAACCGGCGCATAAAGTGTATGCCGTACGACCTTCCGCAGAAAATGCACCACGCCATTATAATCGAAGATAACAAAGAGGAAAATATACATGACGTTTTGGAACTTTAGGCTTTGATTTCGGCTTTATAACCATATGCCCAAATGTCAACACCAGTAATGAACCTTTGCAGCAAATCTGTATTATGATTCACGTTGAACTGTTGAATTTCTAAAGGACATGCGACACTTTTTTCGACCAAAATTTAGCAATTTGGGAACAAACTTCGCTGACAAACGTTTTATGTCCAAAATGTCTAAAAGAAACTTCATGGTATGAGCCAACCAATATGACAATACCCTCATCAACTCTCCATAACTCCATAACAATTTTCTTCATTGCCTCAAAGTTTCCATTCATTTTTGAGGTGCTGGCGGGCATCGACATTAATATCTTGTCGACCTTCTGTGAAGAGCTTGTACCACTTTTAATATTTCTTTTTTTTTTTTTGGTCAGAGTAGACTTGCTAAAGGAGGAGTTAGACCATTTCATTTTATTCTTCACAAAAAATATAATCCAGATTCTTTGATTAATTTGTTTTAGAAAAATTTTAAAAAATAACCTTAGTATTTGTGAAAAACTAACTAAATACCCAAAATGTTAGTGAACATGTGTACCAACATAACAAAAAATAATTTAAAGATCAAAATTACCTGACCTGCGAGAATCCTTGAACATACCTCTTTTATATGAGCTGCTCATCGATCCTTCCAAAGTGAAGCACCTTAAGCTTACCTGAGAGTAGTATTGGTATATGGAACGAGCCACCTTATTAATAAATGTCCAAGTAATGCATATTGTGTACGATTCTAATTTTGGGAAATTAAGTCAAATGCACAAAAGGAACTTCTTCAATCGTAAATTCATGTAATGAAAAAGAAACACTACATTAATTAAGTATGTACACAAAGAATATTTATAAAAAAGTTATAAGATTCCTATCACTTAGGAATGTTCGCGGATCCCTATTTATTTACACAAAAAGTGTTATCTGTAAACCTACAGATTCCGTATATAAATTACAATGAAAGAATATAAGAAACAAACGAAGTCAAAATTAAATTGGATGTGAATGTTTATTTTAGGTACCAGGCGAATAAAATTATCTTATATTGTACAACCTTCCGTCAGTGAAGATGTTCATCTGAAGATACATCATAAAGCAAAGTTGACATGCAAATCATAACAAAAATATTAATTAAGACCAATTTCCACATTGGGTTAGAATAAGCAAACAATTCGGATCGCGTATGATAGCACAGAGCTCTTAATGGATATCTGTGTATCTCTGGATACAAGTATTTGTGCCCAACAGTGAAAAATAATCTTCTCACACAGGCAAAGCATATCGGATTCTTTGTGCTCCTCCAAAGAGTCATTAAGTTGAGTTTAATATAATGATCGTCACGATCACCGCCTGGGGATTTGAATTGATCATCACCATTACTAGCAGCGTGTTTCGTCGCCGTCGCGGCCGTCGTCGTTATTGTTGCTGTCGCCTTCGCCTTCGTTCTCGTTGTGTCGTAGTAGTTTTCAGAAGTCGTGGTCGCGTCCGCGATGGAGCACACAATCTGCACAGCATGAGTAGCTGTGATTTGACACCCGAGCTGACAGTTTAAATTGAGGAAAATTATTAGGCCAAATGGATCCTCCTCCGATCATGTTTAAAACCCCCGCATATTGTGCATGTGTGTGGGCACACATCTATCACAAGTCGGCAAAAGTATGAGACGAGATATCCCGGATTTGGAGCATCTCAGTTTAGGTTTCTCATTCCAACGGTAGGTAATTTTGATAAGTTATGATCAAGGTGTGAAAAGATTGTCTCCCCACGGTGATCATGGGCCGTTGTTATTTGGCCGTTCCACCACGTTCAACCTGGCTTCTTTTTTTCTGATGCTTCGATTCTTTCTTTCCTTTTTTGTTGTTTTTTTTGTTTGGTTTATTTGTTTTGTCGTTAGATGAGTGTTTTGGAGGTAGTCTTGCCGCATACGTAACCTGAGAGGCGGTAAATTTGTATTTTCATTCTTTAGCTGCTTACTTAGCACACCATTAGCATTAAATTAACAGCAACTTAACTTGGTTGATTGTAATCGAAACGAAGCGAAACGGGATGAGACGGAAAACGAATCGATTCAAATCGCTCCTGTGGTAGTTTCGAGCCCGCTGAGTTATTGGGAGTCGAGTGTTTTCGATGTTTTCAGATGCAAATCAGCGTGGCATTTTAATTTGTTTTTGGTGAGCACATTGTATTGTTCGGTTCAATTCGTGCTATCGAGGAGTACGTAACATGGGAGAACATGTGTCGGTTTTGGTTTTAGTCTATGGGCTGGAGGAGAACGGTATGAAAACAGGCGAAGCAAGAGCAAAAGAAAAAAGTAAATTCTCACTGGACTTACAGAAACTTGTAAATTATAGAATGGTGTCTTTTATGGGATTTAAATTATTTTTTAGAGTCAATATTTCAGGTCAATTTAAGTGTTATTGAGAATGTGTTTGGTTGGAGATTTTCGGTGCCGGGGTAAAACCATATGTAAAACACTGGTAGCTGTTTAATAATAGGTATCAAGTTGCTATACTCACGTATATTTAATATTTAAATAAATGTATCGATGGGTATACGAGTGAATGGCTTTTCACTAAAATGTTATGTTTTCATTCTTCTCCTTAGATGGCGTTACAGTTCACGTAGAGCCAGAGCCAAGCTTCTCTCATTCACTTATGTTGTGTGCGAATTGTTCTTCACAGAAGTGAACGGGACTTACAGTTTAAAGCCGATTCGCAACGGCGAGTGCCGAGAAGCTTTTTTAAGACAAGTGTACTACGGGGGGTTTTGCCAGTACCCCGCCGAGGAGAGGAGCCACGAAAATGAACATTCGATGGCGTTGGTGTTACCGTGATCCGAACTCGCTCATCGAACGGCAGAGGCTTTCATTAATTCATAAAATTCAAAACTGATATATTGAGATGAATTATTTCTCAACTGACATGCAGTTATTCGCATACGAGAAGATAGACAGATAATTTATTGTTTCTTTGTAATACAATATACAATTTACATGTCATCGCACATTTTATGGTACAGGGACTTGATATGATTCTATCTTTCTACTGAAATATTATCAAAAAGAAACTAATACAAATGAGGTAGAATTTTGATTTGGGGGAGAATACAGTAAAAACCTCGAATCGAAGGAGTTACAAAAAGAAAAAGAAAAGTATTATATATACATATATAAATAAATAAATAAAATACCCAAATAAAAGAATAAGTAAATAATAATTAAAGAATAATAAAAGAATAAGTAAACAAATTGTAAGGCTCGCGAAGATTTGGGTTGGAGACACAATTGGAATAGAAAAGCGGGTCTTGTTTCTTTCGAGGATTCATTACAACAACAGTTTCATCTTCCGATCTTCCGATGTTCGTCTTTTTATATGCATTTACATTCATGTATTATATGTACAATACTTACAGTTGCGGTCTTCCGTGCAGGGACGGGTTGGCCGAAAAATAATTGGTGCAAACAAATGCAAAAACACCAGCATTTGATTGGACTCAGCGATGAAGTAATCCCAAACCGGGAAGCCTGCCGCTACTTTCTGAGGTCAAACCGGCGGACCCCACAAGCGGACCAGTAGGAATGCAGTTAAGTGGGAAGGTTATGGTCCTACACTTCTGACCATAACAACGCCGGGAAAAAGGAAAAGAAGAAGAAGACTTACAGTTGCGGTAAAAAAAAAATAGCACTACCCAAAGTAATGAAAAAGGAACGTTGACTACGCCGCATAAATCTAACTACTGTTGCAAGAACTTATATAACCCTGTAGCAAGTCTAATTAAATTTTTATAAATTTTTACTTTTAGAATTAATCAAGCATATCTACAAACACAATTTTCGAAAAAAAATTTTTCTTCGCATAGTCAAAATAAAAACTTGGAATAATTTCGATTGCAAAATTGTTTCTATTCAACTCAATATGTCATGTAGGACATAATTAAAATTTTATTGCATGACTTTTGTTGGAAATTACTGCCATGCAACGCTGTGTCATTGAATCAACCAATGATTGCCATTTCTCTCTAAGTAAAGCATACCAGCCGCGTTGGATCACGTCCCGAAGTTCGTTGATGTTTCTTGGCGGGTCCTCGGAAACCCGTTTTTTTTTACCTCGGCCCATAAGCTTCTGATAGAGTTAAAGTCTGGAGATTGAGGTGACCATTCCATGATATAGACATTGTTTTCTCGAAACCATTGCTTTGCCTTCTTGCTGGTGTGCTTGGGATCTTTGTCTTGTCGGAAGACTCCAACCAACCGCATTTCGTCGAAGCAAATGGCAGCATAAATTCATTAATTATTTGAACGTAAGCGTGTTGGTCCACTACAGATTTTATTCAACAAATAGGACCAACACCATGGTATGAAAAACATCTCCATACCATTATGTATGCTGTTTAAGTGCCATGTTTGGAAGTCTTCGAACAAAACAACGAGATCCGACATCACCAAAAAGCACTATTTTGCTTTCATCTGACCATAGAATGTTCCACATCTTTTGAATTGGCCAATCGATGTGGTTTCAAGCAAACTTCAACCATTCAGCCCGTTTATATTTCGAGGGCTGACTTGAATGGATCCTTTTTCGAAAGTCTTACAATACGCTCGACCAAATGCGGTGATATTACTGCTTTTCTACTGCGACTTTCTGCTTTTAGCTGGTATTTTACAGCGTTTCGAATCATTCTGCTAGACCATCCAAAAAAACTCCTGAGTAGGATTTGCCATCGGAAATTTTTTTTTTATAAAATTTCTCTTTTCTGGAGTACAGTGTACCACGACCCATGACTACACAAAAAAGAAAACATTGCTATTTTTTTTCAAGTAGAAAGTAAGTATAACAAAATAAATGAAATTATAAAATAACTTTTTGCTCAATAATTTGTCAAAAAAAAATGTACTTACCGAAATGCATGCACAAAAATTCTAATTGGCCTGAAGGTGTGATAAACTCGGTGTATTTCACAGATTCTGGTGACGTTTTTACATGGGAAATGCACTTTTCAGGTTGAGAGTTGTAAAATACCTTTTAACGCGCAATGTTTCCAAATCGTCCTCGATCAACCGAAGCGGAAAATTATCTTTCAAAGTGATACTATCCAATTGTCTAAAGTCAATACATAACCTAACATTTCCTGTTTTCTTTCGCACTAAAACAATTGGTGATGTGGAAGTAGAACGACTCTCCCGAATTATTCCACGCCTAAGCAAATCGTCTAAGATTCTTGTTTATACGCATGAGCAAGCTTTCTTGAGGTACAATTAAAAATCTTATTCACGTCAATCAAAGTGATTTTCATCGAGTATTCTTCGCAATCAGATACTACAACTCGATCTAAACTTTCTTCATCTCAAATGTGCTGGAACATATTATGTATTTTTGTTGCACAAAGCTTATGGGACTTCCGTTGTCTATAATTGTTTCTACTTTCATGGCTGTGCACGCGGTTTCACTTATGTATATCACTTATGAACCGATAATCCAAAACACCACGAATGACTGATTCATTCTTCTAGACTGCTAACACCGCTTTGACTTGTGAACAGTTTTTGATGAGATGCCCACTTTGCCCACAACGATAACAAGAGCCTCTTAGGACAATTGGTAACAACACGACCCACCTCATTACAGTTGAAACATTTGGTTGTCGAACTCGGTTGCACATGTGGTGGTGGATCGGGACGTGCCTTGACTTGAGATGTACTTTGCTGGAACTCTGGTCGCATCTTCTCATATTTTCGCAATATAGTTTTCAACTCGGAGAGAGTGTTAGCTGTAAGTAGAAGTTGTTTATTCATCATTACATCGGGTATACCTTTGATTATATAATTGATGACGTCATGCTCTCAATTTCAGCTGCATTGGCGATCTCTTGCATGCGTAGAACATACTGTTCTCATCTCTTTGCTTCTTTCGATTAGAATGTTTGTAAGAAAAATGCTTATAGGAAAATAATCCTCCAGTTGGCCATCATTGAGTTGTTCGATTCTTTTCTCCAATCGAATTCATTTCAGCAAGTTTGTCCTTCAATTGTAGAACAATTGTCATCTGCAAATACCTTCTTGCGCGCTCTGCCATTTTTTGATCGAGCGGAGCGTAGCGGAGCGAGAGCAATCACCCACTTTTTGGCCTAGCGCGTGCATGTACGGGGAATATAGTGGTCCGAAAACGATTTCGGACTAATCTTGTACGCACTAAATGTAGATATCGGCTATAACCACACATGTGTGCAGCATGTCATTCGATAGATCTAGGTCTGTAGATGAGCCATAAATTATCAAATGAAATTGTTTGATTGAAAAATAGTGAGAAATAACGAAGTAAAATTTAGAAAAGTGCCATGCGGAGCGAGAGCAAGGTTGATAAAACAACAAATTTGCTCGCTCGATCAAAAATTTTCAGTAGCGGAGTTAAGCCCGCGCATACTGATCTGCCTAGTTATGAATCTTACCACAATTATATATGTATGTATATATTTTTTTGGATGCAAGCACTAACTCACTTATATGTACGACATACATAAATTAAAATATATTTAAGACTGCTCTTAAATCACGGCTAGAGTGTATCAATCTCTCTTTTGATTTATTGTAAGGCTAGCGGAGATTATGGGTTGGAGACACAATTGGAAAAGAAAAGCGGGTCTTGTTTCTTTCGAGGATTTATTACAACAACGGTTTCATCTTACGATGTTCGAGTTTTTATGTAGTTTAATTATGAACTTAGTTTAATATGTATTTACATTCATGTATTATATGTACAATATTTAAGTGAAGGGAAGTGAGCGTACGGATCTAGGGGACGAATATTATACATATTTTACATGATCTAGGATTCTTACAAAATAGCTTCAAATAAATAAATAAATAAACAAATAATAAATAAGTAAACAAAATAAATAAGTGAATAGTAATAATAAAGAAATAAAATATAAAATTAATTATTAGATTAATGAATGGTTACAATCATGTATAAACAGCTTTTTAATTTAGATTTAGTATTCGTTTAAGAGTTCATATATACATATGTAGGAATTTTATTAGTAGGTAAGTCGCTATTATTTAGAAATTTATTTGTCGGTTTTTTGTGTTCTATCAGTGATCAATCCAACATTCGCTTACGTTAAGTTCAGAAGTTGAATAATGCCAAGGCAAATTTAACATCATTTATTTTGTGAAACCTGTAATTTTTAAATGTGGCACTGGGCTTAGCACCTCCATATTTGGCAAACGTAAAGAAAAATGGCTTGGAAAACCAGTTTGTGGATAGTGATTTTATTTTCTATAGAAGGAGATTTTTATAAGGATATAATATTTTAATGATTATAATATAATATTTTTTAAAATATGATATTTTAATTGCAATATTGGTTTTGTAAACTATTACGAGTAGTTAAACAAATAAATATTCGGACGACTAAACTGAAGAGATGGTGATGTGTCCTCCCACTCAATCAATCTAATAACTTAGAAGACTATCATAGCGAAGCCTTTAGGTCAATGTTATATTTTACCAAGTGGCGAAAAAGAATAAGATAAGTAGTAATTAAAAACAATTTATGGGTAAAATTAAATGCAAAATAAATACAAAAAATATTTGCTGCTTATTAAAAAGAAATTATAAATGAAATTATAAAATAGTAATGATAGTACCATTCAAATTGGCTTTAAACGACCGGAAGAAAGGAACTAGAAATAACAGATCAGCTAAAGCTGAATAATATTCTTTTTACCTCTCAGATAAACATATCTCTCTTTCACGATTTTCGGGCAAAAAAGTGAGGTGCGGTGAGAAATTAAAGCCGACATAAATGCATTTTGTGAATTGTTGGTACAGTCGTAAAGTTAGTAGAGCTTACCTTTAAGTTAATATACGTGGCTTCGATTTTAACAGACCATCCTAAACCAATTTCAAAGCAGTTATACTACAAATTTGAGCCAGACAATACATTTGTCTGACTTTATGTATAAATATTGCTTTAAGTAAAATACATGTTCTTTCCAACCTAGTTTATGATCGGCTATTAAAGCTACAGTGGTGGAAAACTAAACAGAAAAGTTGTTAATTTTTTGTTAAAAATATATTATATACTTTTTTTTAACAAACGACAACTGCAATGTATCTTTACTTATATAAACAAAGGGAAAAAAGGATCATATTACAAACACACTCACATAAACAAAAAAAATAAATCAGTAGGGTATGTTTTTAATTGGAAATACAGTACACTCTCGGTAGAATGAACTAATAAAAACCAAGCCTGTTCATATGAGCGAGATTGTTCACATTATCGAGCGTGTAAATTTTAGTGCAATAGTACGGGTAATCCACAAGTGTATAACGAGAAATAAATAAGTAAGGTTTTGACGGATAATCCGCCTTTTTTAAGCAAATTTGTAACTTCGGGAACAAAACTGAACCAGTCTTTAAAAATGACTGCAGTCATCCAAGCTGATTTTGAGCTTCTGAATGGGCGAGGGTTTTTCGCCTATCCCTAGCGGCTTCAATTAGTGCATTAGTTTAGTGCATTAGCATTAGTGCACCCTAAAAAAGTTGTCTTCTGATTCCCTGTTTTTCGTCCAAGAGCAATTTTCTCAGTTGATACGTTTTCCCTGGTAGAAGCCCCGACTCATCGGCGTTATAAATTTGGTCTGGTTTCAGATCCAGATCTTGAATTCTTTTCTTAAATTGCCTCTTAAATGGACGCACAAGTTCTGGTTGTGAAGACAATTTTTCCCCGGATATTTTAAGATACCGAACACCAAACCTCTTTTTAAGTTTTTAAGTTTTTGCACCCAACCGTCACTTGCTATGAAGTTGGACTCATTGCCGTGCAGGCTTCTATTTATTTTTGCTTTAGGATTAAGCCACTTATAAATAAATTCGTCCTCCGCTGTTCTAGGAACCATTTATAAAGCGCCTTTTCCATCTCAGGTAGTTCAGATGCTTTCAGTGTCCTTCTATTTCCAGCGTCAAAGTAACTATTAGCCCCAATTGCTATAATATCGGCCTTCATTTTGTTAATAGCACATATAGTCGATTTGGCTATTTTATATTTTTGTGCCAATACTGTGTCCGAAACACTTTGAATTTTGTTTTTATTTTTTGTAAAATTCGAATGGATCACGGCAAGGACTTTATCCTTCCTGCAACAACTCCTTTAAAACTTCAGCGACTTAGCAACTCATTTAAAGACATTTCAAGAGAATATATATCCACCCCAGGATGCAAAACGTAGAACGATGACAGACAAAACAAGCAGTAAATTTTCTCGAAAGATTGTGCATTCTTTGTAGCTGGTTTATTCGTCATAAAAATATGGGTTCACTCTAAAGAGGTTTACTTGTTCACTCTGTAGAGTAGTCTGTATAAAATTTTCTGTGTTCACTATATTGGATTGTTCACTCAAGCGATGTTCACTCTACCGAGAGTGTACTGTATGTAGTTACATATGTATGTTACATATGAAACAAAGTTCGGAAAGATTAACGATTTAACACCTGATCTTGGCATCGTTTTAGTGGAATATTTTTCCAAACATTTTTGATGTGCTTAACAAAAAAATTCATCTGAATTCTTTTCAGATTTTGATGCTAGACTTTTGCATCAGCCCACAAGTTTTCAATGCGACTGAGATCGGGACTCTACGCTGGTCAACTCTAAACTTTTATACTTTCCTCCTCAAACCAACTTTTCACCAGGTGTAAAGTGTTTCCTGCTAGAAAGTGTAAATAATTGGCAAATTCTCATAAGCGTACGTCTCCATAACATTAGCCAATGTGATTTTATAAGCATGCTGATCCATTCGCCCGTTGATATGTACGTACAATTGGACCAATACCGTACCAGGAAAAGGCTGCCCATACCATGCCATTTCCACCCCCATGCATGATGGCCTTGATGGTATACTTCGGGTCGAGTTCTTTGTTTACAGGCCGTCTCACGTACCACTTACCATCCAAAATATTTTTTCCAAAAGGAGAACGGTTTATTTACAGGCTTTTTCGCAAATTCCAGTCGACGTTTCATATTTTTTTCGAAACATGCGGCTTTTTGCGCGCAATGCACCCTTGTAAACTTCCTTCAAGTAATCTGTTCCTAATGGTTCTGGTTGCTACGAGTATTTAAATCAGTCACCAGATTGAATGTCCGGTCAGAAATTGATTCGCCTTGCTCAGCCGGCAAATAAGTCTATCCTAACCACTGATTGCGGTTTTCCTCGCCCGGAGTTTTCTTTCGGGGTTATCCATGCTGCCTATTTAAATATTTTTGGAGCACATTAAGTCTTTAGCAACAGAATCTATGGAAGCCTTTTCCTGGTAGAACTTTTATTTTTGCCCATTTTGTGAGATAATATTTACTAAAGAGTAAAACTAAGATAATTCAACAGAATAAAAACATAGCGCTAAAGATTTACCAGAAAATAACACCACAGTTCCATTGTTTCTAATTAATTTTCCAAGGAATTTTAGTGGAAAACACACTGACCACTTTGTTTTCCGAAATGATCTTCAGTGAACATGTACATTTCAGTGATCAAAGCAAGATGAAAAAAAACCCAAGGAATGGTGCAAAAAAACGGTAAATTACCGCTGCATTTATCTTGTCTATAATGTGTATGAAGCACATTATAAAAAAAATGTGTTCAATATTTTCATTGTTTCTAATTATGTCTTTTCCACCACTGTATGTTACAAGTAGGTATTTAAATTTTCCCATACGTTCAGCAGGCGTCATTGCATCACACCTTCTTGGTAACCAATAACCTTATTTCGGCATGTCAATGTTGAAGGGAAATCTCAAACAACAACGGGAATGATAGATAATATAAAGGAACAGTAACACAATTCGTACCCATCAAATTGAAAACCATAAGTTTCGTTTTACAACTTAATTTGTGGACATTGAACTATCTTCTTAGATATGTGTGTACATACTTACATATATATGTACATAAGTAAGTTTTTACATTTACATAACAACAAATTATTGCATGAGTTTTGTAGTTAGGAGCTTATTTAACTATTATTTTTAGCAAAGTAATACCTAATTTTTTTAAAAGCTGCATAGACTACATCTCTTGTATCAACACATGTTGTAAATATGTACATACATATAAATTCAATATTTCTATTGGGGGCACCTACATATGTACCTTTCACTGTAAACTTTCCTAGCAAGTTGGTTGGTTGGCGATTATACGCAGCGCTTTGAGCCTGCCTGACTGTCTGAGAGTATATTGGTTACACCCACAGTCTCTAAGTTGAGATTGAATTGCACGGTAGGATGATGTACAGTTCGGCTGGAAGGCACTAGGGCTAGTTCTCACGGCCTTGGATGTCTTCCGATTTGGTCCAAAGATGCCAGCGCCACCAACCGAATCCAACTTGGAGTCATCTGTATACCACCTGAGGCCTTTGACATTTAGCGAGGAATCCAAGCTGTGCGGCTTGGAATCAGTATCTAAAATCTTTTGTCAAATGTGTGTGGTACTGCGCTCGAAGCTGTAGTAATCATATGCAGCTCAGGAAGGTGTTGTAGAATGGACATGTGACCCAATAGTTTACATGGCTGGTCTGCTTCTGAACGGAGGAATCTTATTGTACTACCTATAGCAGCATTTTTAATAAAAAAAAAAAACAGTGGAGCAATTCCGATCAGTGCCTCTTGGGCTGCCGTCGGGCAAGTTGACAGTGCGCCTATAATGCTGAGACATCCTAGTCTCTTAAGGCGTTGAAGTTTAACTATTGCTGCTTTCTGTTCAACTTCTGTCCACCATATAGCAGACGCATAGGTGATAGCAGGTCTTACTATCGCGGTATATAACCAGTGGATTATCTTAGGTTTCATACCCCAGATTTTACCGTAGGTGCGTCGATAGGCCCACAGTGCCTTAGTCGCCTTTGCAAGTTTGCTTTTGATGTTGGACTTCCAGTTAAGTTTGCGATCAAGGCCAATATCTACATACTTGACTTTTTCTGAAAATCATTGCTTGTACTGTTTAGGGAGACGGAACAAGGTTGTATTTTCCGCTTTTTTGTAAAGGGGACTAAGGTTGTCTTATTTGGGTTTATCGATAAATCCTCTCTGGTACACCAATCAGAGATAAATTGAAGCGCAAGTTGCATACATTCACACGTCGAAATTTCGCTTTTACCTGTAACAACAACTACATGGTCATCTGCTTATCAGATGACTTCATGGCCGAGGTTGGTTAACTTCTAGAGTTAATGATGACTCTCGACCAGAGAAGTGGTGAAAGGACTTCACAAAGGATACCCTTTAGCTGCTGATACTCTGACAGATACCTCTCCGGATGTAGTTGATATAATATGGTTCTCAAGCATCGCTCTAACCCAATGGTTATTGGGGTGGTCTAGACCTCTTCGAGACAGTGCAGTGATGATTGAGTTTTAGCCGGTATTATTTAATAATCGTTTTTGCAGTATGCATATTGATTTGGATGCAGTAATATTTATTGACATTTGACACCCCTTTGGGGGAGCAAAATATGTATGACTAAATATTCAGCAGAACTCTGTCAGACAACTCCGATTCTGTTTATCCGATGGTTAAAACAAGGTGGAAGGAAATTTTTTTCTATTTTGTGTGCAGTAACGTACGAGGTATGTTCAAAAAATAAGGGGACTTTTTATTTTTCTCGAGAAATATTTATTTATTCATCAATATCTATCTCTTTTTGGGTTTAGCTTTGAGATCTTCCGCGTGTTATCTTTATTTCCTCAATCGTGGCAAATCTCTATCCTTCTTCATCCTTCCATTTCAGTTTTGGAAAGAGAAAAAAAGGCATGAATGAATTTTTGTTTTTGACCATTACCCACAAGCAACTACTAGTGAGCAGGTGCATTATCGTGATGCAAAAGTCTTGAATTTTTATCTCACAAATCCGGACGTTTTCTTCATAAGTATACCTGGACAGTCATTAACACAATTCAACAGCAATTCATCTGACGATTCTTTTGATCAATATTTAACAAGTTTCTAAGAAACTTCGCAGAGATACAAATATAGATACCCAAAATGTAAGATAATATATAAAATAAATAAAAATTAATAAAAAAGTTAATGGGATAATATCGGACCGATATCTTCAGCAACTTCTCTGATAGATATTGATAAATAAGTAAGTAATGAGAAAAATAAAGAGTCACCTTATTTTTTGAACATGTATTTGTTTTGAATTTTATTGGAAAAGTTTTCAGTTGGCTCTCCTGGGGTTCCTGAAAGGGTTTTCTTATTCCGAATGTTAACTATATCATGCATGATGAAACTGTGATTTATATCACAGATCATGCTCATTAGATAACATCCAGTTCTTCACAGCCCTTTTTATGATTGGTGTGATCTAGTTAAGTCTAGCACTTTCTACCTCACAAAGTTGGCAAGGTTGTAGGTATATGCATTCGCATTGCACCAGATGATGAAGGCTTTACGTTTCGTTGGAGCTCTAGTAGAGCTGCTGTTACTGTCGCTCTGCTTGAATTGGCACCAGTCCCCTCTTCGCATATTCGCTTTTGAATAATTGTTAACGGAAGTTTTAAGCATTTGTGTTATAATAAGTGAAAACATTTAAGCGTGATAGTTGCTTACTTGGACCTGCTGAACTATAACATCGGTCTTGCCTCGCCCGGGTATCTTGCGCTATAAGCTTCCGAAAAGGGACTAATGAAAGGATTGAGAATTGTCGGGTCTAACTCCTCTGATTCAATTTTTGGGAGTTAGTAATCCGAGATGCACATATTAATTTAGGTTTTTCTATTTCATTTGCTATTTGCAAAATTACTTTGCCAAACCAGGACTGCTCACATTTTGTGAAAGGTACTCGTACTTCTTCTATTGGCCCAACTGAATTATAGGGCACATTCCAGGCTTTTGTGTGGATTAAAGAGCATCACCTTTTTTGATTTGAATGATATTTTTTGACCGACGATTCGACATTTTTTTTGTTTTTTTTCCACTACTGTCTCCGTTGGATTGAGCATCGCTAAATTTTTTCTGTTCTTACTTGGTCTTGGCTCTTACCTACCTACCTATGTATTCTTTATAAGGTTAGGTGTAATACAGCTTCTTTTACTTAATAGCACTAATAGATAACTGCTGGACTCATATTGCAAAGTGCATGCTCCAATTGCTTTCCTATTCAGATAGAATTAAGTCTTTTTATTAAGGTTTTTTTTTTTAGTTTCTTCTTTATTTGAGTATCTGAAGCGTCAAGTACCAGTTCAATGAGCACGCCGCGCATAACTCTCTAGATTATAATGTAGCCTCATCAATCGCAATTTGAAGGTTATAATTACATTCCACAAGTCTAAAAAGTTACAGGCATGTATATTTTCGTGCCCTACATGTTATTTTCCCATATTTCACTAACGTTCGACGGCTATATTAGTATAATGACGAAACTACAAAATTGATTTGAAAACAAACTTATCATATAAGGGTATTAAGATATGTTGTAATTGGTTCTACCCTAATTCGGATTCTCCAGACGTATGATGAAAGTGTTTCGGCCTTATTACTCTTGACGTTTCAACAGAATAAATACTTCAATCCTCAATACCTTCCATTTACATTTAACATTTAACATTTATTAGTGTAAATATTGCTTACAGTAACAAGATAAGATATATCTTATAATTGTGCAAGCCTTCAAATTAGCAATTAGTTTGATGTGTGTAAGATGTGAATATTAAATTAAATTTTAAAAAGGCATACTGATTATAGTGATTATACCTATACATACCAATTAGTCATTAGTGGTAGTTTCTACGTCCAGATAGCGAGAGAGGGAACGTTTAAAATTGTTAGTACATATGTACTTCAAATTCTCCTGATATTAATGGGGAGGGAATTCCACAACCGACTGGATATAACAAAAAAACTGACGCTCGGAGTTTAAGCAGTTGTAACTTGTTTGTATGAGCATCTGCCTGACTGCATAAAGCGCAACTTCTTGAACAGGCAGTTAGGTTCTTTGGTTTGCATGATGTTATGTAATATACATAATGTCCTATATTTCAGTAGATTGTCAAAGTAGTATCCGTATAACAGTTTCGAGTACGAGGAGACGTGAGCGTATCTTCTTAAATTAAAAACGAATCGGACGATTTTATTGAATGCGACATTTAGCTTCCGTCTTGAAACATAATCCGGACAGCAGAATACCTCACAGCAATATAACAAACCAGGTGCAAGTAGAGTTTTCGCCAATAAGAGTTTTGTCCGAGTGGGGATGAAGTGTTGGGTGGTCCAGACAGCACGAAGACCTCCATAAATCTTATCAACTGTTGCATTTATGTATGAGCTCCACCCAAGTTTTCGATTAAATATCAGGCCAAGGTATGTAATTGGTGGAAAATTAGTAAGATCCAATATTCTTTTGTGTATTACCAGCGCTTTTGATTTATGGGCGTTTAATCGTAGATCGTATTTAGTGCACCAATTGAAAATAAGTTGGAGATCTTCATTCATGAGCGTCTCGGTTTCGTTAACACGATCAAGAGGACGACTCACGTAAATTTGTGTGTCGTCAGCAAACATATGTATTGAGCAATACTTGATCAGTCGAGAGAGTTTTGATCCTTGCGGGACTCCGCACTTTACAGGCAAGAGGGAAGAGTGTCGCTCGCCAGTTACAACACGTTGTAGTCTCCCATGCAAGTAGGAACTTAAAAGCCTCGTAGCGGAGGTTGAAAAATGAAACTCAACGCTAAGTTTTGAACATAGGGTGGTGTGGTTGACTGTGTCGAATGCTTTAGAGAAATCGAGTAAAGTTAAGAAAGTGGCATGGTTTTCATCAGTAGCTTTCCTGATGTCATCAACGACCAGTAATAAGGCAGTTTTACAGCTTCGTTTAGGACGGAAGCCCGATTGGCTTTCGCATAATAGTTTGTTACAATATTTTTGAATTTGCACTGAGATTGTTTTTTCAAACACTTTAGAAAGGTATGGTAGAATTGATAGAGGTCTGAATACCACTGCGGAGCCTAATGACTTCTTAGGGATAGGGATAACCTGCTTCCACTGCATGGGAAAGACCGACGTTGTTAGGATGTTATTAAAAACATAGGTTATGAATGGCAATATATATGGCAGTAGTAGTTTGACGAATTTAGGGTGTACATCATCGAGTCCCATAGCATTGGATTTGATAGATAGTAATGCTTCCACAACATCACGCTCGCGCAGTCCACAAAATTCAAATTCATTTCACCAAAAAATGGATTCAGGAATGCAGAAAGGAACTGTATGCCGTGTGCGACGTGTTTGTAGCAAGAAAGGACTGTTGCCAATCGGTAAGAGTTTAATTCAAGAATCTTGAGAGGGTAGAGCAGAGCAAGACTATGTACGACGACTTATACTTGTGGAAAGTGCCCTAGTTGGTGGATTCTTTACTCAATGCTCGAAATTGTTTCAGAGTCTACGGCTGGATAATATGTACTGCCAATGTCTGTCATAAATATTTTGTAACGCTGAATATAATCAACCATTGCTGGATGAATAATAGGTTGTTTCTTAAGCCTTGAGAATTATTCTACCTTTTCCGCTGGTGTCGTTGCTGCTATAGCCATAGAAAAGCATTTCATTATACCATAAACATTTAAATACGTATTCTACGTTAAATATATCCAGCCTAGATATTTTACTGATGCCAAGTATCGTTTGGCTTGTGCTATCGCATCAAATAGGGGAGCATATTATATGCCTCAGATAAACCCTGACTGCTAATGAGCAACTACGGTGAAGAAAGCATATAAACTCAGCTCAAAATTCCATAGTTTTATAGTTATGGTGATTTGATGGACTAATATCCATCCCACTGTTTTTATTTGTTTTTCCTTGAGCTGAGAATGAGAAGACCCGATTATCATACGGTCGGAGCAATCAAATAAATTTGACGATCAACGATCATGTAATCACCTGATATTCGTAAAAAAAATATTTTCCAAAAAATCCATTCACTGACTGACATCTCATTTCCCCCATAGCGTTGCTTTGTTTGTTTGGGCCTGTAAGATCGAAGAAGGATTAGGCAAGTAAAAGAGTTGAGAACGTTGCAGCTAATAGAGCAATACAGTCCAGGATGGATCGCACACGATGCAGTGAAGAATTCGAAACGAGGTCATAACCAGTAGCGCGCATGATTACATCGCGGGAACATTGTGTATTCGAGCAGTTTCGAATTGAATCATATTTATGTGAGTTTGGGCGGAACAAAGGGACGCGCTAATCGGTTTATGTGGGAAAAGCTATTAACGAGTCCAATCTTTGTTGACATCGGTAAAAGGCTAGGGACCGGCTTAGACCTGTGATTGTTTTTTCTCTTTTCTTCTTCTTCTAGTCGTTTATTGATCCCATGCGTGGACGTTAAATACGTTTTGGTTTCCTTCAGTGTTAAGTGTTCTCCAATAATACATCAATTACATATCGCAACAGGCTCAGGTAACATTGTATTCCACGTATATACAATTCGATCTTTCATTACATACTTCTGTTATAAACTTTATTCAAGTTCCTGTCGAAGCTATGCATTTAGAGTGAATGGCGTGGTGCTCATTATGCGATGCTCACAAGGAGACTCGCTTAGGAGACCATTGTTTACAAATTACTGCCATTTGTCCGAATCACAGTCTACTGTTCCCATTAAATGTTTACCAGCGTAAGTTAATTGTTTAGCAAATTTGCATACAAACATACACGACCATAGATACACATCGACGGGCCAAGAAGTTGCAAGCAATTTGGTCGCCCTGTGCAAGGGATTTCGGTTGTCTTTTGTCCACCGTACCATGAGGAAACATTAATTATAAGTCATTTCTTGATAGGACTGAGATAAAGAGCTATTATGTTGGCAATTTGGTATGCATTTCATGGACGGTTGCATATTACCGTGAAATCATCGTGTTGTCCGAAGTGTGACTTTGTTCGTATGCACGTGTTTCTAAGAATTCTAAAATTAGTAGCTCTGTTGATCAAATAGTGATGATCATTTGAATTGTCTTATGTAAATTAAAGCTTTGTTACGATTAAAACTAACATCGAGATACCCATCGAAGTTATGTGTTGCTGCCATGCCTTCTTTTATATATTTTAATATTGTCTGCCCAGGAGTACTCGCTCCTCATAACAACGACAATGGGGCAATAAAATGCTTATTCGCAGATAGCAACTTAGGGTGGCAATTTCGACTTTGTTAACAAAAACATTACAAAATGACAAGACATACGCGCGTATGTATCTCATATCGCATGTTAACTTTATTAGAACAACTTGTCAACCCTTCTCCTTTGCATATTGTATGTATTTAATTGAAGTAAAGGATTTCTGCACCCAAGCAGACAAGTAACTATATTAACATTGAGTTGAAAAGCGACTTGTCACACAAACATTCCCGGGCGAGTTTAATTATTCAGCAGTTAGATATATATCTATGTATCTCTGATTTTAGTGTTACGTTATTATCACATTTACGCGTTCAAGGGGAAATTATCTTTGGTATGTTTCAACGAGCAACTCAACGTTAAATCCTACTCAACATAACGTCGAGTAAATCTGCTCACATGTGTTTACTAGTGCCTAAAGTCATTTTATCTTTTAAAATAGCAGATAGCGTAACAGGAACCCGCATCACACAAGGCTCTGGTATGCTACAGATTTCAGGATACGGAACTCCTTATACTGCCGTTGTATGTTATGTTCTTAATGTTCGGATGTTATTGCACGACTTGTTCTACATCTGCTTCGTATTCGCATTCCGTTTTACAGAGATATAGGTATTAACTTACTTTTCCCCTGGCTAAATGAATCTATTTAAACTACAATGACGTGGGGTTGAACAGAAAAGAGATGAGCTATGCTGGAACGAATTGCCCATGAATCATGCTGTGCACAGAAGTAGTATTGTCATCAAGGAAGATACAAATTGAGTTTTTTGTTTGTTATTTTTATTTATTTATTAGGTTACCCAATAAAAACAAAACTCATTATTGCATATTATTCAAAAGAATCTTAAGCAAAAACATCGCCCAGTTTCAAAGTCTGATAACTTATCGGATACTGGAGGCAGAAGCGTACGGTACTATATGAATCTTACTATGTCTGAGTAAATCGTCAAATAACTTTATTTAAGCTTAGCAATGGGTTGTTTATTTTTAAGTTAGGTTCTTCTTGGATTTTTGTTTTCCATAGCAGACTTTTCGGGAAAAATAATTAACGCACTCACATACCCCAGATGAAAGTCTAGAAAGCACAAATCTGGAATGATTTCGACTACTGGTGGGGAATCTGGAGACTTTAATTTAAATCCCTCGTGGCTTACTATCTTGCACCTTCCTGAGGCGACCCGGCCGATGGCGTGACTCAAAAGCGAGTAAGCTGACTCTGGCAAGGCGCGGGGTTAATTTCGTAGTTCTTTGGGGAAAACGGTCAAGAGAAATAGGTAGTGTCGGTAGGTGAGACGGAACCTTTAGTCTGGGGTGTCCTTCGTTTTTCTTGGGCACAACGAAGGAATCGTCTTGAACGAGACACCAGTCATACGTCTTTACGTGTAATCATCAAGCCGTTGCCGAGAAACTGTCTTGTGAGAGTGTTTATATGCTGGGCGCTGAGGCGGACTTTACCTGTTGTGAAAGGAGCTAAAATCCAAGAATCCAATACCTCAAAATGTTAAGATTGTCCCTGCGCATTGTACGAATGGAGCAGATGTAAGCTGAACAAGGTAGGAGCCGGGGAGTTGAAAACGTGCCACGGCCACAATCACTGGACATATGATTTTTACTTAGTACAATATACAGGAATGCCTTCAGCTTTAGAAGCCATCATTACATTTTCTCCATAAATAAGCCCTTTTAAAATGTGCATCAAGACTATTAGTTTCTGACCATCATAGGCTTGGCTGCACTGCGATAGGTCAGCTCTGTCAAGATTGACATTCTTTTCCGGACATACTTATGGGATTAGTAGTCGAAAGGCATATGTTAAAATTATACTGTTTGTTTTAGAGTGTCCGCTTAGGGCCAGTAAAATTCCTAAATTTGTAAGGATAGTTAAACTAGTTTTAAGTATTTTTGTCTAGGATAAGATAGATCTAAGAAACTGTGAGTGAAAATGAATTTAAGACTAAAACTAAATACTTATGCGATCTGTATGAATAAAATCATAAAACAAAAGGCATAAAAAGAAAATCAAAAAGAAAACAAAAATTGAGAACTAAAAAAAGACGAACTAAAAGAGGGCCATAAAACTTCATTGGACAAAGTCTTCTAAAATCTAAGAAAGGCCTCGTGTCTCTAAACCATCTCCTACCCCAAAATTAATTGCCTAAAGTTACCAACGGCCAAAGATTGAAGATATCTTTTGAGAGAAGGACTCTAAGAACAGGAAAAAATACGAGAAGATCTTAAAGGAACGCAAGAGGTCTCAAGAAAGGGGGGCAAAAGTTGTCCAAATCTTGTCCATCTGTCTATCTTTACTAATTTGGTTTTCGCCTTTTCTAATAGGTTAACCTATCCTAAGATGCTTAGTTCTAATTTTAATTATAATCAATTTGGTTAGCACCGGTGTGCTCGTTGCGAGTGATCAACCCTTGTTTGTATCTTTCAACGACTGGGGTTTGGAATCTCGCTCGCTATATGCCCGAGATCTCATCAAGGCTGAAAGACTTCAGTTAATTCTCAGTTTCATCTAACCAAAAGGTTCGGCCTAGCCTTAAAAAAAAATAATTCTCTAGCTAACCCTAATTTAACTAAGGAACTGAACTACCGCGATAACTCATTTCTGGGTAGCCTTTTCATCCAATAATCACCAAAAGTCGGCATGTTTAGCAATATTGGCGAGATCCCTATCTGCCAATAAATAATAATTATATTTAAATTTTAATAATAATAAAACTATATTAAAATTGATCAAATACATACATATATTAAATATATATAACGTATATACTTTTGTCTATATGTATTTTATTTAAGCTAGAATAAATTAGATTTAGTTAGATTAAGGTAGGCTTAAGTTTTATTTATATACAAACAAAAAAGCGATCATATGCTAAGTTTTTAGAAAATTAAATTTTCTTAGCTTAAGTCATCATAAGGCAAATTCTAACTTTATATTTAGTAGTCGAAAGATATAGATTTAAATTGTTCCGTTTATTTTAGAGTGCCCGCCTAGGGCAAGCAGGATATTTCGATTTGTTAAGATGGTTAAGCTAGTTTTAAGCATTTTTGTTTAGCGTAAGATAGTTATAAGAAACTATGACATAAAAACATTTTCTACTCCGCACTCAACACATACTTGGTGGCTTGATGTCCAATAGTGTGAAATTGGTGTGAAATTTAGTCACTACGACTTGAATTACTTGGTCAGGAAATCGATTAAAGCGACTGTAAAATGGCCCAAGGGCGCGAAAAAACATTTTTCACAGAGCACGAATTTTGATAATAAAATTCAATAATTTGTAATAATTTGTTTCCCTTCCATAATAAATTGGGAATGTTAACTGAACATGCTTGACCTTAACACATGTCACGAATCACGGGTTAACTGTTAAACATAGAATCGAACCCAAGCAGCAAAATATCACCCTTTATTTTATTACCTAAGTGCAAACTTACCGCTTTTATGTAATTTCTTTTTAACAGCTATTTGAAATTTCTAATCAGCTTTTGCAGTATTCGTATCCCCGGATCGTGTGAGTTTGTAAACTATCTACGAGTTATAGGCATTTATACTTGGACAGAATTCTTTTCTTTTCCCTGTGAACCGTTCTATATTTGTCGGTACGATCTACTCGAGGGATAATTTTGCCCAGTTTGCTGTTTGATTGCGAAAACTAGGTACTCGCATTATTGTAGCGAGTACGTAATGATCATTGGCGTACTCGATGGTTCGCATACAGTTTCGAGCTGTATAAGTCAGCTCCTCTGTTAGGAAAGGATGAGATATTCGCCACGTTCAGCTCAAGTTTGAACTCGGTCAAATTTCGACACCACCAGTTGAACAGTAGGTTGCCCTTGATGCTTGCAATGGCATTTCTTCCACATATATCCTATGTTTGGTATTTAGGCCCCCTTCCAAGAAATAATATTTCTTTTTCCGAATGTAAGTGAAGGTGCCGGAAGTGTGTCTAAAGCTGTGTAATAAACTGAGCAAGTTGAAGTGAGTTGCATAAAGAGCCAATACATACATTCGTCTCCTAATTTGGTGAGGAATTGATTTAATGCACATCTCTTACACTGGAATCCTCCGCACAATTTATACACAACTGTGGCTTTATCTTTTTCCGTTCTAAGATAGCAATCGGTCGATCTCTCTTAATTTCATGGTAGTCTTTGTAGCCTAATTTGGGTTTCCGGTTTCACTAACCAAAAGCACATGCAGGCATTAACTTAGCAATATACGAGAATTCGAAAGGTGGTTCTTCTCTCAATTCTGACCGGTGAATTTACATTTACTTCAAGGATCTTAAAGTTTTCTTCAACCAGCGTATGGCTGGTTTGTGATGTATGGCACAATAGCGTGGAATTGGTGATTTCTTTTTGATTCCGTTGATCGTTCGTTGACCTTTGGAGGCTTCTGATATCTGTTGGAGCACTCAGACACAAAGACTGGTCCATTGTACTGCCAGGCAGACACCTCAGAAGGCATTACAGCTCATGAGGAGCCAGGGCCAAGCTTCTTTTTATTTTATTCACTTATGTTGTGTGCGATTAGTTTTTCACATATGTGAACGGAACCAAAAGCTTTATGCGAATTCCGAACGGCGAGAACGGAGAAGCTCTTTCAAGGCAAGTGTACAACGAAGGGTTTTGCCAGTGCCCCGCCGAAGAGAGAAGCCGCGGAATAATCATTCGATGGTGTTTGTGTTATCGGGATCTGAATTCGCACATCGCGCGTTAGCGGCCGACACACAACCCAGTGCGCCACGGCGCTCTCTGCTTACCTGTATAGGTGCTTCATATTGCAGTTAGCTGCAGCAGAACCGGACCTCTGGCATCGAACGTTGAAGTATAATCCTCGTTCAACCCGTTTTGATTTATTCTAATGAACAATTTGATAGTTCAGGAATTGAATGTGTCCTAGTTTATCAAATTAATTATCATTACTTGTAATTGCAGAATCAACGTCTGTTTATATAACCATTTGCAGTGTTGGTAAATAGTCTAGGGCGGTGTGGGACTTGTGGTAGTCCTCCATATCTTCATATATTTATTATTGAAACGTTTCATTTTCTTGTTTGGTGTTCTACTTACCTCTGATGGTGATGATCTTATTAATGTTGCTGGTGTTGTTGTTGATGGTTTTGTTGCTATTATTGCTACTATTGCTGCATCTGCTGTTGATAGTTCTGCTCTTTTTGCCTTTTTTGATGTTGTTGTTTTTATTGTAAACGAATTATAATTGCAATATAATATCAATAAATCAACGCAAATGTGAACAAAAGCTAGATTCATAGATTCTTTATTTATATTATTTTTGTAGTAATTACATGTCAAATGTCTTCCGAAACTTTTATTTTTGTTTTCTAACATTGAAATATAAACCATCGGGCGGTGGTACTGTGTTTTTGTTTACATATATGTATCTAAAGAAGGGATAAAAGTTACCTAAAGAAACAGTTTTTTTATGCAATTGTTGTTGCTGCTGCTTCTGCTGCTCTTGTTGCTCTTAATAACCAGATATAAAATATCTAGGAAATCCTGACCATCCTATATAAAATGAACGCGAAAATGGTCGATCAAACAGAGACCGAATCGTAGCAATCAATGCTGTCCACTAATCTAGCTCTTAACATAGATTTACGCAGCTATCACTATACCACGTTTAAGGGCAGTCTGAATCATTTTATTTGTTAATTCCTGGCACTTGCAGAACTAAGTTTCCTTTCTTAATTCCACAAGTATCATAACGAGGGTGGATCAAAACAGCGTTTGAAAGAGAATCGTGTGTGTAGCCCCTTTACTTACTTACTTACCATATTTCATCTTAATGAAGTTGATTTTTGGTGCAAGTAGATTTAAAATTCAAACCTTTACATATATCTTCTACACATATGTAGATACTTTTTTTTTGTTACGAAAAGAAGGAAAAACGAAACTTTAAACCCAATTTCTCTAAGGGTCGACACTTGTTTATTTAGCTATTATCTTGGAATTAAACTTAGTAAATCAATTTTCGATGATATCTGGACGTTTTGGCATTTGCTTGATCTAGCTAGATGAACGTTATAAACCACAGAAAGTAGATTAAAATATTCTTTTACTACAGGAGCACACCCAGACTTCAGTGTCTCGAAGAAATCGTAGCTATCTATCAAACTCGTTAAGTTTAAACTTTATTGATCCATGAATTTAGGGAGTTTGTTTTCTTTTTCAATTTCTTGGTTGCATTCAAATGAAACGAGGTTGTAGAACTGGAATCAGATCACACAGAGACAGTTGACCGGCACACAAGTGAGCTGCTTCGTATTGAAATTGTAGAGGAGCTAAATCAGCCGCAAAATAAATTCAAATTTAATTGGCAAGATATGATCCTACGACGCGATTTCATTCATCTACAACCCGTCTGTCTCGCATAGCACATCGACGAACGTTGTGTTAGCTTCTGCTGTCGATGCCTAATTTACAACAGCCGCCTTCCCATGTCTATACTTCGACATCGGTAGAAGACTCGCGAACTTGGCCTCAACACACACCCACGGATTGTAACGAAGCCAAACAACTTGTTAACCCAAACATGCTTGCTTTGGAAATTAAATCAAGGATGTACTGGCCTCGTGTACTGATCCAGATTCTGTGCCCGCGTGCTGCCTGCTTTCATCTCGTAATAATGACTGGAGTTCGAGGGAATGCGAAATTGTTGGATATCATGCATTTGATGTGCAGCTACATGATTTGGATACGTTGCTTGTTCTTTGCTTGCAACCTAGTATGAGTATATTGCACCGATAATGTGCTGATTTGGATCATTTGTGATCGACATGAAAGCAGATGTGTAGATGCTGGTAAAAAGTCAGTGGCTTAGATTTAGTTGGTAGGTATAAATAGCTGGCGAAGGTAATCTGCACGAGAGTTTAGGAAAGTTATTTCTTTTCTTTGTGCAATCCGACACGAAATGGGCGGAATTCAGTGTCTGAAAGAGTAGTTTTTCTATCGATTGTATTTTTTTGCGTTTAAAAAAGAAATTGAAGAGGATTTTAACATCGTGCTTGGCTCAGAAAGAGGAACAATGAATTCCAGGAGTCGATAGTCTTCCAGAAATATTTGTACGTTTTTGTTTGTTATTCACATTGTCTGCAGCAATCATTTGTCTTCGGAGGTAGTATTAGCATATAGGTGGCATACATATTGATTTAAGTAAATCAAGTTGACTGCTCCTAATCGATGGTGGTCCTTCGAAAACGAATGAAAAGGTAGCGAGACTGCTTTTGGATTTGGATGTGTGCTTCTTCTATACAAGTACATATTTTATTTTGTCTACGTCTTCTGAGGCATGTTAGCTTGTCATTTTGTAAGCCCGTAGGTCATAAATTAACCACATGAACGTAAAAACCATATACATATGTATATATCGTTTTTGTTTCATTATGTCTCCCACTATTTTACTTTAGGATAGCTGAAATTCAGTATTTTCGTCATGAATGACACGTCATACCGTAATAGGCCAGTTCGAGGCATTAGGAAGCCCAGGGGTTGCCAGAACAGACGCTTTACTCCTTCGGATGTATTCCTATTGATTTGGCTAGTTAGAATTCATGATATTTCTTGTGGATGTGTTGAGTGCAGGTAGTATCTGACGTGACGATAAGAAAGGAAGGAAGTTATTCGGGTGTTTATTTTATGGATTAAAGCGTAAATCACGATGAAGGATATAAACGTCCTTGATTACAAGTATTGTAAATTATTTTTTTATATGTGATAACGAATGATATTGCTACATGAATCAATGTATTAATGTTGACATTTTTGGAATTGACATATCTTTTATTTGCTTTGTATTATGATATTCTTATGTTTGTTTCGTTTTATTTTTTATTTTGTCCTTACTTTGATAGGTTGGGGTTTGAATATCGAAGACAGAAAAAACCATATTGGCCTCTTGTTATTTGCTTAGAAATATTCTTCTGTGCAGTACATTACAAATTTTTTATTTTGTTTTACTAATTTCCTGTTCTATAGCACCAAATTTTATTTAACATTATTTTTAACAATTGGGCATTAGATAAACAGAATGTATGGCAACAAATTCGGTATTAGCCATGAATTACTAATATGTATAAATAAGTTTTTGCAGTTTGCGGTAAAAATACCAGTTTTAAGTGCTTCAAATAATAAATATATTCTATCGTTATGGAAAATCAAACTGTGATACAGAGCAAAGCATATATAGGTAGGACAAATCGAAGTAACTATTTAATAAAAGAGCGTCGTGGCACAGTGGGTAGTGTGTTGGCCTCTGACATGCGATGAGCGAGCTTCGATCCCGATAACACAAACACCATCGAATGATTATTTCGCGGCTTCTCCCTTACTACGCTTGCCTTGAAAAAACTTCTCGGCTCTCGCCGTTCGGGATCGGCATTCAATTGTAGGTCTCGTTCATTTGTGTGAAAACCGTACACAACATTTATTAATTTTTTTTTTAATAGGAGTCTAGTGCTAACAAATAGCATCGGGCACTGTATTTAGTATTTAGTATAGGTCTATTGTGCCTGCTAGCATATTAGACGAGGAGTTCCTTTACCTTCTTAATAAAGTTGAGGATGTCCTTCTTAAGCGTTGAGCTGATTCCCATCATGATTTCTCTGATCATCTTCCTAAGATGGCTGAGGGCAGCACACTCACACAGTATGTGTTTTGCAATTTCCGCGTCCTCAAGACAGAGTCGACATTCGGTTTCAGACGAAAGTTTAATTCAGACTACAGTGCCCCGAAAGCTGACCAGTCTTCTGATATCGACCCTATTATACTTGAGAATAATGATGGAGTGTTTGTTCAGAAGCCGTATGAATCTTTTCGACTGCCGGAGTCATTGAACGCTGTTCCAGAAGTGCAGGTGGCAAATCTTCCCGTTTGTCTAAGAGAAAATCAATCTTCAACTTGGGGATTCCGCAGAAAGGTTGGGCACCTACATATGTGCCTTTCGCTGGAATCTTTTCTAGCGAATTGATCGGCGATTTCATTGCCTTTCATGCCCTTGTGCCCTGGCACCCACCAGAAATTGACCTTATTACTTTTGGCTAGGTCCTGCAGGGCATAGTGGCAATCCTTGAGGAATTTTGAGTTCGTACTATACGAACCCAATGCTTTGAGCTCTGCTTGACTTTCTGAGAATATATTGCCCGTCTTTAAACTAAATTTAGGTTGACGCACGTCAGGATGGCGTATAGTTTGGCTTGGAAGACCCAGGGTCTTCGATGTTTTCCGGTCCAATGATGCGACCGTCAACACCGGGAATCCATCTTGAAGCCATCTGTGTGCCACATGAGGCTTTTGACATTTTTGTAAGATCGCCCCTATACCAAGTAGTTTGGTTTGGGATCAGTATCTCAAATCTTTAGTCAAAGGTGAACGTGTGTGGTCAGGCGTCCGAATCTGTGGTAATCATATCCAGTTCAGGAAGGTGTTATTGTATAGATATGTGACACATGTGTGATCAGTGGGTCTTGGGCTGCCGTTGAGCTAGTTGGCGTGGCGTCTGTAATGCCGATACATGCTAGTCTCTGAAGGCGTTGAAGTTGTTTGTAGTTTTTTGTTCAACTTCTGTCCATCATATGGCAGACGCATAAGTGTTGGCAGGTCTTATTATTGCAGTATATAACCAGTGGATTACATTAGGTTTCGATACCCAGGTTTTCCCGTAAGTTAGGCCTACAGTGCCTAAGTCTCCTTTGCAAATTTGTTTTTGTTATTGGAGTTCGAGTTAAGTTTGCAATCAAGGTCAATACCTAGATACTTGACTACTGAAAGTTCTATGTCTATACCGTTTAGGGAGACGAAGCAAGGTTTATATTCCTACTTTTGTAAACGGGTTTTGTTCCTTTTTGTCTTAAAATTAAAGATTAAAAATTAAAAAATTATTAAAAACTCCCTCAATATCGAGGAATGCGCAAATTGCGATCTTCTTCGTTTTCTATATGCGCTTCTAAGTGATAAAGATCGTTCTTTGCAGTATGCGTATTGATTTAGATGCATTGGTGTTTGATTCTCTAATATACCTCTAATATGAAGCTCTATCAGTTTTCCCATTGCTTTTAGTAGGAAAGATGTTAGACTGATAGGATTTAGGTTTTCCAATCTTAGAGATGAAGACAATGTTGACTTATCTGAAGCTGAAACAGGACTTAAAGAGAGCTATCATTGGTGCTAGAATGATGTGTAGGCCTCTCTCGAGGATAGTAGCACGTTCTTTGCCTGGGAGTTTGTAGGGTTTAAATGAGCTAAGTGCCCATTTAACTCTGTCAAGGCTGAAGGGTTTACCAGAGAGGCTGTTTGTTCCACTATCGATGTAATTTGTGACGCTTATTAGAGCTCCAAGAGGTGTTAGCTGGGTAGTAGAATCAGAGAAAAAATCTTAAGCTCTCCAGGGTTTCCCTGCGATTGAGAGTCGAATTGCCGTCTGATTTGCGAAGCAACCCAGGACCATTTGCTCCTGGGATAGGGCCGTACAGAATCGGGCCGCGGTTGGTAGCGAACCTACGTTTTAGCATTGTTTCCTCCAAGATTTTATCTTGGTTTTCCCAAATTCGAGGTTGTATTTTGTTAGATCAGATCTATAATCAGTTCAACTTTTCGTTCATTTAGCACTGTTGAACAGATATCTCACCTGCTTCCTCAAAGATTCGAGCAGTGCATTTTACCAAGGTACGCACCGGTTCGATGGATTCAAAAAGCGTGTCTTCTTTGGTGGCAAGTTGAGCCTGGAGGAGAACTTAGTTGTTTCTTTTACGTTGGTATCGGTGATGTTAACCTGATATGTTGGTGATCAGATAGTGACGCCTCATTGGAGACGTGGCAGTCACAAATTATATTTGACACAAAAGGGCTAGAGATTGTAAGGTCTAGCACCTCTTCTCTAACTGTGTTAATGAATGTGGGCTTGTTGCCCCTATTGGCAAGAGTGAGGTTATTACTAAATATGTAAATATTTATTGATCATGCGCTAAGTTTTTTTTAATAAAAAAAAGATTTTTCTTATCTTAAATTTATATAGTAGTCGAAAGACATATGTACTATTAAATTGTACTGTTTGTTTTAGAGCATCCGCCTAAGGCCAGTAAGATATTTACGTTTGTTAAAATAGTTAAGCTAGTTTTAAGCATTTTTGTCTAGAGTAAGATAGAACTAAGATAATATGGAATAAAAATGAATTTAAAATTAAAAAATTAAAAAATAAAAGGGGGTTTATATTAGAATCTATCTAACATGCGGCTTTAGGAGAAGATTCTCCAGTAGCGTAGATTAATTTGTAGGACCAAGAGAAATTTTGTCGCGGTAGAAACGCAAGCTAAAGGTGTTCGGGGCACTTTTGGTATGGTGCAGGTTACCCTGCAGTACATGCAACCCACTCATAAACTTGCGACGGTAGACTGGGTCCTTCGCGCAGTGTGGCTTGTTATTGTCACGCCGGAAGTTTACAATCGATGGAAGTGATCCACCGATCTGCTTCCTATCAAAAATTTCCCGAGTTTGCTGGGGGGACGTTAAGTTGTTTTGATTGGACGGCCCTTGGTGGTTGCCAATTGTGGCATTGTATATGGCAGTAGGTGCAACGACCGTACGGGTATCTGCAGTGATCGGTGAAGGTTCCACTGACACATTTTCGTGGCTTTTTATAATGATTTTGACATCATTAAAGCAATAAACTACTTTGCATTGCAGTTTTAGCAGGCGGTTCAAGAACCTGTTGCTAATTGCTAGAATCAGATGCAGGAGGTCTTTTTATTTATCTGACGTGTTTTGCATGACTCTCCAGTGCTGTGCATACAGGCCGCTGTTTTGTGAGTCCAGCGTCGCCAAAATGTTGGTTATAGGTAGATCAGTACTCTGTGGGAAGTTGCCCCGAATGATGTGGGGGGGTTCGGGAAGGCGTCTGCTTCCATAAGTTTGACATCAAGTCCGCTTTTTTCCTTTATTACCGCGAAGTTGGACCTCAACCAACCGGCTTTGATTGCATCGGCACACACAAAGTAGAGCCTACCTGACCTATACGTCGACCCCTTGAAGTGTGGTTTTGTCCCCTAACCTAGCAGTTCAAAAGAGGTTTCAATCACAGCCTCCTTAATTGCTGCCATTTGTGCTGTGGTCAGGGAGTTTTTGCCCCGATCATTGAGCTTCTTCAGAAGCTGTAACGAGATCTAATAAATACATTTTAAGAAAAAGTAAAATAGTAAAACTAAATTGGAGAATCAGTTTAAAGGAGTTCGTGGGCTTATAGGAAGCATTTAGGACATAACCATAAGGAGCTACTAATAAATTATATTGCTCCCGGCTAAATTAATATAACTACTACAGAGAACGTCTTAATCTTTTGTAGAGGTTTATCTAAGAGGAATTTAATTTGTGTAAATAATGGAAATGATGGCTCCCATCTGGGCTTAAACAGTATTATTCTGACAACTTTTTTTTGGGCTTTGATGAGAGGTTGTAAATTGCTCTGCCCCAACAAGAGACATTATATTCCAACTGAGAATGAACCAGTGAGTAGTAAATTGATGTAAGGAGCTTTTGTGGTATTAGCTTACCAAGGTGGAATATTTTATTTAAGGCAAATTACATGTATTTTTGTACATTTACCTAGAGAGTAGTTATTTGATTAATCTCGTGTGGCTTAAAATCCGATTCGGAGTATTTATTCCCGGGTATTCTCTACTCACCGTTTTAACTATCGAGTGACGGCTCCGGTTTTTGTAAGCCAGGCTACTCGTAATTCTCTTAAAAGCGAAATAAAAATAAAATATTTTTCTTGATGTGTGATGCCGTCTTAAGATCAACAATGCCTTTGGTGACGTCGCGAAGCCCCACTTTGACAGCATAACAATTAGTTTTCTTACTTTTGCTACTAGGGTCGTTGTTGTTTTATTTTAATACACTTTCTGTGCGTGTGATTAGATGACTTACCGAAGATCGTCCTCAGCAAAATGCCTTGGCTTTTTATAGGGCTTAGCTGGACGGCAATCTTCCAGTCGTCACTGACATCCCTTGTTTGAGGAATTTGTCAACGGGGACTCCAGCTAGGGTTTTTCTTTGATGACCTTTGATCTTGGGCACTTTGTTATTATGCACATTTTGTCATAATATTTATTTGTTTTTTTTTTTTTTTTTTTTTGCCTTTGCTGTTTTTTTATCTTTAGGTAGATTTTTTGTATAGGTTGAGGTCTTCATTGGTGTGCAGGATAAGCAGCAACTTTCACAGATAGAAATCTCATTTGTAAGAGAAAAAGACATTTCTTCAGATAAAAACCAATTGATGTGCCATAAACCAGAGTGGTAAAATGATTCATTAAAAATTCAAGGTTCATTTTAATTTAAGTACTTTAAAAAGAAGAATCTGATCTCCGGGGCTGTAATCTGATCTGCGGGGCTTACTACCCCAACTATTTGTACCACGAGAGAGCGCGCCTTAACGGGTTTCTCTATTTAGATCAATGTGGGCTGATCCAGGATAGATCAGCGGTACCGCGGATCTTCTACGTGGCCCGCAATTCCGTGTTCAATATAAATCGGATGCTAAGTTTTTCTAAAAATAAACATTTTCTTAGCTTAACTATTTTCTTTTTCAAACTATTTGTATTTGCATTAGGTCGAAAGACATGGTTTAAGTTGTTATCTGTACTTTATAGTGGCGGTATAGGGCCAGTAAGATACTTTAAGTTTGTTAAGTTATTTAAGCTAGTTTTACGCATTTTTGTCTAGCCTAAGATAATTCTAAGTGAAAATTTAATAAAAATGAAACGACAGAATTAGATCTCTAGAAAAAGCGATAATGTGTCCAGATAGCGAAAATTGCATATCGAGTTTATGAATATAAGGAAGAGTAAAGTTCTTAGGACTGAGCTTTGAGGAACACCTGAAGTCATACAGGGACTTGGATCACACAGTGTAGCATTCATACAAACAAATTGCGTTCAATTTTAGTTCTCATAGGTGTGTTGTTTCGTAACTTGTAGGCAGATCTTATTTAGAACGACTATGCTGCAATGTTAAAATGGCTGGTCATGCTTGTTAACGGTGGACATTTTTTCTCCTTTGTATTTGTGACAAACATTTAAATTGTCTGCATATGGACGACGAAAATTCGCAATCTGTAGGATCCTCAACCAATGGTTATTGTTTTATGTCAATTTTTAATATGTCCATATACGCGTATTCGTTGCCATTTGAAAAAAAATATCTAGGTAATAAGTAATAATGTGTCATATATGACTCTTTCGAAGGGGCCTTGAACGGATCTGTGAAGGAGATATAGGTAAACCATGTATTAGAGATAACTTGCCGGAAAGCATGAGATGAATATCACTGGAGTGGAAACTTTATGTTCCATTCCACGGTAGCTATTAGACTGTAGAGAATGCATTACAGGCAGCTGAAAAAGAAGAGTAAAGAAAGTAAGTTGAAATATAATTTTAGCATTAAGTTGAAATACATTTCATGGTTCGTTTTTTGTTAATTTACATTAAACATAACTCTCTGTTTTTATTGCATTACAGTGTTCCTCACGCGAACAAGAAGAAAGCGTAACACATTTTAAGAATCATTTGTGTCACATGACTGTGAACTATACTTAAAATTGGTTTTAATTAGATGGTTGTATCTTAAATTGTAGAAACGAACATAGAAATGTCAAAATTGACTATCTTTCGGTAAAATCGTGGGCACTGACTATGACCATGATGTGTTAGGTAATTTCTGGTTCTAATGCTATGTTAGTAGATGTGGTAGGAATGTAGATGTTTTTTTCAAAAAATTTCTATTTAGTCCCATGGCGTCAACAGGTCCGTAGCCGGGCTTGAAAAATCATGCGCGTTGAGTACAACAAAAGGGTATTATAAGAATAAGCATAAACAGAAACGTACTATTCAATACGTATATATATATATATATATATATATATATATGTAGTGTCGTACAAACAGAAAGTTAAAGGAAACTCTCGTGTTCCTTTTTGTAGTATCGAAGAAACTACTCCCCGTCAAATGATCTCAACATCACGAGTTGCGTGTTTCCAACGGAACGATATGTCGAAGGTTGGTTTCCGTTTGTCTCAACGTTCAGTTCGCGCCGCGACCAGTTGTAAATTTTCAGCCAACGACTCCTAAGATTACATAGTCGCGATAAGCAACGTTCAAGTGTGGAATTTTGATTTGGCCAATTTTTATTCCATTGGTTTTCGGCCACCTCGATGACCAACATTGGCTCTGGTTGCCTAACCAAAGTTACCATTATACATATGTACGTGTATACATACATATATGTACACTGCAAGGGATACAAGTGTTTCGTCAGGTGGTGTTTGTTGAAGATGCAACCGATTTGAATGAGCAAGTGGCTGCCTTCCATCGCGTCCAAATGGGTGATGGTGAGATTTATCAGCTCTGGAACGGATGTGTGGCTCTGGAAACAAATAACACATCCTTTGCTTTCACAGTCAGTCATTATTTCTGTTTTCTTGGCTGAGATTAGGTTGAATTGTCCACGTTATATTTGCTGTATAATTGTGCAAAAGTGATGTAGAAGAGAACAAGTGTGCATTATGGTTACACCAGTCAGATATTCTTCTCTCAATTTGGCATCTTCTTTGATGTAGAAATTGTACAAACATTTGTTATGTGTAGTTTGAGGTAGTAGAAATTTCGCAGTCCATAGGGACA
Source organism: Merodon equestris (assembly GCA_958301585.1). Classification (NCBI taxonomy): domain Eukaryota; kingdom Metazoa; phylum Arthropoda; class Insecta; order Diptera; family Syrphidae; genus Merodon; species Merodon equestris. Next base: position 67,935,934 of record OY284414.1, on the reverse strand, counting down.
CAGACAATTGTATCATATTTGATTCCAGTAGATAATAAACCACATAAAACGAAGAAAATTAAAACGTTTATAAGGTCGTAAGTCCATAGAGGAGTAAGAGCTGCAGCAAAAGAAACGCCATAAGTACAGTTTCAGATTTAAACATAATATGCGCCACATACATACATACATATATATACTGCTGCACATGTTACCTGAGGTGATTTGATTCAGTTGACATGGAGCAGTATCATCTGCTGGCATCTGTTGCCAATGCCGTGCTGCAAACGTGGAAATAAATACAAAATGCAACTTAATATGTCTACGACAATAACATCGATAACGACATGGAGTCACAAGTTGACAAAAGTTGGCAAACAATAGAAACCAACTCGCTGCTCTAGGCAAAAAACGCAAAGGCTCGTGTATTCACATAAGCCGACAATACTCGTACACATGAATATGTGCGAATACATGGGGTTCACTTAGTCCGAATCTGATACTATACTCAAATGAGATTCACATGAATACAATACTTTTGGGGTTGAGCGTAGACGACAGCGAGTCATGGGAAAATTCAGTTCTCGGAAAATGTACCGGAATTATGTGGAAAAATTGCAAGTGTCATCAGACACCCGATGAACCCGCCGTAGAACGACGTGTGCATTGTATTATGTTGACCAGCTCCTAGCACCTGAGCCAAAGCCAAGGTACTTTTGGCATTTTATTCGGTTCTTCGGTATTTTTCTAGTTGCGGGTTCGATTCCATTTCGCTTTTGAATTGTATGTAGATATCAAATTTTAATGTTTTGCCGAATTGGCGCATGTATTACACGATCTAGTATAACCTGACTCTTTGCTTTGAATTTAAGTTTTTTTTCATGCGACTCGGAGGTATTTGAAAGCAATCATTTGAAACATTTATATGTACATATATGTATATGTACATATATGTATATAAAAAACAACTTAAATATTTTCAATCTTGTTATTTGATTTTTGTTAAATTATTGCATTATGTTTATTAGACAGCGATAAGAAACAGCTCCAACCAAATATTACCATATCGGTTTAAAATTGAAGAGTTGTATCTGTAAAGCAGCTTACGAGCACAAGGTATTTTTATTTACAGCACAAACACATTTCCCACCGGTTTCCCACATGAGCACTGGTATCTATTGCCTGAAATACATCGCATGCTGTTTCTAGTACTTATATACCAAAACCAGCATGCGTACGAGCTCCGCTACCTAATTGGGGACCGCCTTAACAAAGTGTTGTTAGTTTTTTTTTCCCATTGCGCGCCTGATGTGGTGATAAATTCCTTCGTCGGAATATTTCATTTAATCACAATTTGATGTTGAAAATGTACCAACCAATCTTTGATATTCACCGAAGCGCAGTAATCTGTAAAGGAAGAAAAAAGATATTCAAGCCCACGTCCAACCAATTGAAGAAATGATATCGAGATGAATCCAATCGGATTAGACTTATGTAGGACCATAATCAACCTCGATGATTGCGTCAAGGTAGGTAGTAAATAAATTCAACATCGCTACTGTTTAAATAACAAGCGCATGTCTATATAATAGTAATGTAATTTCTTTATTTCGTTCTTAAGTTACAGTAGCTATCGCACAATTTACAGTAATAGTTCAAAAATATACATACTAGTTTAATTAGGAAGCTTTTCTACTGAAATTAAAGATTATCAAAAGCGTTAAACAATGAATGAAAACAATAACAAAAAAAAATTGGAGAAATAACAAAAAAAAAAGTAAATAAATAATTAAATGTAATAAAAAGTTTGATAAATAAATAAATATAAATAAATTTGAATCATTTCTCGTCAACCATATTGAACGCAGCCGAAAGCAGCATTCCAAAGAAAATTGGAAGAGTCGCTTCCATTAAAATTCCTCCTCATATTTTGGAACTCATAAAGATAAGAAACCTTTATAGGAAAAGGTGGCAGCGATATCGAGATCCCTTTTATAAATATGAGGTATCAAAATTAAATAAACTTATTTCGCAAAATATATGGCTTAATCGCAATAAAGAGTGGAATAAGAAATTAAGTAACCTCCAAAAGAACGCAAAACCATTTGGGAATATTGTGAAGGTAGTTAATAATAGGAAACGACAGTTGCCATATTTAAAGGATTCTGCAAACACCTATTTTTCAGATGTTGATAAAGCAAATGTACTGGCCATGAATTTTGCAAGCAGCCACAATGTTGCACGAAATTTAGGTGATAGGGAAACAGAAAATATTATTAACACAACAGTAGAAACATATTTTTCGAATAGAGCTCAGCAAAGACCTCGAGCAAATCTAGTCACTGACAGGGATATACAGTACATCGTTGACGATTTAAGAATTAGAAAAGTAAATGGTTTTGATTGCATTCGAAACATATATATAAAGCAATTACCAAAGCTTGGAATAAAATATCTCACATATATTGTATCTCACATATATTTCACAAGAAAAAGAAAACATTGCTTTCTACCTTCCGCTCAATTACAATTTAATGAAGTGAGCATCCCTTGGGAGTCCTGTGTTAAATATTTAGGAATCTTTCTTGACACAAAACTGATTTTTAATGACCACATAAATAGAACGATTAAGAAAATAGGACTTGCCATAAAAATGTTGTATCGTTTCATCCGTAGAAAATCCTCACTATCAATAGATAACAAAATAATAATCTACAAAGTGATTTTTCAAGTGATTCTTCTATATGGTTGCCAAGTCTGCGGTGATTGTGCAAAGTGCCATATAAAGAAATTGCAAGTATGTCAAAATAAGGTTTTAAAAATGATGCTTAATTTGCCATGGCATCACTCTACCCTAGATCTGCACAAAAAAGTGAATGTTGAACTGATCCATGAAAGGATTAAAAAACTTAAAACTAGATTTGTAGAACGATATAGTTTTGCTGACAACCCCCTAGTAAAAGAAATATGTGATAATTAAATTGTTTTACTTCCGCTGTTATTTATTTATTTATATTCTTGTTTGTTTACTTTGTTAAGTTTATTTATATTTTTGTTACTTTTCGTTTAATTAGTTTATTTATTTATTTAGTTAAGTACCTATTTATTTATTTAAACTTATATTATTATTTATTTATTTAATTAATTATTTTCATTTATTTTATTTATTTATTTATTTATTTATTTATTTATTTATTTATTTATTTATTTATTTATTCATTTATTTATATATTTATTTATTTATTTATTTACTTATTTATTTATTTATTTATTTATTTTTTATTTTTTTGGTTGTATAGAAGGTTTTTGTCGTATTTTACTTCTAAAGCATATTGTTATTTTGTCTTTTGGTTTTTTCCTTTATTCAAAATATCAAAAATTTTCAGTGGAAAGATATAAAATAATTATCAAATCCCTGTGTTGTAAAATGTGCGGTAGCAAACCATTGTAAATTTTACATACGAAATAAATATCTATCTATAAATATAAATAAATAAATAAAAAAAAAATTAGTGAAAGCATAAATAAATATATGGCAAGAGTAACTAAATCATGCGTAAAGGTTTCGACTTAATTCATTTATTGGGTGGTTTTCAGAGATTTCGCATCTAGTTCTAAATGATTCGGATAATTTTTGCATTCTGTTGCTGATCAATTCAACATTTGCTCTGCAATGTAAATCCAAAGTGGAATAGAACCATGGTCGATTAAGCATTAACTTCAATGTCTTAGTTTGAGATATTTGTAGTTTGTCTATGCGGCATTTAGCACAATTACTCCAAACTTGACATCCATACAAAAGAACTGCTTGAAATATTGTTTTATATATGATTATTTTTGATCGAGCGGAGCGTAGCGGAGCGAGAGCAATCACCCACTTTTTGGCCTAGCGCGTGCATGTACGGGGAATATAGTGGTCCGAAAACGATTTCGGACTAATCTTGTACGCACTAAATGTAGATATCGGCTATAACCACACATGTGTGCAGCATGTCATTCGATAGATCTAGGTCTGTAGATGAGCCATAAATTATCAAATGAAATTGTTTGATTGAAAAATAGTGAGAAATAACGAAGTAAAGTTTAGAAAAGTGCCATGCGGAGCGAGAGCAAGGTTGATAAAACAACAAATTTGCTCGCTCGATCAAAAATTTTCAGTAGCGGAGTTAAGCCCGTGCATACTGATCTGCCTAGTATTTGCATTTGAGAGAGATTTTCTATTGACAAAAGGATATAGCATTTCAGTTGTATTAGGGTTTGAGTGTGATGTTCATTAAAAGTTAGTTTGGTTAGTTTGTATACTCAGATATCTGACTGATGTTTGCCATGGTATGACGTTACCTCAGATATTTAGTTAGTTCGCTGGTAAGAAGCAAGATTTTTTTTTCCTGTAAGAAAGTTAGATTGAATCTTATCAGCATTTAGAGTAATATTCTTCTAGTAATACTGCTTAATTTCTTAAGTTTGATTCAATAACAGAACCGAACTCAGGAGAAGATATTATTGCTGTATCGTCAGTATATATTGCAGTATCACAGAAAGGTCATTTTGGAATATCGGGCGTATGTAAGTATCGGACAAAACATTTGCAACTCGAACAGAAACTCGGAAATTTCTTAAGAGATATTTATTGGATTTTTATGAATCAGATATTTTTATTTTCCTTCAATATAGAGCTTTAAAAAATATGTGAAAATTGTTATGATTTCGAATAAAAAAGTTATGAATTTTATGAAATTTCCGAGTTTCTGTTCGAGTTGCAAATGTTTTGTCCGATACTGTATATAAATTATACGAAATTGGGCCGAGGACGGAACCCTGTTGTACTTCAGAATTAAAGTTAAGGAGACTAGAAACATGATTATTGGCAAATACCCTGAAACAGCGATTAGACAGAAAACTTTTACAATATTGCATATGAAAGAGGGAAAATTAAGGACTATCATCATACATATGTATGTATAAGGCCGTCATGCCATACTGAATCGAAGGCTTTTTCAATGCCTATTAAGCTTGCCTGTACCAATTGCTCGATTATTTTTCTCTATCTCTCAAAACTTGATGTGAACTACTATAGCAATCTTGATATCCGAATCGTTTAGCAGAATCAAGCTATTTATCTTCAATTATATTTACGAGTTTTTCTTTGATTATTTGTTCGTTGAATCTGCTCACCGACCTTAGGTAACTAATTGGTCTATAACTTTCGGCGCTGTCATTTGGCTTACCTACTTTAGGCATTGCTATGACCTTGGCTAATTTCCAGGCTTCTGGAAAATATTGTAGTTTTAAGCACTAGCTTATGGCGAAAGTTAGAAATTTTGTGACCTCTTTCGAGAATTGTTTTTGATAAATATTCTTTATATTGTCTAATTTATTCGTTTTACATAGATTGAGGTTTCTAACAAAAAAGATAATATCACACTCTGTGGTGAATTTATTTGCCGGAGTAAAATGACCAGAGAGATTGAAGCTGTTTAAAGTATTTTCTACAATAGCATTTGTATAAGTATTCCCTAAATGCTGGTACACAGTATGATATTTGTCAATGTTTTCCATAAATTCATTTGTCTTTTCCTTGTCTGTGCGGTATAGGAACTTGTTTGTGTTTCCTTTTAATAATTTTAGCAATATTCCAGAAGGGCTTTGAACCCTTACAAACTACATTCCCAAAGTAATTTAGAATTCCACTTACTATTGCGGAATTCTTCAATTCTAAATTTAATAGTCTTATTAAACTGTTTGATTAAGAAGCCTATATGTGGTAGTCGATATCTATGTAAATTCCTTCGATGCATATTTCTTACCTTTATCAGTTTATATGAGCAGGTGGTTAATAAAAACAACTTTGTTTTTCAACTTTAGGTATAATGTTATTTGCTGAGTTAAGAACAGATTTGGATAAATGCTGAATAGCCAAGTCAACATCCTCATTGCAGTTTATTGAATAGAGATTCATAGTGTTTTCTCTAAATCCTATTTTCAAATCGTTCGAATAATTTGCCCAGTTAGCTCGTTTCAAATCGAACCAATATTATACATTTTCTCGAATCTTACATATATTGGGTTGTGATCTGAGCTTAACTAATTTACAGACCAAGCAAAAGTCATATAATTCTATTTTTGGGTTTATTTTGGGTTTCAATTTTAATTAGGTTTTTTAAAAAGTAATACCACTAATGAGTCTGGGCCTGACAATAAAAGATTCCAATTTTCAGTTAAAACGTGATTTTATTTTTCTACATAATCGCCTTTGACTTGAACGTATTTGATCCAGCATTTATCATACATGAGTATTCCTTCCCCGAAGTTTGAGCCTGGAAGTGTGTGAAAACATTCATCTATGGCCTTCTCAATTTCTTCATTTGAAGCGAAGCACTTTCGGAAAACATATTTCTTCAAGATTGGGAGCAAATGGCATTCTGTGTATCGTTAGGAGCCTAGAAAGGATGGCCGAGCAAACGTGCACCAAATCCATAGTTGTCCCATCGCCGACGCAGCCTACTTCTTCTTCTACTTTTTTAATCCAGACCTTCTCACGAATTTTGGCAACTTTTTTTGGAGCCTTTTGAAAGGTAATCAAATAATAGGAGCTCTTTCTCAACCCAAAACATGCTGACCATTCGTTTTCACCCACTGCTTATACTGCTGTTTCCATAATCCAAAATTCGTGTACACAAAGTACTTGAGACAACAAGTTTAAACTTATCATACGAATTAATGAAATGTTTCTGTGTTAGGATGAAAATTTGAAAAACGAGAAATGGTTAATTTATCCGCCCTACTTTTAAGAAGTTAAAAAATCAATTCTGAAACTGAATTCTGATCAGGCTGCTGAGCTCTACAAAACGATTGGGAGCATGCATCAGCTCAATTATAGAATACGATCGGAGAAAACAAAGTCTGATAAATGGAATCCAAATCTGGTATCTAAATCTTGCGTCATCTTTTTTGATAAGTTTAAGGCAAAATCCATCATCGAATAAATATTATATTACATTATACCTATGCAAAGTTTTTTCATAACAAATTTTTCGTAGCTTGAGTTAGTTGTAATAATATTAATTGTAAGTTTATATGTATGTAGTTGTCAAAAGATATAGGTTTAAGTTGTAGATCTAAGAAACTATGATTAAAAAATGGATTAAAAACTAAAACAAAAAAAAGACTACACTATCCCAAATCTTGGATATGAAAATTCTAGAAATTTTAAATCGACACAAATCAACATACAACGCCATGTATAGTTGTAAAATAATTGTCAATATTTTCTCGTATGATTTAGTTAGTCAAAAAAGTTTAAGTCCGGGTGATGCGCTATTATCGACATTTTTGTTAAATTCTTCTTGAAAATATCACGTAAAATTGACACTAAAGGTACGATGTACTTCAAATTTGTCCATTTGATTGCATATTCGAATTTAATGGTTAAAGGTCTTGTTGAGTAAATGGACACAACACCTTTGACCCTAAGAATCAAAGGTGGAAAGACATCCATCCAATTGGAAGCAATTAGTCAGAATTCGTCGTTTTACAAATTTATTTTACGCAATTTTAAAAAGCTTTCAAAATCTAAACACATTCTTGTTAAAAATTATTTGAAATGTATTTGAAGGACACATCAGGGTCCTTTCTATGCAATAAAAGAAAAAGATAAATCTTTTTGGAACCAAATTGAAACAAACCCGGAATATCTATTCACCATCTGCGATATCCATTTATCACACCGTAATTGCATTATTATAAACTTTGGAAATTCTGAACCCTTTTGTGGGAAAAAAGGGTTGCATTGTTACACATACGAGTATTGAACGAAAGCTATGCCGCTGACATGCCAAACAATTCTTCAGGACGAAAAGGCTTCACTGGAGTAGGTAGGAACTGCTTACTTATTACTATCACACGTACTTTAAAATTTCATATATTAAAACAGATTTTGTTTTTATTGAACTCTCAGACGGTACATCCTTTAGATTGTATATATTTTCACCCTTTCCATGGCAGTGTATGAAATTGTAAAATGAAATTTATGGCTGTGCCAGCACGTGTTGAAAATTGCTCAACATCGATGTCGACAAAATTTTGGAACTAAACTCGCAACTAAATGGATTTTTGGCAATTTTCGAACCATTTTCGGCAAAATTGGAAATTTATTAAGTGCAAAGTGACACAAAACAATGGCGTCGATATGCTTAACAAACTTTTAAATGTGCTAACTACATGGGAGCCTTGAGTTGTGCATAACAATCGTTGCGTCATCTGTTCTTCTCCAAATAAACGGGTTAACTGGGGCTCGACGACAATGTAATGGTGTCGAAGTATGACACAAGCTAAGTTTAAATTTACATTCAATTTTACTTGTCCAGGAGCGGAAGGTACGTTGCTGTGAGTTCGACAGGCAGTACATATATCGAAGGGGCTACCTCGTTCTGATTACGGAAGTTCGGTTTGGATGGAAAAAGAAAGTCCTTTCACTCCTTTGCGTTGTTGTCGGTACGAGTTTAAGTCTTTCTGTCTTCCAAAGCAACAATCGGTGGTGAAATCATTCCGGGCGGTGTTTAAATTTATGGTCCTGAGTCAGCAATAAAAGCTGAAAAGTCCCATATTAAGCGCCGTTGGGAGGGAGAATAAACATTTTCCTTTCGTTTTCCACCACTGACTTTTGTAAAGTTCTCAAAATGACTTTGTACGCTATTGTATGTGCCAGTGTGTATGTAGTTAGTATGTTAGTTATAAAACGAAGGAGAAAAGGTTGCAAACCGGAAGCCGTGAAGGGTGCTACCCATGTGCTCAAGGGCGATTTAATTTTATTTTTATGCTTTCCTTCTGCAAAAAAAGTGCAAAAGGCAATAATTTTAAATTATCACGGGAATAACAATTACAATCACAAGCTGCGGACATTTGTTAAAGGTTGCATATGTCTGGGTTTTTCCTTTTCCGCTTTCGCAAAGGGAAATCATGCTCCATTAGGTTGGCATTCAATAGCTGTCGCTTTTTTTATTATTGTTAATGTTTAAATGATACTGTGCGGACTGCGAATGCTTTCTTAAGGATATTTTGAAGGCTGACCACAACTACAGTATAAATACAATCGGATGGGTAGTTTGAACGGAATGATTTTGGATTGCTTTTTTACTAAATTATACTTCATTGTGACATTGACATTGCTTCCAAATTATAATCTTTAATATTTTATTTGATGTCTGTTGACATATAATTCGCAATAGTTTACTACCCGGATTCAGATATGATAGGCGCAATCCATTTTTTTTTATTTGACGCTTTATTTCTGAAAAATAATTAAAAGTACATTCTTGGATGTACGAGTACTGTTCACTGCTAGCTATACATTTTGCACATCTTTACACGTTACGAAAACTGCTTTTTAGGCAATCCACGAATCGACCCAATTTTCGGCTTCTTGGAAACATTGCAGATGCTGATCATCTAAGCAATACGGTGGTAATCGGAACCGTCTCTTGTGAATATCAATTGATTGTTAGGTTTTCTCTTTTGAAATTACATTATGATGCATTCACATACATACATTATTAATACAAATACATTTTCCAGGGCGAGACGATGAGGCTACCACTGGTTCAAGAGGTCCACGAGGGAAAAATGCACAATATTACCGTGATTACAGAGCACGGAAGCGAGCAGAGCAGGAAAAAGAGTCGTTGAATAGAACTAGTTCTACGACTGCTGATTCTTCTACAATTAACGTCGCAGGATCAGTAACATCGAAGAAAAGGAAATCAGCCGCGGAATACCAGAGAGAGTACCGAGCACGTAAAAAAGCCAAACGTGACAATATATGGTAGGAATGATCCAACAACCAAAGGGGGAACTACCATTGATGCAGTTTTTGCAAGAAATATTGAAAAAATAGAACTCAAACATTTCGTATCTTACTTTAGTTATCATAATCCCATTGTAAATGTTATAGATTTGGATATTTCTCCACTCGAAAATGATAATTAAAAGATGCGATCAATTGTGAATTGTAAGCAATGTTAGTAAAGTTTGTCTTAAAGAAACAATATGAGTTCACTAAAAATCAATTTCTACCCCTTCCTATTTTCATTTCTACATTACGAAGTTTCACTTTTTCCGCGCGGAGGGACTCCACGCACTATTTTCTTTTTTTTACTTTTCACCCTTTGCAACGGACATCTCTCGGTTTCAAATTGTATAACATTAGATTTCCGTGCTATGGATTATAGCACCCCAAATCGTTCAACTGATTGATAATGATTTGTTGACTTCCGGCCAGTGAATCTGTGACACTCCTTTTCTTCCATGTCGAAATAACTTCTTTTGTAGTGTCTAATCATTCGCGAAAAGTTTGAAAGCAAAAGTAAAACTTTCCCAATCTGAAGCTTATTTGGATAGAAGGAAAAATATTGATGCATGAAAATTTGCAAGTTGTTGAGAATGTCTAAGCTTGCCATGTGCTGATTTGAAATTATGATCAGCATGTATAGCGAAATCTTTTGGAAAAAGGCGAATTTCCAACCGTGTCGCTGCCAGTTATGTATTTGCTCCATTGTTATTTTAGCTTGTGAAACCGTATTTAAACAATGATATATTGGAATCTTATATAGTACTATAATATATTATGTATATATTTAATATACATACATATATATACATATGCACATATATGTGCGATGATATGTCATCGGAACTGCATTTCAGCTATTGTAAATACGTACACTATGTATTATTATTACTAGCGTTATAGCCCATGGAGGACCAAAGTCGAAATTCTTTTCAATCTATGTTGTGCGTGATTCCTTTTCCTATAAGTGAAAGGAAAGAGTACTGTTTCAGGAAGCATTTCGCCTTCAAGTATAAGGAGGATTTTGTCACTAAGTGAGGTGAAAAAACGCGAGATAGGATACTGATGGATTAGTGTGTCATCCGAGTTAGAAGGAGAAGTGCGTATGATTTTATGAATCAACCGATCTTGGACACAAAGACTTCAGCTTGGTGTTTGCTTCACACTGTATAGGCTGCATAATATCATCGTTTCTAACCAGGTCCTATTGAAATTTTTTGTTTTTTTTTAATATGAATTTTTTACGTTAAGAATAAGGTTAGTCCCCAAATGTATGAAAATAGTAATAAAAAAGAGGTAAGTAAATCAATAAATTCAACAAAAAGGTAAAGTAATAAGAAAAAATTAAATATGTACATACATATATGCATATCTATTTAGATATTTGTTTAAAAAATAATAAGTAAATAAATAAATTCCATAATAAAAACATAGATATATAAATAAATAATAAATGTAAAAATAAACAATTTATAAATACATATAAATAAACTTTAACACAAACATAAATAAATAAATAATGATAATTTTGTATATAAAATCTTTGTGCCACACAGAATCGAAAGTTTTCTCAATGTCCAGTATTGTCATATTTGTTGATCTTTTGATTGCATTCCATGTTTTCGTCAAAGGCCGAATTGTTCGTTAGGATAAACTTCTGCATGTGCCTTCAGCAATTATTTTCACAATTTTTTTTTTCATTACTTTTTCATAAATTTTACTTACAGTACTTAATAAATTCATTTGTCAATGACATTCTTTTCTGTCTAAAGGCTTATCTGCTTTCGGTATTTATATATGTATATATATTATTTTTGCAGCTTTGTATGCAACTGGTATTTGAGTGCTTATCATGTAAAATGTATTGTATGTAGAGCATATTCTACAAGTTCGTTTGTTTTCGCATCTCGTAAGGTCTGAAATACAGTAGAATTTTGGGGAAAGTTTGAGGCTACGTCTTTTGCCTTTTACCATTGTTTTTGAGATAGGGTATATTTGTTGTTGTACATTTGGCAATTTTCGAAATATTTCAAAGGGGTTAAGAACCTACAAACTACTCTTCACATCGATATTCTTGAATAATCCTCTTTATTATTTTATTTGGAAGATTCATTTGAATTCTTGAACTGACTTGGCGATATCTTTGCCAGTTTTCTATATGCAAGTTATGGAACATTACTCATTAACACCAAGCTGCTCACCGCATCAGCTGTAATGTTGACAAGCTTGCATCGACACCTTTTGGTATGAGAGCCGTGATTACTTCTCAGTCAGTCGACCGAAGAGTAAGTCGTGCGGATTCAGACAGACGAATTGTAAAAATTCCTCATAGGGGAACCTTTTGAGAAATAAAGTTTTGTTTATAAAACCGATAGTGTGTCTGATTTCGTTAATTGGCGTCCAAACGTGGGGCAACGCGATTAAAATATCTTATGAAGAAATCATTGTATCAATGTGCGTTGCTTAATTAACCGAATTCGCGAACACGTGTACCGCTTGGCGGATATAAAAAGATATAATAAAACAAAAACTAAAGCAAGTCCAAGTTCAAAGTGTTATTGTAAAAACTGGAAAAAGGGTGTTATTTCCTAACAGCGGTTAAGATTTGGCTAATACCCTATCCAAGCTGCCATAAAACTAACCCTACAATAAAAGCACTTACACCGAGTAAATATAATTGTACAGTCGTCGAAAGTGATTTCATTATAAAGTGAATAAAAAGATAATTAAGTTGCTAAAACAAACCTAAACAACATTATTGAAAACAAACAACCTTATCTACATTCCGTTAAATTAAAATAGAAAAATAGTTCGTGCTTAGAATTGACTGTGCAACTTTGTTTGTGAAATAACTTATATATTGAAATTGTTATTTACCAATTCAACGCCTATTATATTAATATCATCTTGTAAGTTAATTTGAATTTATAACAAAGTTTATAAGTAAACAATTCTGATATCAACACATTATTTAGAATAAGTTTAAGAAGCTGGCAAATACTGTGACGAATCATTAGACTTAGTTAAGTCCTTACCTGAGTTGAGTGGTGAACAGGTGCGCTATATTTCTTGGCAGCAAGCTGCTTTCGCAGCATACAAGTTATTTGAGGAATTCGAGGGTAGCTCTAAGCATAAACAGGCGTCAGCCATTATACATAATAAAATTACTGGTTCGGCAGATCAGGTCCTGTCATCATTTAATACGGTGCTTAATCTTAGAGCTATTATACATAGCTCGCCTAGACTTCACGTATGCCGATAAACGGCGTGTATAACTTTTAGAACAAAAAATGTACACTCTGCGCAAAGGTCGGCTTTCAATAATAGAATTCTACGATGAAGTAGAAAAAAGCTAACGTTGATAATTAACAAAACTTTAATGCTTCATGAGGGTAATAAAATATTCATTGATTCTCTAAGCCAGAAATATAGACAAGAACCATTGAGGGTTTTTATTTCTGGTTTGCGAAAGCCCGTGTGCGATATACTGTTCTCTTCGCGACGATCTGATATGTCTGGTGCTCTTGCTCTGGCACATGAACTTGAAGCAAATCAAGAACGGTATACCTTTGTAAATTCGTTTACAAATAGGAGAGAGCATCTGGTACAGTTTTTACCTTTACAAAATCGCAATTGTAACTCTTTCAACTCACCTCACTATACGAGTGGACCAATTTCTTATAACCAGTTTCGTCAAAGCCCAACAGGAATGAATATAGATCCATCTGTTTCTCACCATAGGAATGGTGTGAATAATAATCAAAGACCTTCACAGATAAAAAGATATCGCGATTCTGATCGATCACTTCACTACTTAAATCAACTTATTCATGAATTTTTAAATCGGTAGGAAAAGAGGATTCGTATAAACAAAGCAGTTATAAAGAAGACCCTTATAATGACTACACTAGCAGCTACGGTTACGATCCCAGCAATGAAATGCAAGAAAGATATTCTTGTGCAACACCTTTAGGTAATGACGATCAGGAATCTGTTGATGAGATCAATTTTTTAGGGGAAGGTCCTTCCTGCCGTACATCTACCGCACGCTAGAGGGCAAAGAAGTAAATTTTTTGGTAGATACTGGAGCTTCTTAAAGTTACATCAAACATTTCAATACCCTTAAAGCTATAACACCAGTAAACAATCCATTTACTGTTAAATCCATTCACGGAGTTAGCCAAATTACATCCAAAAGTGACATCAATATTTTTGATAAAAACGCCACATTTTTTATACTTCCAACTTTAAAAACATTTGGTGGGTTTATTGGATTTGATTTCCTTAATGAAATAAATGCAAAACTTGATTTGGTGAAAGGATCCTTAAATTACAATGGGGGTGAGGAAAAATTATTGTATTTTTATTGCAGAGACGTAAATAATATCTCTACACAAACTAGAAAGTCTCCAGCAGATAAAAATAAAGAACTATCTTCATTGTTAAATCGCCATGCTAAGGTTTTTGCAGACTCTAATGAAGCTTTGCCTATTAATACCAAAGTTGTTGCTACTATTCGTACAACCGATAATGATCCGGTGTATTCGGAGGCTTACCCGTACCCAATGTCCGCCATTCATTTCGTCAACAATGAAATTGACAATTTACTCCAAATGTACTCCCCATAAAATAATCCAGTATGGATCGTTGATAAAAAAGGAGTCGATGAGGCAGGAAGAGGCAAAATACGGTTAGTAATACATTTTCGAAAATTCAACATCAAAACTATTAATGAAAGATATCCGGTTCCGGATACTGCGGTTATCTTAGCAAATCTTGATAACGCTTCAGTTTTCACTACTTTAGACTTAAAATCTGGATTTCACCAAATTAAATTGCTTGAAAGGGACCAGGAAAAGATGGCTTTCTCTATAAATAATGGGAAATATGTATTCTGTAGGCTCCCATTCGTTTTGAAAAATGTCCCCAGCATCTTCCAAAGGGCCATAGACGATGTATTAAGGGATGAAATAGGAAAATGCTGTCATGTTTTCATCGATGACGTTATCATCTTTTGCAAAACAAAAGAAGAGCATCTCGAACATGTCGAAAAGATTTTAAAATTGCTTTTTGAAGCCAATATGAGGGTTTCGTCAGAAAAATCAACATTTTCAACGAGGCAGTTGAATTTTGGGGTTTGTTGTATCCAATAAGGGTATAAAAACATGTCCGGAGAACATACAAAATATAGTAAATTTCGGAATTCCAAGAACACTTCGAGGCTTGCGATCCTTTCTTGGATTGCCGGGGTACTAAAGACGTTCCATAAGAGACTATGCTCAAATAGCAAAACCTCTTACCAGATACTTACGGGGTGAGAATGGAAATTTAGGTAAATTTCAATCAAAAAATAAGAAAATAAACTTAGACGAGGAAGCACTTGAATCCTTTCATAGAATTAAAAGAATCCTGGCCTCGGAAGACGTGTTACTTCTATATCCCGACTATGAAAAATCTTTCGATCTAACGACCGATGCATCATCGCATGCAATTGGCGCCGTACTTTCTCAGAACGCCCAATCGCAATAATATCAAGAACGTTATCTGCTACTGAAGAAAACTATGCCACAAACGTGAACTTCTTATTATTGTATGGTCGTTGCAGAAGCTTCGGAACTATTTGTATGGAGTAAATCGGCTCAATATTTACACTGATCACTAGCCTCTAACTTTTGCAATATCCGAAAGGAATCCGAATGCAAAAATGAAAAGATGGAGGGCATTTGTAGAAGAATTTTTACATACGTTTTTCTACAAGCCAGGGAAAGAGAATTTTGTTGCTGACGCGTAATCTAGGCAATATATCAGTAACCTGGAAAAGAGACCAATCCAACATAAGCGACAACTCACAGTGAGGTTTCCTTAACTCAAAAAATACGAAGTGTTGAAAATCCACTTAATTGCTTCAGAAATCAAATTGTTATTGAAAAAGGGTCAAAATCAAGTAAGAAAACTAAAATATTTTTCAGAAAACAAATGCGACACACAGTTGAATATTGTAACATCGATTACCTCTTTTCAGTTCGACAAGAAGTAGTTAATCCTTACGTAGTCAACGCCATCCACTGTGATATAAGGATCCTTGAAAAAATATATAAAACTTAAACCTAACTAAAAACTAGCTTAACCTACCTTAACTAAAATATATACATAATATATATTATATATATATATCTTTTTATCTTGTTTTATGTTTTTTTTTTTTTTTTTCTTGTTTTTTTTTTGGTGTTTTTTGTTTTTCAAACTAAAATTACTGAACCTACCCACCACCCTAGCCTACCTTAGCCTACCCTAACCTACCCTAAACTACAATAATTTATGCAAGCCTGCCATTGGTGTTTGGCGGGCTTTGCCTTGAAGAGGCTGACCTATAAAAATTTACCACTGACGTAGTCCGTTCCAACCACCAAAAACGTTGATGCTGTCGGACGACGTCTTCTCGATCTCGGCGTGAATTCGACCTACTGAACCTGAGGCGCTCGGGCTCGTGGACCGCGACATCACATTCGTAGAGGAAGCGTCGTTCCACGGAATTGCGGGCCACGTGGAAGATTAGCGGTACCGCCAATCTATCTTGGATTAGCCCACATTGGTCTAAATAGAGGAATGCCTCTGGTGGGACAAAGCCGTTAAGGCGCACCCTCTCGTGGTACCAGTAGTTGGGGTAGTAAGCCCCAGAGATCAAGTTATTGTCCGAAGTCATTGCTCTTGCAACGTGGCTTCGAATCAGTTTTATCAGAAAATTGTCCACCCGTAAAATCCTGGCCTTATGGTATAGAACCTCGTTCGGGTAAAATTTCGTGTACTCAGATTCAGGTGTCCTATGTAACCCGAGACAAGTCCTGAGACATTGTCTCTCAAACACCCGAATCCTTTCCATTAAGCTGGCTCTCACATTGAACCAGACGGGACATCCATAGGCAACCATGGGCCTGATTAAGGTCATGTAGCAGATTACCTTCCCTTCACCCTAGAGTCAAGTTGGCTGCTATGAAACAGCCATCTTGTCAGAGCGAAAGCGCCCCGGGCCCTTGCCAGAGCAGCATCTACATGTTTGTCAAAATATAGATACTGATCCAGCACGATCCCAAGGTATCTGACTACACTTTGTCTCGCCAGTGGACGTCCGTCCGGTCCAGAAATTGAGAACCTGCGCCAATTTTTTCTAGTGTCCCGAGAGGCCCTAGACAAAGGCGTTCTGAATAAAATAGATTCTGATTTCTGGAAGTCATCACAATACTGCTGAATTTTTTCGAAGTCACGCTGCAGAAGAGTAACAATGACGTCGATCGTTGGACCTGATCTGTACGCAATTAAATCGTCCGCGTACGCTATTGAATGGTGAAGAGAAGCTATCAGATCACTGAAGTAAATGCTGAAAAGTATCGGCGAGTTCACCGTACCCTGTTGCAGTCCGTTGTTAATATCAAATGTTTGGGTAGAAGTCACGTTGGCAATTTTCACTACGAACTTTCTACCTGTTAACATGTCAATAATCATATATAGCAGTGGTTTACTTATGCCCAACCGACTGAGCTTGTAGTAAAGTCCTTCTAGCCATACGGTGTCGAAGGCTTTTTCCAAGTCAATCAAACAGGCACCCGTGCATTGGTTCTTGCATTTATTCCACCTTCTCGAACACCTTGCTGATACTCGGAAGGAGACTTATTGACCGAAGATTTGCCGGGTTAGAGGTGTCTTTACCCCTCTTGGGGATTGGTTGCACCACCGCTGTTTTCCAGTGCACTGGATAATATGCATTATTCAGTGCATTGTTGAACAGGATGGTGTACCTCTCTACAGCCACTGGTGGAAGGTGCCTAAGCACAACATTGGATATACCGTCGGTTCCCGCGGACTTTTTTTTCTTCAATGAGTCGAAGATCATCTGGAGATCCTCCGTCGAAATCAACAGGGTGTTAGCCCCTTCACTGGCGACAGCATTGTTTGCCATAAAATCATCATTGAACCTGGTAAAACCAAGGTTCTCTGATCGCCAATGATCTATATCATTTTGAAGGTAGAAGTGGTGAAGTAGGACTCTGTTTTCCAGGTCGCGGTTCCTGGAATACAGCTCCCACTGTCGCCACCTTCTTCTGGGGATCCTCGATCACGAAGAAATCATCATCCAAGACGGCGCTCTCTGGATCGATGCTGACTGTTCGTAGCAAGCGTTCATTGTCTGACTTTCTCGGAAGCTTTAGATCCTGAATGTCATTCTGATTGTTTCTTCGAAATATTTTATTTATTTGCGGGAACATACTCGCGCTGTTGGATTTTACAGCACGAATTCTGTTGCTCCAATGCAAACTTACAGATATTCTGTAATTCTCTTTGATCAACTGTTGGAGATTTTTGATCAGTGACTTCAGTGTCCTGACCTCCGAGTTTTGTCTGTCGGTAAACCGCCTGTACAAGAGTTTGAGTCTTGTCAGTAGTCTACTTTTTTGTCTGTGCAGTGCGTTGATTGTCGCGTTTCGATATACGTTTGTGGTATCGTGCTGTCGTTGGCGTGGTATCGTATTGTTCATTGTCTGTTTAATGATATCGTCCATTTGTTGGAGGTACCTGTTAATCCGTTGTTTGACAGGTTCCTATTAGACGGTGGGAAGGAGGCGCTCGAAGTGAGCGCTCTCGTCAGAGAATCGGTGAAGCGTGTCCAGCGCGCCCTACTGTAATCATAGGGGTACGTTTGGACGTACTCTGCCATTTCCGCGAATTCGTCTGGTAATTTGATTACGGAGCTTAGTCCGCAATGGTCACTGTCGTATACGAAGGTCCGTAGACAGTTAGTAGACCATTCGTTTATGTCAGCCAGTCTCAGTCGAGAGTCAAGCAGCATGAGATCCAGATAGGAGCCGCTCCTAGGATACGACGGACTATCCGTTGCGAGTATTTTGAGTCTGTACTCTATGCTCTGCAGAACCCACCAATGGCTTAGTAGGCTCCCCCTAGTGTTGGGAATGTTATTTTCCCAATCACTATGTTTGGCATTTAAATCACCGTCCAGAATGTAGAAGTTTTCTACCGAGTTTAGGCGCAGAGTCCGAAAAAGTGTCCCGAGCTCTGCCATGAAAACGTTAGGTTGAGGTGCTTCAGGTGCATAAGCTGATATAATGTACATTCTCTTTCCATTTCGGAGAGGAATGCACACAATACATGCTTCTAGCACCTGGAACCTCCGCACTTCACTGCTATATATAGTTTTATATTTAAAGTTATTTCTAATAAAGATCGCAACTCCCCCGCCTCGTGTGGCGTTGGGTCGGTCTCTTCGAATTACTTTATAAGAATTGTGCCGGATTTTGTGCTTTTGGCTTAGCTTTGTTTCGCTAACCAAAAGTACATCGGGGCTTTCGTCCTGCAACAAGTTGAAAAGTACAGCTCTTCGCTCAATCCTAATCAGTGAATTCACATTCACCGACAGGACCTTTAAGGGACTCTCTACCGGCGTACCCATCACGATTCAAGAGGCGCTAGGCCCGGCAGAAGCGAGTAGATTCTGTCCACTCGGGTCGCCTGCTCATGAATTTGCTGTTGGAGCTGGCCGATCTGCCCTTGGATGGCGAGCAAGATCGAACGTAACAGCCACAGGCTTTTGTACCGTCTGCCTCAGACCTGCCGCCATTTGGGCATAGGTCATTTGAGGTGTGGCGGCTGATGTTTGTGAGCGACCTGCCGGACGTTTCTCCTCAATCTTCTGCTTACGAGCCAGATTTGATTTGATGTCTTGGAACTTAGGACATCCCCGATAGTTTGCAGGGTGTCCCCGGTTCCTACAGAGCACGCACTCGAGCTGCTCCCTCTCCGCGACCTTGTCTTAAGTCAGATCGCATTCCTCGTTCTTGTGGTTCTTTGCACACTTAACGCATCGAGGCTATGTAGTTTCGTATTGGAATTAGAATTTAGAATTTACAATTATTAACTCAGACATTTTTGTTACTATTTAAACTACTAAAACAAATAACAGTTGATTCGTAAAACTTAAGCTATCATATGAAAATATTGATAATAGTGTTTAAATTTTGAATTTTTTTAACTTGTTAACTATATTTTTAAGAAATTAAGTATTTGTTGTTTCATTGACTTTTGAATACATTATGTGAATTATCCTCATATTGTTTATTATTTGTTGAAATTGAAAAATAAGTTAAAAATCTATTTTTATGGACTATTATCTACTATTGTCAAGAGGAAAATTAAAGAGACATTATCGCAAAAAGTATACGTATGTATGCCATAGACACACATTAATGCTGAGATGAAGCCGAGGACGACTTCGCTTAAGAGGAGGGAAGTTATGAAACATTACCCATTAACACCAAGCTGCTCATCGCATCAGCTGTAATGCTGATAAGCTTGCATCGACACCGTTTGGTATGAGAGCCGTGATTACTTCTCAGTCAGTGGACCGAAGAATAAGTCGTGTGGATTCAGACAGACAAATTGTAAAAATTCCTCATAGAGGAACCTTTTGAGATATAGAGTTTTGTTTATAAAACCGATAGTTTGTCTGATTTCGTTAATTTGTACATTCCTAGTTCTTATAATTTCAAGGACATGTATCTGACTGTCCATCTGTTCGCATATATCACATATCTGTCTGTCCGTTTGTCGGTACGTACATATCAAACCAAACGTGCTGTGAAGAAAATGTGAATTATAAACATAAGAGGAGACTTATGCAGTTGATCACAGACCAGTGAAGCAGAAGGTAGTGTTTCGGCTAAAGTGGAAAAGAAAACAAAAGAAAAATAATATAAGTGCGCGTTTACGCGAAGTACTCGCGGGACCCAAATTAGCGTAGAGGTATAGTGCCTGACCCGCAATCGGAAGGTCGCCGGTTCGGATCCCCAGGCGGGAGAGAAAGTTTTTTGTTTGCGTTCTTTTTTTTTTTTTTTTTTTATTTTGTTTCCTGCTTCCTTACTGCGGCTTCTGAAGAAAGCTAGAAGTAGCGGGAGGAGATGTCGGGGGATGGCGGGGGAAGTCCCGTACCTCGTACAGGGTCGGAATCGGATGATTTATCATCCGATTTCGCAACACCGGCCGCCGTCATGAAAAGGCGCAAAAGGGTTAGCGCAAAGCCCAACCCAATCAAGCGCCCCTCCCTCACCACTTCGACTGAAAAGCTGCAGGTCGAAGCGAGGAAAGGGGCGCCATCATCACCACCATCGACGTCCGAAGCAGCCGGACAACAACAACAACGTGTCATCCCCGTGGAAGCAGAGGTCGAATACCTCTCCGATGGTAGAGAAGGCCGCTACATGGGGGACAACAACCCCTTCGCGGCCCTCTTAAGTTCGGCTACGGAGGATGAATGTATTGTACTGGAGGAGCAAGAACGCTTCCTACGCGCCCAGCTGCAGGCCGTAGTAGACAAAATTAAGGCGTTGCAGAAGTCGAGAAAGGAGGCAATAGCCGCCGAAGAAATGAAGCAGCAACAACAACAGCAGCCGCAGAAGAAACAGCAGCAACTACAACAACGAAAGCAGCAGAAACAGCAGCAGCAACAGCAACCACAGCAACAACAACCGCAGCAACAACAACCGCAGCAGCAGAAGCAGCATCAGCAACAACAACCGCAGCAGCAAAAGCAGCAGCAGCAACAACAACCGCAGCAGCAGAAGCAGCATCAGCAACAACAACCGCAGCAGCAAAAGCAGCAGCAGCTACAACAACCGCAGCAGCAGAAGCAGCAACAACAACCGCAGCAGCAGCAGCAGCAGCAGCAGCAACAACAACAACCGCAGCAGCAGAAACAGCAGCAACAACAACAGCGGCAGCAGAAGCAGCAGCAACAACATCAGCCGCAGCAACAGCGCACGAAAAAGGAAAAAGTGCCACCGATCCTCACCTATACCACGGCCTTACGAGAAACCATCGATCTGTGTAAGTATGCCATTGGTGTAGGTAATTTTGAATTTAAATGTTTGGGCCAGAAACGCTATGCTATTCAGTGCAAGACACTTGAGCAGCATAAGCATATTAAAAGCCTATTGAAGGAGTCAACGACGGAGTTTTTCTCCTTCACCCCAAAAGCCGAGAGGTTGCGGACGATGCTCCTCAAAGGCGTGGAATCTATCACAGATCCCGAGGAAATGCTCTCAGAGCTCAAAGAGTTCGAGAGTGACGACCTCAAATTCGTGGCGGTTAAGCCATTTTCTACGGTGAGCTCCCGACGGGAGAAGCGAGTGATTCCCTTCTTCTTGGTACAGCTCACACCCAACAGCAAGCTGGAGAGGTTAAGGTCCATTACTTCCTTGGCTTCCCAGCGTGTAACGTGGGAAATATTAAAAAGGCAAGGAAACATTTTGCAATGTATCCGCTGCCAAAGATTCGGGCACGCCGCGTCGAACTGCGAAATGCAGCCTCGATGCGTTAAGTGTGCAAAGAATCACAAGAACGAGGAATGCGACCTTGGTAAAGACAAGGTGGCGGACAGAGAGCAGCTCGAGTGTGTCTTGTGTCGGAACCGAGGGCACCCTGCAAACTATCGGGGATGTCCTAAGTTCCAGGACATCAAGAAAGAAAACCTGGCCCGTAAGCAGAAGGTCGAGGAGAAGCGTCCCTCGGGTCGCTTCCAAACACCAGCCGTCACATCCCAGTTGACCTACGCCCAAATGGCGGCAGGTTCGGGAAAGACGGTACAAAAACCCGTGGCTGTTCCTAAAGCCCCATTGCCTGTCTCTAAAGCACCGGGGGCCGAGGTGGATGTCTGTTCGATCTTGCTCGCAATCCAAGGGCAGATTGGGCAGCTCCAAAAACAGATCCAGGAAACGGCGACCCGAGTAGATAATATCTGCTCGCTTCTGCCGGGCCTAGCGCACCTAAGGTCATGATGGGTACGCTGGCAGAGAGACACTTGAAGATCCTATCGGTGAATGTAAATTCACTGATAAGGATCGAGCGACGAGCCGTACTTTTTAACCTGTTGCAGGACGAAAGCCCCGATGTACTCTTGGTTAGCGAAACAAAGCTAAACCAGAAGCACAAAATCCGGTACAGTTCGTATAAAATAATTAGAAGAGACCGACCCAACGCTACTCAAGGCGGGGGAGTTGCGATTTTCATTAAAAATAATCTTAAACATAAGGTCATATATAGCAGTGAAGTGCGGAGGTTCCAGGTGCTGGAGGCCTGTATTGTGTGCATTCCTCTCCGAAATGGAAAGAGAATGTACATTGTATCAGCCTATGCACCTGAAGCACCTCAACCCAATATTTTTATTGCAGAACTCGAGACACTCTTTCGATCTCTGCGCTTGAACTCGGTAGAAAACTTCTACATTCTGGCCGGCGATTTAAATGCCAAACATAGTGATTGGGGAAATAACATTCCCAACACTAGGGGGAGCCTACTAAGCCATTGGTGGGTTCTTCACAACATTGAATATAGAGTCAAGTTGCTCGCAACGGATAGTCCGTCGTATCCTAGGAGCGGCTCCTATCTGGATCTAATGCTGATAGACTCTCGACTGAGACTGGCAGACACGAACGAATGGTCTATTAACTGTCTACGGACCATTGTATACGACAGTGACCATTGCGGACTATGTGCCGTGATCACAGTACCTGACGAGTTCGCGGAAATGGCAGAGTACGTCCACACGCACCCCTACGATTACAGTAGAGTGTGCTGGCCACGCTTCGCCAATTCCCTGACGAGAGCGCTCACTTCGAGCGCCTCCTTCCCACCAACTAATAGGAACCTGTCAAACCACGAGATTGACAGGTATCTCAAAGAAATGGACGATATCATTAAACAGACTATGAACAGTACGATACCACGTCAAAGACAGCACGATACCACAAACATATACCGAAACGCGACAATCGACGCACTGCATAGACAAAAAAGTAGACTCCTAACAAGACTCAAACTCTTGTACAGGCGGTTTACCGACAGACAAAACTCGGAGGTCAGGACACTGAAGTCACTGATTAAAAATCTCCAACAATTGATCAGAGAAAATTACAGAATATCTGTAAGTTTGCATTGGAACAACAGAATTCGTGCTGTAAAATCCAACAGCGCGAGTATGTTTCCGCAAATAAATAAAATATTTCGGAGAAACAATCAGAATGACATTCAGGATCTGAAACTTCCGAGAACGTCAGACAATGAACGTTTGCTACGGACAGTTAGCATCGATCCAGATGGCGCCATCCTGGATGACGACTTTTTCGTGATTGAGGATCCTCAGGAGAAGGTGGCGACAGTGGGAGCTGTTTTCCAGGAAGTGTACAAGGTAAATGATAGTATTCGCCCGAACCATGATCTGGAGGACAGAGCCCTGCTTCATCACTTCTACCTTAGAAATGATTTCGATCATTGGCGATCTGAGAATCTTGGTTTTACCAGGTTCAATGAAGATTTCATGGCAAGCAATGCCATCGCCAGTGAGGGGGCTAACACCCTGTTCATTTCGACGGAAGATCTCCAGATGATCTTTCAGTCATTGAAAAGGAAAAAATCCGCGGGCATCGACGGCATATCCAATGTTGTGCTTAGGCACCTTCCACCAATGGCTGTAGAGAGGTACACCATCCTGTTCAACAATGCACTGAATAATGCATATTATCCAGTGCATTGGAAGACAGCGGTGGTGCAACCAATCCCCAAGAAGGGTAAAGACACCTTTAACCCGGCAAATCTCCGGTCGATAAGTCTCCTTCCGAGTATCAGCAAGGTCTTCGAGAAGGTGATCCATAGGGCCCTGTCTAAATGGGTTGAGGACAATAAAATCATCCCGGATAACCAATTCGGTTTCAGAGCGGGGCATGATACTATTCATGCCGCGTCGAAGCTTGTGTCGGATATCCAATGGAATAAATGCCAGAACCAATGCACGGGTGCCTGTCTGATTGACTTGGAAAAAGCCTTCGACACCGTATGGTTAGAAGGTCTTTATTACAAGCTCAGTCGGCTGGGCATAAGTAAACCACTGCTATATATGATTTTTGACATGTTAACCGGTAGAAAGTTCGTTGTGAAAACTGCCAATGTAACTTCTACCCAAATATTTGAAATCAAAAACGGACTGCAACAGGGTACGGTAAATTCGCCGATCCTTTTCAGCATTTACCTGAGTGATCTACTTGTTTCTCTACACCACTCAATAGCGTACGCAGATGACCTAATCGCGTACAGATCAGGTCCAACGATCGACGTCATTGTTACTCTTCTGCAGCGTGACTTCGAAAAAATTCAGCAGTATTGTGATGACTGGAAGTTGAAAATCAACTTCCAGAAATCAGAATCTATATTGTTCAGAACGCCTTTGTCTAGGGCCTCTCGGGACACTAGAAAAAATTGGCGCAGGTTCTCTATCTTTGGGCCGGACGGGCGTCCACTGGCGAGACAAAGTGTAGTCAGATACCTTGGGATCGTGCTGGACCAGTATCTATATTTTGACAAACATGTAGATGCTGCTCTGGCAAGGGCCCGGGGCGCTTTCGCTCTGACAAGATGGCTGTTTCATAGCAGCCAACTTGATTCCAGGGTGAAAGTAATCTGCTACATGGCCTTAATCAGGCCCATGGTTGCCTATGGATGTCCCGTCTGGTTCAATGTGAGAGCCAGCTTGATGGAAAGGATTCGGGTGTTTGAGAGACAATGTCTTAGGACTTGTCTCGGGCTACATAGGACTCCCGAATCTGAGTACACGAAATTTTACCCGAACGAGGTCCTATACAATAGGGCCAGGATTGTACGGATAGATAATTTTCTGATCAAACTGATTCGAAGCCACGTTGCAAGAGCAATGACTTCGGTCAATAGCCTGATCTTCGGGGCTTACTACCCCAATGATCTATATCATGAGAGAGTGCGCCTTAACGGCTTTGTCCCGCCAGAAGCATTCCTCTATCTAGATAGATGTGGGCTGATCCAGGACAGATTGGCGTTACCGCTAATCTTCCACGTGGGTCGCAATTCCGTGGAGCGGCGATTCCTCTACGAACCCGATGTCGCGCTCCGTGAGCCCGAGCGCCTCAGGTTCTGTAGATCGGTCTCACGCCGGGATCGAGGAGACGTAGTCCGCCAGCATCAACGCTTTTGGTGGCTGGAGGGAACTCCGTCAACGGACACCTTGATAGGAGCAGCCTCTTCAAGGCAAAGCCTGCCTAACACCAATGGCAGGCTTACATAGGCTAGGGTAGGGTAAGGTAGGGTAGGGTAGGTTAGGGTACGACAAAAAAAAAAAAAAAAAAAAAAAAAAATACAAAAAAAATACAAAATGAAAAATCACAAAAAAAAAAAATAAAACTTAAAACAAAAAAAAAAAAATTAAAAATAAAAACATAAAAAAAAGATATATATATAAAATATATATAATGTATATATTTGTGAATATATATTTTAGTTAAGTTAGAATAAGATAGGTTTAGTTAGGTTTAATTAGTTTAAGGTAGTTTTAAGTTTTATATAAAATATTTAAAAAACAAATGATCATATGCTAAGTTTTTTAATAAAAAAAAAAACATTTTTCTTAGCTTAAGTTAGTTATAATAATGTTAATAATAAATTTATGTAGACGTCGAAAGACATAAGTATGTTTCAATTGTTCTGTTTGTTTTAGAGTGTCCGCCTAGGGCCAGTAAGATAGTTACATTTGTTAAGATAGTTAAGCTAGTTTTAAGCATTTTTGACTAGGGTAAGATAGATATAAGTTAATATGAAATAAAAATGAATTGAAAAATTGAAAAAAAATTGAGGAGACTTATGCAAAGGCTGTCCAGTCTGTCCGTCTGGACAGATCCAGGTAGCTTGGCTCCCGGCGAGCTGAGCCCATCTTGTTTCAGCACGCGAATTCGCGTCCGCAGACTTCTTACTATCATTTCTTCTGACCGATGAGTTACGGCCTGTCCAAACAGTAGCTTGCTTCACAAAAATTAACAAAAATTGATTGGCTTCTTGACTACAGTTGCATTCATGTTATTCGTATTCTACCCAAAAGATGGGCAATATAATTGATAGTGAGGGATAATGATTTTAATACTAGGCAGATCAGTATGCGCGGGCTTAACTCCGCTACTGAAAATTTTTGATCGAGCGAGCAAATTTGTTGTTTTATCAAATTACAATCATAACCAATACTCTCAAGTAAATACATATAGCTAAGTGTGATACATCAAATTAATTGTCTACTTGCAAGGACGTTTAGATTTAAGATCATATTTTCGAGAAACGTGTTGTTCTGAAGCTTTGACAATTTTGATTGCACGTGCCTGCAAAAGTCTATGGCACTTTTCTAAACTTTACTTCGTTATTTCTCACTATTTTTCAATCAAACAATTTCATTTGATAATTTATGGCTCATCTACAGACCTAGATCTATCGAATGACATGCTGCACACATGTGTGGTTATAGCTGATATCTACATTTAGTGCGTACAAGATTAGTCCGAAATCGTTTTCGGACCACTATATTCCCCGTACATGCACGCGCTAGGCCAAAAAGTGGGTGATTGCTCTCGCTCCGCTACGCTCCGCTCGATCAAAAATAATATAGTACGGAGAGTAGGTACGTTGGATTCCGATTTAAGCAGTTTTTGTAAGTTGTACGCTATAGGTAAAGTATGGGGTTAGCACGGTCATGTAATATACGAGTAATAAGACCCTGCCAGTTGGACCATGCCATAGGTACTATGTCGATTTCTTCACAATTCTCCTGGTTAAAGAAATGAAAGGAAGACCCTTCTGACACTCACCAGTATGTCACTACAAGATTTTCTTTTTAAAGACCAAGTTTGGGACGTTTGCGTGTAACCGTTATCCAAGATACGGTTTTTATACAAAACCTGCTTTTTATCAGACGCATTATATGCTCCAAAAATGTTGGTGTTAAGTTCAGCGAAAAACAGAGTTCAAAACGGAGTTATATTTGGTCATCGATCAGTTCACGGGGTATCCAATTGTCGAGATTATTTTACCTTTCCTATTAGAGGTTTCGACTTATTGTTGCTTGCTTAACGATTAATCACAACTCTAGTTAGATAAACTTGCATGCTTAAGAGTTTTCGCACCACATTAATATAAATATTCCGGAAAACAATGACACTTTTGATCTAGTTTGTACAAGTTTTCATTCCGCAGATTTAAATTTGGGGAAAAAAACTGGTTTTCCAAACCGAAAATTAATTTAAAATAATTTCTTCTAAATCCCTACGCAACTGTCTTAATTTAATACCCTTACCTCACTCCAATTCTCACTCAGATTATTGTCCATAATCCGCACTCTGGTCGAAATCCTTCTCAACAGCCAATCTAACCGCGCTGGATCACATTTACAATAATTTACATTTTTTAAGGTCGAAATAAATTGCACCGCCCACCGTCAGATCCACAATGGGGTGACTATCTACATGGACATCCGGCAAGACAACTCAGGCGAATGTAAGCAAACAAACAGTTGAAGTCGAGTAAAAGAGAAGCGACGATAGAGAATCGTTAAACAAATGAAAGCCACAGAGAAAATCCCTCTCGGATATAAGACGTTCAAATGAAATATTCATTAACGCGAAATCACTCTTTTCAGCAGAATACTGTTACGACGCCATCTCATTCCATCCAGCTGTTTTATGGACTCCAATGTCACCATATTCAAGTGCGATTATGGGCGTTAGGGCTGGATAATGCCAAAGTCCTTCTACCTCATACCATTCCCAGTGAAGCTGCCGGTGTAATATTTTTGGACGATTAGGATTCACCGATTTACAAGCACCACTTAGGTTTGTATGAGCTACTAGATTTCTTCAATTCTGTTTAGGGAGTAAGAAAAAAAAAGTAAAGAGCTTCCGGTTGACTAGATTTCCGTATTTACCAAAAGCCTCGCGAGCAAATATGCTTTTTTGAACATTTCCATATTCAGATCGTTCCTGAATTTAGTGGAAAAGAACAATCAAACTTTCAATTTTGAGAACTCACCGCAACGACTTGCATATATTATTCGACTTCTTTATGAGCATCGTGAAGACTCCTGACAGACAATATAAGCCACACAGAAGATTTCATTATTTGTTAAAGCAAATATACTTGGCGTAGTTCACCGTTGTATTACACTTGAAAAATGCAATTTATCTATGTATACCTATACATATATATGTACATCTGTATGAGTTAAAAACATTTGTATATTGATACATTTTGTTAAAGATAATAAAGGGGCGCCAAAATCTCCCGGGAGCAATAGCTCTTGCGATAATCGCAAGAAACTCGTCACGAGAGCGAGCATAAGTACAATGTATCTCAAATTACTTGCTTTATCACTGTCACTGTTAGTAGCACACAGACTTGGCGCACTGACATTTTCACAATTACTCAAATGTGACGCACTCTCTCTGACGCCGAAAATAAAATTAAAACACTCTCCTTTCTTCTACGTTTGTTTAATTTAGAAAGACGTACTTCGTTTCTATGCTCTACAATAACTTTTTTGTTATGTATGCAGATAATCAGTTTTTTATTTTTTTGAGGAACTGGATATTTTGACTCTTGATCGATTGTGGACGGTCTTCCAGCACATGAGGCCTGCTCCACAGTCCTCAATTGTTTACTTTAAAAAATCATTCAGAGTATCCTATTTGCTATAAAACTTTCTAATTTATGAGTTTTTTTTGCCGATTTTCAATTTCAGTTTAACAAAAAGTATATTTTTTACGGCTGCGACGATTGAGATGGCGATTAGAGGCAAGTGCTATGGTCGTCTTGCGCGGGAAAGTATGTATGTCGGCGATGCGTTTTTACTTGTTTATCTGCAGATGAAGAAAATCTTATCATATTGTTCGAGCATAGTTCTACATTTAAATACTTGAAAGACGGAACTGTTTAATTAGATAGATCAGAAGCATAAATAACGTTCTTAAAACATAGTTATACCGTCTCGGCTCACTGCTATCTCTTATACGATAGCAGTACTTTTTTGACGAGCGACTTCTGCCTCGACACTTTGTCATTTGTTTTTTTTTTTTATGATAGTGTGAATAAAAGTATTTTTTATTTCAACTTTCAGATGAGACGCGCTCCTAGCAAGTAGTTCCGCATGATCAAGAAAGGAAAATAAGTTATTCATTAAGTTCTTATCAAAATAAATGATATAACACTCAGATATCCTTGGAAAGAGAAATGAAATATCTTGCTCGCATTGTGAAACCTAACAGTTTGCTCGGAATCATTGAATGTCACACCGTGCCCATACGAGCTCAACTTCATTATTGAATTCCCTTCGGATCGGACAAGATGATGTTTCTATTTCCCCAATGCGACTTACCAAAAGCCATTGATGTGAATGGCAGGCAAATAATGAAGACAATGTCCAAATCCAAATAAATGAATCAAAACGAATGAGAGAACGAAAGAAAAAAAATTAAAGAACAGCAGACCAGAATAAATAAATACAAACAAATATTGAAACTGTGGACCACAAACTGAAAATACAATCAATTTCACGGTGGTCTCCTTTCCGTGTACACATCATCGAGAACATTGTACATTGTCTCTGTGCTCGAGTGTGTGGAAATCCCTGGAGAATTTCTACTGTACTTATACATGTATAGTAAAGTATATACACATGTCCTGACACTTTCGCCTTTACAACAAATTTTGGTTCTTTTGCTAATGTGGACACATTTTCCAGACTGTCACAGCGACTCCCTCCTGGGCAACACACCAGGAAGTGCATGTCGACCACCCGATGCGCAACGGAGACATTACTTGCCTGCTAATCATAGCGTGTGAGCCTACACAGAGACTATATATACAGAATGAGAAATAATGCTTGTATGTCTGTACATTTAACCAAGTACAGAATGAGTTATGCTCATCGTCCGTGGAATGGTTTAATTTGTCAGGGACAATTCTTTCAAATGAGTCACATAGATATCCCCAGATTGAGGTTTTCTTTATTACGCAGGGACTTTGTAGCACATGTATGGAATACAATGGCAAATAACAGGCTTGCCGAATGCCCTTGATTATATTCATAACCAGCTCGAAGGGTCTATATGTAAATGTAGATCGAAAATGGCGTCAATTTCAAAGAAGCCGAATAGTGACTGATTAAATGAAAGATATTTAACACTTAGATGACTAAAGTTTGACCCTGATAATTGCACCGCCCGAGGCTTATCTGTACAGTACTATCTAAGTGATTCATAAATAATTGAGAAACATTGAGTTTTCAGAAATGAAATTGAACCATAAGTTACGATCTATTTATTTATGGTATGATGACATGGACACCACATTCTTATGTGATATCATAACTTATTTCCCAGGACACTTTAAACGGAAAGCAATTATTAAAAATGGATTACTAATGTTCGAAGGCACTCACGTTTCTCACGGGATTCAACCCTTTTAACCATTTAAAATTCGCCTTTGAGAAAGAATTGAAATACATTTCACTATCCATTTTCGACAAACCCCCATTTGATACCCTTAGCCCCGATATAAATCCTCTGGGTTGTCAAATTTTGTATTCATCGATATTGCGCAGATTTTTCGCAGGCTCTAACCTCGAGGATTTTCGTATATCTCTTTTGTTCTTACCTTTACGTCACGGTTTCAAATCGACCCTTGGGAGCTTTTACGGTCAAAATGAACGGGCAAAGCGAAGGAAAAATGAAATCCTTATCAGCGAGGGATGAAATCGGATTTTTACTCGAAAGAAGTGAAATATTAAAAGCAGTGTCATTCAGTCTACCCTTCGAAAGGTCGTCAAATCCCTATTCCAGAACGAAGAAATTCATTTTTTACTCTTGTTGATGTCAATTCCACATGGCATAACAGTAATAGTCTTAATAGCGACCCTATAAACACATTCCATTCATATTCATTCACTTTTTCCTCTTATTTCTGAGTACGTGTCATAATCTTCCATTTTTTAGTTTCTATTGCCCTTGGATGTCCTGTCTCAAGTGGGCTCTTGTAAAATTCATGGGTGTGTCGTAAAGCGAAGGCATGCGTGGATTTGTGCAAAGTCGACAAGATAAATGACCATTTATACTGACCCACATATGCCTTAGGTGTTGGCTTGGGGCAAGACTATAAGCGGCTTAATGAACTCATCATTATCATTGACACTAAAGACAACAATTTTTATTTGATTGGGAAGCCACACACACGGAAGGGTATTAACATAGAGAACATCTTGTTGTTGGCTCGGAGAAACCGAACAAACAGTAGGTTGCCTGTTGGTTCCCCGCATCTGACCATTAAATGACCCAAGCAATCGCCCATTAGTTTCAGACAATTCAATTTCCGCAGCATTGTACCAAGGACACTCACTTAATTGTCTGTTGCACACGATAGGTAAACATTGACCTTTTAGACGAATTGTATTGAATTGTGTTTCGGGATGAGGACATCAGGCACTGTTTATGATTTGAGATATGGTTTCTGTGCTTTGTTTGGATGAAGGGAGCATACTAGAATGTGCAATACAAAAAAAATGCATATGGCCAAAAATGTAGAATACTATAGTTGTATTGTAGCCTCACAATATATGATAACATGGGTACATGATTAATGACGAAAAGTAAGGGTAAGTCAAACAAAGTTGACAAACTACGTACTTATTTCAAGGTTCAAATGTATGGACATAACAATGATTTTTTATACTGATTTGAAACTATTTATAAAGCCATAGGTTGTAAGACATTTTAAATAATTAGTTCTTTCAAAATCAGATAGTGACAAACAAAAATGATGATATTATACACATATAATATACATAGATATATTTATGAGTTGATATAGAGATTGATATATGTAAATATATTAATTACTTGATATACGAAATTCAATGAAAATGGTTTTGATATACCATTTAGGTATCACATACGTAAGTACACCATATCAGATTGTACAGCCTCCCAAAATTTCAAAATTCGTTAACTCTCTCTTTAATGCGCAATAAACCCTAACTTTGGTTTAACAATCATCTTAAGTGATATTGTTATGTCCTTCATTCGTATGGTGGTTTAGATTAGAAGACTATTTCCATTTGTAAATTCTCAACCATCATGATTTTGGAAAAAAAATTTTATAATGGAAAAAATTCAGTTAAATATGGAAATTGGCTCAAATGTTGTGTTTTGAAAGACATGAAATTCTTCCGAATTACTTGCTTGTTAACCTAGTGAACCGCGCAGTCGGAAACACCAACATATGAAAGGTATAAAGCATTTTTTTATTTAAAATTATTTAGCATTTTCGATGTCTACAAACAACGAACACATTACCAAAACTAGGAAACTTATGTGCTATGATTCATATAAAATTTGGTTGCGCTGGTATAGTTGTATTGCACTTAGTTAGACCTGCATTTAAGGTGGCATAAATGATATTTTCTTGTGTTTTACTTAACAATCCTTTGTACTTTTTACACAGAAAGTCCCATCTATAGAAAAAAAAAATATTTGATATCAACAGGAGTTCTAATCTAATACGTCCAATACCGTTTACCGCTCTGGGAGGTACCTATTTTATAGTTTTAGTGTTTTCCTAATACTATCATATCTTTCGCCTGTGTTAGCAGAGCTCACGAAAGGTTCTTGCTAGTTAATCGCGGTTTAACAATGTGGGTATAAGTGCTTTATGGCGTTTTGGCTTTTTAAGGACTTTTATATCGCTTGCTTAAGGCTGTGGAGGCTATTACCATTGGAAATCTCTCAAATTGTATTTAATTCGACTTCATTGGCTCTAGTCCATTTCCAAGTTGCCACTGTGAACTGATGGATATAAAAGAGATACCTTCCTTCTAACGTATGGCCCTATTCAACATCAAGAATCCGAAACATAATTTGGACCCTGAACGTATTTTCTTTTACTCGAATATATTATCTTGCTAATAAGTAGGGCTAGGATTTCCATGCACTTAAAAACGCAAAATATGCTCTTATAAATTGGAAATATGCACTTTAAATATGAATTTAAAACCATGGCGAAATCGCCTATAACGACGTGGCTTATAACGCACATTCGCTTTTAACGACGATTTTCCCCCACGTGGTTGGTTTTTGCACAAGTAATGTTTCTATTGTTGAAAAGTCGAATAAAACGGCCGTTGGCTATAGCGATCAGTCAAACCGTACGACTGTAATTAAACTTTGCTATTTATAATGAAAAACAAAAAAAAAATATCCAGTTTTCAGAAAAATTCAGTCCTTTTATTCTAAGAACTAAAAAACAATAATGTTAATTAAATAAATGAAAAGGTTAAAAAAACATAAAGATCTTCATTTGAAAAATTAAATAATAGAAGTAGCATTATTTTAACATTTAATTTAGATTTTCAAAATGAAAAAAGAATATAAGAAGTTAGTTGTGTTATTTGTTTTTTAATTTAGAGTTAATTTTTTCGGAAATATGCACAAAATATGCATTTATTATTTAAAATATGCAAGAATATGCAAAACATGCATTTATAGTAAAATATGTATGCAAAAATATGCACTAACGGTTAGATGCCAATTTAAAGAGTACATAATTCATGATTCGGAAAGATAACTTATTCTATTGCTTCTAAGGGGTCTCAAAAAAATATGCAAATGCAAAATCGTAGCCCTACTAATAAGTATTGTTTTTTATTATTATTGGATGAAAGCGCCAGGGCCAAGCTTCTCTCATTCACTTATATTGTGTGCGATTTGTTTTTCATACAAATGAAGTATTATCTGTACGTACGTTAGAAATCTTTACATAACATAAAACTTTTGGCTTTCGCCGCGACAATGATTCAAGACTTTACAAGTATTGTGTGCCATGTGAGTCCGAAAACGAAAGTGTTTGCATAAAGTGCCTGATATGTACACTCTCAAAATAGTTCACAATTAACCAAGTATAATTTAACGAAATACGTGAAACCGAAAACGAAAATATCCCTTATTAAAAATAACAAATGTTACACTAATTTCAGTAGCAAAAGAGCAATAAAATAAAAAATAGACAAAAAGAAAAGAAGTTTAAACTTTAAGTGAAAAAGCCCATGATTACTTAAACTTAAAAAAAAATCAATAAAATTAGTATTAAGAGTACTCTAATATTTTGTTGTGCGAACTGTTATTGATTCGAAGAATTTTTTGGTATATTATAGAGCCAATGTTATTCCATTTCTCCAACAAAATCGTTTTTAAGTCGTCTTTGTTAGAAATTGCTGAAAAAATGTTTCCCAGTTTTAACTTCTAGTTTTTGTCATAAATTCTCTATAATATATAAGTCTGGTGATTGTGGTGGTGCTTTGATAACACTTGGACAGTGGTGAAGCAGCCTTTCGCCAACATCTCCAGCCGTACGCCTGGGATCATTAACGTGATAAAAGAGAAATTATTCTTCTATACTCACGTTTTGAGCACTTTGTAATTTTTTTTTTTTAATATTTAAATTTGTATTAGAATTTGACCATATTCCCTTCAATAAAACACAAATTACCAACATCACCGGTGAACTTACATCATCACATGACCCCCACCGTTTTTAGCTGTTTAGAGCAAATGTCGTGGATTTTTGCCATACCTTGACTCTTCCCATTTTTACTTGAAAGATCATCGATGAAATAATCATTTTTCCAGAACGAGACGCCTTTAGTCGCGTAATTGTGAGCGATTTTCAATCGAACGTTTCTATTCTTCTGGCTAGCGAATGGCTTCATTCCTACCATATAATCCAACTTCGCGTTAAACTCTTCGAATTGACTCAGTATTGCAAACAATTTTCAGGTGTTCCTTAACTATATCTCTTTATTTCTAAGTTTCGGGGTCAGAGTCTTGTTCAAGTTGATTTTTTTTCACAATCCGACCCTCGTTTGGGTTTATTCTTACTTTATTAACTACTCCTTTCACTTTTCAGATCCTTTGAGTAATATATTTCTTACAGTTTCCCGGGTCGCATTAACAATTTTTGATATTTACCTTTTATTTTGCTCGGTTTTGTAATGTTCAATTATTAACTGCCGAACTACAATTGAAGTATGACGTTCCATTTGGCAAAACTATTTTAAACAACCGCATATCTACCATTGAATAATGCAGTTGAATTTAAAAATAGAAGGACATAATGAAGAACTAGAAAATATAAATAAAAATAACTAAAAATACAATTTTATGAGAAACCTTGGTTTGCTGGGCCGTTTTTACTGGGAGACGAAATTTGTTCTTGATTTTATACTTTATATGTATATTATATACGCAAATAGATATTGATCTTTGTTACTTTGTACTCAATTTGTAAACATAATACATTGATTTGAAAACCTTTTTGAATAGAATATTAAAGATCTAAATATAAGGCATACGGGCATTCTCGCAGTCCTATAACTGTTTTGAAAATTGTGGGCAATACCAACAAAGTTATTTGAAAATCGCTAACATATTTTTTAGATTACACTGCTAGGAGTTGTAGTTCGAGTGTGTGCTCCTTGTTATTCTCTGCAAGAGCTGGGATATTTGTAATTGTGCATGTGTCACAAAAACCGCTAATCAGGTAGTAGTTGAGGAAACTATTTTTGTTAGCAAAAGTCTATAATAATTTCATAACCCGCCAAGATCCTAATGTGCCCCTTTAAGCAGATTAGACAACAAATCGATAAAAAAATAACAGCTCCTTTATGTAAAATATTTAATAAATCACCTTATTCGATAAAAAGTGCGGACATTCCATTTTGATTCCTATGAAACGCATAGTTTTCAACAAATTCCTA
The DNA here is from genome assembly GCA_958301585.1 of Merodon equestris. NCBI lineage: Eukaryota > Metazoa > Arthropoda > Insecta > Diptera > Syrphidae > Merodon > Merodon equestris. The sequence continues at coordinate 67,899,413 of OY284414.1, read as the reverse complement.
CGCATATGACAGGCTCAAGACACAGATTATCCTATTATCCTTGAAATCCAATCCGTGTGTTTCTAAACTAACATTGTACAACGATTGTGACGTTTTAAATTAATTCGTTTGACTTACAACTCAGGATTGCACGGATGTACACATGTAGGCATCGTGGTGCTTAGAGATTGTTTGTCTATTCGAAACGTGTTCTCCCGAAGGGATTCATAACGACCCGATGAGGCATCTTCCGGTGTTGGTTAGTCACCTAATGTATTGTGCAGATTACCCAAACCTGAATGACTGATGTTTTGTGTCTTTAATTCTTGGCCTATTGTAGAGGGTTGATTCATGATTATGATGCTTCGGAAGACGATTTCGTGCCGGTTCGAGTCACTGTCGGATAATCCGAATTTTAATTTGAATGATTACTTGGTATGCATTAAAGGCATTTATGTGGTTGATCTTATATTCTGAAGGGCAACGAGAAAGTTTGTGTCAACATAATTATCAATGCCGTGATATGGGAAATACGATAGAAGGCGACAAATTTGTTTGAATTGCACATAACGCCATAAATGTATGTTCAACATGTACAGGGTGGTCTAAGTGGAATAGAAACTTTTTGCGTATATATCTGTAATAATCAAATACGTAATTTGATTTACTAAGTATGAAAAATAATAATATCAAGCACCTGCCTCCTGAACTTTTATATTTAGTTTCGTTCGAGGTCATTTCCTTGAGGTATGTTAGGGTTTGACGTTTAGAAAAACTCCACCGTCGTAAAATGGAATAAACTTGTCTACCAGCTGACGTTACCGCAGCGTGTAGGAATGCAGCTTTTGTACTTTTTGACAAATATTACACAGCACTGTAGTTCTTTGGTTAATTAACCAATTGAACGATTTCTAGCTTAGTGGGAGGATTGTTTTTGTAAATTCACATACACAGCTCGTACAAATCTGTTATAACTGCAGGACAATTTAACCAGTTTATCGAGCAGTGGTTTAACAATAAACTTTGTATTGGTATTGCTTTCAATTAATATTTGTATATGTTGCTTATACGCCTAATTACAATCTTACAAAAAAAATTAACTGAATCACTCTTTATAAAGGAACATTTTTTTGCTGTTTGCTTTTTCAGTGTCAGCTCTCAGCGTGTCAAAGTCGCACATGCTCGTTTGGCATTGCTATTTCGTCATGGCAAGACTTACACCCAATCAACGTTTATATTGTATTCTTCTTCTTTTCCTTTTTTCCGGCGTCGTTATGGTCAGAAGTGTAGGACCATAACCTTCCCACTTAACTGCATTCCTACTGGTCCGCTTGTGGGGTCCGCCGGTTTGACCTCAGAAAGTAGCGGCGGGCTTCCCGGTTTGGGATTACTTCATCGCTGAGGCCAATCAAATGCTGGTGTTTTTGCATTTGTTTGCACCAATTGTTTTTCGGCCTGCCTTTTTTGCGTGTTGAAATTGGAACGTTGATTGATAACGCCTTTTGGACGGGGTTCAAAGGATCTCTCCTTTGAACATGGCAATACCAACTGAGTCGGTCGCGCTCTATCTTTCTTGTGATGGTTTCTTTTACGTGGAGGCTTCCTCGGATCTTGGAACTTCTAATTCTGTCACGCTTTGTTACTCCCGCTGTCATGCGAAGCATCTTCATCTCAGCTGCCGTTAATTTGCTCTCATACTTTTTGTGCATTGTCCAGCATTGTGAACCGTATGTGAGCGCCGGACGTACAACTGAAGTGTAGAGCCTTCCTTTCAGCTTAGGGGGCATTTTTCGATCACAGAAGATGGCGGAGTTTTCCCGCCACTTCATCCACCCTACGCTTACGCGATGGTTGATGTCGTCATCACAAGTTGCTTCTTTATTAATCATAGATCCCAGATATTTAAACTTTTCACACTTGGGAAGCACTCTTCCATTCAAGTAAATGTCTGGTATAGGCTGATGAGGGTCAGAGAACGGGCATCACAGATACTCTGTCTTCTTTGAACTAATACAATACCCGTGTCCCTCAAAAATGTCCACCCACACATCAAGTGCTCGTTGTAGGGACGCCTGATCATCACTTATAATGGCTCCATTGTCAGCAAAGAATAGCTGGTGCACATTGGGGTCCGTCACTTTTCCTTCAAGCAAGCAATCAAGGACTGCTATAAAGAGCAGTGGGCTGAGGACGCTCCCTTGGTGTACACCGACTTTGATTGCGAACTCTTCGGTGACTCCTGCGATGCATCTTACTCTTGTCGTTGCTCTCTTGTACATGTCCATGATCACTCGCACGTAGGTTTCTTGAACTCATTTTTGTCTTAGCGCTACCCATAAAAGATCTCTTGGATGCCGGTCAAAGGCCTTCTCGAAATCAACCAACACCATATGCAAGTCCTTTGAAGAATCACGATGCTTTTCCATCATGACCCTTATACTTTGGATTGCATCTGTCGTTGATTTACCCGAGACAAACCCGCACTGGTCATCGTATTATTTTCCGCAATCGGCTATCTAATACCCGTTCAACGATCTTCATGGTGTGCGACATCAGCTTGACAGAACGACGTTTATATATTATATATTTATATATTATTGAACTTTATTATTTAATAATTCATGATCAGCGAAAAATATTTTTAATAATCGACTTTTTGAGCAAGAAATCAGACCACAATGATCAAATTTCGTATACAATTTTACCTATTGCACATTAAGCCACATATCCGTGCGTACAGAGAAAAAATATTGATTCTACATATATCCGGAAGTGTTAGCGAAGACCGCGATCTGTCCATTCGTCGCGTTCGTAATACCGTTACACACCTTGCAAACTATAGCTCGTGAAAGAGTAGAAGACGAATGGCCTGCCGCAGAGTCAGTGGAGGAAAGTCCGTTTTTTTATTGACAAATTTTATTTATCGACGAAGCTCCTTTCTGCTTGTAAAGGTATGTTAATAAACAAGACTGCCGTATTTGGTTGCTTATCACAACCTCAAGCAATACAAGAGCTTCCAATGCACCTGGAAAAATACAATGTTTGGTGCGACTTATGATACGGCGGAGTCATTGGCCTGTATTTCTTCAAAGATGACCGTAAGAACAATGTTTCCTTCAATGGCGTCCATTATCGTTCAATGATTTGGAACCTTTTTTGCCCCAAATACACGAGTTGAAACTGGTAGACTTGGTTTCAGCAAAACGGCGCTACAAGCCACACAGCACGCGAATAGCTATCTATACTGGGTAACTATCCAGTAGATGGCGTGATGTTGCGCAAAAATAAAAAGCAAGATGTTGCTCCTTAAACGAAGCCCTTACGCTATTTTACACCAAAATCCTCAGCTGCTTCATTCTTTCAGTCCCATACTCACCAAAAAAGAGCCCTAGTATACCAAGGAACTACGCTCTTTGCGCAATTAAAGAAACAAAAATTGGCACGCCTATCTTAGATCCTCCTCTGCATCTGACCTTTCTAATTACATGCAGTCCTAAATTTGCACAGCTATGCGAATCACTCTACCTCCAATCCTGAACAGAATGCAATCCTCCTTTATCTCTGACCCCAAGTGTTTCTTCCACTTCATTAATACAAAAAGAAAAACCGATAGGCACACCGCTACATTTAATTTTCTCAATAACTCTTCCAACGAACCCGAAGTAATCGCCAACTTCTTTGTTCATTTCTTCAGCCAATCATTCACCAACCAGGATCTTCAACCCGATCACGACTATTTTCGATATTTGAAAGACTGCCCCCAGACGTCTATTGTTTCACTGAACATAACTCCCGACCTAATCGCCGAAATACGCAACTTAAAGGACGACTACTCTCCCGGTCCTGACTGTCTGCCTGCCATAGTTTTATAAAGGTGCGCGAACCATCTCAATTTACCCCTTACCGCTCTATTTCAAAGCTCTATCTCTCAAGGACTCTTTCCTAAGCTTTGGAAATATGCTTATATCATTCCAGTCCACAAAAAAAGGACTGAAAAATGATGTGTCCAACTATCGTCCCATTGCCAAGCTCTCATGCATACCCAAACTTTTCGAGAGCATCGTTTATGATGCACTATTCTTTCACTGCAAACCCATATTTTCTCCTAACCAACATGGGTTCCTAAAAGGTCGATCGACAACTACTAATGTAGTCGAGTTTGTTTCGCAATGTTTGTGTGCACTCAAAGCTGGCAAAGAAGTAGACGTTGTCGCCACTGACTTCAGCAAAGCTTTTGACAAAATGTCTCACCAAATTATTCTCCTCAAGTTCACTGCCCTCGGTTTTTCTCCCGGTTTTATCTCATGGATTAAATCTTATCTTGAAGATGGTCAATATAACGTTTCTTCAGATCTTCTATCTCTGATCCAATTAATGCTACCTCCGGTGTCCCGCAAGGTAGTCATCTCGGTCCACTGATATTTATTCTAACCACTAAAGATGTTGACAGTGTTATTCTGAACTCTCAGCTCTCCATATATGCTGATGATATGAAAATATTTAAACATATATCTTCCCCTTACGACTCCTGCTCGCTCCAATTGGACCCTAACAGGTTCACTACTTGGTGTGAAAAAAACCATCTCGAGCTCAATGTCAGTAAATGCCAAACCATCACTAATTCACCATCCGTTCCTCCTGTCAACTTCTTGGTTGATCTATTTGTGATATACCGTGAACTCAATTTTCGCCTCCATATCGACAACATTATCAAATGTGCTAACTCTGCCCTCGGTTTCGTGACACGTTGGTCCAAAGAATTCTGGAATCCTTACGTTTTTTAAATTTATTATTCATCACTTTCGTTAGGCCCCTTCTCGAATGTGCTAGCCAAGTCTGCTCCCTCTCTAACGAATCCCATACAACGCGCATTGAAGCCATTCAACGCAGGTTTATCCGTTTTGCCCTTCGTGGCCTTCCCTTGGCCAACCTCCTTAATTTACCACCTTATACGGATAGCCTAAAATTAATCAACCTCAAACCCCTTAAAGAACGACATGATGTTGCAGATATTCTATTTATTCACCTCCTTCTCAGCGGTAACATTGACAGCCCCTCATTATTGCACATGATTCCCCTTAACACCAACCCACGTAACCTTCGGTCCACGCCCCTTTTCCGTATAAACACTCACCGCACAAATTATGGCTACCACGAACCAATGTCCAGAATGCTTCGCAAAGCTAACACCAATCTTTTCGACCTTCACCTCAAAAAGTCCAGTCTTAGAATTGCCATTTACCACAACCCTTAATCGTTTCCATCCTGCCACCTAGTTAATAAGTTATAGTTAAGTTATAGTTTTTTGTTACGGCTTGCATTAAGCTAATAAAGTGCCCCTAAGGGGCGTCAAATCAAATGCAAATGTTCGGTGAATTATTGTACATTTTGTATTCGAAAAAGCTAAGATGGACGCAATAGTGGTCGCAGCCAACGGGGCATCCTCGTGTGCGGAGATACTGCATAATATTTATAAAAGCAGATCCTTAACTAAAACAGGACACTAAAAGTAGAGGTGCTTAAACAGATGAAGAATAACGAGAAAGAGCGCGCGGAGTTTAAAAAAGCAGCAGTAAGCAAATCCTTAGGATAAAAGTTGGAGATACGAACCACTGCGCTACCATTTAATACAAAGACGTGAGTGAAGACACATCAAAAGAGGAAAAATATGGCGCTATAAGAACGATACTAGTCTGTGTTATATTTTTACGATCGACATATGAACATACCCAAAGTGCAGGAAGACTAAGGACTGACTGTGTCGGATCCGACAAAGATGCTGTTGAAGAAATGCTGCTTCAATTGATTAGAGTTTGGACACCTAGTCGATAGATGCGAATGTCCGGTCGATCACTCCAAACTCTGCAGGAGATGCGGAACGGAAGGCGCCAAAACTAAGAACTGCAGCGAGGAGCTATCATGTACATATTTTTTGCAGGATAGTTAATCCCGGCATTGTAAAAAATACAGCGACTATGGGAAATGCCCAGTTTTTTTAAGAGTGCTATCCCTAACAAACAGTGATGAAAATTGTACAAATAAAAATAAAACAGAAAAGTCAGATATTTTGAATCTAACGGCAAAACATGAGAAAGTGGATATGGTATTGATCACAGAACCACACAAAAATCTCAACAGTAATATTTGGGCCAGTGATAAGACACAACATGCCGCAATATGGGCATGTAGCATCCATGCCTTTCAAGAAATTGATGGAGACGCAAGCGGATTTATACGCACAAGAATAATCGGAATAAACTTTTACAGTTGTTACGCGCGACTTAGGTAGACAATCAACCAATACGAAGCAATGTTAAACATGATAGTGCCTTATGTGCAATACAAAACTGATGCCGCCATCAGTTGAGCCTTCAAGGCGGGGTCTGTTAAGTGGGGAGTAGGCTCACTAATGCAAGAGGGCGCATTCTCCTGGAAGTAAGCATAGCAAATAAAGGCCGAGTTAATACATATCGTAAAGCAAGAATCGACCAAACTTTCGCAAGTTATCCTATTCTGCCCAATATTAACGGGCGTGTTAGTGAGGACTACAGTCGTAGTAATCATTAGGTGATATTCTACGAAATCACGAAAAGAAAAACTATACACAGCTCCAGAGAAACGGATCCTAAATGGAAGGACAGTCCGTTCAACAGGGACGTATTCGAAGAGATCCTAAACAGCTCTAACGGGAAGACTAACGAACTCGCTGAAAATTTGTCGCGTCAATTCATACAAAAAATCGTTGTAGCCACTGATGCGGCAATATGTCCTAGAAAAGTAGCAGTCCGAAGAGGCGCTTAATTCTATCGGTGGAACGATGAAATAAAAGCACTAAGGAGGAACTTCCATACGGCTCCATGCAGAGCTCCAAAAATAACATTCCCAAAATGCTGAGACATTGTAGAGCACCTGTTCCCCCATAGGACACTCGAGAAATAGATGTATTGCTCGAGAAATAGATGTAGGAAACATTCCAGGCATCACATTGAATAAAATACAAAGAGCCCTTATCAAAGTCTTATTTGTCTGTTAGACGTAGTGCGACAGATCATACAGTGAATCATATTCGAAAGATTGATCACTGCAGCGGGAGCTTTATCAAATTACCAGTGTGGCTTCAGAAAATCGCGCTCTCCATAGCGTCTGAAGCCTTAGAAGGCACAAAGCCAAAGAATACTTTGCTGTGGTGGTATTAGACGTAATACAGATTCCGCCCTGGGTCCTCTCCTATGGAACCTTATGTACAAGGCGCCCTGTGACTAACACTTCCACAAGGAGTCAATATTACAGGATCCGCCCATGACATAGCTATCGTAAACGCTGCACATTCAAGTTGTCGAGGAAGCCACAAATGTAGTGACTCTCCAGATCTTCTTAATTTCCAGTTCTGGAATTAACCTACCGCAAAACGATAGGATCTTATTACGAGTAGAAAAACCGTAGAACGATACGAGATACGAGTATAACCAGTCTGCGCAGAGTCTAGGCAGAAGCCCCCAGAAATAAAAGTAACCAGCGGAAACTCTTATTACTACGAGTATGCTGATTTTATGCGCTAAGGACGATCGGTTACCAGTCGATGAAGCCGCATTTGGTAGTACTGGATTGATCCCCATTGACATCCTCGCGGACGAAATTAAAAAATTTGCAGGAGAATGTCCATGTCGCTTAAGGCTGCTACAGAAAGTAAAATCAAAATGGTTCTATGGCAAACTCGCTAGAATAATAAGGCTAAGAGCAGCTTGCTTACACCCACGTTCCATCATATAATGTCTGGGTAAAATGAAGGCCGGAAACTGCATCTACCACCTTACTCTCTGGGTACGGCCAGAGTGTCGAAACTAGGAGGGAGGAGGGGGGGTAGGTTGAGGCACGCAATCTTCCAATGGAGACGCTTCCAGAAATGGCAATGTCATTTGCCGAATCTAGCTTCACATAATAGAGGAATGGTTCAATCGGAAAAATACTGGATGAATATTCGCGCACTAGTAAGAAACGTGCAAACTGGATTATAAAAAGCTGAGACTGCAAGGGGAACCGCAGTTGCACCGAATTCGCCAGCCTCGCGAAGTAATATTTAATAGCGGTCCGGCGGCACGAGTTGCGGAAGAGTTCAGGGTAATTTGGTAAGTAGCCACTTACCTGGAAAAAAAACGTAAGCGTGTATGCCTGTGACGCAGTTTATTGTTATCAATGAAGGCTCTACTACAATTCTACATCCCTTTAAGGCATCCAAAAACAAAAGCTTACTTTGTATGGGTAATACGTATTTACGATCCGTCATTTCTGATTAGTATGTACCACAAGATTTGTATGCCTGATAAGCTCAAATAATTTTTGTTAACTTAGTCTTAATTTTTACCACCGAAGTGAAAGCAAAATTTCTACAACTTATTTTTCCATTTTTTTTTAATAAATGGCAACGGATTATAGACAACGTTTTAGTACTGTTTTTTTTACATTTTTCTGTTTCATTATTTATCTGTTTAATCACATTCACATACATCTTTAATCCAAGCCACAGAAGGCATTCATGCTCAAGACGATTTTCGACCTATTAATCTGACGAATGTCCAGAAAAAGAAATTCTTAAAGGAATTTTACAGTTTATGCAAGCAAAGCAGGTACATACTCGTATAATCGTGGTTGTCATTATCATTACAGTCTTCGAGTTCTTAACCATAATGATAACCATCAGGGATGCGATGCGCCACATACAGTAGCTAATAGATTTTTATCTACGAATAGGTTACCTGCCCATTTTCATCACTCCTTTCAAACAGTATCGTATTGATTACTGTCCCAAATTTTTAATCTACCCTACCCAATAGAAAGGAATAATCCATCCTCTATGTTAGCACCAGGTAGCCCATATTAAGTATAGATTCATATTGAGGCACGCTGGGAGATGTTCAATACCTCTCTTTCTTAATGTGTTTCTAAATATTTGGGGACATCTCCTATCTGAACAAACCATCTCCGACAGCGATCCGTACATTAGTAGCTGATGAGATATGCAATACGATCAGTGAATAGGCGTACTCCTCGTGAGTGCATAGTACTGATTAAGTGTAAAAAAAGAATATTTAAAATGTAAGACAAGGCATATCATATTAGTTAGTATTGGTATAGATGTCCGAGATTAAAGAGAAGCATCGCCCAGCGTGATTAGATATAGGAAATAGGGTAATACCAGAAAAAACAGGATTTATTCTTAACCTTAAGAATGTTTATAGGGAACAAAGTCCAGTTTGTAAGAAAATATGTAAACAAAAAAAAACGATAACTCTCTCTTCCCAGATCATAAATTTAGACAGATGTTTGAAAAGCCGAATGCAAATTTCTCTACGCAGTGCAGGTTGCTGGTCTGTTGTACAATGCCGTGCTCCGTAAGCAGAACGCGGATTACCGATCGCGAATCAAAAATATGACTCGTGTAAGGATACATGATAATTTTTCGATTGTAAAAATATGAACAACATGCCTTTGTTTTGTCGGATGTATTGCGCGCACCATCGTCCCATTGAACCGGAACGTGAATAAATGTTGGACCCCCCGGGGTTGGCAGAATCGCCAAAGGCTTGCTATGTAATATATATGGATGAGTATGTGCCGATAATTCGATATCAATTCCTGTATCATATCTTTCATGACTACGGTACGATGTCTAAGTGGAACTGAAACTTTTATTTGGATAACCTATGTCCGCTGGACGGTGAGGTTCTTCATGTTGAATGGGCATCATCATCAGTAGAATCAATAAGGTTTTAGCCATTATTGGATTTGCATTGAAAAGTCGGCAGATTCGGCGAGTCGATGCTTCGTATACTCGTACACATGTGAACATAAAGGCATGTCCAGGCAAAGATTGTGACCGAGTATGATATAGTCACAATCAATGACTCGTTCGTTGAGAATGTTGTTTTTGTCATAATTTTCATGTTGCGATTGCGATGTCTTCTTTGGATGACATTATTTGCCGACATAAATAACAACAGCAACTCTCGGATTTCATATCTCAAACAATGTTCCGAGGTATGCGGGGGAGAGCAATCGAGAGTCCATTCCTTTTGTGTGGGGTCAGCAGAGAGGTTTGTGGTTGGTGTTTGGTTTATTTTTTTTTTAACTTAGGAACATGTGTATATTGCTATATAACCGGAATATAGTATTTCGTTTTGTGTGTCCGCGCCGTGGGGAAACATTGATTTTGATTTGAGTTATTAGTAGCGGCATCACATCGTGATATAAAGGGCTCTGTACAAAAGTCATGTTCTAAAATGTTTTCAACTTTACATATCGTTTTTCAACCGTTTTTTTTTTATTACCTTATATATAGTGACGAAAGATAAACAGGGTTTGAAAATATGTACGAATCCGATGATTATTTTGGTTTTGATTATGTCTTGTTTTTTGGTCAAAACAATTAAGTGCCCTTAGGTTCACTTGTCTTAAAATCAATTCGATTCTTTGTGGTAACTCCAATTACCACCCAAGTAAGAGGCTCGATTCCGAAACTGAGACGCTGCTGAAACCCTGGTATCATGCTCATAAGAAAATCACTTCTCAACATATTGGCTAAGAAAAATGTAAGTTTGGTGTTTCCATGCTGAATTCAATGCTTTTATCTGATTAAAGAAATGCTTTTTAGGTGCTTTTCTCCAGGGTATTATTTATTGGGATAGAAAAGCAGTTTTATGCGGAAGGTAGCCCTGTTATAAAAGATACCGACCTTAAGTGTCTTTTGTGATTCAACATGAGTTTTAAGAATTATCGTAGGTACTTGATTGAAAATGGATTACAAATAAATAGTTGTTGTGTCTGTCGTTATAGACTAATTACGTAGATGCTATAATATAACAAAAGTTTTGCAAAATAACTGAAATTACACAATATAAGTGTGAAACTTAGATTTTTTCAGCTTCAGAACTATACATATAATTATATTTATATATTTATGATTGCAAACTCCTTCAAAGTGAAGAATTTGATCGAATTTTTATATACATACCACTATTTACAGTCTGAATACGCTTTCCATTTGAAATCATAACGATGTTCTTGTCAGCTCGCTAAGCCCAGATTTTTGAGTTCTACTTTTCCGTGAAGACTAAACCAATTCAATCGACATTTTCAACATGTTAACAGAATAATTCTATACATACATAACTTCATGTTTTAATTTACGGAAGATAACCAAATCTTTAGAAATTCGATATTTTAGATGATGTTACACCCCTACTTTTTGCGCGGAGTATAGTTTCGTGCAAAGCTAAACCGCGTAAAAGGAAGTAAGAATATCATGCAAAATTAGGGGTTGCGAAACAAAAATATATTTGAAGCGTTGTAGCTAGTATTTAATAATGAAAAGAAAACAAACATTTATTTCCACAAAAAAGAAAAAACAAGATGGGATCAGCTCGCCAGGAGTCAAGCTAAGTTCGAAATCTTCTACCTTGAATTTTGCGAACTTGATAAGTACGTACAACCTTGGCAGAAGTCTTTCCCGCCTCAGCTTTGGAAGGTAGAAGGGTATAAAAGGAATACAGACAACTCTCATTCAAACGAAAAGAAAAAATACAAAAGTTACAAGCAATTATAATTACATTAAACATTTTTTAATTAGCATTATTTTGAAAAAAAATAATGTTAAAATCAATTGCTTTTTGCTTATTAGACTTTTCTACAGGAACTGCCCTATGAGGTTCCAAAGATGCCCAATGGATTAATTATAGATACATATATGCAATTTTTCAGCAATTTAGTACCAATAGAGAGAATCCTGGAGAATTTTTTCTTGGTGTGTGGTTGAAGTGGTTGTGTTTGGCGGTAAGAAAACAAAGCAAATTGTTACGTCAACCATTCTCCTAATTCAAATTCAGCAGGCAAATGTGATTTAGAAGTGCTTCTTAAAGCCCTCCGAAAATCACCCTCAGCATTTGCGCGTAACTAAATATATTCTTTCTTCTGATACTTTGAATCGTGGAGCAGATTTCTCCAAAATGTTCTAAATGTTCTATTCGGGATGTGTTTCCAATAGAAATCTATCTCATTAGTATTAAATATTTGCAGGAAAGAATATCCTCCAGTTTCGATTTGTCCTTTAAAAATGTCTGGAATACGAGTTGCTGCTTCTTTATCGGCACTAGCTACTTCTAAGTTAAGCTTCAATTTGGGAAGATTTTGCCTTCTTTCTAACTAGTTAAATCAGCCTCTACTTGCCAAAAACTAATCTTCTGGAGAAGAAGATCCTACTTCTATTTGTAAGCGCTCATAGAATTAAAATGCTTTTTTCCGAATAACAGCTGCGCTCAACGGCATTCGGTTGGATGTCTGCCAGTGTATCCATGTAGATAAGACATTTTTCCCTTTTAGAACAAAAATTAAAGAACGAAATCATGGTCGACTGATCTATGCCATATAATCTTCCTAAAGCGGCTTCTCTTTGGTTCAAATTTAGCTCACTCCTAAGCAATGTACATATGTATGTGTGTATATTCACAACTAATTTGTTACCTTTTACCATAATTCAAATTATGCAACTCCTCTAAAAAAATAAAACGGTTTTTGATGCACTGTTGCCGGATTGATACATTCACAAAACACAACTCAGTAAATTACATGGATATGTATAGGCATATCTGTTAACGGAAATACCATGGCGCGTCATTATTATTCTTTGAAAAAAAACCATGTATCGCAAAAGCGAAGTGCACAAATCGAATCTGGGTAGGTATGAACATCGCGCAAAGTATGAGTTTTGGGCAAAATCATATCAATGTCACTAGATACCTCATTGGCCATATAGTGGTAATATTACTCCCACACATCTTTTCGTCACTATGACGATGAAGTGGGTCATCGTCGAAGGCTTTTTACACTTGCTTTGGAGAAAACATTCTTGCCACGTAATTCTTAAATATTATTTTCATTCATAAAATGAAGGAAATAATAAAAATCATAAGTTTCTTTGTTGGTTATCAGTTCAACAACATACATATGTATGTATGCACATACATATGTAGATACTTGGGTAAAAAAATGTTTAAAAATGTTGCTAACGTTTTGTTTGGTTCTGGAAACCATAACTCATTGCTACTTAAGATCGAAGCAAAATATTGAAAACAATAGACATTTGACACCTTTCTTTGGTTATACAAGTAAGTGGTGTTATGTAGGTGGTCCCGATAACATATGTTCACACCACAAATAATGTTTTGAAAAGGGAAATGCACAGTTGCGAGCAAGTGTATTGTCCTTTTTTCTAAATGATTAAAATTGTGTAGGCTAGAGAAATGAAAAATTCCCGTAAATAAATCTTCGTTCGTATTTCAGTTGCAACATAATAAGTATACGAAGACATTTTGGAATAATAGTAAAAATGCATTATTCCATAAAACTCCGCATCACATACACCTATAAAACCCACTTACAATAGAAAATACACTTGTTCCATACATGTACAATAGTTCGCTCGAATGTAGTTTTTACCCAGATGTAAAACATTCCAATAAATAATGAAAATGTAATGAGAAACATCCATAAAGAAAACCAAATTGAAATCCCTTCTAAGCCCTGAATGACAAATGAAATTGTCCTTTCTCTTCTCCTAATCTCTAGATGGCCCGGGTCACCCTTCTACTCCTACACGTATGAATGAGTATGTACTCGTACCACTCAGGCGTTGCTGGTGAACGACAACAATACCCGAACATTAAGTCCTAAATGGAGATCCAATTACTTAAAATGTTCTCCCCATTGTTAGGCAAACACAAATTTGCATATTTCTTTCCGGCCACCCTTAATGTCGGGCGTGGAAAAATCGTTTTCAAACCGCATAATTCGACACCAAAAACTCGAAACAGCTTATACTATGTTAATGAATTGGAATAGTTTATATTGTACAATATAATAACCCTGTTGCAAGTAAGCTTATAGATATATGATGTGTGCATGATGGTGCTAGTGATTGTAATCTTCTCCAAGACATGTATATAAGTTAAGCTAACCAGAAACATGCAGAAAAAAAAATCAAACTTCCCCAGCATTTAGGACGTAGAGATTGCGGCATACTTGTAGACAAAAGACCCGTGTCTCTAATCATCCCCCACATGTGTAAGCCAACGAAGTTCACACTCTCGGTGAACATGTTTCGACTTTTGATGAAGTTCTCAATTTAATTCCACATGCTCGTGCGGAGAGTCTGGTGGCGAAAACATCATCGTCTTACACCTATGAAGTGATAACTGTACATGATGTAGCAGAAGAAAGTTTCTCGACGAGCTGCCCATCTCGAAGAATCTAATACACACATACTCGTACATGGTCAGTTTCTCTTGCCGGACTAGAGGATTTGGCAGGTTTACTCTCGGTCAATTGACCAAGTAGCAGGGCGTAGACTCATCGGGTGTCAAGAGTGATTCTTATTCTTTGGTGTACCACAGCGTGATATGGACGGACGTTGAGAAGGAGCAGCATATTTGAGGTTGTACATTAGGGTCCAACCACATACTTGTACAATACATATCAGTCTGCACACTAAAGGATGGTCGACGGTAGTCACTGGTACAAGAACTTCGTTAGCAAGTCACACAGATATGAGCGCAGAAAAGTATAGCTCGGGGCGGTATTTGTGCTGGCTGCTACTTCCCCCTGTTGTTTTACTCATAAGAGCTTGGATACTAGCGGGATGTACAAGGAGATGCAGAGTTATCATTTGCTTGGAAAATTGAAGGTACATGTGGAGGTTTTGTTAAACATTTTCCGAACAAGCCAATGTACAAGCCTTCAGTCAGTTTGAATTGGGGTTACGTTGGTCGGGTTATGGCATGATATTGAGGTTGACTTGCTGCACATTGGTGTTGTGGTCCAGTTTTCTGCCGAGTTCCCTTTTCTTGTTTTTGTTTTGCTTTTTGTTTTAAACTTCTTGTTGTTTCTTATTGTATTCTATTTGCTAAAGAGTGTTTGCCTCAGGCATGACATCCTCCTGTTCTTTTCCAGCACTGTGCTTCTGTCTTGTAGTTAAGCAAAAGCTTTGAGTTTGACCCTTTTGTCAGATCGATATAGATCATGTTCTCTTAAGAGCCGAAGGGCTCATTGGACATAACGCGCAAAATTATGCTTGGTAATGTTATTGTAGGTTTTTCATTATTATATTTCCGCAGAAGAAAAACATCACCTTCAGAGGTAACATATAATACATTACACATTGCGTGCATAATTATTATACATATGTCATTTGCTGATGTCAAGCTAAATTCTATTTCAGTTGTATAGTATCTTGTCTTGGAAGGAAGACAAGTTTTTTTATCTTTGAGAAAAATCCTACAATATAGTTATCACGTTACATGGTTCCGGATTAATAAGTCCTACATCTGGAAGCAGCCAACAAAAATCCATGAGTAAAAAGAAGGATACAGGCACGTCGTTAAAGTGAATAAGTCCTTTGGGCGAATAAGACTTTATGACTTGTGGTTTCTAATATTCTGACTTTTATTTTCGTGTGCCAGTGGTACAGGGGAGATTTCGAGTGCTACATATTTTATATTCTTTATGGATTTCATGGTTGAAAGTGTGAACATAAAGAACTGTTTCGTAAAAAGGACAAAGGACACTCACTAAAGTCAAAATCTAATCCAATTTGAGAGCTCGTAACACTTCTTCCGTCCTTTCAATGTTATATTATCTTCTCCTCGATTTCTTGTATGAAAAACAACCAATAAGACTTAATGTTCTCGCATGGACGGACATATGCACTTTTTATAAAGTCACACCGTACAAACAACTAATAAAAACGTCACAACGCGTTCAACACAATAAAGATTTCGGCTTAAGATTTGCCCTATTTCAATGCAAAAATGAAAGAAAAGGGACAGAATACCATAATGCTCTTACGATGAGGGTAGAAGGTGTAACATGAAAAACTCTAACGTCCTGACCGTTATTATTGGCAACTTTGGAAGGAACCAAACACAAATCCCCTACACGCACGAAGCTAAAAGAAATCGAAACTCGCCTTTGATAAAAAAGGTAACATCACACAAGGAACAAATCCGATCACAGAACTAAAGAACATATTGCCTACGACTGGACAGACGGAATAGAGTGTACAAACACATTCTAACGTCACATCATATTGATAGCAATTTATGTAATAGTCTTCGAACTAATCTTACGAGTCACAAGGGAGGAAAACCTCGAAATGATTGATACGACGAGTGCAGATGAGGAGCTCGTCTTTGGTAATAATTTAAGTTACAGATGTAAGAATAACACAAAAAACTAATAATCGGAAACGATTCCAAATCAATTTCTGTCGTCACAGAGCGATGATTCTTCTGAGGTGGCGGAGTAGCAGCCGCCAAAGAAAATCACTATTCCTATGGTTTAGTTGAGTTAAGTTTGCAATGTGAAATACTGCAATAATATTTATCATTTGACGTTATAGGTATCTGCCGTATATCATGTTAAGCTTTGGTGAGCATATTAGGAGTTTAAAAGCAACCTTACCAGTCTATATTGGTTTATTTAGTTGATAAGTTTTTAGTTTTAAATTCATTTTTATTCACATTTTTTTAGATCGATTTTACCCTAGAAAAAATGCTTAAAATTAGCTTAACTATATAATCTAAATATCTTATTGGTCCTATGCGGAAAATTTAATATAAACAGTACAACTTGAACCTGTGTCTTTCGACTGCTATATTTAACGTTACGATGACTTGATCTAAGAAAAATTAGTTTTGTTTAAAAACTTAGCACTGGATCGTTTCAGTTGAACTATAGAATTAGAATCAGAATTTTGGTTACCTAGACAGTCTAGAAAACTGCTAATAACTTTGTTGTTAAACATATTTGTTTGGTTGAAGATTTTTGAAAATCCTCCATTAAGAAATCTGCCCGGATTTGATTCTGATTTCATTGCAATGGCTGAAGGTAAATTTTTCATATAATAAAAGTTGATGCAACGTTCTCTTATTTCACATGCTCAGCCAAGGACAATTTCCCATTTTGCAGTTGTGTCCAAGGCATATGTTGCTTCAGCAATTGTTTTTTACTGGGTATAGCTAGTCCATAGCCCGATCAACACTAATATTCTTTTATGGCCTAAGAAACCAGCCCTTACCTCCAGTTGCCAATCCAAATACGCCAACAAGAGTAGCTTGAAATAGGATTTTGATTGTTATGCAGGCTGCTAATAGCTGTCTTACGGTCGGACCAGGCCCAGCGAAAAAGACGAAGGCTGCCAATGAAATGACAACGGTTCATTTATGAAATTCAGGGATCGAAGGAATTATGCAAATCTTACAAATAAATATTTTAAATCTGTAATGTGGAGTTTATTGTTGCTTGTTGTCATTTGAGGCATTTGAGATACGAAATCAGTTTTCTCAGAAATTTCCTATATCAAAAGTACATACTCGTAAATGATAGAAAAGTACAAGACGATAATGAGGTTATATCCCAATTATAGAGGTAGCTAATAAGTTGGTTTAGACAAAACTAGTTTTAATTAATTCTAATTGATAACTGAACAAACATTTCACTTTAATAGGACTTTGGTTTATGTACAATCTCTGTATCATCTACTCTCCCTATTAAATGTGTTAGGGGAATTTGGCCTTTCTGCAGAACCGCATCGTATTTAGATGAAAGATTTTAGGTCAACACACTACGCGTAATGCTTTATTTTCCTTGTTTGTGTGCTGGCAATATGTGAACGAATTATGATTTTTTACATAAAATTATATCTCTGTCGCATTTGGTGTCCTTATTCGTAAGTGACAATTTGGTACAATGCCGTCATTTCGATGGAGGATTTCCAGATGACCTTCGAGTCATTGAAATAAAAAAACCGAATATTTAATGTTGTTCTCAGGCATCTCCCATTATAGAAATGTACACCATCCTAGACACGAGACACTAGAAAAAATTGGTGCTGGTTTTTAATTCTTGGACCGTAAGGGCGTCCACTGGCGGAACATAGTGTAGTCAGATACCTTGGGCTCTGGCTAGATCTGTATCTATATTTTGACAAAAATGTAGATGCTGTTCTTGTAAGACCTTGGGGCGCTTTCGTTCTGACAAGATGGCTGTTTTAGAGCAGCCAACTTGATTCCAGGGTGAAGGAAATCTGCTATATGGCTTTAATCAGACCCATGGTTGCATATGGATATCCCGTCTAGTTCAATATTAGAGTCATCTTAATGGAAAGGATTCGGGTTTTTGAGAAACCCGAAACCTCTCTTGTACCTCTTTAAGGGAAAGTCTGCCAAGTCTGTTATGAGTTGGTGTGTAGCTAAGTCTAGTTTAACTGAGTTTAGTTTATTTTTATTAAAAAAACAAAAAAAAAAAAAAAAAGAAATAAAGACGAAAAGAGATACATACATATGCATATAATGTATAAGGTAGATTAATTTACTTGTACGTTTAAAAAAAATGTCAGCTTTAATTGTTTCTCTTTCATTAATCAATATGAATTTAAGGCCGAAATGCATAGTTTAGGCCGTTCTGTATACTTTGGAGTACAAGGCCAGAAAGGTATTTTGAGTTAGTTTAGTTATTTAAGCTAATTTAAAAGTTAAACTTAAACCTAAAACTTTAGTTTTAAGCATTTTTGTCTAGCGTAAGCTTGTTCTAAAAAATATAAATTTTAGTGGAAACACAATCTGGCTTTGCCGCGTGCCGACTTTTGACAGGCTTTGCACTGCTTTTCACCGACTTACGATCTCTTACGATAAAATGTGTCAAAACGCCGGCAACCCGCAATTTGCATTCACAATGTGGCTTTGACACAGGAGCGCGTATAGAACTTAGGAATATGACAACACTAAGTTCGGTTTCCTCAAAATCTTTACGTATGATTTCAGTGCAGAAAGAAGTGTAGACTGGTGTTATTATTATTTATATGATTTAATTGAAACATAAAAAATCAGCTCAAATAAAGGTCTACGAATATGAAAAAAGAAAAGAATTTATTACTCTAACCTCCATCATGATTAGTTTGTATCGAAAAGTCCAATAATAAGCTATGAAAATATATGCATATTGAAACGAACAGCTCGGAGCACAATACGTTACTCGCTTTTGCTAAAATCAAACAAGTCAAAGACAATTCATCTGTCAAACGCAGGTCTGAGTAGAGAGTAGCTCTACTCTGGCGCTTTGCTTAACTTTACGATATTTACGATATAAGGTCGAGCAAAAGCCTGAGGTAACATTGTAGGAAGCTCCATAAGATTTCGTTGTTTCTACTCATGCTGTCAAAGTCGGCACGCGGCAAAGCCAGATTGTGTTTCCACTATTTAAAATGAAAAAAAAAGTGACAATTTGACAAGCAGTCTTGGTATGATAAATTCTACGTCTGGCAAGTGAATATATGACAATTGTCATATAATATGTTATTTAGTGGCCTAATGCGTTTTTATGATATCTTTCATACTATCACCTACAATATGCAATTGACTCGGAACCATGCTGATACAGACCGGTCAATCCTAAAATGGCAGAAGCCCTTTACACAAATCTCCAAAAAGATCTTATATTGGGGAAATTGATTCGTATTTAATTGAAGCAGAAAAAGTGCTCTGATTTCCTCTGGAATATGATATATGTACATACATGTACATACATACATACATACATATGCATACTCGGAAATTAATTTGTTCTCATATTTAAGGATAGCTTCAACATTAACTATAAATGTAGTTTTCATGACAAATGTCAATGTTTTAAGAAACAAAGATAAATAAGTTCGACGTACATTAAATTGTGCCGCTGCCCATAGTCAAATATGTTATAGAACAGCGAGTTTGCCATCATGTAAAACACTAATTTACATTTAACATTTGCTTTGTTATTAAGTAATTAGCTAGTTTTCTTATTCGTAATTTCACATGAACGAAACCCATTTGTTCTGTTTGTTTGTAGGTTGTTTTCGAAATCAGTATCATTTCAGCTAAACCCACAAAAAGAATGGAAACATGGTCAGCAACTTAATCGTAAATTTCCTTTAAACACGTATCAATTACCGTAGTGACGTTACCGTAATAGTACATAATGGCTGTGGCCCAACGGCTTCGCCCAGGTGGTCATTAAAAAACCCCATATTCTAGCGCAATATGTAGGTACGTTAAGAAAAGAGTAGCCATCAATAACAATATGGCAGTTGGAGGCATGTGTAGCAGCCATTTACTAGGTAATGGGGATACAATGCTCAACTAATACGCAGGGTGAAATGTTCCTGCTAAAAATGGGAACAAGAGTATAATTGAATAACAAAAGCGACCAATTAGACAGCAAACGACGACAGATACGACTTGAAGATATTACCCAATAATATTATAGTTACTGCAACGCGTAACATATAGGTTTTACATATGCATTATCAATTATTATCAATAAAATCTTCAAGAATTGCAAGGTTACCACTTTTCTGTTTTTGTTAGTTTATAAGCTAAGGTGACAAATTTAATTCATCGGGGTTCGCCAAAGAAAGAAAGAATTCTGTCCCTTTATGACAGAATTAATAAAGAAATGATAGAATCCAGAAAGGTAATTGGTCCCTTTCTCGTAGATACATATGTACATACATATAGTTACATGAATAAGTGCATTTAGTGTGTGCCGAATAAACGCCACCATAGGTGATCGCATAAATCACCGACCCTAAGGCGTCACAATACGTTTGCTGGCAATGAGAACGCTTCTGGCCACATGATGTACCTAAGTGTTTTCTTTTGCGTTCTTCGTTGACCCTCATGTCACTTACTGTCACATATCCATGACATCAGTTAAGACACTGAAGATAAGTGATCCTCATTACTTAAGGGATAGGAAGTTTGAGGATAAATAACGTGTGTACGGAGCTCGGCTCTGTTCTACTTTCCTGCACATGACAACAACGAACCCAACTTCATTCATGGTTTGGCTGAGAACATTGGCAGCAGACATTCGCAACAGGGTTCTATCTAGTCGCGCTGTCGCAACACGGACCTAACGCAGTTTAAATTTAGAATTTATGAGGTTTATGTCTGCGCAATTGCCGTAGTATCCTTGCCCAGGCTGTTGTACTTTGTTATCTGTTTTCTGTTACTGCGCCTTTTTTACGACTACTTCAGAGCCATTAAGTGAAATAAGACAGGTACGGGGGATTGATAACGAAGGACACAAAACTACGGAGCAGAGAATAGGAACATATTCAGGATAAATTGAATATTGTCCTTCGTGTGTTTATTCAATCTAAGAGTTCAAAACATTGATGGGACAAGAGTAAAAGCGAGAGAAAACAAGAAGTGAACAAAACGGCAAAAACCGAAAATAATACCGGCAGGAAGTTTTATCCGGAGTGGCCATCGGGAGGGTTATTTAATGGTTATTGATGCGATCATTTATAACGATATAGTATAGGAAGAGACATTTTCCTTTTCTTATGGCGGGGCACATGGGAAGAGATTATTTACGAAAATGTGATTGGCTGCTTATTATTATTTTTCTAAATCAACTTCTTTCAGAATGAAGGGTTGTATTTGTACTTATTGGTCATATGTAGACATCTACTCATACGTCCGTACTCGCATGTACCTATGAACCTAAAACATTCATGAATATGCTACTATTTCAAAAGAACCACATCACATAAAAGTGTCAACATTGAACAGCAAGACCACCCCCTCGGTGCGTTTAAGAGATTATACTATGTGATACGGAGGTCTCTTTTTCATTATAAGTATGTTCAAGGTGTGTGCGTAGTGAATTTCCCTTGAGCGTATGGAGCGTCAAACCGTGTGATTAATAAGCACACAATAGAAAATTTGTCGAAAATTGAAAAATTGTGTGCGGTATCTGCCGCGGAACCATTGGGCTTGCTTGTGACATAAGTTCTAAAGGAGAATGACAAATTACCGTCAAGCCAAAAAGAATGAAGAGGTTTGATTTTTTGATAAGAACAAAGACGCGAATAAATCCGCTTTAGAAGCTTAAAATGGCATTATTTGAGATGCCGACTAATCCAGTAAGAAAATAATATTAGCAAGCTATTAAAAATTAAACTTGAAATTATCTATATTCAATTAAGTTTCCAGAGGTATAGCTCATATGTGCATGTATTAAAAAAAAAAGAAGAAAATCGAGCATCACCCTTATAAACAGATCCGCGTTACCACCACCCAATATGATATGTTGTGCTAAATTGTGAGAAGATAACAAACTGGAAAATTGAAATGAGCAACGTCGCCGAAGGGAAGAATCTGATTAGAGTTAATTTGGTTATCTGCACTTAAACAGCCTTCGGTTGATGGTAGTTTGGCCCGGCCAACCCTCACAGGAAGGGAAAAAAATTAAGCAAACGTTGCTCATTCCATTACCGCATCTCTTGGGATCCGGTGTGATAATAATTCACCCCGCTTATTTAAGAGTATGTTGTGAACGTAATTGCATATTTTCGTTGCTAACACTCAGGGGTGTTGCAAATGTAACGAAGGGCGCTGATGCTAATGCCTACATTGTGCACACGATGTCCCTTCCAACGAAATCTGATTTTGTATTCAATGGAAGTTTGTGATAAATGTCATCATTGCAAACTAAAAGGGAAACAATTGGTTAACGTGTCAATTTTGGGAAAAAAGGAATCTTAATTTAATTATTCTGACACCTTGAACGAAAACCATTCAGTTATCAATAGACCTCTGTATTAAAATAAGTTAAAATAAGAATATATAATTGCATCGTCCTTATTCCATTCTTATATCCTAGACAAAAATGTTTAAATCTAACTTTAAAATGTATAAATATTAAATAGGTATTACTGGCCCTGTGTCTAAGTTTTACTCTATTTCTAAATACTAATTAATCCATTTCGGCTTAAACTTGTCCATTCTATTTTTATTCATACAATTTTAAATTCGATTTTCTAGATTCACCCCTTTTTTTTCTTATTCTATGATTAACCTACTTTATGCTGATAACTTACTGGCTGCACTCGTGTGATTCGTTTCGAGTGGTCACCCTCCAGATTGCATCTTTCACTGACCACTTCGCAATCTCCCTCATTTCGATTGTCGTCGATATTTACCGGTTTGATCACTAGTCTGAGTTATCTGAAGGATGGTTTTGTCGGTTATTCTCTCTATGACGTCTTCCATTTGTTGTAGGCGTTGGTCTTTTTTTTCAAGTGTCGGGTTGTAGGTGGATTAATTCCTCTCAGGCGTATTTCCCTTGTCAAAAATCTTGAGAAAAGTGAACAGAGTACCTTTTGATATTGTAGGTGGAGCATTGGTTCGTACGTTTTCAGTTGCGAAAATTCGTTGGGTATTCGTATTATTGTGACGGGCCGTCACTGTCGTACTCTGTGGTTCACAGATACTGTAAGGATTTGTAATGCGTTTGTTACTGCTAAATCTAAGAAAGAGCCCATTCTTAGAAAGATGAGGTATCTGTCGCGTACAGTTCTATATTTGCTCCAAGAAATTTTTTTTTTCTCAATTTGTGTTAGAATATTGCATTACAATTCGTTCTATAGTGTTTATATTCTCTTGATCTTTCACGAACACCTAGTTATTTTATTACTATAGGCTAGAGAAAATTTAATCGCTTTGATTGGAATCTAAGTGTAGTTTGAAGGGGTTCCTATATTTTTATGCTAACGGGTTTGGTGATTCGGGCGTTAACTTTTGTGCTGAAGCATTTAATAAATATACATAGCTACCAAACAAAAGTATGCAAAGTGCTGATTCTTATTTGAGTTTAGTTTTAAATTTGTGAACAATTGAAAAAAATTATATTGGGTACCAAATTCATTTTTGTTGAAGAAAATATATTTAGTATTATAATAATATAAAACTTTGTGGTTTCTCCTTCGTCTGATACAGTTTCAAAATACTGTAACAAGAATATCCTTTCGGGAGACTATACTCTATATGACTGCTTTAAGTTCAAGGCAGTAGTGACAAGTTCGCATAGGCTTTGAGGTACTTAATGTACTACACAGAAGTATCTGTATGGTGTTGAATCTCTTCGACATTAGCATATTTGTTAAGAATAAATTCACTATTTCTTTTTATTTTTTATTTATTTCTTTCCTGCAAATTAATCTTCACCTCATCAAGCAGTCTAAAATACATTTTAGTTGGCTTTTGTACTTCCAAATATTCTGTGATCTTGACTGACATTTTTTAATTTTTCCAAATCTAGTTATTTCGTAATTTCTTCCATTTCAGCATCTTCGTCATATAATTTTCATTAAACTCTCTAAACAATTTTGGAGTATATCTAATATCTGAAGAACAATTTCTGATTAAGAAATATTTGAACATTTTGAGGAGCGTGACACAAAAGTCATATAAGAATGTTATTTTATTCCCCCGTACATAACATAAATAAGTTCATTTTACATCTTCAAGTACAACGCGAGCTGAATGTATAGATGTTTGGCCACAAAGTCCAATGATTTGTATGTGGATACCTATGTATATCCAATGGTGTGGTAGTGATACTGATATATCTAAATACTAAATACTGTACACTTAAAAATGTAATTTTCGCCTTTAGGATCTGACAACTCCTCCTAAGCTTCTCGACAGCTTAATCGCTCTGCACGCGATTTATAAGAAATCCCTTCGTATTTCCATCAATGGTGACTATTCAACTACCAACGTTCGCATTAAGGCGTTTTGTTCTTGCATAACTTTATATTTAATCGTTTTCTTTTTGGAAATACATAGTTGTCACATCTTTTAAACATTTAAGATGCGTAACGATTTAAGTACATTCATTCATAAAGTTCTAAGGTTCGACCAACTGTACGATTGACTGCGCGGCAAATTAACGAGATCAAATTGATTTTACCTTCCTGAAACTGCCTAAGGTGGTAAATAATTCGTTTTTGGATTGTTCTGTCACCGTCTTAACGATGTGAGCCTCAATCGTTACTTGTGCAGCCAGTCGATGTAGTAATACGGACAATCTGGTTTTTCACAATGGTTGAGACATCATCACGTAATTCCAATTCTCTATTATTTTTCGTGACGATGTCACATTGGGGGAGAGGTCTAGATGGCGCCAATGATACAGCGAGTCGAAGAATTTCATGTGCAGTATAAGCTGGATGTAAATTGAGATTTACATATAAACACAAAATGCACTAGGCACATGTTAAGTAAACCGACCGTCGGAATACATATGTATGTACATACATATATGCTACTGATGAAAAGTGTCTGCCATGATAGTTAACGTGTGCTTCCTTTCTACCAATTATACCATGGTAACGTGAGGCTCCACTGTAGTCTTTTAGGAAAAGTTTGCAATTTATTATCTCTTCAATTAATAACGTTATCGTAGATTACACGAAGTGTCTGTACAATTTGTGTTTGTACTAGTCTAACTGCTATACATATACAGGGTGTCCCACGAGCAGTCTGCCAAAAAGCTAGAGCGTGTAGGTCTGGTCAAGACAAGAAAAGAATCGTATGGGAGGGGGGGGTCTATTCCCCCCGGTTTAGCCGGGAGGGGTAATTTTCTAAAAAATTGACTTAATTTGCAAAAAAAATATTAAAAACCAACAGTTACATCTACTATGCCGTGATATACTTTTTTGTAAAGCCAGAATCCTCTTCTTTCATCTTGTTTTTAAACGATGCTGTTTTAAGAAACAGTTTTTGAGAAATTAATTTTCAAACTCAAAATTTTGAACAAAAAATGAAAAAAAAAATTTCGAACTATTTTTTTGCAAAATTGTATGTAATTAAGTACTAATTTTTTTTTTCAAAAATTCAATTCTTTTATTAGTTGTTAGTGTTATGTCAAATAAAACACACGATTATGTCTTGTGCTAGGGTAGACTTTATTCCTTGACCAGTGTATCACTACTCTGAGATCTCCTGATCTGATGATGTACAGATGTCTTATGTTTGATGTATATAACAATACTTATACAAAGAACCTCGATACGAGTATGTGCAATATATGTATATATACTTATATAATTAGTACAAGACTTCTATTACAACATCTTCCTTTTTTTTTTAAATATGAAAATATGAAAGTATCATAGTTCAGTTTTTTATATTCATTTTTCATAATTCACTTGTATGTATATCTAAATATCTAATTATATCTTATAATTTTTTTTTTTTTTTTTTTTTTTTTTTTAGGGTGCGTATCTTTCGGGTCTAGTAATGCGCCTTCCATAGCTTTAGATGACTTCGCAATGTTCTCCATGTTTGTGCTTAAAGTTTCTTGTACGGTTGATTCGTCGCTACTTCCTGATGATATCGCTTTGTTACCATTATCTGCTTCCGTCTTTATTTGGTCCGAATCTAAGTCAATTTATGTTTTTGGAGACTTCAATATGTGTTGCCGGTTTCTTCGATACTCAGCTCCATCGCTGTCTTCTATTATGTATGATCTGGGTTCTTTAGCTACTCCCTTTATAATCCCTGGAAACCAAGAGGAGTTTGGATTTCTTTTGTAAAATACATTTTCGCCTATGTTTAAGGTTGGCAAATGCTTAGCTTGTTGGTCATATTTCAATTTAACTTTGCTCATAGACTTATTCAAGTGATGTTTGTATTGTTGCTTATTTATAATCGAAGGTTCGAGGTGTTGTTTCAATGTTGGGAGTTTGGTTCGAAGCTTTCGTGACATCAATATTTCCGACGGGGAATATGAACTTTCTTTAGGTGTTGTCCTGTAATGGAGAAGAGCTATATACGGATCAGTATTTGATTGTTGACATTTTTTCAATAAGTTTTTAATGGTTTGCACTGATTTTCCTGCCAACCCGTTTGACCTTGGTAAATATGGGCTCGAAGTAATATGATCGATTCCCCAGTCATCGCAAAATTGCTTAAAGGCTTGCGAATTAAAAGGCGGTCCGTTGTCACTCACGAGCGTTTGCGGTATTCCGTGCCGAGATAAAATAGATTTTAAATGTGTAACCACACTAATATTCGAATATCCGCTGTTGAGTAATGCGATTTCAATGTATTTTGAATAGTAGTCTACGACCAATAAATAAATTTGCTTGCCGAATTCAAAAAGATCTATTCCAATTTTCAGCCAAGGTATTTCTGGAATAACATGTGGCTTTAGAGGTTCTTTTTGGTTCATAGGACGATTTCGCACACATACATCACAGTTAGTGACTACATTGGTTATATCATTGCTTATATTTGGCCAAAATACTAGTGACCTGGCTAAACTTTTACATCGTTGTATGCCCATATGACCTTCATGAATATATCTTAGAATCTCTGGGCGCATCTTTTGAGGAATGACAATTTGGTTTGCTTTAAATACAATGCCATCAATTACATGAATTTCATCTCGAAAAGTGTAATAGGGCATGGCTAAGCTATTAACGTTCTTTTTGTCATCTGGCCAACCGTTTCTAGAGTATTCTTTGATTAACTTTAATGTGCAGTCTTGATTAGTTAAGTTTTTAATCTGTAACAATTTGTCGTCAGTAATCGTCAAATTACTTTTTAGTAAGTTGCAGTGAATTTCAACTTCTTTGTCAAACTCATTTAGGGTTTGATTCGAAAGTGGTGCCCTGGACAAGGTGTCCGCTACAAACATTTCTTTACCAGGCCTATAACATACTTTTAAATCGTATGTTTGTAATTTAAGCATGAATCTCTGTAATCTCGCCGGTACCTTATATAATTGTTTTTCGAATAAAGGAATGAGAGGTTTATGGTCAGTTTCAACATTTATAGTTTTTCCATAAACAAATTGGTGAAAATGAGTACAACCAAAAAGGATAGCGAATAACTCTTTCTCAATTTGAGCATAATTTTGCTGACTTGCAGTAAGAGTAGCAGAAGCATATGCTATTGGCCTATTTTCGTGGCTAATTACCGCGCCTACTGCGTTTTTCGAAGCGTCCACAGATAAAGATATTGCTTTGTTGCTATCATAATAGGCCAAAACTGGAGCAGTGGTTAGTAGTCTTTTTAAGTTGTTAAATTCTTGCTCATGACTTTCTGACCAATGCCAATCTATTTCCTTTTTTAATAAATTGCGTAAATTGTAAAGGGTTATGTATAGACAACCCTTTAATAAATGAAGAAAGATAATTGACCATCCCTAAGAATCGCTGTAGTTCGACAGGACAGGTAGGACGTGGCATTTTGTATATCGCTTCTATTTTTGATGGATCAGCATGAACCCAAAATTCATCGAAAACATGACCAATAAACTTAATTTTGCGCAAGCCTATTTTTGATTTTGATTTATTGAATTTTAAGCCAATCAGTCGAGCTCTGTCTAACACCATTTCTAAAATTCTGTCGTGCTCATCTTTACTTTTTGCATAAATTAAAAAATCGTCTATATATATTTTCAAGTTTGGGATATCTTCAAAGAGCTTTACCATTTCTGAATGAAAGATTTCTGGAGCTGCATTTATTCCAAAGGGCAATCTTAGAAAGCAATATCTGCCAAATGGTGTTATAAAAGTACACAATTTCGAAGACTCATCGTCCAAAGGAAACATCCAAAATCCAGAATTCGCATCAAGGGAACTAAAGAACTTGGATCCTTTCAGCCGTGACTGACATTCATCAACACTGGTAAATGGAAAGTGTGGGCGAAGAATGGCTTTGTTAAGGTGTCTCGGATCCAGACATAGTCGTAATTTACCACTTGGCTTTCTTACAATAACAATTGAGTTAACCCAGTCAGTCGGTTCTTCAATCCGTCTTATTACTCCCAACGATTCCATGCGATTTAACTCCTCTCTTAACTAATCTCTTAGTTTAAATGGTATCTTACGTGGACTCTCAACCACTGGAGGTATCTCTGGCTTTAACTTGAGATTACATTTCTTTTTAAGACAACCCAAACCTTCAAAAATATCTTGGTAATTATTCAAAATAGTATTAGATGTTATATTTTCTACGCTACCATGTTTCTTACCCAAATAGTTCACTCGTTTGACTAAATCCATTTTTGTTGATGTTGGAAGTCCCAAAATTGATCTGCAATTGATTGCCACAACACAAAAGTTAATCATATATGGATGTCTTTCGTAAAAACAGGTAATGGTGCATTGTCCAAGTAATGGTATAGGTTCTTCGCTGATCGTTAGTAGTTTGATAAATGTTGGTTTGAGAAGATGGTCATCCAAGTTCAGTTTTTTGAATTGTTCAATTGCCATTATGTTAGCTCCCGCACCAGTGTCTATTTGGCAGACAAGTTTTTTATTGTTGACGTAAAGATTGACATTCCATGTTGCATTCATAGTGCTATCTCGCTCGTTGATGTTCCCAATAAATAGTGTTGACTCGCTCTCGTTCTCCAGTGTTGTATTCTCAGTCTCAGTTGTATTTACATTTCGAATAAACGTTTGTTGTCTTTGTCTGCACATTTTTGCAAAATGGTTGGGTCGCTGACAGAAATAGCATGTTGCCCCTTGCGCTGGACATTTATAATTGTGGAACTGGCCGCATTGCCCACAAGCCGACGATCTCTTTTTCTCTAAGGAAGATGGCATTTGTTGGTTATTTGATCGACTCATCGATGATGTAGGGTGAGACCGCTGTTGAGATGGCTGTGTTCTGTGATGATATATTTGACTTTTTCTTACAGGTGCAATAACAAAATTGTTACTCGCTTCACTTTCTAATTCCAATTCCTTGGACTGTTCTTTAATAACCTCTAAAATTTTTGCAATTTCGATGACTTTTTCTAATTTTTGATCACCCTCGTTAAGCAATCTTTCGCGTATATAATTAAAACTGTTGTGAAGGCCGCAAATGAATAGATCTCTTACCAAGTCGTCCTTTAATTCTTTAAACTCGCATGTCTGACTTAGATTCTTCAAAGCAGTTACAAATTCGTCGATAGACTCTCCATGTTTCTGGCGTCTCGTAAAAAAATTATGGCGTTCCATTATGATATTTACTTTGGGCCGGAAGTATTTATCAAAAAGGTCATAAAGCTGCTCAAGTTTTATCGTTTTGATGTCAACCGAAAACTATGTAAAGATGTCAAATGCGTCTGGGCCCATGAAGTGCAGAAGTAAGGCTACTTTACGTTCTTCACTTGTACTTACAAGATTGCTCGCAAGTAGATAAATCTTGAATTGGTTTTGCCAGTTCTTCCAAGCTGGAGGCAAATTTGTTGATTTTAAATTGAGCGGTGGAATATTCATTGTCCCCTGAAAAGTTTCCATTGCGTTATTCTGTGTCCCCGAAGTAGATGGTTGTAAGGTGTCGTTGCTTTTCTTCTCACTTTTCTGCATTTCACTTTATTGAATATAATTCCACATCTGACACCATGTTATGTCAAATAAAACACACGATTATGTCTTGTGCTAGGGTAGACTTTATTCCTTGACCAGTGTATCAGTACTCTGAGATCTCCTGATCTGATGATGTACAGATGTCTTATGTTTGATGTATATAACAATACTTATACAAAGAACCTCGATACGAGTATGTGCAATATTTGTATATATACTTATATAATTAGTACAAGACTTCTATTACAACAGTTAGTTAAAAACAGAAAACCGGATGCAAAAATGTCTTGTAGTTTTTGAGAAATTAAAAAAAAACTCGAACCATTTTTTTCTAAGAAATACCTTTTTTTGGGTTTTAACGCGGCTGGACTTGTAGGCAAATTAATGTATGAAACATTGACCTCTTTTTTATTATTTTTAAAAAAATTCGGAGTTTTATGAGGATACAATAAAGTGACACAGTAAGGATAATAACCCTGAATTAATCCTTTTTTTTTTCATTGATAACGCCTGAAAACTGACCTGGAGAGTGCTTCATACCGAAAACTTACACCCGTACCATTTTAGGGAAGTTCAGGAACTCACCTTAGACGACAAGTTTTTGAGAGCAGAATTTTGTCGATCATTACTGCTTCGAGATGAAACTGAACGAAACTATTTTGCAAGGATATTATGGACGGATGAAGCACAGTTTAAAGATGGGGTTACTAACTTCCACAATTTGCATCATTGGAGTAGTACCAATCCAAACAACAAAAAACAAAATAAATCACAACACCGCTTTAGCTGTAATGTTTGGCTTGGTATTGTTGGACAAACTGTAATCGGGCCCCGGTTTGTGAATGCCGTTATTAATGGAGAATCATACCTGCAGTTCCTACGAGACCTTTTGCCCGATTTGATGGACAAAGTTCCTTTGGCCATAGCCGATAATTTAACCTACCAGCAAGATGGAGCACCAGCACACTACAGCTTACGGGTTAGAAACTGGCTGGATAATCATTTTCGTGACCGTTGGATCGGAAGAAGGGGCCCCACGGAATGGCCACCTAGATCATCAGATTAAACTCTTATAGATTTTTATGTGTGGGGATTCGTGAAGAATTATGTTTACGAAGTGGAAATAATATCTTTGGAACAACTGAAAAACGGATTGAAGTCGCTGGAGTCAAATTGCAGGAAAGTTTGTCAAGCATAGACTTATGTGCAGCCATTAGAAGGAGATATAATCCTTGCCTTCTAAAAAATGGGGATCATATTGAAAATTTATTATAATAAAACTCCGAATTTTTTAAAAATAATAAAAAAGAGGTCAATGTTTCATACATTAATTTGCCTACAAGTCCAGCCGCGTTAAAACCAAAAAAAAAGGGTTTTCTTAGAAAAAAAGTGATTCGGGTTTCTTTTTAATTTCTCAAAAACTACAAGACATTTTTGCATCCGGTTTTCTGTTTTTAACTAAAAACTAATAAGAGAATTGAATTTTTGAAAAAAAAATTGGTACTTAATTACATACAATTTTGAAAAAAAGTAGTTCGAAATTTTTTTTTTTATTTTTTTTTTCAAAATTTTGAGTTTGAAAATTAATTTCTCAAAAACTATTACTTAAAACAGCTTCGTTTAAAAACAGGATGAAAGAAGAGGTTTCTGGCTTTACAAAAAAGTATGTCACGGCATTGTGGATGTACATAACTGTTGATATCTAATATTTTTTTTTCCAAATTAAGTCAATTTTTTAGAAAATTGCCCCTTCCGGCTAAACGGGGGGGAATAAACCCCCCCTCCCGTACGATTTTTTTCTTATCTTGACCAGACCTACACGCTCTAGCTTTTTGGCACACTGCTCGTGTATAAATAGGCCTAAAGAAGCACCTTCATGTGGCCAAGCAGGGGGTTTGCAAGGGGGACAGCATGCCCCCCATACATGTTTAGATAATCATACATTGAGTATTTGATTTACACTTTTCAGAGCAGTAAGATTGTTAACTCGACTCTTGGGGTTCAATTTAAAAAAATTATTGATTTACACCTACACCTCACCCTCCCAACTTCTGAAGACGTCTCTTCGACTTTCTCGTGGTACATGTAGTTGGGGTAGTAAGCCCCGGAGATCAGATTAATGATTAAGGCCATTGCTCTTGCAACGGGCTTCGAATTAGTTTAATTAGAAAGTTGTCCACCCATACAATCCTGGCCGTATTGTATAGGACCTCGTTCGGGTAAAATTTCGTGTACTCAGATTCGGGCGTCTTCTGTAAACCGAGATAAGTCCTGAGACATTGTTTCTCAAAAACCCGAATCGTTTCCATTAAATTGGCTCTCACACCGAACCAGACGATCCATAGGCGACCATGGGCCTGGTTAAGGTCATTTACCAGATTTTCTTCGCCCTGGAATCAAGTTGGCTGCCATGGCAGAGCGAGAGCGCCCCGAGCTCTTGCCAGAGCAGCTTCTACATGTTTGTCAAAATGTAGATACTGGTCTAGCACGAAAGGCCCTGGACAAAGGCGTTCTGAATAAAATAGATTCTGATTTCCGGAAGTTCATTTTCAACTTTTGAATTTTTTCGAAGTCACGCTACAGAAGAGTCGATGGGGATCTGATCTGTGCGCAATTAAATCGTCCGCGTACGCTATTGAATGGTAAAGAAAAGCTATCAGATCACTGAAGTAAATGCTGAAAAGGATCGGCGAGTTCACCGTACTCTGTTGCAGTCCATTTTTGATTTCAAATGTTTGGGTAAAAGTCACTTTGGCAATTTTCACAATGAATCACAAAAATCAGATATAGCAGTGGATTACTTATGCTCGGCAATAAAGTAATAAAGAAATTCTAACCATATGGTGCCGAAAATTTTGCCGGGTTAGCCCTATTGGGTATTGGTTGCACCACTGCTGTCTTCAAGTGCACTGGATAATATGCATTATTTATTCATCAATGGATATTCATCTTTTGACTAAAATTAACTAAAATCCTTTACAATTATATGTATATCATTAAAAAAATTCAATACAATATTGTTAAACCTAAATCTAATCATTTGAAAGTCGACTTCATTGCAAATTGAATTAACAAGTGACAAAGAACGGGCTACGGGTTCATTTTGTCCATAGTTCGATCTATGACTAGGAATTAAAAAGAGAACGTCCCTGTTTCCTAGACTTCTCTCAGGAACATAAAAAGGTATAAGAGCCAGCAATTCTGAAGAATTGATTCTGCCATCAGTAATGTCCTTTATAAAAGTACTCCAACGGTTGTTCTACGACTTTTCAAAGATTTTAAATCTATTAATGTGCACCTAGATTTATATGAAGGGAAATCTTCAGACCAACCCAAATTTCTCAAAGCAAAACGTGTAAATCTTTTCAGAATATTTTCAATCCTTTCCGAAGAGTTTTCATAAAAAGGAGACCAAATATCGCAACAGTATTCCAGTTTGAGTGTTATCAAAGATGTATAAATCGTTTTAAGAGTATAGCAATCTAACTGCTATGCTGTGTTACGCTTTAGAAAACCCAGCAACGAATTTGCTTTGGATATTATGTAACTAACATGTGCTGAAGAAGAATATCAGAATAAACACCAAGGTCCTTTACCTCACTAACAGTTGATAAACTTTCATTACCAAGATTGTAACTAAACCCCATCCTAGGTGTTGACCGTAAAGCTCTAAGAATCTTACTCTTGGAGATATTTAACTCAAGATGATTATATTCACACCACTGAATAAGCTTATCTATGTCTTTTTGTAAGTTAAAGCCGTCTAACGATGATATTTGAACATATAATTTCAGATCGTCTGCAAACTTTAGACAGTTGGTAAACTGTAAAAAGTCCGGAATGTCATTAACGAAAAGATTGAAAAGAAGACGCCCGAGATGACTACCCTGAGGGAGGCCTGATAAAACGTCTATAAAGAATGATTGATCATTTTCGATTTTAACAATTCGTTTCCGATTCGTAAACTGTAAAAAGTCCGGAATGTCATTAACGAAAAGATTGAAAAGAACACGCCCGAGATGACCACCCTGAGGGAGGCCTGATAAAACATCTAAAATGGAATGATTGACCATTTCCAATTTTAACAATTCGTTTCCGATTCATTAAATAAGATTCCAAACCAAACTTAAATTCCATTCTGTCAAATTTCTTAATAACAAGTTTATGATGGACTCTATCGAAGACTTTTACAAAATCGGTGTATAAAACATCAACCTGCAATTTATTTTCTAAGGAACAGAGACAAAAATTTGTAAAAAGACACAGATTAATTGTAGTACACCGTCCACTACACAAATCATGCTGTTTCGAAGTTATAATACCTTTTACTGCAAAATGAAGCCTATTGAATACCAATTTCCCAAAAAGTTTTGGAATAGCTGAAAGTTTTGAGACTGGTCTGTAATTCTTGTTTAAGTTTTTAAAACCACTTTTATAAATCGGGCTTATGGAATATATTTTCCATTCATCAAGAAAAACACCAGTGTAAAGCGATTTATTAAAAATTACTTGCAATCCTTTAAAAAGTGAAACTGCACATTTTGACAGCAAGAGGGGAATTAAATCCACTCCAGGATTTTTATTTAAATCAGGATGAGTTAAGCCGTCAGATACTTCTTGATCTGTTAACGAAAAACAATTAAAATCCACTTGTCAATTGATATCATTATACAGATTTTCACAGTTTAGTGTGATATCTGAAAAAAAAGTATGATGTCTGAATTATAGTTAGATTTAAAAAAATAGCAAAAAGATTACATATGGTTTTGTTATCATATGAGCTCTTACCGTCAAGTTCGGCGAGGCAAGTTAGGAAAGGTAGAAACTTTGTCTTCGAATTCAGGAAAACCCAAAAAGATTTAGAATTGTATTTTCTATTCCTTTCAACTGTACTTACATATAAGTATATTGTGAATAAAGAAATTTGCTTAAAAAATCAAACTCCGTTCTCAGTTGCATTAAACGAGTTCTGCCTTCAGATTTCCCCGACGCCTTACATTTTTTAAAAGCTTGTTTTTAACATTTTCTAAATTATTTTATTGAACCAGGGAAACTTAAAGGACGATTTATTTCGAACTAGAGGGACGAACTTCTGAACACCTTCGAATAAAAGTGTTTTAAAAATGGAATACATTTGATCTAACGATTTATCTGCTGTAATATATTCCCAATTAATGGAACTGTAGTAATTGTTCAAAGAAATGAAGTCAGCCTTCTTGTAATTAAAAGTATAATTGTGATCTGTACTTATAGGTTGAAAGTCATAAAATTCAAATATAACTAAAATAGCTTTATGATGAATTTGATTTTTGAGGAAAGTCTGATTCGGAGACCATAAATTTAACTTCTCTAAGAATGATTACAAGATCTAGGAATCTATTTTCTACAGGATTTTATTCACGATATAAAGCTTCCAAGAACGTCAGACACTAATTTTTAATCCGTGACTTCAGTGTCCTGACCTTCAGAGTTTGAGTCTTGTCAGGAATCTTCTGTTTTGTCTGTGTAGTGCGTCGATTGTCGCGTTTCGGTACACGTTTGTGGTATCGTGCTGTCGTTGACGTGGTATCGTACTGTTCATTGTCTGTTTAATAATATCGTCCGTTTGTTTGAGGTTCCTGTCAATCTCGTAGTTTGACAGGTTCCTATTGGAAGGAGGCACTCGAAGTGAGCGCTCTCGTCAGGGTCCGTATACAATGGTCCGTAGACAGTTAGTAGATCATTCGTTCGTGTGAGCCAGTCTCAGTCGGGTGTCAAGTATCCGTTGCGAGTATCTTGAGCCTGTACTCTATGCCCTGCAGAACCCATCAATATGTTAGTAGGCTTACCCTAGTGTAGGGAATGTTATTTCCCCAATCACTATGTTTGGCGTTTACATCGCCGGCCAGAATGTAGAAATTTTCTACTGAGTTTAAGCGCAGAAATCTAAAAAGGGTCTCAAGCTCTTCGATAAAAATATTAGGTTGAGGTGCTTCAGGTGCATAGGCTGATACACTGTACATACTCTTTCCATTTCGGAGAGAAAATCACACAATACAGGCTTCTAGACGCGGAACCTCCGTACTTCATCGCTATATATTAGATAATTTTATGATTAAAAGTGTTTTTGATGAAGATCGCAACGCCCCCGCCTCCTGTGGCATTGGATAGGTCTCTTCGAATTATTTTTTAGGAACTGTGCCGGATTTTGTGTCTACTGATTTTTATTTTTTATTTTCTTTCACTGCTATAGCCGAAACACTTCCTTTTTTCCACACTGGTCTGTGATCGGCTGAGAATTTTTACAGGGACCGGATGTCGATGATCAAAATCCAGGGTTCTCGCTCTAATTATGTAATGCTGAACCTATACTTTCGTGTAAAAATAAAGAGCGTGTTTTACGATAAAATGGATTCAATATTTGACAATCAATGTGAAAGTCTTTATTTTCTGATGAATAGAAGACACCATACTAAGATACTAGATGTCAAAGCATGCAAAAGAGCGGAATACCATTCTGATTTAATTTTAATCATCGCCAAAATCAGAAGCTGAACATAAATTTACGGAAGCGGAACACAGGAATGTATAACAAAATCAACGTTGAAAAGTTAAAGGACTCTTGAATGCAATATCAATACCAAGAAGAAATTAATAACCGATTCGCTCTGCTAGATGGCATAGGAACTAGCGCTAAAACATGGCAAGTAGAAGCAGTGTGATCAACAATAAAAAATGTTGTAAAAGAAGCAGCCGAAAACTAACTAGGCTATTGCAAGGTTCCCAAAAGCTCCTAATGTTCTTCAAGACATCCAGTGGAAAATAGTGAAGAGATCACATGTACATGATATCAGACCCTGCGTAAGAAAGTCTCCTTCGGGATAAAAGAAATTGCAAGGAAAAACTTTGCGTACATTCAGGTAGAATGTGCGGTTAATATATGCAGGGCTAATACGCAATGATAATGGGGAGCATTTTTCGGACAACTAGAGGGTTGTAGCCCAATAATGAAGATATTTCGATAAACTGTTTAATGTACGTGGCAGAATACAGTACAGACAGAAGAACTGCCAACTATCGTGGAAGTAAAGGAAACAATCCAACGACTTTAAAATAGGAAGATCGCAGGAGTCGACCTAATACCTTCGGAATTACTAAAATATCTAGGAGATGAATTAACAGAGAATATACATGAGCTCATCACAACTACACCCAACTCTGTTTTTACACGGTCTTTTTTTACACAATTTTAAAATAATACGGTTCACAAATTAGTTTAAAAATAAAATGTAAAAGCTTGTGATGGAGTAAAACAGTTTGAAAGCCACTCAATCCAACTGAGGCTGTTAATGAAGAACGAAATTATTCGCTAAGGAAATAATCGGAGACTACCAGTTCGACTCTAGGAGGAACCGCTTGACGAGTGACAGCTTATAAACCGATCAAAAATGTGTCTTGTTTTCTAAGGCTAGTGAAACTGTTGCAAGTATACCTAAACCTAAACAAAAGGCAAGTTAAAGTAGCAACTGCCTTTTCGGTAACATTCGGTGTACGTGAAGCAATAAAACAAGGAGATGCCTTTTCACTACTTTTTTTTTAATTTGGTTCTGGAATATATCATATGTATGTACATATAATGGGATCCCTTTAGGAAAATCAAAGGCAAATTAAGAGAAAATCAAATAGTGATAGAAAAGGAAGTGGGTTTAGGAGTATCTGAAGGGAAAACCTAATAAATGATCCAAATCTCGAACCGCACTGTACTCGATAATAAGAGGCTTGACGAAGGGTTGTTAACGAGGCTCTTAATTTTCGAGTTCCAAATGGCCGGAAATAATAATAATAATAGTTTGTAAAACAAATGTTGAACTGCTTTAGACCTGAATCCGAACTCTTTCGAGCAAATCCATTATCATAGTAGATGCTGCAAGTAAACCATCTGTAAGAAAGCAACTCGCTTACCGACCAGAATGTGTTGTTGTAAAATCGTTTGTTCACGGCGATAAACTGGTACAACTCCGGAAAGAACACAAGATGTTTAATGAATTTGCACGCAGTCGTATCATAGTGGCTGCAGTATTTATATGCTGGCAGTACGCTGCAGAACCATCTCTGGCCGACCCTGTCTGCCATTCATTGATATCTTCGGCTCCCACTGTGAGCACACAGCTTAACATGAAGAGATCTGTTCGCGAAATCATAACATGGATCTGTACATTGTGCAAATATTTACCGGTCGCTATGCCGATGCCTACGAGGCAACCTATTGACATTCGAAATCAACGAATAGCCCTAACGCTATACAGTCGTCGTCGCAGTTGGATGTCGATTTCTATAGTACTCCTCGTATAATCGCGCGCCGAATCAAAATCGATATGTATTACAGTCATTTGCGGTCGCGATGTAGCAGACACGCCGCGCCGTACCGGTAGAATTCGAGAAATCAAGCTTAACACAGAACAACAACATCGTCTGAAAATGCCAATGTGTGTGCGATTATCTTTCGCTTATCAAAGGCTATAATAAATAAATACTGTAGAATCTTACACTTGCTAGCCTTGAATACGACGACGGCGAGTACACACTTAAAGAATGCTCTATGCGCGCCTCGGCTGCACCAGAACTAAAAAGAAAGATCACCAGTTCGAATTGTCGGCGAAGGTTGCATAACATATGTAGCTCCTTATTTTTTTGTGGCTACTCATTTTTCGTGAATATTGTAAATATATGCCCCAGTGTCCAGTTAATGTTGTTAAGTATCTGTTATAGTACAATACTAAGCCATACTGATCGATCCAAATATGAAATGTCAAAGAAATACAACGGCTGTCAGGTAACTTAGACTGCCTTATATTCAACCCGATCCAAACACGAAAAAAATAAAAAACAATGCAGTTAAAAAATATGTATATATATTTGAGGTCTAAGGTCAAATGAGTTTAAAATATTGAGAAGGTATGCTTACCATATCTTGATACATGGCTTACAAACTTAATTATCTCAGTACAGTCCATATTTGATGGTTTCTAGAAATCTAAACTGAGATATTCGCACATACACGGCTATACGTATGTCTACTTAATGGAAAACATCCGATTTCATATCGCGACGCTTGGGAGTCTTCGACTTCTCCGCGAAATTGATTATTGTAAACTATATACATATGTACTCGTATTATAGCTAATGTTGACAAGTATGTAACTTGGAATGGACAATGGAAATAATTACTTCAAACGCTTCCATATTATGATCCAATTTGAATTTGTGAATTGGGCTCAACCCATTTCAGTCCGGATTTGTTTTGTAAAGATATTAATGAAGAAGTTATTGATTCGTTATCGTTATATAAACAAAATTATGAGAAATTGCAAGTTTGGTGATAAGATATCCTTGTTCAGAGAAAATGGCCTGGGACAGGGTGTTTCCCAACAATTATTACTAGTGGGACAAATAAGTCCCACCACTTACTAAATAAGCCAAAACAAAGTGTTGATTCAAATAAAGTTTATATGTTTAGAAAATTCATATTACATTACGTACATCTATTTTACTTTTTAAAAGTTACATATGGTAACTAGCAAAGCATGGTTTACATAATGTTGTTACGTAATATTGCACGATACGCAAATAGTTTTCGTGCGAGTTTCCTTGTTTGTATAAGCACAACTGCGACATCGGTGACGTGTATCGCCTTCAATAGGTAAATGTTTTCCAGCACCAGTCATTGTTTTTATTCTTCCCGACGGTCTTCCAGATTTCATATTTCTTTTTACATTCGTTCTTTCTTTGCCGTATGCCATGAGTTGTACTACCAAAAAGTCAATCAAAGCAATTTTCTTGTTTGCTTTAAAATAATTCCAAGCATTCGCCACAGCTACCATCAGTAGTTTTTGGAAAACTTTTTTCCACCACTTGCCTGATTTTTGGTCCGGATCGTAAAGAGATGAAAATCGGTCAGACAAATCTGTACCATCCATATATGTAGCCTTCCTTCCTTTCCTTTTTCCGGCGTTGTTATGGTCAGAAGTGTAGGACCATAACTTTCCCACTTAACTGCATTCCTACCGGTCCGCCGGTTTGACCTCAGAAAGTAGCGGCAGGCTTCCCGGGTTGGGATTACTTCATTGCTGATGCCAATCAAATGCTGGTGTTTTTGCATTTATTTGCACCAATTGTTTTTCGGCCTGCCTTTGTTTTTTTTTTTTTTTTTTTGTGACACGGGCATGCTCCAGATTTTTTTGTTTGATCTTACTCTTACAACACCGGTGATCTTCAGTCGTGTCAACCCACTGATTTGCATGTACACTTGTGGGGCAGTTTAATGGTGGTATATGTATGTGTCCCTAGGCTCACCTTGGTGTTTTCTAAATTGCCTAGATGTGACCTTTGTTTTAGTCGCCTTTTACGACAAGCGAGAGGTATCGCTGCAGAGATATTCTTAACCCGTCCCTTCACGGACGACGATCCATATACGTATATGTATGTTATAAAATTCAATGGCTTCTGGCCATGGGAAATCAGTGCTATTTCCCTTCTTATTCATTGTTTTTACAGTGCTAACAGCATCGGTATGGCCATTGCTAATCAAAATTACATCTTTAGTATCCCGCCATTTACCAACAACCATTGTCATTATATTTGAATATGTATTGGCCTCTTTCCAATTTTCGAGTGTCGAAATTTGGTAACTGTTTGATTGTGCCCACTAGTCCATATTTGAGAGTCTGAGCCATGTTAACAGTTGTGAAAAAACAATCACAATAGATAACTGCCTGAGGAATTGAGATTGTTGAGCATAGTTTTTTTACCACGGTCCTTCTAGCGTAACCGTCTTTTTCCAGCAATACACATCAAAATCATATACGTATCCAATATTTGAGTCGCTCCGTACCCAGATTATGATGCCGTGTTTAGTCAGTTTTTGTGGCATATACTGCTTCAAAGTGGATCGACCCTTGAATTTCGCCACTGCTTCATCAATTGACTGTTACGCCGAATCAGAGTGAGATTTTTGGAAGGTGTATTTGAAACAAAAAACTATTTCTTCAATATAATATGTTTTGCTGGATCCTTGAGGTTTTTCAGGATTATTAATATATAATTTCGCCGAGAGCATGAGAAATCTATGGCGACCAATCGCCTTTCGAATAGCTGAATTGCACAAACTAGGATTCTGTGACCAATACATTCGCATTTGAGGTACTCGGTTATAAGACATAACTAAATATGTGCCAACCACTACCATCATTTCAAATGGATCTGTAAATTGTACTTTTGGCTTCGGTTTTTTTGTCAGGTAGTTTCCCTCTACTTTTGTTGTACAATTCCTTTTTCATTATTTTGATTTGTTGATTTGTGCAATTACTGATGGGACAAAAACAAATAGGATTTATAAGAGAAAAGTGCAAGTTAGTCATATGAATGCCGCTCTTTGGATATACATATGTTTTGTTAGGTCTGAAAGGGTGAAACTGCAACTTTCATTACCAATATGAAATCGTTATCTACAGAAGGGCGGTAAACGACAAAGGCCTTGTAGGGGTAGCGTATCCGACGTGTGCTGGCCCGTAAAATGTAGAAGCCACTGCAGCCGAACACCCAGCAGCTCTGTTAGTAAGTCCTATTTTCACCTCCCCGCGGTGCCCCCTGGGGATTTCTTTATGAAGTTGCTAACGAGTCCCCTGCGCCACAAAACAGGATAAATGTCGGTTTGGCTATGGCCCGGCAAGTCATAAATATAAAAAGCCATCTCATCAAGAAAAATCGAAAAAGTCTTGGATTAAAAAAAAAAAAAGGACGAAAAACGACATTCGGCTTTGTACGTGGAAAGTTAGATCCCTCAACAGACCACGTGCAACCGAACAACTTGCGGAGGCCCTAGACTGTTATAAAGCAGATATTACCGCAATCCAGTAAGTACGATGGGATGGACCCAAAAAAGTTTTCAGCTTTCGGTATATGAGCGAGCACCTCATAACCGCCAGAGCATATGCCGATCGCGCAAATGCCGATTGGCTCTCTCCAATACTTGCTCAATCCGTACAAGACCAATGGACCCACTGTCAACAAGCCTTAGAGAGTGCTGCCTCTGAGGAACTAGGTTTCAAAACGCCACCAACAAGGAACTCATGGTTTGACGACGAGTGTAGGAGGGCACATGCAGCCAAGCAGCAAACCTATCAAGCGGCGCTGCACAGAAGGACGAGAGCTACTCGTGAGCTGCATGAGCAGAAGAGGAGGGAGGAGCAAACGTTTCTCAGAAGAAAAAAAAGAGAGCATGAGAAGCTCGCGATCGAAGAGATGGGGAGATGCTATCGCAGAAATGACCTTCGGAGTTTTTACCGACGAATAAAACAAGCTTGCCAAGGGTATAAAACTAGAAAACGGAAGCCTACAGGGACGGAAATGGAGACCTAGTAGAAGATTCGCAGTCGGTACTAAGAATTTGGAAAGAATACTTCTGCGGACTGTACAACGGGGATGACGAAACAGATTCCGCTTACAGGCCCATTCACAACGGACGATGATAGCAG
This sequence comes from Merodon equestris, assembly GCA_958301585.1. NCBI lineage: Eukaryota > Metazoa > Arthropoda > Insecta > Diptera > Syrphidae > Merodon > Merodon equestris. Next base: position 67,856,678 of record OY284414.1, on the reverse strand, counting down.
AGGATTCCGTCCTCCTCATCTGGACGATGTTAGGGATCCTTTTTCTAAGCTTGAGTCCAATAAAGCTGCTGGAGCAGACGGACTACCTGCCGAGCTCTTTAAAGCAGCTGTAAATGACCTAGTTGGGAGTGTGCACCAGCTCATCTGCAAGATATGGTCAAAGGAATGCATGCCTGATGAACGGAATCTTAGTATTGTTTGCCCGATCCACAAGAAAGGATCTTTGTCTTCGCCAATTACAGAGGTATAAGTCTTTTGAACATCGCTTACAAGATCTTCTCTGCTGTTTTGTGCGAACGCCTGAAACCGTACGTTAATAAACTGATTGGTCCATATCAGTGTGATTTCAGGCCCGGGAAATCCACCATCGATCAAATATTCACACTACGGCAGATCCTGCAAAAAACCAACACACCATCTATTTGTCGACTTTGAGGCCGCATACGATAGAATGCATAGAGACGAGCTATACAGCGTGCCATGTCTAGTTTTGGTATCTCTGCCAAACTCGTCAGGTTGTGCAGGATGACATTTGAGAATTCTCGCTGCTTCATCACTCGGAAGCGACCTAACCGAGCCCTTTAATGTCAAAAAAGGTTTTAGACAGGGCGACACGCTATCGTGTGACTTTTTCAACATCGTCCTTGATAAAATCGTGCAAAACTCACTGGTCAACACGAGAGGCACGATCTTTTTCAAGTCCGTACAACTGTTCGCCTATGCCGACGACATTGACATAATTGGTCGAAGTCAGCGAGACGTCAATGAGGCATTTACGAGCATTGAGTGGGAAGCGGCTTAAATGGGACTGGTGGTAAATGAGAGCAAGACGAAATATATTCTGTCGTCGAAAAAGGACAGGAACTACCGGATCTTGGTCACGGCACACATATTGGCAGGCATAATTTCGAGGAAGTCAAATACTTCGTCTATCTTGACCTCGTAGTGACATGCAGCAATCACATCAGTGCCGAAATTAAGCGCAAAATAACTGCTGTTTCAACCGCTGTTTCTTTAGTCTTGGGAGAAAATTGAGAAGCAGAGCCCTCTCTCGGAAAATCAAGACCCTTATCATCCCGGTACTGCTTTATGGCGCAGAGGCACGGACATTATCGAGAGCGGATGAGGAGGCCCTATGTCGTTTTAAGAGAAAAATCCTGCGTTCGATCTTCGGTCCGATCTGCGTAAATGGGGAAGGAAGGAGAAGACTGAGCAGTGGATTGTACGGGCTGTACAGCGACATGAGCGTAGCAAGGCGTCTACGGATCCAACGCCTAAGATGGCTAGGCAATGTAGAGCGCATGGACCAGCATGGACATCCTGAGGGGCGACGCGGTCGAGGACGACCGAATTTAAGGTGGCACACGCAAGTGGAAGGAGATCTCAACCAACTAGGCGTGCGGAGCTGGAGACTGCTGGCGAAAGTACGTGCCAGTTGGAGAGACTTTTTGAAGGAGGCCCAGGTTCACCACGAGCTGTAGCGCCGAAGAAGAAGAAGAAAAAGATCTACAGAAGGATGGAAATAAAATGTTTTTTTTTGTATATTTCAAAGCATTTGGGAGGAATGCGGGAGATGTAAATAAGTAAAGGTCCGAAATAAGGGTACAGAGCTAAGGCTGATCATGGAAATTTACGAGAAGGGAAGTACAAGATAAGAGTTTAATCCGTTAAGAATGGTGGAATGTACGTAAGTCATTTGACAATTTTTACTGTCTAATTGTTTAATTCCGTGGTTGAAAATGTAACATTGCAACACTTAGCAAACACTACGTCCTTGAAAAAAAATCCACTGGAATAAAACTAATAAGGCCTTGCTATCATCGTCCTTGTCCCTGCCCTGTAGTGGAGAAAAATATTGCATGTAATTCTCGATTTCGTTGGCATTGATGGGGTAAAATTAAGACCTGGTTAACAATCAATCGGTCTAATATCTAAAAACATCAGGCCGTGTTAAATGAATGGACACAGCAGCGCCCTGTCACAATAGGAAAACAAGATGATAGTTGGGAAAAATCTCAGTCTTCTTTGGGACAAAGTAAGAAGCCAGAAATTAAATTGTTTGCACTTGTACTTAATACTAATTCTTATAATTCTTAGCTCTAGTCAGATAGACCATAAATGTCGTTCAATAGGTAAATCCCCATGTTATCTAATCAAATTAATTCATATTTTTTGTACTTAATATTACCTAGACGTAAATAAAGTATCTGTTAAATATAAACATAACTTTTTTTTTAGTGAAATGTGCATTAATTCCTCTCAGGTAAACAATGAGCTAATGCATAGTCCTGTCATAAATTCTTTATTATCCTTAAAGGAAATCCATAAAATATTTTACGAGAACCATAAAGAGCGCAAACTGTATTCATCCTCTCACACCTACCACCAACATTTGCTATTCGAACCAAAGGGCCATGTCTCTCCAAAAGTCGAACTCACATAGAACAGGTTTATGACGGGATGCCCATCCCTCGAATGGATGCTAATAAGTATTTGGATTGCTGAATATTAATGTACAAATAAACCTTAATACCATCTCCATATTTCTTTCTATTCATTTTTTCGTTGGTCTACTTGGCTTGTTATCGTTAAACCGTTAACATTTTAATAACTCGGGCTATGTACTACTCGCACTTAAAAGATGTGAGAAACGAAAACCGAGTGAATGCGAATGACCATCAATTTAATGGGGTCGTAAAAACCAAACCAATAATGAGCCATCGTCGTTGTCCGCATATAAACAAACAATTCCGACATTGTGACAGTGTTTCGTTGTTTGGCAAACAAATTGGTCTAACATAAAATTCTATTCCATCTATTCGAATTCACTCTGTTTACATTGGTAGGTTTTCTGGATGCGTATTAAGGACTTTGCTTAAAATGAACACCCCCTGTTTGGTGTGACAGGCTTCCTGCTTCCTGTAATTAATTTCACCTTCACGCCGAGGCAAGCCACCCTTAACGAATTGGACGTGTGCATCAATTTGAACCGAATCTGATGTACGGTAGTACACGCCACACCTCCCTAATGCCGTAACGAGTAAAGCTGTAATAAATTACACGAGACTTCATTCGCAGAGCACTGTATTGTATCATATTATAGAGAACAATACTCATATCTATCGACGAAGCTTCTTTTGGGCCTTCAGATGCATTCACGATACGCTCTTGGCTCATAACGACGGGATGACAATATGTCCTTGAAAGGGGCACGTGTATCTGTTATGCCCTATGAAATGTTGTTACGCTAAACAAATAGACGTGCGCCACCCAACGTAAGTACAAAGTTACCAATGTTGCCATACGATGTTGTTGCTGAAGGATATACACCATAGCGGATTGCGAACGTGTGTCCCTAATCATTAGAAAATATACAATAATTGCCTTGTGTACTTCATTATTCTATGTATTTCAGTTGTATTGTATAATTCTCAAACTTTTTTGTTAGGTACATACATATAATACATACGAAATGAATGTATGAAATACATATGTATTTTACGAAGTGGAAGAAGACTAAGACTGATAACCCAAATAGTAGTGTGCAATATTTATGGTTTTATTCCATAATTAGATGGAGTAGATAGAAGTAGGTTTTATATTGTACCATTAAATAGATCAATATATTTTTACTTTGAATTTGATAAAATATATAAGTATAGTCAATAAGTTCATTCTGTACTTTCAAATTAAAACCAATTTCGATTGGCTGTTACCAAAATCCTCACGTTTAAAACCACCTTCTTATATACAGTCTATAACTATGTAAATGTAACACTTCACAGCGATACGAACTGCGGCATTAATCTAAACTACCATACGAATATAATTCTGTACAAATATATAGTAGAAATAAGTAGAAGGAAGTATATGAGGTTTGTTAAAAAAATACATGCTAGACTTTTATAACTTCTGATTTTCTGTTTATCTCGAAAAATATTTAATTAGATATCTATTTATTTCCAGTATCTATTTGGACGCCCCAAAAAAATCTTATATTTTGAACAAAGCTCGTATAATATATGTAGCAAAATATAAAATGCTAATTTCCGAGCAAGTATACCTGATTACTATGTATGTACAATAAGTATTTACATTTAGATGCTTATCCTTTCCTAGTTTACATGCTTAAGTTATCTAATTTTTTAATTTATTACCTTAAGTTTTAAATTCCAAATTACATTACGAGTATTTTATGAATAATGAAATTTTATATTTATTTAATTATATTGATTTATTAAAAGTCAAAAGCGTTACTCTGTTGCTATCAGATTCCATTATAGAAAAAAGACAGATTCGAACGTAAAAAAAATAGAAGTTTTAATCAATATAATAATATCGAATACAAAACTTATATATGAATTTAAGTTTTTTCTAGAGCATAGGTTTGAAACTTTAAATATTGCCTTCAAATCCATATGCTTTCGAAACTCTTGTACGGAAAAACGTACATTTTTTAAATGTATCTTCAGTGTGATACATGCATGATTCTTCTCTGTGATAATTTGATAAATGGAAGACGTGTGCCAAAATCATTTTTTCTTTATTAACTATGAGGTTTACAAATAGAACCCGCCGTTTTTCAAAGTCGTAAGTTGTGTTTCCTTCAAAGTATTGCCAATCTCTAGCTACCACTTCTGCCCATCTTTCTGGTAGCCTTACCTTGCTGCAAAATAACAAAATATACCACAAAATATACAACAAAGCATTAGCTTTTACGTTTGGCTTGGCCGTATATTTCGTGGCCGCACCGCTCCAACGATTTCTTCCGCTTTCAATTATTGCAATATATTAATTTTTCATCGCCAGTCACAATACGATGCAGAAAACTCTTCCTTTCTTCTAGCTGGAGCAATAGTTCGCCTGTAAAAAATTGTTTTTGAACTTTTCCAAGCCTTTCAAATGATGTAAAATGGCTTATTTAGTTGTCTTTAAACTTGTCCACCGGTCCGCGACACGTTGTTTTCCACTTTTAATCTCTCCACTTTTGTAGTTTTAAAATCCTTCGCAAAACATAGCTTCGCTAATAAAAGCTTCATTGTAATTAAAATCAACAAAACTTCCCGCGAATGACATAAATTTGACTAGAATTTTACTTCCATATTTTAACGCACAATATGTGACGTCGTAGAAAATTCACAAATGTCATGACGTGCTATTCTCTATTTTACCATTTTTTTTGTTCTATGTCAGTTGTTATTTTCTTATGTACATATATACACTTGGTTATATCACGAATATTTTTAAATATGTACATATATTACAAATATTTTTCTGAAATAGAAACAGTCATTAAAACAATTAATTTTTGGACTACATTTTTTTGCAAGAAGAATTTGTTTTAATATATTTAATAAACACATATTTTTTTGTTTTTCATTTATTTGTTTACTTATATATTAATTAAGAGTCTAAAGTTAAAAATAAATAGTAAAACCTATTGGCAGTCACTGGTTTGGACCGAATTTATGCCTTAAAAACTTGTTTTAATTTTTGAGGTTTTTAGTTCGTTAGTTCGTTGATTCGTTAATGATAAAAATAAAAGTATTTCCTGCAGAAGGTTATTTCCACTGTCGAATTGCTTCGACAAAATAAGTCTACTCTCCTATAGTGTTTTCGAAACGTAGTAAAGGGTGTATTTTATAGAGGTATATAACTTTGAAATGGAATAAAACAAAGATGATTTTTTTTATATTGACATGAAATTGATTTTATTCGAAAGACAATCTTCTAACATTATAATTTAAATATAACTTCTGGCATATTGCCGCCACGGCTGGCTCGGACGTAGTCTAATCTGGAGGTCCAATTTTCGATGATTTTTTCCAACATTTGTGGCCGTATATCGGCAATAACGCGGCAATGTTGTCCTCCAAGTGGTCAATCGTTTCGGGTTTATCGGCGTAGACTAGCGATCCCCACAGAAAATAGTCAAGCGGCGTTAAATCGCACGATCCTGGAGATCAATTCACGGGTCCGTAAGGTGAAATTATGCGGTTACCAAACGTCTCCTTCAATAAATCAATTGTGGCACGAGCTGTGTGACATGTTGCGCCGTCTTGTTGAAACCACAGCTCCTGCATATCATGGTTGTTCAATTGATGAACGAAAAAGTCAGTAATCATGGCTCTATAGCGGTCACCATTGACTGTAACGTTCTGGCCAGCATCGTTTTTAAAGAAGTACGGACCAACCCATAAAGCATACCAAACAGTCAGTTTTTGTGGATGTAACGGTGCCTCAACATACACTTGAGGATTATCATCACTCCAAATATGGTAGTTTTGTTTATTGACGTATCCATTCAACCAAAAGTGAGCTTCATCGCTAAACAAAATTCGCTTATGAAAATTGGAATCAACGGCAATCTTGTTTTGGGCGGTCATATGCCAGAAATTATATTTAAATTATAATGTTAGAAGATAATCTTTCGAATAAAGTCAATTTCATGTCAATTTAAAAAAATCATCTTTGTTTTATTCCATTTCAAAGTTCTATACCTCTATAAAATACACCCTTTATTATTAAATTTAGCCCTCTGCGTGACTGGGCACAAATAAGTACCTACTGGTTCCAGTTTTAAATTAAATTATTTTCCTTATATTTCTTAGAACAAACTTGCCGCAGACAAAAAAGTTTAAACCTAGCTCAAATAAGATAACCTTACTGGTCCTATATGGACGTTCTACAGCAAACAGAACAACTTACGACTGGGGATTAACTTATGTGTATAATATACGAAAATAAACAAATAAGACTAACCAAAATGATACTTTAAAAATATAATTAATGTAATTTTTTTGTTTTTTATTTGGTATTTTAATTAAAACTGGAACTGGATTAGACTTAAGCTACCCGCCACCCACATATTTGGCCTAAACTTACCCCACCCCAGCCTATTCAAGTCTGCCATTGAAGTGTGGCAAACTCTGCCTTAAAGAGGCTGACCTATTAAAATCCTCCACTGTCAACTCTAGCCACCAAAAGCGTTGATGCTGTCGGACGATGTCTCTCCGATCTTGATGCGACACTAACCTACCAAACGTGACTGCACACCTGAGTGCTGCATCATGTTCATAGAGGAGTCATGACTCCACGGAATTACGGACAAAGTAGAAGATTTGCGGAACCGCCAATTCATCCTGGATCAGCCCACATTAATCCAAATAGAGGAATGTACATATGTTGCTAAGTTTTTATAAAAAAAAATAGTTTTAATTTTTTATTTTCCCTTTAATCAATATAAGATAATAATAAGGCCGAAAGCCAACAGTTGTTCTGTTTACTTAAGAGTGTCCGTATAGGGCTAGTAAGGTTTTTTTTAAATTAGTTGAGCTACTTAAACAACCTTTAAGCATTTTTGTCTAGCAATATATAGTTTTAAGGAATATGAAATAAAAATTAATTAACAAAAAGAGAAATGGGGGACAAAGGCGCTAAGGCGCCCTTTCTTTGGTACATGTAACTGGGGTAATAAGCCCCGGGATTCGGGTTGTTGTGATAAATAGGACGTTTACTGTGCATGATGTTAATAAGTTTTAAAACGTTTCTAAAGGTAAAGTATGTGTCGCGTTTTAGACCTAGTAGGGATACATTTACATGGGACACACTTCTATGGTATATTATGAATAACCTGAACACACAATAAAAGCTACATTAATTTTTTTTTTTAATTTTTAGCTACCCGAGACACAACAATATGACCCCGGATATCTTACTTTGTCAAAATATCGGAGAATGAGACCGAGGCCTAAAATCTGACAGAACTGACGGGTTATGTTTTTTTTGCGGAATTGGGGTAATCGTATCTTCTTTCCACTTCTCGGGAGACCTACGAGTATGTATGTTGCTATCAATACAAAAATTAAAGACATGAAAATTGCACGCTAAAAGAACATTCAGAACATTCACCTATATTCTTCTCGGCAGTCGCTTCGAGAATTTTCGAGTCATTTCATTAGGTCTTTGTTAATGATCAATTCTTGTCAAGATATATGCCCGTTTGTACAAACGTATAAAGGCAACTGCTTTGTTCCAAGCAACGGTATACTGGCACCGATTATTGTCAGACAAACTTTTTTTAATAAAGATTATAATCTTTATAAATAATCTCTTATAAACAATCTCTTTTCAGATCTGCTGTTTAATAAGGTTGTTTAACAATTGACCGGTTTGGGCTAAAGTGTCTTTGTAACGTGAGGTACACTTATGTAATTCAAATCATTTGATAAATTATTAAAAAGACCGGAGTTCTTATCTAGGTCAGGAGTACCAGATATAAGATTCGCAATTTCTTTGTACGTTACTAAAATTAAAAGTTTTGGTAGTAATTTATCCATCGTTATGTCGAACAGACTGATTATTTACATCTACACTAATATTATAAAGAGCAAAATGTTTGTAACGAATAAATTCGACGGAGCTGGAAGTGTCCATGGTGCTGTTTTGGCCGATGTTACCGCCGAAAAAGGCGGTGATGCTGATAAACAAACTCTGTAGCGCAGAGGGCAAAGCGGTTTCGGGTCCCAACAACCCTCAAACTAGCAGGACTGCCCCAAAGACAAGTCAGAAGGGATCAGGAGCTCGAGCCGAAAAGGGCAAGAGCGTTCACAAATGGTAGACGATCGCCAAGGATAGCCTTGCTGGGGAGAGAAGACGTGATTTCTCCTCCTCCGATGGGGCGGCAGGTAATTGGAGTCCGAAGGCAGTCCGAATGCGGTGTTCCACAAATATTAAACCAAAAACCTGAAGATGGAGAGAACCAAAGATTTCCTCCGCAAAGGAGATCTCAAGAGTAGAGACAAGCACCTCTCCTACAAAGAGGCAGCCATCTCTTCGGAAAAGATCAGGATAGGGAAAGCTGGCAGTGATAGTAGAATGACCAGCGCAGATTGCAAACACTGCGAAGATCGTCTACTGGAGTTAGTATTCGGACTGAGAGATCTGCTCTGCGTGATGAGTTGTTCCTCACAGCGGACATCATCCTGGATCAAGAGTAAAGTGCCGAAAATTCCTTCTCTGTCAGGTAGTAGTCAGGTAGTAGGTAGTCAGTCTCCCAAAATTAACGCCATCTGCCGTACATATTCTAATGAAATCTGAAAACAAGCCAGATGTGCTGACGCGATTACGAGCGCGTGTCTATTCCTATAAAGAGAGTAAGGGCTCTTTGAAAAAAAGGACTAGTCTTGTTGTGGGATTGGACAACGACTCTATCGAAACGCCGAAATCTGTAAACGATTCACGTCCCTACCTTGGCCTTGGTAGGATTTCATTCCATTTTGATTTCAAGAAGTCAAAGGATAGAACGTGCTCTGCAGTCTAAATCTATGATTTTTACTCTGATAAATCTACAGCGTTGCAAGGCTGCTACCGCTCTTTTTCAGTTGCAGAATTGCATGCAGATACAAATCATCACATTGTATCCAATCAGGAACCATGGGTGTGGAATAAACGCCTGTATGGTCTTGGCGGTGTACGTGATGCTCCAATTTTCTTATGATGAGCGTTTCGAAAGACTAAATATGGACAAATCTGTGGACAAGATCTGGTGCTGCTAGAGTTAGCTACAAAGCGCACGGAGAAATTAAACACTTCATCATGGGTTGTGCTTACTTACGAGGTGATTGACCTAACCCTGTCTAATAGGCATGTGAAGGCCGTCACTAACTGGAGAGTCTTACCAGATGCTGAGTTGTCGGACCATAGATATATCTAATTCCAATTGAAATGTGGGATATCTCCCTCGCAGCCCAAGCGGAATCCGAAAAAGGAGTGGGTACGGTTTGAATAGGAGCTTGAAAAACCCAGTCAAGCCCTAACTAAATTCAGAATGAAGAAATTGGTGGAGGATGCCATCACCAAGGAGCGCCATCACCAACTGCTTTGAACTCGCATATCCTGTCAAAAAATCTCCGTGCAGGAAATTGGTTCCGTAGTGGAACGCTGAGCCTCAATGACTTCGCAGGCAAGCCAGAAGTCTCCTAAGTAGGTCGCTTAAATCGAACTCGGAAGATGACTGGAATAAGTATCGATCGAAGCAAAGGGAATATACCTATAAGAAGCTTATTCGTAAAGCAAAGGTCCCTGAGCGGGACCAGCAAGTTGATTAATGAAAATCTGACTTTAGACCCATTTCTTGGGAAATCTGATTGTCATTGGCTCGTTTCACACCCTTTCAATGATAACTGCGATTGAAATGATTTCTCAGTAGTAAGATTTCTCTTGTAAATCATAGCTCTGAACAAAATATGTAAATTGTGCGATAACTAATATAATTTATAAGACAAAAAAAAATGGGGAGACTAGTAGAGTTGCACGTGCACAAAGTAGACTTTCGAATGCATCCTCTCTTGGAGATGCACTTTTGGAAAAAGTACATACTGGGCATTTTCGTCGATATTGACGGAGCTTTTGATAACGCTACTTTCGACAGCATGTGTAACGCTACTTGACGACATGGCGTAGATGAAGCACTGGTTTTGTGGATCAAGGCAATGCTTGTGCACAGGATATTGATGGCTGATATAGGCCTCGAACAATGTGTCAAATCTAGCGGATGTCTCAGTCGGCTCATGTTTAACGACTGCCTGTCTCAAAGCACGGCGGCGCTTAATGTGGTCGATGACTGGTGCACAAGTAATGTGCTGTCGGTTAATCCTCTTAAGATTGATGTTGTGTTCTTCACAAGAATGAGGAAAAACATTGGGATTAATCAGCTGTTATTAAAAGACATTCCCATCCCGATATCCAAGGAAGCTAAGTACCTCAAATCATCTTAGATGGCAAGCTTCTTTGGTCAATGCATGTTGAGTCAAAAACCACCAAAGCGCTTTCAACTTTTTGATACAACAAAGGTGCTTTTGGTAAAACATGGGGCTTATCGCCGAAAAACGACCTCTGGATCTACACGGCAATGATGAAACCGATAATCTCATATGCATCGGTTTTCTGGTGATCAGGCAGACATGTCGTGGCCTCTTTCACCAAACTCCAAAGAGTGTGTCTCAGCTGTACGAGGGCTTCCATCCCTTGAGGGTGCGCAATGAAAGCCAAGTCCCGCCTCAAGGGAAATGTTTTTTGGTACAACTCGCATTGGAGTGACAACATACTTACGCCAGAAATATCCTACGATGACTCATGACTTATGGATATGTTTTCCGACGCAATGACACTTGCCATCCTATTGCGCTGTAATTTCACAATCACATTCGATGGTGACTGAATCTGGCTAGATACTGAACCTGGAAAATATTTTCTTCGCATTTTTACAGATTGCTCCTGATCTGGGCGGGGGTTCGGCGCTGGAGTTTTCTTTGACCGCGAAAACATCCGATTGTACTTCTGGTTAGGAAAATATGCGTCTCTCGTTCAATCAGAGATATATGCAATCCTAATGGCCTAGCACTATGTTGTGAAGCACGAGTGGAAAGGAGAATGCATATGCGTCTGCAGTCACATTCAAGCTACACTCAAAACTGTGTCCAATCCTCTATCTAGCTCTAAATAAGTGCAGGAACTCCAGCCTTTTTTGAACAAAGTCGGAAGACTAAATTTCCTAAGGCTTGTATGGGTCCGAGGTCAATCTGGGATCCCAGGAAATGAGATCTCTGATGAACTCGCTAGAAGAGGCTCAGGGGAGAGTTTCTCAGAACCTGAACCCGCGGTCAAATCCGACGTCAACGGTTGGGCCTTTACAGGACATAACACTTTTCTATGCATCTCTTCGTGCTTACCATCAGTGAGACGCCTACCTGTGATTCTTGCCAGAAGCGAGACACCTTGATAGCCACATGATAGACACATGGCGTTAAATTAGATGTTGAGAAATTGCTGAAGCGGTTAGTCCCTTCAAATTTGTTCCAGAGTTTGGCTGGCAAAAGCGCCGTTGCATCGCCTATTCTCTATAGGAATTCGTTCGATTACCCCATTTGCAAGCCTTTATGCATTTTTCTTATGAGTAGGTTCAATGGTGCAGCTTAATTCTTTCACTGGAGCCGCACTTTTAAGTTTAAAGGCTGCATTATTATAAAAAAATTAATAAAACATAAAATGAAAAAAAAGATAAATATATTTAATGTGTATTTTGTATACATACAATATATTTATATGTTATACGTATTGTAGTTTAGGTGGATTAAGTAAGTTTTAGTTAGTCGTAAGTTTTAAGAAAAATAAAAAAAGGAAACTCATCAGATGCTAAGTTTTTTTTTCCTTCAAGTTCGAAAGACCTATGTAGTTTTAAGATGGTTTTGTCTGCTATTCGGAATATGAAAATAAAAACCCAGTAAAACAAAAAATCAATGATTAAATCATTCTTGGATTCAGCAATTCGCACTTGAAAATACATTTGCAGATTGTAATCCCCGCAGTACAGTACCTGAAGTAAATGGACGGAAAATTACAACTTAAGTTTCTTTCCTGACCTAAGTCATACTTAAATGATTTAGCGATGAAGAAGGTCTAATAGGAAGGTGTGGGCTTAAGTCTCTCTTATGACTTTTGTTGTGTGTAATTTATGAACAAATTCCAAAGTAATTGAAAACTGATAATTATTTCTTATAGTTGTCGCTATCTCCTCTAAAATAGTTAGGCGTTTGGTAAGTGAGAGTGGAATACGAAGCAGGTTAAAAGAAACGAATGAACGTTGCAAGTATCACTTAAATAAGTTTCTATCTAGAGAATGTTGCAACTCTTTTGCTTTTGCTTGATATTTAGCTTGTAACAATAATTATTTTACTTAAAATATATTTTGAAAATCTAAAATTAAGATGCAGCAAAAAATAGAAAAGCACCCAACTTTTTGATTCCCTTTATTTAATCAATTTCACAGCACCCATCGTTCGAAATGTAATTCAAAACTCCGTTTTATATCTTATGTACGTCAACTGATATCTTGTCGATGCTTTATTCAGTATTTAGCAAAAGAGACAAAAACAATTTGTCGGCGATGGTGTTTGAGTTTTAAGATGCCCTTATCCGCATGAATGGTAATTGAAGTTCGGGTCCCATCTTGAAGTTCGAAGTGTACAAATGAGTAACTCAAGCATGTAATGCGACGTGATTTCCATGTGTTCCGAAGCCATTTGCATGTCGTGCTTGCACTTTTGCCGCCTTTCAGGTGTTTTTCACAGCTGGCATAATCCAGCAAGAAAATAACCGAAGATTATAAGATTATGTGTCTTGGCACCTTCTCATTTGTTAATTACTGTCCCTCTTTTAATTGGCTGTTGAAGTTTAATGGACCCAAATTTAATATCATCTTCTGGTGAGATGAGCAAGTTCCATTTATCGATGATGACTCGGCGCAAATACCGTCTCCCGCTTCCCACCATTCTTAATGCGTGAGGTTTGTGTGATTGGGTGAGGATGTAGACGGCCCAGCATCAAATTTAGCATAAAAAATATAAACACGAAATTTGAGTGCGTTATTTACACTTTTATTTTTTTAACATTTTGTTTTTGTTTTGCTTGGTATGGCTTAAGTTTGATGACCTTTTAGAGTAGCCGAGTAACCGATTCTCCCGGTGCGCATTTGTTATTAGATTCTTAAAAAGTACGTATGGGTAAAAGTTCGATTTGCAAGATAATAATAAAACTTAATTAATTACAGGGAATACATTAAGACTTATAATAATACCAGAGTACTGTCGCCTTGTTTGGACACATCCGATAATCGTATCCATGCGGCTGTTCTTAACCAGCTCAGTGAATAGAAATAATAATAAGGTTTTCTGACGACAAAGTTCTCACTCGAGTACCCTCGTCCATCAACAACTACAGGCACATAAAGTGCCAGAAGAGTAACAGCGATATTTGGTTTGTGTGACAGCCAATTCCATTTGGATTTATTTATTAACAAACTGAGTTTTAAATTCGACGGCACTATATCTCACGACTCCAACGAAGTGGTGAAATCAGCCGAACTAATACTATTGACAAGATATTCGTGAACACGTTGATTAGTATGAGTGTGAAGAGAATGTTGTCTCATGATGGGGATAACGAATTGTTTACAATCTCACGATGCAGCTGAAGTAATGTGCATAAACAGGGGGAAGAGAATGAGGCAGTTTTATGTATTCTTAATAACATTAGGAAGATGTAAACGTTTGCCACTTGAAATATTTATTGCATTAGTCTCTAAGCTCCAGAGGTTAGCGTAATGTCTTCGTTTAGCAGATTAAGCTTATAGAGTTTCAGATTGTTACATTAATGGCTATATACAAGCCTAAGATTGTTTGTGTGAAAGTCATCAAGCACAGATTATGGAGTTCTGTGAAAATCCTGTAACATTTCAGACACAAGATAATAATGAAAACAAAAACTAAAAATTGTTTGCCGTTTGCCTGGTTACGATCGACTTCGAGCCAAAAATAACAGACAATAGACATTGTTCATTGAACGCTCTCGAATCGGCAGGTACGCGCATAGACCCAAGTCCATGTAGATTCGTCGACTTAAAATTCAGGTGCTGGCTTTGTCAATATGTCAAGAGTGCTGCCCTGTAATAATTAATTCGTTCAGCCATTCAACACGGAATCTTCAATCGGTGAATTAAGGCTATTTATGCGAGTGAAGTTCACTTCAACTGGCTGCTGTACGTAAGCATGTAGAGAGGTCTTGATGGTGATCAGCTCTTTACAATATAAAATCACCACCATCATCATCATCATTATTATTGATAGCACCGTCATCGTCGACATTGCGGCCTGATCGCTATGATCGGTTACGGATCGTATCTAAACGCGTGTTTAGCATCGTAGTGTGATTGTATAAACGAAAAATGATTTATGGCAGTCACTTCGAACTGTGTAAACAACTATTTGAACGGCACGTAAGATGGAAAAAATGAACGACATTGAAGGTAAAGTGGAATTTACAATCAATAACTGAAAATAGTTGTCGGAGAATGCCTCTGTATCTTTTTATTTTCTGTTTTTTTTTTATCTTGTTCTAGAGACGATATTATTTTGTCATTACCCGTATTTTCAGGTGCGATTCCTGTCTACTTTGAAGTACCTTTCAGAATTGGACGATTGATGTGTATTTCTCTCTCTTCTCAATTTCTTTCATTCAAATTTTCAAGCCCCTGATATGTGTTTTCCTTTCATTGCACTCAATAAACATCATGTTCCGCTGTAAAAATTAAATAAAAAACATGGCTCACGGTGTAAACGTCATAAGTCGGTTCCAAGTTTGAATTACTTCGTTTCCTTTTAACTTAATTTCGATGTCGTCTTTTCAAATCCACATAATGGCTCAACAGTCATACAAGTGAGTTAAATTTTATCACTTGAAGTGAGCAATTTTGACAGCCAGCCTCTTTTCATTAGTTTTCTTTTAAAATATCAGAACACTCTTACTGAAATCAAGGTATTTAAGGGTTCGATGATCCCAATTGCATGAATTCCTCTTACTAACAGAAATGTACCGTAAAAGTGTTAGGCGCAGTTGAAGGAGTTGAAATATGTCCCATAAATCTATACGTGACTTGGTCGTGCCATGGAGCGATTTTTGCTTCTTAATGCTGAAAGTTCATAATTGCAGTACATGGTGGCTGTGTGACAGGTTACAATGACAGACTTAAATTTGATTTTTAGTTTTTTTCTGAATTCATATTAAGATTTGGCTACAATTCGGTTACATTTTAGTGAGAAAAAAGTCATTTGGGATGTTACTGATGCGTAAATGACCAGGACCAAATTAATAACCAACTAGCCATGTTAGATGGCATGGAAACTAATAATGAAAAGGTTGAAAGTGAAAAAGGTTGAAGTGAGACAACGGAAAAAAAATGAGGTTATTTCAACGCACCCAGATGAACAGTTTGGTTTGACTAAGAATGAGAAGAAAAAGTAAAGGGCTGTAATGGTATAAGACCTCAAGCCACGGACAATCCTGACGAAATCAAGAGTACAAGATATAAGACCCTACGAAATGAAGTCAGCCGTTTCCTTCGGGACAAAAAAACAACCGAAGCAAAAAGTTTAAGAAAGATTTAAGGGAAGGGATGAACGCTGTATGAAATAAATATCAGACCAATTCAGGATTTATACGCTATGGGGAGTTCGTTTCGGACAACGAAAGAGTTGCAACCCGATGGAGAACTGCACATGGAAAGCAAGCAACAGAAAATGGTACTTCCACACAGTAAGAATTCAGGGTTACCATAAAAAAAATTAAATAAAAGTGAAAAAGGGTAATTAGTTATATTTACATAGGTGTAATGTATAAGAAAATATCTACTAATTTCAAATTGTACGTATGAACTTCGTTTTGACCATCATTTTATCTTACAAAAGTCCCTGCAGCGTTTCAATCTTGCACCACTTCTATATGAGACGTTCGCTTGAGAGCCGTTTGTGTTGCATTAAAATATTTATTTATTTATTTAATCTACAAGTTACTTACGTACTAACAGATTTTATAAAGTATACAAACATAGCATAATATAAACATTTGATATACAATATACATATGTACAATATGTATGTAAAGAAAATTTTCATATGAAAATTGTTAAAAGGTAAAAAGGCATAATAATGTGCTTTTAAAATGAAGTCGGTTGTCAGATAAGTCGAGGTATTGAGAATATATGTTAAAGACTCTGATTATCTTTGTTAGAGGTTAATTTTTTCGAACGTCGAACTCGGAGCGACCTAGTGGGCAAATAAAATTGAATCATTGCTAGAAGACCAGGGCATTTTATTTGATTGGAAAGTATGTCCCTAACAAACATTACGTCATGAATGGTTCGTCTTGTCTTCAGGGATTTTATACCAAGCAGTTGGCACCTTGCCATGTAGCTCGGGTGAAAATTCCAATGCATTTTGAAAAAAATAAATTCGGTAAAACGCTTTTGAAATTTTTCGATACGGTCGGTAAAAGTAATAAAGGAAGGATTCCAGTGAATTCTGTAGCGTTACGCTTAATGAAGTCAACAGCCGAATTGGCTTTTGATAAAATATAGCTAATATGAGAATGAAATGAGAAAGATGAGTTAAGCATAACCCCCAAATCTTTGACACTATTCGCCTTAGAAAGAAGTGTAGAATCAATGGTGTAATTAAATTGGATAGGATAGGTTGATTCCGAAAAAGAAATGGATTGACACTTCTTTAAATTTAGATTAAGATGGTTATTATTGCACCACTCGAAAACATTATCTATGTATATCTGACTGTTATAATAAGCAGTCACTAACATTTTTAATACTCATGAATATTTTCATGTCAACGGCGTAAAACAAACACTTACTGTGGTTAACCGAACGAATAATATCGTCAATGAAAATTATGAACAATAGAGGGCCCAAATGACTACCTTGCGGTACACCCGAAATGCATTTTATTTGCATAGATAACGAATTTCCGATTTTAACTCTTTGGGTACGATTTGAAAGATAAGAGGATATCCAGCAAAGGAACTGGGAGTGGAATCCGAAAATTTCAAGCTTATTGATTAGCAGCGAATGGTTAACGGAGTCAAATGCCTTACTGAAATCAGTATAAATTGCATCTACCTGATTTTTGTTTTCTAACTCATTTATTATAAAAGAACTATAAATGGATAGATTGGTTGAGGTTGAACGACCCGATATGAAACCGTGTTACGCTTCCGATAAGTGCTCTTTGATGATGAAATCTATTTTATTTTTTACTATACATTCAAAGAGTTTTGGAATTGTTGAAAGCTTGCAAATGCCTCTATAATTTTCTACATTATTCTTGGAGCCCGATTTGTGAATGGGAACTAGGTATGATTCTTTCCATTCGTCAAGAAAAACTCCTTCAGATAAAGAACGGTTGAATATGAGTGAAAGTGGGTTGCAAAGTGAATTAGCACAATTTTTAAGAATAATTGAGGGTAGATATGCCGTCTGCACCATAATTGAGTTTTGGCTTTAAACTACTAACGGCAAGGGAGACGTCGGCTGAGATTAAAATTAAGGATCCAATGTCTACTAAGCTAGGTAAACTTTTCCGAGTTGTAAAATTAGGGTTTATGTTATTGGAATATTGGATATGGTTGTTTCGATACTTACTTACGTTGTTTACATAGAGTAGGTCTTTATATAATCCATACTTTATCATTATCAATATTAATTTTATTTGTATTCTGTTATTTTTTTTTATTTACTTAGCAGTACCCCGACGCGGCGGCGCTTATATTAAAAATATTAATAGGTTCTTTTAATGAAGTCAAAAAGCCGAGAGAAAACAATTATTTTTTTACTTTTTAAAGTTTTTTTTTGTGTCGGGGGTTACTTAAATTTTTTTTTATTTTATTCTTTTTAAATTATTCGCGGACCCTAATTGCGATAGGTTACTACTTAAATTAATTTTTTCTTAAGTATTATGCAACAACGCATAGGGCTTCTTGTATGTACAAGGTGGCGCAAGATTTATCAACTTCTTTATTAAAAAAAATGACTTTAAGTGATGGAAATCTTTATATCGATCCAGTGGCTATCGCCAGTGTTGATATCGTACCCGTTTTACCGCATTTTCCATGAATTTCCGCGATATTTCCGGTGATAAATGTTTGTATTTCTGTCGAATATTCTCCTTAAGGATACGAACGCGAACGTCCGAGGCTTGTTGGCATAGGTCCGCGATTTCAATTAGCCCCAAAGAAAGAAGTCTGGGATGGTTAAATCTGGCGATTTTGCTGGCCATGCCAAATCGCCAAAACAGGAAATTACGCGACCAGGAAACACTTATTTCACAATATCCTGTGGTATTGGCGTACAATTAAAAGACGTGTGTGTTACTTAACAAGGAGCTTTATTGTCGACTCTATGGTGGTTGGGCTTAGACTGTCGTCTAATCACAAGCTTAGAGAATACACCGTCATCAGAAAGAGTAACAGATCTATTTCGGAAATCATATACAACATCTCCCTCCATTAAAGTTTTTTTTTTTTTTTTTGTTAATACTTGTAATTGATATATCCATTGATAGCAAAAGATAATATAAAAAATTTAAGGTAATGATATTAAACAGTTTTGTTTTTTTTTTTTTTTTAATTATTATGTTGCAAAACATTTTTACAATTCTTCCAAAACGAGTACGGCAGTGACCTTGCTGCTCAACAGGAGGCGACAGGTGTTTAGATATGGCATTTTGGTTAACATTATTATTAACATCTGGATTTTTTGGCTCGACTGTTGCTTGTTTCGTGCATGGTTCTATTTGACTACTTTCCCCTTCCTCACTTACGGTTATACATTTAGGCTCATTGTATGATCTTCGCAAGTGGTCAGTATTGCGTCGGAGATTTATTATTTTCTGTGCGTACGACGTACGATCTAGGAGCTTCACATCTTGCCTCAACCCTACCAGGTTCCGACATACATTTACTTCTGTAAACAACATTATTCCCTGGGCTAAGTTTTAATTCCTTTCGATTTGCTGTTTTGTCGAAATGTTTCTTTTGCTTATCTATTAACCCCTTTTTCTGTTCTTCAGTGTCATTGCCTACCAGCTTGGGTTGCAATAAGTTCTTACTGACTGGGAGGGTCGTTCGCAAAACTTTACTCATTAGTAATTGTGATGGTGTTACATCAAAATGTGCAAGCTTAGTACTACGGTATTCCAATAAAGTGAGATGTAGGTCTCCACTATGCAAGCATTTTCTAAAGAACGTTTTGGCCAGGTGAACGGCTTTCTCGGCTTGGCCGTTGGATTTGAATAAAACGGGCTAGAGTATATGAATTTGAATGCCCACTTTTTTGTGAACTGTCTACATTCAAATGAATTGAACGGTTGATTGTCACAAACGACCTGTTCTGGGATTCCATGCGTTGAAAATATTTCCTTCATAGCCTGAACAACACAACTAGCTGATTTTCTTACTAATTTCTTTAGATCAAACCACTTGGATAAATAATCTACCTTCTTCTTCTTTCTTCTTCTTTTCCTTTTTTCGGCGTTGTTATGGTCAGAAGTGTAGGACCATAACCTTCCCACTTAACTGCATTCCTACTGGTCCGCTTGTGGGGTCCGCGGGTTTGACCTCAGAAAGTAGCGGCAGGCTTCCCGGTTTGGGATTACTTCATCGCTGAGGCCCATCAAATGCTGGTGTTTTTGCATTTGTTTGCACCAATTGTTTTTCGGCCACTGATTTGCATGTACACTTGTGGAGCAGTTTAATGGTGGTATATGTGTCCCTAGGCTCACCTTGGTGTTTTATAAATTGCCTAGATGTGATTTTTGTTTACCTTTGTTTTAGTCGCCTTTTACGACAAGCGAGAGGTATCGCTGCAGGGATATTCTTAACCCGTCCCTGCACGGAATGCAGGAAAACCTATTTGCTATGCATCAAAAAGTTTGTCTAACGCCGAATCTCGCTATGCTCTAATAGAAAAGGAGATGCTAGGTATAGTCTTTGCTTGTAAGAAGTTTCATGAATACATATACATATATATGGCCGTCCAGTAATCGTGCATAAGACCACAAGCCGTTGATATCGATAGCAAAGAAGCCGCTAGGAAGTAATTATTCTACACGATTACAGAGAATGAAAATTAAGATACCAATGTATGATTTAGATATACGTTATGTACCCGGAAAAAGTCTGCACATAGCCGACATGCTATCACGAAGTGCAGGCAGAGATAACTATGTTAACCTGGATGAAATTGGAACCGAATTTATACATGAATGGCCATAGGTAATTAACGGTTCCTAAATTTTTTTGCAATTCCTTCTAGTTGCTGGGTTCGTTTATACCTTTGATTGCATCCACCCTTGTTGGATCAGGCTTAACACCTGTAGCCGAAAAAATGTGTCCTAAATATTTGACGCTTTCGGCCCTGAATTGCACTTTCTTAAGAATTAAACTTTATGTTAAGTCTCCTTGCTCTATTTAGGACTGCTTCCAAATTTTCGTCGTGTTCGTCCAGCGTTCTACCGCCTACAATCAGGTCATCGATATAAACAAAGGCTCCTTTTAGCTGGCCAAAATATTTGCTGTTCAACTTTTGGAACTTATCGGGTGCAACTTTTATGCCAAATGGTAAGACGTTAAGCCTATAACAGCCATTATAGGGGGTACTAAACACTGTCAATTTTTTTGAATCCTCGTCTAATCGTAACTGCCAAAATCCCTCCTTCAAGTCCAAGACTGAAAAATATTTTAAGTCACGCATTTCCTGTCTAAAATCCTCAAATGATGGCAACATAAAATGTTCCTCTTTAATAGCTGCGTTTAGTTCTTTGGGATCTAGGCAAATTCGAAGAGATCCATCTTTTTATTTTACCACTACCATATTATGTGACCAGTCACTTGGCTCATCCACCTTCGAGATTATCCCTCTCTCCTCCATTCTATCCAGTGTATTTTTAACCCTATCTCTTAAAGGTATCCGTCTTGGCGGCTTCTTAACTCTGAGTGCCCCTGTTCGCTATGTGGACTGTAAAATATTAATCGAAATTAAACGCAAACGAATATATGCACAACAGAATTTATTTAATGAAAAGCGACCATTGCGATTCGTTGCTGAGCACATACTGAGGTTTTACAGCAAAAGAAAAATGTAATGAGAGAAATCATATGTGTATTATAACAATATAATGATAACTTAATGAGAATTAATCAAATTACTATTCTATCAATATGCATATAAAATTATAGCTTTTACATATCTGTAGGCTACAGTAAAGAAATTTTGACCACTGGACGTTTGAGTTCCCCATCTGTAGTTTTTAGGGTGACAACACGAACACATCTGTCAGCTCCAGGGTGCACTTGAGTGATTCTGCCTATGTAGCTTCCACTTTGTTGGAGGTAATTTCTCGTCACGGATTAAGACCAGATCGCCAATGTTAAAGTTAGGGCTCGCTTTGGCACGTTTTTGAAGTTCGGTTAAATATTCGGAACTCCACCTTTCCCAGAAACGGGACCTCAAGCTGGAAATGAGATTCCATCGATTCACCAAATTTCCTTTATATTCTGCCAACTCAGGTTCAGGTACTATTTTTAAGGTTCTCCGCTGCGCAAGAATGGTCTGCAAGGTTTAACACGAATTCGTGGGAAATTACCCATAAGCTGTTGCTGGACGGCGGCAGATTGTCCGCGACATCCAACACAGGACTTGAAGACCTTGCGTAAAATTTTACGTGAGCCAATGATCCAGTAGCGACTTTAAAGTGTAACGAGCATAGTTTGCGGTCCCGCATGCAACGTAGACCGGTGAATGTCTGTGCAAATGAGCATAGCAAGTTTCGATGATTCCGGGAGTAACAAAGGGTGTTTTTTGTCCGGGGGTAATGAAGACTTGTCCAGCCGTCCTCCAACTCTGATCAATCCGTTCTTATCGAGAAATGGTTGCAACATTAAGAGTTTGCTGGACCGACGAACTAGCTTGTTTGATTGGAGTCTTTGAAGGTCCTCTGCAAAAAAATGTCTTTGTGTGAAATGTATCCAAAGATTAAGTGCTTCGTTTAATTCACAAGGATGAAGGCATGTGCTCCTCTTAGGTGGTATTGAAGGTTGTCCCTTGCGAACTCTCACAGCATGACGAGACTTGTTGACGAATCTGAGGATAAAGCCAGAGACTGCTTTCAATTTTGTCAGCTATGAATATTGATTGATGAGTTCCCACATTTGTTCGGTATCTGAGCCGGTAATTAAGCTGATTGATTGTGGTCGTTGATCCAAATTAGTGGTGAAGATATCTTGTGCAGGCCATGTAGATTCGCGGTTTTGAAGCCATCGTGGGCCTTTCCACCAGAGTTTGTGTTGAAGTAGATCTTTTGGTTGCACACCTCTCGTTGCACATCAGCCAGGTTTTGTGACGGCTGAACATGGAACCAATTGCCAGGAGGAACAATTTGCTGAATTTCCGACACACGGTTCGCGACGAACGTACACCATTTGCCAGGGTGTTGTCGAATCCAGGCAAGTGCAACAGATGAATCTGTCTATCCATAAACGCTGCCTATATTTGTTGCTAGAGCGGCTTTCACATGCTTTATAAGTCGTGCCAGGAGAGCTGCTGCACATAATTCCAGACGTGGAAGTGATAACATTGCCGTCTTCAATGGGGCGACCCTCGTCTTTGCAGTAAGAAGATGCACAGAAATATCACCATCAGGAGATACTGTGCGCACGTAAACGGCTGCGGCGTATGCTGATTGCGACGCATCCGCGAAACCGTGGAGTTCACTGGCGGCCTTAGGGATTCCTGTACCAACCCACCTCGGCACTTTGATTGCTGCGAGGGAGGTGATATTGTCCTTGTATCCAAGCCACTGATTTTTGATATCGTGTGGCACAGTTTCGTCCCAGTCTATTTTAGGTCTCCATAGACGCTGAAAGAGCATTTTTCGAATTATAGTAGATGGTGACAGCAAACCCAGCGGATCAAACAATTTAGCAGCGTCTGAAAGAAGCGAACGTTTTGTTAAATTTCTGGCTGCTATTTCATTCACCTGAACAGTAAAGTAAATCCCAGAGAATCTGATGAAGGGTTCCACTGAAGCCCCAGGGCTCGAACGCCGTTGTCTTCTTCGAAATTGAAAACCTGCATGACCTCCCGATGATCCTTCGGAATGGCATTAATGACAGTTGAAGAGTTGGACGACCACTTCCTAAGATGAAATCCGCTTCGGCTGAGTATGTTGGAAATCTCAATTTGCAAACGATGGAGCTCACCTTCGTCGTAACAGCCGGTCAGGAGATCGTCCATGTAAAAATCCCGTTGGATGATTTGGGTTGCCGGAGAATTCGGAGCTATGTCTGTTGCGGCCTTTTGGAGAGCTTTAACAGCCAGGTGAGACGCTGAGGCTACTCCATAAGTTACGGTTAAAAGCCGGTAGTCCTTCATTTCTTCTTTTGGAGAGTCTCTCCACACGATCCTCTGGAAATCGACATGCTTTTTGTTTATCTTTACCTGCCGATACATCTTAGCTACGTCAGCAGTCATTGCAAACCGGTGTGTACGCAGTCGAAGTAGTGTTGTGTAAAGGTCTGGTTGTAGTTGAGGCCCGACCATCAGTGAGTCATTGAGAGAATAACCTGTGCTAGTACGACAGGACGCGTTAAAAACCACCCTAAGTTTCGTAGTAGTACTTGTGTCCTTAATTACAGCTCTGTGCGGCATGTAATAATGCATTCCTGTAATTGGTGGTTCAATTGCTTCTTCCTCAGTTCTCAGCTCAGTTCAATGAACTCATGGATAAAATTTTTGTACTGCACGTACAGCTCCTTATCCTCAGCAAACCGCTTTTCCATACGAAGTATAGCTCGAATGGCAAAATTACGAGAGTTTCCCAAAGGACAGTCAGCCTTAAAAGGAAGCTGGACCACAAAACGGCCATCGTTCTGGCGGTAATATGTCTCCTCGAAAAACTGCTCACACAACTTCTCTTCAATCGTTAGATTTTTCACTTCAGGCAAGGCTTCAACTTCCCAAAATTTGGCAACTGTTTCTGTTAAAGCAGTGTCGGTGTGAAGGCATATCATAGAGGAAGCGATTTTAGAGGATGAAAGCGGATCCGCGACCTTTCCCATGAGAATCCACCCAAGTGTCGAATTCTGTGCGAATGGGGTGCCGACTGGTCCCCTGATTAACCCAGTACAGAGAAACTGACCCATCTCATCAGAGCCAAGCAGTATATCGATGGCACCAGGCGTGTGAAAATTCGGATCTGCTAGTGTGAGTCCATTGATATGTGGCCAATTCATATTGCGAAGAGGAACAGCTGGTAGATAGCTCGTGATTTTGCTTAAGATTTTAGCGCAAATTGATGTAGAGAATGTTCCATCACCTGATCTAAGGTTCAGCACCACTTCACCCTTTGAGGACCCTGACGCTACGGTACCGATTCCTTGAATAGCTGTTGTAACTGGTGAGCGCCTTAACTGCAATCGCTGTACGCAGCTTTCGCTGATGAAGGAGGCACGTGAACCGTTGTCGAAAAGAAGTCTGGCTGGTTGGAACCTATGTGATTTGTCCATAACTTGAACTAATGCAGTACCGAGCAAAACATGATGCTTGCAATGAGAAGCGTAAGATGATAGAGCGTCATTAGAAGACATGACCTTGCTCGCTGTTTGTAATAAAGCAGTTTCAGGTTGGTGATCCATGTGTAAGAGCGTATGATGGCCTGCATTACATACTCGACAGGTACCGTTGCTTGAACAATTTACTTGATTGTGGCCAGAGGATAGGCAGTTGACACAAAGGGGCTTATCATGTACAAACGTTACTCGTCTAGTTACATCAATAGAACGAAATTTATCACATGCAAAAATTAAATGTTTACCTGAACAGAATGAACCCCATATGGGTTTGAGACAAAAAACGACGATTTTCACCTGGCTTGCTGGGAGCCGCGGAATGGGGTGAGTTTGATTTTCTGGATCTATTTTGGGGTTTTTTATTGTAGGATGTTACATTTTGTTGATGAATAGCGATGACATCTAACGAGCGGCATCGGTTTTCCAGAAAGATTAAGACTGTGTTGAAGTCCGCCACTTTATTTTCTGTATGAGACAGTTCCCATTGTCTTCGTGTTTCGCTGTCAAGTTTGTTGATTACAAGATGGACTAGCCAGTCATCGACAGGTCTTCCTATTGCTTTCAGAGAACGGAAATGCTCCTGTGCCTCATCGACAAGCGCCCTTATAGCAGTGGAAGACTCTGTGTTCAATTTCTTCAAAGCGAAAAGGGCTTGAAAGTGCGAGCTAACAATTGTAGGTGTGGAATCGTATCGGTTTTTAAGCAGTTCCCAAGCTTCATCATAATCATTGTTTGTGATGCGAAAACCTTTATCCACTCGCAAAGCTGGCCCTTGTAAACAACTCATCAAGAATTGCAGCTTTTGGATGCTGGAAATGGACGCCTCGGCGTGAATAAAAGCTGTAAAGGTGTCTTCAAAGGGTTTCCACTCCTTGGAATCTCCGTTGAAATTTGGTAATTTCATCGCAGGTAGTCGAACGTCGGGGCGGACAGCGGAACACAGTTTGTCGTCGCTGACTTTCGTAGAAGAGATGGATGAGGATTTAATTTTATAAAGCGCACGTGTTAAGTTTGCTAGCGCCTGTATATACCACGTTTCACCTTGCTCGCGTTCTGGCTCCTGTTCAGTTAAATTAGCACCGCACGAGGATTCCACTTCGTCTTGAAAGGTTTGAAATTTATTCCACTGTTCGTTCAGGAGTGAGATGTGAACATCAATTTCGGCGATATCAAACGATTCAGCTTTTTTGCTAATCGCCAAACAGCGTTTAATGCTATTGCGAGTGGTATCGCGCTTTGCTCTACTGCTCATTTCAGATAATTGATGACAAAAATAAATGAACAAATGCACGTTGCAGTATGTTTAAGCGCGTGGAAGAACAATGAACAATTTCCGCAAGTGAGTACTGTACTTGACCGACAACGCGTGATGTATGCATAAAGGAAATGTACCGTTGGATTTTCGTGGCGCGAACTCTATGCACCCGCGCTGGTAAAGGAAAAGTATGTACGACTATGACCGATTGAAATTTTACAATTCTGGTTTAAGTTTGCAATTAATATTTTTTATATTCGGTTCGAATGAACCAATGTTCGCGATGTGGTCTGTAAAATATTAATCGAAATTAAACGCAACATATATGCACAACAGATTTTATTTAATGAAAAGCGACCATTGCGGTTCGTTGCTGAGCACATACTGAGGTTTTACAGCAAAAGAAAAATGTAATGAGAGAAATCATATGTGTATTATAACAATGTAATGATAACAATTCAATATAGGTATTTATCATTGTATTGGCGACAACAGCCCCCTCTCCGAGCTCTAAGTGACATGTGTCTGGAAAAAATCAAAAGCCCTCAAAAACATCCTTATTCCTTTGTTTAAAAGCCTTCAAGCCTTCTAAAGCTACGTTATCCCCGCATTTTACGACACGCACGAATCGATTCCTAGTAAAGGCTGACAACCGTTCTCTACTACGACAAATGAGAGATTGTACTGCTTAGCTTTGTGAGTAACCATACAGTCTGTTGCACCAACAACTGCAAGCCTAAACCCACCATATGCTTCCAATTTAACCGAATACGCCTTTAGATGGAGCCTATGCTTAAAGCAGTTAAAAACTCTAATTTAGTGGCAGTATAGTCACCTGGGAGCCTGTGTCTAATTTGAAGTCAACCATCTGCCATTAAACCATAAAACCATTGATGTTTCTATTATTTACCGAATCAATGAATAACTCGCCATCACTGTCGTTCTCATGTCCCACAGCAACTTAACTCTTCGCTTCTGACACACTGCAGCAAAATGATTTGATTTCCCGCACACCCAACATTTTTTGCCAAAAGCTGGACACTTCCCTCTCATATGCGTGTAGTTGCAAAATTTGCATTTGTTTTTCTCATTGACCCTCCCTGATAACTGTGCATTCCCTTTACATCTAGAATTAAATGATGATGACGGTGTATTCTCTTTACATCTAGAATTAAAATTAAAAGCTTTACTTTTATTATGCTGTAAATCTGTTTGCTGTTTACTTCCCAATTTTTTTTTCACACTGTTACTTTCATTCCACTTACTCCCGCCGCTTCACCCTGCATAATTTTGCTTTGCGCCCCCGTCATTTCCACTACTCTGCATGTTTCTATAGTCTTTTTCAGTGTGAAAACACCAATTTTCAATAACTGTGCCTGCACCGTTCAATCCGCTATTCCAATGACCACTCTGTCTCTAAGCATTGACTTTTTCACCTCCCCGAAACTGCAGCTTTCCACCAATGTCGAAATTTCTTTTATAAAATGGTCAAATGGTTCACCTTCTTTTTGGTTCCTCATGTAAAAACGACATTTGTCCGTGGAATGCAGTATTCTTCGAACTTGTTAATCACTACTGCAATCTTTTTCTGCTGCTCCCCAGTTAATCCGAAAGTGGGAAAGAGCTCTATGGCATCCGTACCGGCACAGCTCAAAATCCTCGCCACCTGAATTTTCCCTTCTTCTTTATCCGTCTTCGTTGCTGTCGCATATATTTCGAAATGGGTTCTAAATTTTTTCCAATTTTCTTTAAAATTGCCGTCCAAGTTTAACTGTTCTGGTTTAGGAAAATCCATCGCTGCCTTTTCGTCTTGTAGTCTGCTCCACGTGTTGTTGTACTGTTTTTTTTTTTGTTTTTTTTTTGTATTCTTAGTATCTTAAGTAGGTAGCGCAGGTTTTTTAAAAACACAATTGATAATCACACAATAACCGACTGCGCCATGTGGTATTGGCGTACAAGTAAAGGATGTGTGTGTTACTTAACAAGGAGCTTTATTGTCGACTCTATGGTGGTTGGCTTAGACTGTCGTCTAATCACAAGTTTAGAGAATACACCGTCATCAGAAAGAGAGACAGATCTATTTCGGAAATCATATACAACAGCTCATGCTGTGTGTGTATTTGCACCGTCTTGTTGAAACCAAATGTAATCCAAACCTCACTCATCCTATTCCGGCAGTCAGAGCTCGTTTATCATGGCCCTGTAGCGTTCGCCAGTAACAGTGGTCGTATTGTCAATGGTGTCTTCAAAAAATACGGCCCAATCACTCCTCCTGCGTGAACGGCGCACCACACAGTGGCTTTGAGTGGATGTAATCGCTCCTCGTGTATCATACGCGAATTTTCAATGCCGCTTAAGTCTAAATGCGCCTCTTCGCTCATGATGATTTTCGACAAAAAATCTTCCTCTTCATGGTTGATCAACGATGGCTTGACAGTAATTCCCACGCCACTGACGGTCAGCAGGCATTACCTGATGCACTGTTTGTACTTTGTACGGGATCATGTGTAAGTTTTTCATTAAAATTCGCTGTAGGGTCAGTCTGGTTATGCTCAATTGCGTGGCCCGTCGTCTCGTTGATGTTTCTTCGTTCTCAGCGACATCGGTAGCCAAATCCGAAACAACCAGTCTGGTGGCGGCCACGTTCTCCATGGTCTACTATAGTTCCAGTCTGTTCAAGTCGAGTAGCTAAGCGGAATGTTTGCCCAGTTGGCGGACACGAATAGGAAATCGACGTCGAAATTCACGAAATTCCACCGACCGATTATTGGTCAGAAAAAATTGACACAATTATTCCACGCTTTTGGGAAGCATAGCGCTTCATTGCTTGTTTGTATTCTACAGCTGTTTGTATTCTACAGCTGTTTGTATTCTACAGCTGTCTAGTTCACTAATGATTGAGATACGATTATAACATCTTCTGATAGGGTGGTTAATTTTGCCTTAAAATGCTCGAACAGATCTTCATAAAATGATAAATACCTAGTTTGATTCTATACGTCATGCTGTAAAAGATTAAAAGCAATAATTTGAAATATGCCGATAGTTTAACTGAATTCATCGGCCAACAACTTTAAATTATCCTTATTCGATTAAACGTAAAAAATTCATTCAAAAATATTTTAATTAAATGTCATACCTTATGTTAAGTCCTTATCAGGTGAACATTTGTTCGCAAATTATATGCATATGGGTGAAATGCATGTATTCTAATGGTTCTTTTATTCCTTCATCACTTTTTCAAGTCCTGGTCATAATTGGACGAGGACAACACATTAGTTCGGAAAAGCGAGAACTAATTCGTAACCTGCGCAAATTGGAAAATCGTACAAGGATATATAAAAAAAACTCTTGGATGTGGTGTTTCCACAATAACATATACACTAAATTTTGTACAAAAGTCAGAAACGCGGAGACCAACGTTTCGAGCATAACCAGACGGACGGGACAAACAACCGAAAGTGAATACAGATTAATTGTACAATTGGCCAAAAACAATCCAGGTGCATCTTCTAAGGTCTTCGAGATGCGTCTCAACTTTCAATAAGTGAAGTAACTATTCAAAGAAGACTATTAGAGAACAAACTGGCCTGTTACAAAGTGGCGTAATATTCTTTGGTCGAATGGCTTCAAAGTCATCCTATTTGGGGTAACTGGTTCCCTGCAATACGTACCTCAGGAATACCTCAGGACACCCAAAAAAGCATTAAACAAGGTAGAGCTAAAGTAATGGTCTATATTAAAATACTAGATGAATCCTTATCCTTATGCCAACTATGAAACACACCAGCAAATGAGCAAAAGATTGGTTTCGTGTCAAAGAGATTGAGGTATTGAAGTAGCCGCCAAAGTCTCCAAACTTGAATTCCATCGAAAATGTATGGTGTGATGTTAAAAAATATGTGGCCGGCATCAAAGCAAAAAAGACAAACAGCAATTTTCTAGTCTTGTTAAGGCAGGAAATAACACCTACATACTTCACAGCCACATCGATGTTTGGCTGTGCTAGAAAATAAAAGTTGTAATACCAAATATTAGGTTAGTTTTTGATAAATGTTGAGTTTTTTTTAAAATTTAAACAAATAAAATTTATGTTTTTGTAAGCGCTCCTTCTTCTTTTCCTTTTTTATCCCGGCGTCGTTATGGTCAGAAGTGTAGGACCATAACCTTCCCACTTAGCTGCATTCCTACTGGTCCGCTTGTGGGGTCCGCCGTTTTGTAAGCGCTCCTATTATTTTGAATGGCTAAAAATCAAAATATATTTGGTTTTTCCATTTATATTTCCTTTATGTTTAATTATCGCTTTTTTTTTTTTGTTTAATTCTGTTAAAAAATATATTTTCGACCTAAGAAAAGAAAAGAAAAACTAAAAAAAAGATAAAAGTTAAAACGAAAATGTAGTTTTTATTGGACACCGCTCCTATTATTATGAACACAGCTGTATTCATGCTCAGTATAAAACAATGTAAAAATAACAGAACGACGACGATATAATGCTAAATATGCAGTTAGAAGCTGATGCCATTGTTTTATCGCGTCTAGTTTGAAGATGATTGATAAAATGAAATAATGAAAATGAGTTCTTTTTGTTTACTTTAAATATAACGTTTTCGGAATATTGGAGGAATGTTATGTATGTTTTGAATAAAAATTTTATGAACTTTAAGATTTTTTTTTTTTTTTCTAGTTGGAAATATTTTGTTCGATACTGCAAACTGCACACTTTGTTTAAGCTTCTTAGAAATCTTTATTATTCAAGTCAAATAAATGAATAAACAAAATCAAATGTGAATCTGAGATAGGAATTACTTAAAATCTGCGACATACCCTCCTTTGTAACTTCCGGATATCGTTCGCCATGCATTTTTACTCATCGATATCATGCCTTTAGCGAAAAAATTTTAATCCTGTATCATTTTCCCAAAAAATTTCATCTATTCCGCTTCTCATCGAACCCCTTCAGCAGTTAAAGCAATACAGTGGAGAAAACAAAAGTAACAAAAAAAAAAAATCACCAAGGTGCTAGGCAAACCTTTATGTGTGTATATCCTATGCGACCCCGTGTCGTTGAACAACAAAAAGCAAAAAAAGATGTTGGTCTTCCTCTTATGTGCAAGATACTTACACGAAATACGATAAGGATCAGTCTTTCGTACCGGACGCCCAACGCCGGCGGCGACCATCAGTTCGATCAACACACATAATAGCGTTTAAAAATAATGCACGCTTATTACGCCACTTTACGGAGATAGGGTATCCCTATCTCGAACTCTTGATCCATACTATTGTTTATGTATATATACGAACATATGAACCAACATATCGTATGAATATAACTGGTTTGTGAGGATATGCAATGTGAGCATCGAACGTGGCGTTAGATAAAGTTGGTCGTCTAACAATTTACTTAAAGTGACACAGATGAGAAAAAAACAAGATGTTAATTGATCCTGGATGGGTCTTCGAAGGCATATGGAAAATTAATTAATTAAGTCGATATGGGTGTGCCAGGCTTATGTTGATGCCATTTTATTTTAATGGTATCAGTACTCCCATGTGCGAAACAAAGCATGTGTTTCATCATGAACAACTGAACAGTAAAACCTTTGTTTTTCTTTTAAGATTTGCCAGTATAGGTACATAACATACGTATTCATATTTCTATTTGCTATTTGTACTGACTTTCATATCTATGTTACATATGAGTCTGCCTACAAATATTTTCTGCTTTTATAGGAGTAGGGATAACGGCCGACATGCATCAAGAAGTGAATACGAGTACAAAGGGGCTCATTGTTTCAAAATAAAACCTGCACAGGCATCTGTTCTTTATTGTTTTTAGTTTTAAATTAATTTTTAATAATTTTTCTTAGAAATATCTTACGCCAGACAAAAATGCTTAAAACTAGCTTAACCTAAAAATAGATATGCCGGCACTTGAAAATATACAAACCAAATTCAAAACTACATATGTCCTTCGACCTTAAGACTAACTTAATGAAATTAAATTAATACTTAAATATAAGAACAGTTTTCTTTTTTGAGTAAAAAAAATCAGCATCTGATTGGTTTCTTATTTTTATATAAAACTTGCAACTAAATAAAATTATCTTAACTCCAATATATGTACATATGTATGTATGTACTCGTATTATATATGTATGTATATTACATATTTAATTTTTATCCAATGTGTTGAATAATTGGTTTTTATTCTTTTTTTCGAAATAAAATTAAATTAAAACTATCCGTCACTCTAATATACCCTAATCTCTAATACCCGAACCAGCCCTAACCTATTCTAGACTATATAAGCCTGCCATTGGCGGTCGGTACGCTTTACCTTAAAAAAAAACTATGAAAACGAAAGGTATCACTATCTAGTGGTATGAGTACTTGGAGTAGTAAGCCTCAGAGGTCGTACTATTAACCGAAGTCATTGTCTCTTGAGTTCTAATCAGCTAAATCAGTCCACTCGTAAAATAATAGCCATATTGTATAAGATCTGAGGATATAATTTCGTGTACTACTCGTAAGATCCGGGTTTTATAGTCATAAGTCCAAGTCCTAAGACATTTTCTCTCAAACATCCTAATCTTTCCATTAAGCTGGCTTTTATTTTGAACCACTTGGAACATCCATAGGCAATCATGGGTCTGATTAAAATGTCATAAAGCAGATTTCCCTCACTCTTGAATCAAGATGGCTGCTGTTAAATAATCATCTTGTCAGAGCGACAAGACTTTTATTTTACAGCCGCATCATCTATATGTTTTTTTTGAGACGTAGATATTGGCCTAGTCGGCTCCCAAAATACGTGACTACACTTTGTTTCGCCAGTGGACACCCGTCCGGTCCAAAAATTGAGTAGCTGCACAATTTTTTTTAATATTCCGAGAAGCCTTATGGAAAAACGATCTGAGTAAAAGAGTTTCTGATCTATGGAAGTTAATTTTCTTCCAGTCATCACAATAATGCTAATTTTTTTCAGAGTCACCTTGCAAGAGAATAGCAATGACATCAATCGATGAACCTGATCTTTACGCGAATAAATCGTCGGCATACCCTATGGAATGATGAAGAGAAGCTTTCAAATTACTGAGATAAGTGTTCAATAGTATCGGCGATTGTGATCAATCATACAACCGAACGCTTCTATTTTTAACATCACAATTTTGCAAATTTGTACATTGATGAAAAGTCATTCGAATGAGTATGCATACATTGAATACCAAGTTGTATGGAAAATATTTAAAATCGTCTCACTTTAAGACCCGGTTGTTGCGATCAAACAAAGGTATCCTTTCTTGCCCCATGGAAATCTTAGCAAAATATGCAAAAATATTAATATAGATATAAATGTACAACTGTGGCATCGGTTGACGGATTTCTTACATGAAATAACGGTGACTTTTGGAATCTTCGATTGCTAAAACTGTGTTTTTCTTCATTCTACATTCTATTCACTCCAATTATGAAAATTTACAAAAAAAAAATAGTTAAAATCGGTAGGTGAGTCTTTCATTAAGCTCAGAGGTATTGTTGAAGAAAAATGTTTAGAGGTAACGCTTTAGAAGTTTTCGGGGCGGTCTTTTCGATATTAAATACCATTTTAACTTGAATATCATACTATCTAGTCCCGAGCCGTATGACCATTATGCATCAACAACCTTAATGTTACCCTCGAATTTTATTAAAGAGTGGCCATGCTAACTACTAGCAGTTCTTGTACTGACTCAGCCCATTTGTGGAATTTTAACTTTTCTCTGGATGCTAATGGAAAGTCAAGTAGACTGCTCAGAACTTAACCAGCTTTAAGTCAGCTCACATCCTTGGTCGGTTCGCGCACAGGTGGCGACACCGTCCTGAGTGTGGGCTAGGAACGCATACGAGTTCGTATATACCTGTTTGTTTTCAAGTTGGAAGAAGTCCGCAACTTTCCTCTTATCATTGGGAAAAAATTGACTACAGAGGGCTTACATGTAACATTTCGTTACATTTTCGTGTCAGTAAAAAGTTTAGGACACGGCTGAGCATTTTCTTTGGCGTATTCTTGGGTGCCGACGTGGTATATTCAGAATACTTCAGCTCTTCTTCAAAGAAGCTTCTCCTCGTTTTCTCCTGAAAACGGAGAAAACGCAGTAAAATATTTGGCAGGACAATGGGTATTTGCGTCAATAGCTGGATTGAAAAAGTACCCATGCTTTCTGTGTGAAAATGAATATGTTTGAGATTCTGGGCTTTTACTGTGTCAATATAAAATTATAGCACGTAATTGAGCTTCAAGTTACTCTATTTGCAGCAGTATTTCTTGATTCAATCTTCGGAATGATCAATTCACCGATAAGTCGCTTCTGTAATAGCCGTTACTTAGTCAGTCTCTAAAGTGATAAAAATCGATTCTAATACGTGCCCATTTTCATCTCTGCAATTCTTCTTTCTGGTTTCATTTTCATTCCATTATATTTTTAACTCATTCCTGCAATTAACAGAGAATTTACAAGGACTAACCACAACTATATGGAACAAATAAACTGTCTCCAAGGAATGGAAAAACTCGGCCATCATTCCCGTATTTAAAACGATGGCCGTCAAGGATGCTCTGAATTGCCGAGATGCAAAGGGACGGTAATAGTGATGATATTTTGCATATATTAATATCAGTTTTTACTTTTTCTCCCAAAAGTAGTTCGGTAGTTACTCAGATTGAATGCATGGTAAAGTGTACATAGTCTGACCAAAATGCCAAAATGAATTCATATGAGTATACTCATAAATACCAATCCTATTTAGATAAGAATGCTTTGATTAAAAAGTATTTAAATATTGCTTGCCAAACCTGGTTGTCTAATCTCTCAGATTACGATTGGTAATTTAATTTCAATATTTGTATATATTGTAGATTTATAAGATCCCTTTAATTGAAACACCTGCTTTAATTTTACCAAATTCCTTACTTTATTATTTCTAACAACGTTTTCACTGTGCAAAAGACAGAATGTAAAAGGGAAGTGATCCTTCACGCTTTAGCCTAGTGCTCTTCACTTCCGTCTCTTGTTGAAGACGAGAGTCAGAGAGCATCAGTGGTTTTAAACACTTAATCCCGTACTTGGTGTTTGTTCAAAAATGATATTATTATATGTAACAATGTTATCTCCACGCTTTGAAGCTTCTAGTTTACGAATCCATCTTTTATAGAAAGTTAAGTGTATGTGCGCGTGTATGTTAGTGAACTTTTCTGTGACCCATATGTTAGGATCAAGGAAGGATAACAACAACTCCATACGTGTTTTGTTCGACGCCAAATTGCATAATAAATTGTATGGCCATTGGGATTATGGGTAGTTCAGGTAAACTACTAGCATCAAAGAACCTATATTTTTTGGTGATGGAGAATTTGAGAGAAACTACACAGCGACATCAGAACAGTAACCATCACTTGAGCAAGCAATGTAATACTATAATATTTTATATGAATCTTCCACTATCACTAGACTTGGTGAAACAGAGGACATATATACAATAGAAGATACAATATAGGCACTAGCGCCCTCTAAATAGACCAGTTACTGACATCTAGGGGCCATAATTGGAAGAGCTCGTGTCACGTTTCAATGGATGGTAGAGCGGAGTGGACACGCATGAAACCAACAAACCAACTCCCATCAATTGAAGCTTAATACATTGCGCCATCGGCTGTTGTTAGGCTTGGAATCCTTGGTTTCCACCTCCCATCTTAAATAATCAAACGCAGGAATATGTAAGCAATGTAACGTACAATCGTACAATCAATATTAGAAGAGCCTGTATCATCAATGACTGGCTTCTGACGCCGATGAAAACTGATGACAGGTTCGAGCCTTGCAACAATCTAAGTCATCGAAGTTATGTGTTACGGTTTTCCCTTAACGGGGTACTGACGAAATTATATGTAAAAATCCATCCAACAAAGCGTAATACTTCATTTAAATTTTTACAAAAGGCTATTCTGCATAAAGACATCCTTGCCGTGAATTACATTCCAACGTATTTTATTATATTTAATTTTATAGTCAGTTGTAGCCAAACATTTTCGGTTTTGTCAATCTTCCATTTTTTGCGTCCCATAATTTCTAGTAACATACAAACAAAACCAGTACAAAGACATTTTGTTATTTAAATCATTCTACTGTTGTAAGGCACCAATCTGTAAATAGCCGTATGAAAATGCCATTATTTCAAAATAAAACATTTTAAATGGAAAATTCCTTGTGGGTGTAATGGGTTACGTGCAAACGACCCGCACGCGCATAACCAGTGAACATTAATTTTTCTCAATTTGCTTTATTTAAGGAATAGTCGACAAGTCGGAAATAATTCCTTCTATCAGCTTTAATTTCTGGAGTTAATGCGATAATTATGCTAATTTTTAACTCTAACTCGAGTAACTCGAGTGTTTTTAATGGCTTTTTCAGAAATACAATACGAGTACGCCATCAACGTCTATTGCATAATTGTGTCAGAGAAATCGCACATTTGACATTTGCAACAGATGGACGAAGGTGTTTCAGGAAAAATGACGTAAGTGATATAGTTATAGAGGACGTATGAATAGTTATCGGAATAAATCTCAATCGAATAGCTCCAATAAACTTCTTCGCGGTCACATTAAGATTTTTCATTCTATTAAATATCCAAATATTACCCAATATTTTGGTACCAATGTGAAATTCACATTCCAAGGTTTCTTAAGGTTGGACAGTTTTGGATTTAAGCATATTCCAACTCATTTTATGTTGACTATTGGTCAATAACAATAACAAAGCACAATCGCTAGACTGCTCAATTATTCTCACTACTTAAACATACGGATTTTGTTTCTATTTCATGGCGATGTTACTGCATGTTGAATAAAATTAAAGCACCAAACTGACGAGGCAACTTAGAGAAAAAAACCTCTCCTAAAGGGTTAGAAATGGTTATTTCATTACATTGTTGAGTTGCTCCGGGTTTATAAACCGCCGTTTTGCCTCCCGTTCAGCAAAGCTACTAAATATTGTACTTTTAACAACATTCCTGTACTTTACCACTTTGAAGACCAACAAAACCGCCCTTAAATAAAAAAGGCCATTATTAGTAAACACTTTTTTACTAGGAACGCATTCCTTCTTTGTTCGTGTTGTTGTTTTGGCTTTCTTTTACTTTTTCTTTTTTTCCCGTTTGTACTTAATTTGACAATAAATTTTTATTTTTTCTGTTTTTGCCTTTTTAACCCTTAATGGGCTGTATTTTGGCGGTTTGGCTATTTCCGGTATGCCAGAATAAATGGTTGGAGATGCTCGTACTCTAGTCGCAAGCCGTATACTTACGCATTGGTGATGCAACCCCAACTTATTGTCGCAAATTGAAAAGTCGTCCGACGTTTATTTTAAAAGTCTTTATTCTTTGGGTAACGACTGTTTTTCCTGTGTTTTTGGCTCAAGAGGGGCGTGTAAATAATTAATGGAAAGGTATGGTTTTAATTTATTGGACATTTGGGAAATTAAAAACATGGTCAGTTGGCTTAAGTCTCCCTTTCGAATTTAGCGAAAATTTATTTCCTGTAGGTTCCTACAAATAGCATTTTTTTAAAGAAGTACACTTTTACGTGTTTGAGAATGCATTCAAAATATTCCGTAATGAGTTTTTAAAGCGGATTTGGTGGCCCACAACATAACAAGTGACGAATTTAATTTTAAATTTATTAAAAAGTATTGTAATTAAGGACGAGTTTGAATTTATGACCATAGGCGACTAAGTATACGTTTTATTATTGATATATGTATGTATATCTACATATATATCCTTAGAATAGTATATTGTTTAATCATATGTAGATCTTAATATTAAATTTTAGTTGTATATTATGGCTCCACAACAGCAAAGTATATTAACTTAAATGGGTACCTACTATACCTTAGTATATCTGAAGGTAAAATCTTCTTAATTTACCGTTTGAATTCAGTAACAAACAGTGTTTGTTTCACACATCGGTATAAATAAATCAAAGTCAACTCATGAGATTAAGGAAAATGGATCTAGTTACTAGGTGAAATTGCTGATGAGATCTAATGTACAAAACTTCTGTGGGAATGGAAACCGGAAAAACGCCATACAAAGAAGCTCTCAAGTCTACATAAGTCTGCGAGTGTAACACGTACATACATATGTACATGTTTTTGTCCATGACAACCAGTTTAAAGGGCAAATTAAGTGTCAGCGTAAGTCATCCGCCCAGTAGCCATTCCATCCAGCTCTTCTTCTAATTCTTTGTTAATAAGTTGCTCGTATTTTCCTTTTCAAGAATTCGCGAAATCCAGCAAACCCTCTTTTGGAGTCCAAGATCTTCCTTCCAAACGATCATTAAAAAAGACCGGGCAGAACGACGATGCCAAAATGCATCCATTGAGCCATAGTCACATAAATACTTTGGGCACCGATCGAGCGATGTCTGTTACAGATTGTACTCTTCCAATGGACCATTATGCTCCGAGCGCCATGTTTCAGTTTCAATCGAATCAGAGACCAGTGAGATGGGACAGTAAGGTTTTGTTTTTGTTTTTCGCTTTGCTTTTTTCAACATCTCTTCCCTTAGGCGACGTTCCATTTATTCACTTATCTGATTGTAATCGGAAAGACTGTCGACAACTGAACCATTATGGTGAGTCTCAAACCGCAGAACTCAAAGCCGAGCAAGAAGAACAACACCGCATTAAATTGCTCTGAGGGCGCCACTAGTTGTCAATCAATTTCGCCATTGTTTCGTGACATCCAGCGACGACGACAGAGGCGGCCATTATTAATTTTTGCTTTCCTTTCATACCTTCCTGTAGATTCTTGCTTTTTTCTTCTTTGTTTTACTGGTTACTGTTTTTGTTTTTTTTTTTACTATTTGCTACTGTGTTTGGTTGGAGGCCGTGCATCGGCTTTAAGTTGTGTGGTGGAATACGTACAGCCACTAGTAACGTAGTTTGACGGCTGTCGTGTGAATTTCCCGGGTAGGTGTACCCAACATGCCAAATGTAAATTTCCACCTTCAACAATATTGACGGGACTTACCGTATTTGCAACCCTTTCCATTTGAGTGCATAAAAGTAGCGCAGCTCTGATGTTATTGCGCTTAGGGCGGTTTCTGTTCTGCCTACTGACTGACTCGGTGCATAATTCTATAATAACCAAAACATATGTACACAGACATTATGTATGTATCTACAAAAATAATATTGTACATTCAACCTGTTTCTTGTCGTTTTAAAATGACATTACTCATAAATTATGTTTAATGAATGGCCGACGTAATCATATTAATTGTCAGGAAACTGGCAGTCTGTGTGAGCACGCGGCATGGTGTCTTGCCACGCCCTTATTTCACGCTTCGCTTGACTTGGCGTCATTAAATCGATTCATATTCGTGGTGCTCCACACCATTATGGAAACGGTGGCAATTCGATAGTGCTGCACAATAACCTCAAGCACACCTTTTGCTGTTCACCTACAGGTAACAGCTTTAGAAGCTGACACCTAGTATGTGCATGTTGAGTAACTCATATGATGCTATCCAACGTTAATTATGCTTCACTGGATTGTATGCGGGGTTCTTGCATTGTTGCGGCTACTGTTGCAACTGTTGCTTTTCCTGTACACTTTTTTGCTGTCCTTGAACACAAAAATGCATGAAATGCATTGGCATGAAAATGCATTTTAGGGGTTGATTCAATAATTGGTTATGCAGTTCGGGAATTAGCGCTTGATCGATTGTTGTGGGTGAACTTATAAAAAACAGAAACAGAAAAAAATTAATCAGTTTTATGTTCGCATTTAAAATAGAAGTTTACGGATGTGAGACCTGGTCTCTCGCTAAGAAGGAGGAAAATTGATATCAGGCCTTTGAAAATAAGATCTTACGGAGAATCTAAGTTGAAAAACAGGACAAAGACACGGGCGAATGGAGGAAATTACACAATCAAGAACTCGAGGAATCCCCAAGTACTGTCCGCATAATTAAATCGCGAAGACTAATTCGGGCAGAACACTTAGAAAGAATGGACAGTGGATGAACAGTTAAACGAAAACCTTTAGGAAAAAGACCGCCAGGAAGGCCACGCTGGTAATGGGAGTACAATATAAGGATGAATCCAGATGAGACGGAACAGAACAGCGTAACATGGAAGGAACACAATCATGACAGGGAGGCTTGGCCTGGGTGGTCAACAATGCTCTGAACTTTCAAGTTACAAACAGTCGATAATAATAATAATAAACAAGTCGCGATCGTAGATAACATTTTTGAAAAGGAAAAAGGAACTAGTTAATATTACCCAGATCACAATTAGCCAATTTATTTATTGCATGTACGACGATTTTCAAATAATCTGATCATTTGAGCGGGAATGTGGATGCTGCCTCGTTCAACAGTGAATAAATTAGTTTATTATTTATTAGATGGCGCTGAAGCTCATGAAGATCCAGAGCTAAGTTTCTCTCACTCAGTTATGTTGGTGTGATTTGCTTTTCAAACAAATGTACGGGACCTACAATATAATGCCGATTCCGAACGGGGAGAGCCGAAAAACTTTTTCAAGGCAAGTGTACTACGGAGGGCTATGCCAGTACTCCCCCGAGGAGAGAAACCGCGAAATAACTTTCGATGACGTATGTGTTATCGGGATCCGAACTCGCTCATCATGCGTCAGAGGCCGAGAGATTACACTGCGCCACAGCGATCACAGAACAAATTAGTTACTTTCTTAGATTTAAAAGTCAAGAAATATGTATATGTATGCAGGGCCGTTGGTTTGTTTTCCTGATGCCAATCATTGCTGTTCACGCGCTTCACATTTCTCAACCATAGAGCCCATCACCGAAATCGAATATTCTATGATTTTGTCTAAAAACTAAAATAAAATGACCACATAAATAGAACGATTAAGAAAATAGGACTTGCCATAAAAATGTTGTATCGTTTCATCCGTAGAAAATCCTCACTATCAATAGATAACAAAATAATAATCTACAAAGTGATTTTTCAAGCGATTCTTCTATATGGTTGCCAAGTCTGCGGTGATTGTGCAAAGTTCCATATAAAGAAATTGCAAGTATGTCAAAATATGGTTTTAAAAATGATGCTTAATTTGCCATAGCATCACTCTACCCTAGAAATAAACCACAGAAAAGTGAATGTTGAACTGATACATGAAAGGGTTGAAAAATTTAAAACTAGAATTGTAGAACGATGTAGTTTTGCTGACAACCCCCTAGTAAAAAAAT
The DNA here is from genome assembly GCA_958301585.1 of Merodon equestris. NCBI lineage: Eukaryota > Metazoa > Arthropoda > Insecta > Diptera > Syrphidae > Merodon > Merodon equestris. Next base: position 67,815,112 of record OY284414.1, on the reverse strand, counting down.
ATGAATGTGATAATTAAATTGTTTTACTTCCGTTGTTATTTATTTATTAATTTATTAATTTATATTCTTGCTTGTTTACTTTGTTAAGTTTATTTATATTTTTTGTTACTTTTTGTTTATTTAGTTTATTTATTTATTTAGTTAAGTACCTATTTATTTATTTAAACTTATATTATTATTTATTTATTTAATTCACTATTTTCATTTTTTTGATTTATTTATTTATTTATTTATTTATATATTTATTTATTTATTTATTTTTATTTTAATTTTTTTTTTTTGCTTGTATAAAAGGTTTTTGTCGTATTTTCTTCTAAAGCATATTGTTATTTTGTCTTTTTGTTTTTTCTTTTATTCAAAATATCAAAAATTTTCAGTGGAAAGATATAACCTAGATATAAAATCCCTGTGTTGTAAAATGTGCGGTAGCAAACAATTTTAAATTTTACATACGAAATAAATATCTATCTATCTATCATTACCTTTTGTGGTAAAATATATACAAGTTTTATCTCATCATACGAGCCTTTAATTATTATCGTAGGATTTTTTGCCCTAAGAAGATATATTTACTCGAATGTAATCTTAAGCTTGCAGAAAAACTAATTATATCATAATATTTTTTTACTCTCTTTCTTCGCCAATGAAAACTATGCAAACAAATTGTTTGAACATTTTCAGTACTCTATATACATATTTTAATTTTAAATCTTGCTGCCGCCTTCAAGATCTATTTCTTTTCATCCAAGGCCTGATTTTCTGGTTCAATCATCAACAATTTTATTGGATTATTTGAAATAAAAAAAAAATTGAAATGATCAATCTTAGATATTACGTTGATTTGAAAGTTAATTTAGCAAAGTTTTGAATAATAATCTGATGTTAAAATAGACTTATTCGAGATACGTATTGGTTTGTAAGAAAATTTTATTCCTAATGAGTGCGGTATAAGTTCAAATGTGTTTTTTAAAGATACGATAGTTTTGATAAGTATTGGCTAGGGGAAAAAATAAAAAAATTGTGATGTCTTACTGATAAAGTACATTTTTAAACGATACTCTTTTTTTTACATCCGACTAGGTTCGCTTAGTAATTTAATAAAAAAAATTGTTGATATTATAGACTTATTCGAAAAATTACTTGTAAAACCTCCTTTTAACAATATTAGGTGTACAATTACTATTTGCTAAAATAACAATATTTGAGGCATCACTTACATGTGAAGATGCCACATATACATAATTGTCGATGGGTAAAACATTCTTGGTTCAAATCAATGCCTGTTCTCTTCAACGTTTGACCTTGTGATTTATTAATTGTCATTGCAGAACTCACTTTGATAGAAATTGTAATCTTCTAAATTGTAATCAAATTCTAATAATACCAATTTTCAAATCTTTTCGATAAAGTGGAAAACTGGGTGCATTTATGCTATCTTAAAATTCTACTGGGTAATGTACTTCTTTTTCTGTTTGACGAATCATATGTATGGATAAGTATTTTGTTGAACCACCAGAAATCTTTTCCAGAATAAAGGTAGATATCAGGGCCGGATTTAGAGATTTGGAGGTCCTGGGGCAACAAATGAGTGGAGGCTCCCTATTATTTTCTCTAAATAAAATAAACATTTTTTTTTAGTTTGTTTCAATAATTTATTGCGAAACCAAGAAAATTATCTTAACAAACATACATACATAAATATATACAAAAACAAGAATTCTGTGACATTAAATTAAAGCACTTACAAATGGAATCTTGCGAGCTTTTCTCGACGAAAAATCCTTGATGATTTCGCTGAAATCCAGTTCCCGGAGTAAATCGCTTTCAATGCTGAGTAGGGATTTTTTTTTTTTTTTTTTTTTTTTTTGTTGGAGGCTTCTACTATCTGCTGGAGCACTCAGACACAAGTACTGGTCCATTGTACTACCAGACAGACACCTTGTCTTTATTGTATTTTCCCCGTTGTCCGGAGAAAAGTGAGGAGGGGCTTCAGTGATGTTGAGATAAGAGATTCGGCACCCACCACGTCGGCCCCAAGGGTGCGCCACCGTGCCCGAGCGAAGGCGGGACAGTCGCAGAGAAAGTGTTCCGCTGTGTCGTCCTCCTCGCAACAAGCAGCACAGGTAGGCGTCTCACTGATGCCAAGCACGTAAAGATGCCTGGCAAAAGTGTAATGGCCCGTAATGACGCCCGTTAGCCTTCTGCAGTCTTCTTCTTCTTCTTTTCCTTTTTCCGGCGTTGTTATGGTCAGAAGTGTAGGACCATAACCTTCCCACTTAACTGCATTCCTACTGGTCCGCTTGTGGGGTCCGCCGGTTTGACCTCAGAAAGTAGCGGCAGGCTTCCCGGTGTGGGATTACTTCATCGCTGGGGTCAATCATATGCTGGTGTTTTTGCATTTGCTTGCACCAATTGTTTTTCGGCCTGCCTTTTTTTTTTTTTTTGTGACACGGGCATGCTCCAAATTTTTTTTGTTTGATTTTACTCTTACAACACCGGTGATCTCCAGTCGTGTCAACCCACTGATTTGCATGTACACTTGTGGGGCAGTTTAATGGTGGTATATGTGTCCCTAGGCTCACCTTGGTGTTTTCTAAATTGCCTAGATGTGATTTTTGGTTACCTTTGTTTTAGTCGCCTTTTACGACAAGCGAGAGGTATTGCTGCGGGGATATTCTTAACCCGTCCCTGCACGGAACGTTAGCCTTCTGCAGTCATTTCTTCTTAAGGATAAGAAGAATGTTGCGGACTTTTTACAGACGTCAGGGCGTACGCGCTTAGTCATCCTGCATCCTGGATATTCCTTCCATCTGCGACTGTGTATGTTAAATACCCAGTCATTGATGTCAGATTTAACCGTTGAAGCTGGTAGACCTAAGGCGGGTTCAGGCCCTGAGAAACTCTCCTCTGAGCCTTTTCTAGCGAGTTCATCGGAGATCTCGTTTCCTGGGATTCCAGAGTGACCTGGAACCCATACAAGCCTAAGTGAATTAAGTCTTCCGACTTTGTTCAGCAAGGTCTTGAGTTCATGCACTAGTTTGGAGTTGGACAGAGGATTGGATACAGCTTTGAGTGCAGCTTGGCTGTCACTGCAGACACATATGCTCTTTCCCCTCCATCTGTGTTTCACAACATAGTGCATGGCCATTAGGATTGCGTAAATCTCCGCCTGGAAGACAGACGCATATTTTCCTAACGAGAAGTGCAGTCGAATGTTTTCGCGCTCGAAGAAAACTCCGGCGCCGGATCCCTGATCAGTCCTGGAGCCATCTGTGAAGATGCGAAGACATTCTATTCCAGGTTCAGTGTCTGGCCAAAGCCAGTCCTGACGCCAAGGAAATGTGACTGTGTAGTTACAGCGCAGTAGGATGGCAGGTGTCATTGCGTCAGAGGGCATATCCATGAGACAGTGATCGTAGGATATTTCTCTCTCAAGTACACTTTCACTCCACTGCGAGTTGTACCAAAGACCATTCCTCTTTAGGCGAGAAATAGTTTTCAGTGCACACCCTCTGATATATATGTCAAGGGGTGGAAGGTTCATCATAGCATCCAAAGCAGCTCCCGGTGTGCTGGGGAAAGCCCCCGTGCAACTGAGGCAGACCGCTCTTTGGAGTTTGGTGAGTGAAGCCACAACGTGTTTTCGTGTCAGCCTGCTCCACCAAACAACCGATGCATATGAGATAATGAGGGATAGCTTTGATAGACGGTTTTGTCAGATCGTAGTTCGAAGCCTATTTTTTATAATTTTCATTTTTGAAAATGAGCGCTCTCCAGTGCAATTAGACACCATCAAAACCAAATATATTCTCAGTGCAATTTCCACGTTTGGGAATGTAGCTCTGAAATTTTGATCTTGAAGGATGTGGTAGTAATAAAGCTCAGTGGATTGGTCTTTTCTATTATCTTTTTTGTATAAGTCGATCAGAGATACAAATTGAACCAACTCATTACCAAGACTAGGTTCTAAATCATCTTTGTACACCTTTACCAATGACTCTGCTGCAACGTGCAAACTTGCAGCATCCATCTTCTCTATATGATTGAGAAATCCAAATCGCAAACGTACAGCTTCGTATGCATGCAATCTTTCAGTAAGAGAAACACACAGCTGATCGATCACTGGGATGAAACCGGATACTTTGAATTTCTCTTTTGGTGGCTGATTTGCGTCTTGTTCTTTCATGTAATCGAGTGGCTTCAACCTCACATTTCTTGTTCTGGTGCGTGATTGTACATATTGGTCAGTATGACATTTTTCTTTAGCTGCTTCCTCGTATTTATCAAAATCGTCTCTCTTGGATTCCACGAATGATTTCAATGATTCTAATGCACGCATTGCAGATTCAATAACCATTTTCGGGTCCTGCAACATCTTGTTTGTAGCATCGAATCGCTCCAAGATGTCGTTCCAAAAAATAGCAAAGAGAGCTTTTTCGAGACAACTCATCCTTTGTAAAAGGTGCGATGCTTCGTTCCTCACGATGTCTTTTTGCTCCTTATCAGAAGATATGCTGGTTAGAGCTTCTTCGATTTTGGAATAACCATTGACAATGGCTTTCGTAGCTTCAGCTCGACGAGACCAACGAGTATCGCTAAGCTTTTTTAAAAAGTAAAATTGTCCGCTTTTTTTCTGCGATAATTTTTCGATCAGAATTTGATATCGTTCTGTACTCGCTGTGAAAAACGTATATAAATTCTGAACGAAATCAAAGAATTGAACAGCCGATGGACAAGAGTTAGCAGCTGCCTTTCCAACTAAATTGAGAGAATGACCACAACATGGTACAAACGCCGGTAAATGATTTTTTTCCAAAATAAGATTTATATTTACCACTCATATTTGCAGCGTTGTCATATGATTGGCCGCGGCAATCCAAAATGTCTATTTGATGGTCACTTAAAAATGTTAATAAAGCGTTTGCTATGGCCTCGCCGGTATGGCCGCAGTTTGGTAAAAAGATGAGAAATCTTTCTTTTGGCACCGATCCTTCAATATATCGAACAACTAAAGTTAGTTGATCGATATGAGATTCGTCGGGAGTAGAATCCACTGACACCGAATAATATTTAGATTTTTTAATTCTTGAAACTATTTCAGTTAGCACTTTGTCACCCATGGAACTGATTAGTTCTTCGCAAATCGTAGACGAAAGATAATTGACATGACCACTTCCTTGATTTGCATGCTTTTTCAAATGGATTGCCAGGGTTGGTTCATACTCGGCTAGCAATTCCAGAATTCCCAAAAAATTACCATTTCTCGGTGAACCAATAATTTCATTGTCACCTCGAAAGGCTAATCCACGCTCAGCAATGAATTTGATAGTACTAACGATAATTCTGAAGATTTTTTGCCAGTATTGAATTTTGTGTGCCTCTTGTATCGCTAGCTCTTGATCGATGCGTCCTGTGATTTTTCCCCGTTGTACTAAACTCATTACTGATTCCAAATGAGTCTTTGAAATCTCATGTTCATATACACGATCAGATGCATGCTTCCAGTCACTGAAGCCTTCTCCACTGAGTTTGGTGTTTTGAGTAGACATCAACTTACACGCATAACAATACATATATTTTCCCTGTAGTTGGAGAAAAGCAAAGCCAGAATCGATTGACAGTCTCTTGATTTTTATTGTGGCGTGTAAACATATTCTTTGAACATTTCCAAACAAAGTTGGAACTATCTAGCGACTGATTTTGAAGAATTGAATTTTGCAGAGATACTTCATCGCAATTTTGAAGTTCTGTGGAACCCTTTTCAGCCCAATATTCAATCATTTCATTTGTAATGCGGTCAGGCCAAAGACCAATATCATTTTTGAGACCACAAAATTCTGCTCGCTCTTGATTCTGATAATCAATTTTGGAAAATTGTGTGGTGTCGCCTGATGAAATTTCAGGATGATCTTGAATAGTGTCGAAAACGTCTCCATCTGCTATGGATTCTGCTGCTGTTATTCAGGTATTTTGAGGGAGTTCTTCTTTATTTGACGACACAAAATAACTGGTCAATTTGGCTGTTTTAGCTAAAGTCTCTTCGGATTCCTTTTCACGTTTCGCTTGCAATTTTCTCTTTTGGGAGCCACTAGCAAAAATTCGAGGAGTTTTGTGACGATCATTCATGATTCCACTCCAAAAGAAAGTTGTTAAGATTTAAGAAAACATGCGCCTGAAAAAGCCCTTAACCAATAAGAAAATAGTCGTGAAGTTGATAGTATAAAGCAAAAGCAAATATTAGCTGAAATACTAAAAAGGTTTATGGGGGGTCTAGAGCAGTTTACATAGAAAATGGAAACAATAGAGAAGTTGTCCAGTTACGTTCATGTTATTTATCTATGTATTTACATTCGATTTATCTATGTACATATGTACATTATATTGTGGACTATAAGATATAAATGAAAATACTAACGTGTGCTCACACAAATTCGAAAGTATTAAAAAGATGGCACAATGTTCGTAGCTTTTAAGACACACGTGAATTATAGATTGCTTGAAAAATGCAAAAGAAATATTTTCCAAAAATTTAACTGGCTATCTTAATCTACGTTGCTTGTGTAGATAAATAGTTAAAATCGGCAAATTTTATTTATTTTTACTCACCTTTTTAATAATTATAAACTTCAACTAAAATTCAAAAAAATCACGAGAAACTTTTTGAAGATCGACGTGCCACACAGCTGTACACTTACTTTTGTGACGTGTTTTTCCGCACATGGCTGCAAAACATTCGATTTCCAAGCAAAGCAACATATAAACTACCGTTATTTTGTTTCTCAACAGTTGTACATATAATCAACAAAACACGTATGTTGCAGTGAGAAGAAATTCATACTACATAAATAAACTTTTTTGTGATTTCTTAGGTTATTAGCCTGGGTATATATGTACATACTTACTTTTGTGACTGTGTCTATATCCATTTTTTTTGTAGGGCACGTTTTTCACCGTGTTGATGAGAAATAGATATTTGTTTTTGTTCTTGTTGCTCGTTAACGCGAGCATGGTGACTTGCTCTGGGTCCGGTAATGTAATTGTTGTTGGTCGATTCCAAACGCAGCTGGTTGCAATTTACCACTATTTGGGACCGAGTATATTGAAGATCTAGTTCGAAGATGTTCATTTTCGTTGGTCCTGTGTTTGATGATGATGGCGATTTGGTTTTTATTATTATCTATAATTTTTTTTTGTGGTGTTTATTCGTCGGAATTTGATATTTTTTTTTGAAGTCTATTGTGGAGGCCCCGGTTTTGTGGAGGCCCGGGGCTATAGCCCAGGCTGCCCTCCCCTAAGTCCGGCACTGGTAGATATTAAGAAACCATACTTGATAATTTCTTGGCGCTAAAATAGATCTTTCGCACAACCACGAATCTTCCTTGGAGTAATATTGTTAATATCGTCATATATGTTTGATACTAACGTTTGAAAATCTGCAACGAACTGACTAAGAGCAGGTGGAATTTCAATGTCGTGATTAGAATTAATTTCTGGATATTTTCCTTCGCCAATATCTAAGAGAACTTTACATAATTCTGGGCCACCGGATTGTGCCCTCATATTTTGTTTCAAATTGAGCTTTTCAATATTATTCCAGAGGACTGGAGGTTCGTTCAAGCTCACTCTCATATTTGGTAATATTACGAGGATGGTCCGATAAGTACTTAGCCTCACCGTCAGATGACGCCACTATCTCAAGAGTAATACTGTGGTGCAGTACATTCTAGTAGACGGCTATTGTCGAAATTTCAGCCGGATCGGACTCGTAGTTTTGTTTTGACCGCGTGTGGAAGCGGGAGTGTCCGCGGATTTTAGAAAAATGGAAAAGAGCAATATCGGTCGGTGATTCGATTCTTGTTTTTGGATTGGTTTAACGAGTTTCAACGTGGTCGCATGTCGGTTTTTGATGAGCCAGTTCCAGGTGCCCCGAAGACGGCTACCACGGAGGATAACGTGACAAAAATCCACGATCTCGTATCGGCAGTCCGCCGATTGAAGATGCGCGAGATAGCTGAGACAGTAGGCATTTCAAAAGATCGCGTGGGTCACATCCTGCATGAAATTTTGGGCATGAAAAAGCTGTCGGGGCGATTGGTGTCGCGTTTGCTCACTCCGGACAACAAGCGCTACCGTGAGACCACTTCAGAGCAGTGTTTGACGATGTTTAAGCGCAATCCGAAGGAGTTTCTGCGTCGTTTCGTGACAGTCGGCGAAACATAGATCCACTGGTACACACCAGAGACCAAGGAACTGTCGAAGCAGTGGACTTCACCCGGCGAACTTTCTCCGAAGAAGGCGAAGACTGTCCGCCGGAAAGGCAATGGCCACCGTTTTCTGGGATTCACAAGGTGTGATCCACATCGACTACCTGGAGAAGGGCAAAACGGTCACAGGGCAAATTATTGGCCCGATTCGATGCCGAATTGAAGAAAAAACGGCTCCACTTGGCGAAGAAAAAAGTGCTCTTCGCACCGGCTCACACCTCCGCCCTCCCCAAATCCTCCGGCCAAATTGGTCGAATTGGGCTACGAACTGCTGCCCCATCCACCGTATTTTCCAGATTTGGCCCCGTGCGACTTCTTTTTGTTTCCAGACTTGAAACAGTCACACGCCGGGCACAAATTTCAGTCGAATGAGGAGGTCATCGCCGCCACGGAGGCCTACTTGGCAGACTTGGAGAAAACGTTTTTTTTTAGACGGGTTAAAGAAGTTGGAGCATCGCTGGGTCAAGTGTATCGAGCTAAAAGGAGACTATATTGAAAAATAAATCGCCATTTCTCCAAAATTTTTGTTTTTCTTTTGTAGGCTAGGAACTATTTCTCGTTGAAAAAACTTGAATCCTTTAAAGAGATGTCATTTTCAATTTTTTATAACAAATTCAATTATTAGAAACAAATGGAAGTTTAAGTCCATGTCACATCGTTGGTAACTTTATTTGAGTCGAAACAATTATTTCTCTTTAAAAAAAAACTCGAATTCATTAGATAGAGGCCGATTTGTTTATAACAGATTCAATTGTTATTAACAATTAACGTCAACAAAAATTAACCTCCCTGACATCACCCTCTTTGTGTCTGCAAAGTTTCATTGCAAACGGTGCAGCCGTTTCGGAAATTAGCGCGAACAGACAGACAGACATACCAGAAATTTGTAGATATAGAAGATAGATATTAATAACTCAGTCCGCTTGTTCAAAGGAAACACAACACAAATATATTAAGTATCTACACTTAAAAAAGAGAAAAAACCAAACAATAAAAACGACTTTATACGCCGGATTGATGTATAGCTTTTTTGATTAATTTTGTTATGTCCAGCTCATATCAAAACATAATCCACCGCAAAATACAATTTGTATGTAAATTTTTTCCAAACTGCACTTACACGCTTACTTACACTCGCTAGCCATCTAGGTAACTGAGCTCTACCATGGAAATGTCCTTTATTCAGTCGCTCAGTCGTTTGTTGTTTCTTCGCTCCATCTAACCACCTTCTAGGATGCCTGAAACCAACAATTTCTGTCCTTGGAGTAGATGGTGTTAAAAATCCAGTTACTTTTTTGTATTGTCACAAATTTACATTAAGCTGGTGATGAATTATTTTTTTATCTACAGCATCCCTCGCTACTGTGTTGTTCCTGGCCCGTACGCCGTCAGCAAAATTGTGCTAGTGCTGACGATGGTATTAGTTTAATGATGGTATGAATAAAAAATCAGCACTCATTTTGTCGCCGATCCTTTGTTGGCATTGCCCGAACTTTTCGCGCACGGGGAAAGCTCGTTCGTGAACTCATTATTCTTTCGAATGATGATTGTATTATTTAACGGAAGACTGACTTTATTTACTTTCCCCACAATTTAAGCGGTCCCTTGTACACTTCTCAGCAGCTATGTTGTTGAGAGTTAAAATGCAATGAAAAAAATTAGAACTGAAAAATGTCGGCCATTTTGACCAAAAAGAAGAACATAAGGATGTTATCGTTGTCCACAGCGTGTTGGCTATCCAGATCCTAAAAAACAAAACAAAAAAACCGTAGAAAATAATAAGTAAAATACATCTACAACTGCAGCAGTGGAAGTGATTGATTTATACACCTAGAGTAAGGCGTGATAAGAGAACAAGCAAAGAATATCCAACACGAAATTAGTGTTTTTCGATTATCGGGCGAAGCGGCTTCCTTCGATCCACAGATCAAAGTGAAACGCGCGACCGGGAATGCCCGGTAACATGTGTCCCCTTTGAAAAATCATTAATTTACCTCGAATTTATTCGAGAAGTTCCATTTAAATTGAATATTTATAAGCGGTGAGGATGCCGCGACGACATCATGGCCGCTACAAGTCTCACGAGACACACCGGCGTTGCCTCCGCACTGGCCGCCACGCCGTGAACTGGTTCGAGCAATAGGAGCCGGCTATGATGGTTGTTTCTTGGTTCTTTCATGAGTTTCTGTTAATTAATCGACCGACATGAAATGTCGACGTGGGGCGGCATGATATGGTCAAAGAGATGACGCTGCGCTGCACCCAAGGCTTGTCAGCCGTGTGTGTGTGGACGCACTTAAGGAGCAGTGGCAAATTGTCTACCTTGTTATTTCTTTCAATTTCGTTTCATTTTTGCTTTCATTTTCATCTCCGTATCATATGTATGTAAAACATATCTACATATAAACAATGTAGGATTGTATGTTATCATTATCAATAAGATGTGAAGATTTAGCAACGGATAAAATCTTTCCTTCATATTTTATTGATAAGATCTCATCATATGTACTATTTTGAATTATAAAATACTTATCCCCATGTGATATAAAGAACGGCTACGAAATAATTATTATAGGTTACTTTACATGAAAGATGTAAGTTTATATTTTCGAGGTATTTAATTCATTTTGATAGTTCAACATAACGAAATGGTGGCACAATTTGTACTCCAATAGACTGCAATGACAGTGATCTAGGTATTCAAACCTTATGCTCCACTTAACAAACTAAAATCCAGCTATATAAAAGTGTCAGTTATACTCTGTTAGGGGGTGATAATTTGATCTCGATATTAGTTTAATTCTGAATTCCGGTATATACGCAATTTTTCACCGGATCACTTTAACGAAAAAGGGTTTCGGGTCTATAGGATTACATTAAATACATACCAGGTGTATGCATTCGATTTTCCGGTTCCTTTAGTAAAAAAAAAATACGCAAATTTCTGGGAAATTAATTTGTTTATTCAAATTATTGGCCATCGGCATCTACTCACTTCTACCATCTTTCATCTAATTTATGAATAGCATGCCAGAAAAACTTCTTGTCTTTCGCGGCGAATCATTCGTCGAGCCATTTTCTGCCATGTCTTCTGGCCCATTCCGGTCGTCTTTCGATTAAGGCGTGGTTTAAATTAATCATTTGTTGACGATAGCGTTGTGTATTAATGTTGAGTTTGTTTTCACATTTTTGTGGTCTGCCAAAGCGTTCACTGCCTTTCACATTGAAATGGCCACTTTTAAACTATCCAAACTAGGTTCCCATGTTCTAATTGATGGAGCGTATTCACCATATGTTTCTACCAGTAAACAATGACGTTCAATAGACTTTTTCTTTTGATTAAATAAGAAAAGCAATGCGTGCCGTGATTGAGTCTCAGACGAACAAAATGACGTATCTGTCAAATTAATACGCTGCGTACTTTTTGTTGGTGCCATCTCTTAGTTAAACCGGAAAAAAGCCTATGCATACACTTGGTATGATGAGGGTAATGGTGATACAATGTAATGTTAATCGGCTAATGGTTTTTGGGTTTGATCGCGCATAAATTTAACATAGATGAGGTTACAATACTGCAGGCGCGTTGGAGCTATATTCTCAAAATTCAACTGATACTGCAAATAAAAGTTTATCTTTTGTAGAAGAAAGTGGTATATATTGTACTATAGCTAAAAGCTAACTAACACGTATATATACATATAACCCTTTAAGTTGTGAAGCAAATTTCTGGGAACAGTTCATTTATAATGAATAAGAAAAATAGTACCTGGACCAGCCAATTCTATATGCTCCTAAAAATATATATCTTAAAGCGACGTGCTAAAATGCTGCTTAAATTCCCAGTTGGAATTGCCGATGCTATAAGATCATCTCATGGGAGCAAATTCCATAACTTTAACAAAGTTTTAGGGTATGTCGAGATATAATCCCGTTGCCGTAATCTGTATATGGAGCGCTCTGTGCTGTTAAATGCAATTGTTAGCTTGCGTGAGCTGTGACTATCGAGATCGCAGAAGGCTGAAATTGCATACGTCAAAATTGGGATCAGAAGCGTCTTGACGAGCATTGATTTAAGGCTGATTGGAAAAGAATTTCCAGTGCAAACGCAAGACGCCGTAAGCTCTTTTTGTTAAATTAGTGATGTATCCTCCAGCTGTTGATTCAATTATCCTCGGCGCCAGTATCGCAAGAACAACTTACTATCGTGTAGTACATTCTAGTAGACGGCTACTTCAGCCGGATCGGACTCGTAGTTTTGTTTTGACCGCGTGTGGAAGCGGGAGTGTCCGCGGATTTTAGAAAAATGGAAAAAGAGCAATATCGGTCGGTGATTCGATTCTTGTTTTTGGAAGGGAAATCGCGCAGCGAAATCAAAGAGCGTTTGGATGTGTACGGTGACTCTTCTTCTTCGATGGCGACCATCAAAAATTGGTTTAACGAGTTTCAACGTGGTCGCATGTCGGTTTTTGATGAGCCCGAAAACGAGGTGCCCCGAAAACGGCTACCACGGAGGATAACGTGACAAAAATCCACGATCTCGTATTGGCAGACCACCGATTGAAGGTGCGCGAGATAGTTGAGACAGGCGCGATTGGTGCCGCGTTTGCTCACTCCGGACAACAAGCGCAACCGTGCGACCACTTCAGAGCAGTGTTTGACGCTGTTTAAGCGCAATCCGAAGGAGTTTCTGCGTCGTTTCGTGACAGTCGACGAAACATGGATCCACTGGTACACACCAGAGACCAAGGAACAGTCGAAACAGTGGACTTCACCCGGCGAACGTGCCCCGAAGAAGGCGAAGACTGTCAAATCGGCCGGGAAGGTGATGGCCACCGTTTTCTGGGATTCACAAGGTGTGATCCACATCGACTACCTGGAGAAGGGCAAAACGGTCACAGGGCTGTACTATGTCAAATTATTGGGCCGATTCGACGCCGAATTGAAGAAGAAACGGCCCCACTTGGCGAAGAAAAAAGTGCTCTTCGCACCGGCTCACACCTCCGCCCTCCCCAAATCCTCCGGCCAAATTGGTCGAATTGGGCTACGAACTGCTGCCCCATCCACCGTATTCTCCAGATTTGGCTCCGTGCGACTTTTTTTTGTTTTCAAACTTGAAAAAGTCATTCGCCGGGCAGAAATTTCCGTCGAATGAGGCGATCATCGCCGCCACGGAGGCCTACTTTGCAGACCTCAAGAAAACGTATTTTTCAGACGGGTTAAAGAAGTTGAAGCATCGCTGGGTCAAGTGTATCGAGCTAAAAGGAGACTATATTGAAAAATAAATAGCCATTTCTCCAAAATTTTTGTTTTTCTTTTCTAGGCTAAGTACTTATCTGACCACCCTCGTGTTCTTGCGGTTCGCACATTCCGAGGAGCTTATACCGATTCGAATCATGACCTTGTAGTAGCCACGGTAGGGCGTACGGATATCAAGGACGCAGTGGAGTGGAGCCAGACCACAAACAGATGACGTCGAAAAGCTACTATCGTCAGAAACCGCCAGTGCATTGCTAATCGTGTCTTCCTTAAGCTCTCTTATGAACCGCTATCCTCCTGATAAGCACTTCCTCTGAAGTTGGGCTACAAGGGGTCTCAGGAAAAAAAAGGAAAAACATGAAAAGTGCGCGATTGAAGACTTGGAGAGATGCTATCGTAGGCATGACACTCAAAAGTTATTAAAAGATAAAATACTGTGATAGTAGTATCACAGTCGATGCTGAGAATATGGAAAAACCACTTCTACACTTTTTTTTTTTTTTTTGTTTTTTTTTTTTTTTTTGTTGCAGCTTCTACTATCTGTTGGAGCACTCAGACACAAATACTGGTCCATTGTACTACCAGACAGACAGCTTGTCCTTATTGTATTTTCCCCGTTGTCCGGAGAAAAGTGAGGAGGGGCTTCAGTGATGTGGCGCTCAGAGATTCGGCACCCACCACGTCGGCCCCAAGGGTGAGACACCGTGCGCCAGCGAAGGCGGGACAGTCGCAGAGAAAGTGTTCCGCTGTGTCATCCTCCTCGCAACATGCAGCACAGGTAGGCGTCTCACTGATGCCAAGCACGTAGAGATGCTTGGCAAAAGTGTAATGGCCCGTAATGACGCCCGTTAGCCTTCTGCAATCATTTCTCTTTAAGGATAAGAAAAATGTTGCGGACTTTTTGCAGACATCAGGCCGTACGCGCTTAGTCATCCTGCATCCTGGATATTCTGATCCAGCCTCCTTTAGCGAGTTCATCGGAGATCTCGTTTCCTGGGATTCCAGAGTGACCTGGGACCCATACAAGCCTAAGTGAATTTAGTCTTCCGACTTTGTTCAAAAAGGTCTTGCGTTCATGCACTAATTTGGAGTTGGATAGGGGATTGGACACCGCTTTGAGTGCAGCTTGGCTGTCACTGCAGACACATATGCTTTTTCTTCTCCACCTGTGTTTCACAACATAGTGCATGGCCATTAGGATTGCGTAAATCTCCGCTTGGAAGTCAGACGCATATTTTCCTAACGAGAAGTGCAGTCGAATGTTTTCGCGCTCAAAGAAAACTCCAGCGCCGAATCCCTGCCCAGTCCTGGAGCCATCTGTGAAAATGCGAAGACATTCCATTCCAGGTTCAGTGTCTGGCCAAAGCCAGTCCTGACGCCATGGAAATGTAACTGTGTAGTTACAGCGCAGTAGGATGGCAGGTGTTATTGCGTCAGAAGGCATATCCATGAGACAGGGGTCGTAGGATATTTCTCCCGCTTTACACACTTTCACTCCAATGAGAGTTGTACCAAAGACCATTCCTCTTTAGACGAGAAATAGTTTTCAGTGCATACCCTCTGATATATATGTATGTCAAGGGGTGGAAGATTTATCATAGCATCTAGAGCAGCTCCCGGTGTGTTGGGGAAAGCCCCCGTGCAGCTGAGACAGACCGCTCTTTGGAGTTTGGTGAGTGAAACCACAGCATGTTTGCGTGTTAGCCTGCTCCACCAAACAACCGATGCATATGAGATTATCGGTCTTATCATTGCCGTGTAGATCCAAAGGACATTTTTCGGCGATAAGCCCCATGTTTTGCCAAAGGCACCTTTGCATTGCCAGAAAGCTGACAGCGCTTTGGTGGTTTTGGACTCAACATGTTTTGACCAAAGAAGTTTGCTATCTAGGATGACTCCCAGATACTTAGCTTCCTTGGATATCGGGATGGGAATGCCTTTTTGCACCAGCTGAGTAATGCCAGTTGTTTTCCTCCTTCTCATGAAGAGAACGACATCAGTCTTAAGAGGATTAACCGACAGCCCATTTCTCGTGCACCAGTCTTCGATCACATCTAGCGCCGGCTGCGCTTTGAGACAGACATTCGCTAAACATGAGCCGACAGAGAGAACAGCAACATCATCCATATAGGCCTGGGCATTGAGGCATTGAGAGTATCTAGCAGAGAGTCGACCGCCATGCACCATAACAGCGGAGACAAGACGCCTCCTTGCTTGACACATTGTTCGAGGCCTGCGTCAGCGATCAATGTCCTGTGCACAAGCATTGCTTTGATCCACAAATCCAGTGCTTCATCTACGCCATGCCGTCTAGCAGCGTTATACATGTTGTCGAAAGTAGCGTTATCAAAAGCTCCCTCAATGTCGACGAAAATGCCTAGTACGTACTCTTTCCTTTCGAGAGCGCATTCAATTCTCCCAACAATTACCATTCAATTTTCCGCGCTGATAAGCATGTTGCATGTCCGAGAGAGGATGCATTCGAAGGGCAACTTTGTTCACGTGCAACTCTAGGTACTAATCTTTCCATGCTTTTCAGCAAAAAGGATGTTAGACTTATTGGTCTAAAACTCTTGGCTAGTGAGTAATCTTCTTTCCCTATTTTGGGAATAAAGACCACTTTCACCGCGCGCCAAGGAATAGGTATATGTATAGGCAAGTGCCAGGCTAGCAGTGAAAATTCTTTTCAGAGTAGGAAGCAGCTGTCTTATACCTTTTTGCAGCATGACGGGGTATATCCCATCAGATGCCACAGCGAATTCAATGGCCTCAGTAGTTGCCACGCGTGACGCAACATACCAGCTACGCCGAGTTGTTTTCATCGTTTCAGTCGCAGTTTCCAATGAGGGAGTGTGCAACGAGCCGATGACAGTCTGATTTCCCGGGAAATGGGTCTGAAACAGTAAACTGAGAGTTTCTGCTTTAGACTCGGTGAAGGTACCATCAGACTTTCTGAGTACATCCAGCTTTGTCGATTTTTCCTCAGGTCGATCTCTTCGCAGAAGGACTTATAGAAATCATTCTTCGATTTACGAATAGGCTTCTTATATTCCTTCTGCTTCGATCGATATTTATTCCAGTCATCTTCCGAGTTTGATTTGAGCGATCTGTTCAGGAGACTTCTGGCTTCCCTGCGAAGACATTGGAGCTCAGCGTTCCACCAGGGAACCGGCATCCTGCTGGGAGGTTTTTTGACAGGACATGGGAGTTCAAAACAGTTGGTGATGGCGCGCCATTCTAACATATAATTTGATGGCGTTAAATCTTTCGCTGTCCGTCAGCAGGAGTCCACTTAAAACTCGACCCGTCGCAATGCGGGTTTAGTCTACTCGGTGCAAGCGTACAGTACAGTCCGAAAAAAAAATAGTTTTCTATACTTTTTGTACTAACCCTGTGTAATATTTTATAACATTAAGTAGAAAATCTGAAAAAATCTGAGTAACAATTTCGTATGAATGTAAATGGGCTCAACTTCCTTGTCTGTTTGATAGCTCAGTGTTCTTTATCAATGGTCCTTGCTGAGATCATTCAAACTATTTTATAAAAGGTTTAAAAAATATAATTTTTTCTAGGTCATCAAGTTAGAAATAGCTTGTGAAAAATTTGGTTTCCGTTTCGATTTTCCGTAAAGGAATAACAAAGTCTTTATTAATTTTATTTTATTTAAAATTATTATTATTAGATGGCCTTACAGCTCATTAAGAGCCAGAACCAAGTTTCCCCCATTCACTTATGTTGTGTGCGATTTGTTTTTCACAACATTGAACATTTAAAATTTAAATATTAAAAATAAAGTTTGCTTCTCATGATTAAGAGAAATAAAATTTTAAAACATTTACGAGTATTACCATAAGAAAAAGATGAACAGAATTCATATTATCGTTCATATGCAAAGTGGGGCAAAATTAGTCATCCAATTTTGTTTTTGAATCACTTTTTTACCAAATAAAAGAAAAATTATGTTGAGTGATGGAAATCTCTGATGGAATTTTCTGTTAAGTGGAAAAGATGATATCCGTCAAGTGGCTGCGGCCAATGTTGATTCACATTTGCACCCGTTTTATCGTATTTTCCATGACTTTCCGCAAGATTTTCGGTAATAACTGTTCGCATTCCTGTTGAATATTCTCCCTTGTTGGCAGAGAATCGCAACTTTAAGTAGCCCCAAAGAAATAATTCTGGGATAGTTAAGTCAGGCGATCTTACTGACCATGCCAAATCGCCAAAACGGAAGATTACGCGACCAGGAATCGCTTCCTTCGAGATATCCATTATGGCTTGTGCTGTGTGTGAGGTTGCATCGCCTTGTTAAAACCACATGTTCACCAAGCCCTGCTCATCCTATTCTGGCAGTAAGAATCATGGCTATCATGGCTCTGTAGCGTTCGCCAGTAGCAGTGACCTTATTGTCTCCTCAAAAAAATACGGCCCAATTACTTCTCCCGCGTAAACGCAGCACCACACAGTGGTTTTGAGTGGATGTAATGGCTCGTCGTGCCTCACACGCGGATTTTTAGTGCCCCAGAAATGAAGATTTTGCTTATTGACGTAACAAAATCGTCCTCTTTGTTGTTGAGATTAAGAATGGCTTGCAAGTAACTCTCACGCGACTGACTGGTCAACAGCCATTTACTGAGTTTGCACTTTGAACGGGAACATGTGTAAGTCTTTCACTAAAATTAGCTGCAGCGTCCGCCTGGTAGTGCCCGCTTGCGTGGCCCGTCGTGTGGTTAATGTTTCTTCGTTCTCGATTGAAAGACCAGTCTATTTACAAAAGTCAAGTATGATTGACGTATGATGCAATTTGCAAAAATTATAACATTTTCCTATATGGTGATTCTTTTTGCGACACCTTGTACGTCCATTGTCTCTCAGCCGCATTTCGAACTTTTATTGTTGAATTCAAAAATATCCCAAGGTCACTCCAAACATGCTTCAGACCAAAACTATTTTTTTCTTTACTTTCGGAATATATGTTTGCTTAATTTCATGATCACTTCCAATTACTCAACTTTGAATAATAATGTAGATATTTAAGTACACTTACTGACTGACTCTCATAAGAACTTTAAACTTATATGTTTTGGCTTAAGTTTGGTAGCGTAATTTTATTTTTTAGTGGAAGACGAAATGGAATGTATCATAAAGCCCGTTTCAATGCTTTTGTTTTATTTATTTCAGTAATATCATATACTGTTGACCAGTTGCCTTTCAAAAATTTTATTTCCAAATTAGATTCGCATCGGCTATCGAAATGTTGTGGCAAAAGCTCGGTATGTTTGCCATACCTAAACGGACGCAGGAAATTATTTCAGGCTCCTGTTTGAATTGTGATGTTTAGAAATAGCTTTCACAAATAAGGCTGCCATGCAAATTCACGACAAGACGCACGCTTAAAATGTTCACCTAATGGAAAAGGCAAGTGCAGCAAAGCGAACACATCACAAGATGCGAGCGCCGAGCCATAGCAACTGGATAGTAGTTTTATTTTTAATTACACAAGTGGTGACTGTAATCGAGAATTAATTGCACATCGATCGAAATTCCGAAATAAATTTTAATTAAGTCGACAGTTCCTTCTTTTCTCGTACCGATGTCCACCGTACAAACACAATGTGACTTTAAACGAGCAGCAAAATATCGAACAGGAACATATGTTCAACTTTACGGTATTCAAATTCTCCGGATCAAACTGTCGCTACCGCCGGCTAGCCGCAATGCTACTGCAACGTACTTGTGAATTCTTGCAAAATACGCGTAGCTTCTCACAAACGAGTGTATTCGTGCAATAAATCCAGTTGCGAAGAGTTGTCGCAAGAATCCCAAGCGCGAAGGAATGTTCTCCAATTTATCGAGACTTGACGAGATACCGCCACACTGAAATAGGCTAATAGGCGTTGTAAGTATGCATAAATATGTACAATACATACATATAATTAAACGCTGCTACTCGTACATGCAACAAAAATAATTGAATGCTTGCTTTCATTGCTTGAGATAAATTGCAACCGGACGACCTATGTTTCGGCAGATATGTCTTCAGTCTAAATGTAAAAAAGTATCTAAATAAGCAAATGGTATATGCTGAAGTTCTAACACATTTCATGACTGTTGTAAATTGAAAGAAAAGTCTTTCGGAGTATAGAATAATAAAGGGAGTCCGGCACTAAAATGTTAACACATAAATATTTACCGATTGTTGTTTAACCCATTAAGATTGTGTGGACGCAAGCAAGTTAAAGCTGAAGAAGAGCTCAACGAGGGCGAGACAAACCGCCACTATTAAACCGAATGTGTGACCAAACTGATTTTTTCATGTCACCACCGCTGCTCGGAGCGCAGACTCATTTCAGCATCTGTTTAATGTGTTTTCGTAGTCGAGCAACATTGATGGATTAAATATTTGGTCACACCGAACTAATGAATCACGAAACCCTTTTTTTGGAGCCTATTTTGCTTGGATTTTCGTTTCAGTGGTCTCCGACGCGAGTGAGCAAACATACTTAAGAGTAAGTGTATCTGGTGAAATATATCTGTCGACTATGTATACTTAACTACTACAAATCAATTCGATGTGTACACTGGGCTTAAGATAGAGAAACTTATTGACCAAGAAGCACTTAAGGCGAGAGCGCAAGAACATAAATAAATTAATATTTCATTGCCCATTTCCCATAGGAAAGAAAAATGTTTTCATTATCACAAATGTTTAAATGTTTGTTTTCATTGACAGACGCATATATATGTACCTAGTACATATATTCGTCTTGTGTCGGTTGCCGTCAATAAATCCTGAACTATTTAGGAATTCAAATAAAAGGAGTCAAAATATATCAATATATAGTGGAAACTAAAAATTTCGAATTTTTATATATTTTGATGAAATTGTTATTAAGCACTTAAATGCATACATACATGCATACATGTGGGCTCTCACTTTTCTTAGCCTAAGTTGTTTCTTTATTTTAATTATTGCAAATTAATCGTAAGGCCGAAAGGCATAGTCTTAAATTGTTCTATTTGCTTTACAGTGTCCGTATAGGGCCAGTAAGGAATTTTATGTTAGTTTTTATGTAAGTTAGTTTTAATCAATATTGCCTAAACAAAAATTAATTAAAAAAAAAAAAACAAAAAAAAACATGCCGGCTCCGGCATCTTTTTGTGTATAAAGTATCCTGTACACATGTGTTTGAGCGTGCGGTCTTTAGTAGTGTGCTTTAGCTCTTCATTTTTTTCCTTCAACTATCTGAATTGAATTAAAATCCATGCCTGTGTTTTCTAAAGTTTCAATTTTAAGTTATTAAATTGTTTTTTAGGGTTCTGTACCTCAAAAGGAAAAAACGGAACCCTTATAGGATCATTTTGTTATTCGTCTCTCTGTCTTTCAAGACACTTTATCTCGGGTACGTGTGGAAGTATCGAATTGAAATTAAAACCATATACTCAGGTCTACAGTTCCTTGAAACTGTTTATTTATTTATTTATTTGTTTATTTATTTATATTTATATTATTTGTTTATTTATTTATTTTTTCATTTAATTATGTAAAATTCATTTCTTTCCTGTAATATAAATATTTACCTATTTGCTGGCTTAAAACTAAAAAAAATAAAAATTAACTTGCTTATGTACATACATATGTGTACATATATGTATGTACTATTTGTGTATAAATATATATGTATATGTATAAACTTTAATTTTGTTTTTTCCCTCTTTCTTATATTGAAGGTTTTTGTTTTTCGTACTTTCCTTCAAAGATATTTGTATTAAATTTTACATATTGTATATGGATTGAAAAAATTAAAGTTTTCTTTTCAGAAGTAAGATATTTAATATATACAATCTCTGTAATAAAATGCTGTGCAATAACTAAAATCAGTATAAATATATTGTTACGGAAAAGCTTAACTCAAATGATTAACTCAACTCACATGATACAATGCGTGACAATTAATGATATAAGTATCTTCTAGAATTCTAGAATGTTTACATGTTCGTTTCTACTTTGCCGATTTTTTGGGTATGTTATACTTCTTAATAAAAACACGAAAGTTATGCAATAAGATTGTAAGAACGCACATGGGAATAGATAAAGAACAAAAACTAAACAACGTCTTAAAAATACGCCCTGTGATATATGTATGTAGATAATATAAGTATGTAAATTGATGAAAAAATAAAAAATTGAATAGAATTCCTTACTGGAATGTGCTGTTGAGTCGTTCTTAAAAAATAGGTGCTTCAGGAACAACTGTTCCTGTACACAATACATTTCAAATTTTATCAAAGAGAGAAACAGAATTAAAAGTCAATGAAAAGGATATAGACAGGTATGTATGTATATGATTTTAACGAAATGAATATATGCACAAATTCGAAATTTTTAGATACAGAAACAAAGCATAACACACGAAACTTTGTATTCCTGATCCGACTTTTAAAAAGTAATAATTCTTTTCTAATAATAAGTGAAGAAAAGGCTCAAGTTTTTGCAGACTCACTTGAAAAAAAAATAATCTTTGATTAATGATACTAGCTCAGTTGACAGCGTGGTTCATTATCTCTATTAATTTAATAGATCATACTTATGAATACTTGCCAACAGACGTCTTCGTACGAAAAAAGATATCAAAGAAATAATACAAAATGTGTGTAATAATGAAGCACCAGAAATAGATTTTTTTAAATATACATATATCCTTCAAAGAGCTCCCAATAATTTGAGTAATTTTTATATGATTTATCGTTTACGCCTGCTACAAGATACAATATTTGTCAAACAAATGGAAACCCCCAAAAATCATTCCAATTCTCAAACCAGAAAAAACACTTAATAATTCCAATAGTAATCGGCCTTCTTATCAACCTATATTAGTAAAAGTAATATAAATACAATTTTTGGGTTTTCTTGAGACCTCCAGTGTCGTGCCAGACCAGCACTTTGGGTTCAGATAGCGTCATAGTTCCACAGATCAAGATCAAATGGACTGCAAAATAGTCTACGGGTCTTGTCATTTTGGATATTAAAACGGCTTTTGATAGCATATGGCATGACGGTGTTCTTCATAAAGTTCTTTGGTTGTCCTTTATGGTCTATCTTTATATCCTTCGTATCTAAGAACGATTATAAAAAAGCCAAGTAAATTTAAACCTACATTCGTCATTAAAAAGTATAACATCGGGTGTAGCTCAAAAATCAGTATCGCTCTATTATTGTTTTTACTTACATTACCGATTTTCCAGTAATAACACTGCTATTTTTAGCTCAAATATGTTGAGTCATGAAATTAACGACATGCATTAAACAAAAAATACGATTATTTCAAAACATGGAAAGTGTGCCTTACCACTTGTTCAGCTTAAATCTTGGATTGATTCTGTTAAATATCAAGGTGTATATTTAGATAAGAAATAAACCTTCCGTAATCATATCACAAATACCTCAAACCTTTTTAAAAAAGTAGTTATAACCCTAATATAGTAAATATGTATGTATGAAGTCACCCCTAAATTAAATAAATAAGAATATAATCCGCAAAATAATATTTCACATCACACATACAAACAAAAGAAGTTTCACAAAACAAAACTTTGAAAATGATAAAAAAATTAACTTGGCTTTTTCCCATACAACTACAGTCAGTCACGAAAGTCTACATATAGCCCTGAAAGGTGCTAGATCAATGTTTATAGACGAAATTTCAATAATATTTTTTTTGTTAGATAACATAGTATTGTTCAAAAACAAGTCCTTTCATCTGAATAAGTAATTCAACGAAAACAAAAAAATCAGCTCACGAAAGTCTACATATATGTAAGTAAGTTAAAATATAAATTAATTCATAAAAAACGAAATAAAATAAAATCAATATTTTGTTGGACCACCGTTTGATTCCAGGACTGCTTTAAGTCTTCTAGGCATAGAGAGAACTAGGTTTTCGGTGACGTCAGGGGTAATTGAAGCCCAGGCATTCGAAAGGGCCGTTCTTAAGGAAGTCTGATTCGTAATTTTATATCTACGAACCCTGCGTTCCAGTTCATCCCAGATATGCTCTATTGCATTTAGATCTGGGGATTGGGGAGGTGGATGAAGTTGTTTTGGGACCCTAAACACCAGCCACTTTCAAGTCCCAGCGACTCGGCAGAGGCATGCAAACTATCACGCAAAATATTGAGGTGCTGATAGCGATCCATATTCCCTTCAATAAAAACTAGCCTTCCGACACCAGAGGCTGCCATTGTCCCCCACACCATCACATGCCCACCACCGTGCTTGACAGTAGGAGCCAGGTTCTTCGCTTCCATTTCTTGATTAGCCTTGCGCCATACTTTTCCCCTGCCATCGGATCCGAAGATGTTGAACTTGCTTTCGTCCGTGAAAAGTACTCTCTTCCAAAAATCGTGATCCTCCGATATGTAGCGATTTGCAAACTCTCAGCGTTTTTGGCGGTTAGCTTCACTTATCCACGGTTTTTTTCTTGGAATCCTTCCATTAAAACTTTCCGACCTCAGAACTCTACGCACAGCTTCTGGATTAATTTCTTTACCTGTTGTGTTCGCAATGTCTTCCGCCAATTTCGGAGCACTAATTCGAGAATTAGCGGTAATTTTGCGGATGATAGTTCGGATATCGCGACTGTTTAATTTTTTCGGACGGCCTGAACGGGGATTATTTAAAACGTGTCCTCTGTCATTATAATGTTTTATTATTGTCTGCACAATTGCAGCACTTTTACCCACGTTTTTCAAAATTTCGCCATAATTTTTTTTTTCATTTTTTATGATTATATTTCTCACTTCCACTGGTATTTCTCTTCTGATCTCCATTTTAACAAACTCTTACGCAAACGGAGGCGGTTATTACAACAAATGAGACGCAACTGAGTTTCTGTGAGGAAGAATTACATGAACAATCCGGCGTACTTCAAGTGTCATGAAAAACTGAAATTCTCAACAAAAGATTTAATGTAAAATATAGAGATTCGAAAACCGTATTAATACAAAATCTAGTTAGACGATAAAACTTCTTGTAAAAATTGTTTATCCTTATTAACTGTTGCATATAAATTATTTAATTTATTTATTTTTGCAATTACATACATGTGAGTTTATTAATTGTGTTTATATTAATAGATATATTTTCCCTTTTTTCAAGTATTTTGTTTTATTAATTTCGTTCTTATATTAGAATTTATTTAACTATACAAATTATTACATTCCATATCTTCTATTTCTTCCTCTTCTTCTTTTCCTTTTTTTTCCGGCGTTGTTATAGTCAGAAGTGTAGGACCATAACCTTTCCACTTAACTGCATTCCTACTGGTCCGCTTGTGGTGTCCTCCGGTTTGACCTCATAAAGTAGCGGCAGGCTTCCCGGTTTGGGATTACTTCATCGCTGAGGCCAATCAAATGCTGGTGTTTTTGCATTTCTTTGCACCAATTGTTTTTCGGCCTGCCTTTTTTTTTTTTTTTTTTTTTTTTTTTTGTGACACGGGCATGCTCCAGATTTTTTGTTTGATCTTACTCTTACAACACCGGTGATCTCCAGTCGTGTCAACCCACTGATTTGCATGCACACTTGTGGGGCAGTTTTATGGTGGTAGGTATATGTGTCCCTCACTTTGGTGTTTTCTGAATTGCCTAGATGTGATTTTTGTTTACCTTTGTTTTAGTCGCCTTTTGCGACAAGCGAGAGGTATCGCTGCAGGGATATTCTTAACCCGTCCCTGCACGGAATATTTCTTCCTCTTTCCTCTATTAGTCATATTAAATGAAGGTTTTTAATCATAGTTTTGTTTAGTTTAGTTTGATTTAGTTGGATATCAAAACTATGATCGAGCTGCGTATTATTAAAAATTAATAATATTATTGTATTAAAAATTAATAATATATACGCCTTAAAAAAAACTAGTAAAACTTATAGGCACGGCGAAGAGGAATAGACAACTAATAATTTCCAAATGTCACATAGAACATATTTAGTCACCTTGAAAGAGAAAAAACCAAGTGATACACATACTGTGGTTCCAACGAATAATTAGACGAGGATTAATAATTGCGAAATATATGTATTATAAAATATAAAAAATGCGAGAAACAAAATTTGAAAAATCGAAAAAACACAATTATCCACATTCACACAATCGGACCATATGTGAAAACAACAAGGAAAAAAGTTTTTGAGTGTATGACTATTTTATGAATTTGTTGTTGTCTTCTTCAGACATAGTTTTCATTCATTACTACAATCTTTACTTGGTACGACGAGTAGATAAAAGTCATCCAACTATCCAAGCCATTACATTAAAACGAATCCGGAGTAATTCATAATAATCCAGAGAGGTAGGATAAAATACATTAAATATAAAGATATTTTTAAGTTAGATTTAAACATTTTTTTTAAAAATAAGAATAAAATATGAAAATAAGAAAAAAAAAACTAGCAAGGTTAAATAGACAAAATAGAACATTTTGAGTGAAATACGAAAACATTGAGCAGTCAACCGCAGGGCAGCAACAGATACCGCAACCACTCCCCGTGGAAATTGACATTGACAACCTCTCCGGGAATCACTACACCGGAGAGAACAACTATTTCGCCGCTCTTTCGAGGACGAGGAACGCAGTAGACAGGCTTTCCGAAATGCGCCAAAAGCGCCCACTACACTCGCAACAACAACTCCAACTTCAGCAGCCACAAGAACAAACACAACTACAGCCGCCACAACAACAGCAATCGCAACAGAAGCAGCTGCGACAAAAGCAACCGCAACAGAAGCAGTCGCAACAGAAACAATTGCAACGGAAACAGCAGCAACAATTACAACAGCCGCAACGGAAACAGCAACAGCAGGAACAACAGCCGCAGAAACAACAACAGACGGAACTACAACACCGGCCGCAGCAACAACAACAGCCGCAAGAACATCGTCCTACTAAGGACAAGGTACCACCCATCTTTACCCATACAACGGCACTTCGAGAAACAATCGGTCTATGTAAGTATGTCATTGGTGTTGATAACTTTGTCTTTAAAAGTATAGGTGAAAACCGCTATGCTATCCAGTGTACCACACTGGATCAGTACAAGCGAGTAAAAGATCTTTTAAAAGAAACCACGACGGAGTTCTTCTCTCTTACCCCCAAGGTCGAGAGACTGCGGTCGATGCTTCTCAAAGGCGTGCATACGATCACTGACCCCGAGGAAATGCTCTCAGAGCTGAAGGAGTTCGAGGGCGACGACCTCAAGTTCGTGGGGGTCAAGTCGTTTACCATGGCGCGAGCCAAACGGGAGAACCGGGTAGTGCCCTTCTTCTTGGTTCAACTCGCACCCAACAGCAAGCTGGAGAGGTTAAGGTCCATTACTTCCTTGGCTTCCCAGTCTGTAACAATTTTTTAATGCATCCTCTGCCAAAGGTTCGGGCACGCCGCGTCGAACTGTGAGATGCAGCCTCGATGTGTTAAATGTGCAAAGAACCACAGGAACGAGGAATGCGATCTGACCCAGGACAAGGTCGCAAACAGGGAGCAGCTCGAGTGCGTGCTTTGTAGGAACCGGGGACACCCTGCAAATTATCGGGGATGTCCTAAGTTCCAAGAAATAAAGTAAGCAAATCTGGCTCGGAAGCAGAAGCCTGAAGGGAAACATCCCTCGAGTCGCTTAGAAACACCAGGCGTCACAACCCAGATAACATACGCCCAGGCAGACGGTATAAAAACCCATGGCTGTTCCCAAAGTCCCAGTGCTTGTTTCTAAGGCACCGGAGGCCGAGTTGGACCTGCGTTCGATCCTGCTCGCCATCCAAGGGCAGATCGGCCAGCTCCAACAGCAGATCCATGAGACGGCGACCCGAGTGGACAGAATCTACTCGCTTCTGCCCGGCCTAGCGCAACTACAATCGTAATGGGTACGCTGGTAGAGAGTCCCTTAAAGATCCTGTCGGTGAATGTGAATTCACTGATTAGGATTGAGCGAAGAGCCGTACTTTTCAACCTGTTGCAGGACGAAAGCCCCGATGTACTTTTGGTTAGCGAAACAAAGCTAAACCAGAAGCACAAAATCCGGCACAGTTCTTATAAAATAATACGAAGAGACCGACCTAACGCCACACGTGGCGGGGGAGTTGCGATCATCATTAAAAATGATTTAAAGCATAAAGTCATATATAGCGGTGAAGTGCGGAGGTTCCAGGTGCTAGAGGCCTGCATTGTGTGCATTCCTATCCGAAATGGAAAGAAAATGTACACTGTAGCAGCCTATGCACCTGAAGCACCTCATCCCAATATTTTCATTGCAATATTTTCAGTGCAGAGATCACTTAAATTTGGAGGAAAACTACTACATCCTGACCGGTGATTTGAATGTCAAACATAGTGACTGGGGAAACAACATACCCAACACTAGGAGAAGCCTACTAAGCCATTGCTGGGTTTTGCGGAACATAGAGTACAGACTCAAATTACTCGCAACGGATAGTCCGTCGTATCCTAGGAGCGACTCTTATCTGGATCTCATGCTGCTTGACTCTCGACTGAGACTAGCTGACACGAACGAAGGGTCTACTAACTGTCTACGGACTTTTGTATACGACAGCGACCATTGCGGACTTAGTGCTGTGATCACAATACCAGACGAATTAGCGGAGATGGCAGAGTATGTCCAAACGCGCCCCTACGATTATAGTAGGGCGCGTTGGCCACGTTTTGCCAGTAATCTTACGTGATCGCTCACTTCGAGTGATTCCTTCCCACCATCCAATCGGAACCTGTCAAATGACGAAATCGACAAGCACCTCAGAAAAAAGGGTTGATAAAATAAAGCAGACGATGGACAGTACGATACCACGCCAACGACAGCACGATACTACAAACGTATACCAAAACGCGACAATCGACGCTCTGCACAGACAAAAAAGTAGACTCCTAACAAGACTCAAACTCTTGTACAGGCAGTTTACCGACAGAGAAAACTCGGAGGTCAGGATACTGAAGTCACTGATTAAAAATATCCAACAGTTGATCAAGGAAAATTACAGAATATCTCGAGAACGTCAGACAACGAACGTCTCTTACGAACAGTGAGCATTGATCGGGAGAGCGCCGTCTTGGATGATGATTTCTTCGTGATCGAGGATCTTCAGGAGAAAGTGACGACAGTGGGAGCTGTTTTCCAGGAAGTGTATAAGGTGAATGATAGCATTCGCCCAAACCACGAATTGGAAAACAGAGTTCTACTTCATCACTCCTATCTTAGAAATGATATCGAACGTTGGCGATCCGAGAATATTGGTTTTACCAGGTTCGATGACGATTACATGGCAAATAATGCCGTCACCAATGAAGGGGCGAATACCCTGTTTATTTCGACGGGGGATCTCCAGATGATCCATAGAGCCCTGTCTAGATGGGTTGAGGACAATAAAATCATTCCGGATAACCAATTCGGTTTCAGAGCGGGGCATAATACTGTTCATGCTGCGTCGAAACTCGTGTCAGATATCCAATGGAACAAATGCAAGAACCAATGCACGGATGCCTGTCTGATTGACTTGGAAAAGGCTTTCGACACTGTATGGTTAGAAGGTCTTTATTACAAACTCAGTCGGTTGGGCATAAGTAACCCACTGCTATATATGATTTCTGACATGTTAACATGTAGAAAGTTCGTAGTGAAAATTGCCAACGTGACTTCTACCCAAACATTTGATATTAACAACGGACTGCAGCAGGGTACAGTAAACTCGCCGATCCTTTTTAACATTTACCTCAGTGATTTGATAGCTTCTCTTTCAATAGCGTATGCGGACGATTTAATCGCATACAGATCAGGTCCAACGACCGACGTCATTGTTAATCTTCTGCAGCGTGACTTCGAAAAAATTCAGCAGTATTGTGATGACTGGAAGTTGAAAATCAACTTCCAGAAATCAGAATCTATTTTATTCAGAACGCCTTTGTCTGGGGCCTCTCGGGACACTAGAAAAATTTGGCGCAGGTTCTCAATTTCTGGACCGGACGGGCGTCCACTGGCGAGACAAAGTGTAGTCAGATACCTTGGGATCGTGCTGGATCAGTATCTATATTTTGACAAACATGTAGATGCTGCTCTGGCAAGGGCCCGGGGCGCTTTCGCTCTGACTAGATGGCTGTTTCATAGCAGCCAACTGTCTCGGATTACATAGAACACCTGAATCTGGGTACACGAAATTTTACTCGAACGAGGTCCTATACAATAGGGCCAGGATTGTACGGGTGGATAATTTTCTAATAAAACTGATCCGAGGTCATATTTCGAGGGCAATGACTTCGGTTAATAATCTGATCTCCGGAGCTTACTTCCCTAACTACATGTACCACGAGAAAGTGCGCCTTAGCGGCTTTGTCCCCCAAGAGGCATTCCTCTATTTATGTGGGTTGATCCAGGATGAATTGGCGATCCCGTTAAACTTCCACGTGGCACTTAAGTCCGTGGAACGACGACTTCTCTACGAACGTGATGTTGCGCTCCGTGAGCCCGAGCGC
Source organism: Merodon equestris (assembly GCA_958301585.1). Lineage (NCBI taxonomy): Eukaryota > Metazoa > Arthropoda > Insecta > Diptera > Syrphidae > Merodon > Merodon equestris. The sequence goes on along the minus strand of OY284414.1, from coordinate 67,785,068 downwards.
CTCAGGTTCAGTAAATCGGTGTCACGCCAAGATCGGAGAGACGTCGTCCGACAGCATCAACGCTTCTGGTGGCTGGAGTGGTCTGCGTCAGTGGGTAATTTTAATAGGTCGGCCTCTTTAAGGCAAAGCCTGCCACATGCCAATGGCAGCCTTACATAGACTAGGGTAGGTTAGAAGAGGTTAGAGTAGTTAAGGGCATGCTACGGCAGACCAGGGTGGCACGTAAGTTTAGTTTAGTTTTAGCTTTGATTAAAAAATAAAAATTAAAAAAATAAAAATAATAAAACAATAATGAAAACAAAAAAGATATATATATAAATATTTTAGTTAAGGTAGGGTTAAGTTATTATTAGTTATAAGTTTCTTTATAAAAAAAAGAGGATCTGATGCTAAGTTTTTTTAAAATATCACTTTTCTTGGCCTAAATTGTTTATTTAATTTAATTGTTTTAATTATTACAAGTTAATCGTAAGGCCGAAAGGCATAGTCTTAAATTGTTCTATTTGCTTTAGAGTGTCCGTATAGGGCCAGTAAGGTATTTTATGTCAGTTGTTGTTTAAGCTAGTTTTAAGCCTTTTTGTCTAGGATAAGTGTGTTCTTCAAAATTATAAAAACAAAAACAAATAACAAAAAAAAAACGAAAACATCCTTTAAGAACTGTGAAATATTGTATTTAAAATTTTCTTCAAAATACAGCGAGGAACACTTTATTACTGTGGCATAAGAGCAGAAAAGAATTTAATTACAATAGAATACACAAAATACAAGGAATACTTCTTGATAACGAATGATTGCTTGAAACGTAATAAATAATTTGAAAGTTTATGTATGTTGCTGTAATAATAAGTTGTCCTTCTATATTTTGAATTAATTCGTACCTGCCAGCATGGGATGTTACCCCTAAATTTCAGCATAAAAACGCTCAACCAACCTACTGGAGTAGGCAATTTATATTTTATAGATTGTAAATAAAATAAAATGAATTTCCTTTCCCAATATGTATTCTGAAAAAAAAAGTTCAAGTAGAGCGTACAGAATTCCGATATTTGAAATAATCTTGAGTTTTACCAAGATTACGATCTCAAGCACAAATTTTGTCGCAAGCTACTACAAACACGTCATCGAGCATCCGTTGGGAAAAGTAGTGAGAAGGTTAGATATGGAAATCTACAGAACGTCTATATCCAAGCGACTTTAAGTTTGGTGTACCCACATTTATTCGGCTTAATTCAAGCAATAGCATATGAACTTAATCTATCTTAGAAACTATGACTGGGACAAGGGAAGGCTATCGAGAAGACGGAGTTTTAAGCATGGAGTGCTGAGGTTGAAATCAAAGTTAATATTTGAATGAACACTTCCCAGCATATGGAAAATGGGTTTATTGGAGCCTTATGAGGTGCGGAGGGTGGATAGATTGAAGATACGAGGATTGCTTGTATTACGAGGGTTAGTGTTAAGAGATATAGAGTTGTAAAGGGTTACGCAATCAATGGTACCTGTTAGGAGTATATGAATGAAGAGGATGTCAGATACCTTTCTTCTTTCTTCACTCGTACTCAAATTTATAAGTTTAAGATGAGCTTGATAAGGTGGTAAGAACAAAAGATTGTTCCAGGGCAGACCTTGAAAAGCGAAACGTAGGAACCGTTTCAAAATTGGATGCTCTCGATTCTAGGAATGTGGGTTTGTTGATAGGGGGACCACACTTGAGATGCGTATTCAAGAAGAAGCGAACAAATGTAATATAGAGGGATCGAGTCGCGTAGGGATTGGAGAATTCTTACGATTAACGCTTCACGAAACCGAATGCAGAGTTGGCTTTAAGAATTATATCGTCGATATGTGCGCGGAAATTGAGCTCTTGTTCATATATGTAGTACGCCAAGATCGCGGATAATCTGAACAGTGGAGATGGGTTGATTGTGGAGAAAGTAGAGACGAGGAGAAGATTTGACGCGTTTACGGAAAAAAATGCGAAGAAATGGTTTCGAGGAACTTGGTGTCATCGGCGTATAGTCAGATATGGAAATATCTGACTGTATCGAGCGAAGGCGGGACAGTCGCAGAGAAAATGTTCTGCTGTGTCATCCTCCTCGCAACATGCAGCACAGGTAGGCGGCTCACTGATGCCAAGCATGTAGAGATGTTTGGCAAAAGTTTAATGGCCCGTAATGACGCCCGCTAGCCTTCTGCAATCAGAAGGATAAGAAGAATGTTGCGAACTTCTAGCAGACATCAGGGCGTACACGTTTAGTCACCCTGCATCCCATCTATGACTGTGTGCATTAAAACCCAATCGTTGATGTTAGATTTTACCGTAGAATCAGGTAGACCTAAGGCGGATTCAGGTCCTGAGAAACTCTCCTCTGAGACCCTTCTAGCGAGTTCAACGGAGATCTCATTTCCTGGGATCCCAGAGCAACCTGGGACCCATACAAGATTAGTGAACTTAGTCTTCCGAGTTTGTTCAAAAAGGTTTTAAGTTCATGCACTAATTGGAACTGGATAGAGGGTCATTGCAGACCAATATGACAAGAAAGGGTTAGATAAAGCAGATCTAAAATGAGCACTGGGTTTTTAAATAAGAAGATATCCACTTCAATGTAGTGGGTTCAAAGCCAAGGGAAGACAGTTTGAAGAGTATTAATTTGTGGGAGGTTTTACTGAAATCAGTTGAAATGAAGTCGACTTCATTCCCATTCTCTAATGCTGAGAATGTGAAGGACACAAATTCGGCAAGGTTTTTGGTGGTAGACATACATTTGAGTACGCTCCGCTGTTTAGAGAAAATTAGAGATCCGTAGTGGAAACTTAGAATGTCATACAAGATACTTACGAAAAGTTTGGGTATATGTGACAGTTTGGCGATGCGACGGTAGTTGTTAACATCACTCTTCGGACCTTATTTGTGAATAGGATTTATAAAAGCGGTTCTCCATATTTGCGGAAATTCTCCAAGGGACAGGGATAAATTGAATATTTTTGAAAGCGCGACGGAAAGAATGAAGGAACATTTTTTTAGTAATATGGCATTGAGACCATCGCGCCCAGGAGTAAATTCATCATTAAGTTGTTTCAATTTATTTTCGATGATATGGGGGTCAACAGTACGTATGAGAAATGGTCCAAGTAAGTAGTGTCCGGTACAAAGGAGTCATCGGCTAAAAATTGTTTGAAAAAGTTGGCATACAATTTTGCAATAGTTTTGGGATCATTCGAAGTTTCGCCATTGAAAGAAAATGAGGTTGGGTAGCCATCGGATTTAGTTTTGTAGTTGCCAAACTGAAAGAAGCACTTATGATCGTTTATAAGATTGGCTTGCGTTTCGATCAAATGGCGTTCGTAGAGAGAGTTGTGATGCTCGCTATATTGCAGTCATTGGGGGATCGAGTACGACGGAAGATTGCCCACAGTTTGTTTCTTTTGTTTTTTAGACCCTGCGATTATACAAAGGAGGGAAGGTAAATAAATGTTTGGATCGGGAAAGGATAGAGAGAAATAGAATTAAATATTTCTCTGTAGAAAATGGATAGGGCGTCATTTATTGTAAGTCTGTCAAAATTGGGCGCTATTGAGATATTCGTTGATTAAGTTGAAATTTGCTTTGTGGAAGTCGTAAGAATTAAGCGTTGGAGGGGAAATTTTCAGTTGTACAGTGTCTTGAAAACTGAGAGATGGTAATTGCCATTGGTTGATAAGCAAAGGGGACAAGGTGATACAGAGGAACTAAGGGGGTCTGTTGTGAAAATCAAGTCTAGCTGCCTACTCATGTAATTTGAGATGCCACTAACTTGGCTAAGGTTTGAATAAGCTAAGAAAAGGCATTTTTTGGCAGCAGAGAAATAATTACTCGTCTGATGGACTTAAGAAAAGGAAGATTGACATCACCGAAGAGAAGAATTTCATCATGGGGGTCCCGTAAATCGTTTATGCTATCAATCATATTGACAAGTTCGTAGGATTCAATAGGTCGACATATAGGCAAGATATAAAAGCAAATAACATAGAGCGCTTTACGGGACGGTACAATCTTGATTGAAATGAAGTCAAGATACGGGGAAGAGGATATTGCAATAAGGGGTTTATGATTAGAATGGCTATTAAAACACCACGACAAGGTGAAAGACTGCTTGGGGGGGAATAGGGAACACCTCTTACATTCTGATAATAGAAGGTGAGAGCAAGGTTTGCAAGGGGGCAGAAAGAGAATGGAAATTAGGGGCGAAAATATATGTCGTGATCGACTCCGCTACGTTGGAGGTGGGATATCCGCTCTGAGTGGATATATTGACGAAGAATATCTAGATCGTTTGATACATTTGATACTTTTTGCGGGAAGATATTGAAGAACTCATGATAGTTAATAAAGATGCTCTTGAGGCTGGCAAAGTCAGTGAATGAATGGAGTCCTGTTGAATGGAGACCATTACGCTAGTGCGTAGGAGATAAGCCGAAAAGAAAAACAATACTGGAAGCTGAACTTTTTGGCCTCAAAGTATTAAACGACACGCTATTATTTTTTCTATATGCTTTGAGGAAGAACTGTTCATTCGTTCCCTATATTACTATTGCAAAATTAGAGGTAGAGACATAAAAATAAATGAAAATGGATGGTTAGGAAATAAATCGCAGATTAATGGAATGGTCGAAAACCGTTTAAGTATGAACGATTTCGCTTTACAAAACACCTCCTTAAATTTAATATATACAGATAGTAAAAAAAACTACTTAAGTTCCAATATTTACAACACTTCAATATTTTAGTTAGTTAAAATCTTATATCTTATGTATGATCGAACAGCTTTTGAAAGATCAGAATAGTTACCGAGATATAACTTTGTATCAGAACTTTATTTTATTCCAGATGTCGCGTGTTGTTTTTTTTTTTTTTTTTTTTTTTTTTTTTCAATTCATTTTTATTTCATATTAACTTATATCTATCTTACCCTAGCCAAAAATGCTTAAAACTAGCTTAACTATCTTAACAAATGTAACTATCTTACTGGCCCTAGGCGGACACTCTAAAACAAACAGAACCATTGAAACATACCTATGTCTTTCGACGTCTACATGAATTTACTATTAACATTATTATAACTAACTTAAGCTAAGAAAAATGTTTTGTTTTTATTAAAAAACTTAGCATATGATCATCATGTCGCGTGTTGTCTTCTGTTGCCGATGACACAAGTTCGAATTTTGCAGCAGTCAAGTCGTCGAAATCATATTTTACAGTGTTTCCCATCTATAAGATGCCGACAGAAGCAGCTGTAGTCTCCTTCAAACTAGGAGAAAAACATATAGTAAGTCATTGAGACAAGCTAATCTCCCTTCCTCCATCGGCTGTAGGATCAATAATGACAGTAAAAAAGATGTTATATATGTACATATAAGCGACTGCATGGTTATAATGGAGAAAGAAAAAAATAACGAAGAGGAAGAGAAGACAAAACTGTAATTTTCATGAAACTAGCAATAAAATTTTCGAAAACAAGCTAAACAAATGTATAAAAGTTAAACACATATAATGTATAAAAGGAATGACTTAATGGAAATAAAAGACTTATTTTGAGTCAAGTGCTATTTTTGTATAGTTCAAACCTACCGTTACATTGTAGGTACTGTAGGTACATTCTTTATAAATGATCCTCACAAGGTCCTTAACTATAAAACGACCAATTAAACTTCAGATATTCAAGGGTTTATGGAATATTTATTTCAATACGATTCTTCTCTTGTTACCCCGGCCCATCTATATCTTCTTATTATTACAACACTATAATGTACGCTCAACTAGGAATGCTACGTATATTTTTAGAAAAAAACTTAGTGCCAGATCGTTACATAGCGAACCTGTGTAAATGATCTCATTTTCCTATTGTGCATAATCTCCCTTGACTTGAATACAATTGCACTAGCGTCTCTCCAACAATAGTTCCTTCCTGGAAGTGAGAGTCTCTGAGGCTTTTAAAATATACATTAGCAGCCCTCTTCATCTTCTTCGTTGGAAGCGAAGTGTTTCCTAGAAACAAATTTCTTCAAGTTTGGGAACAGGCAGAAGCCTAAGGATTCAACTGAGGATGAACGTACACTAAATCCCCAGCGCCAAAGCACCATTATTTGCAGCGGCCCTGTCCCAGTGAAAGATAATTTTTTTCTTCTTCAAGTCAGGTCTCGAATTCGGGTATTCAGCTAACCAAGAAGATTGGTGTAATATCCGCCTGATCGTTGCTCTAGCTTTGCAAGGTAATCATAATCGCATCCCAAAACAAGCTGGCCATGACATTTCCAGTAGATGCGATCGCATTCGCTTTTTTTGGCGCTGAGCCCCCAGGTTCCAGGTTCATGGGCTGTTGTTTTACTTCTGGCGTGTAGTGGTGGTCCCATATCCTATCCATTATGATAAATTGCTGCACAACATCAATCTCATCCCGATTGAATCAGTGCAAAGATTGTGATGAAAATCGTTTGCGCATTTTCTTTTGGCCGACATTCATCAACCATTCCCTTTACCTACCTAGATATAGGATAAAATTCCGTTATTCTTAAATTCTAAGCAAGTACTTCCATCCAATTTAACCAACAGCACTATCATGAGAGGCATGTTACACTGCAGTGAAAACATTCAAACGATATCTTATACAGTTTTAATTAACTTTTCATAAAGGATGTTTGATATTTTCGTGGAATAAAACTATAAGGTCCTTCTAATCCGAACACAACTTTCTCCAACACAAAGAAGTACATTTTAAAGGAATTAAAAAAAACTGGTAAGCATATTCCTAATGTAAACATACATATTATATTAGTTGTATTTAACGTGTTCATATTAGAGAGTCCATTCAGTTACCACGTATACTCCATCAGCCTGGATTACTGGTTTAGAAACGATTGTTGAAGTTGGGAAATGGGAAGCCTTCTAGGGGTCAATTTACTCGTAGTCATTACTGGAAATCCGAAGATAAATATGACTGAAAATAAGAAACATTTTTCACTTGACCATAGGTGTTTCCATTTTTTGGGGAAAAGAACCCCATGTAAAATATATAATACTTGAAATATGTCTGACATATTTTTACTTACGTATCAGACATTCGTTTTGGCGCAAGTAAGACATGTACATATGTCTGTACGTACACAACATTTAATAAAGCATATTTAGGAAAGAAGCATATCATTGTTTAATCTCTATTGTTAGTGCAATAGTTTGTTTGAAAGTTTGGTATTCTGTCGAAACTAAAATCTAATAAAAACGCCCATAACAAGGAACTTGATATAATTTGAAGTAGACTTGCACACAAAAATGTAAAGCAGTTTTTGCTTGTTCTTTGAATGGCATGTACGTTAGGCATTCGAAAGGAAGGAAAAGGACATTCTTTCGCTGCTACTGCGATGCCACGAACTACAGATATAAATACCGGATGTCGCCCAGTTGCCTTTCTTTCCTTTGTATTGGGATTTCGTTTTTCGGGGCGACAGCTAGCGAACAACACAAAAATCTACTTCGTATTTGTGTCGTTATCTGACTAAAGTCAAGGCCTAACTTCTCACCTCCATTTGGCTCCCGGACAAGAAGACAAAAATGGAAAAAAGTAAGCAAAGCGAACTGACAGGACGATATAAAAGAAAAATAAGAATGAAAAGGAAAACTGAATGCACAGCATGGAAAAAAGAAAACAAAGAAAAATTCAATGCGAGATAATGGCCACATAATTTTTGAGCATCATTCCTCAGAGCCTCACGAATCAGTGTCCTGATTGTTTTTACCCCGCGTATCGGTATCTGGAAACGCCACCAATTTATTCCAAAACATGCTACTTTGTGGGCATCGATTTGATCGCACGAAGCAAACATTTGCCTTTACCTTTAAGATAGTATATATGTATGCAGGAGTGTATGTGTTTGCTTTAGCCGGGCATTCAAGGTTAGTGCAAAGCTTCATAGTAATACTTGTTTGCTTGGTAGTGTTTCATGATAGGCGCTTCTTAAGCAATCACCAATACCATCAGTAGAGCATAAGTAAATATGTAAATATGTGTGTATATGGTTGTATCGGCATTGAAAAGCAGACGAAGGGTTTTGGTGGGACTGTTTGAAACAAAAGGATTTTGTTGGTTTGTGGCAGTAGCATAAGCGACAATGGTGGTGAATTAAAAAAGGACCTGTCAACGAGTGCAAGTATCAGAAACGAATGCGACTGAGAAGTTATTCATGTTACATACATATGTATATGCTGGTAATATATACAAGACCAACGGCGCCAACGACAGAACCTTTAATTTATCTTGCGCGCCATGTTACTACAATGGCTTCCATGAAGCCGCTGTCATTACGGAATGTGTTTTTTCCATTAAATTTTCTATTCCGCCAAGGTATTTGGAATTGATTTTCCGATTGTAGTTTTTTATCAATTACAGGTTTTGAAACAATTAAAAAATTCGAGACTGAAATTAGATACTGTTTCCTAGCGTGAAAAATATTTGCAATTTTCGTTTCCTTTGTATCCGAGTTGAGTCAAAAAATGGCTGCTCACCCATATGGCATTCCTGTTCGTTACCTTGGCTATAAGAAAAATTCCAGTACGGTACAAAACAGCAATCCATTTGCTCTTTTCAGGCCAGGCCACTTGTTCGTGTGTACTTTGCAAAGCTCTACGAGCAAAACTGCATTCTCCTGTTGGTAACAAAAAAAAAAGGCTCATTCAGCTCATTAAACTTTTTCTATGTATAGTGTTTCTACGAATAACATTCATTTGCCAGTTAGTAATAACATGTAGTTCCCATGTTATAAGGCCGCACTGTAGCGGGGCCATAATAGCTCATCATATTATGTAGTTGTCTGTCCTATCCAGCTATCACCACTAAATGGGTGTGCTAAGCAATCGTTTATTTCGTTTAAAGATACTCAGCGTTGTTGCAGTAAACAAGTTTTAATCTATCTACGATGACATAGCATCCAACATTTGAACATTGGGTACCAACGAGGCAGTAACTTATAAGGCAACACCGCGGACAAGTCTTGTCAGCATCTATAATCCCAACCGCAGTTGGACACAACTTAAAAACAAATCAAATCGATGTACTCGAAGAAATGTTTAGAGCTCGAACTGTTGTTGGTCTTTATCTTTATATGGGATTTTATTTTATATTATTAATTTAAAGCCATGTTATCGGCCGCTTGTTCATCTTCTTGAATGCCTACCGAGGAGTATGTGTGCGTGCGGCAGTTAGCATCGAGAGGCTATTCAGGTCTAGCCGCGTGGCGAACTTGTTCTTCGATACATTACTAGTAAGAGTATGTTATGTTCTTCTTTCTTTATCGGAATTGCCTATCCGTGTATGTTTTATTGCTGTGCCATAATTTTTGGCCCTTACAAGTTCGTTTTGATGTGATCTCTGATTGGTGACGCTTATATGCTAGTAATTGATACACATCGCTTGGAACTGGGTTGTACAAATGCATTTTTCCGTTTAGATTTTTCGTGGAGTGCTCCATAATAGCTATCGAATTTTACATCATTGCAAAATGAATTTGTTGTACATTTAAGTGTTTAATTGCAATGATTGAAAGCGGACATCAAAATGGCAATACCAATAGTCTCAACGAAGCTTCAGTCCATTTCTGACTATTTTAAACAAAATTATTGTGCTATACAAGGGACTAACTTATGGCATGAGCTAAATTCTTACGCGAATGGTAGTCATGCATTGGTCAGCTAACTGCAAGATCAATGTACAAATAAGTATGGATTACAATTGTAAAATAATTATGGGTGATAGAGAATTCGAATAACCATAATGATTGTAAGTATTTGTTAGTACGATACTTTAAGAAATATTTTATCATAGTTTTTTGTAGTAACGTAAAGTAAGTTATTAACTTAAGATAACAAAAAGGACCAAACGATTTCTATAAAGTAGTATAAAGCACGACTAATTTTATTTGATACTTAATATGTAATAACAATTCATTTAGTTATAGTACAATGTTAAGAGGGAGTCAGTGTCGCCAACTCAAAATAAATTCAAAAGTTAATTCTATATTCTTAACAATAGTGGTATGGAAGGCCACTAGTTGCAGCAAGATAATATAAATGTTTTCAGATTGATAGATTATGTATCGTTTTTTAAAAATTACATATACATATATAACGATTTATTAGTTTTTAGTTTAGTTCCAAATCCATTCTTCTTCATGCTTCTAGATACAATCTTTTTAAACTAGTTTAAATAACTTAACGAAATTAAAGTACCTACCTTACTGGCCTAGGTGGACTCTAAGTCATCAGAACAAAAGATATGTACTTAAAATTAGGTCTTCCGACTTTAATAATAAAGGAGCCATTTTATGCTAAGAACATGTTACAAAAATTAAATTTGGCGTCTGATATTCCAATTTATTAAATAAAAAAAGGAAATGCACATAATTAAAATAGCTAAGAATTCAATAAATTTGGGTTTATTGCTGTGCAAAACATTTGTAACCAAGTTATATACGTCTTTCCGTATAAATTATCAAAAATATCCTTATATTACATACGCCTTATTTTTGGTGACAGATGCGCATCTCCTGTTTGCTTCCTTTCGATTGGGTTAAGGTTTGGGATGCGGTGGCTATTGCAGAATATTAATATTTTACTTGACGATACAATTTTTGACCGGCTTAGAAGTGTATTTTGGTTCGTTATCGTGTTGAAACCACGGAATCTGTTCTGTTTAGTTTGTGGTATGGTTTTTGTTCTTCGGATCTCAACACGTTGAAGTGATCTAATGCCTCACGAAGAGAGGTACCCTGAGAACACGGCATTCCCACTTTCCCACAGAGTTTAAGGTTTGGCGTTTCAATGTGTTGCGGTCTTTCTGGTCGGTATATATGGTATATTTTAATTTCACCAGGAAATAACACAGTTTTCCATTTTATGCTCTAATTGGAATGAATTTACAAGAAATTATGGTCTTGTGTTGCTTTTTTTATTTCTATTGAAGATGCCTTGGGATTCTTTCTTATAATATTTTTAACTCATTGTCTGTTTTTTTCACTTGTTTGTGAGCACTAAGTTGAAAACGCATGGTCATCTCAGTTGCAAATATTTTGCAAAGCGCTGTACATATCTTAAGATTGTAGGTAATACAAAAACTAAGTACCACATTTAGAATAAAAGGAAGAACATAAATTGATCATGGTGCAATATCGATTATTAGTGGAATTTTATATTTAAAATAAAAACACATATTTGTTTCACCTTCACAAGAAAATGTTTAAAGTAATTACATATGTATATATTCATGGAGAAGCGATAATAAGGAATACAAGGAAGGTAAGAAGAATTTTTAATTTTTACTTAGGTACTTAGGAGAGACCAAATCTACAATACATTCTCAAAATTGGTTTTATTTTCTTTAAAAAAATGTTCATGAACGTCAGAGAATTTTGTAGATCTGTTAACTTGCTCGTACATTTACAGTTGTTTGAAACTGACGTATCATTATAGTTTTCTACAGTGGACAAACTTGAATATCGGACAATAAAACAATTCTTGTTCTTGGAAGGTGAAGCATCAAAAAAGATTCATAAATGCTTGTCTCTTTCGATTCGAATAGTAAAGGGTGGTCCAACCATAATGCACGACGTAAATTGTGAGTCACACCTTAACGTCAAGTTTTTTTGCCCAATTTAATTTGACATTTCTTTGTTTCAGTGTTTGACAAATTCAACCATGGAGAGGTATACAATTGAGCAGCACGTTAAGATTGTTGAAGCCTTTTACGAAAATGGGCGTTCAAATCAAAATGCATTTCGTGCACTTCGTGATTTGTTTGGTCAGCATAATCGACCAAATGTGTCCACAATCGGTAGAATTGTGCGCAAATTTCAGCAAACCGGGTCTGTAAGAAATGTGAAAACACCTGTGCATGCTCGCCCAGTTCGTTCTGCGGAAAACATTGCTGTTGTTCGCGATAGTGTGGCAGAAGAGCCGTCAACCTCGACTCGTCGTCGTGCCCAACAATCGAACATCTCACGAACATCACTGATGCGAATTTTGAATAAAGATTTGAATTTACACGCTTACAAGGTTCAATTGAATCAAGAGCTGAAGCCTACTGACCATTTCAAGCGTCGTCAATACGCCGAATGGTTGGTTGAACAGACAGAAGTGAATGGTGACTTTACAAAGAAAATCATCTTCAGCGACGAGGCACACTTTCACCTCAGTGGATTCGTTAACAAGCAGAATTGCCGCATTTGGGCGGCACGAGTGATTGTTGAAAAGCCGATGCATCCACAAAAAGTGACTGTTTGGTGCGGTTTATGGGCTGGCGGCGTCATCGGGCCGTACTTCTTCGAAAATGAGGTCGGCCAAGCAGTTACCGTGAATGGTGTTTGCTATCGCGAGATGATAACGGTCTTCTTGTGGGCAGAAATTGAGGATATGGACCTGGACGATATGTGCTTCCAACAGGGTGGTGCCACTTGTCACACATCCAACGAAACAATGGCTCTTTTGCGCGAGAAATTCAATGGCCGTGCTATCTCACGTCATGGCGATGTTAATTGGCCGCCACGATCATGTGATTTGACACCGTTGGACTTCTTTCTTTGGGGATATTTAAAAGAAAAAGTGTACGTCAATAAGTCAAGAACAATTCAAGAGATAAAGGATGAGATAATTCGGCACATTAACGACATTGATCCTCAATTATGTCTCAGAGTCATTAAAAATACATATGAACCATCGGATAGAGGTATGCCACCGAAGCCGTGGTGAGCATTTGGCCGATATTTTGTTTCACACATAATTGTCATAGATCCTTCTATCATAATAAAAAATATTAAGATAATTCTCTGAAAACTTTTTTGTTTTATTTACAATTATCTTCGTGCGATTTCGTTGGACCACCCGTTAGAAAAAACAAACCGAAAGAGATTTAGTATAAACCCTATGCATCTCATTAGGTAATGTTATAAATATTTTAGCAGAATTTTTGGATTACAGAAACATATGTGTAAAATTTATACCATATTGGCTGACAATGGAACAAGAACACACTCGTATGCGACTTTCTCAACCAACATTTGGAGCATTTCAGAAAAGAATGCATTTTGTGCGTCACTTTATCACTTGAGTCTGAATCAATTAAAGAGGCTAAGGAATATTGTGAATCCGATATTTTGACTCCAAAACAAGTTAGGGTCCAGAAATCGGCCAACAAGTTTTCAGAATCAGTCTTTTGGGATACAAAAAGAATTTTGTTTTTGGATTACCTACAAATTGGGAAGCTATTTCGACAGTCTTCCGGAGTTCATAAATTATAAAATAACTGGAACAAGTGTATTAAAGTTGAGAAAGATTATATTGATTGTATGATTGAATGTATTTCGAGCCATAGTAATTGACAATGATGATAATTCAACAATATTAAGGAGGTCGTTTTGGACAGTGAAAAGGTTGCAGTCTGAAAAAGGGGATATTTGGAGAGTAAGCAGCCATGAAAAACAGTGTTGTCCGTGCAGTACAAATTCAGGTAGAACTGCCAACCATCGAGGAAGTAAAGGAAGCAATCCTTCGACTTGACAATAACACGGACGCAGGAGTCGATCCAATGCCATTGGAATTGATAAATTATGCAGGTGAGATATTAACAGAGAAATTATATTGACTCATCTCAACTATGTACAGTCTTGTGCAAATTAATCGGAAAAAACACTTCTTTTTTAAAAAAACTAGTGTTATTTATTTAAAAAGTAAAAATAAGTAATAGATTGTTAAAATTAATACTTAATGTGTCCACCCTTGGCGTTTAGCACCATTTTAATTCGTTTTGGCATGGATTCCACGAGTTTTTGACAGTTATCAACGATTTTTGGAGCCCGGTACCATACTTGAATAACTGACTCAATCAGCTTGGTTTTGGTCGTACAATCCATTTTCTCAGCCTGGCTTTGCATATAGCCCATACATTTTCAATTGGATTAATGTCTGGCGAGTTGCCAGGCCAATCTAGAGTCGTAATACCAAGTTCAGCTAAAAATTGTTGGACTTTTTTTGACGTATGACACGGGGCCAAATCTTGTTGAAAAATCGGGGTTTCTGTATTCAATTTCGACAGCTCAGGCATCAGACGTGTATCCAGTAATTCAATATACTTATTTGTCACTGTCCACCATCCCTGTTATTGGAACTAGCGATCCTGTCCCAAAATAATAGAAACAACCCCAAAACATTTGCTTTACAGGATGTTTCACTGTCTGCTGAATATGGGCTATTGAAATTGGCTCATCATCGGTCCTTCGAACGTATTGATGTCTCGTACCCTGCACGTAAAAAATGACTCTGAAAAAAACACGTTTTTCCATTCATTCATTGTCCAATCTTTATATTTTCGAGCCCAAGTCATTCTCTTCTTTTTCATGGCAGGAGTCAGGAGTTGTTTCTTCAGAGGTTTCCGTGCTTTTCGTCCAACCTCTAGAAGAATCGCCGAACTGTTGAGGCATCCACGATTGTTCCCGCACCCGCAAGATCTTTTGGTAAGTAGTTGCTGCTTTTACTTGGATTAATTCGACTGTTTCTTATAAGAAGAGCGTCTTCTTTCTTGGTGGTTTTTCGTTTTCGACCGCATTTCCCTGCTCGTTGTGGTAAAATCGACCGGTTTCCTTATGGCGTTTAATAATGTTGTTAACTGACCCTAACGATATGTTGCACTCTTCCGCTATCTGCCTCTGTGTCTTAGATGTATGCTCAAACAAAGTAATTATTTTACTATGGATTTCTACGGAGATATCCATTGTCAAGCACTTCTAAACTGCAACAAACTTGACAGCAATTTAATTCTTGTTTACATAAATTGCAAAGCCTCCTTAGCATTTAAAAAAAATAAATTCAAAAACATTTTGGGAAACTGGGCAAACAATATTTTTTCAGGGTTATAATAATCTAGTTTAAGAATATGCGCAATTTGAGAAAATATAAGACCGTTGTGACAACAAATTAACTTTTTACCATTGAACTCAAGGAAAATATAATATGTTCAAATTAATTTGCACAAGACTGTATATGGAAAAATGAAACCATCCCCGAGAAACGGAAAAACTCAGTCATCATTCTAGTACTTTAAAAGGATTCTAGGAAATAATTATCGAGGAATTTCGCTGTTATAAAATTGTTGCAAGATGTTGTCAAATATTCTGGTGAGATCGATTTCATATGCTAGGGAAATAATCAAAGACTACTAGTGCGGTTTCAGGAGGAACCGACCGACAAGTAATCAGAATTTCACTATACAACAGCTTTTAGAAAAGAAATGGGAATTTCACAAAACATTCCACCAACTAGATTTTATAACATAAGACGATTAATAGTAGGAAACGCCTTATCCCAAACAGCCGAGATATGAGAAGGATTAATACAAGGATACGCCTTACCACCACTTATTTTTGATTTGGTGCTGGAATAAATACTCAAAAAAAAAAACCATAGTAACGCCAATGACACTGTACTATTAGTATTTGATAATTCTTCCGTAAGCGTCAACAGCGGGCGCTACAGATACATGTTAAGCAAGTTCTTGGGCCTAAATTGACTGATATGGGTACTGACGACATGCGGGTCGAACAGGACGGTGGTACGTGCCACATAACGCATGCCACGAATAGATCGCAACCGATTGATGCCCTGATAACCCGCACGACGAACGTCATTCAACAAATTCAGTCAGATTTATACTGCAAGGTCTTCAAAGATTAGACTTCTGGAATAAGGCCTGAAGCAAAGGCGTAGAGCATATTTAAACGACAAGCTATACTTATTGCCATACAATTTTCAAATAAGAAATGAGTAGATATCTCAAATTTTATTTTATTTACTTTTAACAAGTTGAGTGTCCTTATTGAAAGACCGTTTATATGACGTATATATTAAAGACTGGTATCAGAATTCTTATCACCTAGGTTGCATTTCTGATGTCAATGAATCTGGTCACCTACTTTGGTATTGATTATAATTGATTATGGAGTTACTATTGTAGTTAAGCGTAAGACATGTAATGTCTTGAATAATTTACAAAGACTCTTGGTGCATAGTATATAGTACGTACCTAGCCTAACCATAAATACTGATACAAAGAAAAACGTGTACTAAATGAGAAGTCGCTGATATTATTAAAATCAAATTTATACATTTCATTTGGCAAAAATCGATGGTAGTAACAAGTTATGAAAGACTTTATTCGAAATGATCGCTGTTTGCCTCAAAACACACCCTACTGTCGACAGCGCTGATAAGGGATCGCTTCAAAGACTCAACGTTTAGGTGATAATTATAGCATGCTATTCCTTTTAAAATGGACCACAACTTGTAATCCAATGGGTTGAGCTGGCTGGCCAATAATCCGGTGATATGAAGTCGAGTACATATTTCTTACCCAGTCTTGAGTGCTTTCCACTATGTGGGCTTGAACAGAATCTTGTTCGAATGTCCAGTGTTTGCTTGCGAACATTGTTCGGCTAAGAGGTTTAACTACACCCTTTTGATAAACTTTTGCCGAAATCTTGACTTCTTTTCATAAAAATAGAGGCTGGTTATGCTCACTCCCCACCACATAATTACATTTACAGGATGGTGTCCTCTTTCAACCCTAGTTCTTTAGCTCCTTGTTCGAGCGTGTATTCCATCATTTTGTTTATTCAAAGTTTCTTCAACAGCAAACAATTTGCCTGTGCGCATTTTAAACGTAGTGCCTTAAAAGAGCTTTTAAGTTTGCTAACGTTCTGCTTCCATGCCAATGTTACCAGTGTGTCCTTTTCCACTAGTCTTCTTTGATGATTTGAGACATGGATTTTTGCGAAATTTCTCGCGACAAGATGTTCTGCTTTCGCAATACTTTGTGTCTGCACGGCTTTAATGAAACTTCACATATTCCACCAGTATCCCCGAATATCTTAAAGGTAGGATAAACAAATACGAAAGATGTCACCTTTCGCCATAAATCTTGTTCGCGACTAATTAGCATCAAAACAGTGCATGTAAATTGACTACACTAGGTATAACGAACGGGTTCCTATCAAATTGTGCCCCGAGGTGGATAAAGTTAAGATCTGTAACACAATGTTGAAACGCCAAGAACTCGAACCATTTCTGACTATGATGCAAAATTGGTTAGGCTCTTCAATCGGAAGCGTTAAAATAAGTAAATGAGCTGGCATAGAACTATAGATAACTTCAAAGAAATTAATGCTCTGTAAGTTAGTGGTGCGACTTCTATCTCTCTACTAGTAAAAATGCGGGAAATTACGCAAGCAATTGGAAAAAGAATTTCATGACGAAGGTAGGTAAATCGGAGTTTAATTCCAAAGAAGTTTTTTTATGGCTACGTTTTGCAGAGAGGAAGATATGCATAGGAACAGGTTTTCATATCCCCATAATTAATGAAGTTTGAAAAGTTTTAAAAGCTTGGAGTGCTAGGAAGATACATACTGAGGATATGTATGTACCGTTATCCTATATTGTACTAATTTTTTTAAATCCCATAGGTATTAATCAAGTTTTCGAAATTGTATTCCACGGTGTATCTCCAAAACGGGGTGCTAACAAAACCGCCTATCTTATCGTTGCTTAAAATCTATCTGGGAGTAAATGAAGGGAGTAATTGTTATCAAGTTGGGAAGCAAGCTATTGTACTTGGCATGTATAGCCTGGTACATTCCAACCTGGAAACATAGCTGTAGAACTTAAATGAAATCTGTAGATAAGACCCAAAATTAGGACTTTACAATAAAAGTCAATCCCAAGATTCGTGATTCATTCTTCAATGGAATAAAAGTTGTCGTGTTTGGTTAGTAATAAAATGCTAGGATATTTTAGGTTCTTGACTCAACTAGTTAAACATTTCTTTCTTACTTGCTGATGTCTACTCACAGTTAAGCGCAATTCAGCATGAAATTTGACACAAAAACCATCCAGTTCTGGCCATCAACATCTTGCATATTTGCTAAAGACGAGCACCTCACCAATTGCACTACAAACCAAGTGCATTGTTGAATTTGTGTTTCCCAACTGTATAATTAGCTGGTTTTCCACTGACATATTTAGCTTTACGTTTAGGCTGAGTTAACTTTAAATTCAGGTAAATTATGAGAACCATTATCGTATTATTCACTCGCCTTGTTACTGGTACTTTTGCTCATTCAAATGATAACTTATTGAAGAGATTGGCTATATTTTCCCCCAAATGTACATATCTATGTATTTATCGGCAATACAATCATGAGTTGTTTATATTTTTTAAGCTTCCATACATTATATTACTTACGACAAGGGAATATCGGCCTAATAGGCCAGACTAACAACATCATGCATTGCTCTCATTGTTCCGTAAACGACGGCGAAAGTATTGTCAAATAAATTTATTCAACCGAATGGATGAAAAAACTCTTGTCCTTGTCATTGATCACAAATAAACAATTCTGCACATACACGCATACATTCCCATGCAAATGGAGACTGCATGTTTAATGTGATTGACATTGATTCAACACGATCTACGAATTGATTCGGTTCAAGCATTTAACCAACTAACCTTTTTTTATTCGTTTTTACTTGTCTTTCTATTTGATGAAACATTATTCAATAGTGCACCACCTTCAGTGTACTTGAAGCTGGTAAATAAGTTGTAAACTCGTTGGTTATTTATGTTAAACGAATTTTCTATCTGCGATTCTACTGATAAGTGTCAGTCTGCGAATTGACAGCTGCAGAGATCTGTCGTTCCTCTTAGACTTTTGCCAGTAAAATAGGTCTTTGTAGTTCGTAGAATGTTTAGCATGGCAAGCAGACTGCTATTTTCGAATGGTTCTGTATAGCATGCCAAGAATTTTCAAATACAGTTGTCACACTAAAAAAAACATCAAATCACCACTCCTGTTATACAATTGCTTTTGACTTTTGAGCACTATGTTCACCTGACCACATTTTTCAATAATCAGTCACAATTAGGAAATGGCTGAGGACTATGTGGTAATTTGAAATCATTTCTCTACTTGATGACATTCGATTTTGACTAATGTCGACATACATTGAAAAATGCTGGGTCGAGTGTCACATGCATTAAGTGGCGCACGTCTTGCCATCGGACATATTTGACTTAGTCTAGCACTTGTGGCAGCATGGCATCGACAAATGCTTCTTTATCATTCGGTAAATTCAGTATTCTCGAGGGAGAAGTGAGAATCGCGTGTCAACTCGAGGAGCTGTCAGCACAGTTACTCTAATTTATATATCGTTTCGCAGTTGCTGCAACGCAGTGATTAATCTAAATTTATCTTCTTCATCGATGTCTATCTTTGGAATTGGAATAATTGCCGCTTGTAGTTTTTTTTCTACACGTGAATCTGAAGAAATGCAATGCGATCACCCGTGCGGCAAGAGTTAATCTTTTCTATAGGCGCATTCGCAATTCACATACACTCTATTTGCTTTTGAATGTTCAAAGTTTTACACGGTGTCTCCGAGCTTTTGAGCGTGTATTAGATAGTTGATCTGATATAAATAGTTAATATACCAGGCGTAACTAAAACATAATTTTTATTTTTTAACAGTATTTAAACCGAAGTTATATATTTTATTCCATTTGGTGCGCAGTGTTGTTAAAATTAATGAGTGCTCTGATGCCCTTTGCAATACTCATCAACGAATTTGCATAAAATCGAAGGCACCGTCCAAAGCAATATTAACGAATTAACGCACGATTGCCGCTAAAATAATCAAGAACTAATGTCCCATTTTAACGTTACAAGCAAGCACTCATACGATAGTGCCCATCCCAAAACAAATGGATATCTAGTTTTATATTAATGATGTGACTCAGGAACGCGATCGGCTTCAAAGAAGAAGCAATCACAGTCTTCATCAGATGACCGTCGACATAAAAATACGTGTTTTATATTTACATTATAAAATGGTCATTCAGCTCTTAAAGATACCGCCTGATCTTAAAGATGTGCGCCAGTGTTGGCGCACCTGCATGCAACCACAGTCGAACTAAGCCAATGACGATGCCACTGAGCTACCCGGATCAACTAATGATCACTTATTTCTCGTTCGACATGGAATTCCTTTCATCTGCTGACATTTTTAGAGGAATCACGTTTAATCGCACGCAATCTCTGAAATGCGTATAAATGCACTCCACCCCAACTTTAAATTAAACATCTTTTACATGAAATTTACAAAGGTGAGTATGCAGCCAGAGTCGCGGCATGCACTTTGACAAACCCGAAAGATTTACTCCTCATCAGACCCTTCCATATATGTATATAAATGTAGATCCAGCTGCAACTCACACAGTTTTGTTGTTGTAATATCTCAAAGGCACAGGATCTTATCTTAATATCAAGAAAAGTACGGTATTGTTTAGAAAATTTATTTGTAATATGCACCCATACCTGTGATAGTACACCAATTCAACTTTTTTTACCCCTACCAATATTGCATGTTTTCATTTGAACACCGGCTCTTAGCCGAATTTTCATTACAACCTATTCCGTTCACGTGTTTTAAGATTACTTATTAGTGCGATAATTTTCTTTCGATAGCATATTGAGTACGAAAAACAAAATCGGCCTTAGTATTCACCTCAAATAAAAGTCCTGCAGTAATTCGGAAAATACGAGCATTTTGTGTTTTTACTTATCCACGAGGAACGAGTTCAATTTATGTTCAAACCGACCGCTCAGAGCTTGTAGTTGGGGCGAATGTTATTGATATAGCTGACATGAATTTTTATGCTTTTGCGGTGGATACAAAATATTAATTCTACGTATTCGCAGCGGAACAGTTTCACTTTCCTTTGTATCCTTACCAACGAGAGTAACTTTACAGGACTATATTAGTATTCGTGCCGTGTAGTGACGCGTATGTGGTCAGTCGTTGGTGGCGTGCAAGGCAATGTGGTGGAGAAGGGATGATTGGGAAAATTTACGATGGGAAAATGAAGTGGGCATATTTTTATTGTTTTGATTAAGTCCGGCAAAGTTTTACGATTTATTTTTGTCTTGAGGATTGTTATGATTGCACGCCTAGAGGACTTATTCAGTATTGGCTTTTATATGAAGTGGTTAATGGTGCCGAGTGTAAACGGCCAAATAAATTGGGAACAACATTTTATTATTCAATTTCCTTCGAAAAATGGCTGTATGTATGTAAGCATACATACATAAATGCGTTTGTTGTATTGGAGTATTTAAATTGAAAACTGGTCGAAAAAATTACAATTTCTACAAAAAATATTTCATCTGATTTAAAAAAGCTTTAACAAATAATCCATACATAAAATATATACACAGATTCAATAGCATACAGCTAAGAGTAGGGTTCATAAGATCTTCCTATCGTCACCGTCAGATCATTTCGTAGGAATCTATGCAATTATTGTAGACTCATTTCTACCATAACCATAATCTAAACAATTTCTTTAAAGATTTATCAGCTCCTCAACGATCATGCTTCACAGGAATTGTAGTACAGCTAAGATCTCTGAATGATTAATGATATTACTAATGAGATATGATCATACATATGTATGTGTATGTAAATATGTATATACCTTATAAAACGGCTGCAGTTTCTTTCTGCTACTTGTTTAACTACCTGTCACTAAATCGTTAAGTTTCATCATATTTATTCCCGAGCCCCTATCCTGAGGGTCTAGTTAAAACTAAACATCGGTTAATATTTTGCTTGGGATACGGAAAATATAACTGACAACTCTAAAACAGATAAGCTTTGGTTGATCTTGAATTTTTACAACAAAATTTGTTCATTCAATTAATGAATTTATAATACAATAAGCAAGTATGCTCATAATAACATAGCACCCATTCATATATGTCTAGTGAGCAGAGTAATAACTTATAAAGACCTAGAAATAGACAAAGTCGAAAGTAGCAAACTAATGGGCTATACAATAATAAAGTATCCAATCCCTACACCTACAAAATGTCAATTTCATACAGAGCATATGAGCAACAGGTCGTTTCGAACACTCGATTCACACATTCTCCATTTAAACACTATTTCAATGCAGTCATCAATTAAGGTCACATGTCCGACTCGATGTAATTCCCGCAATTATACCAAAACCGAATGCCACCCGCCAGCTACTGGAAACCACAAATCATAATGGAACACCATTCTGACCACTATCAACCACTGCCACCTCACCGATTAACTTCGTGTTGGAGTTATTTATATCGCTCTCATTGATATGTCCACATTGGACGAAACGCCCAAGGAATTCAGCATATGGCCATAATTCACCGGTAATGATTAGAAACCTCTTGAGAAATTCATATCCAACCACAGCTTATAAAAGCTGGATAGCCTCATCTTCTTGCCGTTGACAAGTGCTAGGGTTAAAATAATGTCGGCCTAAATACTTGACCGGCCTACTGCTCATTTGTCAAAAACCTTGTCCATATGCTGTCAGCCGCACCGGTGGCTTGTTAATGGGAAATAATGGACTTTCACTTTGGGGTTTACCCGCATCTCGTTTTGCCACATGCATGCTTGAATCTCTATGTATTGTATATCCAAATTCACAAGCCGACTAACGGAGTTCGAGGGTTGTTCTCGGCTGACCATAGACGAATGTCTTGTGGCCACCAGTCGTCGAGTATCCACAGAATGCACACTGCGTCTTAGGTTTTGATATCTGTGGTAATGCGTTCGTTCCATCATGTCCTTTGGGAGGCGCAAGGATAAATGATATATACACTTGAATAACTTGTTACATGGACTTCAACAGTAACTTTCATTAATTTTGCTTTCATTACCTCTGCTCCCCATTCGAGCTGATGTTGGCCTTTGGCAGCTCACCCCTTCACGTGATTCCAGTGTTCCAATGCGTGTTGTCAACCACATTGATAAATTACTTTGGTATTGTGTGAAGTGCGAATGGATATAAATCATAGCGCATTTGCAATTTTCGAGGGTGGCAAGGTGTGACAATTGATGATGGTCGCACGCTTCCGGTCTATGCTCGATGTGTTAGTTGTATTCTTGTCACTTGCCGTGAATATAACACGAAACGAAAGAAGGCAAACAGGTAAAAGAAGAAACAAAAACTACTGACAACAACAACGTCACGGCCCGTAGACGCTGCTTCACCTCTTTTGTCTTGTTGTCGCGTCTAACCTACACAGAAGACAATCCACGCCGAACATGATATTTAATCATTTACATAAGTGAAAAATTATCGGCCTGGAAAATGGATGAGAAAATTACGCACTGCAGGGATCGAGCATCGAGCATCGGGCATTGAGCAACCGAAGCTCTGGGTAGGCAAGTTTCCCCTTGACATCCGTGCTGCGCTGCAGATACACAAGATACGGGAGATACTTAGTCCGCAGCAGCTTGGGGCTGACGAAGAAATGGTTAAGTAGAAACTCATGTTACACGATATCGAACAAACTTATGACCACCGTCTACGTGTTTCGTGGATACGTTGCGCGCGGCTTCCCTACTACTAACTGCGATCCCCGGTAGATTGGGATGTAGACATGAATTTCAAGACTAGAGGAGTTCCACTGTGCACACAGCTCGCGTGTATAACTGACTTAGTGAGTGTCAGCAGGACGATTATTCCTGCGACGACGAAGAGGGCAGTGGTTGTGAAGTACACCGAAGCAAGGCAAACGGCCAACTGGCGCGATAAGCGCGTCTTTGAGCCCAAAATCACCTGCGTGGTGAATTGCATCTGTCCATGGCCAGGGTTCAACATAGGTTTCAATACTTATCACACCTCTCCTTAAAATCTCTAAATGGTGTACACAACATGCAATTGAAACATGGTCGTTATTTTGCGGTAATCTTGGCTTCTTCCCACTTTTATCTGCTCCTGCTGTTTTCGCGTGGATTCTTTATTGGCGGTAACGATATCGGTGGCGCGGCAGCCGGACCCGCGGTGCGTTCCTTTGGTACTACCAATTTGAACGATGACCATCGTCGTTTATCAAGGCATTGAATATCTTAATAAATGCTGAATGTGCAGACAGTTTGTTTACGCGTCAGGTTCTAACACACCGATGGCTTAGGAATCACAATGATTACCTACTGCTTGAATGTGGCGAGCATCTTAACTTGTGTTCTGCAATAACATATGAAGCGCGAGAAAGACTATTTCTTTTTTATTTGTTATTTGAAGTAGATAATTTCGATGGATTCATTGATTTTATTGTTAGCAATAGATGAGGATTCAAGAAAAACGGTATGAACATCGCGCAAAATATGGGTGTTGACCTATTATTATTATATTATTAGATGGCGTTACCGGGCATGAAGAGCCAGAGTCAAGCTTCTTTTATGTTGTGTGAGATTTGTTTTTCACATAAATGAATCGGACCTAGAGTTTAATACCTGTTCCGAATGGCGAGAGCCGAGAAGCTTTTTCAAGGCAAGTGTACTACGGGGTATTTTGCCCCGTCGAGAAGAAAGGCCGCGAAATAAACATTCGATGGCGTTGGTGTTTTCTAACACAAAAAAAAAAAAATAAGAGCCCGAAATGGCTGGTTTAGAAAATTATGCTCCACTGAGCTTAGCGTAAACAGATTTTGGCCATAGTTGGATGAAGACGAAAATCACGCTGCCAAACTCGGTCTTCACCGATGTAAGTAGGTATGTGATGACTATCTGGTGGACATCGAAAGACTAATTTCCAATTGGAAAGCGAAAAACGCATTAAAAAATTGTAAGGAAAGCGACATAGTGCATGAGAAATTAACTGAGGAGCAGTCAGTAGTATTGAAATACTATGCTAGTAACCATACCCATTTTCATTAATACATTTGAAGCCTTTATAGAGGCCGAAACGTTATCATTATGGGTCTTGAATGATGATGGAAGAAAATCAAAACTGTCAATCCTAATTAATATTATAAATTTAAAAGATTTGTATGTTTGCAACGAATAAACTCAAAAACTGCCATACCGATTTCAAAAATTCTTTCGCAATTAGAATGCTATATTATCACTAGGTAACACAGGCTATATTGATCTATCTCGATTATTGACTTCAATATTTATTTTTGTAAATTTAGTATTTATTAAATCCTTGTTATAGTACAATAATATGTAAGTATGTATGTTATTATGAGTAGCATACATTTCTAACAGATGGCGTTAATTTACCGATACAATATCGACAATCCTTGGTTATCTTAGATGGCGTGGTGCTACAATTTCTTTTGAGATGCCACCGATTATTTTCGGCGCTCAAAAATTAAGAATTTCGTTTTTATTTAGGGACAACTGTACACGTCCGACCTTCGTATGCCACAGGAGGAATGAGTGGAAGACTGGTCGATAATGGAGTTCAGTGTGACATTATCTTTTTATCTTTACTTTCTGAATAAAGAATGCCAGCGCCCCTGGCGGCAGATTGCAAAGCAGAGTTGTTTGGATCGTTGGTACCATCTAACTTTATCATGCATGTTTACGACATAAGACAAGAGGCTCGAAAAGGGAATCATTCACCAATCGCCGAGAACCAACACCGATAAAACAGAGACCTTTTTTTTTGGAAGTTTCTGCTATCTGTTGAAGCTCTCAGACACAAATACTGATCCGTTGTGCTGCCAGACAGACACCTTAAATGGCGTTAGAGCTCATGAAGAGCCAGAGCCAAGCTTCTTTTTTTTTATTCACTTATATTTTGTGCGATTTGTTTTTTACACAAGTGAACGGAACTTAATGCCGATTCCGAAGGGCGAGAGCCGAGAAACTTTTCAAGTGTACAACGAGGAGTTTGCCCAGTACTCAGACGAAGGGGGAAGCCACGAAATAATCATTCGATGACGTTTGTGTTATCGGGATCCAAACTCGCTCATCTTGCGTCAGCGGCCGACTCAATCACTCTACAATCCAACAGGTGCATAAAGTAACAAACAAGATTCTAAACAATTATAACGAGCAAAAATATGTGTCGAACTTTACGTTGCGAAAGCTTTCGACAGCGTATAGCACAAAGAATTATTATCTAAACTTAAAACTATCCTACTGGATCACCTGAGTGATCGGCACTTCCATGTACAATACAACGACGAATATTCAAAATTATATGAAATTAACGCAGGTGTTTCCCAAGGTGCTGTACTATGTCCCTTTTTATAACTACTTTATACAGCAGACATACATACCTATGCCAGTAAAACCGGACTCCATGCTAGTAACATTCGCAGACGACACACATATGTAACTGCATTCAAACAGCTACATACAAAGCGACAAAAATACTAACCTGGTTCCACAAATAAACACAAAATTAACGAAGAAAATACGGTACAAGTTGTATACACTACATAAAGGATTATTAGTCCCCAAGACATTACTTTGGACAACAAGAAAATCACTGTCGACAACTCAGCGAAATTCCTAGGCTTACTAATAGATAATAAATTGACATGCAAAACACACATAATTCAAAAACGTAATCAAATTAAAAATTAATTAAGGCAACTCTATTAGCTTTTTGGAAAAAATCTGTAGAAAATAAACTTCTTATCTACAAGACATTAATAAAGCTAATTTGGACCTACAGTATTCAAATATGGGGAACCGCCGCCAAATCAAACATAAACTTAATTTCGATACTCTGAACCACCCTGGTACATTTCAAATGAAGACATACATCGTCACCTTAAAATACTCAATGTTAAGGACAAAATTAAGAAATTTAGTAAAAACTATCAAATAAAAATCTCAAATCACCAAAACAATGAGATACAAAACTTACCTCACCAGGAAGCTAGCGGAGAAAGACGACTAAACGAAGAAGACCAGCAGACCTTCAATACCTATGAGCTACAATATATGTAGATATATATGTATGTATGTATATTGATGTGTATATAAATGTGAACTGTATAATGTTACTTGTGATACTAAGTAAAATGTATAAAATGTAATGTAAGAAATAATATTATGGTAAATCCCACTATAGCAATGTCAAAATAGAGTTTTTAAGATGTTGGTCTTAAAGCATAGCATACCCCTATTGTAAATCTAAAAACAATTACCTAGTGTCTTAGAGCAGATGTAATTTTAGCTTAGGAATAAAAAAAATATATACAATATATATTACTAATTTCGTGTTTCTAGTCGCAGATTCTTTTTGAACGTTAGAAAACTTTTTCTTTTGCTATTGTTGTTTTTTTATACCGAAGGAGATGGCCGAGTTCCTTTCGTAAGTGCGCTTGATCTTCTCAGTAACTGTCAGGCCTTGAAGTCTTAGCATATGGCGGGCTTTTACTTTTTTCTCGCATTCTTCGTCGAATCTAGGCTTTTCCTTGTTTTCCGCTTCTTTCTTTATAACACTTTTGGTGATCATACTTATTTCATCCGTCTTATTTCGTCCTTAGATTCTGTGCCATCTACGTAGTAGGGTAAACCGGTTATTACATCCTGACACTGGCACTGGATACGAGTAATTATTATACATTCCTATGTTCCGCTTTTGTAAATTCGCATTCGGTGTTTGATTTTGGAGATGATTAGAATGTGGTCAGAACAGCAACCCGCCCTTCTACATGTTTTGATAGCTAGTACGATTATTTTGGTATATCTTCTTCTATCAGAAACTGATTAATTTGTTGGCGCGTTACTCCATCCGGTGACATTCCTGTAGTATTATCTCGCGTTTGAATGTTGCAGTTTTCGAAATATATTTTGAGCTGACGAAACTTATTGTCCTACAACCGTTATCGTTTGATGAGACGTGGAAATTTTGTTTTCCTGTTGTTGGCCTATATATCGCTCCTTTTCCTAATTTCGCGTTGTCCCCGAGTACGATTTTTACGTCGGAGGATAGAATTTGTTCATCCATTGTTTCATAAAACACTTCCTTTACCTCTTCATCCTCATCTTCCGTAGGAAAATGTATTTTCAGAAGTACATAGTTATAGCGGGAACCTCGCATTTTGGCCATCGACATTCGGTTGCTGATAAAGAATTCTGTTCCAAGATTGTGGTTATCCGGACCACCACAAACAGTTATTCCATAAGAAAGGCAAACTTCTCATAATGCTGCGATGTCCAATTTATATTTACTAATTTCATTGAATGCTGTTTGAAAAGCACCCGGTCTGTACAAGCTGCGTACGTCGACTGTGTACTTAATTTTTGGGCATTTCTTTTCATGTATGGATGGATTCCCACCCCGAGATCCGATAGGGGAACTAATATACATATGTACCTCAGAAATAATTTATCCAAGGAAGACCAGCCATATTTAGCACCCAGGTGGGTCAACTATTTTTGATGTTTTTTCGAATGTGGCGTTGGTATGGTGTATTGTTATTGTGATATGAGTGTGGGTAGTAAAGAGCAATCAGCTGTGCTCCTACCTCTAAATTTTTTTTCCATTAGGTATTTAGTCTTTTTAGTTTGTCGGCCTCTAACGCGCGATGAGCGAGTTCGGATCCCGATAACACCAACGCCATCGAATGTTCATTACGCGGTTTCCCTTCTCGACGGGGTACCTACTGGCAAAATTCCCCGTAGTAGACTTGCCTTGAAAAAGCTTCTCGGCGCTCGCCGTTAGGAATCGGTCCCGTTCACTTGCGTGAAAACCAATAGCACACAACATAATGTCGGACACAATGTCGGACAAAACCATAGCACCCAATGGCACTTGGTTACATGTTGGCAAATAAAATTGCTAAAATTTAATAGATAGTAGATAAATAACGCACGAGCATATTGAACCAGCTGAACCCGATTATCTCTTTGTTTTTTTTTTGCTTATCTTTGTTTCTGTATTGCGGTAAATTATCTGTTGCATTTGAAATAATGACACACGTAATCGGAATTCTGTGAAAAAGTTTTTAAATTGGCGCGTAACAAATACACCACCGAATTTAAACAAAAAGTTATTTCATTGATTTTCATTCATTCATTGAGATTTTCATGCAGGGTAAGCAGTCAACCGAATTGCTAAAAAATATGGGATCCACCATTCGGTCATTTCCATTCCGGATACCTTGAAACTATCCACCGTGGCGGAAAACCTCGGAAAACTATCTACCATATGGGATGATCACGCAATATTTCGAGTAATTAAAAAGGATCCATTTATATCTGCAAGAGCGATAGTAAGTGAACTGGACTTGGACATATCCACCAGATCTATCCAGCGAAGGATGGTGAAAGCCATCTAAAAAAAAATTTCACCGAAGAATCAAAGGGGGAGACAAAAGCGCATATTAACTGGACTATTGCCAAATGGCAGATGAATTCAAGTTCAATCTGAAGGGTTCTGTAGAAATTAAACAAGTGCGTAGACCAAAGGGCAAACGGTATACGCATTATACAAGAGGTATAATAAAATAGGCTGGAGGAAACATTTAGGTCTGGGAATGTTTTTCCAGCCAGAGAATTGGGCCAATTCATAAATAAATGGAATAATGGATCGTTTCATGTGTAAGGATATCCTTCAGAACGTGATGCTGCCGAAGAATAGATGGCTTTGATATGGATATATGTAGGTACCTACATGATAACGATCCAAAGCACACCAGAATTTACTTTCAGAAAATAAAGTTAAAGCCAGAACAATCACCAGATCTGAATCCCATAGAAAATCTATGGGAGATTATAGATCGGCATATTCAGCGTGAAAAGTGCAAGAACAAGGATTTTCTTTTTGCTCAAACGGAAATTGCTTGGAAAAGTATCCCCGCGGAAATTATAAGCAATTTGATGGAATCGATGCCCCGGAGATGTGAAGCAATTATCAAAAATAATGGATTTGCCACAAAATATTGGAAAAAAAAACTTGGGAATAGAATGTGCATGGGTTTAGTTTTGTCGCAGCTTTTTTCATTGAATTAATCTATTTTTCGTAATATTTTCTTAACTTTTGAATGTGCATCATTATTTGTCCAGTATTTTAAGATCTATTGTTAATCTGTGTTACAGAAATGAAATTCATTTCAATCTATTAAATTTTAGCAATTTTATTTGGCAACATATAACTAAGAGCCATTGGGTGCTATTGTTTTGTCCGACACTGTAAGTGAATGAGAGAAGCTTTACTCAGACTCTCCTTGCGCTGTAACGCCAACTAAGAAGAAGAAGATTTAGTCTTATAACTGGCACTCCGAACCGCGGGTTCATGTAACCCTTATCCCGCAGGGGCATCTTTGATCGTTCGTAGTTCCGTTAACAAAGTGCAAATAACCCAAAATATAAAAAGAAAATTATCCCCAAACCATTTGGCTTTGTGCAACTTCACACTCTTGAATAAGCACTTGTTCTTAAACCTCTTACCTGATGACAGACCAACGTAAGGCAAACTGCCGGCATACAACCAATTAAATTTTCTTCCGGGCCATATCATACATCTCCAATCATTCTGCGTCCAATTTTCATTACTTTCATAAACAAAGTCAATAATTTTACTTTTTCTCGAGTCAGTTTGCTGATATATCACAACCACAACTATTCAAACTGATTTTGTTTTACACAGTATACGAAGCCGAACGTCGCTACGGGAATTTGGACTCAAAGCTTTCTTGAAACATTATTATGTATATGGTGCGCTTTCTATGACGGCTAGTATATAGATATATTACCTATACTATACGATTCATATACCCAACATTTAATTCATTTTTTTTAAGCAAATTGTTTTTGATGCGTTCGCTTATAACTAATAGATCCGCATCCACTGATACCTGCTTAAAAGTCCACATGGCTAAGTGAAATTAGTTCGTATTATCTGAAAATTGAGGCATATTTTCATTTTATCGGTTGAATATTTATACACATCCTGTCCAACTTGCCGCAGTAGCTGGTAAGTGCAGCTTATGCACTTAAATGTTCGCAAGCATTCTTACAGGGCCCAACTTCTATTTTCATGTCAAGACAAGGTAGACATGCGGGTATATATCCATATGTACGTACATATGTACGTAGTTTGATAATGTGTTTTTCCAATGAAAAATCTATCCCAAAAATGGCAAAAAAGTCCCATTGAAATTTTAGACCTTGCAATAAAGTGGCCATAATATACCTGGACTCAATGCAATTATAAGATGGGTATTCATATTCGTTTGAAGAATATATTATTCTGAGTTGGAATTGCAAAAACAAAATCAAAAACATCTGTATTCTATTTTACGAAAGCAAACTTTAAGATTTTTTTTTCTCTCTTCTGTAATCCCTCTCTTAGATAACCTATTTCAGCAGTTTATTTCACTAAAACTCTCCCACCCGACGGCTGCGTAACACTTTAGAGATCATATGTTCTTCTCATTGCTTTAGTACATTTGATTTTTCTTGAATGATATTAAAAAAATATATAGAATCGTACAATATGACAGATGCTAAGATAAGACCTCTATCTGTAATTAGAAATGAACCAAAACAGAATAGCAAATGTTCAATAAACCGAAATCAACAGTGGAGAGCTTATGAATGTATTTCCCTACCAAAACCATGGATGGAGTGAAAACGATACTAAAGCAACTGTTTTTATTAATTACAACTATTGCTGCCATTACATTTATTGTTAATTTGAATTGCACAAAGAAGCACACACATGTGTAAAAGATACGACTGCACAAACACGATCAAATCCCATGTGAAACAGAACGACGAAAAGCCCCTCCGCTCCAATGAGTATGGCATTGCGAAGAATAAACTAACAATCAATTGGATCTTCTTTTTTTATCTTTTCCTATTCTTTTTGAACTGTTTTTTTTTCTTCTATCTTTGCTCGTCAAAACAACAAAAACAGTAGCAGCAAGTGGTATTCAGTCTGCAGCACACAACCGAGCCTTGATGCAATGAGAGAACACAATGAATGGAGGACACAAATACAGCACGACGAAATGTATCTTTCTTTTGGGGGTTTCCTTTCTTTTGGATTCTTTGCGTTGCATCGAGGGCGGAGTTACCCGTTTCTCATGGCATGGCAGACTTAACCGATTCGAATCGGTGTATATTCCCCTTCGGAAGGGATATGCTTGTGTGAGTGGTCTGTTACAGTCACTTAGGCGTGGTTTACTATGACGCGAATCGGTTTTTGTTTCCCCTTTGTCGGAGTGATTGATTTTTTCTTGATTTTATTTCTTCCCTTAATCGTATTGCTGGCTTTCTTCTTTTTATTTAGAATACATTTGATACTCCTTGCTTTTCGTTTTCTTCCCTTTTTTTTTGTTTTACCGTCGGTTGATGCATTGTCGTGGCTAACCACTACTCCTCAAACTCGAACAATCGATTATTTTTCCAGGATATGAACGTTCTTCTTGGAAGGTAAACGTATCTACATATTTAAGGCCAAAATTAAAGTAAGAGTTAGAGATATGTCGAAAAAGGCGATAAGACGAAAGTTCGTGTGTTCAATAAAAACTCGTTGATATTCACTTGACTTGAATTTCGTCAAATTCACTTGGAATGTTTTAGTGGGAACTTTAACAAGTTCAAAAACCATAACGAAGGCTTGGTTTTTGACGATAAAAAATCCAAAACTGGATTTTTTTTTAAATGTTCGTTTTTATGGTTTATTTTCTATCTCTATCTATTTTTGTCAGTTTGTAGGTCGAAAAAAATTCAATTTCTACGAATAATCTTTTATAATTTTTTTTTAACCCACACAATCGGCTTCGCGTATTTTTCATAATCAATTCGATTCTGACAGCTTTAAATAAAATCAGTGCTACTAACCTAAATAAGTATAATTGAAAAATCTTTTATAAAGTTGGTTTTACAAAGTAAATGAACATCAAAATATTAAAACAAATGTGTAGATAATAAAAATGAAAAAAAAAACTCATAACACTATTATTAAACTCACTAATACTATTAAATAAACTAAGTTGTTATGAACTTGGTCAAATTTAATTAGAATACTTATTAATATCTACTTATTAACCAGCGAATTTTCAACAAATATTTGAAACAAAATTAACATTAAAAAAATAAACTAACGAAGAGTCTTCAAAGAATCATTATTATTTTTAGTGTTAATATGTACGGAAGAGAAATTCTGCTATGTAACCTATCATGTGTTGTTTTTTGTAATTATATTCTTCGTGCTGTCCTCCATGTTCTCTATAGGTTCTGTATATCAGCAACAGTAGATGGATCAACGAAGTTTAGCGAGTAATTCACTGCTAAATAGTTGAACCCTATGAAAAAGATAAAATTGTAATGTCAAACATGACTTCTTGATATGTTGTACAGGTAGATATTTAATCGCATGGTGGGCAGGACAAGGTGGAAGTGAATTGTTTAAAGTTTGTCCGATTTTTTTACCACCCCATCGCTCGACTTGCTCTGGCCACCATGCAATTCTTTTTTTTTAACCGAGATGAATAATCCAACAATTAAAAAGATAGCAGTTTCTGGCTTAATTTTTATCTTTATTATTTCTAATAAAGTTTCTTTAGTCCTATTGATGGCTGATTCCATACAAAAATAATGTTGACCCCCATCAGTTCCTCCAAAAACCAAATTTCTTTCAATAACCCTGCTTTTATTGTATTTTCCCTTTACAATCTGAACAATTTTTGAACAGGCAACATTCACAAATTTCACGAATATACGATGCCCAATCACAATAAGTTATTGGAGATATTTTCAATTGATTTTTTAGATACTTAAGGACGAATCCTTGAACCAAGAATCAGCACGAATCGATAGTTTAAAATTACATTAAAATATTAGATCTCATTTTTAATCCATTTATCGAATAGTTACGCAAGTAATCACCACAATTTATAGAAACTTACTTACACTGAAATACGGCATATTTTTTTGAGAAAAATTACAAAACTAATAAGTACTGAAGCTCATTCTATGTCACTCAACACATCTTAACACATAATATGCATATTATTTTAATAGGATTTGCGAAAAGTTAATATAAGAAGTTCAAAAATATAATATTGTAAGTAAATAAAGTCAGTAAAATGTAAGGATTATGTACCACACATTATGTTATTTTTCTTTTATTTATTTTCGCTCTAGTTATAAATTAAATAAAAATAATTCGAGAAAACAATTTGTCGATTTTCTTTTTCTGCTAGTTTGTTCCTTTTTTATTTTGGCGTCGATTACGAAAAACTACTAGAAGTCAATTGGAAGGGGTAAAAAAAATTTTAAAGGATCATTCATAGGAATTAAAATTTGTTCAGCATTCCATTCTAAAAAAACTAACAGAAAAATAGGTTGAAACGAACAATTTAAAAACAAAAATGGTAAAAAACTTAATTTTTTACAGCCAGAAAACCAGGTGACCGCGAAAGTGTACAATTACCATTTTATTAACTACGATTTCGACTAGCAAACAAATATAAAGCCATAACTTAATTCTATATTGGAGTTTACCTGTTAGTTTTGTTTTTACAATTTCTGTTTACAACGTTGATAAGGTTTTATTTCGAATAAAACGCCAACGTTTGTTGGGGAAAATATCATAAAGTACAAACATATGAACATCTCAAGTTCTTTTCTAATGTACCTTTCATACACATAAGAAGTTGTAAAATACAAATTATTTTCACCGCTTAATATTTGCTACACCGCTAAATATTGTACATATGTATGTATGTATCATCTTCCTATAGGAAAATCCAACACACAAGTAAACAAACAGTTACAAAGAAAATGTACGAGTAACTACCTTCTAAAGAAATTACGTATTTGGGTGTGGAAAACATATGCAACCGATGAGGAGCGACTACCGAGTTCACAGCGATAACGACTGATAAGGATTTTCTTTTTGTTTTTGTAGCTAATAATAATCGTGTCGTTGGGTAGGCTAGGTTGGAGAATAGGTTTAGTTTAGTTTCCAAAAAAAATTACATAGTTATTTAAAAATTATAATATTATGTATATAATATATACACTTTCATATATATATTTTAGTTAAGTTAGGTTAAGCTCGTTTTAGTAAGTTATAAGTTCTATATAACAAAATAAAAAACTATCCGATGTTAAGTTTTTCTTAGAATTTCCTTAGCTTTAATCACATTCATTCATTGTTATTAAGCTAATCTTAGGTCGAAAGAAATAGCTTTAAGATCAAATCTAAAAAAACCAAAAAATATTCGCGAACCAAGTGTTCTCCGAAATGAAAAGTTTTAAAGATAGATAGATATTTTTTTCGTATGTAAAATTTACACACGAAACACAGGGATTTGATAATTAGGTTATATCTTTCCAATGAACATTTTTGATATTTTGTATAAAGGAAAAAACGAAAAGACAAAATAACGAAATGCTTTAGAAGTAAAATACGACAAACACCTTCTATACAAGCAAAAAAAAAAAATAAAAAAAAAATTAAATAGAATAAATAAATAAATAAATAATTAAATAAATAAATAAATAATTAAATAAATAAACAAATAATAATATAAGTATAAATAAATAAATAGGTACTTAACTAAATAAATAAATAAATTAAATAAACAAAAAGTAACAAAAATATAAAAATAAGAAAATAAATAAATAAGTAGATAAATAAATAAATAAATAACAGCGGAAGTAAAACAATTTAATTATCACATATTTCTTATAAAAAAGGTTGTCAGCAAAACTACATCGTTCCACAAATCTAGTTTTAAGTTTTTCAATCCTTTCATGAATCAGTTCAACATTCATTTTTTTGTGCAGATCTAACGTAGAGTGATGTTTTAAATAATTTCAGAAAAGGATTATCGCAAAAAGAAATGTCAATCAAGGACTACGTTAACAAATCTGCTGTTTGTCTGATTACCAAGAGTGGAAAGTCATGCCTCACCATAAAAGCAGAATGCCACGCAGGACCACAGTGAAGAAGACCGGAAAATGATTAACTTCTTCCGGAATACCCCATAGATTCTTCTAAAGAAACTAAAATTGAACTAGGCATACTAGGACTCATCAACCATAAGACGTGACGCACTACAGGCCGCTTGCGTGTGGTTATAATAGCTAAAAATTCATTAAGGTTTTGCCTAAAAAAACGTCTCAATTAGAATTTGAGTCCAAATTTAACATGCACGGACCTGATGGGGAACAACACGTGATGAGATCAAAACTTGAGAGACTAAAACCAAAGTATACCAAGGTAACCGTTGAAAAAGGATCTATAATGGTCCTTATATGTTAAATGTCATATATGTAGATGACATGAAGTCTAAAGACTACTTACATCGAAATTCTACAAAATGCTTTCTTATGCGGATTGCAAATGCAAAAAGCACAAGTTAAAGTTGACAACAACCTGTTTTCAGAGAATAAGATTCCAGTATTGCAGTGGCAGATCCCAGACCTTAAGAAAGTAGAAAAATCTTTGAAGATTTTGAAGATATGTATTTATTTTTAAGTTCCAAAACAAAAAATGGGGTTATCAAAAACCCCGTTATTAAAAATGAAGAATATGTAATTAACTATTAGCAATTTCCCGCTCGATAAAAAAAGCTGGAAAAGTGGTTCCAAGTTTGCAATAAGCAGTAAGCCTCAAAACCTTTATTTTTTTGCATGCCAACAGCGTCCAATAAATGATTCGTTGAATAAATGATCACGTTGAATTAAAATCCAAGCAAGGGGATAACCGAATGCACATAACTCGTCTTCGAAAAACAATTTTTTGGATTTTACCAGAAGTTTGGCAAACAGCATCAATCAATCAATAAACTTTGCTACGATTACTTGCCACCGTCATGATATATAGATAAATATGCCTTTGACTTAAACTGGTAACAGTGATTTCTATCATCGGTCTTATACAGTTGATATTTGTCTGTCCAATATGTACATACATATACTTCCAGTTTGATAACATTCACTCGACCACCCCATTTTTTGAAATTGCGCGAAGTTTGTTCATCAAAGTTTCACTTACACGATTTCAAGTTTTGAATTTTTTTTGTTTTTTTTTTTCTAGCGCATTAAAAACCATATTACTAGGGCATTCCGATTGCATTGTTATTTTGCGATATCACAAACGTGTTAAAGGCAACATTAAGCCGGTATTAGATATGAATATATTTCTCAAGGGGCAAAAATTTCACATTTCGTCTCAACGGCAGGTTAGTTTCTACTACAATATCAGACGTTTATGAAATGAACCGAGAACAAACTTGACTCGTAAATCTGTTCAGAATTTTAGAGCTACAGGTTCCGTCATACGTAGAACAGCCACGTCAGCCGGGCCCGAACAAAATTTCATGAAATGAACAAACAATAAACAAAATTGCAGCTATCGTCATCAAATCAACTGCAGATTGGATTTGATTTGAAAAGGCGAAAAAATCACAATTTAAGAGTTTAGAATTGTTTTAAATCTGAATAGTGTATTTTGACTACTGATGCATATTTCCACGTAAATAAATGACCATGTTGCTAAGCAGATTTTCTCGCCTCTTAAGTCCAAAGAAAACAAATCAAACACCGCTGTACCGCCCACAAGTGACACTGCGGTAGGTTTTATTAGAGAATGCATATTTCCAAATGTACAAATTGTACAAGTCTCTGTTTTGGACATTCTGCGCACAATCAAAATCAACGACATGGCCTTAGCAGGATGTTCACACCCTTGAAAAGTAAAATCCGTTAGGTGGTCCATCCAAAATCGATTTCCCACTTTAGTGATACCGCATGGCCTCAGTGCTAAATTTAACTTCTACGGTGGGATCTTATATTTAGAAAAAAAATCGTCATATTTATTTAGAACTAATACTATCTAGTAACACACTAGATATTGAATCAACCTATTATAGTTAATGCAATCGTATTGTAATTGTTATTAATATATTTTGATACTTTTATTATTATTAAGATAATTTAGATTATTTCCGGCCACTTGGAACTCGGAGTTCCTTTCAATTTTCGATGCGCTGTTTCGTATCTACTAAGTCCATCCTTATGTTGATTGCTTTTCTCTTCATTCACTTCTAAATCTACTCCTTTGCTGCTATTATTAGACTTTCCGGGTATTTTCTTTTTCTAACTGTTTCCTCATTTTCGCCCAGAAAATCCTGATATTAGTTAACGTAAACTAGAGCGTTTCCTCAAGTAAGCTCATGACGTATTCCAGCATCAAATTAAAAAAAAACTGGTGACAAGGCGTCTTCTTGGTTTAATCGATCTTATATCACTAATATTGGCATATGGTATTTTCTATTTTAACTCGTCCTTTGTTTTCTTTTAGGTATACTTGCATCAGTTTCACCAAACTTTTTCGGGTTCTCAGCTTTACAGGGAAATGATACATTTCTAATCGGTTCATAGAGTCATTTGCCTTTTAACCGTGGTGTATCGTTTTGTGGAGTTCTCATTTCTTTTTTAAAAGCTACCATATATTAAAATCTGTTCACTCGTCGAGCGATTCCTTCTTAAACCACCAAGCAGCGATATTCCTCAGTAATTGTTGCATTTTATTCGGTCACCCTTTTTAAACACGGGCGTTGTGACCAAGTTATTCTATTCCTCGGGGATGGTTTCATTCTTCATTCTTCGTGATGAGCAAATGTATCTTCTCTGTTAATATCTCTCAAGCAAATTTTATCAATTCCGATGACATTACGTCGATTCTTGCGGCTTTGTTATTCTAAAGCCTATAAATTGCTCACTCAGCTGTGTGGACATTGTTTTCCATGCTCTCCATGTACATTCATATCGCCTCTTGATCTGGCCTGGTATCCTTTTCGTACAGCGTTTATCCCTGTATACATTGCTCTTGTGTTCCTAGCAGCACATTCTCCCTGAATGTTAGCAAACTTTTTCCTGTGCCATTGACGTTTTGATATCATGTGTGCGTGATTTCTTCTCTAATTTCCAGGGCGTGTAGCTTAAGAATATAATGGGTTTTCACTTTTTCCTCGCATTCTACGTCGAACCAAGGCTTTCTTTGGGTTCTTTGCAATGTCCTAATTTGTTTTGCGCTTCAGTTATAACACTTTTATTGGTGACCATACTACTTCCACCTGTCCTGCTTCGTCCTTAGTTTCTCTGCCCTCTTCTAGAGTATACCGGTTATTAATTACATCTTACGAGGTTTTGTTATACATTCTTGTATTCCGCTTCTGTAAATTTCGGTATTTGATTTTGGAAATGATTAGAATGCGGTCAGAATAGCAATCCGTTCTTCTGCTTGCATGTTTTGATATCTAGTACGTCAGTTCGTCCTGTATTTATCAGAAAATGATCAATTTGGTTGCACGTTACTCCATCATATTATCTGAGCTGGCGAAACTTATTGCCCTTAGATCATTATATGATAGTTTAAGGAAGCGTGGAGACCTTCTTCAAGTATGTAGATATGTTTATAATATATTGTCGCTATAATATAAAATATAAACTAATTTATTTTGTTAATTACTGATTGGAGACCAGCCGGTCGTACAAATTATCCTTAATTTATGTGCATTCCTCTTTATGGATAGTTGCCGGAGATCCAAACGGAGAACTTGATTATCTTCTTAATATTTTACGCAAGGACGAATAGCCATATTAAGCATCAAGGTGGGTCAACAATTGCTGATTGAAAAATGAAATAATAAGTATTTTAAAAACATTCTTTCTTTTTACTGAAATTAAAATGTTAATAAAGTACAAAAACAGTCACAAAACAAAGGACTCAGACTTAAACTTCTACCCCAGAAATGTATGTAATTAATTTCTTGAGACGACTCGAAAACATCCGTCACGTCGCCAAACAACAATAGTCGGATTATATTTTGGAGGGCATCTTGACCGGCAGTCGGGGGGCAGTCTATCGAAGATATTAATTATGATCTAACGTTGTCTGCGCAAAACCCACCCGAAGCAATATTATTAATCGAAAGAATTTATCTAGTTCATAAGCTCACTAAATCAGTTGGCTGTCCCAATAAGGGGATGTCACATTCCTTGTCAAATAAACAAAAGAACGAGAATCTATTTGTCCTCCGATGCAATATTCCATTTCTTCTTCAAGGATCATAAGCACTTAGTTCTGAACGTACGCGTAGAGGGGTTGCTCGTTTTTACACATGTATGTCTTCAAGTTCACCACCAATGAGGCAATGAATGGCACATCCTGCAGGGTAGTTAATTGCTTTTATGTTACCAATTTCCGGCACTTGGTCAGTGTTTAGGGCCAGAAAATGAGCATTTAATAAACTCACTTAAAGTAAAGTTTGTGTTCCAAAGGATGTGCGTTTAATTTAATTGTTAGTGGTGGAAATAACAATACAAGGGAAAAAAATGCATAACAACACATACACGTACAACGTATAGCAAATGAATATGAATTTATTGTTTAGTAAATTTACTTAAAAATAGCATTGCTTCCGGTTCCCAGTAAAGTGACATAACTCCTTTTAATACCTTATTTCTTGAATGGGAAAAATGCACATAAAAAGCATTAAATGCATTTTTGTTTTTTCTTTTTTTGTCAATCTAACTAATAATTTGTATTCTAATATAAATCCCTTCTAACAAGAATGGAACCACATTTAATCGCCTTGTCATTGAATTACAAGAGTCAGCTGAATATCATCATCTGCTCACAGGCAGTTTTATGCATGTTTTCAATTACATGACACCCCTAACAACAGAAGCAAATCCCATTTACAACTGCGAAATGACACGTCAAACCCCGGAGCGTACCGTTCATCTTTTCTTCCTATTATCTTCTGCACACTCGTGCATACATAGATATATCCACTTAACTAATTTAAATCTCACATGCTGTCGGTTTCGATGTCGTCTTCATCCAAACTATCAACGTCAAAATTGCTTTTAAAATATCCAAAACATGTTCCGAATTTGTACAACCTGACCCGAAAACATTGTCTAAGCACCACCCCTACATTTAGCGTTCATTCATATAGACATACAGACATATACTCGTAGATCTTGGTCCTTATTTAATCCCTTAATTCACTGTACAAAATAAATGGTTTCTATAAACTCCTTAAAAACTGAGAACAACTGTTCACTCGACTCACCAATGGACCTGTCAATGCGAATGATATTCGCTAAAAGTGCTCGTTCTAAATTGAAACATACTCCACCTTGTCTGGCCATGACTGTACGTAAGCTTGATACCGGGGATCTTCCTCAGAACAGAAACGTCATCTGTGTGCGAAGAAGTGTTGAACTGTGTAATAGGAATGTTAAATGTGTCGCATACTTTTCACTTTCGCACCCTTGTCATCGGACTGACATGAAATCATCCACTGAAATTACTTCCATGGGCGGTTTGGTGCCGCACGGTGTGGTGATCTTCTATTTTTGCCAAGTGCGCTTTATAGGGGTGCTATATAAATTTCAGCGGGTCATATCATTCAGTGCGTCCGCGGATATGGCGCGGTCGCGGTCAGGTTTCGTCGTATGTACGAGAATATGTAACATATGGTTCCGCCGACCTGCTGCCATTTAATTACAAATTAGCTCGACCTCGGGCATTAGGAACCTGATTCATTTCGCCGGCGGTACGCGAAACTTTAATATAAAAGTTTTAACGAAAAAAGTTTTGTGCCTCTATTAGCGAACCGCATCATTGCCATCCGTAGGAATATACAATATTTTTCCGTTTTTTGCAATTTCGTTTGCAATATAACTATGTGAATGAAAAACTAGTTCTGGCTACGGAACAGGGACGGGGACAAAGCATAACTATGATACTTTACCACACAGTCAGCTCCTGAACTAAGGGGCATTGGACCATAGCCATCCTAAGGGATGGTTAGTCCTTTCTTGGTAGCTATTCATATATGTAATATATGTATATATGTATATCTTTCTTGAGATAAACTTTGTTATTTTGCATTGTAGAAGCAAGGAGATCCATTTGTTTATGCCAGGGTTGTAAACACCTACCCATAGCATTATTGTTTTATATGATAGGAAACAAGTTGAAAGCTAAAATAACACACAAATGCCACTCATCCTGACTGTTTAAGAATTCAGTACGAATATTGATTGAACAAACCAGAAACGGGTTTGCGGAAAGGTAACGTTGTTCATTGGGTATGTGTGAGGGTATGTTAGGCGTCGTCCTCGTCGCAGTCATTGTCGTCGTTCAGGCAATCACAACCTGACACAGCAATACGCGTTGAACGAAAGAGTAGTATCGATAGTAGCAAGGATCATCGTGCAAAGCAAGTTAACGCAAACAGCTACACAGCCATCAATTCGTTATCTCTACGAAGTATACTAAAAATGATACAGCAATCAAGTGAGAATGTGGGGTAATATGTTTGCAGGAGTGTTCCACCTCATGTTGGCGGGAAGCCTATTGAAAAATAAATCTTTTAATATTATAGAAGTCCTCTAATTAAAACGATCATTTTATGAAACCAAATACTACATACTCGTATATCAGCAGTCAATATAAAAAGACGAAGAAACTGATCTTACTAACCATTGCTAAAAGGTGAATAATGATCAGTCAACACACTTTACAATCAAATACAGCGAAAAAATTGCGCTTAGTGGCGAAGCCGTAAACAAAAGTAGCTAGGGAATTTCGAGTACATATATATACATATATGTATGTACTCGTATAAAAAAAATATTAAGTTGATTCCCGCAATTGATGTTTTAAGGGAAATTAACGCATTTGCAATTCAAATTTAAATATCTTACATTTGAACTATGTAATTCCATAAATTAATACGTGACGCAATATGGACTTCGGATGATTAATTGTTGCTTCATTTAGGCTAATTTAAGACCAAATTCATTTAATATGTAGGGTTAATCTATTCATATTAATACTTTTTAAATGTATGAGTTGCAAAAAATCGTAGCATGTTAAAGGCCAACAAACCACGAATGCAAAAGACTAAGCATTATCGCAATCCATAGTGGATTTTTAGTTCACCCCATGTAAGCTTAATTTTTTGTTAGTTATATGAGTACCTTTGTACACCTATGTACACTGCTGATCAAAATAATAGGTATGTTACATCGTAAAAAATCCTGTGACTTGGGCTAGGTATGTATCAGAAAAACCTTTGTTTTTTATAGACTTTATTTTGGAAAGCTTCTTTTGCTGACCTTTTACTTCCCCCCAGAAATTCTCAATCGAATTGAGATGGGGCTTGGGAAGGCCATTGAAAAACCGACGCCTGCTGATGACTCAACCAAGATTTCACATACATATTTTGATGTACATATGCTTGGGATCATTGTCATGTTGGAAGTGCCACGGCAGTGGCATTTTTTCCTCCGCATATGGCAACATGGTACTAGCCAATATATCGCAATGAACTTGTTTCTTCATCTAATTGTCAATATGGACAACAGGACCAACTCCGAACCTGGAAAAAAAATTCCCCTACCATGACGGAACCGCCTCCATGTTTGACGGTGTTTTTTGGTGTAACGGCTATCAAATCAAGTAATAAATGGCATATTGTCACAATCGTTTCTGCAGCACAATAAAACACAGCAAATGACTTACGTAATACACATTGGAATAAAGGAAATTCATCTGCACAAGCAATTGTACCGATAAAAATCGTAAGGAACATTTTTCTGCTGATATTTCCAGTGATGCCGTTGCTGCATAACATACTTAGCTATTATTTTGATCAGCACTGTATGTATTACGTAAACTTCGGCCTGGAAAACACTTGAGAAAATTCCTAGCGGTTGAGTATCCGAAACAGTGCTTACCATTTTACCATTTAAAACTTTTGAGGTTTATGAAGAATGGATATGTAATTCGATTGCCTGCAATTTGAGGTGCTCTCTGAACAGGGGAATCCTTCTGCAATGCTGTTTTATTTATGCAAAGGTAAAGTGAAATAAGTCCACTTAGTGCCTCTTGGGATACTGGGGAAAAATTCCCTTAGTGCCTATTAGGCCAAGACATGCGAGACTTTGGAGGCAGTTGTAGTTTGGTGAGTTTTCTCCTCGGCCTTTTTTCATTATTCTCCAAAGGCATGGATCCAACTATTACGCCCTGTAACTAGGTTTCACTCCTCAGGTAACTGTTGTCGGAGAAATGATTGGACGCTTTTGTCAGTTTGTAATTTATTGTTGGTTCAGTTGAGTTGATGATCAAGGTCAATACCAAGATATTTAACTTTATCTAAGAATTCTATGTATGTATCATTTAGGATGCCTAGGCGAGAGTGTACGTTCTTCTTCCTAATGAAAGGTTCTAAGACAGTCTTAGTTATATTAAGGAATGAACTTTCTCTGATGCAACGATTAGAAATAGATTAAGAGCACGATTTGAATGCTTTCGCAGGTTTTTAGTTCACATTTTGGTTGGAAAGGACCCCACCTTGTGGGCAGCTTTTAGCTGCACTGAGTACTATTAAGATTAACTTGGAATAATAAGGCTTCGGGCATTGCCCTACGGTCAGTTTACTGGTTGACGAATCGCAGCCAATCCCCACACGGTATCGAAGGGAGCATGAATGGTAATCTTCTTTGAATTTAAGTTGACTTCTATATGTCCCATATTTGGTGTAGATCATTTTTGTTTCGTTCTTTGCTATACAGAGACTTACTTGCCTCTGATGTGAAATTTGAGCAATTTTAAAGTATGAAAAAGTAAAGAAGAGGACTTTAATTTGATATATGAGTAGGCAAATTCTAATATGGAGCTGAACCCT
This sequence comes from Merodon equestris, assembly GCA_958301585.1. Classification (NCBI taxonomy): domain Eukaryota; kingdom Metazoa; phylum Arthropoda; class Insecta; order Diptera; family Syrphidae; genus Merodon; species Merodon equestris. The sequence continues at coordinate 67,740,467 of OY284414.1, read as the reverse complement.
AGGAAGATAACTGTTTACTCACTTTTGATGCTCACTGCACATATTGTTGAGGTATCGTTACGTACCTACTCCCTACTTCCTAACAGAACAATGTGTTTTCTTTTATAGATTCAGATATTACATTAGATACACCAGAATTAACATGCACTTCAAACGATCGGTCGGACAAAAAATTTTAGAATTATTTGTATACTACACAGATAAGGAGGGAAATTTAGGTTGATCATTTGATCATTTTAAGGATAAGACCTGTTGCCAAACAGTTTCAAAAGGCTTTTAATATCGAGTAAAATCATACCGATCGATTTTCCAGTTACTGACATATTCTCAGTACTTAATGGGATGTGCAATAATTGTGTTAAATCAAAAGTCGTTGGACAGGAAAAATATGCTTGTCATCTCTTTTTAAGCATCATTTCATAGATATAACTCAAGTTATTGAGTAAGCTGGTCGGACGGTGACTATCAGGATTATTTGTGGGTTTTTAAGTATAGAAGTATTTTGGTAAGCTTCCACCTAGCTGGAAACTAATCCATTTTTGTGCAGGCATTATGTTTTCAATCTAAGCCATCAGACTTTTTTGCTTCTAAGCGTGTGCCTATATTTAAGGTTCTGAATGTTTGTATAGTACTATTCACGAAAGTGTCTGTAAGCAAATAACCCAAGTTTTGTGATATATTATCGTTTCACTCAAAAGTTAAAGCGAGTGCATTTGATTTTCCGATGTCTGCGATGAAAGTTATGAGTTCTTAAGGCAAGGTATATGTCTGTTCTTATTTCTAGTTATTTCTACCAGGATCCAGAAAGGTTTTGCATTACTATATAGGTAGTTAAGCTTACTATGCCAGGATTAATTTTATAATCGAAAAAATATTATCCTCGATAACATTGTTCAGATATGTATTTACCTTCTTCTTCGAAGTTAGCCTATATTCGTATTTTTGCCAATTCTATCAACACATATGTATTTCTTATCTTTATAGAAACTAAAATATACATATTTATAGGAGAAGTTTTTCTTAGCTTCTTTTGGAATACCCTCGTCAGCTGAATCTAAGATTTGTTGAGTAAAATTAGTTATGAGAGAATCAACATTTATTGTTCACAAGAACAATGTTGCACAGTCGCCGCAGACTTGGCAACCATATAAAAGAATGACTTGAAAGATGACTTTGTGTATTATAATCTTGTTTTCTGTAGACAATAGTGATTTTCGGTTTATGAAGGGGTACAACATTTTGACGGCGACATCTGCTTTTTTAATCGCCCTTTTTATGTGTTCATGGAATACCAATTTTGAGTCGAGGTGTATTCCTAGATATCTAACACAGGACTCCCAGGGTATGCTTATTGCATTAATCTGTAGCTGAGTGGGGGGCTGGAAGCAACTCTTTCTTTTTCTGGCGAAAAAGATAGCTTGCATTTTATTTTGATTTAACTTAATCTTCCACTTTGAAAAGTATTTTATTAATACTTCCATCGCATTCTGTAGGTTGTTTTCAATATTCGAACAAAACTCATGCGATGTAAATATTGCAGTACGTCAGCAAAAATGGCTGCGTCACAGTTATGCAATCTGGGGAAATCAGAGAAAATCAGAAAGGTTATAGACGACTGGACCTAACACAGAGCCTTGGGGGACACCAGTATCCTATGTTATTAAATCAGAGACAGCACAGTTCATGAACCTTAAAACGGCGGCTAGAAAGAAAACTTTGAACTATTTAACAAATGTAGGACGGAAAGTTAAAGTTCATCATTTTAAACAACAAACCGTTATGCCAGACAGAGTCGAATATCTTTTCTATGTCTAATAGTACCATTCCTGTCGATTTTCCAACAGAACGATTTTGTTTTATATACATAGTTGCATATTCTGAGTACCTGATGCAAAGTATTATGTTATTGCCTAAATATGGAGTAAGTCGTAACTTTCGTAACTTTACAGTGATGATGATCTATTCTTTTCGTGTCTAATTTAATTTTTGAATGCATACTTATTCTTTTTAATTCAATTTTATTTTATGTTTCTTAGAACTGTCTTACGCTAGACAAACTAGCTTAAATAACTTAACTAACTTATTATAGAATACCTTACTGGCCGTTCCAAAGTATATAGAATGACTTAAACTATGCCTTTGGGCATTATAATTAACTTATGTTGATAAAAAAAAAAAGAAACAATTGAATTAATGATTTAGTAAAAAATAATATTAAGTCTATTATAATTTTCAGTCACTGAGCTTAGTTAAGACTTTTGAATTCATTTCAAAAGTTAAAATAATGTAGAGTTGTGGTTGGGGGTCACGTTGTATGTTTGTCTTTCGTTTGTAAAAGTCGCTGCTCCGAATAGGAAAGGTTGCCAAACCCTGTATCGAAAAATAGAAACTACGAAAAAAAGTATAGTCCTTCACCACGACTAGAGCGAGAGGAAGGTAAGACAACTGTACGAAGATTGCGATCTACTCAAGAACAATTTGCCGGGGGAATGAGAATGACCGAGTGGAAATTCTGGTTAAATGATGTACCAGTTTAATTCAGGAATGGGCTAGCACAAACTGCTGACGTGATGAAATCCCAAACTACAACTTCCACCCCAATAAGACGAAAAAAAACAAAGCAGGAAACAGAAATGGGGAAAACAAAAACAATGTAGAAAAAATCGCTTTACTACAGCTACACAGACATCGTACCTTCGCACTCCCACTACAAAAACAACCACAACTGCTGCACAATGTTATTTGCGGAGACAAAATGGAAGTAAGGATGCGCAGAAATCATGTTCAGGCGAACTCCATGCGTTGCAAAGTGGATACAGAAAGATGTTGTTCGCGAGGAAAAAGACAGATGATTGAAAAATATTCCTTGCCACCAACCCCGATTACGCCCACAATGCAAATTATTGTCGGAAATTCATTTTGAGATATCGAACCTGAAGAGCAAAAAATAAAAACCATGTGAACAACCATCAATGAACAATAACTGATTGGAATTTAAGTAAATACAGTTCTGATATAAAGCATTATGAAAACACAAGTTCAAATTTCAAAACGTATTTTCTTCCTGCTCTAGTCGCACATAAGCGTACCTCTGTACTTCCGCACACACCTGAATGATACCAACCGGTTATAATTTATGAGTGGCGTGCATTCTTTGGGATTGGGAATACCCGCTTCCGACCTCCAGCACCGGTGATGACAATTGATATTTTTAATGTCTGCTCCCTTAGTGGGTTTATTGGCCTACATACTCACAGGACAATTGTGAAATACGAGGATGTACATATGTATGTATGCTAGCGAATAGGCGGTAGTATGCAACCAGCACCCTATCGCTGGCACAGGGCACAGGGCACAAGAAGCCAGCAGATAAGTGCTTTTGGGCGGAATTCCCCGCGTTCATATGCAATCCAGGAATGGTAGTACGACCACGGCCCGAATTGGTACTAAAATGAAATTTCACGTAGCCGACCCTGGCAGTGGATATCGTCTGTGATCTATGTGTAGGACCATGCAATAACGTAGGGATAAAGTATTAGCGACTTTTTCCGAAATTCTGCACACAGAGTATGAAATGCCAGTGTATAGTACCTATACTCACATCCCAGCCTAGTTCCGGTAAAGATCGACCTGGGGCCTGGAGAATGAATGAAAATCGGCGACATGTGGATATGGGAATAAAAATTAACGGCATTCTGCGAATAGAAAAAGCTAACGTTCCATCCATCGCGCTCATTCCGAAGGCGATAAAAGACCGGCCGGACGCGACATGCACAAAAGTTTGGCACAGCCGCTTGTCGGCCAAAGTTGAGAAAGCGAAATGTTTCCGACAAGGGAAAAAACGTGTGGCGGAGTATAGCAAGAGTGCTGGTTCAGCGGTGTTCAAATATTTTATGGAGAGCTGGTCGGAATTGCAAGGAAATTGTGATTTAATGGATGATTGCGTTTAGATTAGTGGTCTCTCCGGCGAATTTATAAACCTACACCGTCATCAACTTGCTATTGCCGCTTGTTTGGGTATTTTTTTATTTTTTTTCTATTTCCTTTTTTCCTATTTTCTTTTCGTTGTCCTCTACCGTTTGTGGGGGTTGTACGCCCACTGTTGGGGAGGCACATACTCGTCCTGTACGTGTACACATATAGACATGTACATATATCCATATATTTTAAAATCATGTCGGAGTATATGTTTTTCCGCTTTTGGTTTATGATGATATTTTTATTGGATATTTTTGGCAATTTATCTTTTCGGCTCTCCATGCGGAACAGTGTGGTTTTGTATTTTAAGTGGAGCTTGATTCATTTGTATGTATGTAAGTATTGATAGGGTATGTTTAGAAATCGAATGTGGAGCTCGGCAATTTGATGACAATACAGTTCATCACGAAAGTAACTAAACACCCTTCGTCTCGTCGTTATTATAAAAAAATTCAAATAAAGTTGGGTTATAGTAGCCCTAAACGACGAACATGTTCGCCAGATTTGCTCGTGTTCGCTTAGATTTTCTCGTGTAGGGGATGGTTCGCGAACAAATCGATGTTGGCGAAACATTCCGATTTTTTCGTGTTCGTTGGCTTCGATGTTCGCCGTGTAGGGCCTTGTTCACGAACAATCCTCATTTTTGATGTGAATGTCGCCGAGTAAACATCGCGGAAGAAACACAATGCAAACGGTTGCTCGCGAGTTTACTGAAATTTTCATTGAATTACTGCGCAGTGAAATTCCTCTTTGGGAAACAAAAAATGAAAACTATAAAAATAAAACAGAAAAAAATAAATCCATTCGCAAAAAAATTTTAAAATCTTCTGGAGATGTTATCTCCAACTCTTTTAATAATTTAACATGCGAACGACTATTGCGTTTATACAGCCAGGCCTTCATCCACTTCCTTTTTTTATTTTTTTTGCTTTGTTTTCTTTCACATAAATAAATAACCATAAGCGCAACCACTTGCGCTTCTTTATCACACATCTTTACCCTGTGAAGGATCAACAAGAAATGAATGTTCGCCAAATGTGTTGGCCGTGTAGGGGGTAACGCAAGCGAGCAAATCTGGCGAACATGTTCGTCGTTTAGGGCTACTGTTAAGGATATTGTAGACTCTGTATAAGAAGCATTATGACTAACATCCGGACAGTGTCTATGGAGCAAGCGTAAGACTAAAAATAAGGCACCGTTTAGAGCCCATCGTAGTATTTATAATATCATGCGTTCTCAAAACCCAAAAGATCTGAAGATAGGGATAATAAAACACTTTTTGGAAAATAAATCGATACGAGAAATAAGAAAATTGTGAACAAAAATCCATCTTCGTTTATAAAATTACTATGTACTATAAAGAAAGATTAAGCAGAATCCCAAAATGAGTGCCCCAAAAATATAAGGTGTACAACTCTGCTACCGCCGTTTGCCGATATGTGGCGATAACGGTAAGTAGTGGTCGAAAAAAAACAGATCGCAGACGTCAGGCGGTTGGCTTGGACCTCGGTCAACAGAACACCATTCAAACATTAGTTGATTTGTGTCTGCATCATACAGTTGTTGTCGATTGAAAATGTCAGTTTACGAGCCAAATTCTCGTCATTTGCGGGAGTCGTTATTGTTTTGTTTCAATATGATACGTATGGTGGGGACGCGAAACGTCGAAGACCGGCATAGTGGTGGAAGAGAGAAAGTTTTCGAAGATGCAGAATTGGAGACATTGCTGAGTGAAGACTCGCGTCGAACTCAAGAAGAATTGACACGATTAGTTTGAGTGACACAGTAAGCCATTTCAAAACGTCTCAAGGCCATGAGAATGATTCAGAAAGAAGGAACTTGGGTCCCGTATTGGGGGGGGGGGGGATTTCTGCATCGCATTGTGACCCGGGACGAAGAATGGGTTCATTACGATAACCCTAAACGCAAAAAATCATGGAGATATCCCGGCCATGCTTCCACGTCGACGCAATACAGCGAGAGGCACGATAAAGTGATTTTTCAGCACGACAACGCTCGACCTCACGTTGAAAAAAAGGTCAAAACGTACTTGGAAACATTAAAATGGGAAGTCCTAGTCCCTCCCTCTGACTATGACCTGTTTCGATCAATGGCGCATGCCCTGGCTGAACAACACTTCCGATCTCATGAAGAAGTCACAACTTGGATCGATTCGAAAATACTTTGAATGATACATGTGTAACCAATTTGTTTCATTAAATGTTGGGGAGAAAACGGGGAAGTTGTATTATTAGTAGTATTACATATTTGAAATAATGAATGAAACCAGTAAATTATGCAGTCGAAATATTCGAAAAAACTCCATGTGAGCAAGGTCAATCAAAAGGAGCGATTCAATTTGAAAAGAATTGTGGAATGAAGAATTTTTTCCAACATTTATGACTTAAAAACAGTCTCTGGCATAGGGAATTTTGTCTTCATAGATTCTCCTCTCTTGATCAGTTGTTTGACCAGCTGTATTTCTTCTCGTAAAAATAGTCTCCCAAAATAGTACGATAGCGAACTTAATTGACCGTTATATGGCAATCATTTTCATTGATGAAAAATTCAGCATAATCACAACTTTCTGTCACTTTTTCAGCATGCAATGAAGTTTCTCGAAGGACTTGTTACTGTGCAATAACGTATATTTTGTTAACCGACAGGGCCATTAAGGTACATAACTGAAAATGTATAATATATAATAATATAATAATTCACCACGGTGAATTATGCAAATTTATTTCAACTAAAACAGAAGGCAACTATAACAACAAATGGTCGGATGTAATTCACTCGGAACCTGAAAGGAACGACAAGCTTTGAACACGTAGCAATGTGTTTCCGGTTTAAGACACTACATTATATTTAATGACATAAAACGTTAGAAGAAGTTCACGGGAGAGTGCTACTCTCCAATCGCGAGGTGTGATCAGCAACAACACAAATCTTCATCAAACGAATTCAATGTTTTGATTTTGGAAAATGATAACTGAATGAGTTAACGCACAGGTAGCTACAAATTTTTTGTATTCCAGTCATAAGTTAGGTAACTTATGTTCCTGCTTCTTCATCTGTTTGTTCATCTCTACTTAATATTATTGTAACAAACTGTCCGGGCTATTTAGCTCTTTAACTGTGGCACTAAATGAACTGAGCTCAGATCATAGCTCTGTTTCTTGGGACTGAAAGTTGCCCAATATATCCAAGACCTAAAACGTCCTTAACAAAGTTAATATCGCAAAGGAAATTGTTTACCCTTTCATAAATAAAAAAATCTTATCTTATATAAATTTTTGTCCTTATCTAGCCAAGTAATCATATTTAAGATTACATTTCGAACTATAATATAAATTTACGGTGGGCCAATATGGGGAAAATCCGCACAGTTGAAACATTAATAAAATAGCGCAAAACAACGTTTTAAAAATGTTGTTAGATCTACCACGGGATTCCACTCCACAAGAGAGCGGGCGTGGAGCAAGAATATAAGTGCGACCTCAATAAAAGCAACCCGCGATATGTGCAACTCCTTGATAAAAGCAACATCTAAAATTTTACCATTATTGACTCAGTAATTGCAACAAAAGGTGACTCGATAAATGCAACTATTGTTTCATGAACTCTTATTTCGTTCGCTATTTGTATGTATGTATATTACTGTGTGGTATTAATTATGGCTATTGTGAAAAGTGATCCTAAGCTTTCTATAAAGCATAAAAGTGAAATTTTAAATCAAATAAATAAGGTTGTAACAGTTAAAACGCTTTATGAAAAATATAAAATATAAAGTGAATAAGTCCAGCATAAGTTGAATTAAGAAGAAAGAAGATGCGCTGACAAAATTCGTTGCAAATTCTGAATGTGGACCGGGAAAACGAGTGACTTTGAGAGCGTGTGAGTTTGCACGTATAGAGAAAGCCTTGTACAAATGGTTTCTGGAAAATCGACATCGAAATGTGCCTATTTTCATCGAAGTTCTAAAAGCACAGGCTTGTAAACTGCACAACAAGATCAATTAAAAACCAGGATCCTTTAATGCCAGCAATGGTTGGTTTTCAAATTTTCAAAAACGAAATGAAATTCGTAACCTAAAAATTTGTGGAGAAAGGCTCTCAAATAAGCTGAAACAGGTTGAACCATTTTTGGTTAAGTTCAAAGATAAAATTAAAGAGTTCGGTATATCACCTGATCAGATTTACAAGTCCGGGCCTATTTTTTAAGCTCATGCCAAATAAAACCCTTGTGATCTTTAAAGAAGCAACCGCTCCAGGTCGGAAGGCAAGCAAAGAGAGAATATGTTTCTTGCTTGCAGAAATGCATCTGGGATTCACAAAATAAAATTATTCGTTACCGAGAAAGCTCTAAGTCCTAGAGCATTTAAAAATTTTGAAAACAAACCTGTTGTTTATAAAGGCAACAAAAATGCATGGATGACATTCTCGTTTTTTAAAGAATGGTTTGACACAACGTTTGTTCCAGAGGTAACATGTTCAATAAAGTTGATCGGCTTTTACAACCTTTCTTCTCGGTTTATTTATTTCTTTATTTAGGTAAGACAGTTTTTTGGGGTCTAAAAATCTTCCAAAGAAGGCTCTGTGGCTGTTGGACAACTCAACTTGTCATCCAAAGGACGGCGAACTGAAAAGTGATGTTGGAATGATAGTCACTATGTGTTTACCAGCAAATGCACCGCTATCCTACAACCAATGGATCAAAATGTGATCAACAAATCTGTTGGCACATTTGGTCGGAAGCCAAGAGTCAGATTTGGAGACCAAACTAAAAGCGTTTAATTTGGATTAACAGGATAAGGTGCAGTCTACAGCAATACAAAAGTGCTGGAACCCTTTGATGAACCCAAGCAACGATTATGATGAGGATGATGGGTTACGTTTGAGTATCATAAGGGACCAAGTTCTAAAAGACCGCGAAATAATATCCTCGATTAATCATTTGTTTCAAGAGCTATCCCCTATTGACTGTTCCGAGGACATAAACGATTGGATTGGCGAAAATGAAACCGATCTGGAACCGACTTGCAACAATCCGAGAGCGGAAGAAATCGAAAGTGAAACTGCCGCAATCGCAGTTGAAGAATCCCCACTACCAAAAGTTAAAGCAGAGGCTGCAATTCAAGCATTTAACATTTGCCTTCAATAGGCTGAAGAAAATGATGCTTCACTGAGTAACATTTGAGCTCTAGAACACTTACGAGAGTCAGCTGTGGAAAAGAAATACGAGTATTCTGTGTCTAAAAAAAAAAACAATTAAAAATTTCCATTTTTTTAAAAACAATTGAAATTTTTTTTTTTTAAATTTCAATATTAATTAAATTATCAGTTTTAGTCTGTTTACCAGTGTAATACACGTTTTTCTACTATTCCACTACTATGTATTTACTTCCTACAATTTTTTGACTCGATTATTGCAACAAACTCAATAAAAACAACTGCCCAAATTTCTATTAGTTGCTTTTATTGAGGTCGCACTGCATAAATATTTACTTATTCATATATTCATTCATTTATATGTATCTATTAATTAATTATTTATGTAATTTATAGGTTGTATTGTTTATATGCGAATGGAGATTAAACGAAGAAAATGAAACAATTGTTTTCTAGTTCATTTACAATTGATGTGATGTATTTATTGTTCGATAGATAGGGTTGAACCCAAAACTGTCCCAGTCGAGAGTATCACTCCGCTGCAACAATCAAGCTACCCATGCACACTTAAGAAACTAGTAAGAAAGTACACGAAGAGCACATGATCAGACAGAAATACGATTTGTCGGCTAGGATAAGATAGATCTAAGAAACTATAAATAAAAATGAATTGCAAACAAACATACGATTTGTCGAAAGATGAGAGTGATAAGTGCGAGAGTGGTCCAATGGAAATCTATGATTTTTACTCAGATCAATCTACAACATTGCAAGGCTGCAACCGCTCTTCTCAGTAGTAGAATTGCATGCAGTAGTATGAATCATCACATTGTATCCATTCAGGAACCATGGGTTTGGAATAAACGCCTGTGTGGTCTTGGTGGTATATATGATGTTGCGATTCTTTATGATGAGCGATCAGAAATGCCTAAGGTGCCTCATCATATCGAACACACCAAAATTGGCCAATTCTGTGGACAAAATCTGGTGGCTACTAGAGTTAGCTACAAAGCGCACGGATAAATTGAACACTTTGTCGTGGCGTTTTAAACTTCACTCTTTCGTCTGACCTTGGCATTAACAATATTGGCTCCCAACCAACCTTAGAGACAACAGGAAGTGATTGACCTAGCATTGTCTAATAGGCATGTGAAGGCCAACACTAACTGGAGAGTTTTACCAGATTCTACCTTGTCAGACCATAAATATACCGAATTCCAATTGAATTGTGGTTTCTCGCAGCCCAAGCGTAAGACGGACTGGGTACGTTTCAGAGAGGAGCTTAAGAAATCCTGAGTAGCGCCATCACCAACAGTTATGTCCTGTCAAAAAACCTGCCTGCATTGAAACTGATTCCCTAGTAGAATCCTGAGCTCCAAAGTTTTCGCAGGTAAGCCAGAAGTCTTCTGAATAGATTGCTTAAATCGAACTCGAAAGAAGACTGAAATAAGTATCGATCGAAGCAAAAGAAATATAAGGAAGAATGATTCCTATAAGTCCTTCTGCGAAGAGATCAAATTCCTGAGCGCGACCAGCAAGTTGGTTAAAGTTGTCAAGCGAAGAAAATCGACAAAGCTGGATGTACTCAGAAAATCTGAACCCATTTCCCGGGAAATCAGACTGTCATCGGCTCGTTACACACTCCTTCAATGGTAACTGCAACTGAAACGACGAAAACAACACGGCATCGCTGGTATATTCCATCACGCGTGGCAACGACTGAGGCCACTGAATTTGCTGTGGCATCTTTCGATGGCTTCAAGTCGCCTGCAAAAAGGTATAAGGCTAAACTAAACTTCCTACTCTGAAAAGAATTGTTACTCCTAGCTTGGCACTTGCCTAATCCTTGACGCGCGATGAAAGTGGTCTTTATTCTTAAAATAGGGAAGAAGGTTACTCACTCGCCAAGAGTTTTAGACCAATCAGTCTAACATCTGTCTGGTAGAGTTGCACTTGCACAAAATTGGCTTCGAATGCATCCTCTCTCGGAGATGCAACATGCTGAGTACTTACTGGGCATTTTCGTAGATATTGAGGGAGCTTTTGATAATGCTACTTTCGACAGCACATGTCTGCTAGACGCCATGGCGCAGATGAAGCACTGGTTTTGTGGAAGGAAGCTAAGTACCTGGGTGTCATCTTAGATAGCAAGCTTCTTTCGTCAAATCATTATTCCGTAAAGGAATAAAATCTCATATGCATCGGTTGTCTGGGGGAACAGGCTAACACGCAAACACATTGTGGCCTCTTTCACCAAACTCCAAACAGCAGTGTGTCTTAGCTGGGCTTTTCCTAGCACACCGAGCACTGCTCTAGATGGTATGATGAATCTTCCACCCCTTGATATGTATATATATCACAGGGTGCTCACTGAAAGCCATGTCTCGCCTCAAGACAAATGACTCGCATTGGAGTAACAGTGTACTTGCGCGAGAAATATCCTACGACCTCTGTCTCATGGATATGCCTTCCGACACAATGACACCTGCCATTCTTTTGCGCTATAATTTCACAGTCACAGGATAGGGCGCGGGTCCCACGCTGGAGTTTTCCTTGAGCGCGAAAACATTCGACTGCACTTCTCGTTAGGAAAATATGCGTCTGTCTTTCAATCAGAAATATACGCAATCCTAATGGCCATGCACTATGTTGTGAAGCACAAGTGGAAGGAAAAAAGCATATACGTCTGCAGTGACAGCCAAGCTGCACTCAAATCTGTGTCCAACCCTCTATCCAGCTCCAAATTACTGCATGAACTCAAGACCTTTTTGAACAAAGTCGGAAGACTAAATACACTAAGGTTTGTGTGGGTTCCAGGTCACTCTGTAATCCCAGGAACTGAGATCTCCGATGATCTCGCTAGAAGGGGTTCAGAGGAGAGTTTCTCAGCGCCTGAATCCGCCTTAGGTCTAGCTGCTTCCACGGTCAAATCCTACATAAACGATTGGGTATTTAATGCACACGGTCGTAGATGGAGGAAATATCCAGGATGCAGGATGACTAAGTGCGCACAATTTTAGGTAATAAACGCAACGAATAATATAACAATATGCAAATAAGTTACGTACAATCAAAATAACAATGGAAAAACATAACAAAATATTACATTTCAATACATTTTTCAATACAAACAATACATTTAGTAGTATAAAACTTTAATTTCCTTATATATAAAATACATAAATATATATGTATGTATGTCTGTAACAAATGTGTGTATATATTTCTCCTTTTTTTAATATTGAAGTTTTTTTTTGCCGTATTTTCTTCAATTGGTAATTTTTATATACAATACATAAATAGAAAATAAGTTAAATTTTTTTTTCTGGCTAATTTGGCGCCACGTTGTCCCTATATACTCGTAATGGATTAATATGCAGCGTAGACATTATACTCAAACACGTGATGGCACATTAGGCCTCAAACAACGATTTTGATAATACATACTAGTACATTATTTTGAAATAACATGCCACAAGATTGACTAGTAGCCAGAGAATTTTTGAATTGAACAAGAAACACATACTAATAACTTCTAACGAAAACCGCGTTGGAGACAATTCCGAATAAAATAATTCGGAATGTATAACAACACCACTACTTAATTAACAATGTACTATATAGGGTACAAATCAACTCTAACCCCTTTTCTCAACAACAATGTTGTCATTTCCCGAAAATGTCGTCGTCGGGAAAAGAGAAACAGCAGCGGCAGCCTGAACTTGAATCCTTTTACTTTACAATTTGACAGCTACACGGAAGGTTTTACGGTCTCTCATGAATGTCTGGCATTTTAGGATTCTTTGTCGTGCAACTTACAAGCTTTCTCCATCGCATTCGATTTAAATTGAAGGGGTTGTTTGTCCCACACAACGAGTTCAGAGGATTTTGAGGAAAGGAACAGGAACAAGGGCGACCAGGTGGCAAGCGCTAAGTGTTGAAATACACCAATATTCCTACAGAGGCTGATTGGAAGCACTTAAAGGGTTGTGATTTGCTCGTGTTTATTATGCCTACACAACAATGTCAGAAGGTTGTTAAAGGCGGCTCGTGCACTCAACGCGGTGACTGTAGAGATGTAGAAGTTGCTAGGGTATTTGTTTGACGACATATTACACGAAAATAATTTAAAAGAAACAAATCTTGTCGGGGTTGTTTCGTTCGAATTGATTGGAGTGAGGTGTCAACCTGCTGCCAAGCACTACTGAGTTGCAAATGAAACACATAACACTTTGTAGCAGTTGTTACGCTGAACTTTAATTCGAGAGAGGAGCAAGATTGTTTAGAAGGAATGACGCCCAGAAAAGTGTTAAATAAGAATATTAAGTTCGGGGTGGGATGTCTTAATTAGTTTTGATATAGAACTTTAAGTATACATATGTACATACCCCAGAGCTACTCGGATCGATTTGTTTTTTTCGAATCATTTATATTTTCTTATCAGGAGTTTTCTTCGAATCCTTACGCATAACATAGGGAATGGAAGAGAAGGCTGTTTAATACATACTGGTATTGAAGGTACTTCAGAAAATTGAGAAGTTCTGTCATCAGACTGAGCAATTCTCACAGTCATTCCCCCGAGAACACACAACCATTGCATTACTCCTTTTGGGATAACAGCCTCATGACTCAATTAATGCTTTCACATTAATTGCCAGAATGTTCAACATGCTACAAGTTCAAAAAGAAATTAAAATTTTTGACATCTCACAAGTCGGAAAAAAACAAGTATTGCGACGGGTCTACAAAAAATCCATCTACTGAATTGTGGTAAATACTGAAATAGACGCAGGCGAAGCTCTTTCATCATCAGTGGCAATATCTGTTTACAAACAACTTCAGATGTCATCTCGAAAAAAGTAATTTTCAACTTTTGTGCTGCATCGATATTCAGTAGCTGTGCGGAACGCCGTCTGTCGACCATCGACCGCTGACAACTAGCTGCCACCCTACGCTAACAGTTCGTAATTATACAAATGAAAGGCAAACATAGCCGACAGTAAAGGACAACATGCAACAAACTTTATCAGCGAGGGGCCTGTTTCGACCCAATGTCTGCGAGGTGGGAGTTATTTTAAATTAATTTCCGGATTTCTGCGAATCAGATGTTAATATCCATACGTTCCGACTGTGGTATTCTATGAAGATACAATGTTTGAATGATATGACGGTATGATGGACATACGAATCTGTATGAAGGACCTTGCGTTTTCTCTACTTACAAGTATATTTCGTTTTCATTAAATACGTCATGGGAATATGTACCCATCGTGATATTATATTAGCATCCTTGAAAATTGAGATGCTCGTTCAATTGTTTCAGCAAAAGTTTAATTCGATTTCAATTAATTATTTCCTATAACCCAAAACGACAAATCCGACAAGCAGAAGAAGGTCCTTTCATCTATAAAACTTGTTCTAATTCCTTTTCGCATTTCTTTATTTCTCACTCTTTTTGCACTACAAGACCAGACCCTTCTTGAGTGTAATTATTATTCGAGCAAATGCTTTTGTCCCTTGTTTCTTTTTTTCTGGCTGGGATCCAGTAAAGGATATTTTGGGTAGGTCCGATTTATTTTGTTTATTAATGAATTTTTGGTTAACTGAGCATTAAATGAAATCCCAAGTGGGGAGCGAAGAAAAAACAATCCCCTCCCCGTTTACCCCTCCTTGTTTATTTATTTATTTTTTTTGTAATTTAAGTTTTAACTCCGTTACGTCTATTATATCCATCCACTCCGTCAGTAAATAAATTATGTTTTAAAAATTTCATCAAACCTTTTATATACTTCTAACAGTTTTACTATAACGAGCTAGTGGCTTTTCTCATTTCAGATTCGTGGTTCATTACAATCTCAACTGCTGATTATTTGTTAAAGAAAAATGCGTTACAGCCCTTATAGCTTGCCGTCATGTATACATTAAATGTATTTGTATGTACGAGTTCTAAGTAAATGTATTATATTAACGCACCTAAATACATATGTAGGTAGATACGTGGTTGCAAATGTTTTGCTCGCCCCTTATTTGTGAATTAACACTTAAAAAAATGAGTGACAAGCAATGAGAGAACGCAATTAACTTTAAGTAGGTATGTAGGTTTAAAGGGGAATAACAAGATGTTCGCCAAAAGAAAGCAAAAATCAAGCCTGAGAGAGTAGTGAAAGAATTCCTTCCTTGTTCTCGTGGGGCAGATTTTACCCGGCGTGATCTCTTTCTTATTTGGTTTAGCCGACGGGGGTATTAATTGTATTGTCATTAGGTTGAAACGGTAGTACTCTTACTTAAGGTACTTCTACTTGGAGATGATTTAATTTTCAGACGTATGCAAACTCTTTGTTTGCATTTGATTCTTAATGGATGACGTGCTAAAGTAATAAAAATATGCTTAGGAAGAGGTGATAATCATTGATTGTCCGAGCAATGAATTACTGGAATCCAGAGCCCAATTTTCATGTCCTAGCAATCTTACATATCCTTACAACGTCGAATGACTAAATATCAATATGCATTTTGGATTACTTTTCGAGATTATTTTTCATTGTTAGGCTTGTGTATATATGTATATTCTTACATAAAATCAGGAATTTTATAAAATAACATGATGGTATTATTTAAAATGTACATACATATATACCTACATAGATCCATGTCATTATCCTTAATTTAGCGTATAACCCTGAATAACAAACTCATGAACTAGAAAGAATTTTTATTTGAGAAGTAGCTTAGATCCTTTTTTAAGTTAGTGAAATATCACTTTTCGAACCGACTAGCTGATGTTCATAAAGAAAAGATATAAATAAATATGAATTAATAGGAGAGAACACACCATATCGTGGTAATTTATGGCCTACGTAACTTAATATTAAGAAGAGATCATCAGGTGATACCGCCATGTATTGAAAACTTATGGGCTTGCCATTCGAGTGGGAATTTGGTTTGGTGGCTTAAACACACCAATTTTAATTCTTTCGCACACGTAATGATAAGACCGCGCAAGTCGTAGGAAATTTAGAGGGAGCAGAGACAAGACACCAATGCATAATGGTTTTTAACGCCCATAGATGAGAAGGCGAAATGGAATTCTTAGCTTTTAAAGGAAGTTGTGTATTTTATAGTTCATCCGAAAAGGGGTTAAGGGTAAACTAATGATTTTTTCAAGAGAAGCAGATATTACGATTAAATTGTTAAAGTAGTGAAATCCAACTGGCTATTACCCTGAAGGAAGGAAAAGTCAAGAATCGTTGCCACTACGTATTATAATCAATATTATATTATACTTACTACAATATTTTTACCACCTATTCGAATGGAAGAATTTGTATTAAATTTTGCGTGAGAAATATTGTAAAATTAAGTGCTTCAAGGTACTTGTACGTTTATAAGTGGTGCAAGCTCTTCCCACAAAACCAAAAAAATATTAATGACGGGGTGGAGTCAAAAGAACCGTCGCATAAGGATTACTCATAAGCTGTTGAATGAGGTGAATGACAACCCGGATTTACTGAAAAGGCTCATCCCTGGTGATGAAACATTGGTATATGGTTGTAACGGTTAGCGTTGTATCACATGAAATGTCCGATTTTATAGTAAACATTTAAAAGCCAATGTTATTTTTCTATACATTTTCATTCAATCGAAATAGCATCCGATAGCGTCAATGACATTTTTCCAACGTTATACACGGTTAAATATTCCTTTTTCGTAAAGGTGCTGACTTTTTGAGGCAATGAAATCTTCAAAGGCTTTTATGACCTCTGCTCGCTTCCGGAAGACTTTCTGCTGGCAAAATGAATCCAGATTGCGGAAAAGATGGCAGTCCGGTGAGGATATATCAGTTGATACGGAAGTATCTCAAATCCCAACTGCAACAGTTTTTTGTACCGTTACTTGTGAGGTATAGCATTGTCATGCTAAAGGTTCCGACGGTGCCTATTGAACAACGTAGGTTGCTTTTCAGCTAATTTGAGATGCGATATGTCGATTTTCTCACCATACTTGATAGCGTTTGTGATTTCACATTGTTGAGGAAATGAAAAGTTGTTTAGTCCTTTCGATGTCCACCAAATTGTTACCATAACCTTCTTTTGGGTGAAGATCGGGCTTGGGGTTGTGTTTTGGTTTTTAATCAGCATTCAACCACTGCCCAGGTCTTTTACGGTTATCATACAGAACAGGTGACTATCCGGTGCCAAAACGGTTCAGTTTGTTTCCTTAATCTTAGGTGTTGACTTACTGTCATTGGGGACACTACCATGCTTTGTGCAATCTCCCTCACCGATTTCGTTGGGCCGGCATCCACCGTTACTCTTAAAACATTGTAGTCAACTAACGTTTCCGGCGAACGGAATTTTCCAAGCCAACGTCGTATAGTGCGTTCGTTTATCGCTTAAGTGCGTCATTAATGTTTTTCATTGCCAATGGTGCATTATGACCAATTTCAAATTCATAAAGGAAGAGGCTTTGACCTGCTGGCAGCATGACAAATAAATCCTAAAAAAAAATAACTGAAAAAATAAACTTTTTACACGTCAGCGAAAATCATTTCATGTGGTAGGTACAACCCAATACCATTTCAATGGAAAGCTCAATAAAATGTGAAAGTTTTGCGCACTTCTTCGATTAAAATGGCGTGGGTCATCATGAAAAACAATGCACGTAGCGCTTGCGCGTAATTTTTGCCCAAAACCGTAATCCTGCCTCAAGCACCGTAGGTATTCGCGGAGCTTAGTCCGCTGCGGTTTTTTTCTTTTCCCAATAGTAAAAAGACCCCTGAAAGCACGGAGATTAGCCGTGATTGAGGAGATAAAGACCGCATCGCTGGAAGAGCTCAAGACTACACGAAAAAGCTCATACCAAAAATGCTGCGAGAATTGGAAAAAGCGCTATCATAATTGTATTATATCTGAGAGGGATTACTCTAAAAAAAACAAAATAGATATTGATTAATAAATAATTGTCGATTAGTAAGTAAAATTGATTAATAAATATATTGTGCATTTAAGACAATAAATCAATAAAAAGGGCCATATTCGAAGATTGATTACATAAGCTGCTCCATTCAGGACAGATTTGAAGAAATATGGGTTTGTCCTCGTGGCATAACAACTTACGTACATTATATATTCTTATTACGAAAAACATGGGAAACTGGTTCCAAGAAGGTGAAACAATGTACTGCAAATCAATCCAAACCGTGTCGTAATGAAAAGTTACCGGATTTAAAACCTACTAACATTTTTTTTCCTATGCGGAAAATGAAACCCGAGATCCAAGTGATTTAAAAATATCACCATGAATGGCGAAATAAGCAAACGCTGAAAAAAGGCGCCGCTTTTGCCTGCAATTTCTGAAATAATATTTTCCGCGAATAAGTGGAAAAATATATTTAAAATGAAACAATTGCTTTAAACTAATCTATGTTGCAATCCATTCAAAATAAGAGCGCAACATTCCTCACAATCTCCTATATACTTATGTATATTCAGATTGCTTCGGGTTTTCCAGGCAATAAGCCTTGATGTTGTCACAGACTGAGCCTGCATCAAAACCTAAATTTTACCGCCGAACCCTGTCGATTTCAAGAGGTAAACATAAAACTATATTAATATGGACAATTTCCCAATATCAAGAATGCAATGGCTTAAAGGATTTTTGATAAAATATCTACATAATAATTCAATTCATTACAAAAATTACGTAAACAGTTTGAAATTAGTTTTCATTGAGTAATCTTTTGTTTTTTTTATTTCATTTTCACAATATTACCTCTCAATTGTTGGCTGCTATAGTCATAAATTAAATGAAAAGCACCATAAAAATATAATAAGAAATTGAAAACATTAATTTGAATATAGTAGAAGTAAAGTAATCAATAAGCTTTTATAACGAGTATATTGGCTTGAACTTCAATATATAGAATAAACGATAGCCTTTTCCAGCATATTTACATAATTTCATTTCAACATATCCATTTCAATGTCCTTATGCGTTTTGTTACACTCATTCTTAACTGACTACAGCTCAGAGATAAGTTTAAATGCGGTACTGTTGGCGTTGCACAATCTATTTTGAGCCTGAACAGACATGACTTGCTTGAATTTTAGTCCGAGATTGGGGCGAATTAATAATGATACCGTCGTAGCAGCAGTAAGCCAAAGCATTACGCGACATCTCTATCACGACAGCTTCAATAGTGGCCGGCTAACAAAAAGCGGAACAACAGTGAAATCTACTCACTGTGTCTGCATCTCTCCATTCGATTTGAGGCAAAGTGAGCACGTCACGTCATTATTAGCTGTCACATATCGCCGCTAATAACAAATTGAATCGTTTACATCCCCCAGCACCAGTAGCAGCAGCGGCGGCAACAATACCAGATTCTGGGTAAGTGGTTGTCAGTGATACGGACCACTATGGAGCACTAACTCTCAATGTATACATAGGCATGTGCCACACAACCAACACACAGCTTTATCGCAAGCGATTATAGCTTCATTATGTAGAATGTTCGTTCGCAAAGGTTGTAGCGTTAACACAGCACGTGACAGCATCAGCTTCGGCATGGATGTATGAAGGGGTGAAAGGTGACAGAGTCATTCGAAATCGCTTCCATATAACAGAGCGTGTATGCAACAAATTAACTTGGTCCGATAAACATGGCGACTTTTGTTTTAGAAGATCTCCGCGATTGGAAGGAGATGTTTAGGAGGGTTGAACACGATGCGCTACTTGTGCAGAACGGATGATAAGGACTACCGAATGTCTGAGCGAGCAGAGCAAATTCAATTAATGTGAATTAAGTCATGATCTGATTGACGCTGAGCTCGTAGGGGTTTCGTGTGAACATTTCATAAGCTGATTAACTCATAAATGTGCTTTGGTTGTAGATTTTTTTTCCTCCCTCTGACCTTTGATCAATAGATGTTAATTAAAGAACTTGAATGAATGAAAGACTTCAGATACTAAGTTTTTGTGAAAATGTCTTAGCTTTCATTATTCATTTCTTTTAGGTAAGATATTAATTAAGTCGAAAAACATAGTTTTAAGAGTGTGCTGTCTGCTTTGGAGGGCCAGTAAGGTAATTTTAGCTAGACTTAAACATTTTTGCCTTAAATAAGTTAAATATGAAAGAGATATTTTGAACAAGAATAAGTGTTTCCTGTTTTGTTCATATTCTTACATGCTACTGAAGCATTGAAACGAACTGTTGGTATATTATTTCTATTTTATTAAACCTACCTTAATGGTAGACAATTTTTTTAAAATCTAGCTTGGTTCAAGAAGAACCAAATGACGTTTAAGTTATTCATAGTGATCATAACCGACATAAATATCATTCCTACTCTTCTTTCGATTAAAATACTCTTAAAATTCTTAAAATTCGATCAGCAAATGTCAAAATCCGAAATGTCGATCCAAATGTCAGAACCTTTTTTTCAGGCTATCAGTTTAGTCTAGTTACTTTTTGAAATGGATTCAGAAAACGTGAACATGTGGTCTTGATTAAAAAATGACAATGATCACTTTCGAAAAGCAGCTGATAATGATTAAAAGTCATAATGCGGCTATTATGACTTTTGGCTTGTTCACACAGTTCATAGAAGAGCAATGGGACTTTAGTTAATACCTTATTAGGCAAGCTACATTCGGTCTTTCTTCATTTCAAAGCATTAGTTAGTTTCACTACAATCAGGTATTATCATATTGCATAATAAAAAAATGGCTTAGTAAAAATGGAAGCATAAAAGCATAAAAGACAGAAATACTTTTGTCCGTTGCTTTGGGTGCATTTTAATTCAAATTTACAATATCGTCAGCACTAAGGCTTGCAAAATAGAAAATGTAGAACATTCAGAAATGCATGGAAATCCAACCGGGAGGAGCCAATTGACGATATGATGACCGACTAATGCTAACAGCATTAGTAATTTTCCTCGAAATAAAAATAATTTTTTGCTTTATTTTGGGCATTTTTACATCAAACGCAATAACCTGCGAGAATTATCGGCGATTGGAATAATCTATCAATCCGATACGTACTTTCATATAGTATGTTACCTTCGTTGGCACTTATTCGACCACTAGATCCAAGACATGAAGTCTTTTCCCTGTTTTCGTTGCAAGCACGTTTTTTAAATTTTAAGCTATAATATGATACTTACCCAATACGCTTGTGTAGTGTCACTCTTTATTTATTTGATATTCCATTATGAATATTTCATTGAACATTTTATTGAAATGAAAATATTTGCTACTCTACTTCGAACTATCATAAAACGGGTGAGTAAATCTAGTTAAACAACCCATCCTACTGAGAATCACCCCTCTAAAAGTCGTTCACTTATCCGAAAAACGAGATTCCCATCACTACCCCTGTGTTTACCAGTGCCAAGATATCGCTGTTCACTACATAAACAACGAGCGTCGCCCAATGTTTACAATATCAATGCGCTGACACACGTCCCAGTGCACGACTTTATTGGCTCGAATCTTGGTAACCGCATTCACCCAGATTCAACTATGATGAACCGTATACAAATTCCAACCCTGTCTAAGCCTAAGCTGTTGGGTCTCGCAAATGGTTTTGTATTTGTTTTTGTTTCTAATATTACAAAGTAGCCGTTGACTATACGAACGTATTTTACTATATATTATGTAGGTGGGTTCGGTGGCAATGTGACTGTTATGTTACTGGATTACTGAGAAAGTGGTTATGAATGGAAATTGCAGACTACCCTCGGTGATGGCTTCTTCAGATCGACTGCTTGTCCGTCTTTCTTTGAAGTCAATTCGTTTCGTTCGAGATGAAACTGTTTTCAAAATCAACCATCAATTCAGTCACGTGTTGCGGCTTAGGCTGATATTGGAACTTTATCCGCAAAAGTTAACTTGAAGAGCTTGATCAATGGGCCGGCGCAACTTGGTTCAATACTGTGTGTGATTTGCTTTTGACGGTGAACATGTACATGTATAGCGATAATACATCCCTTGGGTTAAGGGTGGTTATTTGTTGTTCCGCTATTACGATAAGTTGCAGCAAGTTCTAACATTTTCATATCGACTTTCTAGTTGTGTGTTTACTGTTCTCACGCGTGTGACTTTTAAATGACAGATTAGAGTAGATTAATATTTGTTTATGGCATTGTTTGCTATTACGTTGGCAAAAGGAATTAATGCACTACAGCTAGTCAAAGATATGCTTATTTCTTTGAGTATGGGGCAAACATGGTTTGGTATGGCTAGTCACACGACCAGGTTATCGCAAAAGGATATTTGTTATTAATATTTTTGTTGCAAGTGAAAATACACGTGCCGTGGTATTCAAAAAGATATCACTTCTATAATTGGATTAGTGAACTGTAGGGGTGGAAAAAATGTAATTATTATTCATGATTCATGATTAACAAGTATACAAGTAGTCGTTTTTTGTTGTAATTGTAAAAGTAAGAAGAAGCCTAGAGCCGACATCGATTTGAAGAGAGAATTACATGAGTCTACACATTGTACACAGAATCTTAAGCCAGCTTAAAAGACAGGATTCGGATGTTTGAGGACTTATCTTGGACCTCAATCTGAGACCGGATCTGAGTACCCTGAAAAGGTCCGATAGGTCTAGAATTTTACGGGTGGACCCTTTTCTGAAATAGCCGACTTCAATCCACTTTGCAAGAGCAATGGCATCACACCTTACTACCCCAATTAATTGTATCACGAGAGGGTGCCCCTTGAGGGCTTTCAGAGGCATTTCCCTTCAGGATAAATTAGAGCTTACGCTTCTCTTTCACGTAGGAGCGGCGGTTCCCCTACGAACATAGTTTCGCGCTTCGTGGGTCCGAGCGCCTGATTTTTTAGTAAATCAGTTTCGCACCGAGATAGGGAAGACGTCGTCCGTTTTAGGATGTTGTAGCGGACTACGCCAGTGATTCATTTTTAGGTCAGCCTTTTCAAGACAAAACTTGCCAAACTCCAATGTCAGACTTACATAGGCTAGGGTAGGTTTAGAGTCTAGTCTAACTCAAACAAAGATATTTCTATGTATATATATACATATTATAATTAAGATGGATTAGGTTAGTACGGGTTAGACTAAGATAAGTTTTATTTAATGCTAAGTTCTTGCGCAACCTATTTTCTTAGCCTAAAATGTACATATACATATGTATAAAATAGTCTAAGGACATACCACAAGTACCTGTGCATCTTAGAATGTCAACACAAGGTTAGTAAGGTATTTTAAGTTATTTAAGATATTCAAGCTAGTGTTGCACATTTTTGCGTAAGATATGTAGTTCTAAGTAATTAAGTAAAATTAATAAAAATGAGTCTAAAACTAAAAAAAAAACCAAAACACATGGTACACATCTCTCATGCCAAGGCTATTTTACTTGCCATGTGGAATTCCTGTTTCAATTCATTCACCAATTTCTAATAACAGATACATAAGTATCTATATTTAAGTTAGAAACAGTATTTCCATGAGAAAGTGTTCATTGTGGAACACCTACATACATACATATCTACCAAACCTACGTATGCGCAAGTATCTGTTTTTTAGTTGGAGAAAAAATTGTACTATGCCGACCGGAAAACATTCGGAACGATGTGCAGATACGATTTTTCAACACTTTATATCTTGTGTGACATGAGTTTTCAGTGAAAATGTCACATCATTTTTCTTCTGCCCTCTCCACGCCAACCATACAATCGCTGGCAATGTAGAGCATGGACATAGTCAAGCTCGCAACTGATGGCCGTCCGGGTAACATATTGTCCTTCATTTTACTTTTTTTTGTTTTATTTTTATTTTGTTTCTTCCTGGTAATTCTTTATTTTTTATTCCTCCCCCACATGATTTAATTTTTTTTTCTCTCCTCTCCTTGCCTTTTTTTTCTCTTTCCCTCTCTTGTTCATTTCGATGGCGAGTTATTTAAAAAGGATTTTATGACATTTATTTTTCAGACAATCAGAATGAAAACATCACAAAATATCGTTGCCAAAACGAGAATCTTTGTGTGAGATGAAAAAAAAAAGGAAAACAGGAAAAGCGAAGAGAGTAAACATCCGTACCAGCAACCCCCAGATTAGTATACTCACATCTGTACGTGTTCCTGACATTTTTTTTACAACCCCCGGAAAATAACAAGTCTCGGCTGAATCCACCTCGGACAACATCACAATAATACTTGGAGTTTCGTTCATGTTCAATTTACATATACATTGTCGTACTTAGGTACATACGTACATATATACTTCGATTTGTTTAATTTCATTCCAGCTAAATGCCACTTGTCACTCAAAATGGAATCAAGTTGTCAGGGAAGTATGGTGCTTTCTGACTGTCGTTGTCAGTTCACTCGCTGAAGCTAGTGTAAGCAGCGATGAAAAGTAATATTAATAAGGACAATGTAAGAAGGAAGATCTTAATCTACATATCCCTCGGGTCGTCACGAACATTTACAACTGCTTGGCATTAAGGGGACCGCAATTTGGCCCTTATTGTTTCGATCGATTTAACAGAATATCAAACTGATGAGATGATATTTAACTGAAAAGTAGTAAGTAACGTTAAGTACTCATCAAAACCGAATTCCATCAAATTAAGAATGAATAAATGAAGGACCTACATGCATATACATATATGTTAGTTATATATAAGATTTATGCCTATTAGAACATATATGTATGTATGTATGTTTGTACAAAAACATATTTAATGTATTTTTCTCTACATTTCCTGTTGCCTATAAATGACTAAAAAATAATCTTTTATCGCATCTTGAGGCTTCCTAATGTAATGCTGATGCACTTTGATGTATGCAAATTAGAGCTTCCAACCAACCGGGAAATGTAAATGCTAATTTTGCGGTTAGAAGAACATGCAGAATAACATTATATTGTTCACGCATATAAAGTAGCACTGCAAATTTATATCATTCTCGAAATCTATAAAAACAAAAATACTGTGGGAAAAAAGTTGTTTGGTTTTGGACGATTTGGGGCGGACAATTACAACTTCATTATCAGTAGCTTTTGCATAAGAGTGGAACAACTGATGTTTGATAATTATTTTCAAAAGAAGTTTGTTTTCAAACAGGACGAAAAAGTATTTAAAACGAGAGTTTGGTTAGAATTATAATCATTTAATGATATGATAACTCTTAGATACAAAAGGAAGTTGACATATGTACGACTATCGGTTAAATAAAATCACTGCTGCAAGTCCATACTACCGCTCAAATTCCATTGGAAACCTAATTGACAACTGAATACTTTTTATAATTTAATTTTATTTTTCTAAAGCTCCACATTTGTCTTCCGAATCGCTTCATTACAAACCTTGGTTTTACCCATCGCGATGGGTTTTTAAACTAAAGTAGCTCTTAATAACTCAGACACATTCCTGAAAACATGAACGAATTTTCCAACATCGTGTGTGCCATAATTTAGTATCGGGAAGCTAGTTGACAAAGCCTTGATTAAAGAAGAAATAACAGGATGTTTCCTTAAGGATTCTGTTCCCGTGGAGCCAATTGATGTTGATGATGACCAATATGACAATTCTGTTCTCAGTCCAGATCTACTCAAAAATGGGCTTGAGCTGGTAATTAATTAGGAATTTGATACAAACGAGGTATGAGCAGGGAAATTCCAATGCTTGTTGACGTATCATCCTATACCATACCTTTTTTTTTACACGAATCTACCGTGTAAATTTTATGTAACGCGTACCAAACAAGATTTCTGCGGCTGCGAGGGTTAGCTACAAAGCGCATGGAGAAATTGAACACTTCGTCGTGGCGTCTGTTTACTTCCCCTAGGATTTGGTACTGCCCCCGCCACCTAAGGCGGTTTCTGAGCTCGTACAGTACTGTGAAGCCAGAAGGATTGGACTCATTATCTGTTGCGGTGCTAACGCTCAAAATACTGTTTGGGGCAGCAGCAAATGCAACCGGACAGGAGACCAACTCTTTCGACTGACCCATCAACAATGTTGGCTCTCAACCAACCATTGTGATGGCGAGACGACAAGAAGTGATTGACCTAATCCTGTCTAATAGGCATGTGAAAGCCATCACTAACTGGAGAGTTACGCTCTCAGCCCATAGATATATCGAATTCCAATTGAAGTGTGGGATCTCCCCCTCGCAGCCCAAGCATAATCCGAGAAAGACGAATTCAGAGAGGAGCTTGAGAAATCCACTCAAGCCCTGCCTAAACTCAAAACAAAGCTATTGGTGGAGGATGCCGTTCATAACCTGAGCAGCGCCATCATTAACTGTTTCGAACTCGTATTTCCTGTCAAAAAACTTCCCAGCAGGATGTCGGATTCCTGGTGGAACGCTGAGCTCCAATGTCTTCGCAGGGAAGCCAGAAGTCTCCTGAATAGATCGCTTAAATCGAACTCGGAAGATGACTGGAATAAATATCGATCGAAGCAGACGGAATATACGACGCTTATTCGTAAATCGATGAATGATTCCTATAAGTCCTACTGCGAAGAGATCAAATCCCTGAGCGCGACCAGCAAGTTGGTTAATGTTCTCAAGCGAGGAAAATCGACAAAGCTGGATGTACTCAGAAAGTCTGATGGTACCTTCACCGAGTCTAAAGCAGAAACTCTTAGTTTACTGTTTCAGATCCATTTCCCGGGAAATCAGACTGTCATCGGCTCGT
The DNA here is from genome assembly GCA_958301585.1 of Merodon equestris. NCBI lineage: Eukaryota > Metazoa > Arthropoda > Insecta > Diptera > Syrphidae > Merodon > Merodon equestris. Next base: position 67,713,639 of record OY284414.1, on the reverse strand, counting down.
TGCACACTCCCTCATTGGAAACTGCGACTGAAATTATGAGAGCAACTCGGCGAGCTGGTATGTTGCGTCACGCGTGGCAACTACTGAGGCCGTCGAATTTGCTGTGGCATCTTTCGATGGCTTCAAGTCGCCGGGCACAGGGCATACCCTGTTATGCTGCAAAAAGGTATTAGACAGCTGCTTCCTACTCTGAAAAGAATTTTCACTGCTAGCCTGGCCTATACATATACCTATTCTTTGGCGCGCGGTGAAAGTGGTCTTTATTCCCAAAATAGGGAAAGAAGATTACTCACTCGCCAGGAATTTTAGACCAATCAGTCTAACAATCTTGCTGAAAAACATGGAGAGATTAGTAGAGTTGCACGTGCGCAAAGTTACCCTTCGAATGCATTCTCTCTCGGACATGCAACATGCTTATCAGCGCGGAAAATCCTGTGAGACTGCCCTTCAAAACCTAGTTGGGAGAATTGAATGCGCACTCGAAAGGAAAAGGTACGTACTTGGCATTTTCGTCGACATTGAAGGAGCTTTTGATAACGCTGTTAGACGGCATGGCGTAGGAGAAGCACTGTTTCTGTGGATCAAAGCAATGCTTGTGCAAAGGACATTGATCGCTGATGCAGGCCTCTATGTCGGCTCATGTTTAGCGACTGTCCGTCTCAAAGCGCAGGCGACAATAGATGTGATTGAGGACTGGTGCACAAGTAACAGGCTGTCCGTCAGTCCTCTTAAGACTGATGTCGCTCTCTCAGCTGGTGCTTAAAGGCATTCCCATCCATATATCCAAGGAAGCTAAGTACCTGTGAGTCATCTTAGATAGCAAGCTTCTTTGGTCAATGCATGTTGAGTCAAAAACCACCAAAGCGTTGCTAGCTTTTTGGCAATCTAAAGGTGCCTTTGGCAAAACATGGGGCTTATTGCCGAAAAAGCTCCTTCGGATCTTGCAATGATAAGACCGATGATCTCATATGCATCGGGTGTTTGGTGGAACAGGTTAACCCGCAAATACCTTGTGGCTTATCTCACCAAACTCCAAAGAGTGGTCTGCCTCAGCTGCACGGAAGCCCCAGCCCACCGGAAAATGCTCTAGATGCTATGACAAATCTCGCACTGAAAGCCTTGTCTCGCCTAAAGAGAAATGGTCTTTGGTACAACTCGCATTGGAGTGAAAGTGCACTTGCGCGAGAAATATCCTACGACCTCTGTCTCATGGATATGCCTTCTGACGCATTGACACCTGCCATCCTACTGCGCTGTAATTTCACAGTCACATTTCCATGGCGTCAGGACTGACCTTGGCGAGAAACTGAACCTGGAATGGAATGTCTTCGCATTTTCACAGATGGCTCCAGGACTGGGCAGGGGTCCGGCGCTGGAGTTTTCTTTGAGCGCGAAAATATTCGACTGCACTTCTCGTTAGGAAAATATACGTCTGTCTTTCAATCAGAGATTAACGCAATCCCAATGGCCATGCACTATGTTGTGAAGAACAGGTGAAAGGGAAAAAACATATGCGTCTGCAGTGACAGCCAAGCTGCACTCAAGCTTCATCCACACTGAAATCTTCGTTGTTATACTCGTATGATTTTGGAATGGATGTTTGCCGTGCTGCCTCGTCCTTGCCTTGTCGTTTCTTTCTTCCTTCATGCCGAATATTCTGGTGACGTAGCGCAACCTTTGGAGGTGACACAATGGCCTGGTGTTAAATTGATTGTTTCTTTGTTGAATGACTTCTATAGCTACAATGCTTTTCAAAAAGTCATCGTCAGTAATAATGTCTTCAGAGGAGCTCCGCTCAATTAATAGGAGAAATTCAGCTTTCCTGGCAACATTTATGAAAGAAAAATATATGTGCGAATCTAGAAGGAGTAACTTGTTTTGACAATTGGACAAGAGCCCCTCAATTGACAGGCCTGAATATTTGTTGCTTGAAATGGAGTCTTGTGCATTTCAACCAGCTGCCGTGATTATTTAATTGATTATTTATCAATGACTATTGTAACAGCTTCCAGTATTCTTTGATCAGTCGAAGTTCTTCTTACTGGAGCTCCCGCGTTAGGTCATGTACTGGAAACTAATCCCGTTTCTCGAAGCCTTCGATATGTTTTTCTAAATACTTATAAGCTAGGAAGTCATTGGTATGGATAAAGTTCATGGTATCTTTGTCGCGCACTAGTTGAAGTTCCGTTGCACAACCCATAAACGTAAATAATGTCTGCGTATTCTTAATTTGTAAATGCAGGAATTTTAAATCAACCGTTGCCCTGGGGTTAAAAATTAAACTGATGAGTTAATTTCATTTTCGGCTTCGGGAAAGGAAATTACGGTTTCCCAAGTATGATAAAATCTACGGGTTTTTCCGCAAACTTGTCATTGACTTTTTTTGTACTATTTATTATTAAGTTCATTAAAAAAAATGGAAAATAAACTTGTTTATTACGCATTTTCTGGAGAAAATTGGATCAAAAGATTAGCATGGGCAGGGAAAATAGAACAGACTAGAAACTGGATACCTTAAGACTGAAACAAGATATCAAAATTACTTAAATGAAATTGCAAAGGCTCGTATTTCTTCTAAAAATCAAAGTAAGCCTTTTCTTAAATTCCGATAAATGATATCAAAATTGATGTCAATGATGATATCAAAATTGGAGATAGGCCCTTAATGTAACGAAATTCTTTTTAGAATATACCCAAGAATCATGACCTTAAATATTATTGAGGAACTTGCTTTTACTGTAAATTATTCTATAACATATTTCACAAAAATATATAAAGTCATTTTTGTGGCTACAAAGGAAGTTGCCAATATTAGTTACTAAAACGACAGTCGCAATGCCAGTTGCAAAATGAGTAAACTTGTGGCGAGATAGCAAGTGGATCCTTTGCCAAAAAAGAAACATGCTATGGCCGCGACGTGCTAGTCGCACGGCAGGATCTGTCTGTATTGCGGATATTAAAGAACGCGATCAAGTTAAACAAATTAAAACTCTTCGTTTTGGTCTGCAACTGCTAACTGGTAAATTATCTGGTAAGAAAGTACATACATTTGCGTACATAGGTTGCGTCTTTAAAACTGCGTCTTCCACGAAATAACTGGTAAGCTACTCAGTGCATCAGCACTGCAATTCTTCTCTCCTGGTCTGTGTTGAATTTTATTGTTAAGGCACATGCTCGTCTGAGTATCCTGGGTGAAAGAATCCGTGGTGTAGATCTTTTTGATTTAAACAACCTTATCGTTGGCTTGTGATCCACAATAATAGAACACATTCTTCCGTACAGTAAATTGTGGAATTTGTTTATTCCTGCAAGTAACTCTTCATCTATCTTAGTGTATTACATATTTGTCAATGGTAGCGTACGCGAAGGATATCTTATTCTTCTAAGATGGCGTTACAGCTCAAGACTTATGTTGTGTGCGATTTGTTTTTCCACACAAGTAAACAGTTTAATGCCGATTCCGAACGGCGAGAGCCCGGAAGCTATTTCAAGGCAAGTGTACTACGGGGTGTTCTTATGTGATCCTCTAATGTGCCCTTATGTGATGGGTTTCACTGCCATTCGACAATTTTAATCAAGTCTACGGAGCAGTTTAGCGATGGTGGCCTTAGCCCGAGGGAATGCGTGGTAAAAATATACAAATTAAGGCTGAAATGCTGGCAGTTTCTTCTTGTTGACTGGTTGAGGGGCTCCTCGGATGGCCCGCAGCTTTTCAACGGACGGTCGAATCTCGCACTTACATATCTTATCATCGGCACAATCCAACAGTACTGAGCGGATGACAAACTTCTTCCAAAATCTTTGCCAGCTGTTATGAACCCTGGCTTATGATAAGAATATCATCAAAATATACTGTTACACCCAGTACATTTCGGAAATATTCCTTAATTTGCTTTAGAAAAATCCGTGGTGCAACGAAAATACCCTTGTGCGTTACGTTTCTTTTCTACTGGTAACTTTTCTCGCTGAAAGTTTTTTCGGCCGGACTGTAATATCTGGGTGTGCTTGATGATCTTACATACATAGTCCCCATGAGATGAGTGAAGAAAATTTCTCAGCTCAATTAAATGGCTGCTGTGTGCAACCTACAACACAATGCCCGGCTTATCAAACCAATTTCCGCCAAGTTCACTTGTTCGAGTACCAGATGTGGTACAGAGTTGTTCAAAATAATAGAGAAAATCACTGGTAACCAACAGCCTGCTTTTCTATGTTTTTTTTATGTCCATACGAGAAGTTATTCGCGTCGTTTGATCAACTACATCGTCTTTCCCGTGATGTGTTTTTAGCCAATTATTCATGTGGTGTAAAGAACGTAGAAAAAAAAATAAATTGTTCGTAATAAAGGGAACCGCCGATATTTACATCAAAAGTCATTGAAAAGATAAAGTTATTTTTCATATACGAGTTCTTTACCAATTTTATATTTATAAATTCGTGAGAAGACACCTTTGAAGAATATCGCAACTTCGAATGTTTGGGAAACCAAGGAAAACCCTTAAATGTGAACACTGTCGGATGGTCAATCTATATGGTTTTTAACGAAACAAAAGGTAGACCAAAACAAAAACAACCCCTCCAATGATTCCTATATTGTGCTGCTAGTTCACACATCTCACATCAGCCATGTTTCAACATATTCCCAGGATTTCATTATACTCAATAATAAATTAATTTGATTCTGATGGCGGTAGAAATATTTCGCTTCCTCAAGGAAAAGGTTTACGGCTGGTTTACTTAAAAATCCTGAAAAAAATGGGCGGTAGTGTCTTGGTATGAAGCTGCTTTTCTTGATTTGGTGTTGGACTCCTTCAGCAAGTAAACAATATCATGAACAAGGATATATATTGCGATATCCTTAAGGACGTCCCGCTACCATATGCGAAAGATAATAAGCCATAGCATTCAAAATCCGCATGTCCTTTAAAGCGGCGTAGATACATTATGTACAGTATATTCGTCACTGAGTATTCTTCAAGCTGGTAGCTAACTTCAGGATGTCATAAATCTGATCTAAGTGAGACGATTTACTAATTTTTTCTTATATTTTTGCCCCTTTTTTTAAATCATTTTTATTATTAATTTCTTAAAACTATCTTACATGCTAGACAAAAATGATTAAACTAGCTTAACTAACTTATATATACCTTACTGGCCTTATACGGACACTCTAAAGTAAGCAGATTAAATTATACCTTTCGGTAAAAAAAACAATTATACATATGTATATAATAATTAAAATAGTTAAAAACTTAAGCTGAGAAAATATAATTTTTTTCAAGAACTTAGCATCTGATTTTTTTATTTTTTTTTCCATAAAACTTAAACCTAACTAAAAACTAGCTTAACCTACCTTAACTAAAATATATATACAAAAATATATACATACATATATTATATTTATATATATCTTTTTTATTTATTTTGTTTTATTCATTGCTTTTATTTTATTTCATTTTTTTTTTTTAATTTTTTGTTGCTTTTGTTTTTAAATTTTTTTTTTTATTTTTTTTTTTTTCTAAAATCAACCTAACCTACCCACCAATATACCTTAGCCTACCTTAGCCTACCGTAACCTACCCTAAACTACAATAACTTATGAAAGCCTGCCATTGGTGTTTGGCGGGCTTTGCCTTGAAGAGGCTGACCTATCAAAATTTATCACAGCGTAGTCCGCTCCAGCCATCAAAAACGTTGATGTTGTCGGACGACGTCCTCTCTATCTCGGCGTGAATTCGACCTACTGAACGCATTAGCGGTACCGCCAATCTATCTTGGATCTAAATAGAGGAATGCCTCTGGTGGGACATAGCCGTTAAGGCGCAACCTCTCGTGGTACAAGTAGTTGGGGTAGTAAGCCTCGAAGTTCAGGTTATTGATATTTTTGCCCCTCAGCCATGTAGAGTGAATGGGAAAGATACACTAGTATTTGTATTTTTATTTTTATTGTGATTAATTCAGCGCATTGTTTTTGATTCAGGATTATATGTGTTTTGAGCATTTGAGCAAGAAAATCAAATCTAATGACACATTAACCTTCTAATAGTAATACGATGCAACTACATATATGTAAGTACATACATATGTGTATGCATATGTATGTCCATTCATATACGAATATGCTTAAAGCTTGAAGAACAAAAGTACACACTTAAAATCGAGGACAATTACAGCATATCAGTCAAAACGTAAGCTGTCTAATAAAATTACCAGTTTGCGTCAAACACACCAACTTCAAGTTGTAATTACCTTCGGTCCTTATACATACGTATGTATATTCGCAGTGCAGCACATTTAAGAACAAGATCCAGGCAACAAGCAAACAAACCTTACAACTTAACTAGACCAATCAAACTGAATGACAGGTAGCACTTATTTTCTGGAAAACATCGCGGTTAAATTGCTTTTCTTACATGACTTGCACACACCAACAACAAATATATTATACATGTTTATCCATCGAACACCGGGCTCGACTACACCTGACGGAAAAGAGAATCACACTCTGTGTGATGTGATAATAAATTCATCATTCCTGCACTTAAAACCATCAACAAATAATTTTTAACTACCTTTCTCGGAAGTCTCGCGAGATGCTACTGACTGAGTGCGAGTAACACGACTTAACAGCCCTAAATTAACCCATATCACAATTTGTAAGGATCCGTGTTCTCGCTTCAACGTGGCGTGTACTTCGTCTCCCCTGCTTGTCGGTTATGGTGCATCTGTTCATGACAGCTCGGATCGCCACCAATTATCCCAAGTCCAAAGATCTTGCTGATCTAGATATGAACACACATATATACACGTGTACCACGTGTACATATACATACACATTTGGAAAGACGAGGCAGATATGAATGACGCGATTGAGAAGAAAATTAGTTGCGAAACTAAATAGCCGATGTGCCGATAATATGGGAATATTATTACCTTACGTTTCGCAGTTTACACATGATTGAGGCGTCTCCTTTTCCCAGTCACAGGTGAACTGTCATTTTCATTCAATGTAGACGTAAACCATTGAAACCTCTAAAATCCTAATTAAAACATTCCAAATGACAACCAACTTTAATTGTTTATCGCGTAATTCGGAGAAACAACATAAAACAACATAAAACAGGGCGACGGAACTACTAAATGGACATTTTACGAGTTTCCTCTCCCGTCCTAAAATTGTTTGTTTTATTTTATTTATTTAGCTTCACGCAAAAACCTCTCAACTTATGAGGTGCTGGCATGTTGGATGTTGCCTCAATAGAACAGAACGAAAGAAACAAAAAAGTTAACCTTCGTGCTAAAACATTCACCGCTGCTGGCAGCCAACAGCAGAAACTCTGCACTTTCGTCACTCTGTACCGCAACTGTCACTTCGAAAGGTAGGGAGCGGAAGCGTGATGATAAAAACTCAAGATAAAAAGAAAATAAAAAGGAAAAAGTACATCAAATTAATGAGTGGAAGCAAAGGAGCCGAAATGAAACACGTTCTCCGAATACTAGATGATAAGAGAAAGCAGCAGAAATTGTATCTACTCGTACACAAAATGTTTAGTTGGACAATGCACAATAGATTCAAAACAGAATAGTCTGCGGTTAGGGCAGGTGCCTGAACCCCCGGTCGATGGACGCCAAAGAAAGGGTCATAAATGTTAACGATCACCACTAGATATAATAGGAGATGACGATTTAAGAGCAGACAATGTTTGGAATCGAATAAAAAAGTTTGCATTGTTACGGCAGGTCAACAGTTAAAATTGCACCCGAACAGACGAGGTAAGCAAAAAAAACGAATCAAAAGCATTAACGTTTTCGTTTATTATATTAGAGTCTTTAACGCAGGCGATAAAAAAAGTGAAAAATTTCTTTATTTATTTTATGGTAAACATATTGAAGGAAGTGAGATACTAATTATATTTAAAAAAAAAAGTAGTGGGTAGTGTGTCGCCCTCTGACACGGATGTTACAAGGTTCGAATTCCGAGAGCGCTAAGACAGGGCTATACGTATACGACGATAAAAGCACAAGACATTGGCTTTTAATATCCTATCTTATTAAAACGGATCTTACCTCTATTTCATTTCACTATTTCAATTTAAGGGGGCGCCGTGGCGCAGTGGGTAGTGTGTCGGCCGCTGACGCAAGATGAGCGAGTTCGGATCCCGATAACACCAACGCCATCGAATGATTATTTCGCGGCTTCCCTCCTCGGCGGGGTACTGGCAAAACCCCCCGTTGTACACTTGCCATGAAAAAGCTTCTAGGCTCTCGCCGTTCGGAATCGGCATTAAGCTTTAGGTTCCGTTCACTTGTGTGAAAAACAAATCGCACACAGCATAAGTGAATAAAAAGAAGCTTGGCTTTGGCTCCACATGAGCTCTAACGCCATCTAAGGTGTCTGTCTGGCAGGTACAATGGACCAGTATTTGTGTCTGAGTGCTCCAACAGATAGCAGAAGCCTCAAAAAAAAAAAAAAAAAAACTCTTTTTAAGAAATTAAGAAATAGTAAAATAATATGAATAGCCTGTGCAGGGACGGGTTAAGAATATCCCTGCAGCGATACCTCTCGCTTGTCGTAAAAGGCGACTAAAGCAAAGGTAATCAAAAATCACATCTAGGCAATTTAGAAAACACCAAGGTGAGCCTAGGGACACATATACCACCATTAAACTGCTCCACAAATGCAAATCAGTGGGTTGACACGACTGGAGATCACCGGTGTTGTAAGAGTAAGATCAAACAAAAAAAAAATAAAAATCTGGAGCATGCCCGTGTCAAAAAAAGGAGGGGAAGAAAACGGTCAAACCGTAGCATTATGGAAAAGAACGCTAAAAGGAAAACACTACCCCGCCAGGCACTACTAATGGTCGTGATCCTGGGACGAGCAGCAATGCTCGGGTCAGAGCTATAGGATTTCCGGGGGATAGCAAAGTAATGCAACGGCGTAAGCCACACTTAAGAGTCGCGAGTTGGAACGTTGGAAGCATGAGTGGAAGTATGAGCTTGAAGAAATGATGGTTAGAAGGCGAGTAGACATCCTGTGCGTACAAGAGATGAAATAGCGAAACACCGGTAATCGGGCACGTTTCTTGGACGTTAAAACAAAAGCCTACAAGATGTTTTACTATGGATTGGAACAAGGATAACAAAAACGGAATCGCCATCATCCTTGCGGCAGAGCTACTTGGCAACGTCTTAACCATTTCAAAGTCCAGCGACCGTTTGTTGGCTCTCAAATTGGTGATGCATGGTGAGGTGTGGAACATCGTAAGCGCATATGCCCCTCAAGTAGGATGCGAACAAAAAGAAAAAGATGCATTCTGGCTAGATTTCCACAACCTTGTCAAAATCATCCCAAAGGAAGAGCGTTTGTTTGTTGGGGGAGATTTAAACGGACATGTCGGGAAGACAAGCGAAGACTATGAAGACTACCACAGAGGGCTGGGATACGGCACCAGGAACTCTTCAGGTGAAGATATCCTAAACATGTGCAAGTCGTACGGTCTTATAGTGCTAAACATCATGTTCGTCAAACAAAGCCGGCACCTGATCACTTATAGCAGCGGCGGAAATGAAACTCAAATAGACTATCATTTGGTATCCAGTTTCATGAAGCCACGAGCTAAAGATTGCAAAGTGATCCTGGGAGACGCGATCCTGACTGATTTTTTTATGGAGGCGAGTAAGAAGTCAAAGCAGCAAACGAAGGTGTCAGAGAGAATCAAGTGATATAAGCTGGATAAAGGAAAAGGCGAAGCTTTTATTACAAACATGAAAAACTACCTCTTTTCCATTATCCATGAGGTCGGTAATAAGTATAAGGGTCATGATGGAAAAGCATCGTGATTCTTCAAAGAACTTGCATATGGTGTTTGACCTTTGACCGGCAACCAAGAGATCTTTTATGGGTAGCGCTAAGACAAAAAGGAGTTCCAGAAACCTACGTCCGAGTGATCATGGACATGTACAAGAGAGAAACGACAAGAGTAAGATGCATCGCAGGAGTCACCGAAGAGTTCGCAATCAAAGTCCTTGATTGCTTGCTTGAAGGAAAAGTGACGGACCCCAATGTGCACCAGCTATTCTTTGTTGACGATGGAGCCATTATAAGTGATGATCAGGCATCCCTACAACGAGCACTTGATGTGTGGGTGGACATTTTTGAGGGACACGGGTATCGTATTAGTTCAAAGAAGACAGAGTATCTGTGCTGCCCGTTCTCTGACCCTCATCAGCCTATTCCAGACATTTACTTGAATGGAAGAGTGCTTCCCAAGTGTGAAAAGTTTAAATATCTGGGATCTATGATTAATAAAGAAGCAACTTGTGATGACGACATCAACCATCGCGTAAGCGTAGGGTGGATGAAGTGGCGGAAAAACTCCGCCATTTTCTGTGATCGAAAAATGTCCCCTAAGCTGAAAGGAAGGCTCTACACTTCAGTTGCACGTCCGGCGCTCACATACGGTTCACAATGCTGGACAATGCACAAAAAGTATGAGAGCAAATTAACGGCAGCTGAGATGAAGATGCTTCGCATGACAGCGGGAGTAACAAATCGTGACAGAATTAGAAGTTCAAAGATCCGAGGAAGCCTCCACGTAAAAGAAACCATCACAAGAAAGATAGAGCGCGACCGACTCAGTTGGTATTGCCATGTTCAAATGAGGGATCCTTTGAACCCCGTCCAAAAGGCGATATCAATCAACGTTCCAATTTCAACACGCAAAAAAGGCAGGCCGAAAAACAATTGGTGCAAACAAATGCAAAAACACCAGCATTTGATTGGCCTCAGCGATGAAGTAATCCCAAACCGGGAAGCCTGCCGCTACTTTCTGAGGTCAAACCGGCGGACCCCACAAGCGGACCAGTAGGAATGTAGTTAAGTGGGAAGGTTATGGTCCTACACTTCTGACCATAACGACGCCGGAAAAAAGGAAAAGAAGAAGAAGTAAAATATGTAATATGAATGATTCAGCTCGTGCTAAAATCGATCTTGATTTCTATTATATTAGAAAAGGAACAAATATCTGGAAGCTATCCAAATGTTTTTTCGTAGTCTGGCAATGCAGGAGCAGTTTCCACAAAAAATAACCTTCTGCATCTGCACCGTGATGATAAAACCTAAACACTCATGAAAGCCTCGTTCGTCAAACCTCAAAGAATAGTCAGCCTTGATGTTCTTGCTATGCTTAATTTTCTGCTCTTAAAATTTTATTATGCATTGCAACTTGTGTCAGAATGACCTAATATAGCATTGATATGTGGTCTGAGGTAAAGGCATCCAGTTGTGACACAGTCAGTTTTGTCTGTCGTGAAGTCACCAATATTTTCTTATTTTTACGTGCGCCTATAAATCCGAGCAGAGATCTACAGCTGGGTATACGTGAAGGACGACAAATTTCGACTGCACGTTTCATTAGGTACTTATGCCTTCTGCCTTCCAGCAAAGATATTGGCAATAAATAGAAGGAAATAGCATCCGTGTAGGCAACGACAGCCAGGCGACAATTCTACCATCACCTTCGAATCTTTGGATTCGCAGAAATGTATTTCCGGCGAACGCGCTTTAAGGTCCACGGTACGTCATGCCGTGAGTTTAGAAAGCTTACAGAAATTATCAGGACAACTAAACTTTTGCTAAATACCCTAACGACTTTATATCACTAAGACTTCGCTTCATTTTTTCCCGAAAAACTTAATTTACAATACTGACCCTTTGCGCACACATAGAACCAAAAAATAAATAAAAGTATGCTCTTCGACCTTAAGAAAAGTTAGAAATAAATAAAAGAACGATTTTGTGCTAAGAAAATTAAAAACAGAAAAAAACTAAGCATCAGAATTTAGTTTTTTTATTTTACATATACCGCACAGGTAGGTGTTCCAAATGGTATATTAGCAAAAGCCCCCAACGATGGGATTTTAGGCCATCCACAAGTTATTACAACCGCTAAGAAAACTAGAAAACGATGAATAAAAATGAGCCAACATTCAATAAGTGTCATTGATATACGAGTATAACCCGTTACGAAAATTTAATTAGTTTCGCTCGTATACGTCATGACTGATCAAGATTTTGACGTTGAGACCTGGCATCGTTTAGACAATTGTTAATATTGTCAGATAGAGTGCTAAATAGAAAAGTACTCAACGAGAAGGCAACACGACTGTAAATGTGCTGGGAACCAATTGACAACACTCATCGAAGAGGGTATGATGCGGACATCTAACACTCTCCGAAAATGCGTTTGAGATTTAAGTACGAAACGCACTACACTTTGAAAAGTGTAAAGAGTAATTTCATTCGTTCTCTTGAATCGCTTATTAGCTCAAACCTACGAAAAAGTGTGGCTAATTGAGTTTATACACGAATTGTACCAAAAAGTTGGTGAACTGCATTTGACAAAATCAAGTCTATTAACGAAAAATATATACTTACAAGAAAATATAGCTTGGGGAGTTTTTCCAATACCGTAGGTTTTAACAATATTTCTTAAAGAAAAACATTTTGGTTAAACATGCATTAAATAACTCTTATAGTGGATTCGAATGGTGAAGAAAGATTTTACGACGCCTTTTTTATTTTGTAGGTTTATATTTTGATTTGCATTGAGTAAAGGTAATCCAAATAATTTGAAAATACCAACATAAAAACGTGAATTGAATGAAGCCGAATGTACAAAATACTTATTTCGCACTTCATGGCGATATGTATTTCAATACCATATTGTAAAGCAAGTGAATTGTTTGCGTTGTGTTGTATAAACCACAATGAACAGTGGAGCTGGGAACCAAGGCGTAAATACTAAATCAGTGAGAGGCAGAAAATGAAAATCTAGGAAGACCGCTTTATCGAAAGAGAAGCATTAAGAAATCATCGTCAGACAGTTTCTGAATTATATATTAAAAAACATTTGTCATGCAAGCACCACAACTCATTTGGATATGTAGCGTGAAGGTTGTGACAAGAAAATCACTTACATACGATCTGCGGTGTCAGCAGAAGCTGAAGAGTAATGATCTCCAAACTTGTTAACTCTGAGAAAACAAAAATTCAAAATATGCCCAACGTAGTTCCGCCTTAAATTAATCTTGAAAGATGTGTTTTTGGTGCATTGCATATCCTATCCTCATATCAAAAAAAAAAAAAATGTATCTATATAATTATCTTACTTTTCTAAAGGGGTGAATTCGAAAGGCTAGCGAATCAATTATGAAAACAGAACGAACATAATTCACATCTCCCTTTACCAGCTGACGTGACTGAAACGCCACGTAACTGCAGAACCAAACTCGTTCAGTTGCAAAATTCCTTTCACTTCCGTCGGCTTACAACCTATGAAATACTTCTTACACCCACAATTAGAGACTGATCTAACTTTCGAAACATTTATAATTTAGGGCTGGTGCCGTGATTGATATGTGGCTTGTTTCCGTGTTACTGGGTAGCTTTTTCAAGGAAACTCCTTACATGTCAGTTATTCTTGCTCTCGGGCCGAACGACATATGCATCTACTACGAGCATATATTTATAACGGTATAACCCGAAAATGCGAAAAATTTAAAAATACAGGCAGAATACTGAGTGCAGCGAAACTTCATAATGACTGACACTATCTCGAATTTGCATATTGTTATGACTATACTATATAAGTGTATGTGTGTGTAATAGTAATAACAATAATAACTAGCATAAAGAGTCTGTCGAATTGGAGCGGTAGGTGGAGAACGTGCATGCATTCACAGCAAGTGTACCGCGAAACCCCTTTGCAGTGTTTCTGGGGCGACACCGTCTCCGCGACCGCCGCCACACCGCTTCCATTGCCGTTTTGTTGAAACGTTTTAGTTTATTACCCTACTCAATTAAATTTAACGAGTTGTTTATCTCACAGAAAAAGGAAAACATTTTTTTCATAATTTTTCCTTTACGTATACCTGGGTGTTGTTTGCTGTTGGGGCGTTTTTGCTCACGTTTCCGACTCTGTGAATTCAATTCACTTAATTCGTGTTTCACAAAATCAAACTGTAGCGTACGTATTCGTAGCTACTTGCGATGCAAGTGTCGGCTGGGGAGATAATTTCTTCATAAACGCGATCCAAAGTGAGAGTTTAATGCTCCCCGATGATGGTTTGATCGCATGACTTCCCAAGCACGATGAATGATACATTTTGTTGGGCAATAAACACCTTTTGTTGTGGTTAATTGCATTGAAAATAATGTCGAAGGAAACATGAACGTGGACTCTGTATTAGTTCACACACTGCACGTGGCTTATTATTATAAGAATTTGGATTGGTGACGACGCAAATATGTAAGCCAAAAAACCATGAACTTTCGCTGATTTAGTACTGAAAATGTGTGACCAAGATCATGTTTTCTACACAAACTTCTTTTGAATGATGTGGCTCATTTCCATTTGTTTGGGTACATTAAACGATCAAAACTATCACATCAGGAGTTTCGAAAACCGAAGAAAAAGAAATAGAAACAACATGTTAATCTATATCCGCACGAGTTTCAGTTTGATGCAGTTTTGGTTTGTGTTTGCATTCGGGCCATATTTTCGAAAACGATAGTAGTGCGACCATTTCACTTTATGAACAAATAACTAATTTCCAAGGGCAGATTGGGCAGCTCCAGCAACAGATCCTGGAGACTGCGACCCGAGTAGATAGTATCTGCTCGCTTCTGCGGGGCCTAGCGCACCTAAGGTCGTGATGGGTACGCTGGTAGAGAGGCCCTTGAAGATCCTGTCGGTGAATGTAAATTCACTGATAAGGATCGAGGGACGAGTCGTACTTTTTAACCTGTTGCAGGACGAAAGCCCTGTATTCTTGGTTAGCGAAACAAAGCTAAACCAGAAGCACAAAATCCGGCACAGTTCTTATAGAATAATTAGAAGGGACCGACCCAACGCTATTCAAGGCGGGGGAGTTGCGATCTTTATTAAAAACAATTTTAAACATAAAGTCATATATAGCGGTGAAGTGCGGAGGTTCCAGGTGCTAGAGGCCTGTATTGTTTGCATTCCTCTCCGAAACGGAAAGAGAATGTACATTGTATCAGCCTATGCACCTGAAGCACCTCAACCCAATATTTTTATCGCAGAGCTCGAGACACTTTTTCGATCTCTGCGCTTAAACTCGGTAGAAAACTTTTACATTCTGGCCGGCGATTTAAATGCCAAACATAGTGATTGGGGAAATAACATTCCCAACACTAAGGGGAGCCTACTAAGCCATTGGTGGGTTCTTCGCAGCATTGAGTATAGAGTCAATTGCTCGCAACGGATAGTCCGTCGTATCCTAGGAGCGGCTCCTATCTGGATCTCATGCTAATAGACTCTCGACTGAGACTGGCAGACACGAACGAATGGTCTATTAACTGTCTACGGACCATTGTATATGACAGTGACCATTGCGGACTAGGTGCCGTGATCACAGTACCTGACGAGTTCGCGGAAATGGCAAAGTGTGTCCAAACGCACCCCTACGATTACAGTAGGGCGCTTTGCCAATTCCCTGACGAGAGCGCTCATTTCGAGCGCCTCCTTTCCACCGACTAATAGGAACCTGTCAAACTACGAGATTGACAGGTATCTCAAACAAATGTAAGATGTCATTAAACAGACAATGAACAGTACGATACCACGCCAAAGACAGCACGATACCACAAACGTATACCGAAACGCGACAATCGACGCACTGCACAGACAAACAAGTAGACTCCTGATAAAATTCAAACTCTTCTACAGGCGGTTTACCGACAGACAAAACTCGGAGGTCAGGGCACTGAAGTCACTGATTAAAAATATCCAACAGTTAATCAAGGAAAATTACAGAATATCTGTAAGTTTGCATTGGAACAACAGAATTCGTGCTGTAAAATCCAACAGCGCGAGTATGTTCCCGCAAATAAATAAAATATTTCGGAGAAAGAATCAGAATGACATTCAGGATCTAAAGCTTCCGAAAACGTGAGACAATGAACGCTTGCTACGAACAGTTAGCATCGATCCGGAGGGCGCCATCCTGGATGACGACTTCTTCGTGATCGAGGATCCTCAGGAAAAGGTGGCGACAGTGGAAGCTGTTTTCCAGGAGGTGTACAAGGTGAATGATAGTATTCGCCCGAACCACCACCTGGAAGATAGAACCCTGCTTCATCACTTCTATCTTCGAAGTGATATCGATCATTAGCGATCAGAGAACCTTGGCTTTACAAGGTTTAATGAAGATTTCATGGCAAACAATGTCATCGCCAATGAGGGGGTTAATACCCTGTTCATATCGACAGAAGATATTCAGATGATCTTCGAGTCATTGAGGAAGAAAAATTCCGCGGGAGTCGACGGTATATCCAATGTTGTGCTTAGGCACCTTCCGCCAGTGGCTGTAGAGAGGTACACACAAATTACATACAATTTTGAAAAAAAATAGTTCGAAATTTTTTTTGTTTTAATTTTTTTTCAAAATTTTAAGTTTGAAAATTAATTTCTCAAAAACTATTTCTTAAAACAGCTTCGTTTAAAAACAAGATGAAAGAAGAGGTTTCTGGCTTTACAAGAAAGTATATCACGGCATTGTGGATGTAGCTGTTGATTTTTAATATTTTTTTTTCCAAATTAAGTAATTTTTTTCGAAAATTGCCCCTCCCGGCTAAACGGGAGGGAATAGACCCCTCCGCCCATACGATTTTTTTCTTGTCTTGACCAGACCTACACGCTCTAGCTTTTTGGCACACTGCTCGTGGGACACCCTGTATATTAAATATATATTATGTATATAATTTATATATATATATATTTTAGTTAAGGTAGAATAAGTTAGGTTTAGTTACATTAAGGTAGGCTTAAGTTTTATATATAATACAAAAAATGATCATATGCTAAGTTTTTAATAAAAAACATTTTTCTTAGCTTAAGCTAGATATAGGTAATGTTACTGGTAAGTTGATATAGTAGTCGAAAGACATAGATTTAAGTTGTTACGTCTATTTTAGAATGTCCGCCTAGGGCCAGTAAGATATCTAGATTGTTAAGATAGTTAAGCTAGTTTTTAAGCATTTTTGTCTAGGGTAAGATAGATCTAAGAAATTATGAAAAAAAATGAATTAAAAACTAAAAAAAAGAAACTAAAAAAAAACAAATAACTAATAAATGTTGACGGTCCTCTTTTTGCCTGAAACCGATGTTATCAACACTTGGTACCTTTATTTTCCACAGGCGCCACATGCAATGCAGGTGATGAAATAATTACTTTATTGAGTGACAATTTTTTTGACGAGTGATATCGTGCGATATAACACCATTAGGCTTTTTCTTTGGAGCACACATAGATGCTTTAAAAAAAGATATTAGAGGTGCTACTTGCGAATACACTGCACGTCATTCAAAGTTTGTACGTTGAACCAAAATAAAATTATTACTAGTTTTCCTATTTGGAACTTTGCTATATGTGATATGAGAAGTGTTTCATGTGTTTTGGTATTTGATTTCTTCATGACCAAATCTGCTTTTTTTGACTCAGAACACCTGAAAAATGCAATATTTTTAGATTTATGTAATAAAAAAATAGACAAATTCAATCTTACTAAAAAAAATGCCACCGCGCGGTTTAAGTGTTCGGTTAGAAGTAAGTACTTGTACTTCTTTGTTTTATTTTTTTAGTAATTTTAGTACAAGTAAAAAATAAAGATGTCCGTTTGGCGGCAAATTCAAATATTTATCAATTCATTTAAAATTAATTATATATGTGCTTCATTAACAATAATTCATTTTTAAATATTTTATTGTCTTATGGATTTGGCTACCTTGACGAAGCACCGGCCGCATTTAAGGCCTGGAAGGCTTAAAGATTCCTCAGGCAGTGCAGCCAGCTTTGTGATTGGTCCTCTAATCATCCCTCCTCTGGTCTCGACGTTGGCCAGTCTGACCTTTCCGTCCCCCCCTGCGATGACTGCGACGACTCTTCCTGTCGTCCACTGCTGTAGGGAGGCGTTGTCTTCGTGGACCATAACGATTTGTCTATGACGAGATTGGGCTTCCCTCGTGCCCACTTGCTTCGTGTTTGAAGGCTTAGCAGATAATCCCTGGACTGCTTCCGCCAGAACTGCTGCTGCATCTTCTTAAGTAGTGCGTTTGCTTGTCAGGCACTTGTTCCGAGGGTAATGCTTCCAGTGGGCTTCATATTAGTAGATGCGCGGGCGTGAGCGTCGTCGTCGTTGGGGTCAACGCTTGGTGTAATGGGCCTTGAGTTGAGGATAGTCTGAAGTTCCTCTATTGTCAGCAGCGCGTTCCCCATGGTTCGATGAAGGAGTTCCTTTGCTGACTCCAAAGCGACTTCCCATAAACCGCCGAAATGTGGTGCTCTTGATGGGATGAAGGCGAAACTGAATCCCTCTTCGGCCGCGTACTGGTGAACTGCTGCTCTCCAATTGTGCGCGGACCTCCTGGAGATTCCTCTGAGCTCGCACGAAGTTCATCCCGTTGTCACAATACATCTTCTTGTGAATGTCTCTTCGAGCGATGAACCTTTAAAGGGCGAGAATAAAACACAAAGCCACAACCTTTCGCGCAGCAGCATATGCTTTGGGACCAGCATGATTATTTCTAACGTTTAGATACCGCAAATATGTTTTAATAAAGTTAGTATTTTTACCAACTAATAGCGGAAACTTCGCACCGTATTCGTTCGGTGCATGTACAAGACGCCCGTATACTCGAAGTAGCGAAAATGTATAACCACTGTCTTGAAATTCATGCACAAAGGGATTAAGTCTTTGCATATTTGAAGGGAAACGCTTTAGTTTTTGAATTTCTCCGGAAAATTTGTGTCATTGAACAATTTATATTAGTTTTAGAAATCCCAATTGTAGTTCTTTGCCGTAGGTACTATTTCAAATATATCGGTTTTATTTTTCAGTTTACGAATAAACCCCTTCATATATGCAAAAGTATTTACCAATTTTGTATATAATGAAAACCTCTCAATCAGCCTCTCAAGTCCATCATTTGCGGAGTTTCGATTGCTATGAGGGCGACATTAGATTTGCGTTTTTCCAAGGCCTCATGATTCGGCGGCGACTCGAAATGAATATTTATCGGCCAAGCAGTAGGATCTTCCAAGAGGAACTGTGGACCATTAAACCAGATTGTGTTTTGTGCCCACTCTTGGATTTTAGACACCCGATTTGCTACAAAGGTTGTTAAGCTTGATAGGTGTGTCCTGATCCAATGTAAGGTTACTTCGAAATCGGTCCACAATACAACCTCTTCGGCGTCTAGATTCAACATTGCCGATACTCTCATTCACAATTTGGATAGAGTATGCACTGCGCAAAGTTTTCAAAGTTTTCACCTCGGACTTTGTATTAGTAGCGTCGACTTGATACCGTCTGCAGATTGGCACCCATATGCTTTTATGGAAACGTCGGTGAACCCAAGAATCAGTATTCTCGCATTGGAATATGTTTTCACAAACCTTGGGAAGTTGAGCCAGATTTGTTTTAAATTTGTTTTGAATCGACTCATCTCAGTCTAGTTTTGCAATCCAAAGCTCTTGTAGTAAGATTTTTGCTTTGGAATCTATTGGTCATAATAAACCAAGAGGATTGAACAGCCGAGAGGAAACAGATAAAATGTTTCTTTTCGTCGCTCGTAGATCACAGAAGTTCTATTCTAACGAAAAGGTAAAAATATATTTTTTCGGTAGCCATTCGAGAGGATCCCAAACGTTTTCATGGAATCAGAATCGTTGAATCTGATTTCCTTTTCGGAATGTTCCGCATTCTGAAAAGCTGGATGGTTAGAAAACCATTTTGCCAGCTGAAATCCACCTTTTTGAAGAACTTGTCGTATCTGTAGCTGAATTTCTTTAAGGGTTTCAAGTTCATTGGCTTCGGTTATAAGGTCATCGACCTAAAAATCTGATCGGATAATCCTTGACCCTAATGGGTAAGAATTTTCGTGGACATCGCCCAACATTTTTAAACACCGTATGGCTAAAAGGGGTACTGGTGCAGTGCCATATGTGACAGTGTTTAACCGAAAATATTGGAGTGTTTGTTCTGGATGTTGTCTCCACACTGTTCTTGCCGGTACATTTTCGCGATGTCCGCGGTTATTGTATATTTATGCGTGCGAAAACGACAACAGCTCCTCTTGAATGATTGGCCCAATCATCAAGATGTCATTCAAGGATTTTTGAGTTGATGTCCGACTTGACGCATCAAAAACAACACGCAACCTCGTGCTTGTGCTTTGTGGTCTTAGGATACTCTGATGTGGAATGAAGTAGTGCGGGCTTTTTGGAATTTCATTAATCGTCGATGACATATGTCCCAAATTGAAATATTCATGCATGAAATCCATGTACATTACTCTTAGCTCGTAATTTTTTAATAGTTTCGCTCAAGCACGAAAAAATGTCGTTTGGCAGTTACAAACGCTGCCAGTGTTGACTAAAAGGCAACTTGACCTCAAAACGATCTGTCGGCCAGATTTGTGTGTTTTCTAACAAAATGTTCTTCGCACAATTGTTGTTCTGGTATGATAATTTTAGTGGATTCTAGAGGAAATTGTTCCAATGACCAGCATTTTTGGACTGTTTTATCTAAAGATGGCAAATCATCGTGGCACATAAAGTTACAAAATGTTGTATATGAATTTGAGGATATGAAATATTTTCTGGATACAATCATTCGTAGAACGTTTCTGCTCCCAATAGCAGATCTATTTTTTGTGGCTTATGGTAATATGGGTCAGCCATATCAATATTGTGAGGAATGTTCCAGTTCGCAGTATTTATAGCGCTATCAGGTTGATATGCTGATATGGTGCTCATGACGCAATAGACTGCATCAAAGGAATGACCTTTTATTCTTGATTTTGCCAGCTAAATGCCAAACAGATTTAGGGATTTGTGCTCTTTGCGAAGTTTTAACCTCTGCGCAAGCTCTTCAGTTGTAAAATTTATTCGAGAGTCGAAGGCGAGCAGAGCTCGGGCTGTAAATACTCACCATTGTTGCCCTTTATTTGCACGATAGCGGTGGCAAGAATTACTTGGTCAGTTGGAGCTGAGGCATACATGGCTCAATCTTTTTAAGATAGGCAGAGCAGAAACGATTGACACGCTGTTATATAATGATCATCTGGCTTACAAAACAAACATCTTAATTTTATTTGTCGTTTTGGTGGTTGTGGCTTCAAAGAAGATCTTTGATTCTTCTGACGACCGAAATCCTGTTTCGGTTTAGATTGCTTATCACTGGATTTAGACGCTTCTTCAGCCGATATGTGCCGATATCTTTTATTGAATGCTGCTTCACAGTAGCTCCATAGAGGTGGGCTGCTATAATCTAGCTATTCCTTCCACTTTGACCTTGTGACTGTTTCGAATTTGGACATCACTAAATGTATTATTATAGCATATGTCACGTTCTTTTTGTCACCCAACGACAATAGGGAGTCAAAAATCCCATAAACTGTGTCTATCATGCTGCATAAAGCAGCAGCCCATGGCTTGGCGATTTCTGGTAAATCAAACAACGTTGAAATATTGTCGAAAAATATTAGACAATTGCTGTCGTAGGTATATCTTTTTTATGCTAACCAGCGCTTTTGGATAGTTTTGTTCGGTTATTTGAAAAACTTTAACGGTTCCCAAAGCTTCACCAGATAAACATGAAATTAGATGACTGAATTTCTCAATATCTGGAAGGCTGGGATCATTCTCCACTAAATTTTCGGAAAAGCTGATAAAACGGCAACTAAACGAGCAGTCTATCGCATTAGATTTACGCCTTTTAGTCAGTACTGACATTATTAATGACTTCGCACAAATGCAAATGTCTTCCAATACCTACGAAATGTGTCACTTGGATCAACTAGTTCAATGTCCGATTGACAGATCATAGCTTGATCAATATACGAGTTTAATACCTCTAGCTGACATTCCAACTCTATCGGATTTTGTGACATAGTTTTTTGTTCTAATGCCGTCTTAATCCTATTAATGAACTAGTCAAAGGTCACAACCCTTGTTTTTTTAACTGGTCAAGGCTCATATTTTTGCTCGGAGATACATGTCTCTTCTTACTTGCCATTATACAACAATTGACAGAATTTATGAGAAAAAAATCTTGACTTTTGTGAAATTAGTTTATTCACACCGGCTATAATTTGAAATTATCGTAATCGGGGGAAAATTAGTTTATTTCCGCACAACAATTGTCACGAAATAACTTCCCCGAATAATATGCAACTTGCTGAAGAAGACAAATGGCAGTGTACTTTTTGATATAAAAAAATATTTATTTCATCCCCACGAATTTAACTGCCTGATCGCAAATTCAAAGCACCCGTCTAAACACACTTGGCACAATAACTTTCAGAAATTAAATTTGTTAACTGAATGCACTTTCCACACTTGTAAAACTCATATGTGTAAAAGACAATCGTCAACTGTCAAATCCGCACTTTGTTGCACAACTGATTTTACTTTAATTAATTTAATTTGAATTGTATAGATTTAATTTCGATTTAGTGTGGATGCGTAGTGCTTTAAGTTGAATTTCGAACGAGTGGCGGTGACACAACGAGAACGAGCACAGCAACTTAGCTTAATTATATCAATTGTTGAAGTTGTAATACTCGTAATACCTACTTGCAATCAGATTTTTTTTGCAATGTTCGTACATATGCCACTTTATTGTAACACTTAATAAGAATTTAATACAATATATATGTGTTAAAACGCGCACTTCATTTATATAAGTTTTTGTATAAATGTATATACATAAATATGTATGTATATATTTTTGTATTTAATATAATATAATATGCAAAGAAGCAAGAATTGACAGTGGTATAGTGCTAATTGTATATATTTGTTGGAGCACTAAACGATATCACTTACACTTTCAATTCTTGTTTTATACCTCGTTCAGAGCAATTTCCATTTTTTTGTCTTCGTCTGTCATGGGTGTTCCTTGAAGATGACGTTGCTTGCTGGAACACTTGATGCGGCAGCTCTTAATGCAGGATGTACCTTGTCTTTTTTTTTATGTATATTATGTGCATGTCTTATTCGCTGACTGTCACCGAATACTCGCGGTATTTACTAAAATAACGAATAATTAATAATTACTGTCCATGCTAGGGCGCCAGGAAAAAATGCACTATTTCTTTCAATCTAACTAATAAAAATGCGATCGCGCGGTTTAACTGTTCGGTTAGCAGTAAGTACTTGTACTTCTTTGTTTTATTTTGTAGTAATTTTAGTACATACAAGTAAAAAATAAAGATGTCAGTTTGGCGGCAAATTCAAATATTATACCAATTCGTTTAAAATAAATTATACATGTGGTTCATTCACAATAATTCATTTTTAAATATTTTATTGTCATTGATTTGGCTGCCTTGACGAAACAAGGCTTTTGTTTACTCTTTTTCTTCTTTTCTTCTCAGTGTGGCATCAGGTTGAATTATCATTATCCATACCCCTTATATCTCAGCTATAAAATACATATATTGTAGCCTAGAGATCCAGTCGTCTGATATGAAAAGATTTGCATGTCAATGTATCACGTTGTGTAAATTTGTTGCTGATATTAAGAGTTTTGAAGAAATCATTTCCCACCTTGACGAGAAATCAATAAAATTAACCATTATTCGGAATAGCCTCTCTGTCATATGGCGTCCCCAAAAGAATTGGTTATCAGTAGTATAGACAGTAGACTATATGTTGAAACTCGGAAATTTTCGCAACCGGCCTTAATATAAGCATTAACCAACATCTACATACATATGTAGGTACCTTGGCTTTCTTCAGGGTGCCAATTTACCAACCCTTAACCGTTCTAAGTATACTATGTACTAAGTTTAAACTTTTCTTTATCGGATTACTATACTCCTACAGAGAATGAATGCAATGATCCAAATACTTTAATGGATATGTAAACTTGCAAACAGTAATATGCTTTTCCGATATCTAACGGCTTGACTAGGAGCTTCATATTAATACTTATATTATTATTATTATTAATATTATTACCATGTTATTATCATTGTAATTATGACAAGATTACCTAACGTTCTATGTACATATATCCCTTTATAGTCCAGTTACAGTACATTATCGCATTAAATATGTACAAGGCATAAATCAGGTGAAGTACGACCATTAGGCTTAGCAAAAATATCTCCAAATAGGTCTACAAATCAAACGTATGCTATTTTAAATCCCTCCATAACACGTTTTCATCATAATTTTCTTTCATATTTAACTTCTATCCAATATCCCATCCCCAAAAGCACATCATACGAGCCCCTAAACAATCAGAACTAACAACGTCAGCTACACAGAACATCGTACATAAAAAGAGTCCAACAAAAAATGAGAAAATAAAAACAAAAAGACATCCCTTAGGCATAACACAAACAGGATCGACCCCCTTGGAGATGGAGAAAACATAAAAAACGATGTGACCGCACAATCCTAACATTAAAATCGCTATTAAAATCACTTTTCCTATCTGAGGAAGATGCCAATCGACAAAAGCGAATAGAAATCATCCCCTAAGTGCTGCTCGTTCGAAATGAGCAACAAAGATGATTTATCCTTGCGCCAATATATCCATTGTGTTCGCTCGAGTCCCTTGTTTACCCAGAGAGCCAATCTCGCATATTCTCTAGTCTCACCCCCGCACCGTATTCAATAGCAATAGTAACGATATTCGAACCCAATGGGGATTCGGACATGTGTAAACAGCAGAGATTCAATCTAAAACGGACGATGATCTGTAGTGTTGGCCTTTTGAGTGAATATTGAAACATACGTCACGCGATTTGTGATTGCTTCTTCACTGAGAATACTGTACATATGATATGTATGTACATACCTACTTATGTTTGTACATAGAGACCAATATCGTGCATAGGTGCTTCTGTGTTTCGTTTTTTGTTTTGGTTTTTTATTTCCCTTTTCAGCGATGTGAAGAGCTTTTCGAGAGGACTTCGACGAGGATATGTTCTGCCAACTTTCGCTCTTCATTCTGAACATATCCATAGTTCAAAAAACAAACTTTGGGGGTCGACGCCGGTTGATTTCTCTGGATATCAATAAACGATATGTTTAATAGAAGTTCACTATATCTGTTTGCTAAAAGGTAGATACGAATACTAGATACTAGTATGTAAAGGTCATTTTTACTTATGCCCGCAAGGCCGTGAAGCATCTAATGTTTGCACTGCTTTCTTGTTTTTATTTGATTTTCTCTCCCTTCTGGCGCCACCCAAACACAAAAGCCTCCCAGTCATGGTCCTGTTGTGTTTGTGTAAGCACAACACACCCCAGGGAAGACGAGCATGTGCGTGCGGGCATGATATGTACTGTACATCTGTATGTACACGTGAGTGTGTTGCCATCATTGACTTTGAAGTGTTTGACCTATGTGTGATTTGCTGAGAGGGCGTAGATGTCCTCGACGGGGTTGGTAATACGAACAGGTTGTTCTATTTATGTCGACTTTGGGTCGTTCGCATTTCAGCTCTGCACGGAACGCGGTTAAGTACGCACATGTATACTCGGCGGAGATACTTAATCATTGGGTAATTGTAACCTGATATATTTGCATGTATACAGATGCCACTTAAAGGCAATACAATAATTACTTCTCCAGAAGCATGACCTGGAGTAGCGGGTGGACACTTGTTTGCTTAAAGACTTTGACTGATTGAGCTAACAGTCAAGTACATTCGTTGAGGAATAAGCAAATAAGTGACGATTAGTCTTGCGATTCAATTTCTATATTCACAAGTACATAACATAGAAGAGCTACTTTGAAATCATCCAATCCAAAGCTTATGCATATGCGTTTCCATACCAAGGACTCTATTACTATAGAAAGTAACATGTTTAATAACCCGTTTAGTTAAAATGAAATGCTTTTTGTCGGGTGTTTGAATACTCGTTGAGCCAAGATTAAGCTAAGCACCGACCCATTTGCGTTATTGTCGAAATAGATTGTGGGTTGTCCCAAAACAATTAGGGGTTGAAAGGTATTTTTAGGAAAGGTTAAAGGGTTGTTTTTGTTTTAAATTACTTTGTTTAGTACTTCAGCCATTTTCTGACTCGTAAAAGGAACTCATTAATAAACCATTGCGGCATTCCACCCTCTCACTTCATATTGTTAGTGAAATACCTATATCCATTCGCCGTGCTGGACGCTGTCATGCAAACTGACATCGCTGGCCACGCAACACCTTTCCGATATTTTTCTAACGCTGTTTATCCATTAGAATGAATGACGGCGAAGTACAAAGAGGGTCATGTCCATTTACGACACATGAATACACACGAATATGCTTTGTATCCGCCATTCAGACTCATATGTAGTTGCACGTATATATATATGTATTATATATACACTTGGCAGTGTGTATACGCTGCGTCAAAATGGACACAACGCATTTGCAACTAATGACAAGTTGACACTTCATAGGCAGATGGTGTAAAGATGTCAGCTTCTTCTATAGTAATTGGAAGTTAATTTATTTATTAACAATGAATTTTCCATCAGATTTGCGGCCAGCCTTGCGTAGCAGGCGGTACATATTTTAATCATACCTTCTAAAAGCTATAGTAAATACCTAAATTTATATCTACTATATACCTACGAGTTATGATTCACTCACTCACTTAGTTCGTTGCAATGAGTTAAGCATTTGGATTCCAATCGCTTTATCTATAACGGTCTATTAAGTCGAATTTGCGAAATAATTTACTTCTTGAAAAAATATTCATTCACCTGCGCCAAGATGATTTGATAGATTTATCGTTTTGCCAATTAGTTTAATATAGCACCATCGTTTGTTAGTCGCTTTATTAACACATTCTTGACCAGAATTCACGTCCTTTCGAGCGGACGTTTCTGTTTCATGAACGAAACATCTGGCCTTTAGTTTGTTCAAAATACTTCTATAGCTCCACATTATACTTGCCTAGGGTACACGTATAAGCCGCTTAGGGAGATTGCTCTTCACACGTTTCCTCGTCAAGGCAAGAGTGTTGGCAAACTACCGATGCCGAAAGAGATCGTCATTCGTGATAGAAAAAGTGAGCCTCGGACAACATATGCTTTCGCCTTTAATTGGTTATTTATTGATACCGTCAGCAATTTTAATGATAGCACACGCAAGGCGTTCTGCTTGTTCCTGAGGAAATGTTTGATTGAAAATTATTAGTATAACGCCTTGGGATGACGTGTGTTTATCTCGATATAGAAGTGATTGGTTCGGTTCCGGCCTCAAGCGAGGGTATTTGACCTCGTTGGAATATATACAACATATTGAATACAATAAGTATCTCATTCTACTATCACTTTACGCCAAAGGACGCAAAATTCTCCTTCGACATAACATACCTACGGCTACGAGTACATGTACTCGTTTAAGCGAATCAACCACAATTTGATTTACGCCTTTACGCACATGCCGGACATTTTAAATGTTGTAGTTCTCCGGATGCGTGGAGGCGACTGTTATGATAATAGGGCCCCTATTGCATGGATACCAATGAAATTTTAATCAAAAATTCAACAATTATAGCACTGAAACATGATAAATAGATGTAACATCATGTTTTTGCAGCATCACTACCCGTTGTGCCATAAGTAAAGTGTTTGTCCTTGTGCACTTAGTTGCGACCGGAAAGTCTGAATCTGAGGACGGTCTGTATTTTGTGTAGTTTGCAGAACGACCGGAAGCGTTACAAGAGAGGTATACGGTATATCCGCACTTTCACAACTGAATGGGAGCACGGACATGCATTATATATGCTATAAACATATGCATGAGGACTATATGTATACATAAATAATGATGTACACAAAAATTAACATAATCCTTTTGGTATTGGTTTTTGTTGCCATAGTGACAAGTTTTATCATATCGTCGTGGCAATGATAATGACGTTAGTTACTTATGATGATGTTTGGCATGGTTATTCAGTTTGTTTACGGAATGGTTAACGCATCACCGTGACACGCGACTGTGTCGAATTGGATTGTTTGCTCTCAACAATATGTCAGGGCTAGTTTTAGGACTCGCTACCATTATTGGCCTCACTAGCGTGGTAGTCACAGTTTTCTTACGCTTGGTTAACCCATACTTAATTAACCGAATCTTGGGATGAGTCCATCTACCCTGAGTTTACAATTTAGCGGGTCTGCTTCAGTTCACATTGGAAAGTTTTCTGCAGTAAATTCTACTCATCTCATCTGCGAGGTTGTCAACGAGAATCATTCAAACAATAACATACATATTAGGCCACAAAAAATGTACCCAGACAGGTGCAGCATACAATAGAACAAAACCGAATACACTAGATACCTAGATACTAGAATTCCTCTATGTCTAGGTGCACCAAGGTTCAGTAGTATCCTAGAGAATGCCGTTCGTAGCGATGGTGCCATTTTCTAGTTTTAAAGTTTACAATATTTATTATATTTGTATTTTGTGGAAGTTGGTTTAAAACTGAAGGAACACTATAGTCAAGTTTTCTTCTGCCATATGTATTGTACGGTATTGGTGATCTTAGCATGTTCTGGGCTCGACTTCTTCTGTTATGGAAGTGGTTGATGGCCGACTTGTAAATTGCTTCGACACTTAGGAATTAGAAAGAACTTCCTTCACGTACAGCGCCGATTTGCTTAAGCGCAGCACTTTGCAATTTCTGGAGTTTCTGCAATTGTGGTGTGCATGCTTTGCACCATGGCTGGATGCCATATCTCAGCTTCAATTTTACTAAGGCATAGTTAACTTAGTAATATTAGATATTTACAATTTTTGACAACTTCTATTGTTGGCTTCGCCTGTGTAATTGGACAAGTATGCTGCATG
Organism: Merodon equestris; assembly: GCA_958301585.1. Classification (NCBI taxonomy): domain Eukaryota; kingdom Metazoa; phylum Arthropoda; class Insecta; order Diptera; family Syrphidae; genus Merodon; species Merodon equestris. Next base: position 67,684,738 of record OY284414.1, on the reverse strand, counting down.
TGCATCATCTGGTGCGTTTTTGTTAAATGTGGTCGACGAATGTGTATGTCCTGTCCATATGTTGTCAATTGTGGGATACCTCAAGGGTCTATGCTGGGGCCATTATTATTCTCCTTATTCATAAATGATCGGTAGTTTCTAATTGTAAAGTACATATGTATGTATGCTGATGATATGTATATTTACATATACATACCCTTGTCTTGACTTTAGATGTAACCGTAAGTAAAATGTTGCCTTTAATGACTGTTTTCGTTATATGTTTAATGTACCTAGATGCATAAGTGTTAGGCAATATAAATCAAGACTGTTTGGAATGTCATTAGATCAATATCGAAAAATGAGGAACCTATTACAACTTCACAAAATTATTCATAAAAAAAGGCCACAGTATCTGAATTATATGATTAACTTTGCTCAATCACGTAGAGTTCTTTCTCTGATCTTCCTCCATTTTACGCACACTGTTGCAGAGCGGTCTTTTCTTATCTCAGCGATACGGCAGTGGAACAGCTTACCAGCCGCGTTGCAGAGAACAAACTCATCAACGATCTTTCAGAGGAATCTAATTCTGCATATTTTAACGAAACCTTAATTACAATCTTTTTATTTAAAATAATCAATAATAATAATAATATCTGCATTTTTCTTTTATACTTAGAGTAATAAGATATAATATTAATACTTAAAATAAGATATAATATCTTGAAGTATTGTATGTTATTTGAATAATAATAAATGAAATGAAATGAAAATGAAATGTGCATCATCTTGGTCTTGGTTGCGTAGATGATCATGGCACCACTTTACTCCTTCGTTAAATTCTTCCTGCATGCTTTTTTTAGCCACGAACAACTATCGCTGTATATTCTGCGTAAACAAATGGAATGCTGTTTGTAAAAACTCGAAGCTCTTCATTTGTGTATTAGATAAATAGTAGTGGATCCAGTTTGGAACGTTGCGGAACTCCGTATTCTATATTCCTTTCGCAGCTATAAGAGTTTCTAATTTTCACTCGAAAAGTTCTACAGGATAGATAATTCCTAATCCAAACAGCAAGAACTCCTCGTATTCCAATATGCTCTAGAACTTCGATAAGTTTTATATAGTTCAGTGTGTCGAAAGCTTTACTGAAATCCGTAAATATCTAATACCAGCACATGGTGATTTTTATTTAGACTTTTTACCACAATTTGCAAAACTCTCCTAAAAGTCTACCAGTGCCTTTTTTTTTTTGGAATCGTAATTGCTTTTTATGAATAAGGGAGTGTTTATGGACAAAAGGTAGCAACCGTCTCATTATAGCCTCTTCCAGACATTTATTCACCGGTAGGATTGATGTTGTCTATAGTTAATGATATTATTCTTTTGTATATGGGTGGGTCATATTACGGCTAGTTTTAGCCCCTGTAGGTTCTTGGCTTGATCCAGATTCATGTTAATAATTTTGGTTATAATGCATGTAAAAACATCGATGTGAGCCTGGGGACTTTTGAATAATGTTATGTACCTCTAATATGCTTGCTTTTTCAATTAAATGGTGTTGCGTATTGTAGAGCTGCCGTGGCTAGTTGTTATTCATTACCATGGTGAATAATACGTAGAGTATGGTTTTCGAAGTCCTTTGCGAAATTATTTGAAAGTGCCGAAAAGCATTTATGCACCGAAAAGTTGCTAACAACATTATCATCCACGTTTCTCTTTCGCCTCCCCATTATTCAAGTTTATCAAACTCCAAGTCTTGTCAGGATTTCCTGGTACATTCGTTAAACTTACTGACATAATAGTTGCTTTTGTGCGCAGTTATTTGCTTGTTTAATTTATTACGGAACTTTTTGTATTATGTTTCATAAGCTTTGTTCAGCCTATTGTTTTTCATATAATATCAGATGTTCGATTCACATGAAATTCATCAGCTCAAACATTGCAAGCGCATCCGTTTTGCGGAGTCAGCGTCTGGGTTCAACACGCGCAGCCGAAACCTTTGCACCTCCAACTTCAACTCCAGTGGAAGATGCTGCTGACATAGTTTTAGCGTAGGCAAAGTTCTTGTTTCGAATTGTTGGGTATTTTAGTCTTAAGCAAACCATCGAGAAATAGTGTTTTTTTTATCAGAAATAATTTGTGAACAATAAATATAAAACCAAAAACCGCACCCAATCAGAAGTGCAGCACAGAAAGCAGCTGGCTAACGATCATGCTGGAGCGAGAGGCTTGTTGATTGAAGCTGTAGTCCTGTTTAAATAAGTTAACAGAGTTCTGTAAAAAACAAGTGAGAAAACTTATGTAAGTAGAGTAAAAATATTAGAAACATAACCTCAGAGCTCCACGGTTAACTCTTGTACAATTGTCAGCTTATAAATAAATGGAATCTACAGGCCATCATAAATTATTATCAAATAATATATGTACCTAATGAAAGCATGTCAATATTTTTGTAGTTTCCCAACTAATTTCGTACATTTCTCCCTGTATGATTACGAGCGCTCCATTCTTTATACGCAGCGCTGGTATCTAAGCTGGATATATTAATGATATCGGTTCCGGTGATGAAACAATAAAGCTACGAGTACGATTGTGTGTAAATAAATGAACGTTATTCAACAAAACAATAATAGCAATTGTCATCACTTATCTCCTAATTACGATTATCGCATGAATTGTTTATACTGTTAACCATATGTGCTGCTAGGCCTGGCAAAGTCCTCTATAAATCCGTCACACATAAATTTCGTATTTGAGGTCTTGTTTACACTGCATCAGCTCTTCCTCGAACAATGCCCAAAGCGTAAGCGTTAAATGTACACATCCGTCAGATATCTGCACTGTATCTACATGATATTTCGCTCATTGTGTACACACACTTGTTAATTAGCTCGGCACATAGTTTAACGCTTATAGCAGCTTTCATTAAGCGCTTATCTATAAACAAGGATAATGTAATAATTGGTTCGAGTGCGGTCGCGAATGGTATGGGCTGTACATTGAATATTGTCGGTTCAGTCAGTTGAGCTTCGAGTTTGGGGTACGGGACGATGACTTTAATTTAGTTGCTTCTCTTTATGGGTACTTTTACGAGCAGCGTTATCATTTCTGTTGATTTATGTTTTATCGATACCAACACAATTAGATTCGAGCGCAGAGAGGGCTTATTTAATTGACAAGAAAATGTCAGAATGTGCAGGCCCTAATTATATGTGTGTAACAATAAAACGACAGGCATATTGTGAAGAACTCTATTTCATATTCCTAATCGTATTCTCCTGTTTTCCGATACCCTTTGTACAATATACATTTATAGCATGTGTTCAAACTAATAGAAAATGGTGATTCACCGGATTCAAGTCATGTGGAATGCATGGTGTACTTTCATATGTCGCATGCGGCTTTTTTAAAACACGAAGATGAATTCTTTCTCCTAATAAATCATATTTGTGACAAATGGATAATGAAACTTACTCCAAGTTCATCCATACTGGGTAAAATAACAGGGATCTCTAATGAAACACGAAAGCGGAACAAAAAACACCCTAATTCCGACACGTCCACAAAACATACGCACGCCGTCAGATCCTGTCCTTACTGCGAGAAAGGCATAAATAAAATTAATAAGAAAATAATTTTTGGTTACGTATAAAATCTCATCACTTATGTTCTTCCCCTTAATGTGTTTCAGATTTTAAAAGGAAGCGAATGCCTACGATTCATTACGCTGATACCGCCACGTGTCATCTTGATAAATTGGGAAGTTTGATTAAAAACTTGGGCGTTATGCCTTCACACCGAAAAAAATTAAGGGATAAAAGGGATATCAATGTGGAGAATGCCTTGACTTGAGACGTTCTGCAATGGTTTTCAGGGACCAAGTTGAGAAATTTTGACAACATTAGTGCCATATTTCGCACCCCTTACGTATGAACATGAACGTATTCAAATCAACAAGTTTAGCTTTTGTGTTGAAGTAACTGAATGACGGGTGATTACTCATATTAATGTGTAACTTCTTCTAGTTGACAAATATGTGTTCGTGCGGTTACAGAATGGCGAACGGAACTGAAAATATTTTAATGCTGTGGCGGAAGTTTAATTATAATACTTGCTTGTCGCGAATTGCTAGATTGTATATCCACATAGCTTGCAAACAAAATAACGCATATGCTTATTAATTATTGTAATCACGCTTTTATGCTTACAGTACATGAATGAGAAGTTAGCTTCTGCTAGCAACAAATTTAAACACGTAATTCATAGACCACACCAAGAAAAAAAATTCTGTAGTTCTGTATCAACATGATGGTTGAGATAGATGAACGGACATTTGTAATGTTTTATGCATTTATGTACATATACATATACATATATTATATATCATATTATTATACATACTATAATATAAATATTATATTAAACTATTATATATGTTTACAAATATTTGCAAGAGAATCCCATCCACCTGGCCTAGATGAAATAAAGCTTGTTATTTCGAAGCTTAAAATTAACAAAGCCGCGGGCGCAGACGGGCTGACTGCTGAGCTATTTAAAGCGGCTGGAGATGAGTTTGTAGGGCGCATGCACCAGCTCATCTGTAAAATATGGTCGGAGGAAAGCATGCCCAACGACTGGTATCTCAGCATCGTTTGCCCAGTCCATAGGAAAGGAAACTCCTATAGCTGCGCCAACTATAGAGAAATAAGTCTCCTTAACATCGCCTTTATGGATAATTTGATAGGTTCCTATCAGTGATTTTTTCAGGCCAGGTAAATCCACAAGACCCAAGAATTCCAAATCGACACACACCATGTTTTTGCCGATTTTAAAGTCGCATATGACAGTGCGCATGGAGACGAGCTATACCGAGCCATGTCTAGTTTTAACATTCCTGCTAAACTCATCCCATTGTGCAGGATGACAATGGAGAATTCTCGCTGGTTGGTAGCGAATTAACCGAGACCTTCGATGTTAAAAAAGGATTTTGGCAAGGTGACGCACTGTCATGCAACTTTTTCAACATCGTGCTTGAAAAGATCATTCGCGACTCACTGGTCAGCACAAGGGGTACGATCATTTTCAAGTATGCGCAATTGCTTGCGTACGCCGATGACGTTGACGAAGCAGAAGCAGCTTAAATGTATCTTTCGGTGAACGAGGGTAAAACCAAATTAATTTTGTTGTTTTCCTTTTTTCCTAAGAAAGAAAACTATATTTGTTTAGCTGCTCACTCAGTGTGTACGAATAGCTTGCGCGCGGTGAAGAGAAAGGCAAATACTTTTGAAAACAAACTCTCTACTGCGGTTTTCGACCAGCATAAACGCAGCAGGTGAGGAAGTAAGGTGACGACTAGGGGGAGTTCACCGAAGGAGAGTAGAGACTAGGCAGAGCTTCAGCCGAGCTTTACAATTGGCGCCCAACGTGAGGCCACTACTCGGAGAACACATTTTCTGACTATAATAACTTGCGCAGAAAAAAACGCATTGCATATCAGGTTGCAAAGAGTGCACTCTCTATAAGCACGATGGCTCAGTTTACTGAATCCCAGCTTAAGGAATTTATTGAAGCAATGCAAAGCCAAACCATAACCGGAGGTAGCTTTAGCAATTGCGCGGCTTGATTCAAAGGGGAATGCAAGTCAGATATTGTTGAGGCTTTTATAGCCACAGTAACCATATACATACAAGGATGTGGAGCTTATCGATGATAACGATGCTATAAACGGATTTCCTCTACTTCTTGAAGATGGCGCCGTAAACAAGTTCACCCCATGGCACCAGAGAAGTTCAAACTTGCCAAAACATCCGACTTTCTTGTGCCAAAGTCCAGCAATTCATGCATCAAAGCAGTCAACCTTCGGGTAGCCTACCTCCGCGTTTCTATCTTGGTTTGAGCCAACAAAACCCTTCTCGCCAATTCCTCCAACTCCACTTCAAGTTGCACATTGCGAAGTGACACCATCGTCGAAGAGGAAGAGTATTACATCATTCATGCAAAGTAATGACTATTCACCGTCGTGGATACAAAACATGTTTTGCGATACTTTAAGATGCACTGACGTCGCTCCAGATCGAAGAAAAAAGAAAAGAAAGAGCTCTTTCCAAGTATGGTAAGTACTCAGGAAGATGTTGATCCCGATGCGTACTTTAGCGAAATTAATGCCATCGAGGTCGAAACAATGAAGCAATCGAGCTCAGTCAGAGAGAGTAACTTTATCAGCTACTGACACAACAAAGTAACATACTCGTATTTGATCCGCTGCAAGAACCAATTCCAATTATTGTGAATAGAATCCGACCCAATTCAATAACCAAATAGCTGTTACACCATACAGACTGTCACCAACCCAAAGACATCAAATCATCAGCTACGAATTGAACGAGATAAGATGTTTCAACACCGAATAATAGAAGAATGTGAATCTCCTTGGGCAGTACCAGTTGTCTTGGTCGATTACAGACAATTTAACACCATCACAGTTTCGGACAGGTATCCTCTATCACCTGCTCCATTCGACATTATCCATATCATTTAAAAGTACACTGGATTTGTAATTTGTAAGAAGATTGTGGTAACACGGCATTCATCACACCATTTGGAATGTTCAGATTTATTATCGGTCTACGAAATGCTCCAGCAACATCCAAGGATTGATGGACAGATTTCGTATTGCACTAGAAGATACTCTTATACTAATATATATATTGATGACATTATCGTATATTCCAGCAATATCGATAATCATCTACAAGACCTGTATTTAGTTTTTGAACGATTTAAACTTTTTAAACGAGAATTAAATAGAGTAAAGTCGAAGTTATGCAGTTCAGCAGCCAAATTTCTCGGACACGTCCTTACCACCAACGGCATTGAAGTCGATTCAGACAAAATGTTTGCTATACTTAGTCGCACGGAACCCAAGAATGTAAAGCAACTCATTTCCTTCCTGCAAACATGCTCTTGGTATTGGCGATTCATAGAAAATGTTGCTAAGTGATTTGACAAAAAAGAATGCCTTATGGAAGTGGGGCATCATCAAACAAGCCTGTAAAGATAAACCGTATTGAAGACCGATGCTAACAACTATGCCATCGGCACAGCTTTGGTCCAGGGGGAGAAGACAGACCAACATCCTATAGAATATGCTTCAAGACTTCTCTCATCTGCTGAACGCAACTATGTACATCCACTACAGAGAAGGAGGCTCTCGCAATAGTTTGGATTGTTAAGAAATTTAGAGAGTACATAGAAGGATCCAATCCCTAAAGTGGCTTATGAGCCTTAAATCTCCAACTGGTATACTCGCTCCATGGGCATTACAGCTCCAACCTTACAACTTTAAGATGGAGAATTCTCGACAGGTATTCATCCGAGTCAATGATTCTAAGCTCTTCGAAAGAGAGAGATCCTATCCGCTACAATTACCATGACACTCCTACTGCTGACTTGGAATGTGAAGCGATACCACCAAGTATATCGGACTGCCTCGCTTGTCTCAGACACAAACGGGGCACTATGAAACCACCTAGCCTACTCCAGACAGTTTCCAGTACTCAACGATTTGAAGTACTTTATTCGGTCCTTTGCCTGCAACGCAAGAAGGATATCAATGGATACTCATCGCTGAAGATCTTGCAAGTCGATGGATCCAAATATTTCCACTCCTCGAGGCAACGCCTGAATAGTGTGCACTAATCCCACTCAGTGAGGTATTCCTACGCTATGGAATGCCCCGTCTCAACAACTGTCTCACTGTCTTGGAATCAAACAAACTCTTACGCCGGTCTATCATACCGAATCAATAGAGACATGAAAACACAACTCGCCATACTGGTAGGCCTCACCCATACCACATGGCCAGCTAAATGTCAAAGCACAGACTATATGGCGACATACTAACGTTGAGGCGCGAACTCCACACCTTTGATGATGTTAATCACGACCTACGAAATTCCACCTACAATGCTTAAACTATCTGATGTGATGAAGAACGCCAAATAAGTAACAGAGAAGACACAAGGATATAACAAGTCCTTCTGTGATAAAAAGAGACGATCACAACCACATTTGAAAATAGACCATCAAGTACAGATTTTTTTAGCAAAGCTTCCAAAAGCGAAACTTCGTAGCCTAAGTCGAAAGGGACGGTGCCTACGTCGCTTCCAAAGATAACCTCACGATTCGCTTGGGAACCTACTACTTTTCAACACTCATGAAGTTCAAAAATTCATCAACAAGGTTATAGGAAGAACCAACACAAGGTTTCCGCAGACGCCAAAGAAAACAATTTCGGTTACTGTCGCATTAGCGAGACGATCTCAGCTCCAAAAGAATGGATTACAAGGTTGTACGCTTATATGTATATTATATTATACTATAATATAAATATTATATTAAGCTAGAATATTTTAAGTTAATTATATTTGGGTAGGCATGGCAACCCTAACCTAACATTAATTATAAATATATTTTTAAGAGCACACTTCACACCCATGATCGGGTGTATAAAAAACGACAGTGAATATTCACTCAGGTTTTGCATTTCACCTGGCGAAGTTCTTCTCTGAGCGTCTCAGGAAAAGAACCACACTTGTGCAAACCCTTCTTGGCATAAATAAAATTGTTATCATTAGCAATTACTTTTGTTATATTATATTTGCTTAGCTGCTCACTCAGCTTGTACAGCCGTTTACGAACAGCTTGCATTCGGTGAAGAAAAATGCATATAGATTTGTAAAGAAACTGCTTTGTTTTGCCTACTAAGCGTTTACTGCGGCTTTCAAAGAGCTTACACGCGGCAGGTGAGGAAGTAAGGTGGCGGCTAAGGGGACTTCTCCAGGAGACCAGGCAGAGCTACAGCCGAGATTTACAAATTGAATAACATATTCAATATAATTGTTTCCTCAAGGAATTGCTTCACCCATTTAAATGTTAACAAAGCTATAATAAACTATTCGCTTAAAAATAAAGAATGTAGAGAAAAATTAATCCTGTCGTCTATTAAGAAGAAAGAAAAAAAAAATCAACGTTTCCACCACCTGGCGTTTTTAAACGGCTTCGGGCATCAATTTCAATTACCCTGAAAGGGGTTGCTTCGTTAAAATATTTGAACCTCCCAATAAAAATCTTTTCGAAATTAAAAGCTTCCATTAATTAGGCGAAATATGGTCACTCTTTATAATCGGCATTTTTCTCGAAGTGCTCAAATCTGTCAATCAATTAGTGAATTAATGCTGTTGCCCACAATGCCTTCAGTCATTGTGAAAAGTTGAGAAAAATAAATGGTCGTAAATGGCACTTTTCTTTTCAAAAATATACATACATACATACATAGAATCACTCACATATCGATTATACAGTCTCAGACACAGCCTCCCGTATGAATAACATTAATTGATATAAGCAGAGTGACGGGACAATCGGTAGCCGGTGAGGGTATTTAATTCGACAGCTTTTAATCTAAGTCTTGTGTTTCGTGTCATGTCATTTGCCACATCAACGATACTTGCTTAAACAACTTGATCTTAATTACGAGGAATAGTGGCGTTCTATTGGAGGTTGTGGTTATGTTGGTGGCTCTCATATGGTAGGGCTAATTATTCCATTTCATAAGAAGGAATTGTTCTATGAGCACATACTAAATATATGTGTGTATATGTGTGTTGATTTACTGTTTTCCAGCTAGGTAAATAATTTATGTGTTCTACATGTCAAATCTAAATACGAGTAATTTTACAAAAAATAAAATTATATTAGTGAATAGGTTAAGTTAGAATAAGATTCATCGCTGTAAATTTAGTCTGAAGTCAAGAAAAATATTGAATATTGAAATTCAAATATTGAAATTCAAAAAAATTTAAATAAATTTAATAAGCGCCCGAGAATTGACCAGTAGTATCGCGAGTGATTAAAAGCTATAAGTTATCGTTACCCGGATTGTTTGGTAAAATGCCACTCGCCTAAAGTAGCCGCCGCGCCTGCTAAAAAACGTAACTTTCGTGCCGCACTAACTGGTCTCCCGGAATCGTGTTGTGGTGAAAAATTCAAGGGTACCGTGAACAATATTAAAAAATTGGATACAGTGAGCAAGACAGTAGTTCGTAAGAACTAGCCGCACCACCCGTTCCAACGACCCCGAGAAGAAGATCAACGATGGACACAATCGTCATCAGTTTATTACTGACGACATTGGTAGGAAACGCCCTGACCGACTATCAGATATTCGATTATTCAAATGCATAGTTACTGACATTAGACAACATAATCGGATTGCTGGAAGACGGACATTTCAAAATTATCACCTTTATAAACTTAGACGTATATAACGGTTTACTAAAAGACGTCAATGAGACGGTGAGAAAGAAATTTAGTGACAGACCCGATGTACCCTTTTATCATTAACGACATAGAACAAACGCAACAATAAATAAATAGACTTTAACCAACTAATAAAATTAAACCCTCATTGGACTTCTTTGGCTTCGTCTGGAAGCGGGTTGTGGGGACTCCAAATCACGAAGATCTGAAACTCTTAACATCGAAAATAAATCAGTTAGCAGAAGGCAACAATAGGCAACTTTTAATTAACGACATTATTCAAAAGAAATTTAACGATTTGGCCAAAATTGAAAACGAAATTCTAAAAGAACTTAAAACAGAAATTAACCTAAAAAAGAATACCTACTCGTTCGTAATGAAGAGCAAAATCGATACTATAAAAGAAGACGTAACAAATAATGATTACGCGATACAATCGGTTATAAACACATTCATGTTGAAAAATTTAGAAGAGAAAACTACTATTATACAATAAAATTATCATTACTAGAAATAAGCTACCTTACTTACGTATCGATCAAATGTTAGAATATGATGATGTAAAGATAGCAATATGTAATTCAAAAACCGACATTCCGACAACAGGGATTGAAAAGTGCAGAAAGTTAATTGTAAAACCCATAAAGAAGGGCAATCTTATAAATAAAATAAATTATAAATCAGTTCCTAAATGAAGAAAACCAATATTAGGAATAAAAAATTATTGTAACGCCTTTCACCATTTAACAATATCGGCACATACCATCCATGGAAGAGATAGCCAGTGGAACGCTATTCTTCAATCAATTCATCGAGTCAATTGACTTTGGACTTTCATCAGCTGTCATCATACTTACGCTCATCATTTTGGGTTCTTTATTCATCAAACGTACAAATAGAAATACAAAAATAGTAATCCAACCACGATCAGTACGAGTAAACTTATCGAAGGCCCATTCAGTAGATGTCGCACCAAAAGCAATTGAAAACACCAACAACCATCAAAGTAAGGATCCAAGAGTATCCATGTTAAGTCAGATCCCATTCTTCTGATTGACATCAGACGAGGACGTCAGACTCTTAAAAGGAGAAGAGGTAAGGTAACATAACTTACACCACGCCACATAACATCCCAGATGGCACACGGCATCAATGTACCATCGCAACGGTTCCACCTGACACTGCATTTGACAATTGCCCACGGAATTGCACAAGGTATCAACTGAATACGACTCCACCCGACACTAACTCAGCCCATGAAGCACCTGAGTTGGATTTTCACGCCGAGCACTCATCACCTGACGCTTTTGTTTTATAATAGGTTAAGTTAGAATTATATTCATCTCTCTAAATCTAGTCTTAAGTCAACGATTGTAATAAACGGACCTTAAAGAAATTTTTTTTTTAAATTCAAGAAAATGTAATTAACTCGTATTTAATTTATATCAACCATCATTGTTTCTCATCAAGTCAACATTTATTCGAAGTTTACAAGTTACATACAAAAACAATAATGAGAGTGAGAAATGTTCATTGTAATGGTGTTATGACAGCCACATCTGATGGAGTTTAACAGCTTGATCGGATAGCTGGTCTTCCATGGATAAAATATTTTCTTACCTATGTAAGCCTGCCATTGGCGTTTAGCAAGCCTTATTGCCTTTAATATGTTACATGAATCGATGGTACCAGTGACGAAGTCTGCTCCGGGTATCAAAAACATTGATGATGTCGAGGGGCGTGAGGCGCTCGAGCTCACGTAGTGCGCCATCATGTTCGTAGACGGACCGTCACTCCAGAATATAATCTACATGTTTGTCAAAATATAGATACTAGTCTCGTTAGATCCCTAGGTATCTACACGTGGTTTAGCCAGTGGTGCCCGTCCGTCTAAGAATTGTGAAACTGGGCCAATTTTTACTAGAGGCCCCAAACAAAAGTATTCTGAATAAAATAGATTTTGATTTTTTTAAGTTGAACTTCAACTTTCAGTTATTACAATAGTGCTGAATTTTTTCGAAGTCACACTACAGAAAAGAAACAATGACGTCGATCGTTGGACCTGATCTGTACGTAATTAACCAGTTTACTGTTTATGAAGAAGATATTCGTCATGAAAAAATTGTAAAATTGTGTGTATCTTGTGTGTATATTGTGAATATCTTCGTCATGTGTCTTCAATAGTGACCATTGGCGGTTAATTCTGCAATTTTATAAATAAAAAGAACTAATAAAAAAATATATATATATTTGTTGGAGGCTCTTGTTATCTGTTAGAGCACTCAGAATACTGGTCCATTGTACTGCCAGACAGACGCCTTAGATTGCGTTAGAGCTCATGAAGAGCCAGAGCCAAGCCTTTTTTTATTCACTTATGTTGTGGGCGATTTGTTTTTCACCCGCTTGGTGAAAAACGTTTCCGAACAGCGCAAGTGTACAACGGGGGGACGCCGAAGGGGGATGCCGCGAAATAATCATTCGATGGGATCCGAACTCGCTCATCTTGCGTCAGCGGCCGACATACTACCCACAGCGCCTCAGCGATCCCTAATAAAAATGTATAAATAATTTTATTATAGAAAATAAATGAATATGTGAATATGTTCGTCATCGCTCAATTTCTACGACGCACGTAGGGGTCACATTTTCCAACAAAGTTAACTAGTTAAATTGTCTGCATACGCTTTTGAATGGCGAAGAAAACCTATCAGATCACTGAAGTAAATGCTGAAAAGGATCGTCGAGTTCACCGTACCCTGTTGCAGTCCATTGTTAATTTCAAATGTTTGGGTGGAAGTCACGTTGGCAATTTTCACAACGAACTTTCTACTTTCTGCTATCATATATAGTAGTGGTTTACTTATGCCTAGTCGACTGAGCTTGTAATAAAGTCCTTTCAACCATATGAAAGCTTGTTCAAAGTCAATCAGACAAGCACCCATGGAAACTTATTGACTGGAGATTTGCCGGGTTGGAGACGTCTTCACCCCTCTTGAAACTTTACTTGGAACTGCACTGTTTACCAGTGCACTGGATAATATGCATTATTCGGTGCATTATTGAACAGGATGGTGTACATCCTTACAGCCACTGGTGGGAGGTGCCTTAGTACAACATATACCGTCCGTTCCTGCGGACTTTTTTTCTCTTCATTGATTCAAAGATCATCAAAATATCCTTCGTCGAATGAAATAAACAAGGTTTTAGCCCTTCCACTGACAACGGCATTATTTGCCATGAAACCGTCATAGAACTGATTAAACCAAGGTTCTCTGATCGCCAATGATCGATGTCACTTCGAAGGCAAAAGTGATGAAGGAGGTGTCTGTTTTCCAGGTCGTGGTTTGGGCGAATGGTGTCATTCACTTTATACTTTCATTCATTGTCACTACCTTCTCCTCGGGATCGTCGATCCTAAAGAAATCGTCATCCAGGACGGCACTTTGTTGGTGTCGTGATGGGGTTGGCGTGGCATCGTTCTGTCCGTCGTCTGTTTAATTATATCGTCCATTTGTTTAAGGTACCTGTCAATATCATAGTTTGACAGGTTCCTACTGAATGGTGGGAAGGAGGCGCTCGAGATGAGCGCTCTCGCAAGGGAATCGGCAAAGCGTTACCAACGCGCCCTGATGTAATCGTAGGGGTTCGTTTGGACATACTCTGCCATCTCCGCGTACTCGTCTGGTACTGTAATCATCTGTCCTGCAACAGGTTGAAAACTACGGCTCTTCGCTCAATCCTAATCAGTGAATTCACATTCACCGACTCTCTGTCGGCGTTCCCATTGCGATGTGCGATGGGCCCAGCAGAAGCTGTTGGAGCTGGCATAGACTGTTGTACCGCCAGACGTGCCGACATTTGAGCGTATGTAGGTCATTTGGGGTGTGACGGCTGGTATTTGTAAGAGACCTACGGGACGTTTCTCCTCAACCTTCTGCCTACAAGCCAGATTTGATTTTTTAATGTCTTAAAACTTAGGACATCCCGGTAGTATGCAGGGTGCCCTCGGTTGCTACATAATACGGACTCGAGCTGCTCCCTGTCCGCGACCTTGTCTTTGGTCAGGCCGCATTCCTCGTTTCTGTGGTTCTCTGCACACTTAACGCATCGAGGCTGCGTCCCGCAGTTCCGGTGTGTCCGAACCTTTGGCATACATTGTAAAATGTTTCCTTGCTATTTTAATATATCCGATTTTACAGACTAGCGCGCTAGGGAAGTAATGCTCCTTAACCTCTCCAGCTTGCTTTTGGTTGTAAGCTGCCGCAAGAATAAGAGCGATACCCGCCTCTCCCGTTTGGCTTGCGTCGTGGTAAACGGCTCGACTCCAATAAACTGTAGGACTTTGCTCTCGAAAACGTTAAGCTCTGAGAGCATTACCTCAGGGTCCATGATTGAGTACACGCCTTGGAGGAGCATTCTTAACCCGCTTAGCTGCTCCAGTGTATTGCACTGGATCGCATAGCGGTTCTGTCTTAAACCTTTAAATACAGAACTACCTACGCCAATGACATACTTACATAAATTTGAGGTCTCTCGTAGAGCCGTTGTATGAATAAATTTGGGTGGCACCTTCTCCTTGCTGCTGTGTTGTTTCTGCTTCTCTTATTTAGGCTGTTGCTGCTGCTTCTCCTGCTGCCGCTATTGTTGTTGCTTTTGCTATTGTTTCTACTGCTGCGGCTGTTGTTTTTGCTGCTTTTGTTGCTGCTTCTTCTGTTGCTATGGCTGTTATTGTTGTTGCTGATATTTTTGCTGCGGTTGAGGTTGTGGCTTCTGTTGAGGCTGCTTCGCTTACTGCAGGTGTTGCTAAGGCTGCTGTTCAAATTTTTTTTGGCAGTTTCTTTTGCGGCGCTGCTGTTGTCGCTCATATGTTGCTGTATCTGTTCCCACGAGGAAGTCGCTGGTCATGGTGATAACGCCCCTTTCCTCGCTTCGACATGCAGCTTTTCGGTCGAAATAAGGGGGATGGGGTAAGCGCCCCCGTTTATGCCTCGTGTTGACCTTTCTGCGCCTTTCATGACGGCCGTCGGTGTTGCAAAATCGGGTGATAAGTCATCCGATTCCGATTCCGTCAGACGTACGGATTTTCCCCTTATTAATATCTATACATATGTATGGGCTAACTTAACTTAATTTAGGCTAAGAAAACAAGAGAGCATCCATGAAAAGAAATGCACAAAATCAAGGATAAACTCGTGGAACGTACGCAGCTTGTAAAAATCCGGTGCTTTCCAAACAGCACTCAATGAAATTAGTAAGTATAAATAAGACATCGCGACGGTTAAGAAGTTCAACTTTCAAACGGAACAACCTTTAAGGAAGAGAATACTTTTGTTGGTGGCGATACAGACACCCACAATCCGAAACAGATACCCACACTCTTACAACAGTATTCTTCATCAGCAACGTACGTAATCTACGTAGTATTTTACAACGACCGAATGTCGATGGCCTAAATCTGGAGTCCCCGTTATAACTACAAGTATGTACTTCTGAGTTGTCCTACGTAAGATAAAAATTAAGAGATTTTACGAAACAATGGACGAACTAGTTGATAATTTAGCCGCGGATTGGAAAGTCATATTCGGAGATTTGAACTCGAAAATAGGTAAAGAATCGAAATGTACATATAGGCTAAAAATTAGAGAATAAGGTCTCCGAATCAAACGATAATGGTCTTGGGAAAATAAGTTCCACCGGCTCAAAGGATATGATGATGAAAACTACAATATTCAAACACAAGACACAAAACTGCCTGTATCTGCCGAATCCAAATTCAAAGAAGCGAATCACAGCAATGTAAATTAAAAATTTATTTGTTACTTTCTTTAAAACAAATAAATTTTATTCCGATTCTCCTTTGGGCATAAGTTGCCCTTACAGACGAGCTTCCAACTTAATAACGGATAATCTTAACTCCTTAAGTACCCTTCTGCTTGCTCTGGAGGGGTGTAGTATTCCAGCAGATGTAATTGGATGTCCACACGTCGTACGTGATGGAATGTGAGATGATCTTCACCGCGATGTTTCTCCTCAGTGGGGACAAAACCTCTTGTAGTACACAGTAGTTTAAAAACGAAAATGCCCGGGCGTAATATAAGTACTTTCTTCACCGGCTTTCACACCTCCAGCTTCTAAAAATGTGGTTGTTAATTGGGAATCACATCTTCGTCAAGATTTTCATGCTCCCAGGTCGGACACATGTAATTTATGAATTTCATCACTTTTGAAACTCTCCTAATTTTAGCCTAGGCCCGATGAATCTCAGACCCTTTTCTTGTGAACTCTTAATTATCCAGTTGGATAAATGTTTGCACTATTTTTTATAAATAATCATCTCCTCTAGGCCAATTAAAATGGCATCAACTGTAATAGCAAAACAAACATCTTCTACTCTTTAAAAAAAAATAATTCAATTAACTGAAAGGTAGTAGTTTTGTTATATATCATTATGTTCATACCATATAAAAACCTATATAAAGCAAGTATACATACATATATGTATATACATACATATGATTGCCGGAGAAGAATTGAATTTGCAGTGTGTTTTACCCTGGAAACAAAAGAATCAAGGAACTTCCAAGGAATTCCTGTATACACCCATCCCGTTGATAAATAGAATAATAGGGTTATTCTTTAGTCATGAATAATTAGTCTAAGTTACATTATGCGAAATTAAATTATCCTTTTTCAAGTAAAAATATAGACAATGTGGTATTTATACTGATATTAAAGAGTCATATTATGGAAAAGAAAGTCGAAATGCCTTAATATAAATATGCAAAGAAAAATTACAAGAAAATATTTGTTAAATATTCAGATATTCCTAGCATTCGTAAACAAAAGAAAATCTGAAAAAAAAACATATACATACATACATACACTGACTTCACCAGTCTCGCAAGCTTATTTGCCCAAAAACAAAAAACAGACACGTTCCTGGCATCACAACAAAACTTTGCCGTGTGTGGCACCGTCAGTTCAGCATTGTTTTAATCCGACACCACACAATACTGAAGAAGCGGAAGTCGGAGCGACACCAACGACACATTTCATCCAAACCTTTGTCCGCAGAACAATCTATAGCTCTAGAATTCCTTTCTTTCATGGAACAAATAAGGTGCCTAATTGTGTGCTATACATTATTCCTGAGCTACTTTGCCACCCAACTCCCTGCCAGGTTGATTCTCGAGATTTTAACACATTCGAAATTATAATCAAACTGCTCTCCACTCGGGAATACGAGCACCCGTATGTGCTTCATTATAGTAATGATGACTGGAAGTGGGAAAAACGTATATTCTAGCGAAATATTTCATTTATGATTGGCGCTGTTTTTGAGTTTATGAAAGAAAGTAAAAAAGGAACTCCGATAGATTTTAAACGAAATAAACGTATGAATAAATGTGCCCATTCGTACCACACGTATGTACATACATACATACGCTAACGTAATTAAGTTCTACTAGCTACCCGTACTTGAACACGCTGGATGGCTGGGCCAGGACCTTTGTGAAATTTTAATAATATGCTAAAAATGTGTATTATCTGTGCATGCAAGGGAAAAACTTTTGGTTGGGCGGTGCAAAGTTACTAAACAAAATACAGCTCCAAATAATTTCGTTCTTTTTCGCGCTACGAGCAAGTTGGGGACTTGGATGGTTTTGTAAATGTCTCCTACATATGTGTGCATTTCGTTTGTTTTGTCATTACATTTGTCCCCCAGCCATTTTAAATTATATTTCTCTTCCATTAGCATGGTCGGATAAGGGTATTGTGTGGAATATTAAATTTATATGAGAGTGGGTTGATTTGAAGGATGTTTTTTGTGTTTGTTTAACAAAGAAGTTTAAACAAAAAAAGTGGTTGATGGATGGAATGAGAAATCGTAAAAACACATATTGCGATAAGAGAATGCATTACTATTGTAAATGAATCTCATGTGAATATATTCATATATTTTTTGAAAGAAGTTGGAACGATCGGACTCTATTTGATATGAAAATATGTACTCACGTACATATATGTATGTATATAGAAAATATATCTTTGTCAAATACATGATATTACGCATACTATTATTTATGAACAGATTAAAGTTTGGACGTGGGATTCCTTCTTGTAATGCTAAATCGTCCAATGTTCCTATATGTATTTCTCGACTCCATATTAATTATGCTTTTTAGCACTATACATGTACATATATCATATACCTACTTATATCGCTCAATCGAAGCTATACCCGTATATATGTATATACTATAAGTTTTAAGTTGCTAAAATGCAGAAGAAGATCTCATTTGATAGTATTAAAGAATGGACTATTTTATTTTATTAGTGAACTTTTCGCAAAGAAATTCGAGATAGCAAAAATATTTTTTATATTGATGATGAACTTCGGTTTATATTGTAAATCCTTTTTCCTTGTTTCCATTAGGAAAAGAAATATTCGGAGTAGAAATTGAGTTAAAGACCACTGTGCATATAATAACATATAAAATTTGCGACAATTTTGGACTAACAGTAACTGTGTAAATTAATACAAAAATGTCAAGATTGGTCACTAGTTGTATTTGGGCAGATTCTCCTAATTATTGGGGTTATTCATTTAAGCAGATCCGATTTACAAAATGATGAGCATGAGCAGATGTGTATTTTAGAAAAACAAACACAGTGACCTACACTTGAACAGCCAGTTAAGGCTGTTACTGTTAATTGTGCTAATAAATCAACCATGAAAAGAGGCCTTCATCCACATAGTACGGACAAAGTTTTAGCCCATTTTTGGCATTACTCTTAAGAAGATACCCAACTGTATCGCAAAATGTCATATTACACTACAATTGATGAAGGATAGGATGCACATTAAGAGACCACATTTAAAAGATACAAAGGCGTAGCCCTTCGATGTGAGGCATCGCGCAGGGCCGATAATGCGGTTTTACATAATCTGGTACGTGCTTGCACGACTTCATTGTTCGAAAATTTGTTTTTTGCTGATAGGTATTGTTTTTATTTTTCATTTCTTTTGTTTATTGTTGTGTTGTACTATGCCCAGGAAAACTGTTGTAGAGACACAGTTCATTTTGACCGCCCGGCGGCAGTATCTGTGGCGGCAGCTACCACCGGAATCGTTACACGAGTACATCGCTTAATGCCACCCATTACGACTGGCGATAGACGTAGATTGAATTGTGCACCGAAGTCAGTCTTCCATGCCCACTAATGACCATTGCGATTTGTTTGGCATAGTCAAACACTGCGTATTATTCCGAGATCCGAACGATAGCAGAGAATACGATACTTTATTGTGATTTCGTGTCCGCTTACTGCCTCGAAGCTGGAGTGGAAGCTGGTTTCCGAGCGCTGACCGTTTTGGAGTGTGGATGCATGCCTGCGCGGTGACTTCGGTGCTGGCTGCTTGGGTGCCTTTTCATATTTCCCTCACAATTCGCTTGCTAAGTACACACACTGGCTCGCGGTTTGCCGCGGATAATGCGCCGACAAATGTTTTAATAAAGCATCGACCACCCACAATGTCACAATTCGTTCGCTTAAACGTTCGGGATATAGTTTCCAATATTTCTTCCTAGTTGCTTTGGCCTGGCTATGGACCCTGTGTCGGAACACAACACTGGCGTACTGCAATGAATGCAAGGCGAATGCAATCATCTAACGAGGTGTTTAGCAAGAAATGATATGATAATAATTCTAGTCGCGATTTCGTCGTTTTTGTTTGTTGTTGCACCGACCAACAGACCTCCTACAGCGAATGTTATGCACTGGCAACGATGAAATGATGGGCGTTATGAGAAATCTGCGAGTGCCACGTAGCCATGTATGTTCATACATACTCTATTCCTTCTCTTTTCGCTACATGTTGCTCTTTTCCTGCCGCCTCGTTCTTTTCATAAGAAGAGTGAACGCAAAAGTACTCACCAAACAAGTGCTGAGCACTGTTTATATCATTTTTGAGTTTGTCAATGGAAGAAGAAAGGAAAGGGTGGTTATGACAAGCAAGAGATATCGGGGCAATTCAAGGACTGGACTTTGGACGTTTTAACATACGTGCACTTGTGTGTACATCTCATTGATTAATTCGTAAGCCTTGCACGACAGCGGCGCGGTGTCTTATTCTGGTCGCAGGAAGTTGCGAGGATAGTTGGAATTGTTTGCTGCTGATTGATTGGCATTGCGATAGTTTGCATTGGTATTATACGTAGGCTATGTATTCATAATAATCAACGTCGGGTGTTGAAACTGGAGTAAGTTATTTATATGCTAGACTTGTGATTTATGGATGTCGCGTAAGGCGCGATTATTAAAATGACTGTCACGTTAATTCCAGATAGAACGTATTTTAATTGCCGCACCTGAACGATTAGCGATGGGTGCCGATTAGTGCAGTTGGCCTGTGTTCCCTGAAGTATGGTCTGCTCGCGATGCAATACGATATAGACGTTTCCGATTTATTCACTGGTGGTCGTCTATAATTAACTTTAAAAACCCTCATTTGCATGAAAGGTGTAATGTGTATTGGGGTGTTTTGAAAGTGGTTGCTATAATAGCAGTTTTCTTTTACGGTAACATTGTGCAATATAGTAGCTCCAGGCCATTGAAGAATAAATAAATATTTATTTATGTACATACGAGTATATATTGTATTCTCAACGATTATTTTAGGGTATCATTTTATAATTAATTGTATAAAAACATATACCTATGTACATACTACATATGTATGTACATACATATGTAGGAAATATCTGGTGGGCTAGAGCCGAAATGATGTGTATGAATCACCTTTCCTATAGGTGACGTTAATTCTAACTCCGATTCCAACACATTAACCTCGAAACCATGATGCTCTCAGGAAATAATACCAAAGGGCTACAATAATAATAATAAAAAAACATACATAAGTACAATGTATGTATGTATGTATGTGTAAAAAAATGTTGGGCATGAAGGAAAAAGGTTCTGAATTTGAAAAAAGTCTGAAATCGTGCTGATATGCCAACATTTCACAATGACTTCTAAATTGGAAGTTAGTAAGCCTCCACTTTATTTTTGATATTGATGCCCTAATTTAGTGGGTTTCTTATGTATTCTACAATACAATTGTATATTCTTACTTATGTATGTATATTCATACCCCCTAAGTCCCATATGTCTTATCAAAATGAAATAGGTATTAAGTATGTTGTATATATTAAGTCTGTCTTGTACCCGTTCTGTGTTAGGTGCTACCTGTACTAGCTTAATGTGTTTTCATACGTGACCAAGCAAAGACTTAAGTTTAAATCATTATATTCAACCACCTACATTCCTACATATATGTATGTAAGCTAACACTATGTTTAAGCTTTATCCGCTGTTAAATGCAAGTACCTGTAGGAATATATTGCATGCAGAGGACTACTAGACAAATGTTGTCATTATGTCAATAAATAGTATTCTATTTATTCTGTGGTCAAACTCTGAACTGTTGCACTAATCACAACGGGAATTCCTTATGCATGGGTGACGCAATTTAACTTTGATAACTGTGCCAAGGGTGTTAGTGCCCCATTTTAAATGTTAATTAACCTTTAATTTTCAAACTATATTGTATATACATACATACATATGTATATCTTGCTTGCAACTTTAAAACTTTTTCTTTTCTCGATGCTTACAATCGGTTATGAATTGGTGAACCTTTCAAGCCTAAAGTGGGCGTTGATAAGCATTAATTATGGTACTTCAGTGACAATATTTAAGTATATAGTAGTTTTATATTTGAAAATATTGCATATAAAGAATAAGTACAGTAGAAGTTCGGAAAAGTTGACTCTCAGAAAAGTTGACCAAATTTTAGCTACCATACGCTACCTTAAAAGTTGACTTTTGGTCAACTTTTTAGAGCGTGACTGTTTTTTTACTTGCATTCGTTTTTTTATATGTACATACAGCCATGGACACATAAATAGCACAAACCTACCTACCAAAATGAAAAGATCATTTAATCAAATAGTACTTCAAAAATAATCATAAACTTAATTTTATTTGAAAATGTTGTTACTAATGAATGTACTTAACAAAAAAATGTTGTGTTACTATACATTTAAAAAAAAGCTGAACAGAAAGAAAACAATGAATACGAAATTCGGCTGGACACAGAAATAGCACAAAATTGGATATCTGAAAGAAAAATAAGTAAAACTCGAAATATTATTTCAAATGTTTCTGTTTCATCTTTTACCTTTTCAGTACTTTGTACTATAGCCAGAATTTTCTATTACTGCCAAACATCTACGACCCATACTTCTGTATACCAAGCTTCTGTTATGCCATCCCAAAGTTCGTCCTTATTTTTAAAATTCTGCTGGCCAATTTTTACCTTAATATCATTCCACAAATTTTCAAGTGGGTTAAGGTCGGGACTCTGCGGTGGCCAATCCAAAACATGGATGTTTTCTTGCGAAAACCAATCTTTCACTATTTTGGCGGTGTGCTTAGGGTCATTGTCCTGCATAAATATCCAATTAACTGGCATAAACTCGAAAGTATAGGGCTCCATCGTATTTTTCAATATATCCAAATATTGAAATTTGTCCATTTTTCCTTCTATTTTAACAATAGGCCCTACTCCATGCCAGGAAAAAGCACCCCAGACCATAACACTACCGCCACCATGTTTAATCGTCTTCTGAGTGTATCTGGGATTCAGAGCTTGGCCTTTTGGACGGTGTACAATTGTTCTGCCATCTGGTCCGATTCTATTTACTTTGGTTTCATCACTCCACATTACCCGTTTCCAGAACTGTAGGTCCTTATTCTGGTGTTCTCTTGCGAAACTCAGGCGTTTTTTAATATTTTTTTTTGACAGGAGTGGCTTTTTCCTACTTACACGTCCAAATAGCTGGGCCTCGTTTATTCTCCTTCGGACTAATCGGCTCGATACGTCAACACTAAATTCTTCTTTAATTTCGTTTCCGATTTGCCGAGATGACTTAAAAGGATCCTTCTTGCATTTTCGGACAATAGCTCTATCAACTGAAGCAGTCGTTTTCCTTGGTTTCGGTTTCCTTTTTTTGTTTTCATTTAAATGAACGACGTCTTTCTCCACCAATTTAATGGCATTATAGACCATTTTCCTTGAACTGCCTATTATTTCAGCGATTTCAGCTGGCTTTTTACCTTCTTTGTACAACTTGTATATAATTTTTCTTTTTTCTAGAGTACAATGTACGCCTCTACCCATTTCAGTAAGTAATGAGCCAACGAAATAATTATCACAACTAATAGTTTTATAGAAACAAATGAAACACTTATGTAAATAATTCGCGGAGAAATTCTAAATACGACTTGTGCTATTTATATGTCCAACCCAAATGATCACTTCGCACACTTAACTCAGCACGATTCAAAAAAACCGAATTGATAACGGACCTTTGTGTACCAGATAAGTGCAGCAGGATAAGGGTTAGCTACATCATCAATAAAAAAAGGATGCATGTCCATCATAAAATAATAAATATGCGCATTCACTTTTTATCTTTGTTTGTGCTATTTATGTGTCCATGGCTGTATGTATATTAAATTTAAATAAACGATGTAAAATACATAACGCAGCAGGCTACGCATTCCGAAGAAATGTATGTTTCCATGCAAGCTGCGTGCCAGTTTCGGTTGTTTAAGGTTATTACTGAGTTTTTCTTACGTGTATTGTCCATTCACATATTTAATTTTATTTGCTGTCCGGTAATTAACTAGATTTTGGCAAAAAAATGGCAAACAAAATTGTAAATGAAAACAAGTTCGATTAAATTTAAAACAAAAAATAGAAATGTTGAAGAAACTTGACAATTGTGTTCACGGCAGTAGTTTGGCAATAGAATATGGTGTCACAAAGCAGGCAATTTCCAAGATTAAAAAAATAGTCAACCAATTCTCGCAGCAACAGTCGACAATTTTGAGCATGCACAAACCAAAACGCTTCATAAGGCTAAAAATACTGAGGTAGAGAGCAAATTATACGAATGGTTCTTAAATCAGCGTGCTCGAAATTGTACTGCTACCGGTCCATTTATTTAAAGCCAGAGCTAAGTTTATGTTCGAAAAAATGTATCCGGAAAAAGGCGTCAATTCGTTGACGATATCTAAAAAGAGGCATGAATTCGTTTTCTTACAGTGTGTGGTGAAATTCTTTCGAGCGACACATCGCAAATCGCACCGTTTATAAGAAAGAGGAATGATTAGTGAACTTGGACTTAGCGATGCTGAAGTGTACAATGCGGACCAATCTGGTTTATATGTATGTACATGTTATCGCTTGTTACCTCAGAAAACCTACGTTGCTGCAACTGGAAAAAATGCACCTGGCCGAAAAACCCGAAAAAAGCAAGTCACATTTATGTTGTGCGCAAACGCTGATGGTTCACACAATGTAAGCCCAATGGTCATTGGCAAATCTGCAAATCCGCACTGCTTTAAAGGTTTCAAAAATCCGGTAATTTACTCTAATTCGCCATCAGGTTGGATGACATCAAAACTGTTTTATGACTGGTTTCATGGTAAGAGATAAACAGAACAATTTTATTGATTGACAATTGCACAGCTCACAAACCTATCGAATTGCTTAAAACAATGATGGTAACATTTCAGCGCTTCTTCAACACCCAAATGTTACAGCAGTTTTGCAGCCGATGGACCAAAATCCCATTGAGTAGGTCAAATTAAAATATCGTTACAAGCTATTGTGCAATGTTGTGGCCCAAAACAATAGTATGCCAATTGAAGCTTTCTTAAAAACGCATAACATTCGCGATAGCATTTTGTGTGTGTTTAAAAGTTTAAATATTAGGATGACAATGAATTTGATGCTGATGATAACATTCCTCTGTCCGAGTTGTTTGCTTCGAATCATTCCTTAATGACGAAATTCAAGAAGTCAATACATTGCTGTCGAAAATAGGATTGAGTTCCAATTTGACTTTGGAAGAGATTGAAGAGTGGAATGCGGATTCAATTGAAGAAGAGGACGAGATAGAGTAAGTTAATACTCATAACAACGAATCAGTTATCGAGACTGTAGAAACGACAAAAAAATCTTATCCAGAAGCCACTGAAAGCGTGAATGCATTGATCAAATAGTGCGCTGAAAATAAATCACCATATGCCGAACCTGGTGATGAGAAAACCCATTTTACAAAAAATAAGAAGCAACCCACTCTTTCCAGCTACTTCAAACCAGTTGAAAATCACAAAGGTTTTCTAAGTTTTTGCTTTTAATTGCTAATTAATCCCAATTATCTGATGAAATCTTTCAACTTACCTTCCATTTAAAGCTTTTAAGTTATCATAATTTGGCCTATTATGGTTATCTTCTTTTAACATTATCCTTCTCTCGGATTAAATTTTCTTATATCAGAGCCAAAGAAATATCACTTTGCAGTTTAGCTTCAGATAAAAGGGTGCGAAACATCTACACAGAAGATGCGAAAATTATGCGTAATTTGCTGAATGTCGACTAAAAGCAAAGACGCGAACGATTTTTAAACCAATCTTTGGTCCGATTTTTTAGCATGGATAAGACATGGATCCATCACTACACGCCAGAAACGAAACAGCAGTCTAAGTAGTGATTCAGACCCAATGAAGCTAAGTCCATCGCTTCTACTGAAAAGTTCATGGCCAACGTATTTTTTGATGCGAAATGGATCCTGTGAATTGATTACCTTGCAAGAGGCAAAACAATTACAAGCGAGTATCTTTTTCACCAGTTGGATTCCGAAAAGGGTCAGAAGAGGTCTGAAGAAAAAAAAATTCACCAGGACAACGTATTGTTTAACAAAGCATATGAATTGCGCGTTGGAATCAACTGAATTTTTGGCAGTGTTGCTCAGCCGGACCACGCGTTACCAGCCAGAGTAGGGGATAGTCGAAACCGATGATGCTTAGAGAAGAGGACGGGTGGAGTAGAGCATCCCATTTCAGGCTGATTTCCATGTAGATCTTACCGACCTGATATATAACATTGTCGATTCTCTATTCATATATTGGTCAATGTTATTTCAATCCCCGGCTCAAGCTCATCAATTGCAGTCAATATCGATCTCTCATGATGTATTCTTTGGGTTTGAGCAACTCATAATAAACTATATCTTGCTGATGCAAACGAACCATGGACATTTGCCTTTGCTGACAATGTTGATGCATAACCGGGCTTACTCCACCATCTTTTATACTTTGGGATATCGTAAAGTATTCACTGTTCATCACTAGTCACGATACAATGCCAAAAAACGTTCCTTTTTGCCGTTGAAGCAGGAATACACACGTGGAAGAAAGCCTTACGACATCTCCGGACCTCAACTTTTACGGCATAAAGACCAAAGCTTTCTAATGTTTCGAAACAAAATGATTTTGCACGTTCAGCTAGCTTCTGAAATGAGTATAGATATACGAAAAAATGAATATAAAGTAAATTCTTCTTCTTAAAAATGTTCAGTGCGCCAAAGCTTTTTTATCTTCAACATCAAAATCATTTTCAAAATCTTAATGTCATTTTCGATAGAGCATGTTCACCGTAGATCTCACAAGAATTTTGTATGCTTCAGCTGCAGATTAGTGAATAAAATAGTGCAAATAAATTCCCGCGCGGCACGAAACTCGACATGTGTAAAACTATGAAAGAAAAGGTTGTCTACACTTTGGCATATTGACATACAATGAAGGTAAAGCTTACCTACAGTACTTCCTTGGGGATTCGACACCATCTTAAATTACATGCACGTAGTTCTGATAACCTCATTAGAGGAAGAGCCAGTGACCAATTTTAGGTTGTCATTTCAAAAGTCATGAAACTTCACACAGTAAATCCTCTATACCTATTGAAGATTAAAAGTCACTTCTGGCAGCCCTCTGTGGCCGGGTTAAACTAATCTATAATTTTAAGGAGGGTAAGAAAGAAGATTTATTTTATTCAAAGTATCAGTCATACAAATTTAGGAAATTATAATAATTTCGACAATATTTTTTGTTCATTGAATTTTTTCCAGAACATTTACATCCCTCCTCATTGTTAACAGAACGCTATAAATATTTATAAAAAAAAATGAATAATGAATGAATATTGAATAAAAAAATTAATAAAATGTATGTACAATAAATAATATAAGAGGCCAGAACGAAATTCCATCACTAACAATCTGCCAGCGCGAAAAACGTTCCCACATAGAGGAATGCCTCTGGTGGGACAAAGCACCCTCTCGTGGTACAAGTAGTTGGGGTAGTGAGTCCCGGAAATCAGGTTATTGACCAAAGTCATTGCTCTTGCAACGTGGCTTCGTATCAGTCTTATCAAAAAAATTGGCCACCCGTAAAACGTTGGCCTTATTTTATAGGACCTCGTTCGAGTAAAATTTCGTGTATTTTTTTTTTTTTTTGTAATTCATTTTTATTTATAGTTTCTTAGATCTATCTTATCCTAGACAAAAATGCTTAAAACTAGCTTAACTATCCTTACAAATTTAGGAATCTTACTGGCCCTAGGCGGACACTCTATAATAAACTGTATAATTTTTACATATGCCTTTCGACTACTATATAAATAACTTACAATTAACATTATTTTAATTAACTTAAGCTAAGAAAATTTTTCTTTTTTTCAAAAAAACTTAGCATATGATCATTCTTTTATATATTTTTATATAATCCTTAAACCTACCTAAACCTAACTAATCATATCTTATTCTAACTTAACTAATATACATATATATGTATGTATATATGTATATATCTTTTTTTTTTTGTTGGTTTTAATATACATATGTACATACTTAATACTTTTTTTGGTTTTTAAAATTTTTTGTTATTTTTTTTTTCTATCCTACCCTAACCTACTCTACCCTACCCTACGAGGCGCTCGGGCTCACTGAGCGCGACATCGCGTCCGTAGAGGAATCGCCGTTCCACGGAATTGCGACCCACGTGAAAGATTAGCGGCACCGCCAAGCTATCCTGGATCAGCCCACATCTATCTAAATAGAGGAATGCTTCTGGCGGGACAAAGCCGTTAAGGCGCACTTTCTCGTGATATAAATCATTGGGGTAGTAAGGCCCGGAGATTAGGCTATTGACCGAAGTCATTGCTCTTGCAACGTGGCTTCGAATCAGTTTGATCAGGAAGTTATCCACCCGTACAATCCTGGCCCTATTGTATAGGACCTCGTTCGGGTAAAATTTCGTGTACTCAGATTCAGGTGACCTACGTATGTAACAGGAGACAAGTCTTGAGTCTGTCTCTCAAACACTCGTATCCTTTCCATTAAGTTGGCTCTCACATTGAACCACACGGGACATCCACGGACAATCATGGGCCTGATTAAGGCCATGCAGCAGATTATCCTCACCCTCGAATCAAGTTGGCTGCTACGAACAGCCCTCTTGTCAGAGCGAAAGCGCCTCGGGCCCTCGCCAGAACAGCATCTACCTGTTTGTTTAAACTAAGATACTGGTCTAGCAAGATCCCAAGGTATCTGACTACACTTTGTCCAGTGAACGTCCGTCTGGTCCAAAAATTTAGAACCTGCGTCAATTTTTTCTAGTGTCGCGAGTGGTCCTAGACAGAGACGTTCTGAATAAATAGATTGTGATTGTGATTGTGATGTTGATTTTCAACACAGAAACACAAAACTAATGATTTTTTTCGAAGCCACGCTGCAGAAAAGTAACAATGACGTCGTTCGTTGGACCTAATCTGTACGCGATTAAATCGTCCACATACGTTATATGGTGAAGAGAAGCTTCCAAATCACTGAGGTGAATGTTAAAAAGGATCGGCGTAACCTGTTGCAGTCCGTTGTTAATATCAAATGTTTGGGTAGAAGTCACACTGGCAATTTTCACGAACGAACTTACTTTCTACCGGTTAACATGTCAAAAATCATATAATATATAGCAGTGATTTACTTATGCCCAACCGACTGAGCTTGTACTTTTAACCATACGGTGTCGAAAGCTTTTTCCAAGTCAATCAGACAGGCTACCGTGCATTGGTTCTTGCATTTATTCCACTGGATATCCGATATGAGTTCCGACGCGGCATGAATAGTGTCATATCCCGAATTGGTTATCCAGGATGATTTTATTGTCCTCAACCCATTTAGAAAGGGCTCTCCACCTTCTCGAAAACCTTGCTGATACTCGGAAGGATACTTATTGACTGGAGATTTGCCGGGTTAGAGGTGTCTTTACCCCTCTTGGGGATTGGTTGCACCACCACCGTCTTCCATTGCACTGGATAATATGCGTTCATTTTTTTTTTGCGAAATTTTTCTTTTTCAATGATTTGAAGATCACTTGGAGATCTTCCGTCGAAATGAACAGGGTATTAGGCCCATCACTGTTCATGGCATTGTTTGCCATGAAATCTTCATTGAACCTGGTTAAACCAAGATTCTCGGATCGCCAATGTTCGAAATCATTTCTAAGGTAGAAATGATGAAGCAAGGTATTCTCCAGGTCGTGGTCCTGGAAGACAGCTTCCACTGTCGCCACCTTCTCCTGAGGATCCTCAATTACGAAAAAGTCGTTATCTAGGATGGCGCTCTCTGGATAAATGTTAACTGTTCGTAGTAAGTGTTCCCTGTCAGACGTTCTCGGAAGCTTTAACATTCTCTTTCCATTTCGGAGAGGAATGTACATAATACAGACCTCTAGCACCTCGAACCTCCGCACTTTACCGCTATAAACGACTGTATGCTTAAAATTTTTTTTTAATGAAGATCGCAACTCAGCCGCCTCGTGTGGCGTTGAGTCGGTCTCTTCGAATTACTTTATAAGAACTGTGCCGTATTTTGTGCTTCTGGTTTAGCTTTGTTTTGCTAACCAAAGGTACATCGAGGATTTCGTCGTGCAACAGATTGAAAAGTACGACTCTTCGTTCAATCCTATTCAATGAATTCACATTCACTGACAGGATCTTTAAGAGACTCTCTATAAGTGTATAAGTTGTAGTTGCGCCCGGCGGAAGCTAGTAGATTCTGTCCACTCGCGTCGCCTACTCATGGATCTGCTGTTGGAGCTGGCCGAATGCTGCCCTTGGATGGCGAGCAATATCGAACGCAAGTAAACCTCGGCCTTCGGTGCCTTAGAAACATTCACTGGGACTTTGGGAACAGCCATGTGTTTTTGTACCGCCTGCTTTTGCTGAAGCTGCTTTTACTGCGGCTATAGTTGGGTGGCTTTAAACTGCACCATCTTTTTTGCCGCATTTCGGTTAGCCTATCTACTACGGTCTTCAATTTTGTGCGTAGAGTACGCTCTTCAACTTCGAGCTCATAACATTACTGCTCCGCAACTGAACTTGAAAGGGCATCGAGGGAATAGTTCTCTCCCGAGGGAAATGTTCTCTCCCCAGGGAATTGTTCACCTCCAGAAAGGTGGATCACTTGTTGGACTTATATTTATGTATGTAGCTTTCGCCCCTTCCCTCGCTTCATCCTGCAGTTTTTCTGTCGAAATGGAGAGGAAGAGGCGCTTAATAGATTGCTCCGCGGATTAAGTTTCTTCCTTTTCTTGACGTCGGTCATCGAAACGGTGGACGAAGTTGCGAAGTCAGACAGATCATCCGACTCCGACTTCGTACGACGAACGAGATTTTTCCCCGACGTCTTTAGACATTTTTTTTTCTTGCTACTGCTGATGAGCTGAGTAGCAGCAATCTGGTCGTCCTATGTTGCATAGTAAGAGGAGGACGCCTTTAAAAATCTGTGAACGGTGGACTTCGCGGCATCTATTCCAGGACATGCATCCACTCTTTGTGGAATTATACAATTTCCTTAAAATGCGTCTTTTCTAGTAATGGCTTAGTGCCGGCGGATGAGCTGATGACTTTTTTGTGCCATAAAGAGTCCCAATTTCTTAAAATTTTGAATGAGGTGGTGGGAACTATTTAACTGCCTTCCAATTGCACGCGTAGATTGGCCTCTTTTCAATTCACTCAACTTCACTTTCCTTTTCCCATCTTGACAATGTCTACTTAAACGCGAAATGATTGACACTGATCGAGAGCAAATCATCGCTATTCATACAACCACAGAGTATATGTATGTACATTGTACAACATATGAAAATTTTACTGTTAGAGAAAGGAAACAGCTGCAGTCGGAGTTTGGCTCTATCTTTATGGGGCACTGAATTTGTGTGTGTTTGCCCAAATGACTGCAAATAACAGTTAATACTTTGAAATAGTTGGAATTTTGAGTATATTTTTTATTTTTGAGTATGCTTCAAAGAACTGAGTAATATTTCCCCCGATTACTTGTGTCGTATTATTTACACATAACATTTGGGGGATTGCACTATCATTTTGGGACGCACCTTGTGTTTCAAGTGGAAAAAACGGGAATGAAAAACTAGCCCATAAACGACCCGACTTTTTTAAGTTGATGTTACTACTCAAACCAAATCATGGACATTTAATATTCATTCCGTATTAAAATTTAACCTTAAATCGAAAATAGTAATAGAAACCAAAGTTAATAAACAAAAACATACTTCAGACGATTTATCTTTCATATCAATGATAAAACAGATATTTGTTTGGTAATTGTTTAGAAAAATATCATACTCACGGAGTTTCATGAAATTATTATACGTAATAATATATATTTTTCTGAGGATTTTGATGTATATATATATTTCTTTTTTATTTTCAAAGATATTAACTTCTAAAATTAACATACAAAATACAGATGAGGCTGGTTTCAGTTCAATCATGATTTCGCCTAAGAATATGCAAACGCTGTTTCTAATAAATAAATTGTTGATGATTGTTTTTAATCCCTAACGGTATGCAAACGTATGCGCCGTAAAATAATGCCGTCTGCAATAACAGCGATTCTGAAATTCGGCGTTATTTCTCTTTGAAAGATGAAACATCACGTATTGGGGCTTGTCCACATGTAGTAGGTGTTTGGAGTAAATGCGAAATTGGGTATATACGTTTTTTTGCGGCATACATGATACGTATCTTTTTCTTACGTTAACTTAGAAGTTTGATTTAATGAACCGCAGATCTGAGTATATGATTTTAATTTCAACTCGATACCTCCACGCGTTGCCGAGATATAGAGTCTTGACAGACGGGCAACAAAGTGAGCCACATGAAAATGTACAAGTGCTTGTGAATAATCATCTTACAGCAACAAATAAGCACTTGCTCTGGGTGGCAAAAAAGAGTGCTCTTGGAGATTTGTATGGGAGTCTGCAGGTAGAATATTTGTAAAAAAAAAAAACGGGAGCACAATTTCTATTAACATCAAATCAGTTGATCTTCTTCTTTTCCTTTTTTTTTTTTTTTATCCCGGCGTCGTTATGGTCAGAAGTGTAGGACCATAACCTTCCCACTTAACTGCATTCCTACTGGTCCGCTTGTGGGGTCCGCCGGTTTGACCTCAGAAAGTAGCGGCAGGCTTCCCGGTTTGGGATTACTTCATCGCTGAGGCCAATCAAATGCTGGTGTTTTTGCATTTGTTTGCACCAATTGTTTTTCGGCCTGCCTTTTTTGCGTGTTGAAATTGGAATGTTGATTGATAACGCCTTTTGGACGGGGTTCAAAGGATCTCTCCTTTGAACATGGCAATACCAACTGCGTCGGTCGCGCTCTATATTTCTTGTGATGGTTTCTTTTACGTGGAGGCTTCCTCGGATCTTTGAACTTCTAATTCTGTCACGCTTTGTTACTCCCGCTGTCATGCGAAGCATCTTCATCTCAGTTGCCGTTAATTTGCTCTCATACTTTTTGTGCATTGTCCAGCATTGTGAACCGTATGTGAGCGCCGGACGTACAACTGAAGTGTAGAGCCTTCCTTTCAGCTTAGGGGGCATTTTTCGATCACAGAAGATGGCGGAGTTTTCCCGCCACTTCATCCACCCTACGCTTACGCGATGTTTGATGTCGTCATCACAAGTTGCTTCTCTATTAATCATAGATCCCAGATATTTAAACTTTTCACACTTGGGAAGCACTCTTCCATTCAAGTAAATGTCTGGAATAGGCTGATGAGGGTCAGAGAACGGGCAGCACAGATACTCTGTCTTCTTTGAACTAATACGATACCCGTGTCCCTCAAAAATGTCCACCCACACATCAAGTGCTCGTTGTAGGGACGCCTGATCATCACTTATAATGGCCCCATCGTCAGCAAAGAATAGCTGGTGCACATTGGGGTCCGTCACTTTTCCTTCAAGCAAGCAATCAAGGACTGCTATAAAAAGCAGTGGGCTGAGGACGCTCCCTTGGTGTACACCGACTTTGATTGCGAACTCTTCGGTGACTCCTGCGGTGCATCTTACTCTTGTCGTTGCTCTCTCGTACATGTCCATAATCACTCGCACGTAGGTTTCTGGAACTCCTTTTTGTCTTAGCGCTACCCATAAAAGATCTCTTGGTTGCCGGTCAAAGGCCTTCTCGAAATCAACCAACACCATATGCAAGTCCTTTGAAGAATCACGATGCTTTTCCATCATGATCCTTATACTTTGGATTGCATCTGTTGTTGATTTACCCGAGACAAACCCGCACTGGTCATCAGATAGTCGTATTATTTTCCGCAGTCGGCTATCTAATACCCGTTCAACGATCTTCATGGTGTGCGACATCAGCTTGACAGAACGGTAGTTATCACAATTTCGCGTATCACCCTTTCCTTTGTGCAATGGAAGAAGATAGCTTTCCCTCCATTGATTAGGCATAGTGTCGCCTCTCATAAGTTTGGAGATAAGAACCATGAGCCATCTAGACCCGATGTCTCCCATCTTTTTCCAGAACTCAGAGGGTATCCCGTCCGGCCCAACAGCTTTTCTTTTCTTGGAGTTTTTAACCGCGTACCGAACTTCTTCGACTGTGATGTCGGGTATTTCGGCATGATTCGGGGCGGCTCTTGGAAAGTACACTCGGGGAAACTGTTCGTTCAGAAGTTCCTCGCAATACTGTCGCCATCTGTGGAAAATTTTTTCGTCTTCCACAAGGAGTTGGCCTTCAGCATTGTTAATAAACTTTGGGAAACGAATCTCCTGAGCATTTCTTCTTCTCTGGGCGGCTATCTTAAAGATATTTGCTCCTTTGTTCAAATTGTTTTGTCGAAGCTCCTGGGTAGCCTGGTTCCTGTCAGACGCGGAAGACGATATTTCTTCCAACTCCTGATAGAGGCCTTCCATGCTTTTCGCTTTGAATTCGGCGCATTTTTTCTTCGCGATACCTTTGCAACATCTATATACCTTTTCACGGCGAGCTTTTTCCTCTCTATTAGTAGAAGAGCACTTTGACCAAGCTTGGAAAGCCATTTTCTTTTCGTGTATCACTGCTTTGGCTTCGTCTGTCCACCACCAGGTTTCTTTTGCGTGTTGGCAGGGGCCTTTAGATGTTCCGAGCAGTGATTTGGCTTTCTCCAGGCCAGATTGTTGTAGGGAATCCCACATGTCTTGTGCTCTGCACTCCTCATTACCGACCTCATCGATAATGGAAGAGAGGTAGTTTTCCATGATGGTAATAAAAGCTTCGCCTTTTCCTTTATCCAACTTATACCACTTGATTCTCTCAGACACCTTCGTTTGCTGCTTTGACTTCTTTCTCGCATCCATAAAAAATTCAGTCAGGAGGAGACGGTGTTGAGGGGCGATCGCGTCTCCCAGGATCACTTTGCAATCTTTAGCTCGTGGCTTCATGAAACTGGATACCAAATGATAGTCTATTTGAGTTTCATTTCCGCCGCTGCTATAAGTGATCAGGTGCCGGCTTTGTTTGACGAACATGGTATTTAGCACTATAAGACCGTACGACTTGCACATGTTTAGGATATCTACACCTGAAGAGTTCCTGGTGCCGTATCCCAGCCCTCCGTGGTAGCCTTCATAGTCTTCGCTTGTCTTCCCGACATGTCCGTTTAAATCTCCCCCAACAAACAAAAGCTCTTCCTTTGGGATGATTTTGACAAGGTTGTGGAAATCTAGCCAGAATGCATCTTTTTCTTTTTGTTCGCATCCTACTTGAGGGGCATATGCGCTTACGATGTTCCTCACCATGCATCACCAATTTGAGAGCCATCAAACGGTCACTGGACTTTGAAATGGTTAAGACGTTGCCAAGTAACTCTGCCGCAAGGATGATGGCGATTCCGTTTTTTCCTTGTTCCAATCCATAGTAAAACATCTTGTAGGCTTTTGTTTTAACGTCCAAGAAACGTGCCCGATTACCGGTGTTTCGCCATTTCGTCTCTTGTACGCACAGGATGTCTACTCGCCTTCTAACCATCATTTCTTCAAGCTCATAGCTGCGCCCACTCATGCTTCCAACGTTCCAACTCGCGACTCTTAAATGTGGCTTACGCCGTTGCATTACTTTGCTATCCCCCGGAAATCCTATAGCTCTGACCCGAGCATTGCTGCTCGTCCCAGGATCACGACCATTAGTAGTGCCTGGCGGGGTAGTGCTTTTCCTTTTAGCGTTCTTTTCCATAATGCTACGGTTTGACCGTTTTCATTCTTCCCTTCCTTTTCGACACGGGCATGCTCCAGATTTTTTTTTTTTTTTTTGATTGATCTTACTCTTACAACACCGGTGATCTCCAGTCGTGTCAACCCACTGATTTGCATGCACACTTGTGGGGCAGTTTAATGGTGGTATATGTGTCCCTAGGCTCACCTTGGTGTTTTCTAAATTGCCTAGATGTGAGTTTTGTTTACCTTTGTTTAGTCGCCTTTTACGACAAGTGATAGGTATCGCTGCAGGGATATTCTTAACCCGTCCCTGCACGAGACATCAAATCAGTTGATGATGTTAGTAAAATAATCTGTTAAGCTCGCGCAAATCAGTTGATGATGTTAGTAAAATAATCTGTTAAGCTCGCGCATAATAAAATTTGAAACACAAAGCAAAATACAAGTAATGAAAATA
Source organism: Merodon equestris (assembly GCA_958301585.1). NCBI lineage: Eukaryota > Metazoa > Arthropoda > Insecta > Diptera > Syrphidae > Merodon > Merodon equestris. The sequence continues at coordinate 67,648,488 of OY284414.1, read as the reverse complement.
ACGTATAGTGAACTGATGCCGTTTGTAGGATATTTAATGGTTTTACCGACATCGATAAGAAATATTTTAAAGATAAAACTTTTTGCTGTGGGTTCTCTAATATCCGATCTATGAGGACAAATTGGGATATCTTCCTGGTCGAAATGGAACATGTTTTATGCCATATAGATGTTATAGTGTTAAATGAAATAAATTTAAAACAAGAAGAAAATGAATTTTATAACATTGATGGTTTTAATGTGGAATTTTTTAATAGAAAGCGATCTAAAGGAGGAGACTTAGCTCTTTATATAAAAAACAATATTCAGTATGACAGAATTGATGCACGAACTGTGTCATATGCAAGTATAGATATTGTAATAAATAAAAAAAAAAATTAAGCTAAATACGTACATCCATGCAATTTATAGACCATCTAATAAAAGTGATTTTATAGCGGAACTTAATGGAAACCTAAAAGATCGAAAGGAATTAATAGTTTTGGGGGATATAAACTCAAATTTACTAAGCATTGATGATATGTAATTGATTATTTGGAAATGAATGCTACAAAGAGTTTAACAAATATCACAAGACAAATTACTCGTTCCAGGTACAAACACTTGTTAGCATCACCAACAGTGAAATTTCAGCCGCGATGATAGAAACAAACATATCCGATCACTATCCGCTAAATATAATATTATATGTATGTTAAAAATAAGAATACTAGAAATGTAGACACATGACAGGAAGAAGCCCAGCAATTGAAGTTCATAGTCGAATTAATCTACGAATGGTGAACCAACTTGTTAAACATACAAACTGGCAAGAAATTTGTGAAGAAAATAGCATGGAGTCTACTTATAATAAATTTGTGGAAAAAATTAATGACATAACATATACACTCAATCCACAGATACAATACAAAAGAAATCGTAAATCCAAACCTTGGTTCACATTAACTACAATATAAATTTGCAAAAACAGAGATGAATTTTAGAATTTTAGAGAAGGTGGAAAAACAATCCACGGAATCAAGATTTTCAATATAAGCGTTTTAGAAATATTGTAAGCAAAAGAATAATATTCTACAAGTTGAATTATTATAAGCTAGAATTTATCAGTACCAGAAATTATTATCCAAGAAAAACGTGGAGTGCTCTCAACGAAGTTCTGGGTAGAAAAAAGGAGTCGATTGATGATATGATAATTAAAAACTTTGGAACGAATAAATAGCCAGCTACAGTTATAAATGAATTGGCCAACCATTGTTCAACACAAACATCTAAAATTATGCCCAGGTGTGATAAAATAACATCGACACACCAGAATCGTAGTATTGTTCAATCTATGTTTCTCGAAAAAGCAAGTGCAGAAGAAGTATAAAAATGATATGCTGTCTCAAAATAAATAAAGGCCCTGGAGTCAATAGATTTGAAATGTAATGCTTTAACTCTGACACCAATGGTGCAATCGATAATTAACGAGGACTTCTGGCTGAGATGTCAAATATGATCAATAATAGACTGAATAAAAACCAGCACATATGTATTAGTTACGTAATTGGGTTTTAGTAAGGCCTTTGACACAATTGCACACAGCAAGTTGCTTGAATATCTTTTCCGAATTGGAATTAGAGGTAAGGTTTCACAATTGCTAAAAAGCTACCCGTCTTAAAGAACATTTAGTAGGAAAGACAACAATTGAAATAAAGCAATGTACCTACGATGTACTACAAGGTTCCAAATCTGGTCCAATTTTATTTATTCTTTTCACCAATGATCTCCTGCGTGTCTTCAAATTATAGCATTTGCATACGCAGACGACATTGCCATCGTAGTTAGACACCAAAATCTGCAAACAGCGATTGAAAGAATGCAACATGAGTTCGATAAATTGTCAAGATGGTGCCATGATCATGGTGCCTAGTAATTAATTCGGGAAAGACAAAAATCATAGATATTCGAGCACCCAATCGAAAAATAGCTGCATTTAATATTTTCCATCAAAATGAAAGCTGCCCAACCACAGGAAGAAACCCAGCAATTGAAGTTGTTAGATCGGTTAAATACCTGAGAATAATCATAGAACATTTTAAATGGCGGGAGCAAGTTCATCGTCTGCGGTTACAACTAAAAAATGCAGTTTTTGCAACGGTTTAACTAAAAAAGTATACTACTGCAGATTTCCAAAGGCAGGTTTATTTTTAATGGGCTTGGAGAAACGCGTCTAAAACTCATCTAGATAAAATCCATAGTCTCTAATGACGTCTGATTAAAATTATATACAATAACGATACTCGAATTTTTAGATATTGTCATCTTGAATATCTCTTGAATAGCTGTTTTGTATAATAATAGAAGGACACACATTTTCAACAACCTATACGTCACACTCAAAATACCGGAGGAAGAGCGCAACAACTACTGGAAATACCTGAGATATTTAACAGTTATGGAAGACGACAATTATCCTATATTATCCCAACAATAATGAATTCAATACCTTTCAACCTAAAAGCTTATTGTTAATTTTTATAAACGTAAAAAAGATATTGAACTGCACTTTTTGAACTTAAATGCCATCCTTACAAGGTAAAGAAACTTAAATATTATTTAAATTCTCCACTTAATATGAAATCAAAGTTTTTATTTACACTGATCATGAAATAAGTTCATAAATGTGGAAAAGCATAATAACCTGCGGATAAGCCCTAAGCTTCGCAGGTAACCTAATTATTTGTAATTATTTTGTAACACATAAATAAATAATAAGTCTTATAAGAGTTTCGTTTTTTCCTTTTGACGTACGCAACCCTATAAACACAATGATGTTTAAATTTTAATTAACCCGGGCCTCAACTGGACCTTGCGTCTTTATTTGTCAATACAATATTAATTTGAATATTATTCAAATACACTCCAACCCGCTGTTTGGTGCTTGGCTGCAATTAGAGCTATCGACGAATTATTGGGCGATTGTCTACGGTTCCGCTTGTCGTTTTATAGGTTGAAATCGATGATATTGCTGAAATGAGTTGACCCATATTTGCACGTTTGTTTACGTTCGGGTTGCTTGTACTTACTGTGCTTTCATTTGGTGGTGATGCAATTGGGTCAGTGCACGTTGTTGCTTTTGGTGGTTTCGGGAATGACCAGATTTGATGGTGTTGCATACTTATATATTCGCGTGTGCATTGAAAAAAAAGTGGGAAAAAAACTTTAATTTTAAGAGCAAATAAATAGTTGCGTACAATCAGTTTAAAAATACATATTAGTTAAAATATTGTACTTAATTTTCTCAAATATTAATGTATTTCTTTTGCAAAAAAATGATTGCTAATAATCGTTTGATTAGTTTAATACCTTTTTTTTCAAGATGAAGTTATTCATTGTGGGGTGGACAGTAATTCATTTAAATAGATTTAGCCATAATTTTAATTTTTTTAGAAAGGTGTTAAGTGTTTTAATGCATCGTATGTCCATAGGGAGTCTATTAAACAGTTTTCAAGATACAACACAAAAAAGCTTCTGAAATGAGTGGTACGAAAGAAGGGTATTTCGACAGTGCAAAGGGAATTACTTCTTAAATTGTGTTTGTCACAGATTGGGTTTTGCATATAACCATCTCTTATAAAAAATACTTTTAGTTTATGTTTTAGTTTAGTTTAGTTTATTTCATTTCATTTTCATTACATTTTAGTTCAGTCGGTCTTAAAACTAGTTGTTTCCACAATACAATTCTCAGTTAACATTATTTTATTAAGAAACCTAACTGAATTATATATTGAAATGAAAGTTAGTTTAAGCACTTAGTGGGCATAACCCCAGTTTTAAGTGCGCTCATCATGTTCGTTATAGGGAGCGGCGAGACGTGAGAGCAGTAAAAAACAAAGAACATATGAAAAAATAAGTATTCTGTTCTAGCTCTTGGGACTGCGACATTATTTGCTGCTCTAAGAGAATAAGTTATGTCATTTCCCATTTAGTTGTTGTAACCACTTCTCATGTAAAATATTCTTAGAACCTTATAGACGTATAAATGTCTAAGTGGCAGTGCTTTTATTCGTTTAAATAATGGAAAAGATGGCTCCCATCTAGATTTGAATAGCATTAGTCTGATTATCTTTTTATGAACTATTTTTTTGAGAGGTTGCAGATTACTCGCGTATGCACTACCCCAGCAAGAGATTCCGTATTCCAAGCGAGAACTGACCAATGCATAATAAATTGAGGTAAGTAAATTTTGCGACACTAGTTTACGTAAGTAAAATATCCTATTTAAAGCAACGTATATGACTTTTTTGACATTTTTAATGTGCGATTTCCAATTAAGTTTGCAATCTATGGTAACTCCTAAATACTTATATTCCGAAACCGATTCTAACTGCCAACAGGAATCATTGCAGTTGGAACGATCACAGTTTGTGTCATGTAGACCAACTCTATATAGACAATTCTTTCGTAAGAGAGAAGCACATTATTTTATATTTTCGGCTTAATACTGTGAGATGTGAGCCAAGATATCTAAATCTAAATTTATTTGGATTTTTAGACTTTCAAGAGAAGAAGTAGAATACGACAGAATCAGATCGTCCGCAAAAGCGATAATGCGCCTGTGTGATAACACACCGAGGAAGTCGAAACTAGAATCCAACGATGAATTCCAACGAAGTATTGCCAACGAAAATTGAATTAAACAAGACGAGTGCTTTTGTTCCGACTTCTTTGCTCGTTCAAAACGAAGTGCCGAACAATTTATTAATTATTTGAAATTACAAAATAAGAAAAAACAGAAAAACTGAAAACATCGAATTCTAAGTGGGTTGCTAAGGGTGATGACACAAAATGAATAACGATTTTATAATATGCAAAGTGTTGAAAGTGTTCTCGAACATTCCGCCGCTCCTGGAACAAGGTTTCAGCACGATGGTAGAATTGCCAGTTTCTGTACCGGACGGAGAAGGGTTCCAGCCGCTGTCTTTAAAGTGACTACTGTTATAAATGAATTGTAACTCAATAACAAAATATCATACTACCAGAGCCATCTATTGGTATATGAGTGTAAATCTGCCTACTTTTTTGTAAATAAAAGTCTGTCTGTTGCAAACCACCAAGCGAGTTGTATCATTTCATTAGGTTATGGGCCCAGTTGAAAAGTAAAAAGTAATTAGTGTTTGTGACTTTCGGTGTCTCATTTCAATAGACTGTCAGTGCTAAAATGTCGTCAGGTAATTACTCAGTGAACGTTCCTAAACTAAAAGGACGCGAGAACTACGATGACTGGGCGTTTGCCGCCGAAAACTTCATGATCCTGGAAGGCATAGATGTAACCAGCACCACGGGGCTAACGGAAGCTGAAAATAAGAAGGCGAGGGCAAAATTAATTATGACAATCGATCCGTCGTTGTTTGTCCATATAAAAACCGAAGCCACGGTACAAGCTTTGTGGGCCAAACTGAAATCATTGTTCGATGATTCTGGTTTTACGCGCAAGATTACTCTTCTAAGAAGCCTTATATCAATACGTTTGGAGAGTTGTGATAGTATGACCAGCTACGTTAATCAGATTATGGAAACGGCTCAGCGATTGAAGGGCACCGGATTCGAAATAAACGACGAGTGGATCGGCTCTCTGTTGCTGGCAGGACTGCCAGAAAGATTTAGCCCAATGATAATGGCAATCGAACATTCAGGATTGAAGATAAGTGCTGATGCTATAAAAACGAAATTGTTAGACATGAGTTCGGAATTTGAGGTTAAGTCAGAAGGCGCGCTAATTGCACAAGTACAGAAACGCCACCCATCGGCGCATAGTGGCAGTAGCAAAAATGAAATGAACCCGTCACCTGTCAGTAGAAATGTCAATACAACCCAGACAAAACAAATTCGTTGTTACCATTGCAAAAAGATCGGACATTTCAAGAGCCAGTGCCGCCTATTAAATAAAGACAAACAGAAATCAACTTCGAACGTGCTGAGTGCAGTTTTTCTTGCGCGAGAGTTTAATCAAGACGACTGTTACGTCGACTCTGGCGCAAGTGCTCACATGGTGTCAAACAAGAACATGTTGACAAACATATCTTATGAACCGAAAGTGAAAGAAATAATTGTCGCTGATCGCACGAAAGTTTCAGTGTTGTGCTCCGGAGATATCCGGCTTACTACGCGAGTGAAAACAATCACACATGAAGTAGAAATAAAGAATGTTTTGTGCATACCAACACTCACCACAAATTTGCTTTCAGTCAGCAGAATGATCGCAAATGGTAACAGAGTATCCTTCAATAAAGATGGATGTTACATTTACAACACCCAGAATGTTTGTATTGGTGAAGCGAGCTTGGAAAATGAAGTGTTCAGATTAAACATTGAAAAGTCGAAGCAGCTTTTAGCGGCAGTTGCACAGACCTCATGCAACACTTGGCATAGACGATTGGGTCACATAAATATGAATGACCTTGAGAAAATGAAAAAAGGAGCAGTCAAAGGTGTAACTTACCAGGAAAAACAGAATATAAGCAAATCAAGTTGTGTAGTTTGCTGCGAAGGCAAACAAAGCAGGCTGCCTTTCTCTGCTAGTACCAGCACGAGCAGCAGGGTCCTAGAAGTGGTTCATACAGACCTGTGTGGCCCCATGGAGAAGAAATCACTTGGTTTGGCTAGATACTATCTGTTGTTTATTGACGATTACAGCCGGATGTGTTTTGTTTACTTTCTAAAGGAAAAGAATGAGACTTTTAAGTATTTTCGTGAATTCAAAGAGCAGGTTGAGAATCAGCAATCACAAAAGATTAAAATATTGCGGTCCGATAACGGTGGGGAATTCTGCTCAGTGGAGATGGAAAATTACTTAAAGCGACATGGGATAATTCATCAAAAGACAGTTCCCTATACACCGGAGCAGAACGGCTTTAGTGAAAGATACAATAGGTCAATTGTAGAAAAAGCGCGCTGTCTCCTGTATGACGCTTCATTCGACAAATACTTATGGGCGGAGGCTGTGAATACGGCAGTATATTTGAAAAATCGATCACCAGCAGCAGTTTTGGACAATAATTCTACCCCATATGAGATATGGACTGGTAGAAAACCTGATCTACAACATATTAGAGTGTTTGGGAGTCCAGTTATGGTCCGCATTCCAAAAGTGAGACGTAACAAATGGGACAAAAAATCGCAAATGTTACATTTGGTTGGGTATTCAGAAAATACCAAAGGCTACAGATTATATGACCAGAAAACAAATAAAATAACTGTGGCACGGGACGTTGTAGTCATGGAGAGTCATATGAATGACACAGTAGAGGTTGCGGTTGAAGAGAGGGCGCCAGAGAAAGATATAGAAAAGAATACAGGTGTTGAAGAGGAAAGTTCAATAAGCATTGAAGACAATGAGAGATCAGACAGAGAAGATCCAACATATTGTTGTGTCCAGTAGCATCCGCTTTGACTGGAGTGACAGCAGTTGTTCGTCGAAACGAGAGCACTGGAATAACTTCGAAAAGGGCGCGAAAGTCAAAATTCCAACCTCCAAATGATGTAGAATGGAAAGATACATGGAGGCGGAGATTGGCTATAAAAACAGCCGCTGTATTGAGCGGCGAGTTAGTTCGTTCGTTCGTTTTTGTTATTTTCCCGCCTAGAATATTCGTAATACAAAAACAAAAAAAAAAAAAACTTTTAAACCCTCTCGGGAACCAACCTAACCTTGTTCTTTTGTTTTTGCTTTTTTTTCTTTCCGAGGCGGCGAGTTGCTAAAGTTAACAGCGGCGTAAATCCTCAACCCCCCCATTAATACAACAATATATTGCAAGCGATTCGTCAAGTGATCAGGATGACGAATATAGTGAGTGCTTAATAACAGATGACAGTTTGGTTGCTACTCAGAGTGATGCTGTCATTCAAAAAGAGAAGCGTGTTCGTCGTGTACCAGAGAGGTACGGATTTTCCAACATGTGTGTTGAAGACTTTACTAGTGAACAAATATCTCTACAAGACGCCCTCACGGGACCCAAAAGAGAGCATTGGTGCAAGGCTATGGAAGAAGAACTGAAATCGTGGATAGGCCAAGTGAGGGCACAGTAGTGAAAAACAAGTGGGTATTCAAGGAGAAATGTGACAGTAGCGGTAATGTGCGCTATAGAGCCCGACTTGTGGCTAAGGGCTTCACTCAAATCAAAGATATGGACTATAATGAAACCTTTTCTCCTGTTGTGCGTTATTCTACCTTGAGACTACTTTTTGCCTTGAGTGTTCAACTAGACTTAAAAATGAACCATTTAGATGTACCAACAGCTTTCCTTAATGGTGATATTGATGAATGTGTATTTATGGAAATACCAGAAAATTCTAATTTTAAAAATTGTGAGAATAAAGTTTTAAGGTTAAAAAGGGCCATATATGGGCTAAAACAGTCAGCTAGGGCCTGGTACATAAAAGTGGAATCCAGTTTGTTAAAGTTAGGTTTCAAGAAATCTAAATATGAACCCTGTCTATTCATGAAATGTCATAATAATTTGAAAGTTTATGTAGCTGTATTTGTCGATGATTTTTTTGTGTTTTACAACTGCGATAATACTTACAAAGGGTTGATAAGTGTATTAGAGTCAGATTTCAAAATTAAAGATTTGGGTCAAACAAAAAATTGCCTTGGCATGAATGTAAATGTTCAAAAGAATTATGTAACCTTAAGCCAAGAGAAATTCATTGACAATATTTTGAAAAGATTTAATATGATTCATTGTAAAACTTCAGATACTCCAATGGAAGTAAACTTAAAATTAGAAAAAGCCGATAATAACCATTGTAGTGAGACTTATCCTTATCAACAATTGGTTGGATCACTGATGTATCTTTCAGTTCTCACAAGGCCAGATATTTCTTATAGCGTAAGTTTTCTGAGCCAATATAATACATGTTATAACGAAACACATTGGAAACATTTGAAAAGATTGTTAAGATATTTGCAGAAAACTAAACATTTTGGCTTAATTTTCAAGAAAAATAGTACTGATTTATATGGTTTTGTTGATGCCGACTGGGCATCTTGTAACATCGATAGAAGATCTTACACAGGATATTGTTTTATATTGTCAGGTTGTGTAATAAGCTATGAGTCTCGAAAGCAAAGAACAGTTGCCCTGTCTAGTACTGAGGCCGAGTATATTGCGCTTGCAGAGACTTGTAAAGAAGCAATTTATTTGAAAAACTTAATGTCAGAACTTCGTATGTATGGTAAAAATGAACCTTTAAGCTTATACAGTGACAGTCAAAGTTCTTTAAAATTGGCTTCTAATCCGATGTTCCACAAACGTACTAAGCATATTGATGTACGCCATAATTTTACTAGAGAATGTGTGATGAATAATAAAATTAAGATTAGTTATGTACCAACCTCTTCTATGCCAGCAGATATATTTACTAAAGCACTTTGTGCAAATAAACATTATAAATTTATAGATTTGATGGGAATAGGGGAAGTAAATTAAAATAAGTATGTAGTTTATAACCGTTTGAAAAACTGAATTTTTTGACAAAAAAAAAAAAAAAAAAAAAAATCGGGATATTTTGTTAAGAGAGGGTGTTATAAATGAATTGTAACTCAATAACAAAATATCATACTACCAGAGCCATCTATTGGTATATGAGTGTAAATCTGCCTACTTTTTTGTAAATAAAAGTCAGTCTGTTGCAAACCACCGAGCGAGTTGTATCATTTCATTAACTACTCTTACACATCCATCCTTACCAGGATGTAAATCGAGGACGCGTCCCATCAGCCATTTCCTAGGGCGTAGATTGCCTTCCTTCACTAGAACGAGGTCATTTATCTTGATATTTGGTTCTACGTGTTGCCACTTCGGACGATTTTGCAATGATGTTAGATATTCCATACTCCAAAGTCTCCAGTAGCCTTGGACTTGAGTTGCTTGAGTTGATTTCCGTAGTCGGAATCGATTGGTTGAAATATCCGAGGATGGTTCAGGAATTGATGAATATGGTCTTCCTAAAAGAAAGTGTGCCGGTGTTAATACATCAAGATCCCTGTCTAACGCAGCATATAAGGGTCTCGAATTCAGGATTGCCTCAATTTGTGTCAGAAGAGTATAAAATTCCTCAAAACATAGCCTATCTTCTCCGATTACTCTTCGTAGGTGATGTTTGACAGATTTCACACCTGCCTCCCACAAGCCGCCAAAATGTGGTGCTGAGGGGAGGTTAAAATGCCACGTTATATCATCGCGAGCGAGTGTTTCTTCGACCAATGAATTATGATGAAGGACGAGCTTATGCATTTCCGACAACACGCGTGCTCCGCCGCGAAAGTTTGTTCCATTGTCTGAGTACATGTTTGAGGGTTTCCCACGACGGGCTACAAATCGACGAAGTGCAGCCAGAAAAGCCTCAGTAGTGAGATCACTCACTAGTTCGAGATGAATCGCCTTCGTCACAAGACATATAAACAGAGCGATATATCCCTTTGTAATATGTGACTTTCTTCCAATTCTAAGTTTAAGTGCAACTGGACCGGCATAATCAACCCCGCAATGCGAGAATGGATGACACTGCCGAATCCTTTGAGGTGGTAGATTCCCCATTTGTTGGTTGACGGTAGCATTTCTTTGTTTAAAGCACGATATACATTCATATGAGACCTTCCGCAGCAAGTTTCTACAGCCTAGAATCCAGTATTCCTGGCGAATGAGTGCGAATAAAGTTGATACTCCTGGATGTAGGAATTTCCGATGTGCGTCGATTAGAATAAGCCTTGTAATGCGGTGCTCCTTGGGGATTATAATGGGATGTTTTGCGTCGTAGTCAATGTTCGCCTCCTCGATCCGACCACCAACACGAAGTATTTTTTTTTCATCTACAAATGGATTAAGACTTGAAAGCTTGCAATTTTTGGGAAATTTACCAAATTTATTGAAATGTTGTAGAGATTCGCCGAAATGTATTTTTTGTAGCCATCTAATCAACTTGAACTTTGCGTTGCGAATTTCTTGAGCTTGTAAATGAGAAGAAAATGTATGAGTTAGCTTGCAACAGTTAGAAATAAAACGAAACATAAAGGCTGTGCTGCGGATTAACTGTGTCCAAGATGAGAAGACAGTCGAGAGGTATTCGAAAGATCATCCTTTCGAAGTAACGACCTGTAAAACTTGCGCTGCGTGTTTCCTTTCTTCTTTAACACAATCGGGATCTTCCTTGAGTTCGCTTGCTATTGGCCAATTTAGAGATTCCTCTACGAGCCAATCTGGACCATGCCACCAAAGAGGATGTTCCAATAGTTTTGAAGGTGTTATTCCGCGGGAAGCACAATCAGCTGGAATATATTACGATCTTACGTGAAACCAACGATTCCTTGGAATCGTATCCAGAATTTCTGAAGTACGAAAACATCCCAGCGGCGGCAAGGTGACGATAACCACGATAAAACAACGCTCGAATCACTCCAGGCATATACATTAGTGAATTTGATTTGAAGGGATTCTTGTAGTGTTTGAAGAAGTCTGGCTAGCAAGAGCGCGGCACATAATTCGAGACTAGGGATAGTCAATTTCTTTAGGGGCGCTACACGAGACTTAGCAGCAACAATTTGAGTTTTCAATTTTCCATTTGAGAGGCGCCAACGTGAATAAATTACGGCCGCATATGCCGCTTCCGATGCGTCCGAAAAACCGTGGAGTTCAAAGGAGTCTCCAGACAAACCAATTGCCCTTGGGATAGCGAGTTGAGTGAGGATGGTCAGTTCTTGGCGGTATTGAATCCATCTCCTAGAAATTGTGTCTGGGATTTCATCATCCCATTCTAGTTTGCGGTGCCAGAGATCCTGAAAAATGATTTTGAACAAAATTACTGATGGCGTAAGGAAACCAAGTGGATCAAAAATGCTTGCTATATCTCGCAATATTTGACGTTTTGTTATACATGTGTTAATATCGAGTTTAAAACGGAAACTGAAAATATCCTCTCTTGAGTTCCAATAGAGCCCTAATACCTTACTCCAAGGTTCGCCATTTGTATACATTGATTTAAAATCGACTTGTTCTTCTGTATGATTCGGTAACAGCTCCAGGCAGTTGCTTTGCCACTTGCTAAGCCTGAACTCTCCTCTGGAAAGAAGTTTTATTAATGACTCCCGTTTTCTTACTGCGTCTTCCAATGTATCAGCTCCTGAACGCAACGTCGTCCACGTAAAATTCGTTGTTGATAATTTCCGCTGCACTAGGAAACTCCTTCCTATAATCATGTGCGAGTTGCTCCAAGACTCAAATTGATTGAAACGGTGCGCACGATGTTCCATACGTCACAGTACATAGCTCATAGCGACCGCCGCCAAACTATGCGGAGAAAATTTCTGTCCTTTTGCGACACCCATATTTGTCGAAACATCTTGATAATATCTGCTGTAAAGACGAATTTATATTTTCGAAATCTTAAACTCACCGAGAACAAATTCCTTTGAATAGGTGGCCCCACCATCCAACCTTCGTTTAAAGATCTTCCCTTGTTGTTCTTGAAAGATCCGTCGAAAACAACACGAATTTTTGTCGGAGGACGGTCTTGTTTAAAAACAGCATGGTGCGGCAAGTAAACGACGTTTTCCTTTTCGATATCCTGTTTTCCAAGTTTGTGCATGTGCCCCAGCGATAAATATTCTTGAAGGAATTGAGTATAGCCTAAACGAAGATCCTCGTTCTTTTGAAATTGTTTCTCTATAGACTTCAGACGTTGAACTGCACCCTTCAAGGTACCGGAAAATCGAGGTGATTCCTTAAACGGCAGATCTACGATATATTTCCCATCGACGTCTCTTTTATGGGTTTTTATAAAATGCTCTTCTATCTTCTTTTCTTCTTGGGTGTAAAATGATTTTGGGTTTACCTCCTCAATAGTCCAAAAGGCCTGTAGCATAGAATCGACCTCCAAAATACTATGGTGTGATTGAATAATTGATTCATTCTCCTTGGCAGGTAACTGTCCTGCTAAGATCCATCCGAATGATGTTTTTTTGCGCGATCGGATATCCTTCCCTATCATACTGAAATTCGCCCTGTAGAATTTCCCATACCTTGTCCGCTCCTAACAGTATATCAACTGAAGATGATTTATTAAACGAAGTATCTGCTAAGTTTAATTTGCTCAGGTGATTCCAATTATTGATATCGAAAGAAAAAGTTGGCAAATTTGCGGTGACTTGAGGCAATACATACGCATCAACTGAGATAACTGTTGACTCGAGACGAGAGAAGATGCGCATCGAAACTATTCCTTTAGTTTTGCCCGCACTCATAGTACCTATACTATTTATTAGCAGTCCTGCTTTCCTACGTTGTAAACCTAATCGTTGAACACAGGATTCCGAAACAAACGACACTTCACTTGTTGAATATTGCCCCTACTATCGATAACATTTCCAACAGCAGTAGGTAATAGAGTTTGTGGTAAGCGATATGCGTTACTTAACGAATGATTAGTTACTATGTTTTGGAACTGCGAAGGCTTACGAATATCATGTTGAGGCTCGATAACGATTCGCGAAGAATTAGTAGATAGTAAATTAGTCGAATGTGCAGTAGAAGCACCGGAGTTAGTGGTATCCAAATGAACTAAACTGTGATGTCGAGTGTTACAAGTCCGACATCGTATTTTAGATTGACATCGAGCTGATGGATGGCCACTATGCAGACAGTTGAAGCACAATTTGTTTAATTTGACGAAGTCTCTTCTGGCCTGAATGCTAAGGCTTGAAAACTCGCTACATTGATATAAATTATGTGATTCTGAACATTTAGGGCAACTGGAAAAAGATGAAACGTGATGGCTTCTTACGACGGAAGCTTTAGCCCTGGGTTCTCGAAAATTAACTCTGCATGCTTCCAAAGCATCACAACGACGTTTTAGGAAAGTAAGAAATTTGTCAATGGTTGGATACTCTTCATCGACGTTATACACCGACCATGCTTGTCGTGTTTCTGCATCCACTTTATTGATTAAGATATAAATTAACCAAGGGTCTTTATCTAACGAGTTTATAGAATTCAAACCCCTGACTACTTCATCAGCTCCATCAGATATTTTGCGCAATATGGAAACATTTGAAATATTTATGGATGGCAAGTCCAAAAAACATTTTATAAAATTGTTAATAACATACCGAGGTCTGTCATACCGCCTTTCTAATCGACCCCACGCCGCAGGATATGTGGCATCACATATAGGAATGTGGTTTAGCAATGTCAAGGCGTCTTCCCGAAGATGTGATATAAGCAGATGAAACTTTTGCGTTGGAGATAAAGCCTTCCTATTATGCACAGATCCTACGTATATGTATATCTCGAAATGCGGGCCATTCGCGGTAGCTTCCTGAAAATGGTTCTATCCGAATTGTTGGCAAGGTTGTGTCCTGATTGGACGACGACGCTACAATTGAATTATTAAGACGTTCTGTAAGGAGGGCTTGTTGAATTAATTTATCTACTATTTCATTTTGCTGTTCAGCTAGTTGGGCTATATTCTCGTCCGATTGTTTAACAGTTGAATGTTTTTTTATAGCGGCAAGCAAAAGTGACTTGACCGTGAGGTATTTTGATTCGAATTCCTCGAACTCTGGATCAGGATCGACATAACCTTCTTGATCAGCAAACTCATACATAGCATCTTGAGAGGCCTTAAAATCATTCCAAATTTCAATTATTTTTTCCTTACGTACCTCTAATGCTTCTAGCGTTACATCCTCACTCAACGTTCCAATAAACGACGCTAATTTACTCAAAGAACTCTTTAGACGGCCACGTGTTCCGCGTAGTTTAGTTAACCTAACTTTTGTACTCATATTCAGGATGCAGATGTATTATTAATCCAAACGAATCCGACTCGAAGGACCAAAAAATGTGTGATAACACACCGAGGAAGTCGAAACTAGAATCCAACGATGAATTCCAACGAAGTATTGCCAACGAAAATTGAATTAAACAAGACGAATGCTTTTGTTCCGACTTCTTTGCTGGTTCAAAACGAAGTGCCGAACAATTTATTAATTATTTGAAATTACAAAATAAGAAAAAAAAGAGAAACTTAAAACATCGAATTCTAAGTGGGTTGCTAAGGGTGATGACACAAAATGAATTTTGATTTTATAATATGCAAAGTGTTGAAAGTGTTCTCGAACAGCGCCCTTTTAGCGGAAGATTAAATATAGAATTTATATATATAAGGAAAAGCATTGGTCCCAGCACTGAGCCTTGGGGAATATCTGAATCCGGACAAGGAATTGGATCACTCAAGGTAGCATTCACACGGACTACCTGGATTCTAATTTTTAGATATGATGAAACCCAGTTTAAGTTGGTACCCTGAAACCATATTGACGAAGTATCCTCAGCAACAATTTGTGATTGACAAGATCAAATGCTTTCGTCAAATCAATCTATTATCTATTCCTTGATTTATATTTTCCAAAAAAAGATTGGATGGCATCTTCGGTAGATTTCCCTTTTATAAAACCAAATTGAGATGTGCTAAGTATTTTGTTTTTATAGCAAAATCTTAACATTCTTTTACTTATTATTTTTTCGAAAATTTTGAAAAAAGAGCAAAGAAATTGGCCTGTAATTATTAGGGTCACATTTATCACCTTTTTTATGTATGAGAATTATTACTGCTGTTTTCAAGTATTCTGGAAATATACTGTTTACGAAACTAACGTTTATAAGATATGTTAAAGGTTTAACAATCCATTTACTAATTTTTTTTTATGACAATCGTACTTATACCATAAATTCCGCTTGATCTCTTGGATGTCATGTTAGATATTACTTTCAGCACTTCGGCTTCAGTAACTATATCAAGAAAGAATGCAAGTAGAATTTCATTTTGAAGAAAAGTTTCTTGGGAGTTATATTCAGGATAATGAGGGGAATTAGGTCTATGACACGCAGATACATTTTTAAAGAATGCATTCAATTTATTTGCAGTTTCTGTATCACTTTCGGATGTCCTAATTTCTGGAAATACTATGTGCTTAAAACCGTTTTCTGTAATCTTTTTGCCTAATAGAGTGTTTATAGTATTCCATTGTTGCCTAGGATTAAATCTATTATCACTAAATATTTTTTTGTAGTAAGCTTCTTTTTGTTTACTTATTTCATTGTTAATGTCCTTTTGCATTTGTTTATAAATATTTTTTATGTGTGGTAGGTGCAGGTTTTTTTTATTCCTGATGTAGTACATATTTTTAGTATATATTTTAATACAAAGATTGTTTGTAATCCACGGATTTTTTTTTTTTTTGCATTTGCGATGTTGTTTTAAGGACTTACAGATGGAAATATGAGCTAAAAAATATTTAAGAAGCTACTAAAAGCGGTTGAAGGGCAGCTATAGCTGTATAACTCAGACCATGTTTCAATAGAGAGGCGCTCATTCAGCATAACGTAATTAATTTTTTGGTGTATTAGTCGTTCTCTGTTTACATTCGGTTTGTTAGAGTAATTAAATATATCCGCAATGCACATACCAGTGGCAAAATGATCGGTTATCTCCTATTCGAGTACGAATGAGCGAATATTATCACAGTTCTGAGTTCGAATAAATATATGGTCAATGCAGAACTTTGTGGTTGAAGTTACTCTCGTTGGTATGTTTATCAATGATTGAAATCCCAATGATGACAAAAGGAGCAAATAACGACCGCAACTAGAAGAGAAGACCAGTATATCAATATTTAAATCACCAACAATACAAATATTGCGGCTGTTCATTCCGGTATTGAGATCTTCGATATCTTTTAGGAATATATCTTGATGAATAAATTGAAAAATGCAAACAATGTCAATGAAAAAAATATTGTTAAGTTTGAGTTTTACCCACAATACTATCCGCACTATCCAAATCAGGTGTTTTAACATCCACAACCACTATATTGTCTTTAGTAAAAATAGCAATACCACCTGAAGGGTAGTTTCTATTACACTCAGCATATAAATTATAGCCCGGAATATAAAAGTTGCATAATTCATGGTTAAAAATCCAAATTTCAGACAGAACTATTATTTCAAGAAGTACTTTAAAATAATTATTTAAATAAATCAAAATTTTTCCTCATACTTCTGATATTTTGGTGGAGGACTGTAAAATCATTTAAGGAAGAATTAAAACAATTGCTAACAAATACATTACTACTTGAACAGCTACAAGAAGGATCAAATAATTCATTATGGTGGGGAAATATTATTATATATAACAATTAATACAAAAAGAAGTACTTATAAATGGTTTAGATCTTCGATGCACCTAATGAATTTAATTTCCTTACCAACAGCCTTACGCATCATGATCTTTGCCTCTTTCAATAAGATCTTAATTTCAGGTGAGAGCCAATCGTTGATGTATGTACATAACATATATGTTTCCTTTGTAGGACGCAGACAAGGTTTTCCCCTTCACTCTCGTCGTATAGAACTGCACAATCACCGTCCATGTTGTTGCATCCTTGCTCTTCTTTCGGTAACATATGCCGACGTCATTGTCACTTATTTCAACACCGACGCCCAGGTTGATGACTTGGATAATTGTTTCCCGAACATTTTGGTTTTCCACAAGAGGTACTTCGCGTAGTTATAAGTAATTCGAGTGTTTTTAGTTCAGCCCTCAGCGTTTCATTTTCCTTTAGAATTTGTGATAGTATTTGTGTCGTTTTTTCAAGCCCGGCGATTTGTTGTTGCATAAGATGCGATGTTTTTACTGTTTTCCCCAGGGTCTTTTTGATTTCTGCAACGTTAAAGTGAATGCCCTCTAGAGTAATTTTGTTGTCAGGGTCTGCGTTCTCGCCACTTTTCACACACGATGATATCAACAACCTACGCAGATTGTTTCTTTTCTTTTGTAGGCAATTTTCACATGTCCACGGTTTTTTTGACTTTGTAATAAACTCGACATCTGTGGGCTTTAATTTAACACAGTCCGCATGCATAAGGAGTTTGCAATCACAGCACTTAATGTAGCAAACATCTTTACCGAGTCTTAAAGAACAAATTTTGCAATTCATTGTTTGTTTTTCTTTTTATTTATGACCACTCTCGAAACACGTCTTAACACCTCGCCCGTCTATATTTTTCTCAAAACCTTAAAAAACCTTAAAATGATAAAGATGGCAGCAGGATCTTCAGGGACCTGAACAGCATCATCGAGTTGGATAAACGGTAAGCCTTACATATTTTTCTCGCGGCACATTTCTGTAACACAACAACTGGTGATGTAGGAATTCTCCCAACAATTTATACCATATTCTAACTTCGAATGAAAAATTGCGTGGTAAACTGTTTTTAAAGTATGATTTTTACAGCATTTTCTGAGTCGGTAAAGACTACGAATAGACTGAATCCATATATACAATACATTAAAGGTTATTTTTCGTTGATTTGGTTAATGTATGTTTGAAATCTATACTATGTTTGTACATTTGTTTTTTTGTTACAGAAATGGATCCAAATAGTTTGTATGGTAAGATTAGGAGTACCCAGTTAATTCCTGGAAATGGATATTTAACCCTTATTTTCGTACACGCAAATGCCCATCATGGGTAAATTTTACCCAATATTACAAAATATTTTTTTCCACCCTGAATTTAAAAAAATATGTAATTAACCAACGTTATTGAAATGAATGGAATATAAAAAAGAAATCGAAATAGAATAAATAAGTTCTTTTTTTGCTTTCAAATATTTTATTAAACTAAACAATTATGACTTGCATATCATACATAAAATAATTTTAACTTCATTTTCAATAAAAAGTAAATAAAAAGATAAACAAAAAAATAGATTTCATAACGATTTTTAAGTAAAATAAATAGTATTCTTTCAAAAAGAAAAAGAGTTTAGTAAATTTATATTCATACATCACATAATTGAAATCAGTCTTTATTACGACTTCACATTTTTTTTTATCTGCACGTGAAGCAAACAATAACTCTATGCTCCATACACATTGGATTTTTGCAGACAATGCATACGTTTTTCGTATTTCCGTCCTTCTTGGCTTCACAGAAAGCACATCTTACAGCCTTAGTAAGGAATTCATGAGTTGGGATACAAAATTCTTCTGAGTTTTCGAAAGAATTACATATTTTCATGATAAGTTCCTTCAAATTTCTATTAAGCTGTGGAATTTGATATCTTGTTTTCAAATGTTTTTTTTTTTTTTTTTTTTTTTACGAGGGTAGGTAAAAATCTTCAAAAGACACTATGAGAATCGACAGCGCGTGCTCATAGTAGTGTGAGATTCTTACTCACTAAAAACACCTCCCTTCAAACGTATTTTAATGTATAGACTACAACTGAGTTCTTGCACTCATCCAGCATTTGTTTATTCAAATCAGAAAAAGATACATATTCAGGGTGTCCCACGAGCAGTGTGCCAAAAAGCTAGAGCGTGTAGGTCTGGTCAAGACATGAAAAAAATCGTATGGGAGGGGAGGGTCTATTCCCCCCCGTTTAGCCGGGAGAGGCAATTTTCTAAAAAATTTACTTAATTTGGAAAAAAAATGATTAAAAATCAACAGTTACATCCACAATGCCGTGATATTTTTTTTTTGTAAAACCAGAAACCTCTTCTTTCATCTTGTTTTTGAACGAAGCGGTTTCAAGGAATAGAAATTAATTTTCAAACTCAAAATTTTGAAAAAAAAATGAAAAAAAAAATTTCGAACTACTTTTTTTTCAAAATTGTATGTAATTAAGTAGTATTTTTTTTCAAAAATTCAATTCTCTTGTTAGTTTTTAGTTAAAAACAGAAAACCGGATGCAAAAATGTCTTGCAGTTTTTGAGAAATTAAAAAAAAACCCGAACCATTTTTTACTAAGAAAAGCCTTTTTTTTTGGTTTTAACGCGGCTGGACTTGTAGGCAAATTAGTGTATGAAACATTGATCTCTTTTTTATTATTTTTAAAAAAACTCGGAGTTTTATGAGGATACAATAAAGTGACACAGTATTGAAATAACCCTGGATTAATCCTTTTTTTTCATTGATAACGCCTGAAAACTGACCTGCCAATTTCGTCTGGGTCCGCCCGCCGCCGATGGGTTCTACCCACTAGGACCTTAAGACAATAAAACCGCAATTTTTCTTTACTGAAAAACAAAATATTTGCAACTAAAATGTAAATAAAAGGCGTCGCATTTTTAATAAAAAACCATTTCCAAATTGGATGTTAACTCATCAACACATTACGATATCAAACTCATACTCTCGAGAAGAATTAAACGAGAAACGTGACCAATAACACCAATTCCGTCAAGAATATTGAAAATACTCTAACTGGCCATCTAGAAGTCTTTCGAGCAGTGCTGTAAACCTTACATATTTGATTAAACAAGTCCGTACCAATTTTTGTTTGGTTATATGTATTTGTATTTGTATTTGTATTTATATTTTATTTCATATGCATTTTGTTTACAGTTAGGATAATAACGTAACAATAATTCATTAAGATAATAACAATAATGAAATAAGTAGATGAAATTTTTATTTTCATACAATTAGTACTAAAATAGTTTCAATGCCACTTCATAGAGCATAGAGCATAAGGAGTACAATTCATAAGTGGGGCGACTCTATTGACTTGTAACAAGAGGTAAAGGGAAAGAATATTGGGCAAAATAATAAATAAATGAATAAATAAATAATGAATGCAAGAGATTTTTAAAAAAGATATTAAAAATAATCAAAAAAAAAAAAACAAAAAAGAGAAAAAAAAACCAAAACAAAAGTAAGAAATAAGAAAAAGTCAAGAGAAAAGCTTAATTTACACCAAAATATTAGATAGGATGGATTCTATACTATCAAAGTCTATATCGAGCAGCCAAAATTTTACACATTTTAGGAATTTTTTTGGGTTTGTAGTAGATCTTAACGATTGAGGAAGATTGTTAAATAAACGACAGGATGAAATATCGTAGAAATTGCGATACGCGGTTGTACGGAATTGGGGGACACTCACAACATTTGAAAAGTTTCTACGTATATTGTAGTCTGAAATTAATCTGTAGTTGAGGTTTCCAGAACGCATAAAAAAAATCTTTAATGTTTTGTAACAATATAAATGGCGAACCGGAAGAATTCTTAAATCACGAAACAGTGGAAGGCTAGGATGAAGACAGCGTTTATTGCATATTTTCCTTAATACACTTTTTTGCAAAATTAATAAGGGCTGGATCTTATTCGTGTATGTACCTCCCCAGCACACAATACCATATTGTAGTTTAGAATGTAGGATTCCGTAATAAATAATGGTTAAAAATTTCTGGGAACATACTTTTTTGAGAAAATAAAAATGACGAAGCGTATTAAATAAATATCTTTTTAAAGACTCTATATGGTTACTAAAAGACATCTTCGAGTCAATTATAAGACCAAGGTATTTGTACTCGTCTACTGCTTCAATCAGAAAGCATTTCTCATTGCAATTAGTATTGGAACAAAAAGTTTGTCGCGGAGGGCAAACGACACAATTGAACCATTCCAATCCGAATCTATTACAATCAGGAGCGTAAAAATAAACTTCCGGAAAAGAATACGTTGTAGTAGATATACTAAAAGGCATTAATTTAGTTTTCGAGCTGATGTCTAATCTGCTTCTGAAAATGTCAGAAAACCAGCTTCTTAGGAGACTGAGATCAAAATTAATGTCGCATATTAAATCTAACAAACTGTTGGAGGCGTATGAGTAACCCACATCATCCGCAAAGGCTGTCACTTTTCCCCTAAAATCCTGTTCAAACAGTGAGTTTATGTAAACTAGAAACAAAATTGGTCCCAGTACAGATCCCTGGGGAACTCCTATATTAAACTATATTATTATATTATTATTGAGATCGATTTGATAGGTAAGATGTAAACCAGTCCAACATGAATCCTCGAAACCCCGTAACAACATGTATCGGCTTTTCAGTTTCCGGATCAGTGCTAGAATTATGGTGCATTGTTGAAAGGATTATAACGGTTTTGTTTTGCTTCTCAGTCCAGGAAAGAAGCGTTTTTTCTTTGTTGAATCCGAATATTGCTTTAGGGGCGTCTTTAACCTTTATAAAATCCGGTGGTATTTCAGCTTTATTTTTCCTCATTGTTCCGTGCATTGTAAGCCCAAAATTAGATTGTTAGATATGATAGATTAGAAATTAGACTCTGCTAACGGCACTGAACTAAACCAATTATCCATTGTTATATTTCTATTAGTGTGGTGAATAATTTCTGTTAACTTTTAAACATAGTAACTTGGAACTAGTTCATTTGGTTCCACTGGTACTTTTCCAGTGTATGGATGTGCAGTCAGCATGTATCCAGTGCGAGCCTCGTTCATTGAGATCATTTTAATGCCGTACTTATCGGGCTTTTTCGGATTATAACAAATGAAGGGACACTTACCTCTAAAACCTAATTGCTGTTCATCGATGGTACAATGTTCGTAAGGTGTGTAAAATTCAGCGCATTTGTTTAAATATCTCTCCCAAAGATCTCGTATAGCTGCACATTTGTCACTTTCCTGTCGAGTTTTTCTAGTATTTTTTCGTCGAATCGTATATTTTGAGCAATAAATTCGAATCTATTTTTTGCCATAGTGGCACGGTAAATTCCATTTCCAAGATCTTTATCCCATAATTCCATGATGTCAACTCTATATTGTTTCAGGATACTTATTATAAACAGCAATCCAACAAAAGCGCTCATTTCTTCTTCTTTGACCTCCCGTTCATAAGGCTCAGATTGTTTTCCTTCTTTCTTCCGATTGATTTGCTCAGTTGTGTATTTTACAATTATTGCACACATTTCACTCGTGAAAAGTAAATTGAATGCATCCTCAGGAGTTCGAATATTTTTTGCATCACATTTACAACCGGAAAGGCGTATAACAATATTTGACCTAATAGGTTTTCCCCGTGAACTAACCCTTTAGGGACCATACATTTTCCATCTAACAATGTTTCAAAAACAAAAAAGAATTATTATAAATGCTTACCTGTATTTATTTCTACCCACAAAATACCTAACTGGTTTTTTTTCGTGTAGGTGAAGATGAAATGTGATCTGATGATGAATTGGATTTACTATTTTCATCCAAACTTTCCATATCGGAAGAATGAGTGTCACTCTCATCATTCATACTTCCTTCAAAAATCGTTATGTCTAAATCTTCATCTTCATCACTGTCATCCCCAAAAATGCCACCGTTACTCTCTTGGGGATCTTCTTGATCCAAGATGCGCGATATGGTATCGTCCTTTAATAATCGTCGTGCCATTTTCTCTAATTTTATCTAAGAAACACAAAAAATTACCCAAATAAAATTTAACTCACCCTTACTTATTCTCTGGTTAGCAAACAACCGCACTCAACAACACAGATGGCAACACTGAATTATGGTGCAATAATTTACATAGGCTCGTTTGACCGTTTTGCGTTAGTACGAGTATTAGTGAATGCATAACGGAATCAATTTTGAATGCGTAAAATTTGCCTATGATGGGTAGTTAAGTGTTAAGTGTTGAAAAGCAAGCTCCAGGATTCGATAAGGAAGGTCTCTTATAGTGATTGTCTAACAGTGCTGGAAACTGAGCCTGACAATGAGAATGTTCCGTCGATCTCGAAATTAAAAAAAACTCAGGTTTTAAAAAAAAAAAGAAATATTATCTTGAGAAAGAAAAATTTGAAATCATACCATAAAAAAAAAAAATTCAATTCAAAGGAAGTGGGAGGAAGTAGGAAGAAGGAGCTTCAACCTTTTGTAAAAACGTTTAAGACACCTTATAAGTGAATTGATAAGAATTGATAAGTCTTATAGTGGAAGAATCGAACAAAAATCACTTCAGGATAACATAAACAAGCCTGCTGGTATAAGCAATAGTGAAATGAAACAATTCATTGGCATGACAATCTTCATGTCCTTACTGAAGCTCCTGATTTCAAAACACTCCTGGAGTAAATCTGTAGGCCAGCGAGAAATTTATGTGACAATGACCTGGCACATATGGGAAAGGATAAAAAGCGTCCTGCATTTCAGTGACGACAATGACAATGCATTTCAAAGATCTTTGGTAAAACAGGATACGACAAGCTTTTTAAAAAAAGACCACTTTTAAACAAAATAAGGAAACAGTTGTTGTTGATTCCAATTGATGAGCAAATAACACCAACTAAGTGCCGACATGAACTCAAGCAATACAACCCAGCCAAACCTCATAAGTGGGACTGTAAAAATCTGGTCCTTTACGGTGTCTCCGGGTTCAGCTACGATTTTGACATATTTGCTGGCGATCAGAGCAACACTTTACCTCAAGGTGCACCTGATTTAGGTGATCTGAATTAAGGCGAACTCAGACCATTAGAATATATATTTTAATATAAAACAACTTCCTTTGTTATGATTTACGTTATAATTTTATTTATATGTATATATATACTGGTTAAGCGTTATTTTAAACTACGTTAATTTGAACTCCACACGACTCCACACGACAAAGGATAAAAGAAGAAGTGCAGTATCTGGCAATTGCCTTCTTATATAGGCTCTTTAGTTACAGCTGATCTATGTAGCTGCTTCAGCTGTAACTGCCCTGGGTCAATGTCCTCCCTTTCGCAACATGTTGATAAGATTTTACATTTTTAACAAAAATGGATTTCAAGTATTAAAAAAAAATGGCGATTTCAACATTATAAAAAAATTGTTTTATTACTAACAATTTTAATTATTGTTTTAGGAACTCACCAATCACACTTTTTTTATATTGTAAATATATGTAAGGAACGGTATTATTACTGTTATATTTTGACAAAAAAAGTGTCTGCTACCTAGTTTTTGATGACGTCACGAGTTTGATTTAGTATCGAATTAAACTGTTTTTTAAAACAATTTTCGTCTATTTCCTAATACCAAACTCTCTATAATCAATTTCATCTCAGAGATAGTTGTTGGTCACTTTTTTCTAATTTTTTTTCCATATATTGCCAACAGTTCTCAATTGGATTCAGGTACGGACTGTTTTCTGGCTATGGAAATACCCAACAGATCTGTATGATTTTTTTACCTGAACGTAGAGAAAACATCAACGTAAGTAAAAAAATCCCAAATTAAAATTTTAGCTTAAAGTTACCGAGTCAAAAGTTACCATTTTGACTCGGTGACATTGCTCCAAAGTTGTCAAAACACCTTCGCTAATGATCATTTTCATTCATTTCATTTTTATTCGTATTCTCGATTTTAAATATTTACAAAGTGTATAATTAACATAATAATATAATAACATAATAATTACAAGAGAATAGTAGTGGCATTTTGTAATTTGTAAGACGAAACTAGTGATAAATGCCACATCAATAAGCAATAAAAAAAACATAATTTGGGGTGATTAAAAATAATAACGCAAGTTTAAGCAAAAAGAGAAAACAATTTAGAAATTATATAAACACTATCAATATTGTCAAGTGGTCGTGCATCAAAAAAAACAGAAACAGAGAAATTAGCTTAAATAACGGGATCCAGCAAATGTTCGATTTGGTTGTGGTTGAACATGAAAAGCCATGACTTCAATTTATTTACGAGCAATTTCATCGATCTTGTAGACCTTATTGATCCTGGAAGTTTATTAAATAATCTATATGCAGCAATAAAACTAGAGTTTCTGTAAGTCGTAGTGCGATGTTATGGAATATTTACATCCATACTTTGATTAATCCGGAGATTATAGCGATCAGATTGTCTACTATTGAGGTAACCACATCTTAAGAAAAAACTTTCAAAACTTTGTAGTAGAACAAATGCCTTAGAGGAAGGATTCTAAGGCTACTAAACAATGGCATAGAATGATCGTAACGGGTTTTTTTTACAAATTTTCCTTACAACGCATTTTTGCAGATTTAATAATCTTGAAATTTTATTGCGGGAGGCACTGCCCCAGGAACAGATTCCATATTGCAATTTGGAATGGAAAATGCCATAGTAAATCATTTTTAGAACCTGCTTTCAACATGTATTCTTTAAATAATAAAAAATACGCAGCGTTGAGATAAAATACTGCTTTAAAGATAAGATGTGTTCGGACCAACTCAATTTATTATCTATAATAACGCCCAGATACTTAAAATGGTTTACAACTTCTATTTTAAAACAACTACTGTCACATGGCAAATGGGTAAAAAATAGTTTAATATCAGTTTTACGGCAAGTACTATCAATTGATTGCATTTTTCTACATTTAGGCGAATGAAAGAAAATATCAACATCCGATGGCCAATTGTAACGAAGGCTAGGGAACATTAATTTTGTTTTACTGCTAACAAGCATTTTGTGTTCAGCGAACCAACTTCGTAACATATCTACATCATAATTGATATCAGCGATAAGGTCACATGGACTATTTGAGGTGTAGGTGATACCCAGATCATCAGCAAAAGCTGTTATAATACCTTTCATGTTCTGATTGAAAATCGAGTTAATATATACAAGAAAGAGGATAGGCCCGAGGACTGAACCTTGGGGTACATCTATATTTATATTAACTGGGGTACTAAAAGTCTCAGATACTTTAACTCTTTGGGTTCTTTCACTTAAATAAGACTTGAACCATTTATAAATGAAATTTCTAAAACCAATTTTGGCTAGTTTATCCAATAGAATATTGTAGTATGATCAACCATATCAAATGCCTTTGTAATATCAACGAAAAGATTTGCACAGTGTTTATTTTAATCGAGCCCTTTCAATATGGAAGAACAGAAAGCATTCAGAGCATCTTCAGTAGAGAGACCACTTCTGAAACCAAACTGTTTTGAGCTAAGAAAATTGTTCTTGTCTAAGAATTTAAGTATACGCCTTTTCATTGCTTTTTCAAACACTTTGGAAATGGTTGGTAAAAGTGAGATTGGTCTATAATTACTCCGATCTTTGGGATTACCCTTCTTATGAAGTGGAATCACAATAGCACATTTTAATTATTTAGGAAAAATTCCTAATAGTACACTGATATTAAATATGTACGCCAATACTTCAACAATATTTAAAGCAATTTTTTTTAATAATTGGTTAGATATTCCGTCTAAACCGCGAGAGTGTGAATCATTTAAGGAATTTATTATTTTCAAAATCTCAAAGGAAGATAACTGATCGAAGAAAAAACTGTTACTGCAAGTAGTGACGTCCTTAATTCTTGTCGAGCTTGTGCAGCAATGACAAATATTGTTACATAATGGAACAAATGTTGAGCCGATGGATGCAAAATAATTGTTGAATTCATTTGCAACGATATACGGTTCAGATGTTTCAAAGGCACCAGTTTTTAGTTTTATACATTTGAATCTTTTTGCGCGTCTGCTGAACATGTTATTAATTAAACCCCATTCCTTTCTCAAATTCCCTCTGCATTTGTTGAATTCGCAGCGATAGAATTGATCGCGACAAACTTTTATGTCTTTACTGAGTTTTGTACAAATGGTCTTGTACCGATTCCTTAGGGCAGCATTCTGCGGATGTTTAGAACATTTACTTCCGAGTTTATTCTTAAGTTTAATCTTTTTTAGAATGCAAGTATTCAACCAGGGCTTAAGCCTAATGTCAGATTTTCTCAGTCAGTCTTACTCGAAAAGTTGATATGAAAATTCAGAATACTTAAAAAGTTTTCATATGCTAGGTCAACATCAGATTTGTTATAAACTTCCTCCCAATTTTCATAAAGAAGTCTCTGATTGAGAATATTAAAATTAATTATGGATTTCGACGGGAAGAAATTATAATTATCCTTACAGTGTAATCCACTAGTGAGATTATTAATAAGAATACCCGTCATACAATGGTCTGTGATTTGTAAATCGAGGTTTATACCAACACAAGCCTTGAGTAACATGTTAGACAGACGTACAAGAACACGGTCTAAACAGGAGCCAGAGCAAGGCCGAGTGATACCATTTATAAGAAAATGCAGACCATGCTCAGCTAAAACTGTGGAGTAGAAATCAATTAAAATCCCCTAGAAAAATAAGATTAGTCACATTTTCACCGAATAGGAGCCTTGAAAATTCCTCAAAAATAAAAAAATAAAAAAATATGAATGTAATTTGTATAATCACACTAATGTAAGAGTTAAGCTGCCTATATTACAACAAATTTTCAAAACATCTGCACTTAAGAAATTACATTTAACAAAATTAAAATTAAGTTCATCTCTAACAAATACTCCAACACCACCAGCAGCATAAGAGTCATTAGTGGTTGCTATGAAAGTATAACCAGGAATAACAAAGTCATCGATTTTTTCATTTTTTCATTCCGTGCAGGGACGGGTTAAGAATATCCCTGCAGCGATACCTCTCGCTTGTCGTAAAAGGCGACTAAAACAAAGGTAAACAAAAATCACATCTAGGCAATTTAGAAAACACCAAGGTGAGCCTAGGGACACATATACCACCATTAAACTGCCCCACAAGTGTACATGCAAATCAGTGGGTTGACACGACTGGAGATCACCGGTGTTGTAAGAGTAAGATCAAACAAAAAAATCTGAAGCATGCCCGTGTCACAAAAAAAAAAAAGGCAGGCCGAAAAACAAATGCAAAAACACCAGCATTTGATTGGCCTCAGCGATGAAGTAATCCCAAACCGGGAAGCCTGCCGCTACTTTCTGAGGTCAAACCGGCGGACCCCACAAGCGGACCAGTAGGAATGCAGTTAAGTGGGAAGGTTATGGTCCTACACTTCTGACCATAACAACGCCGGAAAAAGGAAAAGAAGAAGAATAAGAACAAAGTCATCGATTTCAGGTTCAAAAATCCAGATTTCAGAGACAAAAATAAATTCAGGTTTTCTGTCAAAAGTTTCAATATGAGCGACCAAAGAATTAAAATTTTTTCTGAGGCTCCTGATGTTTTCATGCACAATCAATAGTGAATTAGGATCAAAATTATAACTAAAAAAGTTAAAATTACTTAGGGTTTCAAAGACAGGATTAATGTTAGCTTGATCTACATTTGTATTGAAACTCATTTAATTAAATATTAGATTGATCTTTGGAAAAATTATTAAGATCATCAAACGATCTTAACACAGTAATCCTGCCCTTATCGACTTTCCTTAACAAAATACGGCCATTCCTAATCCAAAGATACTTAAAGTTTTGATCTATTTTTAACTTTTTCGCTGCATTAAATAATGATCTATTGTATTTAGTGAGACAATCATTTATATAAATATTGTTTACATTTTGGTCATTGAAGAGAGTGTTTTTTAATTTGTTTCTCTTTGTTTTCTTACTTTGCATGAGTTTCTCTTTTAAAGTATTAGAGGAGAGATGGACACAAATTATACTCTTTTGAGTGGTACTGCTTCTGCTGCCACCATCATCCATTTCTTCGTTGTTTCTTGATATAGCATTTCACCACATCAACATCGGGAACTGTGATACCAAGGGCATTTGTAAAAATTGTATGAGCGACTTCGCGTGCATTGTTCTCATTAACATGAGAAACTCCTACAATCTCTATAGCGTTTTGCAGTTCACGTTGTTCGTGCATATTTAGCCTGCTCTCAAGAATACTCACTTTTTGTCGTAGAGAGTCGTTTTCCGATTGAAGGTGTTGGATCGATGAGAGGAAATCAGCATTGACTTTCTTTAAGTTGGTAATCTCTTCCAACAACTGCTTCTTTGAGTTGACAATCTCATCAAACAAGTGCTGAAGAGTTAACGAACTGGATGCAGACTCAGCATTCTCGCTCGGAGGTAGGACAGCCAGCTGTTGCGGTAGATTGGGCTTCCCCAATGCTTGTCTAGCTGTTGACATAGAGGTTTCCTGCTTACTATGTGAAAGATGTCGTTGCTTCGCTGATGTTGAAGTTGCGGATCGAACATGTTGCTCCAGCGTAGGTTGCGAGTGGAGCGATCTCCGACGAACAATTGAACACTTTTCACATCGGTAACCAGCTGCATTTGTTTTGAGGAATTCAACGTCTGTCGCGCTAAGGTTCACACAAAAGCAATGAAATATGCAACTGCAGTCGCTACAGGTAACTCCTCCTGTGTCTCCGCGCTCAACCTTTTGATTGCACACTAAACAACTCATTATGACAGAATTATTTCAAAGCACCCCACTAACTTAAGAAACACGTCCACAATCCAAAGACGGAGAAGACTGAATGATCTCAATGAACTTTACACTATTAACGGTACCTTCCAACATCAGAATAGCACCAGCACCAAATATTGCAATGGCACTCCATTTGCATGTCGCCGTGCTCATATATTGTTCAGCTGTTTTTGCATGGTCCCCTTTTAGTTATTGTCCTTGGCCTGCCGCTTCCAACTTTCAGTTCAATTGAACCTTCGGACTAGTAATTCTTGATAACTTTGCGCACACTCCACTCGTTAGTACCAACCCGACACGACATTTCTCATTTGAAAACGTTTTCCGTATGTAAAGCTATGATTTGGGCCTTTCCCACCAAAAAGAGTACCATAGCGAAAAATAAAAAAAATCAATTTAAAATGCTTTTTCTACTACAATAAAAAAACCGATCTAAACGCGATCACTTCACTTTTTCTACGGCGAGTAGATAGAAAAAATGTTCAATAAATAAAAAAAAGGGTGCAAAATTTGCAAAAGGGTTCAGAATTGTAAAATTTTACAACTTAATTACAAAATATTTCTTAAAAAAAAAGCAATGCGAGGGTTTTATTTATTGCTGACTGTATGTATCGTTAACTTACTTGTGATTGTCCAGCATTCATGCAAAACAGATGCGTGGCCGAATATGCTCCGAATCGGCTTCAGGAACACCAAGTGATTTCGGACTCCCAGCACCCGGAACATCTTCAGATATATTTTTAAGCCCAAAAAGTCGGCAGCTTCCAGCAAGACACCAAAATGTTTCTCTAGTTTCTGTAATCCAGGATGAAATAGGGCATTTTCCAATGTAGATGAAAAACGATGTGTCAAAATAATTGTTTGTTTCGCTCCCCTACATCCTGCGATAAATGCAAGGTTTTTCTATGCTATAGTGAACAGAGAAATTGTTTCTCTAAATTACATAAAGCATACATTTAATAAATGTATGTATATATGTTTTGTTTTATATTTTATGTTTTTAATGTAATATTAGTAATAATTTGTTTGTTATTTTCGTTTTTTAATTTCCTTTGATTTCTTATCTTTTCCTTGAGTTTTATGTAAAGATTCGTTTTTGTTTTCCTTAATGCATACGAAGCCATATATGGATCCATTTTCTTATTTTTTAAACTAAATATTTTATTATACTTTTTTTTAATAAATATCGTTAAAGAATTATCGTTTTTTTTTACTTTTGTCCTCCTTACATATTAATTCATACGATACATGGTTAAGCCCGTTTGTTGAGAATTTTTTTCCCATCATTTAAAGATCTAAATCATTTTCCCATCTAAAAGTTAATATCTTTGAAACTAGAAATGTCCTACCTAAAATATATACATATGTACATACACCCAACTCTGTTTTTACACGACTTTAAAATAACACGGTTCACAAATTACAGATAACACTTTTTTGCACGAATTTTTTGTTCTTCTTCTTAGATGGCGTTACAGCTCATGAGGAGCCAGAGCCTAGCTTCTCTCATTCACTTACGTTGTGTGCGATTTGTTTTTCAAACAAGTGAACGGGACTTACAGTTTTAATGCCGATTCCGAACGGCGAGAGTCGAGAAGCTTTTTCGAGGCAAGTGTACTACGGGGGGTTTTGCCAGTTCCCCGCCGAGGAGAGAAGCCACATGAACATTCGATGGCGTTGGTGTTATCGGGATCCGAACTCGCTCATCGTGCGTCAGAGGCCGACACACTACCCACTGCGCCACGGCTCTCTCTCTTCTCTTCTCTCTCTTCTCTCTCTTCTCTATCCTTTTTTGGTTATAGCACAAATTAAATAAATTAAAATTTAAAAGCTTATGGTGGAGTAAAACACTCTGAGTCTCAACTGAAGCTTCTAATGACGAACCAAATTCTTGATTTGAATCAAGCCAGAATATGTGCTAGACATATCTGATGAAAGCAATTTTGGCCCAGTCCGTAATAAACTTGCACGCTTGTTATCATCAAGTGACGATGAATAGTTGCGAATAGTTTTAATTTCAATATCAATTTTTATATTCTGTACTTATAGACTGAAACTTCACAATAAAGTAATTACAATTTTTTTAACAATAAAAATGAATAGCTTTTTGGTTTTTAAATATGTAATATGCATTTCGTTATTATTTTTTTACACGGGTTTTGGGAACGTATATCTACCGTGTAAATGCAGAGTTGGTTGTATATCAAAATTATCAGAAAATTATCTACTATTACGTATAAAAATTACATCAAGATCGAAGATTTTCTAAATAATTACCATTTGTTTTTTTTAAAAGTTTTTTGTTTTTTCTCGAATTGACTGCCAAAGGTCTGTCAAATCGAATGTCAGAACGATAGGAATACAAGCCAATTAAGCGAGATACGTACATGTACAGTTCCTTCCACGAGAATATTTAATCCCGAGTGTGCTTGAGGTAAAGCCCGAAACTAATTTTCCTCCCGGTGGAATTCATCTCGTGTCCCTTGTAATTGTTTTCCTTTTTACATCAATTGACGCGGGCTCTTCGTAATTACGGAAAAATCTCTTACCGTCTGTAACATGTGGCGCGACCAAGGAAACTTACCAGTGCTCTTCTTTCCTGGGAAATTGCCAGTTTTATATGGATATTGCCTATGCAATATAAGGTATTTTTTATTATGCCATCTTGATCTTATTCGGATCATGATTTACATGCATTACAATAACAACACGTGATCCGGCTCAATTTCAAGATCCATCATATTTGTATGAAAATAAATTTTTCTTTGATATGGCAGTTCCACAATTAAATTTTGTTTTCAAATGTTAGATCTTTGACAGGACTGAACAAGACGTTGATCTGTACTGTTTTATTATGTCCCATGATCCAGATGGCATAATAAAATACACCTAATTTTATTCTTTATTTTCTGCCGATTAATTTTGTGTTGCAGTAGCAATAGTAAAATTGACACTAGTGTCTCTACTAACAAAAAGGAATTTGTGTTTTTAAATACACAAACCAAAGAGGAACATAAGGTAGAGGGATATTTGTCATTATAGCTCGGAACATTCCGTCATCATAACTAAAAAGTTGTATTCCCATTTTATGCTACCTATCGACTAATAGAGAAAAAAACATTTCATTTCCGACACGAACCTCATCTGCGCCATCTGTTGAAAATGCCTCAGCACGATTTCCTAACTTGCCTAGTTATTTGCCTCCAAAATGTTTTTGACCTTGATTTCCGACAATTTCTGTATACGACGAAATGCACTCATACAGTTTCGTCCGACGTCATATGACGGCGTCAAGTGCACACCCGGGCATTTTCACTGATAAAGACTCGACGCGCACAATCAACGCCAGACGAATTTTCGTTCAAGTCGGGTATTTTCTTTTTTCGTTTTTTCGTTTTTTCGTCTCATTGCCTTGATTTTATCTTTGCTTGCAAAATGTAAACACGCCATACTTCGCAAATGGGGTAAAGTCTCAAAGATAAGAAATAATAGCGTTTCAGAAGACGGTGTAGTATTTGTTTTAGGTTTCAGTTTTATCAGTTCTGCGACACAATGAACTGCGTTAGTTTTCTCGTGAAGTGGTTGCTTTTATTCTCATTTTCTTTTTAAATTGATTTTCCAAACATTTAAGCACCTGTACGTCTAAAGAAGAGCAGGCAACACAATCCACTAGCTGTTCGTTATCAACACGCATTTAACACATTTTATTCCCGGGCTAACGCACTATATACATACATATATATTTACATACAGTGTGCTCCTGATAATTTGCCAAAGTGGCACATCGTCAGCACATCACACGGTGGTGTGACATCCCCTTACTAGGCCATAAAGCGACATCCAACCGTTGCACAGTCTTTTGTCTTACTGGTGCACTTGGGCGCACCGTAGTGATTACTGAATGAAGTAGCTAAACATGAGAGGAAATCAATTGTACATCGAGGGTTTGTGAATGTGACTTGTGGTGATTCTTAAGCGATTTGCATATTTTATTCTCTTGAGTTTACTGTACTGGGGGGCATTCGGGCGGCGGAAGAGTTTAATCGTCGCGAGTTGTTTTTTTTTATCTGCTAATAAATTCATTGGTGACTTGTTCTTATTTCTATTCGTCAATTCAATTGAGTGAAAAACAAATGTCAATAATGAGTCGAAATAGCGCCACCTGTGTGGCAGTGAGCGAATTAAGTGCTTCGCATGGTTCTTTTGCGCGATTACAAGAGCTTCAAAAATTCTACGTCAAGGAATTCAACGATGAGCCGGAATTCTTCGTGCGGGTACCAGGACGGTGAGTTGAGTATACTTGTCTTCAGTGAATTTTCTATGCATCGGTTCTGTATTTTAAGAGTTAATATAATCGGTGAGCATGTAGACTATTGCGGGTATCCGGTTTTGCCAATGGCAATTGAACAGAGCATTTTATTGGCCGTTGGACACACTTCAGAAAATAGTTTCTTATACTTGCGAAATATTGCAGAGAAGTTTGACAACTACAAGTGTGACCTTAAAGCATTCAGGTAATCATTGGTTTCTATAGTACATATGTATATATACAATTATAAGTTACAAGCCGAGTTTGGCCTTCAGATCAACATTAGATGATTTTATGCTAATTTTATGTGAAGTCTTTTATTTTCAGAGGAATCGAATTTATTTGTTGAACGAATTTAAATTTATCTCCACATTATTTCTTTATCAAACAAAGTTTTCAATTTTATTTTTAGCATTGATGTGAAAGGTAAACCAGAATGGTATAAATACTTCCTGTGCGGCATTCAAGGAATATTTGAAAATCTTAATGAAAGGAAAGGATCTATTGGTATGTCAATTGCTCTCAGCGGAAACATTCCACATGGAGCTGGTCTATCGAGTTCAAGTGCATTAGTCAGTGCTGCAACTCTAGCAACTTCATTCGTCTACGACGTATCACTAGATCGAAAATGGCTGGCTTCTGTGTCAGCTAGCTGTGAACGTTATATAGGAACACAGGGTGGTGGCATGGATCAAGCCATAGCATACTTAGCTGAAGCAGGATGCGCGCAGTTCATTGAATTTCATCCTGAACTTAAAGCAACGTCGATACAGTTGCCCAAAGACGCTTGCTTTGTGATTGCCAATAGTCTTGCCGAAATGAATAAAGCAGCTTCATCCGATTTTAACGAAAGGGTAATGGAATGTCGCTTGGGTTGCCGTATCATAGCCAAACATAGGAATTTTCACAACTGGAAGGAAATCACTAGATTTAAGGATTTACAGTGTGGTTTAAAGTGCAATTTAAGGGATCTCGAAACACTAATCAAGAGAATTTTGACCAAAGATATTTATAATAAAGAAGATATTACCGTAGAGCTGGGAGTTTCTGAGGACGAGCTTAATAAAGATTTTCTTACATCAAATACACAAAATATGAAACAATTCAAACTACGTCAAAGGGCTCTCCACGTTATTCAAGGTGAACAGTTACTTTAATAATTCTATTCAAACCTGTATAAAATGTATACATTTTTATTAATTGTAGAGTCAATGAGAGTCAAGACATTCCGTACAAAGTGCGAGAATGGTTCCGCGACTATTGATGAGTTATCGGATCTTATGCGGAAATCGCACAGCAGCTTAAGGTATTTGTATGAATGTTCCCACCCGGATTTGGACAAGTTGACCGAAATTTCAGAGGAAGCTCAAGTTGGCGCTCGCCTAACCGGTGCTGGGTACGTCCTATTTATTTATACTTTAGCTCTTATAAAAAAATCCTAAAAAAATACTTTTTTAGTTGGGGAGGATGTATTGTAGCACTTTGTAACTCAGAGAAAACTGCAGCAAAATATATTGAAACGCTTAAAGACAAATACTACTCAACTTTACCGCGAAGTGAGCATAACATTAATGATGTAGTTTTCGCAACATTCCCTCAAAACGGAGCTGAAATATTAATTCCTTACAACACCAAAATACAGTAGCACAGTCGGGTCGCACATTTCGAAACTGTGCCAGTGAATTGTTTTGATTAACAAATAAAAATAAAGTACATACATCAAGCCAAAACTTGCGAAAATAAATGGACGGGAAATAGGAATAAATTAAGATAAAATTTAATGTACTGTATCTTAATTGAATTGTATTCGGATAATTTCAGGAGTTAATGAATACGGAAGGGAAAACTGTCTACTTTTTACTCTTATTTGTTTGAAGTATGACAGGGCTGAGTACTAGGGCCACAACAATGTATTCAAACAACAGGCGGTGGTGCTGAAAGAATTACCGTTACAGCGTCATCGATGGAATCCTCAGTTATAAAGAGCGAATATGCGTTACCGGCAAGAATATATGTACATATATATTAAAAGTTTCAGTAAGGAGGGTTTTGCTTTTAGGGTAATAACAAATGTGCATATGCTAAGCTTAGGTATCTGACAATAACTCTTCATACCACATTTGTACATTTTCATCGGCGTCGTACATTTGTGCCTGAATATGCGTAATTTGCGGGTTTTGCTTTTCGCCTTCAATTTGAAAAAAAAATGCTCATTCGTAGAATTGTTGTCCGAATGGTTTCAACGGTTAGGGAGAGATGTGGAATTGCAGTCACTACTGATGCAACGAGAACCTACCGATTCATTGGGAATAACTCAATAAGCCATTTTCCATCGTTTGAAAACCTTAGAAATGGTCCAAAAGCAGGATTTCAAAGCAAAATAAAACGTAAGAACGACGAGTCAAGCATCAACATCGACGGCCAAGCTAAACACCCATTGACTGACTTCGAAAACACGCCAATGGGCTTTCAATGAAAAATAATTCATACGTTAAGCAACATCATTATCAGTCAAGCAAACCTGGCATCTAACATTTGTTGAATGCACAGAATGACAAAAGGGTTTTTTTTGTAATTAACAACAAATTATAGATACAAAGTATCAGTATTAACGGAAATTTTGGATCAAAACTGTATTGATTCCGCATTGATATTTTGTTTACCTTTTGGAACTTAGCCCATTTTTTTGAAATAAAGTTCCAAATAAAAAAAAAAAACCTTGGATTACCATTAAGTAATCCAATTGACCATAAAGAAATGAATCACACTTCATAATATATAAAATAATACAGCTGCAGACGCGGACGGTCTGACGCCGAGTTCTATAACATAGGTGCATACAAGAACAGATTCCGAATCCTTTCTACTCTCCTCATTGGTCTTAAAGTCGGCTGGGTATGACGAAGCTCAAATGTCGGCTCCCAATGAAACACGTATGTATGTATGTACGTACAGAAAAATTAAATACTCTTGCTATAGTGAGCAACGTGATTAACTCTCATAAAAATCTAATTAGATTAATCTCTGATAAGGCCTGTTACTGTTCAACAACAATAAGCTATTATTACAATGACTAATTTATTTTCTTTGTACGTAATCTTTATAATAATAGCAACAAGACATTGTTATTGACGGACGGTAGAGTACAATACCTAAGAGCTTCAGCTAAGCGTTGACAAAGGGCTGTATTTTGCATTGATCTTCAACTGCGATTCGCGAAGTATTGATAGTTTGTGGACTAGCTGCCAGAGAAATCAGAAAATAATTAGGTCTCATATAAAAAGATTTTGACTCCATATTTTTCCCTCGTAAGCTTTTCATTTAACGATTTCTTTTCCTTTTGCCAATTCCAAATATGTACGCATAAAAAATCCGAAGCAACAGGACTTACTTAAGGTACAACAATTTTAAAAATTACTGTGCAAAAATAAGACACACGACTTAAAAAGCGCTTTTCAAGATATAACGAATCCACATTTTTGCATGGACTACTAACAAATGCACTTTAAACAAGGAGCTGTGGCGATTGCGCTATTGTTTCGCAGGTTACAGACTGATTCCAAATTCAAGATATGGCAAAGATATTTAACTACATTTATTAAATATTTCCTGATTCTTTAAAGAATCGTTTTCAATTTTGACACGAAACGTGACATCTACCGAGATATAGCCATCTCTAATTTCTCCTTTTTTCTGAAATTCAAATTTCAGTAAA
The DNA here is from genome assembly GCA_958301585.1 of Merodon equestris. NCBI lineage: Eukaryota > Metazoa > Arthropoda > Insecta > Diptera > Syrphidae > Merodon > Merodon equestris. The sequence continues at coordinate 67,610,353 of OY284414.1, read as the reverse complement.
AAAATTACCACTTGATGGGCTGAAAGCGCACTAACGGGTAGGGCTAGCTTAGGCTGTATAGAGAACAATGCATTGCTGGGTCGAGCAACATTTGTAGCAATGTGCATTCTTCTTGTTAAATTTTTGACCACATTGCTCAACCAAACAATGCTTAAAACTTAAGCATTCACAAACAAATCGTCAACGCGCTCTCAGTGCCCAAGGCGTATAGTTTTGCTGTAATTTGATCTGACAATCCTGTGATAAGAACCGACACGATCGGCGTAGTTTGTAGACAAGGCTATCTGAGCCATTTCGAGTGCCATGTCTCGTTAGACACGTGGGTATATGGCCAACCAACATTTTTAATTTTTAAAATTAATTAATACAGACTAATCCATTGACAGAAAATGACTAACCTATAATGTTATATGTTTGGACTTATATTTACTAGCTCTACTGTGACAGTATTTTCAATTTTCGCCTGCTGCCCTCTTTGTGCAAGGATCTCTATCACATACAATTCGAACTGTAACTGACATTGACAGCTGTCATTCGAAAAGAAATCGAAAATTCGAGACTGAAAATCGAAAAGTGCGTGCACGCTCAAAATATTCGGTGCATTCTAAAGTTGTTGAGGGGGAATTGAAGTGAAAATTTGTGCTAAATTACATTTTCAATTGCTAACAAAATTATAATATTTATCTAAACGAAAATGGTTGACTACAGTCATTGGAAAAACATTGAAGTAAGTACCTAATTGTGTTGATAGCTGCAACATTTCTTTGTAATCCTCGATGCGAAAAAAAGTGATTATATTATGTATATGTATTTTGTGTTTCGTAAATAGTGGAGTTTTTTTTTATATATAAAAGTATACTTTTAAAATAACGTTCAATTCTCTGTCGTTTATTTGAGAGCATTTCTAAATCATGTATGTATGTAGGAATTCGGCGAATAGATCACGGCCATATTTCAAACAAAAAACAGGCTGACGAGTGTTGGCTTCCCAACGAAAACATTGGCAAATGCTCTAGAAAAGTCATAGAAAATCAATTCATAGTGCTCGTCGGACAGTGTTGACAGTTTATTCACACTGACCCTAAAAAATTCAATATTCCCTGTTTGAATCTATTAAAAAGTCTGTAAAGACTAGTATTCCACTATTAATTTTGGAGGATCCTTGCTTCAGTGTGTCTAAGTCGGAGTCTCAAGTAGAATTTATTCATAATGGTTGTTCTATTGGAAGGCTATATGGTTGGACCGTTCTTCGGGTTGATGCTTGAATGGTGGTAGGAATATATCAATTCGTTGAAGTTGATCGAAGGGCAATTTGTTATTAAGTCTGTGTCTGAGATTACTTTTTATACCAGTATGTTCTGATAACCAAATTATTTTTAGTTTTGGTTGTACTTTGAGGATATCACGGATTGTGTCTATAAATTTCGTGTGGGGGCTTAAGTTAAAGACTGGGTTTAATGTAGAGAAGCTGCTTATAATGCATAAATATTATCGTATCTCTGTAATTTGGACGTTTTGGACGTCTTTGCTCTGCAAATGATAAATGCTCCAGTTTAGCTTCAGAACAATCGCTTAGCCACTCGTCGAAGCGGGGAAATATGTATATCTAATTTTTTTCTCGCAAACCATTTCCAGATTTGTTTTAATTAAATTATTCAGTCCTTTAATAAATGGGTAATTGCTCTATTTAAAGTAAGCCAAACACCACTTTGTCCCATCTTTCCTGTAACGTATAAATTCCATGTCGCATAAATTTGTCTTTTGAATATAATAATTTCCTAAAGCATTCAGTGACCAAAAAAATTATATACATATAAAGGAGGTGCATTTTTAATGAACATTTCGTTTACTATATGTAATCTATTGCAATTATTACAGAATTAAAAACAAGAACGAAAACATATTAAAATTAAAGGAAAAAGGCACCAAGCAAAATATTTTTTTTTTATTCAGTATTTAATGCCGTTTCTTTTTTCCTAGATATTCTTAGATTTTAAAGTGTTACCTCGACCGACACTTTCGGAGATTCCCTAAGTTTCATTTCTTTAACTTTTCTTGACAATATGCGTTGACCTTGAATGAATGTTGATTGTTGAATGTTGTTTCCACGACAGTCACTTTATTATTTAATTTTTTACTTTTATCATTTTCTATTTGTCTCCTTTGTTGATGAAGGCAGGCCGTCCAGATTGCATCGCTTTTCCATCCTCTTGGCCCAAATTAAATAATTCGCTGTAACTGTTTGTGACCCTCCAATTTCGGCTACAATTTTGACTTATTTGAGAATGCAAGCCTTGTTTTAAGCGTTAATTTGTTTTCTCTTTGGCATTGGTACATGATTATTTATTACTGATATAATAAAGTATGTAATAAAACTATCGAAAAAGAAAAACCGTTTTTAAAATCTTGGAAAATGGAATTGAAAATGAATACTTTTTAATTATTTCGCTAAACATATAGGTATGTACATATGTCGTTATTGAGGGATAAAAGTGTAAAAAATCACAACTTGTGTCTACATGCAAAAGAATAATCCGACTGAGTAATACCTGATTTATGTATGTACATCAAACAGCAGCTAGATTTAAAGTACCGTTATATTTTCTGTCAACAGAACGAACAAACAGGAATTTTATATTGCAAACAGCTGGCTTTATATTTTTTCGGTTTTTCAATAAATTTATCTCATCAGATTTCAGATGATGAAGACGATACTCATCCAAACATTGACACGCCGTCATTGTTCCGATGGCGTCATCAGGCTCGTTTGGAGCGTATGGCAGAAATGGAGCGTGAGAAAGAAGAATTCGAGAAAAGAAAAAATTCACAAAAAGCTCGCTTATTGGATGTTAAACAGAAAATAAAAGAAAATGGAGAAACGGACGAACTAAAGGTAATTATATTTAATGTACCTACAATCAAAAGCATAATCTCATCGCTCTGTGCACTTGCAGAAAGAATTAGAAAAAATAGAACAAGAAGGTCGAGACATTGCCAAAATAGAGGAAGATCTTCGTAAGAAGGAAAAGAAAACACCATGGAATGTGGACACTATAAGCAAGCCGGGTTTTCAAAAAACTGTAATCAACACAAAACCTGTAAGGGATGATCAGGACAACTTGACTGAGGAAGAGCGCGAAAGTAAAATGAAACAATTTGTAAAGGACAATGAGCGGATATTGAAGCAATTTGGAATGCTGAAAAAATATGACGATTCAAAACGTTTTTTACAAACACATCATCAACTCGTTTGTGAAGAAACGGCAAATTATTTAGTAATCTGGTCAATAAACCTCGAATTGGAAGGCAAACATGATTTAATGGCACACGTGGCTCATCAGTGTATTTGCATGCAGTACATTTTAGAATTGTCGAAGCAATTAAAAGTTGATCCAAGGACTTGTGTAGGTTTGTTTTTTACGAAAATCCAAAACTGTATGCCGGAATACCGCCAGCAATTTGAACATGAAATTGAAGCCTTCAAAGAGCGGGTGCGAGGTAGAGCAGAAGTTAAAATGCAAGAAGCTATTGCACTGCAAGAGGAGGAGGAACGTACAGCCCGCTTGGGTCCTGGCGGTCTAGATCCAGTAGAAGTATTCGAATCATTACCAGAGGTAAGTACGATATATGGGAATAGGTTAAGAGTTACCTGATTAAATTACCTACCTTTCCAGGAGTTGAAAGTGTGCTTTGAATCGCGCGATATTGCCCTATTACAAGCAACAATTGCTAAGATGCCAGAAGAAGACGCGAGGTATCATATCCAGCGATGTGTTGATTCAGGTTTGTGGCTTCCGGAAGGTGGCAAGAAAGACGGCGAAGATGAGGACAAAAAGGCGTCAACAACAGAGAAAGCTGATGATAAATCAGCGGAAGAGCCAACATATGCAGGGGTTAGTAGCAATGATCTGGACTGATTTTTCATGTTGAGCAATTAGGGATGTTGTGTGATACGGAAAACAAATTAATTATCTTATGTCTCTTTAACGTATGCATATAAAGAAAGTAAAAGTAACTTACTGTCAGCGTTCGAAGCTTTATATCATGTTATCATACTACAAACTTGTAAATATTAAAAAGCATTATTGTACTAAATAAAACTAGGTATATTACTTTTCGTCAATTTTTCAGGAAGAATCATACTTTCAAGTCAATCATACTTGCAAGTTGTACGGGATAAACCGGTGTTTGATAAAACACATTTGTAAGTAGGCAGTTGTGTCCCGACTTCCCTATGTTATGAATCTTCTATTAACGAAGTCTGGTTGTTGATAACATGAAAGTGAGTAGTAGATTGAAATGCTTCCGTTTAAGCTTAAGCCTAGGGGTCGCCAACATCCTTATCTTAGCTTTTGTAAAATGAATTTAATTAACAGCTATTATCAGCTATCAGCACAAGTGAATTCGAATCAACGACCTATAAAGTGTACACGAATTTGATTTGCACAGTCCAATCACATTGTACCGGTGATGAAAAACAATATTCCATTTAACTCTGTTTAATAAAGTTCCGATACACGACCTTGATTGTCTCGAACTATCTATTGACCCATATAACGAGTATTTAAGTACATAGAACACTTAATTTGGTCAAACATAACTGTTCCCGCATATAGAGACCTTTTTATGATAGTTTTTATTTTCTATTTTCATCATTACAAACATGAAAAATGCATTTTACACTGAAATTTGACATTCAAACTTTGTGAGGTTTATTGAACATTGCCACGTGGTGAATATCTTACTGTCATTAAGCACTTATGCTTATTTTCTTAACAGTGCATTTTTTTTATCACTTGTGGAGCCAGTACGGTTTATTTGTTTATTTTAATTTTTTTTATTATTTTGAAATTTCAAATTGGATCACAAAGTCTTAATTTAGTGTATTCTAAAAAGACTCAAAAAACACATTCATGAAGCCTGACAAAAGTATGATTTATAAACAGAGCGGCTCTTGTGGGTTGCGGTGTACAGGGAGAGACACGTGGATTTTATGGCGTACTCTTATTAAATGTATTAATCTGACGCAACTCAGCATGCTGATTTCTGATAGAACAGAAGTAAAGAAAACCAGACAGTCCAACAAGCTTTACATTCATTCGACTGTATTCTTTCAACGGGTACTCACGAAACGGCAAGATGTGTGGCATATTCGCAATTTTTTCTAAGGACGGTCGTTCTATTGCCAGCAAAAAGTACTATAAACGTTTGGAAGGTTTAAGACAAATTGCGACAAGACAGAGCAGTAAACAACGTCATCGCGGGCCGGATTATACAGGAACAGAAGTGATTGCAGAAGATGGTGTAGCAATGGTCCATGAGCGACTTTGTATTGTCGGAGTTCATACTGGAAACCAACCATTTCAATCACAGGATGGTACAGTCTACTTAGTAGCTAATGGTGAGATTTATAACTACTTGGAACGGTCAGCGGAAATAGCAAAACGACGGAAAGGCTACAAACCGAGAAGTGATTGCGATATAATTATTGAATTATATCAGGACTATGGTGAAAAATTGTTCAAGTATATAACTGGGATGTTTGCATTTGCTCTGTTTGATAGGAAGACAAAAACAATTTTATTAGCACGGGATCCATTCGGCATAATCCCAATGTACTATGGAGAAGATGAGGATGGTAACATTTGGGTTTCAAGTGAGATGAAGTGTTTAGTTGGTGTGTGTTGCAAAATTGAGAACTTTCCGCCCGGGTGTATGCGAATAGGGCAGGTCGGTGCGTTGAAACAAAAGAGATTTTTCAATGAATCGTGGCAGACAGAAGTTCCACGTGCTCACACTGACTTATCAGTATTACGGCAAACTTTTGAATCAGCGGTTCGGACTCATTTACATTGCGATGTGCATTTTGGAGCATTGCTTTCAGGTGGTGTCGATTCTAGTCTAGTGGCATCAATTGCAACGAAAATGATGCGTGAACGTAATCCCGATTATAGACTGAAAACTTTCTCAGTTGGACTTAAAGGGGCACCTGATTTCAAATATAGTAAGATGGTAGCCGACTATATCGGCAGCGATCACACTGAACTGGTTTTTAAAATTGAAGATGGCTTGGACTGCATTCGAGATATAATTTATCATTTGGAAACATACGACGTAACGACTGTTCGATGTAGTATACCTATGATTCTGCTGACGCGTCACATAAAAAGTACTGGGATTAAGATGATCTTATCAGGCGAAGGGGCAGATGAAATTTTTGGCGGATATTTGTACTTCTTTAATGCTCCTGATACTAAGCAGTTTCATCACGAATTGGTAACACGCGTAGAAAAGTTGAACTTATCAGACTGTTTGCGAGCCAACAAAGTAGCTATGGCAAAAGGTATTGAGTTGCGTGTTCCTTTTCTGGATACTGCATTTGTAAATTACGTTATGTCTATCCGGCCAGAGGACAAAATCCCAGGAAGATTAAATTCTTTGGGTGGCGTTCAGAAACATCGTATCGAAAAGTACATTTTAAGAAGTGCATTTGCTGAAGACTATCTGCCTAATGAAGTACTTTGGCGTCAAAAGGAACAATTTTCTGATGGTGTCGGGTATAATTGGATCGACACTATTAGGCAGTTTGCCGCATCCCATATAAGTGATGAAGAATTTTCAAATGCTTCTAGGCGGTTTCCGATCAATACTCCAACAACTAAGGAGGCATTTTACTACAGGGATATATTTGAAGAGTTTTTCCCTGGGGAGGATTCTGCAAAAACAGTACAACGTTGGGTTCCGCGACAGGACTGGGGATGTCCGGAAGATCCGTCAGGAAGGGCCCAAGCAATGCATAACAATAAAAACGATACTGTGGTGGTGGTAAAAGAAAATGGAGTAGCAAAATAATTTTAAAAAATTAGAGAATAATTTCTGTAAGAGCAAAATCAAAATAAAATTCGAATACATATTTATGTACGCATGTACATTCCTGAATTTAATTTAATCGAACACAGTTTTCATTTTCAGTGCATACATACGTAGTATGTAGGTTTAGATATAATTGCCTAGCCGTGTTGTATGATATGTTTCCTTGAATATGTGTACATATATAGTACATATGTATGTTCACTCGAGTAGTCCAACAACTAGGACAAATATTAGATCTGCTGTTAACTGAAGTGGAGTAACTTATAGGTAGTTTGTTTTTGAGATGGTCAAGAGCAAAGCCAGAATAAATGTTAGTTATAGCAAATACATATGTTAAGCTAGATCAGATAGATACTGAATTACCGAAAACATTTTGTTAAAGAAACAATTTGCAGAATTGATATCTTAAAGGAGGAGTTAATGGAGTCAATGGAGACGACATAAGGACCCCATTGAGATTCGGGAATCAATGTGGTTCTTAGGGTTGGGAATACGAAAAAGAATGCGTGAAAGTTTACACTGAAAATGTATGTACATACATGCATATGTATGTATATTTTTTTGTAAGAACACACAGTTGTGACTGAGTGACTTTAGTTCTAGAATCGTACGAAAACGACTGTGAAATATTGTGTAACTTATTATGCATGCTTATGATATGTATTTTCGATATAAAGTCTAGTGCGGCAAAAACCAAAACGTGTTTGCTAACAGATTTTTTTTCCGCTGATTGATGCGAAACTTGAACGAAATATTCGACATGTGTTTACCCCACCATTAAGTAGGTACATACTTAAATGCATAATAATTCGCTTCTAGCAAAGTGAATAAGATTTGAAGTAAATGTTATTAGAGGAAATGAAATAAAGCATAAGTTGTTAATGTAGCGCATGAAGGAAGCCCTAATTGTAAAAGGAATATGAAGAAGAAATGTAGTTGTTGGGATGTTTGATGAAACGAATATGGGATAGAAATAACTACAATCATGCATATGTACAGTGATTTGCAAAACTATAGCAACTATTTGATTAAAAGCAACAAACTTATTTTTACCGAACTATTGTTGATGTTCTATAATGGGAGCGTTTTTTTTTCATTTATTTAAATAGTAGTAACAAAACGACTTACTTTATATAAACAATAAAACGTGCATACCTACATATATGACAATAAAAAAAAATTAAATTCAATATTCAAGGGTGTGCAAAACTAAAGCAATTTTTCAGAATTTGCGCCAGTATTTTGTATAATAACCTTAGTTTTTTTAACACCTCGGCACATCTTTTTGGCATCGACTGTATCAAATTTTCTAAAAAAAAATTGTGGTATATTTTCCACTCACTATCTAATTTTTTCATCAGTTCTGTCTTATTTTGGAACCGTTCACCTCCCAATCGACGTTTGAGGATTCCTAATAAGTTTTCATTGGGGTTCATGTCTGGTGATTGAGCTGGCCAATCAAGAACTTGAACACTGTTGTCTTCCAAGTATGTTTTAACTTGTCGATGTGTATTTCGGGTCGTTATCGTGTTGAAACATCCATCGAAGCGGCATTTCCCATTCAGCAAATGGCAACATTACTGTTTCTAGAATGTCTTTATATTTGTCCATGATTCCATTGATTTGATGAAAAGGGCCAACACCGTTACCCGAAAAACAGGTCCATTTCATCACACTAACATCCCCGTGGTTAGCAGAGACCTTGCAATTTTGTGGGTTAAGACGCTTGCCTTTTGTCGCTGTACAGTACACGCTCCATCCGAGTTTGTTAAATTGAATTTGGTCGCTAAACAGTACTGTTTTCCACTTTTCAATTGACCAGTTCAGATGGATTTGGGCGAAAATTAATCTAAAATAATTGTTAACGAGGTGCAATTTTTTTTAGTACATATTACTAGTTCACCTTTTTTTTTTAAGTGGTTTTTCGTAAGCATTGGCACTTCTTAAATTGTTTTCTAAGGCTAGTCTTCGTATGGTACTTGAATCTACACCTAGTTTTAAAGATTTCTTAATTTCGTTTGACGTAGAATTTTTTTTTATTAAAGCACAAATTCTTCTGTCGTCGTGATTTGTCGTTTTACGTGGTCGTCCACCCAAATGAATTGTTTCAACGGTGCCAGTGGTCTTAAATTTCTTGACTAAGCGTGAAATTATTCCTTTATTCAAATCATATTTTTTAGCAAGTGAAGCTTGAGTAGCTCCCTTTTTTAATTCTTCGATTAATTGTCGATTTAAAACTGCTATTGTACTTATTTCGGGCCATTACGAACAATCTCGTAAGAGATCTGGCACTACTGAAATATATATGTTACCTGATAAATAAAGAACTGGCGTTGCATGAATAGCTACCGCCAAAATGTAGTTTCCATAAAGAACCGTTGCACAAAATTAATTTCATTGGAAGTTGCTTTTGTTTTGCACACGTAAAGAGTACAGTATTCAGCTTTGATCGTCATTGCTTTCCTGTTATAATTGTTTGTTTGGTATGGACTTGTGCTATTGGTAACTGTTACTTGAGTGATCATAGATGTAATAAAATTTCTATGAAATGTTAGTAACAACAAGGTTTTTTTTTTTTTTGTCACCAAAAAAGTTGCTATTGTTTTGCACAACACTGTAGTAGTATCCGGACACTTCGTCATTTATTATCAAAAAATAAGATAATTTTCCAATTTTAATGTGAAAAATAGATAAAAAACAACCCTCTAGGTTTCTTTCATACACACACGCGGTTTCCAATTGATGCGATAAGTGCGTTTGCGAAATACGCATCATTTAGTATGTGGTAGTCGTGAACTGTGCATCTAAGTGCATTTTTTCTCTAAAAAATATAGACGCTATTTTCAAAATGTAAGTACATATGTATTTTAAAAATTATTTATTGCATGTACACATCAAATTAGGTTTAATTTTAATTAAATATAAATAATTTCTGTGTTCAATTAAAAAAAAACGGAAAATTGTTAAATTCTATGCAAATTATTCGGTGTCCGGATACTGGAGCTCAAATTTTATACTGATGTTAGTTTCCGGACAGAGTGTCCGGGTACGGAAACTTTAATACACATTTTAAATTCTTGTTTTAATACCTTTAACCGATACATATGTGTATTTTGCTTAATTCAAATAAAGAATATTGCATGTTTCTTTAATAATTTCAGTATGCGGACAGTATTTTTTAACCAAGAAACCGGCTGTCCGGGTACTGAAAAAAAGCGCTTAGTATCCGGACAATTAGATTTTATTAGGATATTGGTTTCAGGATATGGGTAATAAACATACTGATAGCCACGAGTAATAAAAAATAATAATAAAAGTTGATCCTTCCCAAATGAACCGAAATTACATATTACAACTTTATCTATCGTACGATGAATTATGTCGGCCTGTGTATATGTACACTCATTAATTTAGGGAATTTTTTTTATAAATATATATACTTTTAGTTCTTTTTTCCTTTTTTTTTATTATTTTTTATTTAATGATTCTTATATCTCTATTTAAGAATGGAGGAAAGCAATTTAACACGGGCTTTAGAAGATATTCGGACAAATAATTTGAGAATAATTAGAAAAGCAGCTACCAAATATGGTCTATGTCGATCAACTCTTCATGGCCGACTGAAAGGTAAAAGGCTAATTGGTGAAAAAGCAACAAAAAAGGGGCCAGATCCTTACTTAACACCTGAAGAAGAAAATAAGATTGCTGAGTGGTGCACTGATATGTGCAAATGTGGGTTTCCTTTAAAGACTGATGATCTCCTTAATACGGTGCAAGAAATAATTAAGGACTCGAAAAGGAAAACACCTTTTAAAAATGAATGTGTTATAGAAAATATTTTAAAATGGTTTAAAGAGCTGGAAGACTATTTAAAGAGCATAAACCAGGAGGAAATAATGCACGAATACAAGGATCCTTAACGGCGATGAAAGCAGTTTTTGCCTTCGTCCAAAAACTGGCAAAGTAATAGCACCAAAGGGTTATAAAAATGTTTACCAAACATGTGCTGGTAATGAAAAAGAAACGTTAACCGTACTAATTGTTTTCTCGGCTGATGGAAAACTCTTTGAACCTATGGTAGTGTTCCCATACTTACGTCCTTCAAAGGACATTGTTGAAAGTATGCCCCAATCTTGGATCTTAGGGAAAAGCGAGAGCGGTTGTATGCGCAGTGAAACATTTTATGAGTACGTGGCTAATTGTGTACATAAATGCTTACTGGCAGACCAAGTAAAACGTCCCGTTATATTATTTATTGATTGTCACAAATCCCATTTGACTTTGGAGTTAAGCAAATTTTGTAGCAAGAAACAAATAATTTTATAGCACTACCACCCAATACAACCCATATTATGCGACCATCGGACGTATGTAAGTGTATTTAAGCCCCTCAAAATAGATTGGAAAAAGACTGTTCGTGAGTGGCAAACAAGAAATCTAGGACAATCACTCACGAAAAAAAATGTTTGCCCTCTTTTCAACGAATGCATAATGAAAAATAAAGATATGGCAACAACAATCAACAATGGCTTTCGCAAATGCGGTCTTTATCCACTAAATTCAGCTGCTATCGATTTTCCTTGCTGAAGCCCAAAAATCGACAGACTCACCTGCAGTGGATAAGTTTAAAATTGCTGCCGAAGTTATTAGTGGCCTGTCCGAAAAATTAAGTGCTGAAGTTGAAGTAAAGTCCGTTTTGGTGGTTATTGCTGCAGAAGCTTCGCAAGCGGATAAAGTTTCATCAACAAATGATATAACGATTAATCCACTACTCGCTTAAATAACTTAAGCGTTGGGGTTTACTATCTTCAAAATGATGGCACTTTGGAAAAGGAAACCAGTTCTACCATAAATCCGGTCGACGTCGTTGCACAACACTCACCCGAGCGAGTCCCTATTGGAAATCCTCAAAGCACTATATCAATGACTCCATCGACAAGTGCACAGTGCCTTAAAAATTTGGTATCAAACAAAGATCGTTTTTCACCATCTACATCTAGCATACCATCACCATCCAGCTCAGCAATTTCTTCGCATCTCTTTTATCCAAAATTAAATGTATTTGGCCAAAAAAATAGAACTAAAAATAGGAAAGAGAACAGAACATCAAGCACAATTTCATCCGAAGCGTGGAGACAAATTTATTCCAGCAAAGAAAAAGAAAAACAGGATAAAATCGAAGTGGTTCAAAAACGGAAAGCAGAACGCTTACAAAAGAAGGAGAACAAAACTTCAAAACCAAGATCAAGGAAAAATATCAAGAATGTGGCGACGAACTGCAAAGCGATGTTGAAGATGATCATATGAAAAATATTGGATGCGATATGTGCATTAGATCGTTTCATCTTAAATGTACCTCCATGGCAAACATAGAGTACAATATCGCAAGCACAAAAGATTTTATTTGCAACTATTGCTGTGATATTTAAATACCATAAATACAATAGTTTACAGAGCAAAATTTATGATTAATTTTATATTAATTTTACTGAATATTTTGCGTTTATAATATTTTCTTTTTTTTTTTGTTTTACTGGATTTAAGTTTCAATTTAGTTTTCATGTTTATTTTATGTTTACTTGTTTTGAATTATGTTTTGTTCCTTTTAAAACGTGTACCTACAATTATTCTTAAGCGTTAGTTAAGTACAAGACTGAAATGAAAACATTAAACTTAGATACTTTTACAAGTATTCTTTATATTAAATATCTTCTATGAATTCCTTCTTATTTTGTTTTTTTTGTTAAAGAGTATATATGTACATCCATTTATATTTATTATTATGTAATAACTATGTTAAGTTGTTTAACAAACATGTGATTAAAACTTCATTTCCTTAATAAAACTAAATATTTTAGAGGTATTAAATATCTTTTATGAATTCTTTTTTTTTTTTTTTTTTAGTTGAAGAATGTATAAATACATATACATATATGTTTTGTTATGTACTCACTATGTGAATAACAAAAATGTGAATAAATCTTATTTTTTTCGTATAAAGAAATAAAATGTTTCATTAATCAAAAAGAAAACGTTAAAAGAAATTTTGGTGTCCGTCTTCTGAAACTAAAACGTCCGGGTACTAAATATTACTGTCCGGATACTAGCGCAAACCGAACTTTTTTTAAAAATTAAAAAAACAATTATCCACAATAGTAAATATATTTGAGCAGTTTTACAAACTTTTCAAAAATTATCTACTTTATTTACATATTCAAACCTTTTCACTGAAGCTTTAATTGTTAAAACATAAGAAGAAGTCAAAATTAAGATTTGTGTTAACTGTCCGGCTACTAATGCCTTTACCCTATGAAGGCATTGTTTTTGTGATGTTATAAAATAAAAATTCAAAAATTCAAAAGTATTTAGACCAATGATCCTTTCGCGCATGTCTGGCTGTGGTTGCCATACAAATAGAAATTTATTTTTCTTCGAAGTCTCCTAACAAGTCAATACCCTTAGTCAACCTTTGCGAAACCTAGAAATGTTTTAGAAAAAAATCTCTGTCTTGACCGTCGAAAACGCCTCAACAACGGCCATGACGTCGCTATCGTCTTCAAATTTCTTGAATTTGTTCCTTGAGCCGAGGGAAGAGCTAGAAGTTATTAGGAGCTAGATCTGGCGAATAGGGCGGCAGGTTCTTTGGCAGTTTGAATCCGGTTTCTTGAATGGCAGCCTTCGCAACTACGACTTTGTGAACCGGTGCGTTGTCTTGGTGAAATAGTAATCTAGCTCGCAGTTTGCCGCATTTTTTTTTAAAAATGACCTCCAACAATCTTCTTATTTTTTAGGCTTAGTAAGATACTGAAATATCTCTTTCTCTTTTTATAATATTCCATTATAATTATTCCTTCAGTGCCCTAGCAACGGACCCCACCTGATTGATAGCGAATCAATCACTCAATTTGTCACAAAATAAAATACAATTTTTCGAAATGCTATAATTTATTTAACTCATTATTAGGGTTGTTTTGATTCATGGTTAAATTCAAAAAGAAAGAGCAAGAGGAAAAACAACCCTGGAGCCCCAATAGGATCGTTCCAATTCCATTGACATTGAATTCCAGCTGGGGAAGCTCTGGAACGATTTCTCGTCTATTACAAATATAATGCATTCAGTCAATATCTAAATCATAATAAAATTAATACAATATACATTAACAATGAATTGAATTAATACAATGTGTAGTAATAATATCAAAGAGAATAAGATAATGATGACAACAATGAAAATAAGATTAATGAGAATGAATGGTTCTTCAACACCATGACATCCGGTCGATATGACACTTTGAATTTCTTTGTCGTCGATGAGGAGGATCGCATCCATGCCATCGATTGTTTTTTTTTTCATGATAAAAATGGTGATTCCATGTCTCGTCTATGGTCGATAAATGTAACAAAAACATTTCCTGATCTGCTTGGATCTTCTCGAGATTTACCTTGAAAATGTCGCCTCGTTTCTTCTTTCGCTCGTCGGTTAACATTCTCGGTACCCAAAGCGCAGATACCTTTTTCACATGCTAATCGTTCGCAGGGATGCTTTGAATGCTGTCATATGAGATCTGCGTGACCTCAGATATACATATGTATGTATGTATGCCTGATGATCAATCTTGTCAACATTTTCCACTTTTTTAACGTTATTTTCAGGGAGGGACGTGAATATGCGTTCTTCAATCCCTTAAACTTCTTGGCCCAGTGTCCTACTGTGCAAGTCGCTGTGTATAACTTTGGTAGACAGTTTTTTTTTCAACTAGAGGTACTAGATGACAGTTCTAATTTTGAATTTCTCCATTTTGACGTTATCCCTTCGATAATTCGTATTCCAATGAATGTACCTCATGAGAATCGTGGTCTAGACATTTATATGATTTTTGTACGCTAAGCTAAACAACTGTAAGAGCCAAAATTACATTTTGTCATATAACACTCGACATATGTGTAAATACCTCAAACACACACTTTACATACACACCTAACACACCGAATGTTGCGAGAGGGACAGGGTTTTTTGGAGATAGAATGAGCCTTAAACAAGTTAGGCCGCTGCGAGGACAAACGAATTGTGCCGTCGTGCTTTGTGTTGGCCTTTCTTATTTCATTACAATGAATAATAAATAAAAAGTTTGTTAACACAACCAAAAAATTTACTTAGATTTTGATGCGAGCTAGGAAAAACCGATTATCATTTTTTTAACAGTTAACATTTTAACATTTATCAGTGTAAATATTGCTAACAGTAACAAGATAAGGTACATCTTACTAGGAATTCAATGCAGGTGGGCTGCTTTGAAAAAATTGAGCTGAGCGAACCCTTTTGTCTCACTGTTTAAATTCGATTTACAATACCTGTTTACTGTGCACCTGAAGATATCCCATAGTGACGAATTAGACATGGCCACCAGAGATCAGCTGCGCTTAGTGTTAGAAATAGAGTCGGGATGCCAAGCTGGTTAACCATAGCAAGAAGCTCACAACTCTGTTGGTACCAGTAAGCTGAAGTGCCTCGGATCTTTGCACCCCAAGACAGAATACGTTTAATGAGAGTTGGCTGTTGCTGAACTTTCTCAGCAAGTTGTTGGATATTTTGAACGTTTTGAAGGTCACTCGTCTTGGCTAGTACACCGCTCTGTCTACAAGCGTCGTGGTGTTGCATAGTATTTAGGCAAAAAAACCGGAATCGAGGGTCTTGTGCAAATCGTTGGTCGCGGAATCTCATGAGATGTTCACACCACTCTCGAAAAGTTACTTTGAAACCACGACTGAAGTCAAGAAAATCTCATTTACAGTGGGGCAAAGGTCAGGAAAAGCTTGCATAATGTAACCACTCTGACGGAATTCGTTAATGGGATCACTGTTTGCTGTAGGCCAATTTAACGTAGCTTGAACTTCTGCTTCTTGACCTGGTCTTGGAGCAAACGTGACAACTTCTTCTATAGTTATAACTTCAGGTTCATTTTCTAGAATTTCTCCATCTTCAATGAACGGTAAATCATTCGCAATATTGCCATCATCAGGTAAACTTGAAATTCGATCTTGGTCAATTATTACATCAGCATAAAAAGGATTGATTCGTTGAAGACATATCAATGCATTCAGAACAACATGTTTTCTAACTCTGAAATCAGTAAAACCATCTATACCAGCGAACTTGACGTATTCTCATTACGGGATGTACTCTAGCTATAAACAATTGCTCAACCATAGTCAGTTCTTTGAGTTCTGATGGAACGTCGCCAGGGTACATGTTATTTACAGGTGTGAATTTAGTTGGATTCTTAACACAAGCATTGCAGATGTAGTTGTCAGTTGTATTCTTAGAGTCTAAACGGTAGCAATTTGAGCACATGTAGTACGACTTGTTATCCAGATTTGTTGGAATTCTTGTACAATTCGTGTGTCCTCACTGTTGCCATTAGATTGATTGGAGGACGATTCGTTGTCGTGTCGTCTGGCATTCACTGTTCGTCTCCTAATGTTAGTTCTTTGACGCAACCTTGGCATGATCTAAGCAATTTATAAGTAAAAAGATATTCGCTTATAACACAATGTCTTATTTACCTCTTTTTAGCTCAATTGATATATTTAGTTTTTTATGGTATTTATCCTTTAGGGTTATTTTTTCATATGTATTTATTTTTATTGTAAGTCTATCAGAACGATTTTCGTTAATATCTCAGTTGTTATAACATCAATTTCTAATTACCTTATACAAAAAAGTTGCCCCAATATTTATGATTATTTTTGGAAAATAAAAAGACGAAAAATTTCCAAAAGTTCTGAAAAAATTGAGTTCCAAGCGAGAGGTGCGCAGCGCAAACTGGCAAGGGATTCGCCGTTTTTAAACAATCCGTAGAATCTTTTTCCCTCCGGGAAATTCGATTTTGCACGTGACATTTTTCCCATAGACATCAATTGAGAATTAGTTTTTCGGTGACTATTTCCCGATAGTGAGTCTGATCTTAACACTCCAAATAGGAAAATCAGGTTTTCGGTGATTATTCCTCAATAATAAGTCGGATTTGAAAAAACAAAACGTAGGGACACTCAGCGATGTCCACATGATCACCTTGGTAAGTTTAGTCAAAATCAGTTGAATGGCTCCGGAGGAGTATTTGTAGGAAGGAAACGGCTGTCCCGGGTATAAGAGCTTCGCTCGCCTTCGGCTCATTCAGCTCAATAATTGTTTAATTATTTTCATATAAGATTGATGTGTGTAAGATGTGAATGTTAAATTAAATTTTAGAGACAAATGGAAAAAGGCATACTGATTATAGTGATTATACATACCAATTAGTCATTAGTGGTAGTTTCAACGGCCAGATAGCGAGAGAGGGAACGTTTAAAATTATTAGTACTTCTAATTCTCCTGATATTAACGGGGAGGGAATTCCACAACCGACTGGATATAACAAAAAACTGACGCTCGGAGTTTAAGCAGTTGTAACTTTTTTGTATGAGCATATGCAATCTGTCTGACTGCATAAAGCGCAACTTCTTGAACAGGTAGTTAGGTTCTTTGGTTTGCATGATGTTATGTAATAGACGTAATGTCCTATATTTCAGTAGATTGTCAAAGGAGTATCCGTAAACAGTTTCGAGTACGAGGAGACATGATCGTATCTTCTTAATTTAAAAACGAATCGGGCGATGTTATTGAATGCGACATTTGGCTTCCGTCTTGAAACATAATCCGGACAGCAGAATACCTCACAGCAATATAACATAAAAAAACAGGTGCAAGGAGAGTTTTCGCCAATAAGAGTTTTGTCCGAGTGGGGATGAAGTGTTGTGTGGTCCAGACAGCACGACGACCTCCATAAGTCTTACCAACTGTTGCATTTATGTGTGAGCTCCACCCAAGTTTTCGATTAAATATCAGGCAAAGGTTTCTAGCAGTTTCAACGTACTCTATAGGGGTTTGTGCTAATGTAATTGGTGGAAAATTAGTAAGATCCAAGTTTCTTTTGTGTATTACCAGCGTTTAATCGTAGATCGTATTTAGTGCACCAATAGAAAATAAGCTGGAGATCTTCATTCATGAGCGTCACGGCTTCGTTAACACGATCAAGAAGACGACTCACGTAAATTTGTGTGTCGTCAGCAAACATATGTATTGAGCAATACTTGATCAGTCGAGGGAATTCATTGACATACATGGAGAAGAGTAAGGGGCCGAGAATTGATCCTTGCGGGACTCCGCAATTTACAGGCAAGAGGGAAGAGTGTCGCTCGCCAGTTACAACATGTTGTAGTCTCCCATGCAAGTAGGAACTTAAAAGCCTCGTAGCGGAGGTTGAAAAATTAAACTCATCTCTAAGTTTTGAACATAGGATGGTGTGGTTGACTGTGTCGAATGCTTTAGAGAAATCGAGTAAAGTTAAGAAAGTGGCATGGTTTTCATCAGTGGCTTTCCTGATGTAAACGACCAGTAATAAGGCAGTTTTACAGCTTCATTTAGGCCGGAAGCCTGATTGGCTTTCGCATAATAGCTTGTTACAAGAAAGATATTTTTGAATTTGCACTGAGATTGTTTTTTCAAACACTTTAGAAAGGTATGGTAGAATTGATAGAGGTCTGAATTCCACTGCGGAGCCTAATGACTTCTTAGGGATAGGGATAACCTTTGCCTGCTTCCACTGCATGGGATAGACCGACGTTGTTAGGATGTTATTAAAGACATAGGTTATGACTGGCAATATATATGGCAGTAGTAGTTTGACGAAATTAGGGTGTACATCATCGAGTCCCATAGCATTGGATTTGATAGATAGTAATGCTTCCACAACATCACGCTCGCGCAGTCCACAAAATTCAAATTGAAAATTTTGATTTCTTTCCAGTGATAGGTCGAAGGCAGGTGCATTAATCGATACTAAGCTTCCGCTACATGACTCTAAGAAGTTCCGGTTCAATTGCTTTCCAATACCAAGGCTCCTTAATTGTTGCCATATTTCTTTTCCCGACGAGCAACTGCCAAGTTTGCTGCAGTAAAACTCGCGTTTTGCATTTCTGATCTTAGACACTACCTCATTACGAAGAGAACGATATTTGTTAAGGAAAACTGACATTCTGTACTTCTTCCAGGTTTTATAAGCATAAGCTTTTTTGGACTTTAAGGGTACATGCTTATTTAAAAGTGCGACAATACTGTCTTGAAGGTAAGCAGTCTGATCATTGACTAAATAGGTCTGTTCCCGTACCTGACATAAACAGTCCAAATTAACGAAAAACTACGAAAATCTGTTCCCGTACTCGAAAAATTCACACTTTTGGACAAAAGAGAGCGCTCTCGAGAGAGTAAAAAATTTCCCCTTGCTGCGAATTTTAGCCCAAGAATTTTATGTGGGTAATTTGTCACAGCTTTGTGAAATCAGCTGATTTCTGTCATTCTGTCATACGACAAGAGCTCAGTTTTATATTAAAACTCTTTTGTGCATTTGTAAGATGTCCATTGTCTCTATAAGGCGTTACTAAATGATTAGTGCATGGATATGCTGATTACCTAATAAATAGTAATCTGAAAATATGTATGTTTTTGCAAATTATTATATTGCACCTAGAAACGAATCCACGAATGTATCGAATTCAAACATATGTTATTGACATTTAAAATGTGTGCAACTTTTGTGGTTCAACGCGTTCCCGTACTTTTTGGTGTTTCCACTTCTCTTTGAGAGAATTTCATCCCCACTATTTGAAAAATGAGAATCTGTGAATTTCTGCCCAAAAAGTACGGGAACAGACCTACTGTAGCTGGTAGATGTGTTGCCAATTAGCATTAACAACGTCCTGTCGTAAGAGAGTGTAGTCGATATTACGAAAGTCCCTATACGTGAAGGTAGGTTTGGTATAGTAGTTATCCCCTTGGTACGTAAGAAAAAGCAAGTCATGCTTTGAGAACCCAGGTGCTGAAAGTTGACTGTAAAGCAATGCCTTGTTTTTGTCCGATACGAATATTGCGTCTTGTAAAGTAAATGCAGTGCTTGTAAAATGAGTGGGAGTGGAAGTGTTAATAGGAGTAAGGTCAAGTGAATTCATATGGTCCAAAAAACCAATTGAGCGAGGTTTGTCTAAAAGGTTGCAGTTAAAGTCTCCACAGATTATAATATTAGTGTAACTACATGCCATCTCATCGAGGACATTGAATAGTGGTTGGAAGGCAATGGTGTTACTTGGTCTGTAAACAACCCTTATCATGAAATGTGGGCAGTCTGTGATTGTCCTTAGTATAATGTTGTATTTGAGGGTTTTGCGTACATATACCGCTACCCCACCTCCTATGCGACCGATCCTATCCGATCGAATAAGGTTAAAGCCTTCTACGTTATAAATTTCATTGGCTATTTCGCCATGAAACCATGTTTCTGAAACATATATGACGTCAATTTTGGAATTGACAAAGATATGTCTATATTCGTCGATTTTGGGGAAGAGGCTTTGAGCATTAAGATGGCAAATGTGTAGTCCTTCGTGTTGTGTCTTTAACACCCGAATCATCTCATACAAATATCCGCTGATCCCGATCTGAGTGGGTTCCCTGGTATCTGGTTGACTACCCGTATTCATAATACATGTAAGTAAAATTTTTTTTTTTTTGTAGGAGAATTAGTTGTACTGTTAGTATAAGCAAATTGTATAATATGCAATAAGAAATAATAGTTTACCATGGTCGTTGAAACTATACAGGTGTAAGAGTATACGGATATAAAATACAAAGTACAATGTGAACCGATATTAGGAATGACATCAGAAATAAAAGAAAATAAGAATGTGATAAAAAATAATAGTATGAATGTGCATAGCAGCAAGAAGTACTGCAACAAAAAGCTACGACGGCAACTCTGTAGATTCATAGAAGTTGATGTCATATTCTCTTCGTTCGGTGATAGCTTCTAGGGTTTCATGATTCTGTAGTACTATTTATTCTGTGGTATTACTAAGCTTCGTCCGTCATTTTTCAATTTAACGTACACTCGTCCCACTTTAGTATACACGGCAAAAAGCTTTTTCTTTTTCTTGAACTGTACCGCAGAGCGCAGTATATCACGAATCACGATTGTACTCTGTCAGGCTTTCGTTGATGTAACAGCTGGCAGGTGAATCAATTTCCAAGTGGCGCAGGCAAAGCTCTTTTTGTTGTTTTTTTCTGTGTAGAGCTGCGGCTCGCAGCAAAGAGTCTCTTTCTCGTCGATCGCGGAATTGTAGTATGATTGGCGGCGGTGAGCGGCTGTTTTGATTTTTGTTGGGATTGATGCGAAAGACCTCTTTGTTGATATGGGCATTATTTTCAATACGCTCTATGCGTTTGGTTACACCGCCTAGTGTAGAAGTTACACTCTCTAACTGAGCTGACCAGACCGTCTGAAGCTCAGATAGCCTAACTTCGAAGTCATTGCGGAGTTTATTTATTTCCTTGGTCACGGCTTCAATAAGTTCTGCGCTTTGTGTACGTAGGCGATCGTATAGAGCTTTTAGAGTAAGAGTAGAGCTTACTGCAGCGGCTGTAGAAGGAGATGCACTCACTGAAGATTTTAGCACAGTTGAAGGAGGGTATTTGAGTGACGGGGTTTAGGGAGGATCTTTTGCTGAGTTGCTTGTAATTGGCATGACCGTACCGTTTATTTATGTGTGCGTACGCGGCCCAAATCAAGATTAGCAGAAAACCAAAGGCCGACCGTGAAAGATTATGTTTAATTATTATTTCACTCGATTAGCTTTAGAAAGTAGGTAATTGTTAGACGAACACAAGATGTAGGATGAGAGAGATGTAGGAAGTCTATTCACGTCTACACATCACCACAGAAATCATCATTCTTTTTTTATTAAACCCAAAAGTATACGTACATATGTACATACATACATATGTATGTATGTACATACATACGAGTGCGAGTTGCTCAAAAATTAATTTGACTTCGATTTGGTATGTTGGCTATGTTGGTACACATGTCTTATAACGTATTTTGGATATTTAGTTTGTTTTTTACACATATACTCGTACAGAAAACTCGTCTGTTTCTTGGCAATTTTTTGCTATTAAAAAAAACAAAATGGATCAAAGGATCTGTACGACATTTTGGGTGAAAAATTAAATTAAGTGCTCCAACGTACATGAAATGTTAAATGTTGTAATTGTGAGTGATCTGAGTGTTTATAAGTGAAGCAGCCGCAGTAGTGAAGAAAATTGTTATGGAGAATCGTCGAATCTCTATCTGAGAACTAGGAGGACATTCGCATATCGCATGAATCATTCAATTTTCCAGACGGTGTGAGTATAAAACGAGGTTTGGTCCGTAATTGCTTAATTTTGACCAAAAACCATAATGGAATCATGCCTCTGCCACCGTATTCACTAGACTTGGTGGCCAATTGCGGCATTTTTCTCTTCCCAAAACTGATGCTTTAATGGATGGATATTTGCCACAATTGAGGAGATAAAGACAGCATCGCTGGAAAAGCTCAAGCCTATATCAAAACGTGCATATCAGAAGTGGTTAGAGGATTGGAGAAAGTGTTGGCGCAAGTATATTATGTCAGAGGGAAATTACTTTGAAGGGGTCACCCTATTTCTTATCCGATGTATAGAGTATACCTGCAGTATGGACGCTGTACTATGCACCTGTGTATCTACGGGTAGTTGAAGAATCGTTTAATAGAGCTTGCGACACTTTTTCGAACTTTGCGCTTAAAATTAAGAAAAACGTTCTACATCCGAGCAAGTGATTTAAATGCCAAATAAAGTGATTAAAGAAATAACATACTCAACATTAGGCGCAGCCTCTTAAGCCAGTAGTTTGTTCAGCACAACATAGAGTACGGAGTCAAGTTACTCGCAACGTATAGTCCGCGGTAGCAGTTACTACTTAGGTTTTAATGCTGATTCGCTCTCGATGGAGACTAGCTGACACCAACAATTGCTCTACTAACTGCTAACGGACCATCGTATACGACAGTAATAATTATGGACTTACTGCACTGATCACAGTAGCAGACGAATTCGCCGAAGTGGCATAGTATGTCCAAATTCACCCCGGCGATTACATTAGGGCGCGTTGGCTACGCTTTGCCAGTTCCCTGACAAAGGCGTCATTCTAATGAGCCTTACACAAGAAAAGTAGAATCCTATCTTGAAATCACTGATTAAGCTTTTAACAAAAGTCAAATACACAATACATAAACGAATATCAATTCATTTTATAGTTTATAATTACAATATAAATCAATAAGTCAACTAAAATAAATTCAAAATTCAACAGATTTTAATGTTGGTGCTATTGTCTCTCCATTTGACATCAAGTGAGATTCGTCGGCCGACTTCTTTTTCTTAGAAACATCGCTGGTTTTAATTAGATTTTCCATAGTAAGAAGTATACCCCCAAAGATTTATTAGGGAAATCTGGTCTTATTACTTCGGAATTACTTGATTCATTCTTCTTGGTGATTATATACATATGTACAAGCATGGGCTTGGAACGAATTGAGCTGTAATCTCCTTTGCGGCATTGCTTAACCCTTAAATGCATGTTTTTTTCTATTTGAAAAAAATATTATATTCAGGCTAAAAGTTAGATTCATGGAAAACTAGTAAAAAGAAATCAATATGTATATCTTAATATATTTTTATTGAACAAAAAGTAGTGTTTCAAAAATAGTACACTATGCATTACAGGCTTAAAAGTATGCATACAATTTTGATTATTTGTTTTACCGATAAAATATGTATTTATTTATCATAAAAGTATTAATTGTTATGAAATAAGGAAAAACAGTTAGTATTTTTTTGGAACAAAGATACTCATCACATTTTGAGCATTTTATAAAACTCAAAAGCTTCCACTGAGGGTATTGACAAAGTCTTCTTGTTTCTGTTCTAATGAGTTCATGACCAATTTTATCAAGGCGAACGACTTTGGTAGGCATAACGGGTATTCTTCTTCTTCTTCTTACGATAGCTTCTTCATGATTTGAGCTTGGTCTTCCCCTCCTATTATCTCTATGTGTTCCATACTTGGTTAGTGTTTTAGCCAAGTCAGCGCGAAAATCCGATTTTGAGTTTACACCCGTTTGTTTGTTGACCCTCTGATATAAGACCCCATTTACAACAGTAATGTCTAAGAGATGTTAAAAAATTCTAAGGTAATCCTAATGGACAGTCATTAGGTCGACGCCTCCCATATGAGAATTATACTCTCTTATAGCTTTAGGACAGGAAATATTCAGCTTTGTTTTCTCTTTTTTATCATATCTGTCGATATTATATCCAGTATAAACACTGGTTCTGCTCCAAAATATGTACGTCGACAACAGGATCAGCTGTTTGTTGTGATTCCAGCTGACTGCAGTTACCTCTGTCAATTCGTAATTTGGTACGCCTTCAGCATAGTGTCCTCTTGGTATGTTTTTTTATCATTATATCGGTTCTTGAAGGCATTTTGTAGTTTTTGCCCTACTGTTTCGTTGGACGGTACCAAGACAATAAATGCCTTGTCGAACAAAATAATGCATCAAATAATGGCAAGTTTTGTAAAATACGAGTAATTATCAAAGTAAATTATATTGTATAATTCCGATGTCTAGGCACCCCACGTGTTAATCTAACAACGGTATCTGAAACAGTACCAAGTTCTGGTTCAGCCTGAAGCCGTTTATGATGCACTTTGCCGGAGCATATTTCAAACTGGTAAGCATATTCCTGTAAGCAGCACATGACAAATAATTTGAAGCCCCATTTATGTGCTTGCTCGGCTTGTTAGGTAAATATTGCTTGAGAAAATGACGTAACTTTGCGGGACACATTTGTTCGTCCACTGATAATCGTTGCTCACAACGCAATGAACCAAATCTGTTATTGCTGTTCTGTAGGCAAATGTTTGTCATTATCATTAAAATGAAGGACATATCTAATCTTTTCGAATCTGTTCAGTGGCATAATTTCAGATATAAGGGAAAATGCAAATTTAATACCCCAATAGGACCGTATGTTTGGGTATCGAAATAAGGACATGAATATGAGGATCCTGAAATACTGACGCAATTTTCTAGTCGTAATTGATTCTGCTCGAGCTGGATTTTTTTGTACACTCTATCTATTTCTTTCTTGAACTACATTTTCTAAAAATCTGTATATGTGAGAAAGTAGGAAAAGAATTGATAGGGTGTTTCGAGATTTATGACATCAGAAGAATAAAAACTTGATTTTATTCTCGTCATAGTGAAGGTTTTGACTTTTCCAAATTAAATCTCTGTTGCTCGCTGGAATGGGCCAATTTGTTTCAGAAGGCCTTGGATTATTATCATCGTTATTATATATAATAGGAGGATCAACATTTTCTTCGCTAGTAGCAATTCACATATTCTTCTTCTTTTCCTTTTTATCCCGGCGTCGTTATGGTCAGAAGAAGACCATAACCTTCCCACTTAACTGCATTCCTACTGGTCCGCTTGTGGGGTCCGCCGGCAATCCACATATTGATCAATTGAAATAAATCACTACTCGCGCCAAGGTTGACCATTGGTATAATGACAGTTTAAATAGCGCGAACCTCAAAAACCGTAATTTTTAAAAATACATCTTATAGTAAACAGGCGAAAGAAATTAAATATAAAGCCAAAATTGACGTTTAGACAAAAATGTCTTTGGAATTTGACATTAAATGCAGTGTTTCATCTTTGAAACACTATACATTTAAGGGTTAAGACATGGGTCGTGATCAGCACTCTATTTCCAACTTCATAGAGAGGCTTGGGATGGCGACCTTGATCCACATACATTATTTATTCCGATTTTGCTGCTTAATTTCCTTGTGTCTTTCAATGTTTCGACAAGTGATTGGCGTTGGGGATGAAATTTTCTCCTCAACAGTTTATAAAAGGAAATTACAGAATAACTGTAAGTTTAGATTGAAAAAAAAAGAATTCGTGCTGTGTAACTCAACAACGGGAATATGGAGAAACAATCGGGATGACATTCACGATCTGAAGCTTCCGAGAACATCAGACAATGAACGCTTGTTACGAACAGACTGCATTGATCAGGAGAGCTCTGCGTTGAATGACGATTTCTTTGTAATCGAAGTTGGATAATGCATGTTACATATCTAGTACAGTGGAAAACAATGTGCTGGGATCAATCGCCAAGAGAAGCAAAAAAAATCTCCAACCCGACAAATCTTCGATCAATAAGTCTCCTTTGTCCAAATGGATTAAGAGTCATTAAATTAATCCCGTTTGCCCATCTGATTGGCTTGGAAAAAGCCTTTGGCGATTGTCTTTGGCTAATAACTTGATTCCCGTCGCTTACTACTCTACCGGTTTGTTCCACGAGAGGGTATACTTTAAGGGCTTTATATCTCAAAAGCATTCCTCTATTTAGATCAATGTAGGCTGATCGAGGATAGAATGGCAGTGCCGCTAACCTTCTATTCCGAAATTTCGGGGAGCGACGATTCCTCACACTCCACAAATCTGAGTGCTTAAACGTTAGATTTCTTAGCATTAAGAATTCATTTATTTTAATTAAATTAAACTTGATATGCTGTTTACTTTTGAGTGCCAGTAAGACAAAATTGTGTATAGGCTTCAGTTAGTTAAGGTAGCTAAGCTAGAGAAATTAGTTAGATATAAGAATAAGAAAATAAATTGTACTAAAAAATTGTATAAAGGAAAAAAATAGAAACAATTTCTATTTACATACATACCTATATTAGTATTAAGTACTTTAGTTCAAGTAGGCTAAGCTTGTTTTGATCCGAGAATAAGATAGTATTAAGTATTATATAAAAGTGAAAAAAACTATAATCATGTGCCAGGCTTATCTATTCTGTCTTCCTAGCTTAATAATTGATTCAAAAGCAGTTCATAAGATCGAAAAACATAGAGACGTAGTTTTTCCGTTAAGTATAATAATAAAAAGAAACGAAAAAAGTATTTTTAATGGAGGGTTATAGGGTTGAACGCCCATCAAATTTTATTTCACATTTACAATAAATTATGTTCATTTTTGTGTAAATCACTTTGCCGAGTCAATATTTCGATGTTTGTTGAGTCAATCGATTCGATAGAAGATCAGCCAGCTTTTGTACGTCATCAGAAAACACTAGATCTACTGTAAACATAGCTGCCGGGCGTGGCAGTCAATTTCTTGTTGTTTGCAAGAGCTTGATCTTTTTTCAAATGTTGGCGAATTTTGCATCGGTACTTGGTTCTGTACCCATATAAAAACAAAGTAAACAAATACCATATATTTACTACCTTACATTTGAAAATTGAGCCTCCTTATTCAAATACCTTTTGCAAGTACGGACAAAGCTAAAAAATTATCCTTTGCAGTTTTCGGTTCGATTTGTACAAGCCATTTCAGGGCAGATTAACAAAAAATCACATATTTTGATTCATGCGGGTTTAATTTTTTAGGAATTATGTTTTTCATTTTATCGCAGCACTCATGGAATATGTTTATATTCTTTATTATATATAATAGGTTTAATATGTATAATATGTTTGGTATGCCGGAACAAGTTAATTCAAGCTCACTTACGAATTTGATGAATAATTTATTTTAGCTCAGCAATATTCCTCGAAGTATTAATATAAAATTAAGATACTCGCGGGAGTACAGAAAAATATCCAGGGAATTAGAATCTGGTGATCGTGTAGGCAATGCGCTATCACCAAAGTGACTCTTGCGGTGTGTAAGGTGGCTCTATGTTGCCAAAACTATGTCCACAGTTTCTTTATCCTCAGGAACAGTAAGCAAAGCCCAACGAAATGTCTCCACCCGTTCGGAAGGAGGAGCAATTTTAACCAGAGGATTTCTCTTCAATTGAGGCTTAGGGGCGTATACTCAATGTCGCGGTATGTTTTTGCTCTTTATGTCTTATTCTTCTTTTCCTTTTTTCTCCGGCGTTGTTATGGTCAGAAGTGTAGGACCATAACCTTCCCACTTAACTGCATTCCTACTGGTCCGCTTGTGGGGTCCGCCGGTTTGACCTCAGAAAGTAGCGGCAGGCTTCCTGGTTTGGGATTACTTCATCGCTGAGGCCAATCAAATGCTGGTGTTTTTGCATTTGTTTGCACCAATTGTTTTTCGGCCTGCCTTTTTTGCGTGTTGAAATTGGAATGTTGATTGATAACGCCTTTTGGACGGGGTTCAAAGGATCTCTCCTTTGAACATGGCAATACCAACTGAGTCGGTCGCGCTCTATATTTCTTGTGATGGTTTCTTTTACGTGGAGGCTTCCTCGGATCTTTGAACTTCTAATTCTGTCACGCTTTGTTACTCCCGCTGTCATGCGAAGCATCTTCATCTCAGTTGCCGTTAATTTGCTCTCATACTTTTTGTGCATTGTCCAGCATTGTGAACCGTATGTAAGCGCCGGACGTACAACTGAAGTGTAGAGCCTTCCTTTCAGCTTAGGGGGCATTTTTCGATCACAGAAGATGGCGGAGTTTTCCCGCCACTTCATCCACCCGACGCTTACGCGATGTTTGTCGTCATCACAAGTTGCTTCTCTATTAATCATAGATCCCAGATATTTAAACTTTTCACACTTGGGAAGCACTCTTCCATTCAAGTAAATGTCTGGAATAGGCTGATGAGGGTCAGAGAACGGGCAGCACAGATACTCTGTCTTCTTTGAACTAATGTCCCTTGAACCCGTGTCCCTCAAAAATGTCCACCCACACATCAAGTGCTCGTTGTAGGGACGCCTGATCATCACTTATAATGGTCCCATCGTCAGCAAAGAATAGCTGGTGCACATTGGGGTCCGTCACTTTTCCTTCAAGCAAGCAATCAAGGACTGCTATAAAAAGCAGTGGGCTGAGAACGCTCCCTTGGTGTACACCGACTTTGATTGCGAACTCTTCGGTGACTCCTGCGGTGCATCTTACTCTTGTCGTTGCTCTCTCGTACATGTCCATAATCACTCGCACGTAGGTTTCTGGAACTCCCTTTTGTCTTAGCGCTACCCATAAAAGATCTCTTGGTTGCCGGTCAAAGGCCTTCTCGAAATCAACCAACACCATATGCAAGTCCTTTGAAGAATCACGATGCTTTTCCATCATGATCCTTATACTTTGGATTGCATCTGTTGTTGATTTACCCGAGACAAACCCGCACTGGTCATCAGATAGTCGTATTATTTTCCGCAGTCGGCTATCTAATACCCGTTCAACGATCTTCATGGTGTGCGACATCAGCTTGACAGAACGGTAGTTATCACAATTTCGCGTATCACCCTTTCCTTTGTGCAATGGAAGAAGATAGCTTTCCCTCCATTGATTAGGCATAGTGTTGCCTCTCATAAGTTTGGAGATAAGAACCATGAGCTATCTAGACCCGATGTCTCCCATCTTTTTCCAGAACTCAGATGGTATCCCGTCCGGCCCAACAGCTTTTCTTTTCTTGGAGTTTTTAACCGCGTACCGAATTTCTTCGACTGTGATGTCGGATATTTCGGCATGATTCGGGGCGGCTCTTGGAAAGTACACTCGGGGAAACTGTTCGTTCAGAAGTTCCTCGCAATACTGTCGCCATCTGTGGAGAATTTTTTCGTCTTCCACAAGGAGTTGGCCTTCAGCATTGTTAATAAACTTTGGGAAACGAATCTCCTGAGCATTTCTTCTTCTCTGGGCGGCTATCTTAAAGATATTTGCTCCTTTGTTCAATTTGTTTTGTCGAAGCTCCTGGGTAGCCTGGTTCCTGTCAGACGCGGAAGACGATATTTCTTCCAACTCCTGATAGAGGCCTTCCATGCTTTTCGCTTTGAATTCGGCGCATTTTTTCTTCGCGATACCTTTGCAACATCTATATACCTTTTCACGGCGAGCTTTTTCTTCTCTATTAGTAGCTTGGAAAGCCATTTTCTTTTCGTGTATCACTGCTTTGGCTTCGTCTGTCCACCATCAGGTTTCTTTTGCGTGTTGGCAGGGGCCTTCAGATGTTCCGAGCAGTGATTTGGCTTTCTCCAGGCCAGATTGTTGTAGGGAATCCCACATATCTTGTGCTCTGCACTCCTCATTACCGACCTCATCGATAATGGAAGAGAGGTAGTTTTCCATGTTGGTAATAAAAGCTTCGTCTTTTCCTTTATCCAGCTTATACCACTTGATCCTCTCAGACACCTTCGTTTGCTGTTTTGACTTCTTTCTCGCATCCATAAAAAATTCAGTCAGGAGGAGACGGTGTTGAGGGGCGATCGCGTCTCCCAGGATCACTTTGCAATCTTTAGCTCGTGGCTTCATGAAACTGGATACCAAATGATAGTCTATTTGAGATTCATTTCCGCCGCTGCTATAAGTGATCAGGTGCCGGCTTTGTTTGACGAACATGGTATTTAGCACTATAAGACCGTACGACTTGCACATGTTTAGGATATCTTCACCTGAAGAGTTCCTGGTGCCATATCCCAGCCCTCCGTAGTAGCCTTCATAGTCTTCGCTTGTCTTCCCGACATGTCCGTTTAAATCTCCCCCAACAAACAACAGCTCTTCCTTTGGGATGATTTTGACAAGGTTGTGGAAATCTAGCCAGAATGCATCTTTTTCTTTTTGTTCGCATCCTACTTGAGGGGCATATGCGCTTACGATGTTCCACACCTCACCATGCATCACCAATTTGAGAGCCATCAAACGGTCACTGGACTTTGAAATGGTTAAGACGTTGCCAAGTAACTCTGCCGCAAGGATGATGGCGATTCCGTTTTTTCCTTGTTCCAATCCATAGTAAAACATCTTGTAGGCTTTTGTTTTAACGTCCAAGAAACGTGCCCGATTACCGGTGTTTCGCCATTTCGTCTCTTGTACGCACAGGATGTCCACTCGCCTTCTAACCATCATTTCTTCAAGCTCATAGCTGCGCCCACTCATGCTTCCAACGTTCCAACTCACGACTCTTAAGTGTGGCTTACGCCGTTGCATTACTTTGCTATCCCCCGGAAATCCTATAGCTCTGACCCGAGCATTGCTGCTCGTCCCAGGATCACGACCATTAGTAGTGCCTGGCGGGGTAGTGCTTTTCGTTTTAGCGTTCTTTTCCATAATGCTACAGTTTGACCGTTTTCTTTCTTCCCCTCCTTTTTGACACGGGCATGCTCCAGATTTTTATTTTTTTTTGATTGATCTTACTCTTACAACACCGGTGATCTCCAGGCGTGTCAACCCACTGATTTGCATGCACACTTGGGGGGCAGTTTAATGGTGTCCCTAGGCTCACCTTGGTGTTTTCTAAATTGCCTAGATGTGATTTTTGTTTACCTTTGTTTAGTCGCCTTTTACGACAAGCGATAGGTATCGCTGCAGGGATATTCTTAACTCGTCCCACGAGGTAATGTTTTTGCTCTTTATGTATTCAGGATAAATTAAAAGGATTTCGGTAATGTAAGACTGTTTCATTTTTTATTTTACTCACCATCTTCCCATCCTCATGGTTACAAAATATACCAATCTACTCTAATAAGGGAGCTTTTACTTTTCTAACAAATTCCAATAACATTGCCAATATCTCATAAATGTAGTGTAATTTTTTTTTGTCATTATTAAAACAAGGAATATTTTCTTTTGAACAAAATTTACTACATCCGCCGATCCCAGGTTAAGGAAACCAGTAGCCATGTAAAATCTCTTCCAGCAAAAATATTTTTAAATTACGATAAATATTATTCCAATGAAACAATAGAACCGGAGAACAATAGGACTCTAACAGGAAAACAAATCCCCAATGACACCTTAAAAGCAGTCATCAAAATAAACGGCAAAGTACATTCATTATGATAAGGACCATCTGCAAGGTGGCCGTCTTCTCGAAGCAATTTAATACTTCCATCCTAGTCTACTGTAATAGTACGAGTAGTCATAAAATCAAATAGCCCTGATCGAATTTCAAGCGGAACAAATTTTCCGTTGCAAGTGGGACAATACGGACGCCAACACCCCTTTATGTGTATTTTCCTATGTTTACCAATTTATTGTACATTACGAGAGTGTGGCCCAGAATGAACTTGTACGATTGCTCTAAGGATTTAATAAGACAGGAAATTTTCGCATAATTTTTCTATAATCGTCAGTTGCCGGGTCCTTATGGGGATCAGAATGAATGAGCTTCTAAATGTTTCTGGTCATTTGAATGTAGATCTCATAAAGATAAGATGCGGTCAAGGAAAAGCAATTTCGGTTTTATCCTCAATTGACTTTCAATTGTTTTTGGGCGTTCTGAAGTGGTCCTTGCTTCAGATTATAGGTCATGCGGAAGACATGGGTGGTACGGCCAAACTGTAACCGAATTATGTCCTTGCGTTTTTCGGCAAAATATGTCATGGGTAAATGTATGTGTATGTACGAGTTGCGTTGATAATAATCAGAATTAATGTAAAGACCTTCCAGCACAAATTGTGCGTTTTATGACTTTACCCTTTTTCATATCAAGAAAAATATTTATGTAAACATAAATACATATGTAAATTATTGTATACTCACATAACAAATTACAAATGCACGTTTTTTCCCTTATTTTTTGTGTTTTCTCCATTAATTATTTATTTATTTACATGCTTGTGTGATACAACCGTTTTAAATGAACCAAGTTATTGGAAAATATGGTATATATGTACATATATGTATGTAGGTACAATTTGCATCAATTTGTATTCATATCCTAAGATTCCAATTACTGTATCGCTGTACCTTACACAGTGCCCTATATCTTTAAAAGAGACAACGCTATAAACGCCTGCGCTTTATGCTAAGTAGGCAGCTTATGGTTTATAATTTTTGTGTAATAATACGACGCATCATAGTAATTCTCTTCTCTTTGACATTATCATCGTTGTGCCCATCTCCGACTAATATACATATGTATATCTCATCAAATTGCAATATCTAAATATCGAGAACAAAGTTTGTCTGCGGCGACATCTTATTAACTCACCCTCGTTTTACTTATCATTTATGATTTATTTATACAATATGGTGTGGTATTAATATGTGGGCCCATTGTGTTTGGGGGGCGATATACTAATTTGAATAATTTTCCAATATATTACACAAGGAAGACTAATTTTTCTTACCGCTATGATTGGAAACTTATTTTGCAGTATCTGGTGCTGTACTGTGTTTTTTTTTGGGGATTTATTAGTATTGAAAAAGTGGCGAATTTAAGTTAAGATTACATCGAGCTTACATTTCGTTGATTAGGAAGGTTGGCGGATTATACTACATCGGAGAGTTAGTATTTTGAGAGAGAGAGTATTTAAGTTAGAGTTAATTCTTGGCTTGTTAGCTAGAGGTGGCGTAGGTCTATTGACTACTTCATCTATTACATATGGCAAATATTTCTCGTAAAACAGATCTTATCATTAGCCGTCAGTTTGAATTTATTGTATGGTCACTTGGTTAGGGGATGAATAACAACACTTCATATTCTGCAGAATATATTAAACTTTGTTCCAAATAATTTTTTTCCGAGTTCTTCTTCATTACTTTAATTAAAATAAAAAGAAAAAGTGCTGTAGAAAGTTATCGTATTTTAGTGAAAGTTTATGATGACGGAGATTCAGAAGTATGTTTATACTTCAAAAACGATTATTTTGAATTGAAAGGTAAGTAATCGTTACTTGAACAGCTACAATAAATAGAAAACTAATGAAAATCTGTATCAAATACTACGCATCTATGGGAGTTGACTTGTCTACGGTAAGTAGATGTCTTAATTCCATGCAAAGGAAATTGTTGGAATGGCGCATGTAATGCAGAAACATGACAGTCTCTGAAGTTTAACTAATGTAGTTTTTTGTTCAAGTTTTGTCCACCATACGGCAGATGCATAAGTTATGATTAGTCTTACCATCGCGGTATAAACCATTAGATTTCCCTAGTTTTCAATCCCCAGGTTTTACCGTAAGTGCGTCGACAGGCGCACACTGCCTTAGACGCCTTTGTAAGTTTGTTTTTAATGTTGGAGTTCCAATTAAGTTTACGATTAAGGTCAGTACCTAGATACTTGACTTCTCCTGCAAATCCTATGTTTGCACCGTTTAGGGAGACGGAGCAAAGTTGTATTTTCCTCCTTTTTGTACTAAGACGGTTTATTTGGGTTTATCGAGAAACCCTCTCTGCTACACCAGTCAGAGATAGTTTAAGCGCAAGTTGCGTGTGTTCACAGGCAGAACACATTCCTGTAACAGTAACTACAAGGTCAGCGGTGTATCCGATGACCTTATAACCGAAATTGCTTAACTTGTAGAGTAGGTCGTTGATGACTGTCGACCACAGAAGGGGGAAAGGACCCCACCTTGTGGACACCCTTTAACTGCCGATACTGTCACAGAGACCTCTCCGGATGTAGCTGATATAATATGGCTCTCAAGTATCGCTCTAACCCAGTGGTTAGTGGGGTGGTCTACATCTCTGCCGGACAGTGCATTAATGATTGCGTTGTAGCCAATATTGTCAAAAGCCCTCTCAATATCGGGGAAAGTGCAAATTACGATTTCCTTGTGTGTGAAGGTAATCTCCACATGCGCTACTAAGTAATGCAGCACGTTTTCAGTAGATCGTTCTTTGCGGTATGCATATTTATTGGGATGCAGTGGTATCTGATTTTCTAGTACACCTCTATCAGTTTTTCCATTGTTTTTAGTAGGAAAGATATTAGGGTGATAGGGCGATAGGATTTAGATTGTTCACTTGGTTTTCCAATCTTAGGGATGAAGACAATGTTGACTTCAATTTTCAATTAAGCTTATATTTACTGTGGCAGAAACTTTTACAGTTTTCACAGTAAGATGTTACATACAAAAATATTACAGAGATATGGTTTGAATAACCGTACTACTATTAAATTCGTATAAATATTAAAAAAAAAAAAAAAAATGCAATTGTAGGACACAAAGATTAGAAGGACAAGCCATAGAAGAAAAACCTCCATTAAAAATAAAACATCATAAAATTTATTACAAGACTGAAATCATTACAGTCTACCAAGATGTGGAAATCGGATTTATTTATATTGTATATTATTGGACCAAGGACAGATCCTTGGGGGACTCCTGCATTAATAAGTTGAATGTCTGAAAGAACTTGGCTCATAGAAACATTAAAACTGCGGTATGAAAGAAATGACTGAATAGATTTAATAAGATACAAGGGGAAATTGAAACTTAAAAGCTTATGTAAGAAGCCATTGTATCAGACGGTATCGAATGCATTTCCAACATCTAGTAACACCAACAAGGTTGACTTCTCTCCATATTTGAGGGGTGTATCCCTATAGATCAGTGGTGCTAGGATTATGTCTAGACTTGTTTGGAGAATAGCAGGGAAGTGTGCCAGAGAGGCTATTTGTTTAACTATCGATGTAATTTGTGATGCTCATTAGCGCATCAAGGGGTGTTTGCTGGATAGTAAAACCAGGGAAATGTATCTTAAGCAAAGTCTCCAGGGCTTCCCTGCAATTGACAGTGAAATTGTCATCTGATTTGCGAAGCAGCCCGAGTCGATTTGTATGCTGCTGGGATAGGACTTTAAAGAGTCGGGCGGATAGCGAATCTACTTTACCTCGAATCTACGTTACCTGACTTACCTCGTTTGTTTGTGATTTTGCTGCTCCAATTCACGTGGTGTGCATTAGCATTGCATCCAATGATAAAATGTCGTTTACGTCAGTGACAATATTCTACTAGGTCTTATACCTTAAGTGAGAATTGGTCGCCGTCTCCTGTGAAGTAATCGGAGGCGCACACGATCTCCCTTACTACACCTTGAATGGAGACTTCTACGATGACGGCTGCCAAGTCTCTTGTTGTAAATTCTGGAATGGGAAGGAAATTTATATTAGAACCGATCAAACATTCGGCTCTAGGAGGAGATTCGCCAGTAGCGTAAATTAATTTACGCGAGCTATTTTGTATACCCCAGGTGGTAAACCAGATAATCTGGAAAATCCACACTCTTTTGAGGTCGGTCCCATTTATTTATTTATTGCTTCTCCAAAAAAGCTCCAGAAGAGTGCACTCACGCCAAGAACTCCATCAAAAACGATTACAAAAAATACTGCAACCATAGATAGCGTTCCGTGCAGGGACGGGTTAAGAATATCCCTGCAGCGATACCTCTCGCTTGTCGTAAAAGGCGACTAAAACAAAGGTAAACAAAAATCACATCTAGGCAATTTTGAAAACACCAAGGTGAGCCTAGGGACACATATACCACCATTAAACTGCCCCACAAGTATACATGCAAATCAGTGGGCTGACACGACTGGAGATCACCGGTGTTGTAAGAGTAAGATCAAACAAAAAAAATCTGGAGCATGCCCGTGTCACAAAAAAAAAAAAAAAAAAAAAAAAAAAAAAAAAACGGCAGGCCGAAAAACAATTGATGCAAAAACACCAGCATTTGATTGCCTTAGCGATGAAGTAATCCCAAACCGGGAAGCCTGCCGCTACTTTCTGAGGTCAAACCGGCGGACCCCACAAGCGGACCTGTATGAATGCAGTTAAGTGGGAAGGTTATGGTCCTACACTTCTGACCATAACAACGCCGAAAAAAAAAAAAAAGGAAAAGAAGAAGACTGCAACCATAGATAGCGCTATAATTGCAAGTTGTCCAGAAATTGAAACCAATATAGCTGTAAGTGAACACAAAGTAGATCCACAAGTAAATTTAACAACAAATAGCTACTACAATGAATGGCTGGCCGAACGTAAAGTAAGAACAATCTTGAAGAAAATTGAAATCAAAACAAGATGAAAGATCTGGAAGTAAAGGTAGCCCTGCTGGACAGTACTAGTGAAAACCAACAAAATGCAAGAGAAATTTATCATCCAGATGAAGAGGAACTTGCTTTTAAAACATGAAAAAGTGACAAAAAACGCAAGGCAGATGAAAGTCCTAAAATAGCAGCAAAAAATCATGATAGATAGCGAGAACAAATACTCAAATGTACAAGACAAATGATAACGGATTTAAAAGGACACCCATTGGCTTGAAAAGACAGTCAGTACCACCACCAATAGTGATCTCTGGGGCGGACAGATTTGCTAAATTCAAGAAAATAATTAAACAAAAAACGAAGAAAATATGCAAGTTCACATCTTATAGTAACAATAACTGGAAGGCAAATGTCGATGATACACAGAAATCACCGATGAACTGGCGAAAATATAGTTGCAATGGCACTCATACGAAATAAAGATGCTAGACCATATATGGTAGTAGTCAGAGTTCTCCACCCCTCGTGCGATGAAGAAGATATTCTCAAAGATCTACTCAACGAAGAGTACCAAATCTTAAGTTAGAAAAGAAAGAACTTGGTTTAGAGAGAAAGAATAGAAGGTATTGATGGTGAACCAGCAACAAAAACTAGAAAACTACCACCATTTATGCTCTTTTTTCATAATTAACAAGATGTTGAAATGGTACTCGCTATAAAATCAATAATTGGTAAAATTGAGCTATGTACTTCGAAAAAGTCCTAATACCTCAATGCAAACGATGCCAAGCTTTCGAGCAACCCCAACTCTATTGAAACGGAAATTTTGCATGCGTTAAATGTCAAGTAAAGCATCCAAGAAATGACTGTTCTCTAGAAAAAGATGAGAAAGCGAGTTGTATTAATTGCCATGGTAATCACACAGCTAACTGCAGAGGGCGTCCAGCTGCGAAAGAGCACCAAAAAAGTAAAAACAAAGTTATCAGCACTAAAAAACAAACTAAATTACAAAACAAAAATAAGCAACAAGCAAACGTGAATGCGGAAAACAAGAAAACTAATATACGAGTATTAGTAAATTAAATATTAAATATAATTAATAAATTAAAAATGATTAGTGATCTCAAAGGCGCAACCTGGAACATAAATGGTCTACTCCAACACCTCTCTGAATTTCAAGTTTTCCTAAGTAATAGGAATAGGCCTAATCTCTGAAACCCATTTCAAGCCGGTAATGAAGTCTTAGGTACAGTTGTTACCACTCTCCCCATCCAGCTGAAAATGCCTGGGGAGGTAGTGCTGTAATTATCAAAAGTATATTGACACCTTACGAACTGCCAAAAATAGCAAAACAATCATGCAGAACAATTCCTATACTGAAAAATTGTGCAAAAATGCTGACGAAGGCATAACACTCGCAGCATAAGATCACTTCTAAATTGATACTCTGCGTGTGCATTTCCAATATAACAGCTTAATGACATGGCAACAAAAAAGTTACTCTGTGAACTACAACCAACGCGACAAATTCAGTCGAATCACTCTCAAAATCATCTCTAGGACAACCACCCCGGAGAGTAGTGAATGGCCATCTAAGACACAAACCATCTGCACCCCGTCCAGGTTGTGTGACAAACACCATAAGAGCGTACACTCTTCAACTCTTGAACCTGCATAAGCCCTATAAAAAAAAACCCAGACATTCGCCTACAGACGAACATCTTACTGACCTTTTACAAACCTTAGGCAGCAATTTTATTATATAGCGTCCAGGTTAATAGCGGCAAAAGGTAGGAAGCTCATAGGACGAAATTCAACTGTGATTTCATCTCAATTGGTTCGCCTACTTAGTGACCCTCTGACCCAGCTAAAATTCCAAATCTAATTTACTTCTTTATATCAAAAGGAATTGATAGAAAAGATGTAAAGGTTAAGCAGTGATGATTTTTCGTCCGACCATACACCAGTAGTTTTAAAGATAAACGACATGCAAATAGAGCAGGAAAAAAACATAACACTTATTAACAAAAGAACATCGGCTGCTATTCAGAAACCTACTTGAAGGGCTTATTGATCTTAGATCGCCACTGGACACTACAAACAATATAGATATCGTTGATTACAGATCACTGTGGAAATAGGTAGTGTTTCGGCTAATTGAGTATGGAAAACAACGAATAAAAAATATTGTATGATGTAATAAATAAAAAATAGTGCGCGTTTTAACGTGGTACTCGCGGAACCCAAATCAGCACGGTAGTAGAGCGCCGCACTCGCAACCCGAAGGTCGGCAGTTCGAATCTCAAGTCGGGAGGACATTTTTTTCGTTTTTTTTTGTCTGTGTTCTTTCTGCTACTTCTAAATCAAACTAGAAATAGTAGGAAGAGATTTCGGGAGGCGGTTGGGGAAGACCCGTCCGTCAGACGGGATTGGATGATTTATCATCAGATTTCGCAACACCGGCCGCCGTCATCAAAAGGCTCAGAAATTTAATTAAGCGCCCTTCCCTCACTACTTCGACGAAAAAAACTGCAGGTCGAAGCGAGAAATGGGGCGCCATCACCAACACCATCAACATCGACGTCCATAGCAGCTGGACAATAATAACAACTAAAACCAGTGGTCCCCGTGGAGGATATTGCCTCTCCGTTAGGATATTGCCTAAGGCCGTTACATGGGGGACAACAACCCCCTCGCCGCCCTTTCAGGTTCAAGCTACGGAGGAAGAGCATAGCGAACTTGAGGAGAAATAACGCTTCGTACGCGCCCAGCTGCAAGCCGTAGTCGAAAAGCTGAAGGAGTTAAAAAAGAAGGAGATAGAGTAGGCAACAGCCGCCCTACAGCAAAAGCCGCAGAAGAAGCAGCAGCAACAACAACAGTCACAGCAGCAGAAACAGAAGCAAAAACAACAACCACAGCAGCAGAAACAAGAGCAGCCGCAGCAACAAAAGTAGCCGCAACAAAAGCAGAAGAAACAGAAACAGCAGCAACAAAAGCAGAAGAAACAGAAACAGCAGCAACAACAACAACTGCAGCAGCAAAAACCGCAGCAACAACAACAGCCACAGCAGCAGAAGCAGCAGCAACAACAACAGCTGCAGCAGCACAAACAACAGAAACAACAATAGCCGCAACTACAAAAGCAGCAACAACGCCCTAACAAGGAGAAGGTGCCATCAATCTTTACCTATAGGTATACCACGGTCCTACTAGAGAACATCGATCTCTCTAAATATGCTATTATTGTAGCTAATTTTAAATTCAAATGTTTAGGCCAAAAACGCTATACTGTTCAGTGCAAAACACTAGTACAGCATAAGCGGATTAAAAGCCTATTGAAAGAGTGAACGATGGAGTTTGTTTTCCTTCACACCAAAGGCCGAGAGGTTGCAGACGATGCTCCTGAAAGGCGATTACAGATCCCGTGGAAATGCTGTCAGAGCTCAAAGAGTTCAAGAGTGACGACCCCAAATTCGTGGGGGTTAAGCCATTCTTCACGGTGAGCTCCCGAAGGGAGAAGCCTTAATACCTTTCTTCTTGGTGCAGCTCACACCCAGCAGCAAGCTGGAGAGGCTAAGGACTATCACTTCCTTAGTATCCCAGACTGTCACATGGGAAAAATTAAAGAGGAGCGGAAATATTCTGCAATGTATCCGCTGCTGGTTGGGGTACGCCGCGCCGAACTGCGCAATGCAGCCTCCATGCTTTAAGTGCGCAAAGAACCATAAGAACGAGGAGTGTGACCTTGGAAAAGACAAGGTGGCGGACAGAGAGCAGGTCGAGTGTGTCTTGTGCAGGAACCGAGGACACCTTGCAAACTACCGGGGATGTCTTAAGTTCCAGGAGATCAAGAAAGAAAACTTGACCTGTAAGCAGAAGGTCGAGGAGAAGCGTCCATTTTCGATCCATCGCTGAAGAGGGTGATCTCATGGTCGTTGATTACGGCGTTTGATAGCCACTCTTCTCTGTCGGGGAAAAGGATAGGTATACTGAGAGAGAAGTCATTTTGGGGGGAAATATAGTCGGTCGTAGCTGCGAGGCTACTAAAACCATGTTTCCTTCCCAGGTCGTCTATTATCTTATGTATGGCCGCATGTTCATAGTTGGCTTGCTTCCACAGAGAGGACTCTCTTAGTCTGAGAGCGCTCTTTGCAGCGTAGCCTTTTATGAATAGATCCAGGGGGAGGAGATGGAGAATCATGTCCAACCCTGCTTGCGGCGTGCTTCTCATGGCTCCCGTAGTACAAACAGCTGCTAACCTTTGTACTTTGTTGAGCATGTTCATATAGCTTTTTGTGCTGCTAGCACTCCACCAGACTAGGGCCCCATAAGTTAAAATGGATCTGATGATTGCTGTGTACATCCAATGAATGATGTACGGTT
The DNA here is from genome assembly GCA_958301585.1 of Merodon equestris. Classification (NCBI taxonomy): domain Eukaryota; kingdom Metazoa; phylum Arthropoda; class Insecta; order Diptera; family Syrphidae; genus Merodon; species Merodon equestris. The sequence goes on along the minus strand of OY284414.1, from coordinate 67,569,384 downwards.
GCAAGCCCCATCTTTTTCCGAAGGTCTTTTTGCATGCATAAAAAGCGTTCAATCCTTTTTTCATCCTTTCATCCAGGTTCCTTTTCCAGGAGAGTTTGGAGTCAAGAATGATGCCTAGATATTTTACTTCCGCTTTGAGTTCGAGTGGAGTACCCTCTAACTTTGGGGGAGCAAATATCGGAATTTTCCTTTTCCTGGTGAACAAGATCAGCTCGGTTTTCTACGGGTTTATTCTCAGACCGCTCTGTCTTGCCCACGAGGAGAGTTCACTCAGCGCAGATTCCATTAGTTCACTGATAGTTGTTAGAAATTTACCTTTTATCAAAATAACCAGGTCATCTGCGTACGCTATGATCTTTGCGTCTTTTTCCATAAAGAATTTGAGGATCTTGTTGACTGTAAGAAGCCACAGTAGGTGGGAGAGAACTCCTCCTTGTGGTGTGCCTCTAGTTGTCACCTTCCTTATAGAACTGTGTCCAATGTCTGCATTGATGATTCTGTTCCTCAACATATTCTCAATCCAGATTACAATGGATTTGTCTACTTTTATGTCCTCAAGAGCTGTTGTTATGGCCTCTGTGTTTACATTGTTGAAAGCCCCCTCTATGTCGAGGAGGCTGCCATTGTAAAGTCTTTTAAGTACAGCGAGCCCTCAATTTCACGGACTGAAATTTGGGGCTTTGAGGTAGGCGTGTTGAATGTTGCATAAGTTTCGTGAATTTGTGAGTCCTCTGATGTATAGGTCAAGGAGTCTCTCCAAGGTTTTTAATAGAAATGACGAGAGACTAATTGGCCTATAGTCCTTTGCGGCAGTATGGGATGGTTTACCTGCCTTAGGTATGAAAATTACCTTCATTTCTCTCCACTGTGTTGGGATGTACCCCGTTCGCAGGCAATTGGAAAAAATGCTTACGAGATGGGGTACAGTGTGGATCTGTGTTTTTTTAGGCATCGCTGGCAAGATATCGTCCGGGCCCGGAGATTTAAAGGGTTTGAACGAATTTATTGCCCATGATACTTTATCCGCTGTGATAATCTTGTTTATCACTTCTTCGGTTGTGTGAACCGTAGGAACCGTCGTCTCGAAGGAGACTGTGGTTTCAGGGGTTTTACAGCCTGGGAAGTGGGTTTTAGTCAGCAGTTCTAAAGAAACCCGACTGGATTCTGTCCAAGAACCATCTGGTTTAAGGATGAATCCCGGGACGCAGGGGTCCTTGGATAGGATCTTCCTGAGCCTTGCGGCTTTGTTGAGATCCTCTCCCGCCAGGATTTAGATTTTGCTGCTCTTGTTTTGCTCTTGTATTCGTTGAAGCTGGACTTGGGGTTTAGAAATAAGCATTCAACCATAGACATCGTAGTGTACTAATGTTATAGAAAAAGCATTAAAAAGAAGGCAAATTTGTTCCTCAGTATTCCTGGGCCTTGCACAGGCTTTTGATCAAGTGTGGCATAGAGGGTTAGACATAGGTCCTAGACAGTACTATGAGATACTAAAATCTTATATAGCAGATAGACTTTTTAGAGTTCGATATGACATGGCGTTTTTTGAACTTAAGAAAATACAATACAAGCGGGTGTTCCGAAGGAAGGACCAACCCTATATCTATTGTATACAAGTGATATACCGAAAGCAAATTATAAAATTATATAAAAAATTATGAAATGGATTTAACATGTCAAAAAGAAAGTAGAGGAGCTTAATAATAGATATAGAAATCTTTATATTTAGTAAACGCTCCAGAGTATATTAGAAACATTAGCCTGCATCGTGACTTGCAGATCGATCTTGTAGCAGAAGTAATTAAGAAGAATGCAATTCGTCATAACGATCGTCTCCAGATGCGCATTAATCTTGAAATGCAGATGTCTTAAATATACACAAGAGACTAAGAAAAACTAAGCCACATGAACTTTTAATGTGATAACTAAGAAAACCGGTGTTTTAACTATAATACCTTCTCAAATGCAACTAAGCGTTGAAAATAATATCATTTGTCGATCGTCCCTGATCGGTTATGGTTAAGGAGGCGTTTTTAGTACGGTTAAAGTCCCACATAACTGCTAGGTTTCTAGCCCCTTCAGACTCATTGAAATGTTCATCAACTTCTTCTTCTCCTTCTTCTTCTTCTTCTTCTTCTCCAAAAAACAAATGTTTCCTCATCCACCAAAAAGTATTATTACAATTAAAACTAAAAGGTACAATTAATAAGAATATACTTTTAGCATAGTTAGTGTTTACATGGCAAAGAAGTTCTTGAATCTTTTTTAAATTGTCTATTCGAAATGTTTTACCATATGTTTGAAATTAGCTTTTTCTTTTGTTGAGAGATTTTCCTCGTCTCCATACCAAAATTTAGTTATAAATTATTTAGTTTAGTTATATAGTATTTAGTTCATTATTGGAACATTTAAAATATTAACGGAAGAATTCTTTACATTTATTACATATTTTCCATTTAGCTTAAGTTTTCAATCGTCACATTTATTTATTACAATTTGATCGCCAACATTGGCGATATGTTCATTAATTTTTTTTCATTGTTCACTTTCATTGTTACATTCAAACCCTTAAAGTAAATATTATTTGGGTTATATTCAAACTTTGTGCCATTTATTTCAAAATATTTCATTTCATTTATATATGATTCTTTAAATTCCTTATTCGGTATTGCGATAATCATTCTATGATCTCTCTGCGTATATGCTTTTGGAAATTTTATAGCTAAAACTAGCGTTTATCTATTGTATTTCATTAAGCCTACTCTGGAATGTTTTAATTTATAAAAATCAAGGCCTGAAACTAATATTTCTTCTCCGGTTAATATGCTTGAGTGTAAGATTCTTTGCTTAGCAGATGCAATATTATCTAAAATATTGTCTATTTGTCTTCTAATATTTTTAATTTTAATAATTAATCTGTTTTTAGATAAATATATATATTTTTGAGCATCTACTACACTACACTAAATTATTTATGTTAAGCATTAACTGTTTTTTGATTAACATTTGCTTATTTAAATTATCTGCTGCAGCATGATTATTTGAATCTTTGACTTTCAAATGGTCAAGAATATCTACTCTGTCATCCATGGTTCCATATAGCCATTTCTGATCAGTTCCGATAAAATTCATTAGACCTCGTTTTTGTCGTATGTACTCGTATTTGTGGAACCATAGCTTTTAACTTTGTTTTTATATTTATAATTTCGCTTAAAATTTCCGTAATATTTTCTAAATGTAATTTTTGTGAATTTATTTCTATGACCTCAACAGTAGCTAAGATATCAGAAGTATTTATTATACGTAATATTGATTTACTACATATAATTAATTCTATTGGGCCCTTATTATAATAAATCTCTTTTTAGTGTTAATTTGTGTTACAACAAGGGTTGGTTCTGGCACCGCTATGATCATACCGATAATTATGAATATCACCAGCCAATTTAATGCCTGCAAATTTATTTGGTCTTTTAATAGTTGTAGGGTGAAAATTTTGTAAGCTATGTTTTCGGTAGTAGATTTCATCTTTATGACTCAGATGTTTTTAATTTCTAATATAAGTTAACGAAAGATAGGTTTATTTAATTAAAAAAATATTTTTTAAGGCTTATTGCCTTATCTTCCTTTATTCGGTATCAAACTAGAACTAACTTACAATCGATTTCTTAAGTCTATTTATTGATCTTATTTGCTAACTCTGCACTTGTCACCATGGGGCAGTGATCGCCGCTTCGACGTTCCAGACACTTATTCAGCTGTTTGGCGTGATCTAATTACGAGTCCGAGGTGCAGCGTGGAATTTAGTTGTGCGTGCAAGGTGTCATTTTGCAGCGTATTCGAAAATAACTTATATCCTTCCTGTCAATTTTCTTGATAGTTTTCCCTATTTTTATTTGTTTTCCTATCAAATTCTGTTTATGTTTTTCTAGTTTTGACTTTAATTGCTCACCATTTGTATTTTCTGCCTTATTGGAGCCCATTCCAAGAGTTGAGTGATACCTGATATGAACTTCTATACCGTGTTTCCTAAGATATTCTCTTATATTTTCGGTCCTAAGCTCATTATTGCAAATAACTTTTTTAGGTTTTCCAAATCGTGTAAATTGTTCTCCCATATATTGTATTAGATTTACCCAGATTTCGCTAACTATCGGCATGTGCCTTTTTTGCGAGCTTGTATAAAAACGTCTAATAGAAAAGTTTTTGAAATGATGGACATGTAAATGAAAGATTTCATTGGGTTGGATGGTGTGTCTGTTATTCTAAAGTTCGGTTTTATGGGTTCTCTATCACACTTACCCACCTGACATGTGGACAGTTTACTATTACCTTGGAAGTCTCGAAAATTAACTAGGGATAGTAAATTTTATTTTTAATGTATGATATAGTATAGGGATATTTGTTTATGCAAATCACCCACGGTATCTATTTCCTGTGCTCTCATGGTGCACTTGACTTCTTCTTCTTCTTCTTTTCCTTTTTCCGGCGTTGTTATGGTTTTGTTTTTTTTTTTTTTTTGTGACACGGGCATGCTCCAATTTTTTTACTCTTACAACTCTTACAACACCGGTGACCTCAAGTCGTGTCAATCCACTGATTTGCATGTACACTTCTGGGGCAGTTTAAGGGTGGTATATGTGTCCCTAGGCTCACCTTGGTGTTTTCTAAATTGCCTAGATGTGATTTTTGTTTACCTTTGTTTTAGTCGTCTTTTACGATATTGCTGCAGGGATATTCTTAACCCGTCCCTGCACGGGTGTCATGGTGCACTTGACAATAGAGATTTTTCTATTTTCCTTAAAAAGTTTTATCAGAATCTACTGAATTTTATTATACTCGTTGTAAGATAAATCGGGAAAAAATCCTACTTTCCCTGAAATCATGCTTTTTTAAAATAATTTCTCCCAATATGAGTGATTTTTAGTCATATTAATTTTGACCATTTTTCTCTCATGAACTGTGATTATTTCATTTGTCATTATATTTGTAAGTATCAGCTGTATTTTATATTTATTTAATATTTCTTGATAGGGAAATGATCAAGTTGTTGTTCTGGTGCAGGGTGAACAGTTGTTTGATTTGAAGCTTTGTCGTTTTCTAAAATCTCCACGTTCTCTATTCTGCTTAAAAAGTCTGCGACCTTATTTTCCCTCTCTTTGGGATACCCTGTGTCAAAGTTGAATTCGGATAGTTTTAACAGCCACCTTTGGTTTCTGGCTGAAAATTCTTTTCCATTATATTGTTTATTTATATATTTAATTGGTTGATGACCTGTCACTTTTTTAAATTTATTTCCCCAAAGGTAAGGTCAGAAGGAAGTTACTGACTAGACTTCGGCTATAAATTCCTTATCTGTTGCTGAGTAATTTATTTTCATGGTCATAGCGTAGCAAACAGGGTGGCCTTCCTGGGCAAGGACTGCCCTAATAGCATAGTTGGATGCATCGATAAAAAGGGTAAAAAGTTTATCGAAATTTGAAAATCTAAGGGTAGGGTCAGTGATTGACGATATTAAGTTATAATGTCTCAAATGCTGTTAATCATTTATTTAGCATCTTTTTCATATTTGATCATGGGGTAGATTTGACACACTTTCTGTAAAATCCAGTTAGTCCAAGAAATCCCTTTAACTGTTTTTCTATTGTTGGAAGGGAAAAGTCTACTACGCATTTAATTTTATTTGGTATATACAATGTCGGTCAAAACAATGGGAACCATGCCTTCAATGTACATTTTTCTCACATCTATATATAAAAACATAACAAATATATGTAAAAAATGATAAATGTCAATAATTGAAACAAAAGTAATAAATGTGCGAACATATTTTATTGTTTATGTGAACAGTAAATAAATAAAAACCGAAAAACTCCATATACTCAGTATTTATTGCGGTCAAAACAAAAGGAACTCGGTGCCTGCCTGAATTTTTTCCCCTTCTCAATTTGTATTTAATGATTTAGAATTTTTTTTTTCATTGTTTTAACGAAAACAAATTCATTTTCAATTGATACGGCGTGTTGAGTGTTTGAAAATTTTCTGCTTATTGTAAAATAATTGTTAAATTAACTTTTAAAGAAAAATGGCTAGAAACAAGTATAATTTGGCATTTAAAAGCAAAATAATTGAGGATTTTCAAAAGGGATTGACGCAAAAGCAACTCCGGGAGAAATATTCACTTAGTAAAGCCGTAATAAGCAGACTTGTGAAGAAATTCAATGAGACTGGGTCCGTCGACACAGTTCATAAAGGTGGTAGGCCAAGTAAGACGACAATTCGAACGGATAATTTAATTATACGAAAGATTAAAAATTATCCATTTATAAGTTCGAATGCTATTTTAAGCGAACTTCAAGGGCGAGAGAGGCGAGCTTGAAAAGTTACAGGGCAGTACGAAAGCCATTCATTTCAGAAAAGAATAGACGCTCACATTTGGAATTCGCTAAGACTCATCTGAACTGGTCAATTCAGCGTTGGAAAGCCGTTTTGTTTTCGGATGAAAGCAAGTATAATTTAAAAGATTCTGATGGCATGCGACGTGTTCGACGACCAGGTGGAAAAAGATTATGTCCCAAATATTGTGTACCAACATGGAAACATGGAGGAGGAAAGAGTGTGATGGTTTGGGGATGAGTATCAGGACATGGTGTGGGCCCACTTCATAGGATCGACGGTATTATGGATCGTTTTGAATATAAAAACATATTAGAAAATATCATGTATCCATATGCAGATGAAAATATGCCCTTACTATGGAGATTTCAACACGATAACGATTCCAAGCACAAAACTCATAACATATTGGTTACACGAGAAAGGAATTGAAGTTTTGAAATGGCCTGCCCAGTCTCCTGACCTGAACCCAATAGAAAATCTTGGGGAAATTGTAAATCAAAAGGTGAGGAGACACGGGAAAATCTAATTTCCTCTATGCCTAAACGATGCGCTGACGTCATAAAAAACAACGGGTTTTCCCCCAAATATTAGTTTTTCTTAAAATAATATTTATTAGTTTTGAAGTTCCCTTTGTTTTGACCGCAATAAATACTGAGTATATGGAGTTTTTCGGTTTTTATTTATTTACTGTTCACATAAACAATAAAATATGTTCGCACATTTATTACTTTTGTTTCAATTATTGACATTTATCATTTTTTATATATATTTGTAATGTTTTAATATATATATGTATGTTAGAAAAATGTACATTGAAGGCATGGTTCCCTTTGTTTTGACCGACACTTAGTTTATCATATAAATATGCTACACAGATCTTGTTGAGATGTTCTCTTAATATTTCATTCATTAGTCTCTGAAAAGTGGCATTTTTCAGCCCAAAGACCATTTGGCGTAACAAATGCTGTCTTATGAACATCTAGTGGATGCATTTTTATTTGATGGTAACCTTTGGCTAGGTCTAATCTTGTAAAATACTATGTTCGCCTAGCTTTTCTGATATATTGTCTATATTAGGTAGGAGGTATTTATCATCTAGTATGATATCATTGAGTCTTCGGTAGTCGATACATAATCTAAATTTTAGTTTCCCAGAACTATCAACAACAATTGGGGACGAGTATCGGCTTTTAGATTTTCTTGTAATTTTTTCTCTTTTCATTTCTTCTATTTGATTCCTAACTTCCTGCTCGCGTTTTGAAGGTAATCTACTCGTACATAAACGAGAATTTATTTTTTGATCGATTGTAGTAATAATTTGTGCATTTTTGCTTCGGTATTGGTCAACTGATACCCATCTTTATAAACTAAATATTCAAACACATTCAAAATTTTCCTAATTTCTAAATGGGATAAGTTTATTTCTTGTCTTGATTTGTAAATTCATAGCACTCTGTCTCCTAGTTTTCTGAGTACAATTTAATATTAACGGTGTATAATAATTTCAGGTACATTTGATTAATATTTATTTCCATAACAATTTTTCTTATAAAAATCCATACCTATAAGCATATCAAAGGCTTTATTATTCCCACATATTTGGGAATTTCATTTTACACTATAGACTTTACTTTTGTGTCATTATTTATATATATAATCCAATTTATAAGACTAATGTTTAAACCTGTATCTACTAAGACTTTGCACGCTTTGCCTTTTGTAAGATTATAAAAAAAGGTTATCTCCGAGCCCTAGCTTAGAAAATATACCAGTTCTACATTATTTATTTCTTGAGCATAAGAATTATTTTAACAGGAATTTTGTGCATCGTTTGATGAAACATTATTTAGGTCCATAGGACTTGGGTTTTGATATTTGATGGATTGAAAGTGTTGTGTCTAACCCAAATTGAACCCAATTGAAATTGCGTATGCCTATATTTTTATTCTGGTTATCTTGATTTTGACTATTGGTGTTGAAATGCGATGGTCCTGCTGATTCTACATTTCTTCCAAAATCATTTCTGCATATTAAGGTTAGCACTAAAGTTATTTTGGCTTCCTGACCTTTCTTGTCTGGAATTAAAATTTGTTTGGTACTTTGATTACTAACTGCATGGTTGCTTACATTTTCGTTTAAATTAAGCTTTGCATTTTTCTTTAAATTCCGTCCACCGTCCGGGGTGTAAGAATATAAAATTGTTTTTGTTTTATTTAAATCAAATCCAGTTCTAAGTTCTCTGGATAAGTGTTCAGTTGTAATTTCTTTAATTTTTACTACTATTAATTGACAAATTGAATCAACTACTTCTGCACCTTTATATAACTAATTTTGTTGAGAAAGCAGCTAAGTCGATTGTGCCTCCTGCCAATCCTGCCAGGTCGCTGGTCGAGATTGATAAATACAATTTTCCGCCTGGCCGGTGACCTTGAAGTTCTCCTTGCGTCTTCGATAGGTGCCAAGTAGTTCTCGTCCACCGTTAAGAATTTAGTCAATTCCCTCTTGTTTCCAGGAAACATTGGTATGTATTCATTTTCCCTTTCCCTGCTGCTGCACTTGCTGCTGTTGTTGTTCAACGTTAATCAAAGTGTTAGGCACCGCCACCATCGTCTCTGCGATGGTGTCGCATTTTTAAACGATTGTCTCACCCTTTTGATGTAGTAATGCTGCTTAGATTCACTTGGGTTATTTCGGTTTGATTCACTTTTTCTTAGTTTTTATTTTTGAGGTACTTATTTTGAGTTCCTCTTTAAGCACTTTTACACTTTATTGTAAGCTCCTTTTTTCTTTTCCGTTTAGAAAGAAAATTACCGACTGCGTCAGTTACGATTTCATCGAGGTTCCACGGTCAAATTCATACAAAATAATAAAACACAACGGTTCTGCTTGAGGTCTCAGTTCAGATTCCCTTGTTCTTTATTTTCATATTAATTATTTCTTAATATTGGCTTCCAGTAGTAGCAAAGCAAACAAATTTGCTGAATTATATTTGCGTAACCCGAAGCCATTGACGCCTGAATGCTGTATTGACACTTTGTTATTAGTTGCGGAGTAACATAAATGTGCCGTGAGCAAATTTGTTGTCTTGTATTTGTGTAACTCGCGGCCGACACATTACCCGCTGTACCACGACTTTCGTATTGTTTTAAAGCATTCATTTTGGAATCATGCATACATACATATTGCAATTTACGTGAAAAATTTTCGTACATGGTATCTGTTCCTCTTGCTCGAACTACTGTATGCCGTAATTCTGTTCCATCATCTTGTTTATTCAACACACTTTCGCCGTTTGTTGGGATTGTTTTTCAAAAGAGTCAAAAACTGGCTTATCAACTACAATTACGCTAGTTTAGAATCAATTACTTTTGACATTTTGATTTAAGCCTCGTTTTTTATTTCTTTGCTTCCCCAAATTGTTATTTTCTTATCTATTTGATGTTTCTCATCTTAGATGTAATAATACAGTGTTACACAGACCGTCATTGTGAGTGCATGTGATTACTGTTTCTATTAAAATGAATTCCAATTGCGCTAAGTGCTTCAAACTAATAAACGACAATAACTTCTTAATATGTGATTTGTGCGGTTCTAATTCACATTTCGAGTGTTATGGATTCAATAAAAATGAACTAAAAGTTATTATAACAAATATAAATATTTTATTCAAATGTATTAAAATTCCGTTACGATCTTGCTTTCAAAAAATGAGAGAGCTTTTCGACTGCTTAACAAAATGCAATTCAAAAAGCTCTCTCGCCCAGAGCTCAACCAGTACGGCAGTTCCCTTAAACACGGGCCGTAGTGTTCGCGTTTCTACTCGTGCCCAAAGAATCACGAAGTGCACCGCCCATGCTGTGTCACCGACACCAGCGGATTCTTCTTCTTCAAAGCACCATACGCTTTCATCAATTTGTTCGCCAGCTAGTTCTGACACTGTTGTTGTGACTTCAAAAACGACGTCCAATTCTGCTGTTATTGTTGCTGATGTTGCTGAAACAATTTCTTCTGAAGCTAACGCTGATTGTGCGAGCATTACTGCTGCTGTTCCCCCTGTTACGGTTGATGTTGATGTTGCTGGTAATGTTGCTGATAACGTTCCTGGTAATGTTACTGATAACGTTCCTGATAATGTGGCTGATAACACTACCGCTCATGCTCTATCTACCGAGATCGACACCGATGTTGATGCTTCGCGAGTTACAGCACCCGCCTGGTCTGCTGTTCTCAACCGAAAACAAAAACACACACAGCTGTTCGGATCTGATGCTACTGCCATCACTGCTCTTCCATCTGTACCACGACTACGGTTTCTTCATCTTTCCCGTCTTAGCAGCTCAGTCACGGAGGACGATGTTATAGATTAGGCATCACGCAGACTAAATCTTCCTAAATCCAGCTTGCTCTGCTCAAATTTGCGGAAAAGAGATGTGGATTCGGCGTCGCTTCGTTTCATCAACTTTGGACTAGGCATTCCGAGGAGCTCGTTTAATGCTGCTCTTCAAACATCTGTTTGGCCGGTCGGAGTACAGATAAAACCATTTGTAAACCGTCCAAAAAACGAAATACCTGCTCAAAAAAAGGATCAGACGTGATCGGACATTCTATGTATTATCAGAATGTTGGTGGCATGAGGACCAAAATAACGGATTTCTTCACTTCTGTTACCGATTGTCCCTACGACTTTATTGCTATCACTGAAACCTGGCTGAACTCTGATTTTTATACAGTGGAACTATTTACACCCGATTTCGATGTTATCCGGAGGGATCGATATCATGGCCAAACTTCCTCAAAAAGAGGCGGAGGAGTCTTATTTGCGGTTCGTTCATGCTTTACGAATAGAGAATTAAGAAGTAAGTTGAACAAATATGTGTTTGTGTTGATTTGCCTATTTCTAAAGTCAACAGTTTCATTAATATTTGCTTCTTTGTTTCCTATATACCTCCTTCTTCAGGTTTATATGTTTATGAATCTCATGTTAAAAATGTAAGCAATGTTGTAAAAAATTTAAATGCTGATAACAGCTACATTGTAATTGTAGGAGATTTTAACTTGTCGAAACTAAAATGGATTTTTTCTAATGTTGATAAGAGGTTGTTGCCCTCCAATGTAACTCAAGATTTTGAATGCAATTTAATTGACAATTTTGCTTCATTGAATTTATATCAGGCTAATGATATTTGTAACTCTATGAATCGTATTTTAGACCTTGTTTTTATTGATCAGAACCTAGAAGTGCAGCTGTCTGAAGCTAGTTATCCTCTTTTAAATAATTCAATTTTCCACACGGCAATTGAAGTTAACTTTGACTTTTCTGTTTTAATTGAATGTAACCAATCAAAAGTATTTCAGTACCACGACTTTAAAAATGCGGACTATGTTTCAATGAATACTTTTTTTGAATCTGTTAATTGGGAACAGGTTCTTAAGTGCTCGAATTTAAATTTAGCTTTTACTATATTTCGGGACGTTGTAGATTCTGCGATACGTGATTTTGTACCCATGAGAAATTCTAAAAATTCTACAAAGCCAGTTTGGTTTAATAAAAGCTTATCGAGATTAAAAAATGTTATGCTTAAGTTTCATAAAAAAAGTAAGAATTCCATCCTTTTCCGACAGAGATATCACCAATTAAGAAAAGAATACGAATGTTTAAAAACAATCAGTACATTTCGTCTCTCGAGTTAAAAATAAAAACAAATCCTAAATCTTTTTGGACCTTTTTGAATAATAAGCGTAAGTCAGTTGGAATTCCATCTAGCATGTCCTATAATGGAGTTTCCACAACTGACCTTAAGCAAACATGTGATAATTTTGCATCCATTTTCAATCAAACTTTGTTGACTTAAAAATTGACTGTGAACATATCTACGATGTAAGTTCCATAACGGATATCGGACGGCTTCTTGTTTTCGAAGAAGAAGTTTTATCTACACTGTCAACACTTGACAACAGTTTTTGTGTAGATCCTGATAATATTCCACCATTGCTTCTTAAATCATGTAAGTCAAGTTTGTCTCGTCCGCTTTGCTTTATCTTCAATATGTCTTTGAGAATGGGCATATTTTTAGATAGTTGGAAGCACTCATTCATAACGCCATTTCATAAATCTGGTTCTAGAGGTTCCATAGTAAACTACAGGCCCATTGCAAAACTTCAATTGATACCCAAAGTTTTTGAAGCAATCATTAAAAATAAAATGTATAGCATTGTTCAAAATCATATATCTGAACATCAACATGGCTTTGTAATTGGAAGATCGACCACCACAAATTTGTCAATCTTTACCAACTACTGCTTGTGTAACTTAGAAAATCGCGTGCAAGTTGACACTATTTACACCGATTTTTCTAAAGCGTTTGATCGTGTACAACATAATATCCTTATAAAAAAGCTTGAGTTACTTGGCTTTCATTCTGAGGTCCTAAATTGATTAAAAAGTTATCTCATTGACCGGAAGCAATATGTCAGAATTGGCAAGGCTGTATCAGAAGTGATTATAAATTCTTCAGGAGTACCTCAAGGAAGTCACCTTGGACCACTTCTCTTTCTTCTTTTTATAAATGATTTGCCATCGCATGTGTCTTTTTCAAAGTGTTTATTATATGCTGACGATTTAAAAGTATTTAGTGCAATAAATTCACTATCAGATGCGGTTAAACTTCAAGTAGACTTGAATTCTGTTGTTCGATGGTGTAATTCTAATGGGTTACACTTTAACGCCCTGAAGTGTAGAGCATTATAACTTTTGCTAAAATTTCTCAACCTCTACATTTTACATATAATATAGAGAATGTAACATTATTGAGGTCGAGTAGTCAGAAGGACTTTGGAGTTACCTTTGATTCTCAAATGAATTTTTCGGTACATGTCGATAGGGTAATTTTGCGGGCAAACTCAATGCTAGGATTTTTAAAAAGAAATTCTAAAGTATTCAACGACCCTTATACGCTAAAATCTTTGTATTTATCGCTTGTACCACCAATTTTGGAATATTGTTGTATTATATGGAATCCTCATCATCAAATTAGTATTACTCGAATAGAGAAAGTTCAAAAAAGGTTTACAAAGTTTGCCCTTCGTAAAATTTTTCCACATTCTAATTATCCACCATATGAGGCACGATGCAGTTTAATAGGTTTAAAAACACTTGTCTCTAGAAGAAAATTGCATCTTACACTTTTTATCTTTGATGTCTTAAGTGGCCACATTAATAGCCCTTTATTACTCTCTATGTTTAAAATATATGCACCACCTCGCTCTCTACGCCCTAGAGAATATAATTTTTTACACGTTCCTTATCATAGCACAAGTTATGCAAAGTTTAATCCAATAACTTCAGCATGTATTGCATTCAACTAGTTTGGTTTCGCATTGATTTCAATTTAAGTAGAAATGGAGTTAAAAATATCATCATAAACTTAATTTGAACTAACATTCTAACATATATATACATGTACTTAAATTAACTTATACTAATGCTTTTTATAGTCTCTAAGAAAGAATTTGTACTTGATAGAGTATAAATAAATAAATAAATAAATAAATACATTGTTTTTTCTTTCTGTTGAATTTCTTTTTTATAATTTACCATTTATTTGTTTTTATATAACCACTCAATCTTAAACTTTAATTTAAATTCAAAACCTTATTGAATGGCATTCAAAATTATTTTATTAATTTTAAAGTAAAATTCAGAATGTTCCAACCAACATTTGATGTTAAAGATTGTTTGCGATACTATATGAAATAACAATTAAAATCTATCTATATACCTAATTATCCATTATGGCAAGAATTTAATGAAATTAAATTCAAATTAAAAAAAAAATAATAATTTATCAATCCTTTGTTGATTTGTCCCTCTTCAGAAACTGTGGTATTGACTGCACAAAAATCCATTAAGACAAAATTTACAAAAATGAACTCCGTCACCAGAAAACATTACCAATTTGTGAGTCCCCCGTGCAATTCGGTTACTCATTGGCTTGTATTCCACGCTAGTTGTACCTTATACGAGTGCAGGCCCAAATCTGGTTGACAAGAAAAGGTGCTGAAATAAGCACTGCTTTTCCCGTGGAATAGTGCATTCATCATTCTCTCTCTCAACCAGATCCGAGTCATTTTTATTTCGGGAAAATTTACTATACTGTATGTGTATGCTTTTGATTATATTTTAAGAATGCTTTATAGCGTGTGAGTAGCTTTAGATGAAAATATTTCTTTTTATCTGCTCCAAGCTTCTTTGTCTTAACTGTTACATTTTCGCATCCTCGTCAAAAATGTTTGCGCAATTTTGATTCTATTGTAAGAAAAAAAAAACCAACTAACGATAATATAGTCCTAGAAAAGCAACTTGACACCAATTTGCGATTCAACTCTCCCGTCCCCTGTTTCCTGCGTGAAACAAAACATTTTATTGCACGCATAAATTTTCCTTTTAACATCATGTTCAATAGGTATTAATCTCACCCAGGAATACGCAAATACGGGTAATGTTATTCAATCCAATTTATACCATAGTCCATTCAAAGCTTCCACTTTATTAGGGCCAACTATCTGTGTCTATTTGCCGAAAGTATTCTAAGAATACACGTACCAGTGGTGTATAGTAAATAGAAGAAAATTTTCCTTCAATTCCTGTCAATTTGAGATAAAATCCCTTGGGGATGTATGGTCAAGTGAGTTTTAGGCAATGCCAATAAGATTTTCACACATTGGGTGTAATATACTACTCACTTAGGAATTCTTTTCCTTTTTCGTTTTTCGCCGCATTAGATTCCCACTCTCAATAGGGAAAATGTTATTTTTCCGGTGAAATTCAATAAGGTTTTTTATACGTTTCTTTTGATGAATGAATTCTTAGATGAAAAGATAGTTTCTTTATTTTTTATTTCATTTCTCAATTTATGTAAATTTAGGACGTTCATTGCGAATAATGACGTTAATTTCTGTTTCCTTGTCTATAAAGCTATCATATTTAAATAACTTGTTTATTTATTTATTAAAAACTGCAATATTTTTTTTAAATTTAAGAGTGTATCTTTAAAATTCAAAATTAAAAGAGGACATACAACTGCCGAAGAACGTAAAAGCTAATAATACACTTGGGAGATTAATCGACTGAAAAGTCATTCCTTTTTATTAGAAAATGAATAACGATGTTAGTCCGAAAACATGCAAGGGAAAAATAAAAGCAACTTGTCAGAAAGGTGAAACAATAAAAACTTCAATTACCATAAAAAAGAGATTTGTTCTTTTTTCGTCTTATGCTTTGTGCTCTGTGTTTTTCGTTTACTGGAAGTCGATGATTTTTGTCTATAGTATACTTACGAGTATAACAAATAAAATTGAACCAAAAGAAGAGGAAAAACAAATGAAAATCTGTAAGCAATTAAATTTGAATTCGTAATGAGATTATTTAAATCTTGCCGACAAAAAATTAATCCAGTTGATTATAAAGCAAGAGGGTGTTGGTGTCACGCTTTGATTCCCGTACTCATGAACCTTCTTTTGAGATTTATGATCTTTTAATATTGTACCAACCCTTGGTACATTCTATACAACAGTTCGACCCTTCGAAGAATCAAAAGTGACATGTTACACAAAAAGTCCTTTACTCTACAGCCATAAGCACTTTTTAATCTTGGTTCTTCCTTTTTTTTTTCTTAATCTCCATAGAAACTTCAATATGCTCGTAACGGATATGCTAAATTATTGCACTGCTGTTGAATTGAATTTGTATTTTATTAGAAATTTATAAAAATACCGTGATGCTTAAACTTATTGTAATATACACTTGGACATTTTATTCCCGGTTTTCTTATATTCTCATAACTATCGTTAATTTTTTCGTAGTAGACCTTTAAATATTTCGTAACGTTTGGAGTATGCAACGATATGTTCAACGTCCATTTGTAAAAAGAAAGCATAAATCCAGGAATATGGTATGCTCAAGCACAAGCTAAATTCGGAAAAAATATAATCCTACAATCTTCTCCTTGAACCTCAACTGGTGACATTGTTGAGTGGAAGTTTTGTTGTTTGTACCTGTTTTAGTATCCATTCGTAAATTGTATTTCTCTATGAAAAAAAGCATTTTGAAACCCGCTGTTCGGAACGGGTAATAAAAATATATAACCAAATTTGATTGATGAAATCTTCGATTTTGGTGACACCTCCCAGAGCTTTTTCTTCTGCCCGATAAAAGGAAACTTTTCCCAGTTCCTTTTTGTAAAATTCATGTTATTTCTTTTATTAAAAATTAATTTTATTTGATGCCACAAAACTCATGAAACCTACGGGATGTGAAGGGGGATGTTCATTTAAATCCAGCCTGTGGTCATCGAGGAAGTATTTGCTAAAGGTGCGACTTGCCAGTGCTGGACATTCGCAGAGAAAGTGGTGCAGGTTCCTTTCCGTGGGTATTGTGTCAACTATTCTGGCAGCGTGAGTTTCTATATGCAAATGGCCCGTAATGGCCCCCACAATTCTAGCTATATTGGAGCGGTGTCTATTGAGGATGTCGTTTTTTTTTTGTGTTTTGAATAGGAGGCCCAGGTTTTTTTTTTGATATTCTGTATCTAGTTGATTTAGCCTACCTACGATTGGCTATGTTGAAATAGTGTTGCAGGATGTTGCCTTTGAGAAGGTTGAGTGACAGGCCCACAGTGTAAGTAGGAGAGTTGAAGGTGATCCGAGCTTGGCCTTTTATGTTGCTGCGTCCTGGAATCCAAACGAGCTTGATATCAGTCCTACCGCCAGCCTGTTTAATTTCTTTCTTGTATTGACCCACCAGCTTAGGAAAGGTGGTAGCAGAAGAAAGCGTATTAGTAGCGGTCTGGCTGTCGCTACAAATAGCAGTGGACGTCTAATTGGGGCGAGCTGCGCTAAGTATTCCCGCTTCCCGGATCGCTAGCACTTCAGCTTGGAATATGTTTATGTTCGAGTGATCGGGGGGACGGAATGAATTTGAAATGTTCATTTGTGTCGAGAATATTTCTGATCCTACAACGTGTTCCATCTTGGAACCATCAGTTAAAATCAGAAGTTGGAATTTCGCGATTAGATTGCACGCCTACCATTCTTCTCTGGAAGGAAAATGAGAGTACACCACACTATTGAAGTCGAGGAAAGGTGTGATGTGGGCCGTAGGAAACGTGGTAAAATTCTTTGGCAGAAGTAACAGAGGTCTGCGTGACCAGAAGCTTCTGACAGCGCTGCACGCCACCGTGTATTTTGTGTCGAGGTCCAAGGGGAGGAAATGCAATAGGATATTAGGTGTTTCGGAGGAAGATGTTCTCATGGCTCCCGTGGTTCTGATTTTTAGATCCTATTAAGCTTGTTGATATTTTAAGCTTTGCCTAGGGCTAGCTCCAAACTAGGGAGCCATAAGTAAGGATAGAACGGACCACGGTTGTGTAGATTCACAAGGTCATCTTAGGTCTGAATCTCCATCTTTTACCGGAAGTGTTGCTGCAAGCGTCGAAAGCCACACTAGCTTGCTTTTCTATATTGGACTTCTGGTTGAGCTTTGGATCTAGGATAACGCCTAAATAGCGCAGAAGGAAAGAGATAGGGTCGAGTTGTTTTGCCTTGGGAGTTTAAATGGCGGTATTTTGTCTTGGTGGTAAATACATAGCAGCAGCTCAGATTTCCCTGGATCTATGCTTAGGCCACAGCCTGTAGCCCACACGTGAACTCTGGCCAAAGCTCGGCCTATGATTTCACTAATCACAGAAGGGAACATCCCTGACACTAAAATGACCACATCGTCTGCATACGCTACCATTTTTATTCCCTTGCTGTCCAGCTCATCTAGGATACTGTTGATGACTAAGAGTCATAAAAGAGGTGAGATAGCTCCACCTTGGGGAGTACCTCTATTGAAGGATTTTGTAAGGGGACTTTGGCCTAATAGCGATTGTATGAGTCTGGTTTCAGGCATGGAGATTTGATGAAAGTGTTATTTAAAGTGTCTTTGATTGAAGTCGCCGGGTGTATTATTTAAAGTGGATGGATCTCTCAACAGTTCGCACGTTCGTGAAACGCCGTCTTTGTCGATTTACCCTTGAGCTATACCAACGAGCTTTCAAGTTAATGTGTAAATCGAGCTCACGCTCTAACATTTTTAGGAGAAAGAATGATAGACTAATGGGACGGAAGATCATTTACCAATCAAATACCTAAACAAAAAGTTTTCAGAAAAATAGTTCAGTCAAAGAACGCAAGTAACCATCTACTCAAGCTACAAGAGAACCAATTCCATATAGAATACTTCAAAAGCAAGCAGAATAAAGTGGCAGATTCCTTAAGCAGGATTCCTGAGAATATACCAGAAAAATAACCTAGCAACAATCAGTACGTAAACAATATGTCAGACAATGCAACAATATATTCACAAAACGAACAACAACTGGACCACTGTCCTATACAAGAAACAATAGTAAACAAATAGAAGCTACAACTAATACTTATTAACGATACCAACAATGTGTCATAGAACCCCGACTTAAAATGTGTTTCAACCCAAAAAGATTTTTACTTAATTTGATATTGAGCAATAGTCGTCCTTGTCAAACCCAAATTTGGGTTGAATTACCCGCTAAAATATTCAGAACTTGTAAATTCGTCATAGCGAGCACACACACAAACTGCGGAAATTATTTATTTATATGTACATATCAAATTTAAGCTAATATGAATTTAGTAATTAGTGCTTGATTTTAGAAATAAAACCTTCTGCTTGTTAAAATTTCGAGTGTCAGTGCTCGCCTACGGCGGAATATCTTTTGTTTTGCATTTTCGTTCTGTGTGTCCTTCTTTGCCGTCATTTCATCGTTCAAGTTATGCATATCGAATAATTCATACAGTAAGGCACCGTACGCCGCCAAGGAAAAGCCCACGACTGAACCAGCCAAAAGCTACAACGGCAAATATTCCCATGGAATAACTCGAGGATACCTAAGTTAAGCTGAAGGAATGGTTTCTACAGTGCCAGAAATTAACGCAGACTATACGAGCCCCCGCCGTTCAAGCAAATATGTGGAATACTTCACCGCGATTATTTCCTTCTCCTCAGCGTTGTAAATAGCGATCCCCCTTAGCCACTTTATCTAAGGTAAGTGCGAATTTGTAATTTACCACGCCACTTTCTGTAGCAAATTATTCGTCAATGAGTCACATCTGTATCAAATATTTTCTCATCGTCCGCAACGGCATCAATATCACTGATCAATCAATGCAGCTCCAACCTGCCGCCCGAAGAAAAATCATGGATTTGCCAGCGTTTCGCGGCCATTGGCCAATGTTCTTTACTGCGTTCAATAAAAAAAACTGCAGCATATAATTACAGCGGCTTGGAGAATTGCATGCCTTTACAAAAAAGCCTTCAGAGTGATGCAAAGGAAATTGTCAAATCATTGCTTATACAAAGAAGTATTGTCAACAAATCTGATGATAACAAATCTTCAGTTTCATTTCGGTCGGCCCGAACAACTGATACTCAGCCAGCTCAAACAAATTAGAGAGATAGCTCCAGTTCCAGAAGGCCATTTGAAAAAATTTATAGCATTCGCGACTAAAGTAAAAAACTTTGCAATATTTTTGCAATCAACGAAAAGCTCCCAATGAGTAAGAGTATTGAGTGGGCGGCGAACGCAGCTCTGTTACGACCGTTCCCAACTATTCTTGATTTCAGCAACTGAGTGGGCGCAGTAGCCAATTTGATTTGTACTGTTCAAGGTAAGTTCAAAGGCAGCTCAAGTTCAAGTTCAAGACGTGGGGTGATACTTCATGCAAAGGAGGAGCAAACAAGTGCAATAGAGTGTCACATATGCCAGGGCGGTCAGAAAGTTAGAAAGTTATTGTTGACCAATAGACAGACTGATGTCAAACACGCTCAATCATGTTTATCTGCCAAGTTGCTACACGAAGGCAGGAATTGGAATGCTGAGAATCAGTCAGAAGCTAGAGAATCGCAAGTAAGTGTAGGTGAAAACGAAGCTGTTCTCAATTCCTCTACCAACCTGTCATCGAATTCGCTGTTATTTCGTGTTCTACCTGTTATATTGTTTGGCCCCCACAAGCAAGTGGAAACCTTTGCGTTGCTGGATGAGAGGTCTTCAGTCACAATGATGGACAGTGTTGAAAGTGGTTTGGTTTAAAGGGTCATCAACACCAGTCGAATGTCCAATGGTTTGTCGAAAAGACTGCTCACGAGGCCTCAACCGTGGTAAACGTCGGCCTCAGTGGAGCCAATCTGGAGAGCGAATCTGACATGCAAGCGCAATGTATACAGAGTATAAAGAGACTTCGGTTAAGGTAAACGGTCGCTTCCAGACCGGATTTCTATGGAGGAAGGACATAATAGAGCTGCCGGATAGTTATTCCGTGGCCGTAAGAAGACTGTGTGGAAATGAAGGTTAGGTAAGATAATTCGTTCGCGGTCGCCTACAACGAAATTATCTAAAGTTATATGTATTAAGAAAAAATGTGCTCGCAAATTACAACCAGTGGAATCTTCCGGGGAAAATACGCCTAGTGTTTGACGCTGCTGTCACAATGAAAGGGGTCTCATTGAATTCTTACTTATTCAGGCCGTGCCTTCAGTTTTATTTAACTTCCGGCAAGGTAAGACACGTCTCGCATGCGTCGTCCATTGAAAGAGCATCTAGGAACCGAAAAGGTGCTTGGTAATTACTGGCAGCCGTCCGGTGATAACTTCGGATACCAGCTTAGATTTCATCACGTCAACACAAGAATTATCGCTGGGGAGACAACTAATTTTTTCACAGATGGCTTCCATATAGCGCTAGACGTTCCATAAGTTTACTAGACTTACTTAGACTTCCCTTCTCGATCATCCGCCAATACCATCAAAAAATTAAATGTTAAAATGTAGAGGCTGCAATTTGCGCAGTATGTCGCAGATATTGGATACCAAAGTTGCGGCAGGTTATGTGAAAAGTAACTTCAGATTCAACGTATGTAAAATAGCCTGAAAGGTATCTGTCACTCCAATAATGGGACCATTGCCCGTGTAACACCATATGTGTAACCATTTTCCTTTACAGACTTGACTATTTTGGCTCGGTTAGTCTCAATAGGTCGGCGTTCAGAAAAGATATGGATTGCACACTTTACATGTCCATTGGTGCGGACCATTCATTTCGAAGTTGCCCATGAAATTTCATCTTCTCTCGTCGGTGTCGACAGAGAGGCAAAGCGTTTCTCAGATGTTTTTTATTGTAGCCGTATCCAAAACGAGCTTTCTACGCGAGGAGTGAAGTGGGTGTTTAATTGCCCAAGCAACCCATCTGAAGGCGGCATATGGGAGAGAATGGTGCAGTGCGTAAAAAATGTTTTGCGCTACATACATGTTCATCTCGTGAACATACGTTACACTGCCACATTGTCGAGGCTGAAAACATTGCCAACTCACGCCCTGTTCACAATAAAAATTGCTCAATAATGTTTAAGTCATCAATTTTATTTGATGTACAAATGAACCTCTCTCGTCGAGCTCACAAATCACACTCGCTGTATCGACCAGACATTAGCTTACAGTTCCTTAGTGTGTAAATCAGAAAATATCTACGCCACATTTGACCTTGACACCTGAGTTGTGCGGCCTTATAAGAAAATTTTGATACTCACACTCGCGGCAACTTTCGTACAAAAATTGATTACTAGTGCAAAATGCACAATAGAGTTTTTATCTCTTATCTAATTCGCTTATACGCAAAAAACTAGACAATATGTATCGTGTGAAGAATAGAATAACTGCAACAAGAAAGTTAACCTAACTGCCATCTGCCAATATCTGTTGACCAAGAGGAGCCACTAACTCCAAACCATTTCCTCCTCGGTGACGCTAATACAGCAGAAACGCCAACATTTCTTAACACGCGTATGTACATGCTCCAAAACCCTTTTATTGTGTGGAAGCGTCCCATATATTCAAAATACATGCACACGGCATCATCAAGCGGTGAAATTCTTATTGGGTCGTTGGTAAAAGCCATTGAAGAGGGCAGAACACAGAAAATTAGCTGCTTCTGAGCTTTCATGTAGTGGGCGAGCTTTGTTTTTTTTTGAGTTGTTGCGTCAGCGTTTAGTTTTTCCTTCCATTTTTCTCCGTCACTTCCTTCCTGTATTGGCAGAGGGCAAAGATTGTGTACTACTCATTGATATGTGCCGGCTTCTGTTTTTACATTAGTTACTCGTAGAATGCCACCATTTGCCACGAAGACTTCAACAACACGCCCAATCTTCCACCTTAGCGGAGGGACATTGGCTTCTTTGATGATAACCATAGTGCCGGGTGACAGATTCTGCGACTGAGTTTTCCATTTCACCCGTTCTTGTAGTAATTGTAAATATTCGTTTGACCATCTTCTCCAGAAGTGTTGCTGTACTCGTACTCGTTGCTTCTACTCGTATGTTAAATTTGACCAAACTTATCCAGACAGTTCACGTTTCGGTCAGTAAGATAACCTTCTGGAATTGCTGGGAGTGGCGCACCGATTAGGACGTGACCAGGCGTGAGTGCTTCGATGTCATTTGGATCGGAGGACATTAGACTGAGAGGTCGCGAGTTCAAAATCCCCTTGGCCGTTAGCTTCACCAAGATGACGGACTAATAATCTCTCTGCTGACTTTGCAGCTGCTTCCCAGAACCCTCCAAAATGAGGCGATCGAGGTGCGATGTGTTTCCAATTTATTCCCTCTTATTTAATTCCATAAGTTGGTTTTTGGCGCCAACGAAGTTCGTCGCGTTATCACAAAATATGGTATGACAAACTTTTTAAACAGTTGATGAAAGCTTCCGCAGTTAGGTCCCCCGCTACCTCGAGATGTATGGCCTTTGTTGTAAAACACACGAATACTGATAGATCAGACTTTTTTGAAGTCTTACCTATAATCTTATAGTGAGTTTTAATCGGTCCACAATAATCGTCCCCAGTGTACTAAAAGGGCCTTGTTGGACTGACCCTTTCAAAATGCATTAACCGCTCTGTTGATTTCGCTCTTGATTTGAAGCACAAGTTTAGTTTTAGTTTATAATTCATTTTTATTCATATTTTCTTATATCCACCTTATCCTAGGCAAAAATGTTTACGACTAGCTTAACTTACAAATTTAAATATCTTACTGGCCCTAGGCGGACACCCTAAAATAAACAACTTAAGTCTATGTCTTGCGACCACTGCATACAAACTTACAATTAACATTTTTGTAACTAACTTAAGCTAAGAAAATGTATTTTTTTCAAAAAACTTAGCATACCACAAGAAGCACAAGTCCGGTAGAATAGATGCCAACCTTCCACCAACTCGAAGTTAGTACCGACTTTCCTAGGCGTCGTTCCGGAGTTAGCGTTGAATACTCCGTTTTAGTCCATTCCTTTTCGTCATTTTGTCTCAGAAACTCAGGTCCATCGAACAAAGCGGATGATTTTGAAGAAGCGTTGAGCATCAGACCTCTGGAATTAAGCTCAACTTTGATGTAATTCCACTGTCGCATATTAGCGGCTGCTTGGATCTTGGCCATTCTGTTAGTAACGTACGTTTGCCAAGTACATATATGAAGACGATTTTATCCAAGACAAAATATTGTTGAATCCGTATAGTAATAGATTTTGTCGACTCTTCTGGGTTCTATTTGCAATAATCTTTTCTCGAGCTCCATCATAAGTACAGCTGCTTGCAGCTCCAATCTTGCTATGGTCGTGGTTTTGAGTGGCTCTACACATGACTTTGAGCACAATAACTGGGAGCTGATTTTGCCATCACTATCCACAGACCACAGATAGGCTTAGGCTACTATCTGAAAATGCATGAAGTTCAATTAACTTAGCTGATTATCTTATAACGTATCGTGGAATGTTTAAGTCCTTCAATGTTCAGAATTGGTCTAAGTAATTCAATCATTTATTGGAGAATTCCAGTGGTAGTTCGTCATCCCAAAATATATTCATTTTTCACAGCTCCTGTATGAATAATATTCCAAGCACTAGTACCGGTCCAAGAAGTCCCAGAGGATCAAACATTTTTGCTAAATCAGCGAGAACAATTCGTTTTGATGCTTGCTTGGATGTTTAATTTTGCTGGAAACAAAGCATCCTTTGATGGGTCCCAAATCAACCCCAGAGTTTTTACTACTTCTGACTGATAAATGGTGACTAACTTTTCACGTTGTTCTTCGGGAATGTTCTTAAGAGTTGTTGGATCATAAGCACAAAATTTAGTAAGTTCGAATTTAACTGACTTCAATAGGTGAATTACGAGTATCTCATCCAATGAGTCGCGTACCTCCTTAACAGTTTCCGCACCTGCGAGGCTGTCATCGACATTGTTCAATTGGGCCAGTGCCGCCTTGGGATAACCTTTTTCATTATCATTCGCTATTTTGTTGAGCCATCTTGTCGCCAAGAAAGATGCTGATGCGGTCGAATACGTGACGGTATTCAACTGGTATACCCGCAGCGGATGGTCGGGATGTAATCTCCAGTTGAAATGCTCTCTCCTTTGGATCTACAATGACCTGCCTGTACATTATCCGGCTGAACCGTTGGACCAACTATTAATAAATCATTGAGTGAGTGCCCAGAAGTGCCTTGTAAAGGCATGGCAAATGCATCGGGGCTTAACATATGATTATTTTAATTCCTTATTTATTTCCAACCTTTTTACTAGGGAGAAGACTCGCCCTTTTTGCTGACTCCTATGACTCTCCAAGTAGAAGATCTGGTTCACGTTTAAAAGGTAGTCTTACGGACAACCGTCTATCTGGTACGATTTTCGTATGCAACACGTTTGACACGTAGTGGGATTGGCATGTAACATCGTCTCCTAGGACTTGCGTACTAATCTGTCCAGTGATGCGAATGAGGGCTTTATCACTAGGTGGCAGTGAGCTTGTGTGTTTATTGGTGGGACACTTCCAGCCACATTCCAACCCAATTTCGAGTTGCGTAGGACTGACAAATCATTAGATAGCATAACGTCTTCAGGTAAATCGAAAAAGATTCCCGCTCGTATAAGTATGTCGATGTTTTGAGGCTTATTGAACGCTGGGTCAGCTAACTGAATGTGCGCTGGAATCTCCCTACACTTGATGACTAAGGTTGATGCCGAAGTTCTGGATTCGAATGCTATTGAAGTTACATATTCTGCTTTGCAATCCTGAGCACCAATTCCGCTAATGGGCACATCAATTTGACGCTTCTTGCTTTCCAGGTCTTGAACAAACGCTGTGGTGACAAAAGGTAGCTGCGAGCCATAACCTAGAACTCACGTGGCAAACGACGAAATGACATTGACGATGACTGTGGCTGTGGCGAAATTTGACGGTTTCTCGTCTTCCGACTAATAGTTGCAGTAGCAGAAGAGCTCGACGGCTGATCTGCATAACCCTTAACATTCTTTGTAAAAGGCTTACCAGGCTGATGTCCCTTTTGGTCATTCCTTTGTTGAGTTGATGCTGCCGCTTTTGACCTGGATGTTGACTTTGTTGATAATGACTGCTGAGTGAGTTCTTGCTGTCGGTTGGATTTTGTCCTCTGGTGATGCTGCCTTTGATGGAGCAGTGTGGTATGTTTGCTTCTACAACTCTGGCATGTGGCCAGCCTTCAGGCAGTTCCTGCATAGCTCCTGTCATCGTACAGCCCTTTCACGAGAGAATATGAAAGCTTGAGCAAGTGAAAATCGTGTGCTTACCTGAATTGCACATATAGCACTTGAAACAATCCGGACGTGTTGCAAAAGTGGCCGTATTCCAACCATCGCCTGGTCAACTGATGGCCTCTATGATTTGGAATCTTAAGAATTCTCCTAGGGAGGGGCTGCTCCTTGGGTCGCCTGGGGACTGTTCGAAGAGTGTTTTGCTGTCCTTGTCCATTTTCTGCAGCATAAGGTGAACCACCATTGGGTCCCAGTTGTTGACATTTTAACCCAAATTTGTGATTGCCTGCATAACTTCCTTTGTTATGTCGTGTAACTTTCTGAGGTGCCAATTGTAATGGGTTGCGAAATCAGTCGGTTAAATTGAGCACTAAGCAACAGCCTCTTGGTGTCGACTCTTGAGCGGAAGGTCTGTAGTTCAAGTCTGATCATAGTCAAGAACAATTCCTATAGGGAAACAGAAACTGTGCAACAATACCAGTTGTGAATGAGAGATGATCAAAAAATGCTGACGAAGGCATAACACTAGCAGTATAAGATCACTTCAAAATTCATACTCTGCGTGTGCATTTCCAATATAACATCTTAATGGATGAAATAAAATTACTTCAAAAAAAAACTTCAAACAACGCGACAAACTCAGTCGAATCTCTCGAATCCCACGACAACCACCCCCGGAGAGTAATGAACGAACATCTTCGACACAAACCATCTGCACCCCGTCCAGGTTGTGTGACAAACACCAAATGAGCGTATCACTTGAACCTGCACGAATTATAAAAAAAAAAAAAAAAAAAAAAAAAGTTTCCCGCGAAACTGCGCGATGAATATCAATGCGGATCGTGAAATTCCGATAATAGTGTGCTTCTCAATGTGTCATAACTACACACTCCCGTTTTAGTTTCGATAGCGAACCTGCGCCTCGTAAACGACGTCTGGCCTGTAAATACTCTAGACATCATTCCATCCACAAACTGTGCAAATTTCCTCAAAATCCTTCAACCACCTGTTGACGCTTCTACCGGTTTCACCCGTAAAAATGTCGATGGATTCTTCAACATCCTTAAACACAAAATTATATTCGTGCGGCATGTCTACTACTTTATCAACTTCCCCCTTATCAATAATTTTATTATTAGTGATCTCTTCGTTCGATTCTTCTTCTAGCATCAGTTTTCTAAGCCGTTCCAAGGCTCGGTCTTTAATTTTTAACTATGGGACGCACCCCTATGCTTAAGTGAATCTTGTGGTTTGGCAGCTTAATTCGTCCATCAATTTATTTTACCCAAAAAACGTATGCAAAAGTAGTGAGAACAAAAATCCTGCCAAAACGTAAACAAAAACAAACAACTGTCATTAACGGTAAATAATAAAATGTACAGAAACACCATCGGTAATTCAGTAGGCTTCAGATTTGTTTAATTGAGCTTGGAATAAAAGTTTTTATTAAAATTCATGCAGTGTCTTCAAGCTTCGCAAATAAACAGAGATTTAACCAGTTTTGAGAACTTGCGGCAACAATATTTAAGCTCCGTTTTGTATGCAACAGAACTTCACACATCTTTTGAATACTGCTTTTGAAATACTTTTTTCGTTTTTTTCTAAAGGCCCCGTTCACTTTACTGTTTTTGTGTTTTACTTATCTCATTAGTCGCTTAATTTTTTTTTGTTTTCGCTAATATATCACTTTCTCTATGCAATCCCACTTATGACACCATATAGGATGGGATAGGGGGTTTATTTTAGAAATGAAAGACGCTGATCAGAAATGTGTAAAATATTAATTCATCAAGTTAATTAGTCCAATTTAATTTTATTTATGACTTTATTGAATAAAAAAATATTAAAAAAAAAACTTGACCCGAGCTCTACTTCACTGCTTCGCTTCTCCGTCCTCTCCTGTCCTCTACCTCTTCCTAAGCAAGGTTGTCTCTTTTGGACGAGTAATGTGTGGATCGTGGAAGTTAAAGTGTAGGGTGAGCCTTCATATGCATATTACTTTAAAAAACATCCGTTCTTAACTCTTATTGATAAACCAAAAAAAAAGTGTATGCCTACTTTCAACCAAATAGGAATCGGACAAAAAAAAATAGAAACCATAGAGGAGCATTTATCCAAATTTGGTAAACCATTGAAAATTATGACAGATAACGAATTTAATTCCTAACATCTGAAAGAATTTTTAAGGGAGCAAGAAGTCGAACTCCAGTTAACTATGTCCAATACCCACACCGGTAACAATGCCATTGAAAGATTTCATTCGACGTAAAAATACATTTTAGTGGCTATTAGATTTGACGCTTGTTCAAAAGGTACTTAGGGCATTAAAAATCTACATATAACAACAGATACCACCCCATTGAAATCTTACTAAGAAAACAATGTTCATATTGTAAAAAAAACAATTTTCGAAGTTTAGTTTCGACCGGCTTTTTTTCACTCGTATTTAACAACTAACTTGATTGCAATATTATGTCTAGTATCCACTTTGCAAGTTCAGCTTCTGTAAAGCTTTTTCGATGCACATTCAATTTGTAATTTTAAACGGTTGCGCATTTTGCACGTCTCTAAATTAAAGTTGAATTAACTTGATACGAGTGAGTGCATCCGTTTAGGCTATTGAGAATATTGAATGACCGGATGTTGAATACGTGGAATACGATCTAAGATTAGTTCTCGAGGTTAACGGCATGGACCAGGCTATTATAGTTTATGATATTTTTAGGGTTTAGAGTATTTGTATACATTTTAACATATATGCGTATATACATATGTATATATGGTATACCTACAAATATAAATGATGTATATCCATGCTGTCTTTAAATTTTTTTGATTTATGTAACACAACATTTATGTAACACGGATAGATTATCAGTCTTATGCCGTGATTATAAGTATATGAATAGACTCTGTAGTCATGTAATGTCTGATTTTTTTTCCGACTTTTATGTGTAAAATTAAATGACGCTATTTCAAAATTGACAAAGTTTATTCCACAGAGAAGTCTCCATTTACATGTACATACTCGTAAGATATTTTTCCAACGTTCCACTATATGCAAATATGCCTCTTCTGAAAAGTATTTTTTGTGTTGGTCTAAGAAGTCTTGTTTTATGGCATCTTAGCTTGTGAAATAATTATTTTGCAAACTATTGCCCAAATTTCGGAAGAGATGGTAATCGGTCCGGGATAAGTTTGGTGAGTAAGGCGGGTCAGGCAAAACTTCATATCCCAACTACGGCAGTTTCAGGAATCTTGACTGTTGTGATCGTGCAATATCATGCAGCAGTATGGAACCATGTCTATTTGTTAGTGGGACCAGCTTTTTTATCTTTCCGGATGGCTGAAAGGTTACAACTTATGGTTGCAGTTGAAACTTTGAATCTCACAACAATGCTACGATAGTCATAGTTGGAGCTGAAGCTAGAGCTTTTTATTAACAAAATCTCCTTCGCCGAGTTTGGTAAACAAATTTCCAACTGTTCTCTTGCTTCACATACTCAAGCCAAAAAATCCGTTAAAATGACGCGTTCTCGTGCCTGCACTCGTGTTAGTTTTTCTAATTGGGAAAAAAGAACTGTGCTTAACAGTGTGGGCGCTAGCAATTTCTATGTTATGTAAAAAGTCAACTTAATCAACTAACAATGTTATTTTCGTTATTATTGTTTTACTATTGTTTTTATTATTTTTATTTCTGGCTTTTAATTTGATTTGCGGTGGTTATAATATCAACTTCTTTAGTGTATAATTCGTTAAAGTACGATTCGTTATTCGCAATCATTTTAAAGATTAGTAAGGATTTTGACACCGCAAACACGAATTTTACTTTAAGAAGATATCATTAGTGGTATGTATTGTATGTTTATATAGTTGTAATTTTATTGGGTGTAAAAAAAAACGTTGAAGGTACCGACTAACGAGCTCTCGAAAGTTGTGTTCTTATTCATCCCATCCTTGTTTATTTTTAAATACATTAAAAACTGTCATTGGGCATTTCTTGCCCCCTGCGGGATGGGGGTTAGAATACGACCCGAATTCCGGTCGTAAGAGGCGACTCAATCCCTAATGGATCTCCGTCCCATGAAACAAAATTGCAGAGGTAGACTTTGTAGTATACACTTAAAAAGGCTCAAAATTCACTAACACACACGGTTATTAAATATGGCTGATCTTCTTTGGGTGAAATATTCCGGAGATAAACTAGTTCGCCGATCGGTACTTCGGCTGGAAACTACCCGAGGGAGAGCATCGATGAAAAATATGCAAACAAATGAAGAATAGGTGAGAAGTACGAAGCGAGAAAATACTCAACGAGATTGCTTAGTATAATGTAGACATCTTAAGCCAAAAGACGGGATCTCCGCTAATACTACATACATATGTACTTCTACTCTTCGATTTATATTCTCCGTTTTGTGAAACAATCGATGAACATTTCGACAATTTCTCATACCTATAGTTCGATGTGAAATAGGAAAAGAAGCGATATGCATGCCAAAAATAGGAGAGGAAAATCTTCATGCCTCATCAAATGATAATGTTTTTAAAATAATAAGTTTCACTAGCCCAAAAAATATAATCATGCAAATCACAACATTCAAACGTAAGAGAATATACGAGGGTGGTCCGATAAGTACTTAGCCTACAAAAGAAAAACAAACATTTTGGAGAAATGGCGATTATTTTTCAATATAGTCTCCTTTTAGCTCGATACACTTGACCCAGCGATGCTCCAACATCTTTAACCCGTCTGAAAAATATGTTTTCTCGAGGTCTGCAAAGTAGGCCTCCGTGGCGGCGATGACCTCTTCATTCGACTGAAATTTCTGCCCGGCGAGTGACTTTTTCAAGTTTGGAAACAAAAAGAAGTCGCGCGGGGCCAAATCTGGAGAATACGGTGGATGGGAGCAGTTCGTAGCTCAATTCGACCAATTTGGCCGTGGCGAGGGCGGAAGTGTGAGCCGGTGCGTTATCATGGTGGAAGAGCACTTTTTTCTTCGCCAAGTGGGGCCGTTTTTTCTTCAATTCGGCGTCGAATCAGCCCAATAATTTGGCATAGTACAGCCCTGTGACCGTTTTGCCCTTCTCCAGGTAGTTGATGTTGATCACACCTTGTGAATCCCAGAAAACGGTGGCCATCACCTTTCCGGTCCATGGGAAAGTCTTCGCCTTCTTCGGAGCACGTTCACCGGGTGAAGTCCACTGTTTCGACTGTTTCTTGGTCTCTGGTGTGTACCAGTGGATCCATGTTTCGTCGACTGTCAAGAAAACGACGCAGAAACTCCTTCGGATTGCGCTTAAACAGCGTCAAACATTGCTCTGAAGTGGTCTCACGGTTGCGCTTGTTGTCCGGAGTGAACAAACGAGGTACCCATCGCGCCGACAGCTTTCTCATGCCCAAAATTTCATGCAGGATATGACTCACGCGATATTTTGAAATGCCTACTGTCTCAGCTATCTCGCGCACCTCAAAAACCGACTTTCGACCACGTTGAAACTCGTTAAACTAATTTTTGATGGTCGCCATCGAAGGAGAAGAGTCACCGTATACAG
This sequence comes from Merodon equestris, assembly GCA_958301585.1. Taxonomy (NCBI): domain Eukaryota; kingdom Metazoa; phylum Arthropoda; class Insecta; order Diptera; family Syrphidae; genus Merodon; species Merodon equestris. The sequence goes on along the minus strand of OY284414.1, from coordinate 67,537,741 downwards.
CATCCAAACGCTCTTTGATTTCGCTGCGCGATTTCCCTTCCAAAAACAAGAATCGAATCACCGACCGATATTGCTCTTTTTCAATTTTTCTAAAATCCGCGGACACTCCCGTTTCCACACGCGGTCAAAACAAAACTACGAGTCCGATCCGGCTGAAATTTCGACAGTAGCCGTCTACTAGAATGTACTACACGATAGTAAGTTGCTATTCTGATACTGGCGCCATCTGGCGGTGAGGCTAAGTACTTATCGGACCACCCTCGTACAAGACTTGGATATCACCGGATGGAGTACCATACCAGCGTACTTGATTGTCTGCCCTAATTACTTACGACGGAATTAAACCGGCGGAAGCAGTATGGTTGATAATAGGAAGTGTTGTCTACACTATTGCAAAGTTGCCAAAGGTAAGCCTTGGTTCGACAAAGAATGCGAGGAAAGAGTAAAAGACTGTAATGGATTGTTCTCCCCCGGAATTGAAAATACTGAAGTGGCAACGCGTACAGACCTTACGATAGGAATTCACATTTTCCTTGGGGATAAAAAACGACAGTGGCAAAGGAAAAAGTTTGCTTAATTTCAGGAAGAATGCATGGCTTAAAACACAGGAGCCATATACATTTTTTTATATTTTGTTTAAAAAATGAACTTTATTGCACTGATTTCTCTTTACAACTCAACTGCTTAAAACTATCAATCAATAATTATAGTCTAACCTACGTTTAACCTTTAACGTCGTTAAAGTGTATTACTACTTTTTTTGTTGGAAAGATTTTTAGACATACAAATGTGTGTCATCCTCCCCCCTTAAGAGGAATGTCAGAGGTTTTGCGAGTTTGGCATAATCCTTAAAAAGCGACGATAATACTCAGACAGACCGAGGAAGGATCTTAAGTCTTTCAAGGTTCGAAGAGATGGAAAATTCATTATCGCCTTTCCAATTTTCCAATTTTCATGAACGGCCGATGATACTGATTGCTGTTAACTTATATGTACGAGGAATAAACGCTGTAGGAAATGAATGGCAGGCCATATCAGAATTTGTACGAAACGACAATGCAGCTCGTTTCGAACACCGAAAAAGTCGCATCCCAATAGAGGACATATTTCGGTCCATCACTCTTTTTAAATACGGGAATGATCGAGTTTTTCCATTCTTTGGGGATCGTTTCATTATTTCATATATTGTTGTGATGAGCCCGTGAAACTTGTGTCATAACTTCACAAAACCTTAAAGTGACTTTTAAATATATGTAAGCCGTTGTATAAACTCTAGCCAAACATAGATTTGCTGAATAAACATTACAGTCCACTTGCGCGCCCCATTTAGAAATAGTTTATATGCGTTTTGGTGGTTTTGGACTCAACATGCTTTGACCAAAGCAGCTTGCTATCTAGGATAACTCCCAGGTACTTAGCTTCCTTGGATATCGGGATGGGAATGCCTTTTAGCAACAGATGAGTAATGCCAGTATTTTTCCTCCTTCTCGTGAAGAGAACGACATCAGTCTTAAGAGGATTAACCGACACCCCATTTCTCGTGCACTAGTCTTCGATCACATCTAGCGCCGGCTGCGCTTTGAGACAGACATTCGCTGAACATGAGCCGACAGAGAGAACAGCAACATCATCCGCATAGGCCTGGGCATAAATTCCAGAGGCATTGAGAGCATCTATAACTATCTTACGCTAGACAAAAATGCTAAAAACAAGCTTAATTATCCTTACAAATTTAAATAACTTGCTGGCCCCAGGCGGGCACTCTAAAACAAACAGTACAACTTAAACCTATGTCTTTCGATAATTATATGTAAACTTATAATATCTTAACCAACCTTATTATATCTTAAGCTAAAAAAAATAATTTTATTAGAAGAAAAAAACTTAGCACATGGCTCGAAGGTAAGAGGACTTAATGTCCACTGTAACTGATTATCAGAACCCTCTTGCAGAGTATAGGGGTTCTCAACAGAGAGTGGACCACTGAACGAATGGACATGTACATACATATATAGGTTGAGACACAGGTTCACCCTGAACTATGTCACCGTGTACATATGTATGTATGTAAGATAACGCAAAATAGATTTCCGTCACATAATCAGCAACAAACATGCTACGTGACGGAATCTGCTGAATTTGCACCCGAACACCGACATCCGTCCAAGATTGCACACGCTGTCACCCGAATCCGCTCCTACGAGCGTGGTCCGATAAGTACTTAACCTCACCGCCAGATGGCACCTGTATCGCAACTGTCGTGTAGTACATTCTAGTAGACGGCTACTGTCGAAATTTCAGCCAGATCGGATTCGTAGTTTTGTTTTGACCGCGTGAGGAAGGGGGAGTGTTCGCGGATTTTAGAAAAATGGAAAAAGAGCAATATGGGGCGGTACTTCCATTCTTGCTTTTGGAAGGGAAATCGCGCAGCGAAATCAAAGAGTGTTTGGATGCTGTATACGGTGACTCTTCTCCTTCCATGGCGACCATTAAAAATTGGTTTAACGCGTTTCAACGTGGTCGCTCGTCAGTTTTTGATGAGCCACGTCCAGGTGCCCCGAAAACAGCTACCACGGAGGATAACGTGACAAAAATCCACGATCTCGTATTGGCAGACCGCCGATTAAAGGTGCGCAAGATAGCTGAGACAGTAAGCATTTCAAAATATCTCGAGGGTCATATCCTGCATGAAATTTTGGGTATGAGAAAGCTGTCGGCAGTGTTTGACGCTGTTCAAGCGCAATCCGAAGGAGTTTCTGTGTCTTTTCGTGACAGTCGACGAAACATGGATCCATTGGTACACACCAGAGACCAAGGAACAGTCGAAACAGTGAACTTCACCCGGCGAACGTGCTCCGAAGAAGGCGAAGACTGTCCCATCGGCCGGAAAGGTGATGGCCACTATGCCAAATTATTGGGCCGATTCGACGCCGAATTGAAGAAAAAACGGCCCCACTTGGCGAAGAAAAAAGTGCTCTTCCACCATGATAACGCACCGGCTCACACCTCCACCCTCGCCACGGCCAAATTAGTCGAATTGGGCTACGAACTGCTGCCCCATCCACCGTATTCTCCAGATTTGGCCCCGTGACTTCTTTTTGTTTCCAAACTTGGAAAAGTCACTCGCCGGGCAGAAATTTCAGTCGAATGAGGAGGTCATCGCCGCCACGGAGGCCTACTTTGCAGACCTCGAGAAAACGTATTTTTCAGACGGGTTAAAGAAGTTGGAGCATCGCTGGGTCAAGTGTATCGAGCTAAAAGGAGACTATATTGAAAAATAAATCGCCATTTCTCCAAAATGTTTGTTTTTCTTTTGTAGGCTAAGTAGATACTTATCGGTCCACCCTCGTAATGCTTACCAACATCCCACGGGACCATGAGAACAGCCGCCGACACATGAGCTGCGCACAATCCATCGCCGCCGACACCCAACTCAGTACGCCGGCGAACTATCAGTAGTATTTAAGGTAGTGTAAAATTCGAATTAAGGCAGATTAAGTTGTGAATTGTATGGGTAACCTATGCCCGAGTAAATTGAAAAAATAAAAAAAAAAATTTTTTATATATCAAATAATCGAAATAGTCAATTTGTACGTAGGGAACTAAGTAATTACTCCCGTGGTATGTATCTTACTGATCTTCTTCTTATTCTTCCTAGATGGTCTCACAGCTTATGGAGAGCCAGAGCCAAGCTTCTCTCATTCACTTACATATATTGTGGGCGATTTTTTTTTCACAGAAGTGAACGGGCCCTTATGCCGATTCTGAACGGCGAGCGCCGAGAAGTTTTTTACTACGGGGGGCTTAGCCAGTACCCTACCGAGTAGAGGAGCCGCGAAACGAACATTCGATGCCGTTGGTGTGCAATTTCGATGCAGCTCGCCTGAAAATCAAAATTAGTGCATGGACATGCTGAAATACAATATATGTATGTAATTATATTTTGTATTTTGCTAAGGAAACGAATGAGCATGCCTAAATGTATAAATACGAATATATTTAGTATACATTGTAGAAATGTGTTTGGTATGGAAACTGGAAACGGAAACATAATGTGTTTACCGAATTATAAACATAAGTAAGGTACATAAATTAAGGCAGTTCGTCGAGACACATACATATGTACATAAGCGTTCTTCTTTATGTTATGTTACAGTAATTTCGTAATTTTAACGATATCGGACTTATTTGTTAGTTCTTTTTATACCATAGAAATTCGCAAATGCACAGAATGCACACCGTGCCTCAGAGGTTTATTTGTTGACTCCTGGCGCCGATGTCATGGAGTTCAAATTGGATTACAGCTAAGACATCGAAACCATATTTCGCGGTGTTTTCCCTCATCAGGTTACTGATAATACTTTTGTAGTTCCCCGAAATTCGCTATTCGGAGTCGGCAATAAACAGAATGTCCCATTTAGAATGTCAGTTATAATAAAAAAATATATATTTGAAAAAAATTGAAATAAAAAACTTAACCGTCAAAACTCTATTTTTCCTGCCCGCACAAAGCTCATTAAGTTCCACATCAGTTATAAATTGAATCAATTTCAAACACTTAGATGAAGGACTTCAACTATTCACAAACGATTTACCACCCCTTTCCATCATGTCATGTCAAATAACGTAATCACACCCCCAAAATTTATTGCCCTTTCCCATATGTGAAAATATGTTAGATCCGTATTAATGGTCCAAAAGGACATCTTGGCTTGGAAAAAAAACAGAAAGAAGAAATTCAACAGGGGAGACGTCAAGGCATCGTCTATAAATCATATTACTTGTTCGTACCGTACAGTCCCAATTGTATGGTAGAGACACAGGGGTGGAAATTTGTTAAATAAAGCTAGCCAGCTTTTCTTTTATTTCTGTTTGTTTGCCCTTTAACAGTTGTGGCTATCGACAACGAAAATGTTTAATATATAAAAATAAAATCTGAAATTCGTGCTCTTACGAGTACATTTCTTGACTAATTATAAAATGTGGTATATTTTCCTCAGTCTTAAACTGATTAAAACAAATTACATCAGGATCCCATCGGATGAAAAATTTGCATAAACAAATTGGCATCGTTGAATGAGAGTACATCGGAGAGGACAAGCTTAAGTACTCATGACAATACTCACCTAAATAAATACAAATCGAAATAATTAACAACAAATTTAAGCGCTCTATTGCTGTGGGGATCTTAGTGCGATGCCCTTAATTCAATTTAGAATGTCGTATAAATATCCGAGGATTACTAACGGCCGCAGAGACAAACACATTGATGAATTCTAAATGCATAGAGTTAATTTAAATTCAGGACTTGTGCGTGTTTCGTTAATTTCGCTTGACATTGTTCTGGTGATATTCTTTTGAATGTACACATCTATGAGAATCCTTGTAAACGTGAGTGTCCCTGGATTCATCATATTCACATATTCATACATATACAACTACAATATATGCGCTAAAAGAAGGTCCTGGATTCTGATGAGAAATTCTTTTGTGCTGTAAATCATGATTACACTTAATTTGGATGTCAAACGAATGAGGGTGGAATATATGTACCTACTGATTTTGCTTTATTAAGACGCCATTGGCTTTCATTTTCCCGCTCTAATGTTCTCTATAAATTCCTCTCTTCAAATATTGCAATCATCATGATATTTACATATATTCTGTTTATGATTTGGCATTTGTTTGAAAATACAAATGTTTGCCAAGAAACTAAACCAAATCATATTAATTGCAGAAGAAATGCTTTCGTTTTTTTTTCTTCTTCGGGTCACTTGACTGCCCAACCATACAACACCACATGCAAGAAACTCACTTTTTATTATTTAATCCTCACTACGGTCCAACATAAAGTGACATTCAATGAAGACATTTCCATAAAAGACACATAAAAAACCAATCTGCTACATTTGTTGCGGTCAATCCTGTCATTATTCTTGGATATTATTGCAGCCCATATGTGTGATATCCCTTCATTTTATCCCGATGATGACTTCAATTAATCATAACAGATCTTCTTTTCTTCTTTTCGCCCAGTAAGAAATTTGCCCCTTAACCATATTTGAACTTTGATATATACATAAACATACACAGGAGTATAACACAATTTTGATTTGGGCTTTTGGAAAAAGCCATCGAGCTCCTGGCGCTCAATCCAGTTAAAATGTAAATATTTCTGCCTGGAATGTTACGGAAAAAGAAGATTTATCTATGAATTTATTTATTTCTTGCATCGGATTTCCGCCAGGGGAGCCATTAACATAATATTCAAAAAACCTACAATCCCTGTACTTGATAATTAATCATAGGACTGTCGTGAAGTTACAGGAATTACTTACATTTCATGAAAAGGTGTCAACGTGAAGTAGTCTAGCAATTTTTGCCTCATTTGCATAAGCGTTTGTTCGTCTTGTGTTTATTGCCGGTGGGAGACTTTTAATCCCTTTTGATGTTTCCTTGAGTACTTTCTATCATAGACTGGCTGTATCTACAAATAAAAAAGTTGTAAAAAAAATTGGGGCTTGACTGAAAATATTTCACAATATATTATATTATATGATATTTTGATTTTTGTTGCTGGACCATCAAATCAATTTAGTTTAACAATAACTTTATAAAATATTATATTTTCACTTATATGTGGTTATTTGAAAGATTGATGATGGTTGTAGATGAAATAGGAAAGGTGAGGTTGTAAAGTGATAAATGGCAAAATTCACCGCAAATAGTATTTCCCGGTAGATTTTAATAGTGTAAAATACTTAATACAATTGTACTAGTTTGAACCAGCTTCCTATTTTGGCGACTCTTTTATTTTCACATATTCATTCTAAAATATTGATTTAAAATAACTTTACTGCTTTACTACCCCTTGTGTGGTGCATGTAATCATCCGACCGAGCGACATTTTAAAATTTGAAAAAAAAAACAAAAACGAAGAAAGCCGTATTCAAAATCGCATGTTCATTCGAGAATAATATGATAGTGACAATCGTTTATGGAGACCCAGGGCAACAAGGAATGTTATTTTATTAAGAAGATATTGTATTATTTTCAGTCAAAATTGCCAAGTATGGGGTCAAATCAAAACCTTAACGCGATACACAAATCAGCAGTGTATGCCCAAGAAGTAGTATCCAATCGGATGGCGTAAATGGCCTTTGTTTTTTTAAAAACATACATGAAAACTATTATTTTTGTAACGAAATCGAAGATAATGATGTGGGGGGCATGTTATACATATAGGGTTTTCCAAAAAGGACTTGACAACTTTTTTTTTAAATAAAACGCAAACCATTTGAGATATTTCAAAAACTTTATTATCGGCTTGAATTACAATCAAAACATTTATGAATGGAACTCGACTTCGTTCATATAGCCACCGCGAGCACGTTTGCAGTGGTCGATTCGTTGGACCCAATTTTCGATGTCTCGGCCACACATTTCGGCCGAAACGGCCGCTATTTCGCGTTCAATGTTGGCTCTGAGCTCTTCCAACGTCGTCGGCTTGTTGGCATAAACCAATGACAACGTAGCCCCAAAGAAAATAGTCTAGAGGCGTTAAATCGCACGAACGAGGCGGCCAATCGACTGGCCCATTTCTTGAGATAACACGCTCATCAAACTTACTCTTCTTGGAATTTACTGATTTGGATCGTTTGTTACGGACGATATTTTCGACACTTCGACCAACCCGTTGTCTCACTGACACGGCAACATCACACAACGAATATGTAGACTCACATTTTTGCACTAAGCTTGTTATTGCCTGTCTACTAGTGCGAGAATTACGACCGGAAATTGGAGTTAACGCTCTTAAAGTTGCGGTCACCGACTCCGAATTTTGGTAGAAAATTTTTATAATTTGCAGACGTTGCTCGTTCGTGTACTTTACCATGATGAAAATGTTGAGTTTACTGAATAAATTGACAATGACAGTTCGATGATTAGTGAAAAGGTGCGTTCACAAATTAAATTCAAAGTCCCCATTGGAAAACCCTTTATAACATATGCTACATGCATTGGGTGAAAAATTAGGTTTTCTTATGAATTGCGTCTCCTTGAAGTGTTAAAATTATCATTTGGTATGTTTAATGGAAATTTGGGGAAAAAAATGTATCGTAAACTATTCGAATGAATCAACGTCTACCAAAGGTCTAGAGGTGACCGCATGCCAAGCATGACACCAAAAGTTTAATTAATAAATAAATAAACTAGATATAAAGCCATTGTACTAACCACGGAGTTGCGCTTCTTCGGTGCATATACGGCAGGGGCAAGCTGGGATTTAATATATAAGTGTATTTTTGTAATGATCCCTGGCCTAAATGTCAAAATACTACTCAAGTAATTTTTTACACACCATTATCAATAATAGTGAGAGCGCTGTTGCGCAGTGGATAGTGTTTTAGGCTCTAACGCGCGATGATTGAGTTCGGACTCTGATAACATCAACGCCATCGAATGTTTATTTCGCGGTTTCTCTCCTCGGCGGGGTACTAGCAAACCCCCCGTAGTACACGGAATCCGTCCATTTGTGTAAAAAACAAATCGCACACAACATAAGTGAATGAACGAAGCTTGGCTCTAGCTCTTCATGAGCTGTAAGGCCATTTAATAATCGAAAATATTATTATTTCCAAGGGCCAGTCTACATTTCTTGTACAAAGTGGCGCAAAACTAATCACCCTATCGGAAGATGTTATAATTTTTGCAAATAGCGTCGTACCTCAATCATATTTGACACACTTGTGAATTAGAAAGCTGCAATATACAAATAGGCAAGCAATGGAGTGCTATACTCCGCAATAAAGTGAAATAATTGTGTCGATTTTTCGACCAATAATCGGCCGGTGGTGTTAGCGCAGAGTGAATTTCGACGTCGATTTCATAATCGTGTCGCGCCAACTTGGCAAACATGCCGGCGCTTAGCCGGACTCGAACAGACAGGATCTATAGGAGACCATGCAGGGCGTGGCCGCCACCGGACTGTGGCTGCCGATGTCGCTGAGAACGAAGAAACATCAACCAGACGACGGTCCAAGTAATTGGGCATTTAGTGAAGGACTTAGCCATATTCCCGTACAAAGTGCAAACTTTGCATTAGTAAGTGCAAACTGCTGACCGTCAGTCGTGTATGAATAACTGTCAAGCGATCCTTAATCTCAATAACGGAGAGGACGATTTTGTGTCGAAAATCATCATGAGTGACGATGCGCATTTCCAATGAAGCGGTTACATCAATAAGCAAAATCTTCGTTTCTGGGGCATTGAAAATCCGCATGCGATGCACAAAGAGCCATTACATCCAGTCAAAGCAGCCTCTGTGTTGTGCGGCGTTCACGCAGGAGGAGTTATTGGGCTGTATTTTTTTGAGGACACCATCGGCGATACGGTTACTGTCCCTGGCGCACGCTACGAGGCCATGATAAACGACTTCTTACTGCCGATGGCGGGGCTTGGTGAATATGTGATTTTAACACAACGGTGCAACCACACGCAAAGCACGAGTCACAATGGATAATGTGAAGGAAGAGTTTCCTAGTTGCCTAATCTCACATTTTGGCGATTTGGCATGGCCAGCAAGATCGCCCGATTTAACCATCCCAGACTTCTTTCTTTGGACTACTTGAAGACGCCGGCTTACGCCAATTTGCCTCAGACAATCGCAGCCCTTAAGGAGAATATGCGAACAGTTATCACCGAAAATCTTGCAGAAAGTCATGGAAAATGCTATAAAACAGGTACAAATGTTTATCAACACTGGCGGCAGCCACTTGACAGATGTCATCTTTTTTACTTAATAGAAAAATTGTAAAGTCCAAACTTATGAGAGGCCACACTATGCCTAATCAATGGAGGGAAAGCTATCTTCTCCCTCTGCACAAAGGAAAGGGTGATACGCGATTGGGGGAATTGTGATAACTACCGTTCTGTCAAGCTGATGTCGCACACCATGAAGATCGGTGAACAGGTATTAGATAGCCGACTGCGGAAAATAATACGACTATCTGATGACCAGTGCGGGTTTGTCTCGGGTAAATCAACAACAGATGCAATCCAAAGTATAAGGGTCATGATGGAAAAGCATCGTGATTCTTCAAAGGACTTGCATATGGTGTTGGTTGATTTCGAGAAGGCCTTTGACCGGCAACCAAGAGATCTTTTATGGGTAGCGCTAAGACAAAAAGGAGTTCCAGAAACCTACGTGCGAGTGATCATGGACATGTACAAGAGAGCAACGACAAGAGTAAGATGCACCGCAGGAGTCACCGAAGAGTTCGCAATCAAAGTCGGTGTACACCAAGGGAGCGTCCTTAGCCCACTGCTCTTTATAGCAGTCCTTGATTGCTTGCTTGAAGGAAAAGTGACGGACTCCAATGTGCACCAGCTATTCTTTGCTGACGGTGGAGCCATTATAAGTGATAATCAGGCGTCCCTACAACGAGCACTTGATGTGTGGGTGGACATTTGGTATTTGAGGGACACGGGTATCGTATTAGTTCAAAGAAGACAGAGTATCTGTGCTGCCCGTTCTCTGACCCTCATCAGCCTATTCCAGACATTTACTTGAATGGAAGAGTGCTTCCCAAGTGTGAAAAGTTTAAATATCTGGGATCTATGATTAATAAAGAAGCAACTTGTGATGACGACATCAACCATCGCGTAAGCGTAGGGTGGATGAAGTGGCGGGAAAACTCCGCCATCTTCTGTGATCGAAAAATGCCCCCTAAGCTGAAAGGAAGGCTCTACACTTCAGTTGTACGTCCGGCGCTCACATACGGTTCACAATGCTGGACAATGCACAAAAAGTATGAGAGCAAATTAACGGCAGCTGAGATGAAGATGCTTCGCATGACAGCGGGAGTAACAAAGCGTGACAGAATTAGAAGTTCAAAGATCCGAGGAAGCCTCCACGTAAAAGAAACCATCACAAGAAAGATATAGCGCGACCGACTCAGTTGGTATTGCCATGTTCAAAGGAGAGATCCTTTGAACCCCGTCCAAAAGGCGTTATCAATCAACGTTCCAATTTCAACACGCAAAAAAGGCAGGCCGAAAAACAATTGGTGCAAAGAAATGCAAAAACATCAGCATTTGATTGGCCTCAGCGATGAAGTAATCCCAAACCGGGAAGCCTGCCGCTACTTTCTGAGGTCAAACCGGCGGACCCCACAAGCGGACCAGTAGGAATGCAGTTAAGTGGGAAGGTTATGGTCCTACACTTCTGACCATAACGACGCCGGAAAAAGGGAAAAGAAGAAGAAGAAGAAGAAAAATTGTAAAGTTACAAGCAAAAGTTTTTCACTCACTTTTTTTTCATTTAGTAAAAATGTAATTCAAATACAAAATCGAATTCTAGCTGGCGGCAGTCGTTGAAGTTATGCGAAAATGAAAGGTCTAGTAAAGACACAACCATTCTGATATAGTCATAAAGACTAACTTTCAATATCTGAGCACGATAAGTTTATAACACAATATTATTCAATATATACGATTATGTCTATAATTTACTCGTACTAATTAGTGAAATATTTATAATTCTAGAAATTGGATGTAGACATTTCAAAGAATAAGAGTTCGAATTTAATTTTAACATTAAAATTGTAAATGATTTCGAAAAGGGTGTGTATAGATTTCTGAAAATCTCTATATTTTAGTAAATATATGGTTTTATTCATGACAATGTGGCTCTAACAGCTTTTATCCTGAGCCAGCGGTACTTAGATTGAAACTCTGAGACACATGAAACATAATGGTTATATCATGTCATGACTGTAATATGTACAAATTTTGTATGAATGCGAAAAGAGAAACATTGAACTCGAGTAATATAAATAAAATGGGTACTGCGATTATGGGAAAAATCGCTCGCAGACCACAGCGTCTATACAGGTTCTGCATTATAAATGTCTATCATCTCTGATACCATAGACTCATATATATACATACATATATACTAATACCACATTTCCCACCTTAGCCCCTAGCCCCATTCAGTGCAGGATGAACATACGGACGAGCTGGGGCTATAAGGCTTTTTCATTAGGAGTCACATTCTGCAGTCAGAATCCGTGAAATAAAAATGGACTCCTATAAATTTTGTCACTATTACGTCCAAGAAAGCGATTACAAAATAAATATTTAGATTTGCTGCTACAGTAATCGAAATTTACTCATTGTGCAATATGCACACAATGTAAACTCGAAGTGATATATGTATGTATATACAATAAATTCAAGATGTATCTCTTAAACCAACTTGATTCCGGTGACTATCTTACTTCATATTCAAATTTGCTTCATACTTAAAGATTTTTTTTTAATTACCTAAAAATCGATCCACTAAAAATTAAACAAGGGAAGGAAATTAATTTGAAGGAAACACAAACATAAACTATATTTTACAATTATTTTCATTTTTTATTTATGCTTATAGTTTTGCTGCCAATATAGAGCGATATTTTAGAGTAATTTTAAATGGTAAAAACTTACTTATTACGTAAATTTCAACTATATTCTAATGTGTAGTTTGCAACAAAAATATTTTTATAAAATGCTTCAACAGATTTTGATATAAACGATAAAATAATGTAATGCATATTCAATCAAAAATTTGTCTAAATTTAACAAAGCTCAAACGAATGCCTAACATATTATACAAATAAAAATATCCCAGTTGCACTTAGTTATTGATTATTTAAAATAAAATTATTACACTTTATATTACATTAATACATTGCAAAAGTGACAATATTATTGCGACGAGGTAACTAACACTAGTCAAACTGCTGTGTACAGCGATATGTTTTTATGTTCTGTTTAATGTTTTTTGTTAAAATCTATAAATAATGGAGGAATAATATTTATAAATGGAAAATAACTGGTAATAAAAATAAATTAAACACAATAAATATAGAGTAGTAAATGAGCGAGAGGAAGAGACTGAAATATTCATATTTATTGGCACGCTATCTAAGTCTTATTATTTTTATTTTAATATTTACTTGCAATCTGTACTTCTTAAGACTTAATAATTGATATTATAATAGTTCTTTTCCGCTTTGTTTATCGGCTTGAGTATTTGCAAAGTAATTTGAGTATTAATGAATTAATAAAAGTTTAAACTTTTTTACAGGAATGTAATTGCTTAAAAATAATTTAACAACATTGAATGTTTAACAAGTTTCGAGTTATAATTTTGAACGTAACTCTATAGTTAATTTTATGAAATTAAATGTAGGTTAAGTTGCTTTGCGGTTTAAATTCTATGTACATAGATTTTGACTTGCTTTAGTTCTGTTTTTACAATTGTTATTCTAGACAATGCTCGAAGTCAAAGAGGAATGAGCAATATTTGATCTGCTGCATATTAATTCACTGGGGAATACAATTTCTTGAAGATATAGGACATGATTCTAATATCAATATATTTTGACAAGGGGTTTCTCTGTGTAGATAAAGGTAATATACGGTCGTTTGTAGATGACATTTATTGGATTAACTATTGTGACATCATTCAGTAGTGCGATTCTGTCAAGAATTGAGACAAATGAAGAAAACAGCCCTGGCCGCAGTTCGAATTAATGTTGGGATACAGACAGACTAATATTGTACATAATTACACGAGTATGATGTCTTTTTGGGATTCGTATCTTGCCTGCACGTGTGTATGGATAATATAGCTTATATGAAGCTGCATATTTGATGAACGTTTCAAGGTTGATGGTTTTCTACTCGTATATTAGTGAAAATTTCCCGAACCGTAGGGCGGGGATTTATGGCCGGAATAATAATGTACTTTAATTCGTTGTCTAGTTGCTGTAGGAGTTATTGCCGTGTGAAGTCTATGAGGGAGTTGTGTACCAACCAGTTGAGGGTGCACCCTTATGGTATAAGTGAAATCCCGAATGTGGGGAAAAGTATTGGGGTTGATCTAAGTTACCATAGGCCGATGTTGCATCTATTGAGTTTGCTGCATGATGATGCATGGCGGCAGCTGCAGCGGAGTATGGTTGAGGTTTTAAAGGCAACGCTGGAGTTGAGCTGGAATCCGTGCTGGTTGGCGTGTTGTACTGAGCGCCACGAAGGGGATCACCATATTCGTATCCCCCGTTGGGCGTGTGCGATGTGTTTTTACCACTAAGGTTATTAGAGTCTCGCGGTGATACCGAACTTGGTGGTGTCATTGCGTTATGGTAATCTATCGAACTGTGATAACCGCCGTACGTAGAGACAAGATTTGTAAATGCATCGGCTGATTTTTGTGGCCCATGGCCATGTAGTAGGTATTGGTTATCATAAGAAGAATCGCTTCCGGGCGGAGTGGGAAGTGGTCCCCCTTGGTTATCACTGTAGAAAACGCCTGTAGGCGTTTGGCGTGCTGTTGCACGAATAACGCTTTCCCTGTTGGCATACAACTGTCTGAGGAGTGCCGTGGCTGGCATAGGAGCTGGTTGTTGATAGTGTGGTGTTCCTATCCATTGTATAGTGCTACTTTTCTCTTGCTGTAACTGTTGTTGCTTTAAAAGAGCATCCGCACTAAAGTCCGTAGTCGTATTCGCTCCACTTGGTGATGGCAAATGTTTTGACATGGCGTTCTCTAAATCCTTCACTGAAGTTTCTGCATGCTCCTCGATAACTGATGGATGGCGACTGCGGGGAGTTTCTCTATGGTCGGGTGAAGATTTAGCTGGCTCAATGTTTGAGGCAAGTTCTTCATCAACCTTTATTTTTCGTTTCTGACCCCTTTTCGTGGATATCGCTACAGTTGAAGTCGGCATAGGTGCTGTTGCTGCGTCTTCTCCTAGTGAGGTTGTCGTGTTTGCAACTGTGACATCTTTAGCCATTGACATTGATGTACTGTTTATATTAGATGTATTACTGCGTGATCTGGTCCGATGATGACTTTCATTATCAGTCTTCGGCGAGGATGTTTTTGATTCAGTTGCTGGACCGGGATGACCATCAGCGGATGGGTCTGCACCAGGTGAACCGGCACCTTTATCTGTTCCAGGTTCTTCATGTTTGACAATATCCACACTAGGCTCCAACTGACAACAATCCAAGATAAGATTCTCGTTTTCACGAGCACTTGAAACAAAACCAAAGACTAATATTAAAAAAAAACTAATATTAAATATATGGAATATATTTTATAAGTTTAGCAAATAAATATGAGAATAATAAAGTTTTAAAGTTACCTAATAACGTAATTAACACAAATGATGTTTTGTTCATCGGCATTTTTAGTACTGCAAACTACGGTAGCGCACGTTTGTAACCAAGTATATCCACCGGTTTTGTTCATCATTCTGTAGTATCCCGTCTGCACCTGGCCTTTCTCTATTACTATAAATAAATAAGATGTGAATGTAATCTCTAGGAACTTGTTTCTTCTATGCTTACAGTCCATATGGCTTTTTCGAATTTTGTTAGCATCCTCTCCGTGCACTAAATTATACAAGTTCTTTCCTACCATTTCTTCAGGTGTATAATCCAGCAAATCAGAGACTCTACAATACAATAAAGCGAACGTTCGAAAGATATGTCAAGTAATTTAAGTTAGAAATTCTCAAACGAATATTTATGCAAATATTACCGTGGTTCACAGTGCGCTATTCGAAAATCAAAATTGATACGTGTCACAAACATGTCGCATTCCAGCCGAATCTCATGTACGGATGGTGGAGGTAATGCTATCGCCAGTGCCACCATACCCAATAGGGGTGGTTGGGATTTTCTTGTATGCGAAAAAGTGTACTGCGGCCGAAGTTTACAAAGCAGTAAAACAACCTGCAAACCAAAAAAAATATTTATTTGAAGTACATTGCTTTATTAAACTTGCAACACTACCGCATAGACTAATGCTACAGTCTTTTTTTTATTCAAATTGCGAGCAAAATATTCGATACTGATCAATAAATCAGTTTTATTCTGTAATATTTTATTACCCAGATTACTTTTCCTATTAGCAAAGTTGTAGGTTTTAACTTATAACGCATGAAAAACCAAATCAAAAACTCACAAGGTAACCACACACACGCGTGCAAAGTACAATTTAGCGGAAAAAAAATCATTTCGGCTCGTCTAAGATTCCAATAGTTAAATCATTTTAAAACTTTTTTTCCAAAATATCATCAAAACAGATCGAAATGATTTTTTAAATGCCTTTACATTACTTCGCTATTATTTAGTATATTTGTTGCTGTTGGGATATGAGTTCGCATACTGATTTTATTGATACGTACCGAATAATTGGAAGCCGATGCTTTACCAAATTTACCACCAATGGCGTAACCCTTATCAGACACATCGCCCGCCTGTAGATAATATAGGGTACAACATATGTAGGGCACGAAATTAGTTGTTTTGCTTTTGCGTTTTTTTTTTTGTTTTTGTAAAAGACAATCATTACGAATGCTCTGTGAAACTTGGCTTGTACTGAATGAAATTGCAAAACTGTTTTCAGCAAAATATTGTAGAGTAATATACAAATACAAAGGCTGTCTCATTGTTATTGTTTTTTGTTAAAGAATAAATTATCTCTCTTTCTCTTTGTGAAAAATAATTGTTTCAACATAAAAGAAGAAGAAGTAAGAAGAAAGAATCTGTCGTGTTACATATAACAATTATTGAGTATGTTGAGTGTGGATCCCAAAAAGTTTAATTTTTGGTTTGTGGAAAACCTTGGTTGATATAAGTAAAAAACAAAGAATTGGGTTCAAGAATTGAAATATAAAGTAATAAACGTCAAACCCGCCTTGCCAATATTTTCTATAATATAAACAAAATTCAGTCTGCAATTTCACTCAGATCAATAAATTGTTTTTTAATCATTCCGTCATGCAATCCGTTCTAGTTCTAACAAATCCGTAACTTCTACTAAAGAGTATGCTTGCCATTTAAAATGCGATTTTAATAACTCACCCTGTAACCGGAAGATTTAAAATGACAGCCACGTTTAGTTAGTGTGGATTTCATTCGCACGCAGAATGCTCGTTCGAATCCTTTATATGCGGATGTTGAATTGATACACATTTGTGCGGAAACTGTTAGAATAAAAGTAAACATCATATTATGTCAACAAATTAAATAATAACCAATTACCGTCCGGATTATTGGTACCGTGGTTGCCACCACCTTCATCAGATGCGCCCGATGACGGCGAGGCCAGTCCAGGACCATTATTGTTGTTTTGTGCACTCGTTAGACTTAATCCAAGCTGTTCAGCTATTTCTGCATGGTCACCTTGGTGGATGTAATCGAATATACTACTACCCGTCATCTCCACTTGCGACAGGCCCAAGTAAATAGACACAGTTTCCGATATATACAAGAATCTTCCATCAGCTGCAACAGCTAGGGCAAATCCATCCAGGGACTGCATTTGTAGCATTAACAAAATTAAGAAATATGCACTCAAATAAAAAAAAAGGAAGACAAAACCCACCTGAAGGATATGAGTACCTTGATGCTGTTCAAATAGTTCTACTGCAGGACTACGGCGAACAGCAGCACCTATAAATAACAACAATTCCGTTTTTTTAATATTTCAAATTGAAAGAGTTAAATAATTCGAAACGGTCTGTGTTATATGAGTTCAAATAAACATACAATGCTTATGTATGTGGATATTTCTGAAATATTATTGGCTTTCAAGTGTTGATAAATAAGATGATGATACTCGAATCATAAAAATATTGATGATAAGCTTTAAGTCCTTCATCCCTTAAAAAAAGGAAAAAAAAAGAAAACATTCACATGCCCTTCCATTTGGTAAAAGCCCAACGTTCACGAAACATGTAAAACCCCCAATGTGTGGTGACGTTAATGGTTGCACTCATATGATTGAGGTCGGTCAAAATAATCGTAAAAGCGGATAATTGAATTAAGGGATGACCGGGGACGTTCAGTTTGACCGGTTCAAGTCAGCTGAAAAAATATTGTTATTGCTATGAATTATATTTTCGTTTTCCCGGAGGGTATTCCTATCCTCTCCAAAGTGTGTACACCACCTCAGTGGCCACGATGCGTTCAAGGATGGCACTTGGGAAGTGCTAAGTCCTGTAATAACCGTGGGGCGATCGAATTAACATTAAAACATAACTCAAGCTGGATTTTATGTGGAGTTCTTACAGTAAATCGGAGTTGGTGAAGGAATTATAGATAAACAAGCCGCAGGCGGTTTTACTACGATCCAATATTAAATAAATAATTTCAAAATCAATTGATGGAAATTAAATTTCTTTCATCTCTTGAAAGTAGTAGCTATAAGCGTTTTTGGCTTCAAATTAAATGTCGACAAAGAGACGCGAAAATCAGACAAAGAAATTTTTTCCTGTCTTTGCTTTAGCTTTTAAGGTAATTGTCTGTCCTCAATTTCCTCATCATAAAGATAATTTCAAAATTCGATTACAAATCTTCAAATAGAAACCTGCTAAGAACATCAGTGCAGAGGAGTGTTTGGGAATCTATCATAGAAAGGCGCTCGATAAGTTCGCAACCAATAAGCTTTAACTGAAAACAAGGTACTGACTAAATATGATTCTATATAAATCTCCAACTTTTGAGACATTTATAGGTCTATCTGTTGTTTGAACTCTGTTGTCTACATTTATAAAATTTAGCAAATCTACAATAAAATTTTCCTATAAACTTACGTTGACTTAGCTATAGAGCTCGAAAATACATTTAGTCAATAGCTACTTTCCTTGCGTAACACATGTATATATTATATTTGTTTTGTTTTATCACACACTATAATATAGAGATTTTAATATACGGCTCTGGATACTTCGATATGACTAGCTAAATTAAATTCTCGTTATAGCAGTTTTCAGTAAAATAATTTCAATATTTCAAAAAAGTTAATCTATGTCCCAGCTCATTTCTATTACTGGATGCATTGAGGAAAACTGAATATGGTCATATCGTCTGGGTAATTGAACATTCCATATTCGAATCATTAGTGGTAATCTTGTTAAAGGACGTATAGTTATTCTATTAATTTTGTCAATTTGCTTAAAGAAAGTTTAAAAATGCATAAGAATATCTGATCAGTTAAATATTTGAACAATATTATTATAAGCTTTAAAAGTATAAGTATAAACAGAAGGAAGTTAAACCCATGTACGAGTATATGGGTTTCATATGGGTATAGAACCTTGAAGTAAGAAACATAATCTTAATATTTATATGTGAAAACAAAAGTTATGGTGAGATTTCAAAAATCGTCGGTAAAAGTCCTGCAAACAATTCAGTCTATTCATAAAAAAATATAACGATGGAGAAAACGTATCAAATAAATCCCGTTTTAGCCGCCAGAAAAATTCGAATATTCGAAATATCATCAGTGAACTTAACGTTAAAGTTAAAGTTAAAACGAATACATTGGGAATACATCCCAGAAGCTGTGCGCGGAGTTTTAAGATTTTAAGGGTTTATGAGTTCCAATGAAAAAACCCCGAATAAGTGAAGTTGACCGCCAAATCACTACAAATAGGAGGATCATTGGAAAACGGAACGAATGAGAGTAAGTTCAATGTTTTCGGATACGATGGCAAGGGAAAGGTATCCGCAAAGCTAACCAAGAAATGGAGGCGAAGGATCTGGTACCTACTGTGAAAAACGATGGCTGTATTGATTTATGGAATTGAAGGTTGAAATTTTGCGTAATAACTTGCACACCTCTACGGAGGGCCTAGGGCTTGGCCACAGTTGAGTACTACAACAGGCCAACCACTTTAAGCATACGCCCAAAAGAATCGCTGATGTTTAGGGTCCCAAAACAATTTAACCCACTTCCGCAATCTCCAGAGTCCAGACTTAGATGCCATAGAACACTTATGGGATGAACTGGAACGCAGAGTTCGCAAATTACGGATAGAAATTCCTTGAAAAGGATTATTTCGAATGTCCGGACTGCGATTATCCAATTACCAATGGAGTCGAAAATCTAATCCTTTCCAAATCAAAAAGACTAAGAGTTGTCCAACAATCGGAAAGTGGTGCAACAAAATATTAAATTTATTTTATTTAGTCTTTAATTAAATAATTAACTTCTTACTTATGTCCCTATGACTTTTGTGAATTGAAGTTTTGTTGTTCTTTCTTATTTTCGTTTAATTATTATGAGTGAACAACTTGTTTTCGTTTCGAATTATGTTTCTGATCCATAATTTTTACCTTATGGGTTCTAATAAAACTATTCTTAAACTTTGTCTATAAACTCTGATTTAGCAGTTTTCAGGGCAGTAGATAGACAATTTATTTCGCATAATGATGTGAATTTGAAGTTATCACACATTTTACAAACAACGAGTTAATTTGATAGCTAGTATCTTATATGTACTATATACAGGGTGTCCCACGAGCAGTGTGCCAAAAAGCTAGAGCGTGTAGGCCTGGTCAAGACAAGAAAAAAATCGTATGTGAGGGGGAGGTCTATTTCCCCCCATTTAGCCGGGAGGGGCAATTTTCTAAAAAATTGACTTAATTTGGAAAAAAAATTATTAAAAATCGGCAGTTACATCCACAATTCCGTGATATACTTTTTTGTAAAGCCAGAAACCTCTTCTTTCATCTTGATTTTAAACGAAGCTGTTTTAAGGAGTAGTTTTTCAGAAATTAATTTTCAAACTCAAAAGTTTGGAAAAAAATTGAAAAAAAAAATTTCGAACTATTTTTTTTCAAAATTGTATGTAATTAAGTAGTAATTTTTTTTCAAAAATTAAATGCTCTCATTAGTTTTTAGTTAAAAGCAGAAAACCGGATGCAAAAATGTCTTGTAGTTTTTGAGAAATTAAAAAAAAAACGCGAACCATTTTTTTCTAAGAAAAACCTTTTTTTTTGGTTTTAACGCGGCTGGACTTGTAGGCAAATTAATGTATGAAACATTGACCTCTTTTTTATTATTTTTAAAAAATTCGGAGTTTTATTAAAATAAATTTTCAATATGATTCCCATTTTTTAGAGGGAAAGATTATATCTCCTTCTAATAGCTGCACATAAGTCTATGCTTGACAAATTTTCCTGCAATTTGACTTCAATCCGTTCTTTCAGTTGTTCCAAAGAACCTATTTCCACTTCGTAAACATAATTCTTCATGAATCCCCACACATAAAAATCTAGAGGAGTTAAATCTGGTGATCTAGGTGGCCATTCTGTGGAGCCCCTTCTTCCGATCTAACGGTCACTAAAATGTAGTATGCTGGTGCTCCATCTTGCTGGTAGATGAAATTATCTGATATGGCCAAAGGAACGTTGTCCATCAAATCGGGCAAAAGGTCTCGTAGGAACTGCAGGTATGATTCTCCATTAACAACGGCATTCAAACCCGGGGCCCGATTACAATTTGTCCAACAATAGCAAGCCAAACATTACAGCTAAAGCGGTGTTGTGATTTATTTTGTTTCTTGTTGTGTAGATTGGTGCTATTCCAATGATGCAAATTGTGGAAGTTAGTAACCCCATCTCTGGTAAACTGTGCTTCATCCGTGCAGAATATCCTTGCAAAATAGTTTCGTTCAGTTTCATCTCGAAGCAGTAATGATCGACAAAATTCTGCTCTCAAAAACTGAACTGGCCTAAAATGGTACAGGTACAAGCACTCTCCATTCTCTAGATTTGGGCACTCCAAGCATAATAGCCATCCTCCTTGTACTAAGAGAGGGATTGCGTCGGACCAAATCCAAAATTCGGGTAGAACCCATCGTCTGTGGGCGGACCCAGACGAAATTCGCAGGTCAGTTTTCAGGCGCTATCAATGAAAAAAAAAGAATTAATCCAGGGTTATTCCAGTACTGTATCACATTATTGTATCCTCATAAAACTCCGAATTTTTTAAAAATAATAAAAAAGAGGTCAATGTTTCATACATTAATTTGCCTACAAGTCCAGCCGCGTTAAAACCAAAAAAAAGGTTTTTCTTAGAAAAAAATGGTTCGCGTTTTTTTTTAATTTCTCAAAAACTACAAGACATTTTTGCATCCGGTTTTCTGCTTTTAACTAAAAACTAATGAGAGCATTTAATTTTTGAAAAAAAATTACTACTTAATTACATACAATTTTGAAAAAAAATAGTTCGAAATTTTTTTTTTTCAATTTTTTTCCAAAATTTTGAGTTTGAAAAATAATTTCTCAAAAACTGCTCCTTAAAACAGCTTAATTTAAAATCAGTATAAAAGAAGAGGTTTCTGGCTTTACAAAAAGGTATATCGTGGCATTGTGGATGTAACCGTTAATTTTTAATAATTTTTTTTCCAAATTAAGTCAATTTTTTAGAAAATTGCCCCTCCCGGCTAAACGGGGAGAAATAGACCCCCCCTCCCATACGATTTTTTTCTTGTCTTGACTAGACCTACACGCTGTAGCTTTTTGGCACACTGCTCGTGGGACACCCTGTATATATGTATATAGTATCGTGGGCGCAACACGATCACGATATTTTGCACGATACGCACGTTGAGTTAGCACAATCGAGCGTTCATTTTCAATGAACATTGAAACTGTTTCCGCGCATTCTTTTATTGTGAAGCGATTCATGGTTAAAATTGTACTGAATTGACGTTTCCAAAATTTACATCGAACCATATGAGATGGCGCACCCTGTAGTATAGTATTTTTCTGAAATAATTCTTTGTACACCTTGAATAAATATAGAGAAAAAGAAAAGGAAATAAATACATTGATAGAAAAATACGGAGAAAACCCTTATGTGAGAAAAAAAAATAATAAAGTTAAAAACATATAAATAAATAAATATTAAAAGAATAATATAAACCATATATAATTAGATAACGCTAATTACTGTTGGAAAACAAAAACTCAGCTGATATTTTTATAATTTATACCAGTTGTGTGCGAGGAATATAGCAAGTTTTCTTTACCTTGTGAAAAATATTGTTGCATCTTATCCTCATTCAGTTTATTTCAGTACTCCCTCAGCATTTTCGTTCCAAGTTTACAATTCCACTTACTAGCAAGAGCCAATATATGGAATGAAAATATGGCAGCAAAAATTGCACCTTCACAATAATTTGTGAAGAAAAATCCGAGAATACAATTTGCAGAACACGGGGAAGGGCAAAACCTGGGGGAATACCAGCACCAACACAAGAGATTGGAAATATCATTATTGATGTGTACCTTCAAACAGTGATTCGTGAGGAAACTAAGATTTCCTTGTTTACAAATAAGACCATCAAATCGAAAGCCTCATCGAAAGGACCATTCCAGTTGACCTTCTTGTCGAACGATATTCCTTGATAGGATTATATATCCTAAGTACTTGATGAGATATACTAAATGGCCTAAAACATCAGTTAAGTCACCTTATTTCAGTTGACTTTTCAGCTTTCAGTATTCACACGACCGTAGCAATCCATTCATCGGGAAAGTATTTAGTTTTAATACAAACATTTATAAACTAATGCTGTAACCAGCTTCCAGCAATTGTTTTAAATAAATGTTTTTGATACAATTAAGGCCAGCAGCTTTTCGCATTTTTAAGTATATGCATAAATAAATGGTAAGGGTCAGTTTCCAACAAATTCTGAAAGATTCTTCTAACAAAAACGTCTGTATTTCGGCCTCCAAAATGAAATGAGACTACTATTTGTAAAATCATTTGTTTTTATCTAGTCTGTATAGATGATGCAGATGATGATGAATATGTTTTAACTTGATAATATGCAAGCATGTTGTTTGGAGGAATGATTTTTTTTAGGTACTTTTTCAATTGCAACTAGAACTTTTTCTTCGTAAAAAAGCTAGTTACCGAATTAACATTTTCTTTGCCAACAATACTTTTTAAATTGACTTTTTTTCCTTTTTCTTTACTACATAAGTCACCTTATTTCAGGTAAAAAAAAAATACTTTTACCCGAAACAAAATTATTTACATACTTTTACTTGACCTCGATGACAATAACTGTGGTACAGTTTAAAGGTTCAATAAGTAGAACTGAACACTAACATAAGTGAGTACTCCAATGTTCAATTGAGCTTTCACGAAAGTGGGTGTACATAATGTACATAATTTCATATGCCAATCACGAACAGTGGAATTTCGAAAGTCTTAAATTTATTAAAGCCACTGAAATTGACTCACGTCAACCATTTTTATATTAAAAATCAACGAAAACTGTCATACCACCAATACGAGATATATGGCGACATTTAAAAATCTTTATTATCACTTATTTTGCATTAAGGTAGCCGAGCCATCCTTAATTAATTCAGTTACGATTAATTTTATAAGGCTTTGCGTCAACTTGGTCGATGACGATTCAAGATTTCTCTGAATTTTTTTGTGCATAAATGTTTCAAGTAAAATTTAACCCCCCAAACTATGATGGTCATTTAGGTGTGGGTTTTTACAAGTACATATAAAAAAAGTGATTAGAATACAAATGGCTGCGCCGTTGGATGGTCGGTAGTGCCTTCATTTAAACAACAAAATTGGCATATGTGTACGAAGGGGACAAAATACTGGAAAAAGTTATTTTTCACCGAAACATTTCTTTGGTTCTGACACAATGCAGAATGGTGTTAAATGTTCTTTTAGAACTCAAGAAACAAGTAGCAATGTGGGTCGTATTTTTGTCGAAAGTATGTTAACAAAAAAGAAAAGAAGAAACACATTTTTGTGTACTGAGTGATGGATGGTGATGTACACACCACAAGTACGCGTTGTATATTCAATAAATGTACAGGCATGTGTACCATTTGTTTATAACTTGGTCTTCATTTTGTTTTCCTTCTATTTCACTTTGTGGGTTGGTGAGGCATTCCGTTGGATACTCACAGAATTTTAAATAGCTACTTATTCGTATTTGCCTCGCTCTTTGTATTATATATTCCATCGGCCATTTTGGTTTCTATTATCTACAGATACGAACGTAGATTTTTTTCTCCTTGTAAACTGTCGGTAGGGAATTAAATTAAATTATTTGTAACATGCGTATAATGCACACGAAATTTCCATTGTTTATGGCTCCCTCTTCAGAACGGAATGCAATATAAACTGCATTTTAAATATATTAACGGATTTTTATCACTTGCACCTAAAAATTGCGGTTCAAGAATTTTCAAAACTGCAGCGTAAGCCTTTGAGCATATATGGGGATGATTTTGAGATCAAAAACATGACGAAATCTAAAATGTTCTCTTTCAACAATAAGACAATTCGTAAAGTTAAAAAATTGAAAATGAGGAAACGAACTTTACACATTCCATATACATATTGTTTACCTTGCACCATAACATTTTAAACTACTGCATTGAATGAGTGTCGTGTATATTGTAATATTATATGTAAAAACCACTGGTTCGGTATATATCTAGCAAATTAAATATTTTTTTGTTTTAGGCAACATTTTTCAATAGCGTAACAAATCATACGTGACCAAGATTTTTTTGGTCCAATCGTACAATATCGAACACAATTGATATATTACGAGGGTGGTCCGATAAGTACCTAGCCTCACCTCCGATAAGTATCTAGCCTCACCTAGCCGGGCGCCAGTATCGCAAGAGCAACTTACTATCGTGTAGTACATTCTAGTAGACGGCTACTGTTTCAGCCGGATCGGACTCGGAATTTTGTTTTGACCGCGTGTGGAAGCGGGAGTGTCCGCGGATTTTAGAAAAATGGAAAAAGAGCAATATCGGTCGGTGATTCGATTCTTGTTTTTGGAAGGGAAATCGCGCAGCGAAATCAAAGAGCGTTTGGATGCTGTGTACGGTGACTCTTCTCCTTCGATGGCGACCATCAAAAATTGGTTTAACGAGTTTCAACGTGGTCGCACGTCGATTTTTGATGAGCCACGTCCAGGTGCCCCGAAAACGGCTACCACGGAGGATAACGTGACAAAAATAAACGATCTCATATTGGCAGAACGCCGATTGAAGGTGCGCGAGATAGCTGAGACAGTAGGCATTTAAAAAGATCGCGTTTGTCATATCCTGCATGAAATTTTGGGCATGAGAAAGCTGTCGGCGCGATGGGTGTCGCGTTTGCTCACTCCGGACAACAAGCGCAACCGTGAGACCACTTCAGAGCAGTGTTTGACGCTGTTTAAGCGCAATCCAAAGGAGTTTCTGCGTTATTTCGTGACAGTCGACGAAACATGGATCCACTGGTACACACCAGAGACAGAGGAACAGTCGAAACAGTGGACTTCACCCGGCGAACGTGCTCCGAAGAAGGCGAAGACTGTCCTATCGACCGGAAAGGTAATGGCCACCGTTTTCTGGGATTCACAAGGTGTGATCCACATTGACTACCTGGAGAAGGGCAAAACGGTTACAGGGCTGCACTATGCCAAATTATTGGGCCGATTCGAAACCGAATTGAAGAAAAAATTGGTCGAATTGAGCTACGAACTGCTGCCCCATACACCGTATTCTCCAGATTTGGCCCCGCGCGACTTCTTTTTGTTTAAAAAGTCACTCGCCGGGCAGAAATTTAAGTCGAATGAGGAGGTCATCACCGGTCAGACGGGTTAAAGAAGTTAGAGCATCGCTGGGTCACGTGTATCGAGCTAAAAGGAGACTATATTGAAAAATAAATCGCCATTTTTCTAAAATTGTTGTTTTTTTTTTGTAGGCTAAGTACTTATCGGACCACCCTCGTATATCATGGCAGATAACTGACAAGTTTACTAATACTTCTTCATAGTTAAAATTACCAACTTCAAAATTTCATTAAAAACATCGGCCTTTTCTGCCTTCAATTTCAATGAATTGATTTGTATTTAATTGTTGACCAACTAAAATATTCAAAAAAGGAACTCCGCACGAGCGTTGAATAATTGTGTCGATTTTTTTGACCAATAATAATCGGTCGGTAGTATTAGCGCAGCGTGAATTTCGACGTCGATTTCCTAATTGTGTCGCGTCAACTGGGCAAATATTCCGCCACTTAGCTATTCAACTCGAACAGACTGGTACCACAGGAGGCCATGCCGGTGGTGGCCGCCACCGGACTGTGGATGCCAATATCGCTGAGAACGAAGAAACATCAACCAGACGACGGTCCACGCAATTGGGCACCACCAGGTGAGTCTGGTTTTAATGAAAACCTTAGACATGTTCCCATAACAAGTGTAAGCAGTGCATGCGTGTGAATTACTTTCAAGCCAACCTTAATCTCAACAACGAAGAGGACGATTTTGTGTCGAAAATCATCATGAGTGACGAGGCGCATTTACACTTAAGCGGTTACGTAAATACTCGTAAGCAAAATCTTCGTTTCTGGAGCATTGAAAATCCGCGTGCGAAGAAGCCTCTGAGTGGTGTGGCATTCACGCGGGAGGGGTGATTGGGCTGTATTTTTTTGAGGACGCCATCGTCAATGCGGTCACTGTTACAGATGAACGTTACAGGCCATGATAAACGACTTCTTACTGCCGAAATTCAATAAGTGGGACTTGGTGAACATGTGGTTTTAAGAAGACCGCACACACAGCATGAGCCACAATGGATATTGGGAAGGAAGCGTTTTCTAGTCGCGCAATTCGGCACGGCCAGCAAGATCGCCCGATTTAACCATCCCAGACTTTTTTCTTTAGGGCTACTTGAAGACGCCGGCTTATGCCAATAAGCCTCAGACAATGGCGGCCCTTAAGGAGAATAAGCGAACAGTAATCACCGGAAATCTTGCAGAAAGTCATGGAAAATGCGATAAAACGGGTACAAATGTTTATCAACACCGGCGTATATCATATTTTCCATTTAACAGAAAAAAATGCAAAGGTCCAAATAAAGAGTTCCATCACTCAAACATTTTTTTTATTTAGTAAAAAATGTAATTCAAAAACAAAATTGGTTGATTAATTTTTTGCGCCACTTTGTATTTTGTTACACGAAAGGTGCTTACTGATTTCGAAATGATTGCCTGTATTTTTTTTTGTATTTTTTTTAGGAAAATTTTGTATTTTATGGTTTTGTTGTGGTGAAATTATTTTTAAAACTCAACGCAGACAATTTACACTATCATTAATATATGTATACGAACATCAACAAGATGTCAATTACTAAATGGACAAAAGGATCTGGATCTTTGTCGATCGGAATTTCTATGATTTGTATAGAATCCACGAAAAATGATAAAAAGTTGATGATGTACATCTATTTACCACACTACAAAGCTGTATGTAAAATTGTGTAACAGCAATGTATCGCTAGATGATATTTCTTTTTTTATATTTGAACGACAAGTTTCCCATAACCAGTGTTAGTGCTCGAATCAGGCAATACGAATATATAAAATATAAAAAACGAAAGACATAGTGATCAGGTACCCTCAAAAGTTCTCGTAAATCACCGTTCGTATGACTATGAAAGTGTTTACAAGATTTTAACCACTCAAAAAATAGTATGAGCTGTAACATGTCCTTATACCATCCTTCATTCTCCCTTGGGATTTCTTTCCTAAAAATTTGGACGCCGTTACCAATGAATACTATGAAAGAGTTCATGAAGATGTTTATAAAATGAAAAAACGACGCAGGTTTGGTGGCGGACTACCGTTGGGTATTAAGACGGAAGGACCCCGGAACACAATAGGGACAAAATCATCATGCAATATCTATTTTTTATACTGATACACTCGAGTATGTTCCATATAATCTCATTTTAGTCTTCTACCTTGCAAAGCTGAGGCAGGGAAGACTTATGCAAAGGCTTTCCTGTCTGTCTGTACGCATAAATCAAATTTTCAAAATTCAAGGTAGAAGATCTTGAATTCTTGCTTGGTTCCTGGCGAGCTGATCCCATCTTGTTTATTCATATAAACTACTTGTTTTTATCTTGTAAACTAAATAAATTATTATACGTATAATAGACATTATAGATATAATACATTCAAATGTTATTCGTGTCTCAAATAGGTATTTTAACATCTATTCTATAATATTGTACTATATTAAACTTTGTTCCCAACATAATCTGTTTTTGACCAGTGTCAAGTGTAGGATATTATAATGTACGATACATACATACATAGATATATGTATAGCAGCGAAATAAATGTATTAAGTAAAGAAGAATTTACAAAAACGCACATTTTAATATTTTGCTAGCGCGATACCAAACAGAGAAGGCTCGCTGGGACCTGTCTTTCAAATCGTGTCACGCCATTATCCGCGGGTGTTGGTTCTAGATCGAGTTTTTAGTAGACTCTTGTCAAGTAGCACGGTACAAACTCAAAACGCAGCGAACGTTTGAATAGCCATCAAATTATGTGTTGGACTGGTGAAATCAGATACGTAGATTTTGGGCACGATCCAGAGTTCTAGAGGGCGTATTTATTGATCACCACAAATAACCTAAGATGCCATGCTAACCGCGGATTCTGCAAGGCTTTGTGGAAAGTCCTTCTAGACAATTCCTAACAGTAACGAAGTGTATTTTAGCCTAATACAGCACATCTTATTCGTCGTAATTCATAAAAATATCGTGGCATTCATCATAGTTCGGCCTTGTGATTAATTTTTGTATAAAAAGTGGAATTTAACTTACTAACATTTCACTGTATTTACCCTTTTTGCCTTATAAAGGCAACTGTATAGTCGTAGACATATAAATATATACTTTCTGCAAAAGTGTTATAAACATAAACTCAGTCTCAGTCTCTAGTTCTGTTTAATGCAAATATGAATATATGTATGTATTCAGTGCAGAAATATATTTAAAAAATCTATGATCTCTTACTAAATACTTCCAGGTCCCTTTCTTTCCTGTGAGCCTCCTTAAATGCGCTACTTGTCATTTAATGCTTTGGTGCGGAGCCAAAGTCTTGAGCAAGATGTTAGGAGTGTGCGAATACCGTCTAGCCCTCACTTACTACATTTTCTTGTTGAGCAGTTTCTACCACAATGCTTGTAAGCAACGTATGCAACTATATTTATATGCAAGTACCCTTTAGCAAGAGAGTATTCAACTGTTTTTGCTGGGGCAATGAGCTGCCCTTTTATATCAATGACATGGATTCCGAAACCCCAGAGAGTCAAATTTTCGAAATCATATTTCCCGGTGGACTGAAAAACTAGTTTTAAACAATACACAGTTAAGACATTACCTTGAGTAAATCTTAATATAATAATACAATAAGCTTCTCCACTACGGACTTTAAATTATTTATGAATAAAATCGCTTCTTAATGGAACTATTGAAATGGCTTACAAGAGGCAAAGCGAATATTTATGAATAAATTTTGTAAAATGCTTGTATTTCATTTTATCTCTTACAAATGTAATATATGTACATATGTATGTACATATTTATATTAAAAAAAAAATATGTTACTTACTTTTGAGAACTTTGCTATTAGTTGTATTATCTCTCGTCCATGGTGGATCACCATGACTGGAAAAATCTCTTAATTTTAGATAACTTATGGTCAGTCTTATTATTGATGCTTTGTCCAATTGGCTTGTTATAGCGGCAGGCAACGGAAGCATTTTGGCTAATTCATAAAATTCATAATTCTCTTTACCTCGTCGAGATCTGGCTGCATCGCGTGATTTTTCCTTCCGCAACTCTAAAATTCTGTAATAAAATAAATAAAAAAAGTATAAGCGAAAGGAGATTATACAGTTGTAGATAAAACAATGAAAAAAAACATAACGTTAAAGTCGATCGTTATGGACTCTATTTCCTGTCATTTATTGAACGGAAAAACACTAGTGGAATTAAGAATTTTGAAAATTTAAAAGAATTATAAATTCCATAATATAATATATGTATATACATATATAATATAGTATAAACATGTTTAAGGCACCCTAGTAATGGCGTACTGTTATTTAAGAAGGGAAAAATCTTTAAGAATTGTCGGTTTTTTTTTCGTTTTCCCATTAATGCGGTAAGTAAGGGACGGCTAAACAATAACAACATTAAATATGTCATCATCTCATAAGTAATTGGTGGTAATTTATTTATGTCCGAACGACGAAATGAAAAGACCAACGAATAACACATGACGAAATGATGAAATATGTAGATATACATATAAAAGTATGAGTAGGTATGTATGTATGTTACTTATGTTAAGAACTTTATTCTTCGTCCGCTTGCATCATACATACATATGTTTGTAGTTCTACGAGACCATGAAGAGATACTCTCGTAACAAATTAGTTGGCTTATCTGTCACTAAGTCTGCTGCCTGGTACACAACATCCATATTCTATAGGCAGACAGAAATCTCTAGCAGAACAACAACGAAAACAAAATAATACAAAACGTAATTTCATTCATCGTCGCGGCATAACTCTTTGAATCAAGCACAATAAACCGTTCACAGTCAACACTCTATCAAGATGGCCATCCACTGTATTCCGCCGCTCCTAACATTACCGCTGACTATTCCGAAACGGAGAATATGCTTTTCTTTGGCTTGCTGTCACATCTGACAGCAACAGCGGCGGCTTGAGACCATCAAAAACAGATCATATCTTAACGCAGTTGCTTGCTTTTTTCTTCTCTTTCATATTTGTACTGTTTCTTTTTGTTGGGATTTTTTCGTAATTATAAAAAAGTCTTGCTTTTGCCACGGGCCAAAGTGGCAATTTCCGAATAAGCTCAACTTAAATTCAACCTACAAGATTCTTATCAACTTCGGACAGTTCAAACAAAACGAAAACGAAACTTGATTCATAGAAAAAAAAAATCTCATTTCGAAACATATTACAAGGGAAAGACAAATTAATTACACTCAAATGGTGTTCGCAACTTAAAGAAAATTTGTTTAAATTTGGCATGCATGATAGAAAGACAAGCAAAAAGCGAATGTTCTTTTTAAATTTGAAAAATGATGCCTGCGATTTTCAATATACGATTAGGAAAAGGAAAATGAAAACAAGTCGTTTAATCATTTTCCGATCACCCTTAGGTACATATGTACGTACGATTTTTCACTTCGAAAAAAGGTATGAAGAGTAATTTTTTATTATTTTCATGTTTTTTCCTTCAATGCATTTTACGCTTCATTTGTTTCATGCAATTTGTCTTATTGCGTTTCGAGTTTGATTCGAAGCGAGAAGGTATTACGTTAAAGGACAGTTGTAAGATATGTGCCCGTTTGTCAACGGTTGAAATCAAATAGAATTAGTGCCGTCTGACAGGTGACAAATAGGCAGTTAGTCTCTGACTTCGAACAAGTATCTACTCAATCAAAATTTCGTTTAATGTTGTTTAGTATGAGTACCCTCCGAAAACAGTTGTAGAATATTGGCTAATCACTTCTAATTACCACCCTAGAATAATTGTGTTATGGCAACCCCACAATTATGTGTTTACAAGCCAATTTGGCAGGGTTCCATTCGTTTTGGGGTAAGTCGTTAGACTATCTGTACGGGTACATGGCAGTGGAAAAACTGAACTGAGAAAATATTGAAACGAGAAATACAGATGAAACCACCCCGATGGGAAGTGCGATTCTTTTGCGGCAGCTTAATTTAACAGTGGAAATGATGAACGTTTTATAACAGGCGAAATAATCGTGCCTAATCTCTCATTATCCTATAAGAATGCATTGATGTCAAGCTACCACATCCTAATCTATAAAATTCGTAGAGATTAAGATGCTGAACAATGTCATGAGACGGTAAATGTTTTCATCGATTGATTGATTTGCTCGAGCTAATGTGGACATTAGTGATAGGATTGGTGAAATTCGTTCAAGCGTATTGTGATCTTATTTTATTTTATACAAGGACATACATCTGGTGATGGTCTAAATATTTTCAAAGAAGCGAGTTGGAGTATCTGATGCAAGATATCTTGATTATATACGAGTACGGGGATAGTCTAGGATGTGAGTAGGCGATTGTAATCAGCTCTGTGAATTACCCTGTGGTTGCTGTATACAATAGATTGGCACCTTTGCATTTAAATGAAGTTATTTTCAATTATTTTATAAATTCTGTGTGTACCTAATTCATACAGACGTAAACGTAGAAAAAAATCAACGACAATTGTACGCAACAATTGATAGAAGAAACAATGCAAACATTTTCAATATAATGTAACAGAACATCATAAAAAAAAGGTCAAAGCAGTCATATTGTTACTTTTAGAATGATAAGTATAATTGTTTTTGACACATTATGAAATTTATGTGTTTTCGGCAGCATCTTTTATTTCTTTTAACTGTATACATTCATTTTGTATGCATTTATTTGTTATTAAAATATGATCCTGTTCCATAATTATTTTCTTTTCATGGTTTTTGTTTTTCTACTTATTTCATCACAAAATGCGCCGCGATAGAAAAATTATTTTATGGAAGCTGCATTCAATGTTCACTAACTCTAAAATAGAGACCTGACGCACAGTGTTTTTTAAATATAATTTTTTATAGATTTAATTGTTCCATTGTCTTAATTATTATATGTTAATAATAATGCTGAGAGGCATAATCTTAAACTGTTCTCTTTACTTTAGAGTGTCAGTATAGAGCCAGTAAGTATTTTATGTTACTTAATATGTTTGAGCTAGCTTTAAGCATTTTTGTCTATAGGCCAAGATGGTTCTAAGAAGTATGAAATAAAAATGATAAAAAAAAAAAAGAATTTATTTAAAAGAATCATTTTATAAATGATTGAACTAAGATAAACAGGGCAAATTAGTGAAGTAAATTATTAACGGGCAATATAGTGCAGGTACGTGTTTATGGAAATAATAACATTTCTCTTCTCGCAATATAACCTTTATCATATTGTACATCGAAACATCAATTGAGTGTATCCTAAAATGCCTTATTACCGTCGGCGATATTCCAAATTTAGAACAGAATTGTGCAAGTTATTTTGTAATAAAAAGCGCTATTGAACCGAGAATAATACTGTAGCCTAGAAAATATTGTATATATTTTGAAGTCCAGTAAATAATGTTGACGTTAAAGACAAGCTTAACTAGAAGTCACACTTGGTGGATAAAAAATGTTGGTAGTTAGTAGCCATTTAAATATATATTCAGAGACTAAATCAATCGAAAATATGTAAAAAAAATATTAGACATGCCCCGGTTCGATGGATTGTTGATTAGGATGCATATTGGAATTCTGATGTTGATTTGACATTTGCTTATAAGGAACGGCACAAAGGTCCTGCGTCGGCACCAGCCAGTGAGAATGGGTGAATGGTGAACCGCCCATGCCCAATGAACTCATTGCCATTGGGCCTGTGGGAACGCTTGAACTTTGTCTCTGGTAGCCAGCGTAATCCATCGCCACGGCTTGGTACGGTAGCATAATGGAACTGTTAGTACGCGCTTAATTGATTAGTTAACTGTCACTTTATCCAA
Source organism: Merodon equestris (assembly GCA_958301585.1). Taxonomy (NCBI): domain Eukaryota; kingdom Metazoa; phylum Arthropoda; class Insecta; order Diptera; family Syrphidae; genus Merodon; species Merodon equestris. The sequence continues at coordinate 67,503,427 of OY284414.1, read as the reverse complement.
TCACCGGAAGTGTCCTTCTATCTGTTCGATGGCTTTGCAATTATTTTTTTCTTCTTTCTTGCACTTAACACTGTATCAATTATCACCACAATAAAATGAGTACACTTTGCTTAAACATTCAAATGTAGGCGAGTTCTCAATTATGGCAACGTATACAAATAACACTTTCCTTCCGTAGGTATCTCAAAATGGTTAGCAGTTCACCTTTGTTTTATATATATATTTTTTTATACTTATTATCGACGAGTCGTCCACCGTAAAACACCCTTCATTGGGTCGATTTAATGGCGGAGTTCAGTGACGAGACCCAACGAAATAAAATCCCGAACACGTAGGAGTAAACACTATCCTCTCGAGCGGACGCGCGTTTCACATACAAATGACTGCAAGGAGCAATGTAGTATAGCACACACGCACACAAAACGCGACCGCACGTATTATATCTGAGGGCTCACTCATTCGTGTGCACCAATTGAAGTCCGGAAAAGGAAGAAGACACTATCGGTATGCAATGGCGGTACATCATACAGCAGTCAGACCCAATCACACACAATCGACACGTAACAACTATCATGCGAAACGAAACAAGACAATACTACACAACGTAACTTCACAACACCACCTTCGCCGTGCAGTAACGGCTGCGGAATGAGACGACCAAAAGATACAAAACGGTCAACTTTCAAGAAGCTCTTAAGCAACACGACAATGTGGCCAGAGCGAGAAGGCAGCAGACTCTTTGTCCACTAGAAGGTGTATTAGCTTGCTTGAATTGTTCCTGTTGCGGACGTGCAGAATAACTCACGTCACAAACGAAACTAAAGGTTTCGGTCGACTTCAGTGGTTTGCTTCGTGCAGCCACCAGAATCTCCGTTTAGAGTCAAGCCAATATAGTGAGTAAGGGTGGATGCGTACAATGGTATTGGTGGTATACACAACCAAGTGGTAGACACATATTGCTGCCCAGGCAAGGAATAAACGATAGTGATTGGCACTCTAACTTCAGAGCACGACAATACAACAGTACGGAGCTAGTGTCGTATAACTGTGTATGCGGGACCTGGAACCTGACCGCCACGACAGTCATGTACTGGGAGCACCAGTGGCATTTTAAGCAGCATCACGCACAGAAGCCGCTCGGGTTCGGGTTTCGTAAATGGGCGGGACGTGACTGCTAGGGGATTTGTCGAATCACCGTCGAATACATAATAGCTCGCGCGTGCAAGTGTGTGAGTTTGTACTGTAGGCAGAGATTTTGTTATTCCGACAGAGCACTCTCAACCACGCCTCGACTCAACAAGTCATGTGCGACAATTAGGAGTGATCCCGCATCTCTTTCCCTCTGCAGCGGAATACAACCAGGTCGATCGTGGGGGGAAGGTTTGTTTGGGCTTTTTCTCGCTGCTTTACTGTGTGGAACACATAGCTTCACGTTGTACTTACGGACTTGGAGTGTAGTTATTTATTTTTCATCTTTTTTTGTTTTGTGTGAGTTGAGCTATGTGACTGAAATGTGGAAGAGTCTTTTCCTTTATTTTAATTTAAAGCGGGGGTGATGGTTACTGCTTTTATTTACTACGGCATGCGTAAAGAGGAATACTGCTTCAGTGTTGCCGTCGTATTATTCTTTTACTACTAAAAGCCCCTGAGGAGCTTCATGCAGTAAATTTAACCTCAAACATATATGGACAAACCATTGGGAAGTAGATGAATAAAAGGGGATTTTTCCCCAATTTTTTTTAATTGCGATAGTGATATCTACTCGTTTAGAATAGATATTTCATAGGTTTTTCTATGAAATTGACAATTCGTCTCGAATAGATAGTACGTCTTTTAAATAAATACATATATCCAACATAAGAAAACAAATGGTTTTTAACATATCATATCCGTATTTAATCTGAGTAAAAGCCTATTCATTCCGTAAAGTTTGTCCGACCTTACTCTTGCGCGATACTCAAAAGTAAATAAATAGAAAAAGGGAGTAGGTAGTATGCAATTATAATTTGTTTCCAGACTTGTATTCATACTTGATGATATATTGTAACTACTCTGTGCCAGAAACAACGTTGGCGCTATTATCTAGGAACAATTTCGAGAATAAAACAAAAATTCAATAGTATCGAGCAAATTGCAGAAGTCGCTTTTCTATTCAAAATCAATAGCTTTCAGGATTCAGGTCGCCAAGCTGAACACTCGATGGGGAAGTAAAAGGACAATGGTCCTAATCGATTTTAGAAGGTTAAAATGGGCGCTGCCTCGAACGTGATAAGAGGCTAAACAAAAAGTAAGCAAGAAAAAGTAGGAAGAAGACTAAAGCGTTTTTTTGTTTCTTCTTCCTCTTCCATGGACCTTGACGTCAATTGAATGGGCGAGGAGCAGACATACCACACGTGCATTGCTTTTGCTCTTCTTGCAAATCACAAATTTTGTAGAAGCAAACGCTTTACCGCCACTGCGTCGATTTATGAATGAAATCGGTTTGAGAGATCACGTTCGTGCAATGCCAGTTCCCATCGTGTCCATCACGTCCATTTGGACTCTGCCGGTTTCTGTTTATTGAGGGTGATGGGTTAGTTGCATGCTATGCACATACAAGCAACAAGCCAAATACTCCCTAAGGGTGAGTGCTCTAATGAGGTTGTAACTATATCCATACATCTGGGTCAAGTTGTGAGACAGACCGAGGCATTCACCTTACGACGAGGCTAATAGCACGTTACGTTACGTGATGCGTGCGAATAATCGCTTGTCAAAGCCACAATGCATGTCCGCATAATATAGCACCAACCCCCTACAGGCACAAATGTGGAGCAGATGATGATCGACATTTCTATTCAGTTCAGATATGCTATGGCAATATGCACAGGTAGGTATAGTTACGGTCACATTCGCATTCGCACTCATACAGGCATACTAAATGGTGTCGGTGGTCATGATGGATTTGTCGGTGATTTGTATTCGAGATTCGTCTGTTTCGTCTCGCGCTTTCTGCGTGCTCTCGTTTATTTCAGCTTTTTTGCTTCTTGTAAGCAATTTAGATATTTCGGCTATGTAATTTATTTGCATTCCGTATTAGAACAGAGGATAATTGAGTTCTGCCTCAAATGGGGCAATAACAGTTGTTGGAACTTTGTTAGATTTGTCGGGTCTGATCTGAAGTCAAACAAAATACGTTTATACAGAGATAAGTAAATAGGAAAGTAGAGTATTTTATTTATTGGTTTGGGAAAAGAGGTTATAATTATTGGTTAATACATTTTTATTTTACTCAAAATGAATTTTATTTAAGTAAGTATGTACATATTGACCATTATTATCTATGATGCTCTTATCATCTTGGGGCATTTTCATAATTCCGCCAGTGTAGAATGTCTGGCGAAATAACTGAAACAATTCATTTATGTATAAGTAGTCTTTTTTTGTGAATTTCTTTTCATTAAGGAAGTTTTACAAATGAAAATTTGTAGATGCAAAGGTGGTGGATGCATCAAAACTTACCAGACAAGCTGTCTCAATTATCTATTTTTATTTATTTATCTATTATATTTATTTCAAATCCTAAATATACAAATTATCTATTATATAAGTTTTTGCAAGTACCTACATACATATGTACATACATATGTACGATAATATGTGCTAGTATGTAAATTGAATGCACTCATTTTTATCATATAACTGATGTGATTCCCACTTCTACCGATCACCTTTCTTACGCTTATCATATTGTAAATTTCTGATAACCAAATATCCCGTTATCATTTCGATCCTTAGTTGATTTTAGTAGATATGTGAAGTAATTAACGTGGTTGGAGGGTGTGGCAACGAAGTGGATACTATTTCAAAAAATCATAACTCGCCTAAAAATTGAGATACCGCAACCATTTCAGCGTTAAACGGTAGCTGCAGTGAGGTTGTTTTTTTTAACATTCAGTAGTTCGACACAATGGCGGAATGGTCGTGGGAGCAACGCGTTTACGCGGTCGAGTGTTTTATTTTGCATGGTAATCCCAATGAAATAGTATCCTGTATAAATTGTGGTAGGGGAGCGGGGGGTTAGTTGTAACAGGGGCAAGTAATAACAAGCATTTTTTTCCTAGAAAATAGAAGAATATTCATTTGAATTTCAACCCAACCTACTAGCACAGAATAAATACTATTTATTCTGTGTTAATACCCATTCTAATAAATATATGAGCGCGATCAGTATCCCGCTGGATAGCGCAGAAGGCGGTGTTGTGCAGGCGCTCCGATAAAATGTTTTTTGATTTTATATTTCTATGAAATTACCTGGGGCATACTTAAATTTCTCCTTTTCATGTTTTTAATACTTTTTTGGTGAACTTAATTGATTTCATCTATTTCAGAATGAGAAACTATAAAAGAAAAAGTGAACGTGCTTCCCAAAGCCAAGATGTGTACAAATTGGCTTCTGCTTAAGTCCTGAAAAATAAAACCAGTGTACGAAAAGCTGCAAATCATTTTAATTTGTGTCATGTGTCGCTACATAGATATGTGAAAAAAAAGAGTAACAAATCTCTATCAGTCGGCTATATCAAACCCAGATTGGTTTTTAAAGAGGAAGAAGAAACTAAAATATCTGAGTACTTGCTCACTTGCTCCAACATCTTCTTTGGATTGCTTCGTTTGGAAGTCAGCAAGTTGGCATACCTGTGTGCTGTTATGGTTGAAGCCAAAAATGTACCTCGCCGTGACATAAAAATGAATCAGCTGGACCTGATTGGTTCAAAAACTTTATGGCAAGAAACCTAAGACTGTCTCTGAGAACGCCTGAAGCTACATCTCTGAGCCGCGCAACATCCTTTAATAAAACCAACGTTCAAGACTTTTTTAGGAAGCTTACAAGTTATGGATAGGTATCAATTTACACCATCATTTTTTATTATTTCATATAAATTCAATAAACATAATTAAATTACATATAACTTAATTTATAGTTAGAAATAATATAGGTGACACTTTTTATTTTATATACATAGAGTACTAAAATAGTTTCAAATGCCACTTCAAGAGGTTGAACTAGACAATAAAAGCATGGGTGGGGTGACCCAAGTAATTTTATACAACTATCAAAATTCAGAATTACATAAAAAAGAATAGTTATAATATACAGATATACAAAAAAAGGAACTTCTTAAAGAAAAAGAAAAAAGGAAAAAAAACTCCTGGTTATATCAGAATGTTAGAGAAAAGGCTTTCTAGTGTCGCATGATCAAAATTTAAGAGCCACTGTTTTAAACGATTCACAAGCCTTCTAGAAAATGCCATAGTTCTGATTGATGGTGGAAGTACATTAAAGAGACGGCACGAGGAAACTAAATAAAAATTACGAAATGCAGTAGTGCGAAAAGTTGGAACAGATACAACATTTGAGAAGTTTCGACGTAAATTATAATCTGAAATTAGCCTACAGTTAAGATTACCCGATCTTAAATAAAAAGTTTTTAAGACTTTGAAACAATATAAATGGCGAACAGGAAGAATATTTATATCACGAAACAAAGGATAACTTGGATGACGATGATTTTTACGACATATTTTTCTTAAAACTTTCTTTTTCAGAATTAAAAGAGGCGTAATTTTATACAGATTTGTACTCCCCAGCACGTAATACCATATTGGAGCTTGGAATGGAAGATACCATAATAAATTACTATAAGTAATTTTGTAGAAGATACATTTTTTAGATAGTAGAAGTTTCGAAGAGTGCTGCGAAAATACTTCCTTAAGGACTCATTATGGTTGATAAAGCTCATCCTAGAATCCATGATAAGGCCCAAGTATTTGAATTCGTCTACTTTCTCAACTGAAAAGCAATTCTTGCTACAACTTGCATTACTACAGAAAGTAGGGCAAGGTAAGGTGGAAATACAACCACAACCAGTAAGTTTGTATCTTGGACACTCAGGTGCGTGAACAAAAACTACAACGTTGTTACAGATTTTGGTGGACAGATTAAAATACATAATTTTTGTTTTGGAGCTAATATTTAATTTGTCTTCAGCGAACCAGATCCTCAATAAATTAAGATCCCAATTGATGTCCGATATGAGATTTAGAGCACTGTCCGATGCATAAGAACAGCCCACGTCATCAGCGAATGCAGTGATTTTTGCTTTAAAGCTAAGTCTTAACAGAGAGTCAATGTAGATTAGGAACAGAATAGGTCCAAGCACAGAACCTTGTGGCACTCCTAAATTGAAAAACAGCATTTCGCTTCTCACTTCTTCAATCTTTACCCTTTGAGATCGATCAGAGAGGTATGACCTAAACCAGTCGAGCATGAATCCCCGGAACCCTGCTTTTTCTAATTTTGTCAAGAGTATGGCATGGTTAACCATGTCAAATGCTTTCGCAATATCTAAGAATACGCCCGCAGTGAATTTTTTCGCATCAAGACTAGAAAAAATATGGGAACAAAAATTTAGTAAAGCGTCTTCAGTAGATTTACCCCGCTGAAAACCAAACTGCACTGAGCTGAAAAAATTAGTTTTATTTAGAAAGGACACTATCCTCTCCTTAACGATTTTTTCAAAAACTTTACTAAAGACAGGGAGAAGAGAGATGGGCCTGTAATTGCCCATATCTGCTTTAGCACCTTTTTTGAACAAGGGTACAACGTCAGCGCACAACATCGATGAAACTGGAGTGACTACAGTCTACAAGCCTAAGAAAATTGTGACTCCACGAGGACAAAAACAAGTAGGGGCTATCACTTCTGCGGAGAGGGATACTCTCGTAACTCTTGTATTAATTAATGCCTCAGAAAATTCCATACCGCCCATGTTTGTGTTTCCAAGGCTCAGGTACACTGCCATTTTTGTAAGATGTGGACCACCAGATTGTATTGGAGCTGGACGTGAACATCGCAGTGGTAAAAAAAGCGAAAGAAAATCACGTTATCATGCTATCGTTTCCCCCGCATTGTTCACATAATCTGCAGCCGTTAGATGTTGGAGTTTATGCTCCGTTCAAGAATTACTTAAACCAAACACAGACAGCGTGGTTGCATAACAACCCAGGGAAAACGATGACCATATATGACATTCCTGGAATCGTTAGGGATTGTTTGCCATTAGCAATGAATCGTTCAAATATAATGAATGGATTTAAAGCCACAGGCATATGGCCTCTAAATGCAGATATTTTCAAAAATTCAGATTTTGCCCCATCTTATGTTACAGATCGGCCAAATCCTGCAAGCAAAGAATCTGAGACAGATATGAACATTAGTGATAATAGCTTGATAACAAATCTTCCTAATATAGATTCATTAATTAATTGTTCTTTATACATACATAAGTGTCAGTGAAATCATAAATTCTATGGAAAATTTGACCCATTAACTTCAAGTTTAAGAAGAATTGAGGATATTTCATTTACAAAAGCTTCACCTGGAGGTAATTCTGACTTTGAGCCGACTCCTGGGCCTTCTGCTCTTTAAAAGCAAAATGATTTTTCTCCATCTAAAATAAGGCCTTACCCCAAAGCTCCACCACGAAAATTGATTAACCGCCTTCAACATAAAACAAAATGCTGTGTCCTTACAGAACGGAAAAGAATGAGTTACAAAAGGAGTATGAAGTCAAATAAGAAATGGAAAACACAAGAGACCAAGAAAGGCAAAGGAAGGGGCAAAAGAATGGGGACAAAGGATAAGATAAGATAAAGATAGTTAAAGACAAGGAGTGGATACAATGCATAATGTGCAAGATGTGGGCACATGTAAAATGTGCAACAGGAAATAAGATCTCATTTGTGTGTCTCAATTGTAATTCCGATGAAGACTGATTTCATATTTCACCTACCTTAATCAAAAAGCTAATCACCTATTTAAGAAGTAGAGATTTTTTTATTATAAATGGCTGTGAGCCTAAAGTTCCTTTATAGTTTCAAAATCAAAGAACATGTTTTTGTACATGTTTAAATATTTTTCTATTAGAATAAAATTTAAAAGTCTAAGTCTGTTTTAGTGTGTTTAAGTTTTTAGTGCTAAATATATATGTATGCTAAATAAATATTTGAGAAATATAAAACTGGTTTTCAATTCCTACTGTTGCAATTTGCTCCAAGCCTGTTACAACTAGCCCCATCACGGGGTAAGTTGTAACCCTCGACACTCTTTTTTTCTAAGCCATTTTTACAAGAATTAAGCTTCCAAAGCGAAGAAACGAAAAATTGTTTCTCGTCGAGTTATTCTAATGTTTGATTGTTTTTCTCTGAAGTTTCATTTATAACTATTTTGTGAGATAGTGTTATAATATGAAGAAGGTATAGTTAGTTTCATGTTTAGCAAATTATTGGTGTAGTATATTTCGACGTTAAAGCCATATCATCAGCAAGGGCTGTAACCTTACTTCTAATGTTTTGATAAAACACTGAGTTAGGACATAGGACCCAACACTGAAACTTGTAGTACACCTCTCTTAATTTTTAACGGGTTACTTCAAATACAATTTAATTTTACTCGTTGAATTTCGCTTGATAAATATGAAGGGAACCATTTATGAATTAGATCTCTGCCTCGTGATTGACCATCCTTAGAGCGACCAAAAGAGTTAGAGTTAGAGTTATTGCTATTACAACTGTAAATGTTACTATAGAGTTTGAGGACAGCGCAGCGTCTGCGGTAGATCTTCCGTCACGGAAACCATACTGTTTCTGAAAAACTCGTATTTATTTACAAGAGAAATGATGTTATTTGTGTTAATATTAGTTTTTTAAAAGAATTACTGAATGTTGGAAAGATCGGTTGCCTTTTTTGAACAAAATAATGATCTCAGCATCTTTTGGAGATGATGGAAAAATGCCCCAATAAATACTTAAGTTAAAAACATGCCTTAACACATCAATTACAAGCGATTTAATACATTTATACATCTTGACTGGTGGAAATGGCTGAAAAACAAAACTATAACTATAAGAAATACAATTCACTAAGTCGGGAAATATATTACAATAACAACTATAGTTTCTAAGAGACGGTTTCATGTCTAAAGCGAAAGTGGTAAAAAACATATTGAATTGCAATGTCATTGGGTCTGTTACTGTATTGCAATCAACTTCCAACCCATCGATCTCATTTCCTTCATTTTCTCTGTTAAGCATGCTACTAACTATTCTCCCCTTTTGATAGATAGATATAGATAAAACTTTATTTCGTACAAGTATTTTACATTATAATATTTTGAGATCGCACATTGCGCAGAGATAGATAACGTATTTTCTCTTTCAACTGAAACATTATTCTCCTTGATGGAAATGCTACGATTACTAAAAAAGAATATCTTAGAAGCGAAAAACGAAGAAAAAAAACCTTCTATACAAAATTAATCAAGATATTACATGTAGATAAAAATATAAATATCAGCACACTTGCACAAATAAATAGAAATATACAGATGATAAATAGATAAATAAATAAATAGTAAATAAATAACAAATATATATATTAATAAATAAATAGATAAGTAAATAAATAAATATTTAAATAAAATTAAATAAATTGCTATAAATAGATGATAAAAAATCGAGTAACAATGAAAAGAAAAAAAAACGAAAATAACAATTAATAAATAGATAAACTAAATATGTAACAAAAAAAAATTAGGTTATAAATTTACTCAAAATAAATATGTTAATCAAACAAATTGTTAATCAAACTATTATCAACGAAGGCACACTTGTTAAAAAACTCTGGAAAAATTTTTGAATCCTATCAGAGATCAATTTAACATTCGCTCGCCTATGTAAATCTTCCGTCGAGTGATTTATTTCATTTTTAATAATTCATTTTGGGAGACTTGTAATCTTTTGATGTGACATTTTGCCCAAGAACCCCAGACAGGACAGCCATACAAAAGCGAAAGTCTGACAGGAAACAGGCTACCCAGGAGCTTCGACAAAGCAATTTGAACAAAGGAGCAAATATCTTTAAGATAGCCGACCAGAGAAGAAGAAATGCTCAGGAGATTCATTTCCCAAAGTTTATTAACAATGCTGAAGGCCAACTCCTTGTGGAAGACGAAAAAATTCTCCACAGATGGTGACAGTATTGCGAGGAACTTCTGAGCGAACAGTTTCCCCGAGTGTACTTTCCAAGAGCCGCCCCGTTACATGCCGAAATATCCGACATCAAAGACGAAGAAGTTCGGTACGCGGTTAAAAACTCCAAGAAAAGAAAAGCTGTTGGGCCGGACGGGATACCCTCTGAGTTCTGGAAAAAGATGGGAGACATCGGGTCTAGATGGCTCATGGTTCTTATCTCCAAACTTATGAGAGGCGACACTACGCCTAATCAATGGAGGGAAAGCTATCTTCTTTCCTCAAAGGGTGATACGCGAAATTGTGATAACTACCGTTCTGTCAAACTGATGTCGCTCACCATGAAGATCGTTGAACGGGTATTAGATAGCCGACTGCGGAAAATAATACGACTATCTGATGACCAGTGCGGGTTTGTCTCGGTAAATCAACGACAGATGCAATCCAAAGTATAAGGGTCATGATGGAAAAGCATCGTGATTCTTCAAAGGACTTGCATATGGTGTTGGTTGATTTCGAGAAAGCCTTTGACCGGCAACCAAGAGATCTTTTATGGGTAGCGCTAAGACAAAAAGGAGTTCCAGAAACCTACGTGCGAGTGATCATGGACATGTACAAGAGAGCAACCACAAGAGTAAGATGCACCGCTGGAGTCACCGAAGAGTTCGCAATCAAAGTCGGTGTACACCAAGGGAGCGTCCTCAGCCCACTGCTCTTTATAGCAGTCTTTGATTGCTTGCTTGAAGGAAAAGTGACGGACCCCAATGTGCACCAGCTATTCTTTGCTGACGATGAAGCCATTATAAGTGATGATCAGGCGTCCCTACAACGAGCACTTGATGTGTGGGTGGACATTTGGTATGTGAGGGACACGGGTATCGTATTAGTTCAAAGAAGACAGAGTATCTGTGCTGCCCGTTCTCTGACCCTCATCAGCCTATTCCAGACATTTACTTGAATGGAAGAGTGCTTCCCAAGTGTGAAAAGTTTAAATATCTGGCATCTATGATTAATAAAGAAGCAACTTGCGATGATGACATCAACCATCGCGAAAGCGTAGGGTGGATGAAGTGGCGGGAAAACTCCGCCATCTTCTGTGATCGAAAAATGCCCCCTAAGCTGAAAGGAAGGCTCTACACTTCAATTGTACGTCCGGCGCTCACATACGGTTCACAATGCTGGACAATGCACAAAAAGTATGAGAACAAATTAACGGCAGCTGAGATGAAGTGGCTTGGCATGACAGCGGGAGTAACAAAGCGTGACAGAATTAGATGTTCAAAGATCCGAGGAAGCCTCCACGTAAAAGAAACCATCACAAGAAAGATAGAGCACGACCGACTCGGTTGGTATTGCCATGTTCAAAGGAGAGATCCTTTGAACCCCGTCCAAAAGGCGTTATCAATCAACGTTCCGCAAAAAAGGCAGGCCGAAAAACAATTGGTGCAAAGAAATGCAAAAACATCAGCATTTGATTGGCCTCAGCGAGTTCCCAAACCGGGAAGCCTGCCGCTACTTTCTGAGGTCAAACCGGCGGACCCCACATGCGGACCAGTAGGAATGTAGTTAAGTGGGAAGGTTATGGTCCTACACTTCTGACCATAACGATGCCGGAAAAAAGGAAAAGAAGAAGAAGAAGTTGGCCCATGAGATAGATGTTCGACTAACTTGGAGACTGGAAGTTGGTAAAAAAAAGTTTTTTTTTCCTAGTAAAGAATATCGCCTGTTATTTATTATAATTTAGCTTGATTTTCCACTTGATAAAATAGTTTTCCGCGTGTTTAAGATTGGTCTCAATATTGAGAGCAATTTCATGCGATAAAGGTATAGCTATGTCATCAGCAAACATAGCTGGGAAATTTGGAAGGTCAGAGGTATAAATGTTGTATAAAATCGGTCCCAAAACCGATCCCTGGGGAACACCCAAATGAACGCTGAATAATCTTGAAGCATAACCATTTACATAAACCTTAAAGCACCGAGACGACAAGAAACTTTGAATTATTTTACATAGATAAACGGTAAGGTTATAGTTTAACAGGTTAAAAAGAAGCCCATCATGCCAGACAGTATCAAATGCTTTTTCAACATCCCAAAGTGTTTGACTTAACATTTTTTTGTATTCGAGCAATTTGATATATAGCACTATGACCATGTCTTAAATCAAATTGCTCATTGGGATAGATGTTATTGTCCGCAATGACTTTTAATATGCTTTCGTAAATTTTGGCTATGTCGCTGAGTGAACTTATAGATCTGTAGCTAGAGAGATTTCCAGGGGACTTGCTAGCTTTTACAATTGGTATAACTTTGGGTTCACTCCAGATATAACACAATATATCAGTAATATAGGTTAGGAATTTAATTCCAGGAAGATTTTTTATATATATGTTTTTTGTCTTACTGATGGTTTATTAAACGTTTGGTTTCCTCTTCAGTTATAAATATATCTGGGGGAGTTGTGAGTTTACCTCTAGATTGGTTGTAGGACTACCAATATTCAATGATATTAAATGGTTATTCGTGAAAATTTCACCAAATAAATTGGCTTTGTCTTCGTCCCAATAGAGAGTCGCATTGGGGAAGGTAATGTTCCTATTCTTATTTTTAATTACACGCACTAAATTCGTTTTGCGGACACATCAAGTTCACTGAGCTTCTTGCCCCATTGCTCAGTTCGTTCAAAGGATAAATATTTGGAAATGTTTAAAGAGCTCAAATTTTCCTCATAGAGGTTATCGGAACTTTTGCCAGAGCCTTTTGACAGCATTTCTTATTTTAATTAGGATTACAAGAAACGGTGACGTTTTTTGCATAATTGTTTTCGTAACACTTTAGGAATGCAATCATCTACAGAGTTTAGTACAATCTGAGTAAAACAATTTATTGCACTATCTATATCATCTTTCGATGTAACATTCTCCATATTCACGTTAGAGTATCGAAGTGAATTATGTATATTTCTCTTAAAACGAGACCAATTTGCATACTTAATATCATAACAATATTGGACTTTGTATACTCCTGACAAACAAAATTGACAAATAACCGGGTTATGATCCGACCCGAGATCATTTACGGCGACAGGGGCCGTGATAAATTTAATATAGAAGGATAAGCATGAACAGAAGAGGGAATATATGTAGGTTCTAATGGAAACAGAACATTTACTGGAAGAACCACCTATGAGAGAGAGAATATTTCTAAAGGCATTTGCTCGCTATCCAATAGAAATTCATCTCCAATACAGACAAACTTTCTTAGATCTTGCCTGAATTGTAGTTTTTTTTTTGGTTTGAAGCTCGTCCATTTTGCTTTACATTGGCTTTGCACTTATTAAGTTTAGTTTAATAATATATAGACATAAGACATGCTTGCTGAGAATCTTTTCGAAAACCTTAGATATGAACGGCAATCAATAGATCAGACGAAATTCCTTTCCATGATTATTTCCATGTTTAAGGTCATGAAAGCTTTTAGAAACCTGTTTCTAGGGTAAACGGAGATCGTAAGGATGCTATTGAGTACATACATACATACATATGTGAGAGGTATTAAGATTTCATAAAGTCCAAGCCAATGGTGTTCGGTCTGACTGAAAGGCTAAATATTCATAGGTCATATTCATAGACTCTGGAAAAGTCAAAGTTCTCAGTCAAGTTGGGTCTATTATAAAATCTATGATATCACGCTCGTTTGGATTACTAATGCCATTTTCGGGGAGAGTCATGACTGAGGCGAATTTTTTATTTATATTTTTACCATTGATATCTTCTTAGATCTCAACTTTGATTTGTTTATCCATATTTAGCGTCTTTATGACCTTCTATATTTGCTTAACGTTTAAGCCGAGTTTGACTTAAGATGTAAGAAACTTGGTTTTCGACCTCTTAATTTCCTTGTTAACAAGACGTTTGTGGAGTCTCGTGTTTTGAGACGCCAGGAACATCAAGCTGGCTATAAAGTTAAAGGTATTATCAGTCCTATTGACAATAAACAAATCGATGAGTGTAGAGCAGATTATTGTTGAGATCACGAAGAAGAATATTCCCCCGAAACTTTCGGTGATATTAGTTATAATAGTGTTGTTCGTTAAATTTGGGGTTTGTAAAGGGTCCGCCAAATAATTTTTTTTTTTTGAAAATTTTAAAATGCTATAAAAAAAAACTACTGAATATTTTCTCAAATTTCTTTTTTTATTTGAAAGTACAATCCTTCCGGTTAATAATGGAAAATAATTTTATTCAAATGGCTGCCTCGGCTGGCCATGCAGTAGCCTACACGATCGGTCCAATTTTTAAGCACATTATCGATTGTGTGCAGCTGTATTTCACCAATGGCTTCACGAATATTGTCCTTTAAAGCGTCAATTGTCTCTGGCTTGTCGGCGTAACACTTATCTTTGCGGCACCCCACAAATAATAGTCCAACGGTGTCAAATCGCAGCTCCGAGGTGGCCAAACGACATCAGCTCTGCGGCTGATAATGCGATCTTCAAAAACAGGGCGCAAAACATCGAGTGTAGCTTCGGCTGTGTGGCACGTAGCGCCGTCCTGTTGAAACCAAATGTTGCCAATATCCTCCTCTTCAATTTTTGTGAACAAAAATTCGTTCAACATGGCCCGATTACGATCGCCATTGACTGTAACGGCCACTCCTTGCTCATTTTCGAAGAAAAATGGCAAAATTATGCCTCTGGACCAAAATCCGCACCAAACAGTGGCTCGTTTTGGGTGCACCGGCTTTTCAATGTATGCGTGCGGGTTTTCTGTGCCCCAAATGCGACAATTTTGCTTGTTTACATACCCGCCAAGATCAAAATGAGCTTCATCTGAAAAGATGATTTTTTTGGCAAAATCGGCATCTTCTGTAAGTCGATCGCAGGCCCACTTAGCGAAGCGAAAACGCATTGGATGGTCAGTTGGCTTCAACTCCTGAACCAATTGGACTTTGTATGGCGTCATACCAAGGTCTTTATGCAAAATTCGTCTCAATGATGTCTCCGAAATGTTCAATTGTTGAGAACGACGGTGAATTGATGTTGATGGCGCTTCACGCACACTTTCTGCCGCAGCAGCAATATTCTCGGGTGTACGCACTGTTTTTGGCTTTTCACGCTTTGGTTTATCGATGAGGATGCCAGTTTCTTTCACTTTTTTCACAAGATAACGAACATACGGAGCTGACGGTGCTTCTCTTCTTCCAAAATCCGTACGCAATTTTCGCACACATTCTGCAACATTACCATGATTTTCAAAGTAATGTCGCAATATTTCCCAGCGTTGTTCAAGCGTATACACAACCATATTCGTTCAGCGGAAGGATAAAACTAATTATCTTTCAAATCAGACATGAGCTAAGTGTTACCATTCACGAAATAAGCACTACTTGAAAAAAAAAACGTTAGATGGCGGACCTAATCAAATTTGAAAAATAAAAAATCGGATAACCGAACACAAAGGTGAATAGAATAAAAATCAGCGGGTTGCCGCTTTTCAGATGTCTCTTTAAAATTTCTACCTTTTTCCCGATTAAGAGAACGTTTCGGTTCTTTCTGACGACATTGTAAAAACCGACGTTCTTCACTGAATCAAAAGACACGAATAAAACCAGGCATTTTCTCGTGCGTACAATGTATTGTACATATGTACACACATTTTTTTTTTGGCTAGAGGCTTCTGCAATCTGTTGAATCACTCAGACACAAATACTGTGTCAATTGTACTGCCATGCAGACACCTTAGATGGTGATACAGCTCATGAAGAGCTAGAGCCAGAGCCAAGCTTCTTTTAATTCACTTATGTTGTGTGCAATTTGTTTTTCAGACAAGTGAATGGAAGAATGGGACCTAAAGCTTAATGTCGATTTCGAACGGTGAGAGTCGAGAAGCTTTTTCAAGGCAAGTGTACAACGGAGGGTATTGCCAGTACCCCGCCGAGGAGAGAAGCCGCGAAATAATCATTCGATGGCGTTGGTGTTATCGGGATCCGAGTGTGCTCATCACGCGCCAGCGGCCGACACACTACCCACTGCGCCACAGCGCTCTCTTTTTCGTTATATCTCTCTCACGACATGACGATACCACAAACATGGTGCCGACACGCAATAATCCACGCACTGCACAGAAAAAAAGTAGACTCCTGAAAAGACCCAAACTCTTGTACAGGCGGTAAGACAGATAAAATTTGGAGGTTAGGACACTGAAGTCACTGATTAAACATCTCCAACAGTTAACCAAGGAAAATTACAGAATTTCTGTAAGTTTGCATTGGAACAACAAAATACGTGCTGTGAAATCCATCAGCGCGAGTATGTGCTCGCAAATAAATAAAATATTTCGGACAAACAATCAGAATGACGTTCAGGATCTGGAGCTTCCAAGAACGTCAGGCAATTAACGCCTGCTACGAACAGTTAGCGCCGATCCAGAGAGCGCCATCCTGGATAACTACTTATCGTAACCGAGGATCCTCAGGAGAAGGTGACGACAGTTGAAGCTGTCTTTCAAGAAGTGTAAATGACAGCATTCGCCAAAACCTCGACCTGGAGAACAGAGCCCTGCTTCATCACTTATATCTTCGAAATGATATCGATCATTCGCGATCAAAGAACCTTGATTTTACCAGGTTCAATGAAGATTTCATGGCTAGCAATGTTATCGCCAGTGGGGGGTTAATATCCTGTTCATTTCGACGGAAGATTTCCAGATGATTTTCAAGTCATTGAAGAGGAAAAAATCCGTAGGATTCGACGGTATATCCAATGTTGTGGTTAGGCACCTTTCGCCAGTGGCTGTAGAGAGGTACACCATCCTATTCAATGCGCTGAATAATGCATATTATTCAGTGCACTGGAAGACAGCGGTGGTGCAACCAATCCCCAAGAGGCGTAAAGACACTTCTAACCCGGCAAATCTCCGGTCGATAAGTTTCCTTCCGAGTATCAGCAAGCTCTTCGAGAAGGTGATCAATAGAGCTCTGTCTAAATGGGTTGAGGATAATAAAATCATTCCGTATAACCAATTCAGTTTCAGAGCGGAGCATTTATGCCGCGTCGAAACTCGTATCGGATATCCAAGGGAACAAATACAAGAACCAAATCACGGGTGCCTGCCTGATTGACTTCGAAAAAGCTTTCGACACCGTATGGTTAGACTGTCTTACAAGCTCAGTTGGTTGAGCACAAGTAAACTACTGCTATACTATATACTTATAGTTTTTTGTTCCTTATAAGCACAACAGAAATCGATTTCAGTAGTTCAATGTCATATTTTTATGTTTTTTAAGCCTTAAAATAATTTTTCTTTTCATTACCATTTCATTTTCATTACTATCTTATGGTAGTTAGAAAAAGCCTTAAATTAGCTTAAATATATTAACTGACTTTGAAGGCAATACTATCCCTGTGCAGACAGCGTTAAATAATTTTTGCTTATGACTTTCGACTATTTATATATTCATTTGTAGATATTCACGAACTTACTTAACTTATCATGGGATGTTGAGTTGAAGATCTGAGGTGATAATATCTTTGAAGGTCATCCAATCAGTTTTTTTATTGCAAAGTCTTGTATTGTTGGCAGTAATAGTTGCTTTGTTTTCGTAAGAAATAATAATGGGAAATTGTCAAATGAACGGTTTTTGTTGATAAGCTTTTTCTTGGTATCTTTTTATAAATACAAAAGTCTATTAGGTCGGGGCTTGTTCATGTCTGTAGGCCAGTATGTTGGTTCTCCAGTGGTTGGAAAATTCTCATAAGGCCAATTAAGTACACCTAGTAGTATAGAGCCATTTTTGTTTATTATTCTAGAGCCCCAGTCTGTATTTTTTGGGTTAAAGTCGCCTCCTGCAATAAATCTTGTACCTAGTGTATTTAGCTACTGTTTGTATTATTCTGTCGATATGTTGCGTTTTGGAGGACAGTAAAGGGCTTAGATTGTGAGTGGTCCGTAATCGTCTTCAATTTGTATTGTCTTTGTTGAATGTGTTTAGTCTTGTAGTTTTCAAATTCAATGGATTCGATTTTTTGTCTTATTAAGAATTCCGGCCCCCCGGGGGCCTTGTTATGGGGATAGTTTGTATAATACACATTATATTTAGGTATCGTGAAGTAATTTTTGTAAGTAAATTGTGTTTTTGAAATCAGTTAAATGTCTATTGAGTTAGTCTTGGAAAAGTGTCTTAGTTATTCAGATTGCTTTTGTAGGCCCTTTCCGTAACATTTAACAAAAGGCAAAAATAGAAAAATAGAAAAGGAGCTTATAATGTTTACATGAAATTGAACACGTATCTTGGACGGACACTCATGGGTATAGGATGTGGAGCTAACATAATGTACAATGCATTCAAAATGTATAATTGTGAATATTTATTCATTCTTCTACATTCAAAGCCTTCGTTTTGAACTTAAAGAATTCTGTCATGCCTCTGATACAGAATATAAAACAAACTTCTGTGCTACAGTAAAACTAAGTGGCTTGCATTGATGCTGGCACTGGAATGGAAATGTTTCAGCCTTTAAAAAACTGATTTCTGAGCATGGATAAATGCCCAATTGTTTCAGAAGATTTTTTAACAATCCCAGCTCATTATTATGGTTATTATTTATGCACGCTCAGTCAGTTACGTTTCATCAAGCTGTGTTAAATATCGAGGGACAGAACGTGTCTGCAACAGAGGCCGCGAATGACAATTCGTAAACAATTTAAGCCAAAACTAAAATTCATGCTTCATTCCCCACGCCGACGTAATATAAAGGCGAAGTTTCAGAAAAGTGGTACTATCAATAAGGACAAGGTAAAAACTGCAGCAGCTGGATTTTACAAGACGAATAATGAATATTTGGAGCAGTGGTGTCAGGTTAACTCCGAAGTTGAAATTATTGATTAGGCGAATCAAACGAGTGTCCCCTCCTTGGAGGAGGTTCAAAAAGTGTGGATTTATTATTTCGATTAAGCAAATATTAAACATTAGAAATGTCTCATATTTAGTTTAATTATCATACTTTTAAACGTAAAAAAAAAATTTAAAAAGAAAAATTAAAGTATTTGATATAATTCATGGTAAATATACATTAACATTACGTCTCATATTTTTAATAAATTATTTTAAATAAAATTAATAATAATAATAATAATAAAATAAAATCATGTATTTTTCCCGAAAAAAAAAAATGTACAGGTGTCTCGCTTTGAGAGGAAAACAATTATGGTCACCTTAAGCGTGCCGCAATATGAACATGTGAAAATCACTCGTTTCAAAGTAGAGACGGAGGTCGACTTTTACAGCTGCTTCCTATATTGACAATCAACCAATAAGGAGCAATGTTGAACAGGATTGTGACATTGTACAGCCCAGAATTGATGTCGTCATTGGTGGATATATTAAAGCATAAGCAGGCTCAACAGTGTCTGGGATTATATTCCTTTTAAAATAAAGCAATTGGAGTCTAGTTAATATATGTGTATATGTATATAGCCCCCACAAGCCCTCCCAATATGAAAATGCGTGTTACCGAGGAATACAGCTACTTTGACTACCAGGCGATCATCTAAGAAATCACCAAAGCAAGAACTAAGCACTAAGCACCATCCTAAAATAACAGGCCTCCAATGGAAGGACAATCTATTTAACAGGATTACGTTTGAAGAGATGCTGAACAGCTCTAACATGAATATTAACGGACCTGCTAAAAATTTCTCGAGTCAACTCATATGAAACGTTATTATAGCCTGTGATGCGGCAATGCCTGAAATAGTTACTAGTGGAAGGCCAAAATAAAAACTTTTAGGACAAACTGGCTTAGTCTAGTACAAGGGACCAGTATTTGCGTCTGAGTGCTCCAACAGATAGTAGAAGCCTTAAGGATCAATGTAAAGCTCATCAGGCAGAGTTGATATCCTACAAACCCGGACTCCTTTCAGCAGGCGAGACGGGAGCTAAGAAGAGCAATCAAAGGCAGCAAAGTATCTGCGACTACCAAAAACGTAGGAATTGTCCAAGCAATGAATTGAATCTGTAGGTCTGTAACTGGCCGCTCACCAAACGGGGACCGTTCTCATCATGAGCAAGCAAAACCGTGGAATATATCGACATTCGGTTCGGCACCCGTAAAAGCCGAGTAAGGAAATTACAAATGCTTTGGAATGAAGCACGATAATAGACTGCAGGAAAACGAAAAGTGGGTGAACTCGGACACACAGAGGATGTTACTCTCTAGACTGGTCAGCTCCGGAAAGCAAACTGACGTAAGCTGCCATCAGTACGAGTATACTGGCTTTGTGTGCTTTGTGTGATAGTAAGTGGTTGCCGGATGATATAGGATAAAGCCGCATTTGTCATTAACTTTTATTTATTTATTTATCTAAAATCACTTAATTAATGTAATAAAATATATTCAATATAATATCAGTGCTAACAATTAATGTAATAAAATACATACATACATATGTATGTACAGGGTTCGCCAAATAATTTTTTTTTTTTTTGAAAATGCTATAAAAAAAACTGCTGAATATTTTCTCAAATTTCTTTTTTTATTTGAAAGTACAATCCTTCCGGTTAATAATGGAAAATAATTTCATTCAAATGGCTGCCTCGGCTGGCCATGCAGTAGCCTACACGATCGGTCCAATTTTTAAGCACATTATCGATTGTGTGCAGCAGTATTTCACCAATGGCTTCACGAATATTGTCCTTTAAAGCGTCAATTGTCTCTGGCTTGTCGGCGTAACACTTATCTTTGACGGCACCCCACAAATAATAGTCCAACGATGTCAAATCGCAGCTCCGAGGTGGCCAAACGACATCAGCTCTGCGGCTGATAATGCGATCTTCAAAAACAGGGCGCAAAACATCGAGTGTAGCTTCGGCTGTGTGGCACGTAGCGCCGTCCTGTTGAAACCAAATGTTGCCAATATCCTCCTCTTCAATTTTTGTGAACAAAAATTCGTTCAACATGGCCCGATAACGATCGCCATTGACTGTAACGGCCACTCCTTGCTCATTTTCGAAGAAAAATGACCCAATTATGCCTCTGGACCAAAATCCGCACCAAACAGTGGCTCGTTTTGAGTGCACCGGCTTTTCAATGTATGCGTGCGGGTTTTCTGTGCCCCAAATGCGACAATTTTGCTTGTTTACATACCCGCCAAGTTCAAAATGAGCTTCATCTGAAAAGATGATTTTTTTGGCAAAATCGGCATCTTCTATAAGTCGATCGCAGGCCCACTTAGCGAAGCGAAAACGCATTGGATGGTCAGTTGGCTTCAACTCCTGAACCAATTGGACTTTGTATGGCGTCATACCAAGGTCTTTATGCAAAATTCGTCTCAATGATGTCTCCGAAATGTTCAATTGTTGAGAACGACGGTGAATTGATGTTGATGGCGCTTCACGCACACTTTCTGCCGCAGCAGCAATATTCTCGGGTGTACGCACTGTTTTTGGCTTTTCACGCTTTGGTTTATCGATGAGGATGCCAGTTTCTTTCACTTTTTTCACAAGATAACGAACATACGGAGCTGACGGTGCTTCTCTTCTTCCAAAATCCGTACGCAATTTTCGCACACATTCTGCAACATTACCATGATTTTCAAAGTAATGTCGCAATATTTCCCAGCGTTGTTCAAGCGTATACACAACCATATTCGTTCAGCGGAAGGATAAAACTAATTATCTGTCAAATCAGACATGAGCTAAGTGTTACCATTCACGAAATAAGCACTACTTGAAAAAAACAAGTTAGATGGCGGACCCTTTATATAATAATTGATCATCTTTTTAAATAAGGAATAGACTTATAGCTAAGTTTTTAAATCGACCTCGATATCGATATCAATGAATGTCCATAAGATTTCTGATTTCGTTAAAAACTTTAATTGTTCGTGTAAGATTGCTGGAATGATTACCGTTGACATTCTCGCGGACGAGATGATAGGAATTTACTGCAATAGACTATCCATGTCAACTGAAGTTGAAATTACAAAGAGAATCTGGGAGGAAAAAAGGATACTCTCAATTAATATAATTTCCCTAAAAGACCCACATCCTGTTTCCATTAATTGAAGTGTGGATGAACTGAAAGCGGGCATACCACAATTACCACCTAATGTCACTATCGGTAGAGATATTTCTGATAACCTCTTCGCATCGTGAAGGCGCATAACTGAAGACAGGTGTATGAGAATCGTGAATAACAGTGAGAAGTCACTGATACCCAGAAAAAAAAAGTTATGTATAAAAACATGGTTCATGGTCCATGGTTCACCTGTAGGAGGAATATATGATCTCATCATAAAGCAATGGATGAGCGCCCAGTAGGAATCAATGTTAGAAGAATAAGTCGTTATTTATTTAAAAAAAGAGACAAACTGAATTTGTACCCAAACCACCATCATAAAACTTTGTGATTCAGGAAACATTAAAAAAATGCAGATGTTGTTGTGTTAGAAGTGCATTATCATATTCCACGACATACATACTTACATAAATGTGTTATATATAGTTTCTTATGTCTTAATAAGGGAGTAAAGCAATACCTACCTAAATCTAATTGGTTTGCTCTGTACGATTAACAACAAATCTTTGTTTTTTTTTTTAATTCCTTCATATCACCACGTTAGTTTTATTGCTGCCATTGTAATGTAATTCTACTTGTCATTCTGAAACCGTTCAACTTTGTTTAGCCACATTGTCACTTCATTTCCGTAAGGTACTGCAACAGACACTGTATTTCCATTGAAACCTGCTGCTGAACCGGTGTTACCTGCGCGTTGCTTGTCTTTGCTGTTCGAAAATCTCGGTATTTACTAGCTATCCCCACAACTGTGCATTGTATTGTGGCTCTCTACGGCGGAAAAGGCCGTATCGTACATTATTATAAAATTTAAGGTCTGATTTGGGGGTTATGATAAGACACACCTTTGTATTGCGCTTCTTTCCTCATTTGATGATAAGTGTCAGCACATCATTTCAAAATAATTCAGCTGTCGTTTGTTGTTGTTATTTGAATGTTTTTTTTTTATTCATTTGTATTTCATATTTCTTAGAACTATCTTGCGCTAGACAAAAATAGTTAAAACTAGCTTAAATAACTTAACTAATTTAAAGCACACTCTAAATTATACAGGACGACGGATGATTAACTTACGTAGATTAAAAAACAGAAACAGCTAAAGCTAGGAATTTTTTTTTTATAAAAAATTAACATTAGCGTAATGAGGATATGTTAGCATCTAAATGTAATTTTCTAGAAATTGTGTACGTTGTTTGGAACACATCTTAGAATTTAAGTAAACTAAAAATATGTTTGGTGATAAATTAAAATGCATTTACAGTAGATGTTGATATGGTCAGATAGGTACATACATACATGCATAGATACGTGTGATGTGCAAAAAAATAGTTTACAAATACTCGTAATTATCGACGAATGTAGAAGCCAAATTCCAAAACAAACATTTAGCAGTAGGGAACGTCTAGTAAGGATAACGCCAATTATATTGTTCAACCTCAACCCAAGACGAAATGACCGCAGTGCAGAACGCACTGCATTGCGGCTGAATATTAATTAATATTCTGTCACCTTACTGTCAATGGAACGAAACTAGTTGCTATAGGAAAAGTAAAAATATTTGCACGACTGTGTTGGCAGTCATCTAATTTGTTGTTCATCCAATATAAACATCCGAGAGATGGTGTACGCTTGTCTCCTTCTCATGCTTCCGATTAATTGTATCTGTAAAGCAACGTTCCACTCACTGCTGTGTATGCTTTACCGCCATGCACCGACTCCAGTAAATCGGAAATGTAACTAAGCGCTGGTTAATACAATTAATAACCGGGTTTTCCACTGAACTTGACATAATTCGAATTTCTATTCTGATTTAATTAATTCAACGCATTTAGCGCAAAGACGATGCGGTGCGGCACAAGTTTTTCGAAGGATCAAAGCCTTGGACGATGGTCTAGATACGCGTTCGTACGCACGATATAAACAAGAAAAGAAAACGCTAATAATTAACAAATCCAATTAGCTATATATTTGTATTGTTATTCTTTCCTTTTGTTGTCAGGTTCGTTGTCGATGATGGTAGAACGATGCTGCAGAAGAATTGGCCGTCAATGACGGAAACTTAAAATATGGTAAATAATTCATGTGGCAAAGAAATTGTCGGTACACCATTAGCACTTACCGCGCATTTACCGATGATTGTGCGGCTCCCATCTCGTCCATGGATTTTCTGCAAAAAAATATGAAAAGAAGATAAGCGAAAACAGAAAACTGTAAGAAAATTAAGAAAAAAATATTGAGAAAAAAAATATAAATTCAATTAGCCCAGGAATTTTCTTTTTAGAAAGTTTATGAAAGAAATTTACAAATAAAAATTTCTGATATGCAGTTATAAGTTTTATATAATTTTAAGGAATTTTCATTTATTTTACTTAGCACAACATGCAATTATTTCTCATTTCAATTCTTTATTATCTGTTCGGAATTATTTCATATAAGCAAATGTGATCGTATCTATTATTTCAGGTGCTTGAAGTTCATCTTTTATCTAATAGGTAATAAAAATAACAGAAATCATTCATCTGCTATAGAAACTCTTAGATAAGAAGTCTTCATCTATATTTTCATCGCAGTACGCTTCTACTGATCCAATTCAAAGGTTTTTATTTGCAAATAAATATAAACACACTATCATATGGCTATATATGTATATATGTATGTAAATGTGCATAAACAAAAATATGTAGCTATGGACAGAGAAGGAGTACAACTAAAGGCAGGTTTGTTTCTCACTAAAAATTTAAAACATTATTTTCTTTATATGTAATAATCAAGGTATTTAGTGAAAAATAAATTAAAAAGTGTACTTAAAACTGAGTCACTTTTAGCCTACAAAATTAAGATTTGTGGTGGACACAGAAATAGCATATATTTCCCTAACCCGACCATACCCTATTTACTGAATTCATGAATTGTATTGTGCCTCCTTTTTTTAGAGTCTCTGGATTCTATCGACGAAAATTTCCCATTAACTTTTGATATTTGCTCTGCCGAAATTTTGTTTGCCTTTAATTCCATCTTATAGATTTTATATGTGTTTGAGATCGTAACTTTGTACTAGTTAGGGAAAAATGTGCATGAAAGAACAACATAGCCATGTACGAATATTTTTCACTATTCCACACAAAATTATTATTGTTGCTTATCTATTCACGATTGATTGTTTAACCTTTTCGGCGATTACTTTTCCATATGACCGTTGAGCATTATCAAGTGTTAGCCGCGCATTGAAACCTTTTCAATTTTTTATTGTTCTATAAGAACTATAAGAAGTGGTAAAATATAAATTATTTTCATTGAAGCCCAAGAAGAGAAATGCACTAAAATTAAGAACAGGCTCGTAGAATTTACGCAGCTTGTATAGACCGAGTACTTTTCAAACAATAGTAATTATAAATTTGACATCGCAGAGGTACAAGAAGTTTGACCTTCAAACGGAACAACCGTTAAGGATGGGTATACTTTCGTGTATGGGGATACCATCTTGCATCAGGATTCTTCATTAGCAACAAAATTGTGCAGAACGTAATGGTATTTTACAAGACCGAACGTCGATACCCAAAATCCAGGGCCCCCAAAATGATATACTTCTGAACGTACACTGTCCTAGGGAAGATAGGAATGACGAGGTAAAGGACGCGTTTTATGAAACAGTGGGTAAATATATGACAATTTCTCATCCTTCGATATCACAGCATGAAGGAACGCGCCACCAAATTCATCATTTTCTGTAAATAGAATACATCACACCAACGTCTAGTACGTTAGAGCATACAGAGGAGCGGAATGCGATTTAGATCACATTGCAGTGAAAGGCAGTGAAAAACAAACTAGACTATTGCATAGCCTCATTGGTTAGGTCAAGAATGGGAGAAAAAAGTGAAAGCCCGTAATGTCCAAAAACTTTGAAAAACCTTGGAAAATATCGATGATATCACGCGTACAAGATATCAACCCCTACAAAGGGAAGTCAGCCATTTCCTTAGGGATAAGCATAACACCTTAATGACATCGAAACAAAACAGTTACTGTGAACTGCAACCAACTGCAAATTCAGATTCTCATTCAAATTCTCTCAAATCATATCCAGGACAACCACCCCCGGAGAGTAGTGAACGAATATCTTCGACACGAACCATCTGCACCCCGTCCAGGTTGTGTGACAAACACCATAAGAGCGTACATTCTTGAACCTGCACGAATTATAAAAAAAAAACATAACAAAAAAAAAAATATAACAATTGCAAAGGAACAAGTTTGCTAAAATTCAGGAAGAATGCGCGGCTAATAATACGAGAGCATTACATACATATAGGCATGGCTAAATGTTTGAAAAGGATACCAGGCTAAATCAGGTTTTATTTGCATCGATAATGGGGTGCACGTTTCGGACAACGAGAGAGTTGCAGAACAATGGAGGAGATATTTCGATAAACATTCCTCCAAAATTCTCCTTCTACAGTTGCATTATTGATTTTAGTCATAGTTTGCTGAGACTTTTTAGAAAAAAAGTTTGAAATTTAGTGTGTGGTTACATCCAATAATGGTAGAGCATGTAAATATACTTCCGAAGTGTTACCAGATTTATAATTAAGTAGAAATAAATTCGCGTTCAGTCAAAATTAATCGTTTTCTACAACTTTTTTTTTTTAAATTTTAATTTTTAAAACCGTGTAAGATCGAAAACGTGCAAAACGAGTAGCGTGTAAAACGAGGGATAGGTGTAGTCGAAAGCAAACATAAATGTGTTGTTTGTCCCTGAATGGGGCCAGGAAGGTATTTTAAAATAATTAAGCTAGTTTTGAGCATGTTTGTCTAGCGTAAGGTAGCCCTAATCTGAACTAAATAAAACTGAATTTAAACAAAGAAGTAATCCGTAGGCTTAAGAATAACAAGGCTGCAAGAATCGGCCTAATTCCCTCGAAATCAATAAAATATGCGGGAGACAATTTAATAGAGAACTTACATGGGCTCATCACAACGCAATGAACAATGAAACCATCGCCGAGGAATGGAAAAACTCGCTCATTATTTCCGTAAATAAAAAGGGAGACCGGATACAATACAACAATTGCCGAAGAATATTGCTGCTATCTAGCTGTAAAATATTCACTCAAACGTAATGAGATCCCTTTTTTTTATAGTTTTCGTGCAGGTTCAGGAGTGTACGCTCTTATGGTGTTTGCCATACTACCTGGACGGGGTGCAGATGGTTTGTGTCGAAGATGTTCGTTCACTATTCTCGGAGGGTGCTTGTCCTAAATATGATTTTTTGAGAAATTCGACTGAATTTGTTGCGTTGGTTGTAGTTCAAAGTACCTTTTTTGTTTTCATGTCGTTAAGGTTTTAGATTTGCACACAGAGAGTATGAATTTTGAAGTGATCTTATGCTGCGAGTGTTATGCCTTCGTCAGCATTTTTTGATCATCTCTCATTCAAAACTGATGTTGTTGCACAATTTTTCCGTATAGGAATTGTTCTTGGCTATGGACAGATTTGAACTACAGACCTTCCGCTCAACAGTCGGTGATGGTAACCATTGCACCACGACCACCTCCTTGAGAAAATGAGAGGGAAATAATCCTATCGTCGCGACCGTTCTAGCTTACGTTGACGATCTGAACTTGCTGAGAAGTAGTAAGGAAAAAATTAAAAGATACGTAGAAAGTCTAATAATGGCTGGAATGGAAGTAAGCTTAGAAGAAAGGAAGAGAAAACCAAATATACGGTCACTGACCGAATTGGATCGATCCAAGCCGCACACTTTACCGTATTTGATAAATGCTTTGAGAAAGTCGATGAGTTCAAATATTTGGGTACCATATTGAATGCCAAAAATTACTCATAAAGTAGCCTACGTATATGCAACAACAAAAATGGAGATATATTATACATACATACATATGTTTTTAATTCACTTTTTTTTTTTATGTTATTACGCTTATCGCTGTAAAAATTGTTAATTATGACTTAACTTATTTTCTCTAAAATTAGCAAATCTAATATACATATATCACATTAATATAATATGAATTCCTAAGTATGTAGTAGGTAACACTTCAAATTTGTTGCGCCTAATGATAATGAGGTGCATAAGCATTCTCAGTAATGGAATTCAAAATAAAGTGTGATGGCTCTATATTTATGTGGAAAGGTACGTCAATAAATCCTTCACGACTGGAACTACTTACACCAATACTTCTGGTATTGTAATGGTGGAAAAAAACTGCAGTAACGCCAAAAATCGTTCGAAAAGCAAAGGATCAAATTAACACAATGGTCGTTGAGTGGCAGAAAAAATCACTGCTGACTTGAAGAATTCAAAGTCAATTTAAAAGATGAGCTCAAACTAAAACCGTATATGTTACATACGAGTAAAGAACAAAAAACTTAAAAGCAAGGAGCTGTTTGGCGTACGCAGCCAGTTACCAAATAGCGTGTTGTTTTATCAGAAAAATTTCCCCATCAAACAATTCGGGAACAAATAAAACGATAATGTTCATTTAATAGAAATGTCATACGAAGCTTTCAATGTTCTATTTCCATTGGGTACTTGTAAATAGACGTTACCGTTTGTCAATAATTGGCGGTCGTCAGCGGGAACAGTTTAGCCCAGTATTGGGGCCAGTGAAGGGACTTGTTCTTTTCAAGAATGAAAAGATGGTGTTCAAGTCATTGAAGAGAAAAAAGTCCGCAGGAACTAACGGTTTATCAAATGTTGAGCTCAGGCACTTCTGGTGGGAAGTAGAGATGTACATCATTCTGTTCAGCCATGCACTAAATAATGCATTTTATCCAGTGCACTGCTAAGCAGCGGTGGTGATACCCATTCCCAAGAGAAAGACATCTCTAACCGGGCAAATCTCCGGTCGATGTCTCCTTCAAAGCATTAGCAAGGTCTTCGAGAAGATGGTCCACAGAGCCCTGTTTGAATGGGTTGAGGACAATAAAATCATACTGGATAACCAATTCAGTTTCAGAGCGGAGCATGACATTATTTATGCAAGAACCAAATCACGGGTGCCTTCCTGATGGGTAGAATGTCTGTAATACAGGCTTAGTCGGATGCTATGTATGATTTTTGACATGTTAATCGGTAGATAGTTCATCATGAAAAATGCCAATGTGACTTCTACCCAAACATTTGAAATTAACAATGGACTGCTACACGAAACGGTAAACCTGCTGATCTTTTCAGCATTTATTTCAGTGATCTGATAGCTACTCTTCACCATTCAATAGCGTACTTGGACGATTTAATTGCGTACAGATCTGGTGTAATGACTGAAAGTAAAAGATGAGCTTCCAGAAATCAGAATTTATTTTATTCAGAACGCCACTGTCTAGGGCCTCTCGGGACAGTAGAAAAAGGGTCAGTAAACCCGAAAGTCTCAGGTTTGATAGATTGGTATCGCGCCGATATCGAGGGAGACATCGTTCGAAAACATCAACGTTTTTGGTGACTGGAGCGGACTTCGATAGTGGTACCCTTAGTTAAAATAGCTTCTTTAAGATGAGATTTACCAAACACCAATTGCATGCTTACATAAGTTAGTGTAGGTTGTAGTGTGATGGGCAGTTTTAATTTAGTTTTAGGTTCCACAAAAAAACACAAAAAAAGAAGAAAAAACAATTCCCTTTAAAAAAATCACATCATTATAAATAGAAAAAAATATATTGTATATATTTAATAAATATTATATTTATATTTATATACATATATATTTTTTATATATATATTTTTATATTTATATTTTTTTTTAATTAAGGTAGGTTAAGTTAGTTTTTAGTTGGTACATATCAAGTTTTACAAAAAATCATAAAATATAAATCTGATTCTAAGCTAAAAAAAGAAAATCTTAGCTTAACCAGTCCATATTCGTCATGAAAAAATTGTTAATTGTTGTGTTATTTTTATTTTTATTTCTTGTTTTCGTCATGCGTTTTCAATAGTGACCATTTATTTTTGATGTTTCTGGTTCCTACTTATGTTGATATAAATAAATAAATGTTCATATGAAATAAATAACGAAATAAAAATATTAAAGTCACGTATTAGGTCACATTTTCCAACAAAGTCGAAACAGTTAACTGGTTAATACTTCGTTTTATTGTTTACTTTCGAGTGTCCGCATAGGGCAACACTTTTTAAGTTTATTGAGTTATTTATTGTCTATTGTAAGTTTGCTCAAGTAAACAATGAATTGAAATGAATTTAAAAAATAAATGAATTATTAGTCTTCGATATTCTAATATATCTGTATAATTTGTATGCATTTGGACAAATTCTGATTGAGAACATTAACTGAAATCAAGTCGTAATAGTTTAGTTATGAATTAAATATATCCTTTTTCAAATCTTATGCATTTTAATAATTAATCAAAGTATAAAACTAAACTTTATGTGTCCTTGTTTTTTTACTCAACGTTTATGAAGCCGATTTACTAAGCCTTGTACATACATATTGAAAAGAGAAAAAAAGAACACTTTCTTTAGGTTCTATAATAAAACTGGATATTATTGTCTAACGTTTGTAATGCACGACAACGGCACACGTTGTCCACGCTCCGAATCTACCATAAATAGCAGAGCAATCGTTGCTGCTCTTACTCTTACAACATCGCGATGTATGTGTGTATAGTCAAACGATTTTTTAGTTCTGCATCTCACAGGGGTACTTACAAGCATTTGTAAAGCTATAAAACATGTATTGCAACAAGTACGGCAAACCAAACATGTGCCCGTAAAGGAAATTACAAACTCCCGGTAACGACTTGTGGAATGCGACAAGAATTTCATTAATTCGGCCACTAAAAATGTTTTCGTTAACACTCTCCATATCGTTTACTTACCTGTCCCAACAGAGCGCATCTTCGCGATACCTGTAATAAAATGAAACGTAGAAAAATGAGATACTTTAATGGAAAGGTTTATTGCGATGCGTAAATGTGTAAAAACTAAAAGATGACTTAAAAACAATTTTATAAATTTCGAATTTAATTTATAACATAGAATAAATAGAGTAGTTTGGAAA